>OX602112.1:2516194-3987640 GCA_951449985.1 Falcaria lacertinaria | reverse complement strand
AACCGCGCCACTAAGAACTTCTCCGGAGGCTGGCGGATGAGAGTGTCCCTTGCCAGGTATGTCACGTCACTAAAGTGCCATGCATCTCTTCATTGATCATGACCACATGGCCCCCGGATCCGCCCTTCTTCTTCTTCTTCTTCCTAAGTATGGCAATCAATCCCTTCAGGGTCAATTTTTGCGAGTGTCGTGTCAGAGAATTTTCAAGTTTCAAAATTTCTCATGTTTGCCGCATTAAAATGCCTAGTGTCATGCATTCTAATGTTTAATGGAGTTTCTGGAGACAATCCACGGCAGTAGCAGATCGTAACAAGCCTTTAGATCAAAGCTAATCTATTGACCAAAATGATAAATCACTTAACCCAAAAGTTGTATTATGGCATTATTTCCAATGTTCCTATAAATCAGTCACTAAATGAAACTTTACTGCATATAACGACACCAAAAATACACATTAAAGATCACTATAACACAATTTACGAGACACTGGAAAAAATCTCAACCGCTCCGACTGATTCCCGCCAAAAACTCCAATCCGCCATTGATTGCCCTTTATCCGATCCGATACTACCTGAGGAAAATATATTTTTATTCGAATTGAGATTAAATTACATGACGATTGGACCACATACCTAGGCGCATTAATTAGGCAATATTCTATCTGCGATCTGAAAAAATCCCAACCGATTCTATTGTAATTTTCCGTTGTTGATGCGACTACATAATAAAATGTCCGTGTATTTTGTTCGCAGAGCTCTGTATATAGAACCAACACTGTTACTACTCGACGAACCTACCAATCATTTAGACCTGAACGCCGTCATTTGGTTGGATAAGTAAGTTAATGTCGAATAAAGTAGGTATTAAATACGACGTTATTTTTAAGACACGACCCAAATAGAGGGGTATTATGTTTTTGTCTATGCCATCGTAGCTCCTAAAAACGGATGAAACGATTTTGTATTTTTTTTTTGTTTCAAAGTTTATTTAATCGAGCGAAAGTGTTCTTAGCTATGAGCTTGGAGTCTGAGACGGGGTTTTATGTATAACTTTTAGCTACCTCCAAGGTTGGAAGAAGACCCTGCTAGTGGTGTCTCACGACCAGTCGTTCTTGGACAACGTGTGCAACGAGATCATCCACCTGGACCAGCAGAAGTTATTCTACTACAAGGGCAACTACTCCATGTTCAAAAAGATGTACGCTCAGAAGAGGAAGGAGATGATCAAGGAGTACGAGAAGCAGGAGAAGCGACTGAAGGAGCTGAAGGCTCACGGCCAGTCGAAGAAGGCGGCCGTGAGTATTACTTTCTTAAAAACTTTATTCAGTTTAATATTACATTTTACAGCATAAAGCTTCATTTATTTATTAATTTTAATTAATTTGAACGGCTTCAAGCCAATTATACTAATTAGTAATTAACAATTAAACCACAGTCATACACTCAACTCGCAATACTCCAAGCATGCCGATATTATCATCTGCCATCCATCCGCGAACACGTCACAATTAGGGTTGGACTCCAAGAGGGTGCTAAACGCAGATAGACTTTTTTTTTTAATACTTTATGTGAATCATGACGCGAAACTACATACTACTTTACGGTTTCAAATATGTTAGTGGCAAAAGAGATCCGTTATGAACCCCCGGTCCTGGTGTTGTGATAACAGGAGAAGAAGCAGAAGGAAGTGCTGACCCGCAAGCAAGAGAAGAACCGCACGAAGGCGCAGCGCGAGGACGACGAGGCGGCCGCGCCCGCGTCGCTGCTGCAGCGGCCTAAGGAGTACGTCGTCAAGTTCTCCTTCCCCGACCCGCCGCCGCTGCAGCCGCCCATACTCGGCTTGCACAGTACGTCACTATTACATCACTTATTACTAGGTTCCCATTTTCGTACAGGTCCATATTTCTAAGCCAGCATACGTATTTCTGTTTGGTTAAAATATTCGGAGATTATAATTCTAGCCTTCGAGTGCCACTAATGAGTTAGCACGCGCATGTAGCCAGTCTGGGACTCGACAACACTAGACTGAATAAATCTTACATAATAAGCAAGCGTAATTGGCGCGAGCACTTACGCATGGATACGCAGGCTGTGGCACAAAAACGCTAGCGTTTTCGTAATAACGGACGATATAAGTTTGACATCACTGTTGGTCTGGTGGTTAGCAAACTTTACTGCAACACGTTAACGGACTGTACCTTTAGCGCCGTAAGGTCGAAATCGTAGCAGACTATGGTGGATATTAAGCTTGTTATACCAAGATGTTGATCCCTGTCTCAGGGTTAATGTTATAAATGTAAAAGGTAAATATAATATAAATATTGCTGTAATGAACATCTGTGTTTGTTGTACAGATATAGTAGTTGCGTGGAGAAAATGAGACCTCGAGCGACCTATAATTTGGTATATGGGAATTGTACTTCAAATATTTAGAACTTGAACATGTTTTTTATTCCCTTAATAAGCATTCGCTGAACAACAATGTATACCATATATGTTTCTGGCGTGAATTTATATAATAATTTTTTTGCAGATGTGGACTTCAACTTCCCGGGCCAAAAGCCCTTGTTCAAGGGCGTGGACTTCGGTATCGATCTGAACACGCGTATCGCCATCGTGGGGCCCAACGGTGTCGGCAAATCCACCTTCTTGAAGCTACTGGTCGGTGACTTGAGCCCTATTTGCGGAGAGCTGATCAGGAATCATCGTCTAGTGAGTACACATGTGTCTTTTACACAAGATATAATTTTTACTATATATGTATGTACTTTAGCAGTTCCTGAGAGTTTCTTAAGGTATATGGTATATAAATACGCAATAGCGCGGAAAACCCAAACGTTTTATGGTACAATGGTACATACGGTCCAGCAGATGGTAAGTGGTTACGGTAGCCTTAGAATGCTTGCAGCACCAGGTTTAAAACTCGCCATCTTGTAGTCCTTTGGGAAAACAAGCTCCTCGCATCATTCCACAAGATGAGCGTCTGCGGAATGAAACAGCACAGAATAAACACTTATTATAAAAATATAAAAGCATATTAATTTATTGATTAATACATATCATCAAGTCAAGTCATACCCCCCACGGGGTAGGCAGAGAGTTTATATACAGAGATATAGCGCCATTTCACTCATGACTTGCTTCTCTAGACTCTTTTTTATTTTATATTAATCTGTAATTGATGAATTTTGTATAGAATTGTAATGAATGATTGTATTGTTATGTGTGTTGGTATGGTGTTTCGTTAGAGGATAGGGCGGTTCGACCAGCACTCGGGCGAGCACCTGACGGCGGAGGAGTCCCCGGCGGAGTACCTGCAGCGGCTGTTCGGGCTGCAGTACGAGAAGGCGCGCAAGGCGCTCGGCACCTTCGGCCTGGCGAGCCACGCGCACACCATCAAGATGAAGGACCTCAGCGGCGGCCAGAAGGCGCGCGTCGCACTCGCCGAGCTCACGCTCATGGCGCCCGATGTCGTCATACTGGTCACTATCTATCATTTTATCCGTTGATCCGTCCGGGTTGGCTAGTCACCCGATTAGGGTTGCCTAGTTATCCGAGGTGGATGCTTACCCAAGGTGTTTAGTTGCCCGAGGTGGCTAGTTACCCGAAGTCGCTAGTTTCGCGAGGTGGCTAGTTACCCAATGTGGGTTGGCTAGGTACCTTATGTGGGTTGGCTAGTTAACCGGTGTGGCCAGTTACCTGATGTGGCTAATAACCCGATAAGTAAATATGGTTTTTAATATTTTTTTTCGTTATGTTATATAGCGTTACTACGGTTCTTAAATATTGTGAATGGTTCGCTATAAGGCCCCATTTAACCTCCTTTCGGCTTTACGGGCAGTTTTGTTACAACCTGTATATATCGATATGTTTTAAGTTCCGTTCGTTCTTTGTTTATAAGGTATCGGCTCTAGAGAGGCAAGTATATTTTCTCTTGATCTGTGCAGGATGAGCCTACGAACAACCTGGATATAGAGAGTATAGACGCGCTGGCGGAGGCCATCAACGAGTACAAGGGCGGCGTGGTGATCGTGTCTCACGACGAGCGCCTCATACGGGAGACTGACTGCTCGCTCTACGTCATCGAGGACCAGACCATCAACGAGGTCCACTACACTACCATATATTATTATTATTGTGTTACCGACGTCATAAGAGTATCCTATACAATACGAATTGCTTTTTTTATGGTCTGGTAATATGTATTGAGGATTTTTATGCTACAAACTATTTGATGTGTAATATCTTCGGTTCTTGGAACGTGAAAAGGTGAAAGCCGGGAACTGTACCCCGGCTTCCTGTAACGGTTACCAATTTAGCGAGTTTGTCGCCGTAAGTGAACTTGTTTGTCTTAGTGATAAAAAAAGGCTGCAAGCGCACGTTTTAATATGTATTGAGTAATGAAGCAAAAAAAAACAAAATACTACATTATATTTTCAATTCTGGGCCTTAAAATGTTATTATTAAACTAGCGACCCTCACCGGCATCGCAAGGGTTACACAAAACCTAAATAAATTAATTATACATAAAAACAATCCTCTTTAATCACTCTATCAATTGCTGAAAACTGCATTAAAATCCGTTGAGAAGTTGAAAAGATCTAAGCGAACAGACAGCGTCTTCATATTATACTATGTTATTTAAGATAAGGACGCTTTGTGTATAAAACGGAGTATCATACCTAAGGCTTCCTCCACAATCATCAATCTCATACTTACATACTCGTCATCTCCCGTTATATAATAACGCTGTATTTGTAACTCTAGGTGGACGGTGACTTTGACGACTACCGTAAGGAGCTCCTCGACAGCCTCGGCGAGATCATCAATTCGCCCTCGATCATCGCCAACGCGGCTGTGCAGCAGTAGTACACCTTATCGATTAGTTTCTACTATATCTCCATACTTGTTACTTGCAAATAATAATAAAACAAAAAAATATACTCTTATCCCGTTTTTCAGTAGGACTGTATCTAAATAACGTGTTCTTGATTGTCAGCTCATACACCAAAATGATCGCGTTGGGCCTTGCGATTTAAGTTCAGTCATGTTCACTAAGTGCCTGTATCGTGATATACGTTGTGTCGCGAGTATTAACTTCCCATTACCTTAATATTACATTTTTCTATTCGTAAAATCTAATATTTTAGGTCATAAAATAAAATTAAAATGTATTCCTGCAATATTATTAAATTCTTCTTCATATTAGACAAACTAACTAGAAGATAAAACACTTCTTGTAAAGTTTCTCCGCTGAAATTGATATTTGTCAAACATGTATATATTATTGATATCGCAACAATGTGCTACATGATGTTTGTTTTGTGTCGTCATGGAATTTTAGTGTAAAATATTATAAATATTTATATACCTTAATACATTTTGTTACAAAAGGAATCTATCTTTTCTTTACATAATACGAGCACATATCTGATTATCTGTAACCAAAAGAAATATATCTTTATCTTTTGATCCCACTATTCATTAATTCTAGCGAGTCAGTAGATTCATACAACTCATGTACGGTAAGACTGTTATCTATGTAAAGCTGCCAAATAAATATTATATTGAGTGCAAGCTGCGTAAGCATTTAACTTGGAATGCAGCGGAAAAAGACATAACTTCACAGACAAATGTATAATTTGCACCAGTAATAAAAATCCTTTCTCCCACTTACCTCATCATACTTAAAATTGATATTATTACACATATAAAAATGTGCAGTTTCATCGTGCATTTTAAAGGCCAGTCAATTAAAATATTATGAGTTATTTAAAACAGTTTGATTTCTACATGAAAACCAGGCTTTTATATAAGACCGTCCTCTCCCACTCCGATGCTTCAAAAGTTAATAATCTGAAATAGGTACTTGCAAGTCTAGACATTCGAATGTTATACGAAAAATAAAACTATGTTCCCATTCGATAAACCAACCATCACACTTTTACTAGAAAGTAACAAAACTACCTATATTACAAGCGTTTTACGATTCCAAAAGATAAGGTATTTGGTGATGATCATTATGAAAATATTGGTAATTAAACATTGACATCGAAAAGTTTTTTTATAACTGAGAGCGTTGAATGATATATCCATTACGATAATTTTGTTATCAACACCAAATTTCATCTTCATGTAATACAAAACAGTCTGCGAGAAAAAAGGGTGTTATACACTCAGACGTATTCAGGGCGAAATTAAAAAAACAAATCCTTGAATTAAATCTTACGTATCGCTAGATGGCGCTGGTTGTGTGTTCTGTCCCCAGAGAAAATATTTTTCAAATATAAAATAACGGTGGAGTCAAACGTACCACGGACGGTCCCTTGTGTCACGGGTAAAGCGGATAATTCGGACTTTTATATCCATGATTTCCATACACAGAGTTGTTACAGGGTTTTCAATGCGCGATTGATCTCAGAGGTATCAACCCTGGTTAAATTGGACTATGCCCTGATTTTGCCAGCGCTGCAGTGTCCGTAGGCCTCGGTAACCGCTTACCATTGTATACGTATACTAGTTTGCCCTATACACATTAATGGTATAAAGATACATCCTTCTTGGAAAACCCCATACTGTACCTGCTTAAGAAAATCAGGGAGTTAATTCTAAAAAACCACGCGTAGGTACCTAATGTCTTTTAATAAATGCATAAATATCTCAATAAAGTCCCATTACCGCCGAGCATGTGGTATACTACGTAGCCATACTGTGTCGCCCACACTCCTAATAATACCTAACTATACTTAAGTAGGCAGATAGAAGACGAACTGAAGTACTTCAATCGAAGTTTTTTCCTCAATTTGGTCGCAGCCTTTCGCCCCTCCATTAAAAACTTCTCAGCTTCATTAGAGGATTTAAAACGCAAATTTCCTTTCCGATTGTAACTTTTTTCCGTGCCTTGAAAAGAAGCTTCTTTTAAACTTTAAGAAAATTAGTCTCCTTCCCTTTGAGGGGCGAGAAAATATTTTAAGAGACTCATTTTGATACTCAACTCAATCTGTTGGAATAATAATATTCCCGCTGGTGGCTCTTGAATACTCGAACTACTCTGTGATAGCTTTTTGATTAGCGTGTTGTGACGTATCTTAGATGCAGTTCCTCTGGCTATACGACTACAAAGACTATTTTTAATTTAGCTATATTGAACACTGTGTAAGAAAATTAAAAATAGCTGCGTTATAAAAATCTGTCCGTTTCCAATCACGTGATTAACCCCTTCCACAATTTATTATTTATTGTTATTGTCTTGCGAATACATAAGTACAAGTATAAAAAACGAGCGAAGCTGCTACTTCATTCACAGTAGATAATATACTATGTCTATTACTAACTCATGCTACGTAGTTTACCACATTTATTTTCTTGATGCACTGTTTCAATACAGGCGTATATAAATTGTGTGCACTTCAATTATTATACATTAATACACTAAATTGATACAAGGTAAAATAATTCTTAAATAATATAAAATTATACAATTTGCTCATAGCTATTAGGCAACTAAATCCATCTTGTACCCCTACACCACAATCAGATTCCTTTGGTACATACGTCGCTAAATGCATTAATGTGTGTTAGCCACTAACAAGCCAACAATAAGAGGCTTGCCATCACCCTGAGAGCCTATTACTGTCTAGAGAGCATCCCCGCCCTACTTACGTCATTCTCTTCCCCTGTTACCTTGTCACACTCACTCCGCACTCGGTCGTAGAGGTGTATTGTGAAGAGAATTGAGCGCTATTGTACTGGGGTATGGTTGTAAAACTCCCGACTAGAATAATCTCGTACAATGTGTACACAATGGAAGCGATTATACTCTCCCCCGCGACATGATTTTATTTGTGCAGTTATTGCGTCGCCAAGAGATATTTAAATTTCATTAGGTTTGTTTTACACTTAATTTGTGAGGGGAGTGTTGTATTGTATTGTATCGCAAGGGTGGAGCCCCGGCCGTTGTGAGCTTTCCAACTTGTTTCAAATTGCCCTTTGGATATTTCGTCGGCGATTTGAATTTAAGTAGATAGATACATCAGATAGTCACCCTATTATAACGTTATCATTCGATCTGATCACTTTACACTAAAGATTAGCTTTAACAAATGGTGTAAAAGTTTCAAATATCACATCCAGATCGCTAAAAAGTGGACATATGGATTCAAGATTTTGAGTCATATGTTTGAAACATATGCTTAATCAGAAGGCCTAGTTCATTCAAATGGTTCGATTTTACTGTACGGTTCTACTCAGGACCTCTAAGTGGGCCCATTTTGCAGACGCAGACTCCATTAGCGCCGTGCGCTGGACTGTCACAATCATTTTTCTTTCCCGTTGCTGCTAATTCTCAGCCGCGCTTCGCTGAACATATAGTCAATTGCAAATATCTTGATCCTTTCAATATAAAACGATATATACGTAAATAATTTCATATAGAAGAATTGGTAAAGAATTAGCTTTCAGTCTAGACTAAACAGCTAAATTACAAGTGCGTACTTAGATAGAAATTATGTTTATTTAAAAATAGGAAAAAAATAAAATAAAATTGTACCCTATATATATTATTTAACGAACGAACTAAAGACAAAGATGAATTATTATTATTGTCTTACCATTGCAAGTATCAACATCGTTTGAGCGTTGTCCGAGTGGCGGAGTTGATATCGACTTTTATTACTCTAGACTACTCTGGAGGGGTTGGTCATTAGCGGAATAAAGCGACTGCCACCTGATAAAGTGCGTTTTGTTGCTCACTTGATTGTTCCTCAATTCTGTAGAACTGAATATGGATGAATGGTAGGTATATGAATATTTTGTCCGCCGTAAATCTGAAACTTTTGTGATTAGCTTTTTTGTTGCAACAAACGATATATATATGATACTACGATATATGATAGATACTATGACTGACTGACGGATCAACGCACAGCCTAAACCGCTGGTCGTAGAGACTTGAAACTTGGAGGGCGTATTCTTTGTATGACGAAGACATCCGATAAGAAAGGATTTTCCGGAATTCTACCCCTAAGTGGGCTAAAAATGGGGCAAAGTTTGTATGGGACAACGTGATTCATGGTGAATCCTTTTTTAACAGAATTGATGGCAGACGTGTTTCGAATTACCAAGCGCTTAACACACAAAACTGAATGTCAAGTGGACCTCAGACGTTGTCCTGTCCAAATATCATAATACTATTTTGTTTTAATCAAAGCGTATATACGTGTCGTATAAATTGTGGTCGACTTCTGATCACCAGGGGACCTTTAGTACAAATTTAAATATCCAACGTAAGTAGAATCCACTTCATCCCTGAAACATTAGTGGCATTATTAGGTAAGTAGTGTAAGTACCTAAGCTGTGTACGCTATTCGCGACGCGAATTCAGACCTAAATAATGAACAATAGTGGTGGTAGCAATTATTAACACTTTGCCCGGCACCCCGTTCTGCGACATGATTGATGACGCCCTGGGTCGTTCGAATGACTAATGCAGTGCCGCACACATATGATATTCGTTACCGCAAACCGAATTTGTACCTTCTAATACGACGCTCAATTTTATTATTCCTACAACCAATTTGTCCTTCATTGAGGTATCATTATGAGATTATGCAATGTCATCAGCACAAGGATATAATTTTTGACTGTGAATTAAGATACATTTAATTAAGGTAGAACACAACATACCTACATTAAAATGAGGTGAGATGTGAAAACATTTCCTTATAAGGATAAATAATCTTCTATTCTTCTATATTGGTAGGGATACATCATTGGTCAGTAGAGGTATCTATCTTTTATACATGTAAAAGGCTTTGTCCTGTCCAAGCGCGGGGTCCAAAGTTTGACTGATTGTGTTCACATTGACGGCATCAATCCAAACGTAGGCCTTCGCCCTTTTAAGAACAAAGCAAACATTTGGGATTCAAAACCAAAATCGTGCGACTGAAGTGCACTTTGATCGCCTTTTTACACATAATATAATACCTATCATTGACTTTGATTATACATTTTTTGATGGGTTTTTTTACAATATCACAAAAATATGATTTTTCTACACTGACTTTATAATAATAATAATAATAATAAGGCCGCAGCGCAGCTTGTGGCGAGCTGTTGGTGAGTAGCGACACCACGGACCCGAGGCCTCCAGGGGGCGGCGCCTAGGCCCCCGCCTCTGGCTTGCCTTCACTGGCCGGCCAGAGTGGAGCGCGACAGCTATAGCTCGAAAGGGTGGAAGTGCTCAATATGCGTAATAGCGGGGAAACCCGCTCCGGGGACTGCTATGCCAGTACCCGCGATGTTGAAACCGGTGCACACCTCTCGACACCCTTCAGCCGCCTGCGCCCATGTTGCCCCTCAGCCTCTTATACGCCGCACGTAAGGGGGGCCCATCTAGCAGGTGGCGAGTCACCGTCTGCCCATTTTTATCCAATATTGAGACATATTGCATGGCAGACGTCCGTAGTCTCATCCCATAGCCCAGTATACCAATCCATTAACAGTTCATCATAATAGCCCAATTTTAGTTTTCCATCCCCATGAAAAAGTCTCTGCACTCGGCGAGGATCATCCCCGGGTGCATCACTATGCATTCCGGGGATGATATTCACCACGTGTATCCCTTACCAAATATATTAAAATTCTCGAACGGGCCTCTACGTGTTGGATATATATCCCAACACAAGCCTAGACAAAGGACCGGACCTTATGGGTATTGCTTATGAGGCTCCGTGAATTTCAGAGAGACATAATAATAATAATAATCTTTATTTCAGGCAATACAGTAAAGTAAAAAATACAAATACAGGGCCCATAGACAAATACCTTAATGTAACATATATAATATTAACAAAACTATTCTAATAAAGTCTAGTCAATAGAGTAGGAGCGTACCTAGGAAAAGTGAGTATCGAAGCAAAGATTGTTTACTGTGAACAGTTTGTTTTCGCTCCTGTCGTGTCGTAGTCGGGTGTAGTGTGGGCTTAGTGTGGGTTTGGGCTGGGTTGGCCCGATCGTCGTGGGTTGTGGGCTGTGGGGTGCAGAGCCCCGGCTCGGGCAATAAACGCGATTAGACAAACATTTCCTGACGCGCGCCACTTTTTCCAAAACTTACCAAATAAATCAGATCGGTGGTGCGTCGCAGTTTTCTCGTCGTCTTGCCAAATTTATGTACCGATCGGCCCTTTCGTATGGAGATGTGGTCCGCTATTTACATATAAATACCTCGATTATTTGAATTATTCAATCGAGAGGGGGCGGCGCTGACAAATCACTTCCTCGGGAGATGGCACAAGTCGGTGGGCTCGACATCACTTTCACGTGTCCTGGATACCGGCCCGGCGCGGTGCGGGCGGCAGCGCTCAAGTTTTTATGATATAAGTACCTATCTACTTAGCATTCTTACTTCTTGCTATAAGTTAACCTCGCATGGGATCAATAGATTGTTTTTTTACCTTCCACCCCAGTATTTTTATGTTGTGATCTTGAATACTTAAGATATTCGTCCTCATGTTTTTATGGTAGAACAAGAGGAATGCCTACTGTTGTGGCCTCCGCACGTAGCTGTTTAACTTTCGGATCTCTGATCGATTCTTGGCTATAGATTGAGGCATATTTATACTGATATAATATTATACTTTCAAAATGTCCCAATATAAATTTCACTTCAGATCGGATACTCTCTGTCTACTCAGAAAAGGACTTGTTTTTATCATATTATAGGTATGTATGTGTTTTTTTAAAGTTCAAATCGTTTTTTGATAAAGAATAGTACATTATTTTTTTACCTAAGGGAGAAAATATCTATAGGTACATTCCTAAGAATGAATGTTCTCTAAAAAGCGGATTTAGATAACATAGTATATAATATACTGTATTACTAAATAGGGAGATTATTTTGTGGGGAAAAGGGTAAAGTAGGTAATATAAAAAAAAAATAGGTAAGTAGTAAATAGCAGCGTGGCTGGCGGTAGTTTTCCCGGAGTTTTATGTCCTCTCACGTGCCATTTAGCCCGGGAAATAGAAGTTTTTGTATGGAAATCGGACGCACTAAGCTTCCGAGGCTCGGCTGCGCTCTGCCTATTCTTATGTAACGAACTCATAAAAGTTTATCATTCGTGTAAAACAAATTTCGCTATTTTTGCACGAGATTCCATTAAAAGAAAATCTGATCCTGAGTACTGTTCGTTTAGCCAAAAATAATATGTTGATTTTATATTTCAACATCAGCCCTTACAATATAAAGTGATAAGAATCGGCAAATTCCGCAAAATCCTTTGTTGAGGGCTCTTGTTACTGTGCTTATTGCAGTAATCGTGTTATTGTCTCTGGTACGAACATTAGCGATCGGGCGCGAGCAGCCGTTGCATCAGATAAGGCCATTTGATATGCTAATAGTGCTAGCAAATGTTCGGGTAATGAGCGTGCGACGGTTTAGCGCCCGCGATACCACTGTTTGTGGTCTGCGAACTTTTGTTTTTCAATTTTTCGAAATTATATGGATAGCGAATTACATTTCCTAACAAGCTAAAAAAGTTGGTTTTAACTGTTTACATTTTAAAATTCAAATCCTAAAGACATTTTTAGATTGTTTTAAGTCTTTTTCATATTTGTTATATATTAAATATTATACTGCTAGTAGGTACCTATTGAATTTCAAAAGAACCAAATTAGCGGCCACAACTTTTAAACGGTGATGTTCAAGGGACCAGATTTTGAGCTTCATCACATTTAATCGTTGTTTTAGAATAATATAAATTGATTTTGGGTAATCACGCATTCACTAATATGTATTTAGCACAAAGAGTAGAACGGAAAGACCGCCCGGCCGTTAGTAAGTACATTGTATGTAGTTGGTATGTAGTGAAGAGGCAATGTTGTGGGGCGACTAATATTCGCGGATTATGATGTTATCGCAAAGGACTTGGCACACGGCAGCCCGCGCAGCCGCAGCCGACTGTGATCATCGCGATCATCAGTTAACAGCTAATGCGATGTAATACCACTATTGTTATTGTTCACTACATTTCGAGGGTATTTAGCGAAAATTTTGGAGTGCAAGCTCCTAATTTATTGTACACATAGGATATCTCACTATTTTTATTTTATTCGGTATCCATTTGGAGTGCTCATTGAAGTATTGTGCGCTTAATGGTAGTACTACCTACTGAAAACAATTTCTATCCTAGACTATTCTGTAATTTGCCAATCATTTAAATTATTTCTTAGAAAACAAGTAACAATTATATTTTCGTATGGCCTTTGTGATGGTGTTTTTACATCCGAATAAATATTTGAGATCACTTTCAATCACTTCAACTACTTATTGATCAGGAGCAAATCTCTCGGGCAACTTTTCCACCCTCTCTGTAAAGTAAATCGCATTTACAACGTTTCAACCTCACTAACATGTTAAAACAGAACTAATGGACATTCGCTTCAGTCTCCGCCCGCAGGAGACGAATAATACAAGTAAAATGGTCCCATCTCCACGCTTCATTAATTTTATTGCCCCGAGGCGCTCCTGGCTCAAGTCGGAACGTTCCACCGTGCCGCCGCTGGCGAAAACACGACATTATTCTGTGTTGCTAGTGACTTAAATTAAATAAACACAGGCCATTATGCGTACCTATTTCGGTATGTTGGGTTCTCTTTTCTTTTGTCTATAGTACAACTGTCAAAATTTTGGCGCGTAATCCTTTACTACTGTAGATGTAGCTACGAGAACAATGTGGTTCTACACTAATGTAATGGACATATTAGCGCGAAAGCGTGGCGAAATAATTCAGACATGGGTTTTTTGTCTGCACGCAGCACAATAGGATTATACTCCATTGATCATTGCTTATTATAAGTAGCTGCTGAGGGTGAGTAACATGAAAACTAAATTTGGTTTATCGGCTATTATGGAAAGTAGGTGTTAATGTTGAAACAGTAAATTTATGGTGCGATCGTGACTTCTACCTTTTGTACCACATTTGATACACGTATTATGTTTTTGTTTGCTAAATATTTATTAAATAAATTGTGGATGCATTATTACAATATGACTGATTGGTTATCTATTAATTAAACGTAGAAAAGGTTTAGTCTTACTTAAGCACATAGGGTTTTAAAAAGTAAAATGATCAAAAGTTACAGTTGTATATTTTGTCACACCTTTAGGATTATGTATTTAAGAATACAATTAAAATGAATGAACAAATTTCAGTAGCACAAAGACTTTTATAATTAAGAGGAAAAATATAAAACAAACAAAGGAATAAGGGTAAGTGGCAGTTAGCTGTCCGTGAACTCTTAGGACGCGATGACTGCGGCGGCGGAGGCGGTGAAAGCGGATTTTCACAATACCCTCAACTACTAATGTTTACTCAACTCGGAGCGCGACAAAGGGCCGGAACTATTGTTTGTTGGAAAAGCTTTATTTCGCTACCCTCGCCGCTTGCCGCGACAATAGGTTACCCAACTTAAAAATATATTATCTCACTTGACTTTGGAATACTACGAACATGCCTTCTAGTTTAATATAGAATTGAATTTAATATGAAATTAGGCAACATGGCAACAACGTTTAATAAAAAAATAATGGGTGTGAAACCTTATTATTTTTTTATTTAACGTTCACAAATGACCGATGAAATACAAATAAATTCAAATTTAGCCTAAATAATTATGACATCTGTACCGACAAGTTATATGCTTACATAAATAAACAATTATTATTAAGCTTTACTAATATTTTGCACAATACTCATATTCTCTCATTACTCTATAATATACTTCTGTATCCTTCTTCCTCTTCTTATTTGAAAGAGCGGTTCGATTACCTCTATGCCACACATTGTTTACGGTTGAGGTCATCGGAAGAGTTAAAGCTACGGACACCGATCCATTTCACAAGATTCATGGACAAATCCTTCTCAGTGCAGGCTGTCCGCCTGTGGAATGGATTGTCACTATTCATTAGACAGGCTAAATCTTTGCAAGCATTCAAAAAGCTCCTTAACTTTTTACGGGGTACCATCCTTATTCTTTATGATATCTTGTTGTTTCAAGAATATAACTATAGATATGCGTATACTATGTATATACTGATAAATATTTATGTGTTTCTTTTAAATACCAATTAGTATTATATTATTCGTCTTTTTTTAATCATATTACGTACACCACGAACTGTTGCCTGGAAGAGTAGGAAGACCTTGGTGTTGTAATAAATAACAAATAAATAAAAATATGCTAAAGTTAAATTATTTTTTCATTGGTTTTGCGTATCCACAGAACTCTTACATCCGGCATAAGCGAGGGCTTTGGAAAGTTGAAAATTATCCTTTTCACGAACGACCTTAAGCATAATAGAGAAAGCACTTAAGCCATTTTCTCCGCCTTTGAGTGGCGTAAGCGCGGCCGTTTGCCGGGGCTACATCTCGTGAGCTAGAAAATGAGCCATTACTGTCAAATACCTATACAGTATACACCAAAGCCGTATCGCATGTAGGTATACTTTATACAGGGTCGGGGGCGGGCTAGCGGCGCAACGTTTTAGCCTAATGTGGCTATTGGGCGGCGCCAGCAGCAATTAGGCTACATGCGAGCAAATGGATTGTGCATTACCGACGACATGGATTGATTTATTGACTAATCGAAGAAACCGATGCCGAGGCTTGCATATGAAGTGAGTATAAAAGCCTCGAATCGACCAGTTGGAACGATACAGTCATTACAGAAATAACCGTCAGTCAGTCGAGTTTAGTATTAAATGCCACCCATAACGTGACCCGAAGTAGCTTGCCAATAAGCCGTTAGTGTGGAGTTGCAAAATTTATAGGCTTCTGAAATCAACTTCGTCTAAAATTTTCAACAACAGAAATTGAAATACGTAATACTAGCTCACTTGTCACGCGATGGAATAGCTCATATGTCAATCTTTTTGATTTTTATTATTTCGAATACTATCGTAAATTGGATTCACATGATCTTATGATAAATTCATTCCTTACAATCATGCTCTTTATATCGCCTTCATGTTTTTTGATATTCCTTCACGTAAAAGATCACATCTGTTAGTGGCCGGGCATCTAGGTACCGACCTATGAATAATAAATGTGCCGAGCTAGCCGATTGGGGAAATTGAATTTTATAGTTCGTAACACATTCGAGGACAGATGTCACAAAATGGCTGCTCGCCGGCGGCTACGTGGCGCGTAATCGAAATGTCAAATAGAAATCAAAATTAGGTCGATTGTAGTGTTAATCCTACTAATATTATAAATGCGAAAGTTTGTATGGATGGATGGATGTTTGTTACTCTTTCACGCAAAAACCACTCAACGGATTTGGATGAAATTTGGAACACAGATAGTTTATAACCTGGATTAACACATAGGATACTTTTTATCCCGGGAAAATGTTTTTATCCCGGGATAATTTTACTTTGTCTCTGTGATTCTAAGCTCAACGCGGACGTAGTCGCGGGCAGAAGCTAGTAATTAAATAACGAGGAGCTGGATGGAGGCCCGCGCCATGTGGACATTACGAGGACTACTCGTGTGTAATGCATAGGGAAGGTGCGAGCTTCATTGTGATTAACGGAATTACTTCTGTTTGCGTGGACAATTATCAGTCCATTACCAAGAGTACACAATGACTGGGTTCCATTAAATTATTGAATGTTATTCAAGTGTCATTCGCATTTGATATGTTGTCTGGTTTTAGGCACGTGGCATGTATCATAAATTGTCGAAGGTACCTACAAACCTATATCTTGTCGCAAGTATTTGATTTCATGAATGACGACAGAACCGGGTAACTAAGCTCCAATATACTCCAATATACTGTTGTCTACTTTCAAAAATGTATTTTAAATATGTATATTATATGTATATAGGTAAATTAGTTTTTTGTTGTATTGAGTAATCCCTGAGTAATAAATAGTTTATAGGTACTTAAGATTTTTTTATACTATTTCTAATCGGATGAAGTCGCGACAAAACCTAGTTCATTATATAATTTCAACACGAGTATCGAGAAACATAATAAGCCAGAATTCAATTTGTTCTACCATTGATATAATGTCGTTAATTGATTTCCCCTCAGCGCTCAGCTCCCCGAACGCTACTGAGTTATATAAATTCGCGCTATCCGTTTACATCATTAAATTTTATTAGTGGATACACAATAGCGGGGTTATCCGTGCGTCTACGAGAGGGACTTTTCCGCCGGCAATAGCATCCCCCGCCAATTCGTATTTCCTTTTGGCACGAATTAAGCAGGCTATTAAGCCGGCTTTGAGACGTATGACGAATCCTAAAGCTAGCTGGACAATAGCGACGCATTCACATGAAGATTCCGGCAATTTGGGATGAAGTAAGCTAAGCATTTTAATTCCGGGGTCACGTTTTTACGTCACCCAGCAATTTCCACGCGTTTTATTACGCGCGTCGATTTCCGCAGGATCTGTTTATCTATCAATTCGATAAATGGTTATTACCTGCCTCTGCCCTTCGGCTGAATGTGTTGAAATAATGATTGTATAATTCGGTCCAGATTCGCATTAACGTATTATTTTGCTAAATAGCATCCGTACACATACCAATTATATGTATGTATAGGTATTTAGTCTGCCTATAAAGTAGGTAATTATATAGATTTTTATAGATACTTTTAAATGTTTCAATACTTAATTTCATTAAATATTTCCTTCGGATATGAAATTAGTGCCATGTAATAATAGATAATTACTTATTAACACATGTTTAATGATGTTCAATAATATAATGGTTAATTAATTATCGTCCTAGATAGTTTTACATGTAAACAAGTATATATGAAATGTTAAACATAAATGAGGCAGGCCGATTCCAGAAGTAGTGTGACTGAGGAAATAAGTGTATATAAATGGTAAATAGATGCATTATTCATGCCGATATCAGTTATAATCATAGTTTCTACTCCCTGAGGATAGGTATTCCGTCCAGCTTGGCTAACTGCTGCAGACGGTTGGCAGCCTGCGTACGCCACGTGTCTACATCCGGCTGATTGTCGCATATGGGATTCCCAACAAATACAAGATCTCTTAGCGCAGGGCATTCCTGAGCAAAATGTGTTCAGTTTAGCATTTTGTAACCACACATTTTGGAGAAACTAAATAATGTACTTAATAATTGATTTGTCCAACAGAACTCTTTAAAGCAAGCCTTGCTTGATTTAGAAGATTCCGCTCTTCAATAGCAATATCATATATTATAATCATATACAATAACATAATAAACGGTTGGTTAACGACAAATGAACTAGACAATGTTTGTGTCCTAGCTACTAGCTAGAGTATAAGACTATATGTGGGTGCCTATAGATAAGGTACCTTTAAGATAATTTCAGGGTTGGCAACGCGCGAGTGATATCCCTGGTGGTGCAAGCGTCCATAGGCTACGGTGACCGCTTACCATCAGGTGGGCCATATGCTTTTTGCCACCCACCCAAGTTGTATAAAAAAATCATTATATGGTGACAAGAAGGTTGCCTACAAGATATGCGGTTACCTGCAATCTATTGAATTCCACCCATTCCTTAACTTGATTGTTGGACATGTAGAGAACGCGGAGATTCTTCAATGTCCCCACACCCTTCAGTTTATCAATGGGGTTGTAGCTGATCCACAGCTCTTCTAGAGTTTCTGCTACAGTTTCCTAGATTTTATTCAAAATTTCAGTATGTAATAATTATTTATCAATAGAGCCGTGAAAATAGCGTGTATGTTATGTTACCTACAGTCAAAACAATTTGTACTGCTAAAATCAGTCAAAACAATGTAGTTTTCTATTCCGCCGGAATAATGAACGTATTGCAATATACCGATGAGTGGAATATAATAATATTATGCTACACTTACTATACCCGCTAATGATTTGATGTAATTTCGTCCCAGCGACAAAATTTTAAGACTTCTCATACCGGCAATTCCCGCTATTTTATCAATCATATTTGTTGACAAACTTAACTTTCTGAAAATAAAAATGATATAATATAAAATATTTAGTAAGTTTATTATAACTCAGTATTAACTTTTTTGGAAGTAGGTACATAAGCTGAACGCAGGCTATATTCCATTCTCAAAGAGATGTAAATATTTTATGATTTTTAAATATAATTTCAATATAGGTCCATGCATGCATTTTAATTGATATACTCATATCAATATTTCATAATGCAGTATACTAGCTACGTCTGCGTTTCTGTACTTATTGGTGGCTTTCGCGGTGCTATCGCAATCTATGGGTGACGGGCGTGTTTACAGCAAATAAAATTGCTGACCGTTATGACATTCAACTTGAAAACTGTTTAAAAAATAAAAACGTACATGGCATGAGCGCTCGCGCAGATATGGCCGCCCTATCTCATCCTCGCAGGACTATACTTCATTAGGATGTGTAGTTTTCCTTGAACATAAGAGATTTCGAAAACTTACTCGCAGCAGACTAGCGTGGAGAGGGCTCCGTCCATCTTCTCTATAGGTGGCCATTGGAACTGCAGTTCTATCACCTTGGCGTCAGCGGCCACCTCTCCCTTCTCCTTCTCCCACCGGGCTATTGCTTCCTTGCATGTCGTGGGCTTCAGGGCCATTTTTAACTATACCTTATTCAAATTGAATAGATAACGCTTTGCTTTTTTTCGAATTATCTATTTATTGTAGACTTCTTCTTTATTTAGGTATGATTTTATGACTGCTATGTTTGTGACTGTGACTTTTTGGGATTTTTGAGTGACGTGCATGGAGGCAGATGGAATATAATTATATTGTTTGGGTGAGGTTTAATGTAAAATATCGACTTACGTGAATAAAAAGTTCGATTATAAATAAAAGCAAATTAAGTGTGTCCGAGACATTGATTTAAAATACATGTAGATATGTCTATTATAGATCGGTGGTCTGAGACTACCATTTATAATAAATATACTTAAATTCCTTTGAGTATTTAACGTTATCTACTCCTTATGAATTTTAAGATTAATGCAATATGTACTTTGATGCATACAGTAGGTACTTATAAAAGCTTGGATTAGGTTGAGTTTTAAGGCTAACGGCAATGATTATTAATGTACTTATATCAGTAATGAAGTCAATTAATCGCTTCATGGATGCGACTGGATTAGGCTCTAATCTTCAATCTGTCCATCGCAATCATTATTCGATTAATGAAATTCAATCTTACAACGGTCATGTTGTACTTGCGTCATCTAATAGATAGATGGCGTGTGCTGCAGTTATTAGTGTTACCAGAGTCATAATCTGTCATAAATGTCAAGCGGTCGGGCCGAAGTGGTGCTATTATTACGAATATTATCATCATTTCAATTCCTAGCTTAAACAAGTGGTTCACTATCGGCCATTGTTACAGAAAGTGTCACGCAATCACAGTTCCAATTTGATAGAGGTACCTACGTTTGATATAAGTAATTTTTGAAGAACCGTGTCGCTTTGAATAGAATAGTTTTGTAATTGTCGGATGGAAATTATAGAAAATTGACTTAATTTCAACGTCTGGCAGCTATTCTACCTAACCTATGTTCGGTATAAATCTTACAGTATATGATAATATTACTTTAATGTAGTTTAAAATAGTAGATTGTTATACAAGGGGCTAAAGTAACTCGGTTTCAATTTAGGCACTTCTTCGCTAAAGCCCTTGAGTAAAACTACCTCGTATTAGCGCCATGTGTAACACTGCTTTTCACTACGAGTGCGAAAAAATTAAATAATCCAATACAATATAAAAAAAAACCGGCTAACTGCTAGTCGGACTCGCGCACCGAGGGTTCCGTCCGTACACACTTTTAGATAAGGTTAAAAGTAGGCGAACGTCAAATGAGGTCATTATACATCGGTGACTCTAAACTCTCAAGGAATATATTTTAGTAAATTCGCATACAAAGAAACTAAATATTTACGGTTTTCCGATTTTTTCCTTTATTTGTGCTGTTAGACACTGCTTCTTGCCAAATTTCATGATTTTAGAGGTCAACGGGAAGTACCCGATAGGTTTTGATTCCCTTGCCAAATAGTTTCCTGTAGCTTCCAGTGCATTGGTGTCTACTATGAAAGCTACAGGAACATTGCTGTAGTGCCAGTTACATGTCACATAGGACTCAACTTGTGTATACACTTGAAAGATCTAAAAATAAACACTGGTTACGGACGTCGACGCCGGGTAACGAGGGTGGTTCCCGCGGGTCGTCCCGGTCGGACGCCGGTAATCACGTCGCGCCCTCACACCTCGCCCTCTCGTCCCTTTGTGTGCCCAGCGGAGCACCCACTGAATTTCAAGTGCAAGGATTTGTATGGCTGATATTTTTACATGGACAACTACATATTTTATTGCAGAACAGGGTTGGCTAGTGTTGATAGCTCTATCTAAACTCAAAGTGGCAGTTTGCCTGTGTAGTAGAAACTTGACTGGATGAACAAACTATGCATACGATCCGGTTGGGCTTGTGGATAACGTTCTCGTTTTATTTTCACCACACACAAGACCACTGCAAGAGCTTTCAAAAAAATGCAAAACGAAACGTCCGAGTAGGTACTTAAGAGTTAAATTTATTAGCTACTTCTTCCCTTTTTCTGTCAATTGAACCTATTGCGCATCTAGAAATTTAAGTTCTTCTTAGGGGGTTTTCCAAAACTATAATTATAATTTGCATTTTGCCCTATACATGTATATGTGTGTCATTTCATATTCACAAACAAATAATTATAATCAACGACTTTTCTCCTGCGTCTAAACATCCCTATTCATAACTAATAAAGGGGATTAGGTGGTTCACACAAACATAGCTTTTTAGATTACAAATATTTATTCCACCCCATAGAAGGCATAAAGCAATACTTAAGTGGCACGTGCCGCCACCGAAAATCGCATCCATAACACGTGCTCTCAAGCACTCTGTCCAATGAACAGTAATTCATCATACAAAACATAACATGGCGTGATTATAAATTGTGTATGTCTTATGTCTTACATTTGTAATACAACTCTTTAAAATAAAGATTTGAGGATTATTTCCTCAAAGCATAGTATTTTATGCTTTATACCTACCGCAGATTTTTATATATCTCATTTTATTTTGAGAAAGTTCCTACGCGAGTATAATTATAAAATGTACTGTATTGTGCAACCAGCTACGAGATGATCCTCGATTCGGCAAGACAATATTGTTTTTATGTTACTTATCCCAAAAGGGACTCGGCGGTATAAAAAACGGCATTTAATTTAAGTCCCACCCCCAATGATATTATTACACATAATTTTTACACATCACATTTAATATATCATTGCCCATCTCAAACTCCTTCCTACGTTCCTTTAACATGTATGTTATGTGTAGGTAGTAAACGTACTCTTCGTAACACCGGATTCTCAAGTTATAGGAGTTTTTGGCGGGAATCAGGCGGAGCGGTTGAGATTTTTTCCAGTGTCTCGTAAATTGTGTTATAGTGATCTTTAATGTATATTTTTGGTGTCGTTATGTGCAGTAAAGTTTCATTTAGTAACTGATTTATAGGAAAATTGGAAATAGTGCCATAATACGACTTTTGGGTTATGTGGTTTATCATTTTCGTTAATGCGTTACCTCTGACCTAAAGGCGTGTTACGTTCTGCTACTGCCGTGGATTGTCTCCAAAAACTCCATTAAGCATTAGAATGCATGACACTAGGCATTTAATGCGGCAAACATTTTGAAACCTGAAAATTCTCAAACACTCGACACTGGCAAAAATAGTCCCTGAAGGGATTGATTTCCATACTTAGCAAGAAGAAGAAGAAGTTATAGAAACGTGAAGGATGCGTGTGAATATTTATTTTGTATTTTTAAGTGCATTTATAGACTAATCGAACATTTATGATAACAATTAAATTAGTTAAAATAATTAAAAAATGCTTGAATTTGTTCAATTCAAATAAACAAATAAAATCTTTTAGATTTTAAAATAAAAAACTATCTAAATTTATTAACATAAAACAGATAAAACTAATTATACTTTTAATATTTCCGAACGAATATTCTAAAGTCTGTTTTAGAACGAATCGTAAAATTTCTGTCAAACTTGCCGTCAAAGTCAGCCGAATGAAAACAAACGTGTGTACTTGTACTGTGTGCGCAAATAACCTAACCAACAATCAAAACATTGTTTTGTGTTCCATTGAAAATGGACGATTTACAATTGAATATTACGGTTAATAAAAAAGTAAGCACATATCTTACTGATACATATTTAATTGCTATAGTTATTTATTAAATTTGTTGATAATTTTGTAGAGCAACAAGAAAGCTGGTGTGCCAACCAAGACCAATGCTGCAGAATATAAATTTACAGCGAAACCTAAGTTTGCTGGGTCAGTTATAGCAAGAAAAAGACCTCAGAATTTAGGTCAGAAGGGTGTTTCAGTTAAAACTAACAATAGTGAGCCCCAGAAAAAAGTGCCAAAGTTGTTGAATAAGCCCTCTGATAAATCAAATTTAGAGACAAGTTTAAGGGACCTTGCTGAAAATACAGGGAAGTTCAAGGGCCAGAACTATCAGGAGCTAAGTGACGACCTACAAGTGAAGCAGAAACCAAGGCCCGGTGGTTGGATTTCATCTCTATTTAAAAACAATCCGGATGTGCCTCGCATGGGGCAGAGAGCAGTGAAACCTATATTTGAGAAAGTGTTTGCTGGCAAGAATTTTTCAGACTTAGACATACATCCCCACATTGTGGCCAATTTACTGCAGATTATGGGGTTAAAGGAGATGATGACTGTGCAGCAAACCGCTGTGCCAGTCATATTGCAGGGAAGGGATGTTTTAATCAGGTACCTACTATTGTCATAATATCAAAAAGAATACTTTTGGCATATCACCATCTGGTCCCAAACTAAGCAAACCTGGTATTTTGACAATTGATAAAATCCTTTTTATATTATAAATATAAAAAATATAAGTTTAATTTTAATACATACAAAATACTCAGCATTGTGGCAAACATAAATTTTTATCATATGTGTGGATTCAACATGCTGGCATAGCAGTAATGCTTACCACTGTACCGACAATGTTGTCTATAATGTTTTTATTTCAATTCATAAACTAATACAATGCTCAGACTTAAAGGTGCAATGATATGTATGTATTATAATACTAACTGGATACGGCTGCACATTGCACTGTTATTGACACCGATGCTCTTGCCAATGGTCTATATTTCTTACAGACTTCATATTAGATACCTCGCTGATCAAATTAAATTATAAATATGTATAACACTGTTCATGAATTTTTATCTTGCGCGTACAGCGCGTAAGAATGCGTCCGTCCTCGCTGCGAGTCCACGCGAATTAAATCGTGCTCGCTAGTCGTGCTTGCTCGGCTGAGTACGGCGTAGCCGAATGCTTGCGATATGTTCTTTGTATTTTACTGTTTTTTTCTTTTTTTATTTTTTTTTCCGTTTACCTTTTTTTACTGTTCGTCTGCGCACTATCTGTTCTACCTTTTATAACATGTAAAGCCAATATTAAGAAAATCTAATTGCTATGCTATTGGATTTTCCTAATATTTCTTCCTACTGCTATATTGTATCTTTTTATTTATTATATCTCTCTGTTGTGACAATTACCAGTGACACCAGTGACGTCACGGACCGGTCCCAACGGAAGATCAGCGCTGGTTGTCCTTCACAAGACATCCAGCACATGCTGAGTTGGGACCGTTTCATAATGACACTATGTTCTTCTACACTTGTATGACTTTCGTATATGTTTGTGTTGTTATGAATAAATGTTTTCTTTCTTTCTTTCTTTCTTTCTTTCTTTCTAACTTATAGGCAATAATCATATTGATATTTTCCTTTTGATATGATTCAGTAGACCCTTTAAAACAATCTGAATGGAATAAAATAGAATCCAATAAAAAATCTTTTAACCTTTTAATTCTTTGCATGTATATTATATATCAATATATGTTTTTAGATCACAAACAGGATCAGGCAAGACATTAGCATATGCATTACCAATTGTAGAAGGGTTACAAGCCATAAGGCCGAAGGTCGACAGACATGATGGCATCAGAACTATTGTTGTTGTCCCTACACGAGAACTAGCTGTGCAGACATATGAATTGTTCATTAAACTGGTTAAAGTATGAAATATTCTTATATTATGTTTTAAAAAAGAAATCCCTGTAAATACTTTTAATGGTTAACAATTAATGTACCTATCTCACACAACTTCTTGGAGGAGAGGATTTGCTAAATTAGATCAGTGTGTGTTATTACAATGATATGATTCATCTTAATTTGTGGGTGTGACCTGGAGTTTATTTAAACAAGGCATCTACTATTTTATTGCAGTATTTTTTTTTCTAAATCTAATTTCTCTTTATATCTGTGACTAATATAATAATATGGTAATTTTCTGACACTTTAAAATCAATTTTTATGTATGCTTACACAACTAAATATATTTTAGCCATTCCAATGGATTGTACCTGGGTTATTAAGTGGAGGACAAAAACGGAAGGCTGAGAAAGCGAGGCTTAGAAAGGGGTTGAGCATATTGGTGGGCACACCAGGAAGAATCAATGATCATTTGAGACATACAAAGTCATTGAATTTTGCCAAAACCAAGTGAGTGATTAGTATTATATTATTACTTTAGGCTTAGATAAATAATACAACTTTTTATATACATAGTAGTATTATTTTGATAAGACTGTCAAAATCAACAATCATTTATTCAGTTTAAGCCCTAATAAGGCACAACTTATAAAGGTTTAATTTACCACCGGTTCGGAAAAAAAATCCACCTGAGGAGAACTTGCAAGTAACTCAGTGCTCTGTCTTCTTTTCATGTAACAATGTTTAACAAAATTCTTCTAGACATAAGTAGATATTTGCAAATTTCAGAATGAAAGCTACCAAGTCTGCCTGTATGCTGTCTTTTAACATACAAACTGTAACCTGTTCTATATGCTATCTTTTCCTGTAAGGCTGTGTATGCCTCTTCCTAACCTCTTTCATATCTCAGGAGAATCACATGACTATTGGTTAATGTTATTTCTGGCAATTATTATAAAGGGTACCTACTTTACTATCGTGGGTACTTACTTTATTGTGATTTATTCTTTATTCATGAGAATAGGAATAGAATATTTCATTATGTTTTGCTGTAGTTGCTTAGTTCTGGATGAAGCTGACCGTTTGCTAGACATGGGGTATGAGAAGGATGTTGCAGCTATAGTGAAAGCAATCGAAGACCACAAGAAGAACGCCACATATGATCCTTTAGCTCTTATTAAACAAACCATGAAGAAGAAAATATCAAGTGATGATGAAACTGAAGTGCCTGACGACAGTAGTGAGAAGACTGAAATAAAACATCAACTGACTGAAATATTTCTGTCTAAAGAGAGACAGACAATATTACTTTCAGCCACATTAACAAAGGTAACAAGCCTACTAATAGTTCAATAAACCAGTATTTTGTATGACTTACAAGAGTGAATGATTTAGTATGAACACATGTATAAACGAGATTGCGGTATAAGAATTATGTAGAATTTGACAATCAGTTATGGGATATAGGCGTGATCATATTATATGCGTAACTCTGTTAAGTAAATAAATATTTATATTGTTTTTTATCTATGTAGGCAGTAGAAAATCTAGCGGGCATCACAATGATCGATCCCGTATTTGTAGATACTTCGGAAGGTAGAGCTCTTATAACAGATTCACTGAAACCACAAAAGGTACATAAAATTGAAAAATTGAAAGAAGATTTAACGTCGGTGGAAACAGAAGAAGAAGTCGTAAATAGTAACGATATAAACCGCGAGGAAGGTGATAAAGCTGAAATTAAAAGAGGTTAGTGTCATATCGACTTTAATTCATCTCGTTTTACGACGGCATATCATTCGAACAATTGTCTTAATCATAAAAAATATTCCAGGATTGAAATCGTTTACGGGGTTGGATCATCCAGATTTATTTCACATTAAGGATGCGTCCAGTAAAAATAATTCTAATAAAACTGAAGCTAAAATGACCGCCGATGATAGTGACAGTGATTCCGACTATGAATATTTTAAAGTACAATCCGAATTGGACGCCAAAACACCTAAAGATGAAGATGTTGAAGATGTCAAAGCAACTAAAGTTGGAAATTCGTTTGTTGATGCTCTCAACCAAGCTATTGTTGAAGATGAATTAGTTTTACCAGCCTCAGTCAATCAGACATTCTTGATCGTGCCAATGAAGCTTAGATTGGTGACCCTTTGCTCCCTAATTGTGGAACATTGTGTTCTAAACAAAAAAGGTGGTAAAATGATAGTCTTCATGGCGACATTAGAAATGGTGGATTACCATTCGGAGTTGATAGAAACTGTGTTGATGGGAAACGCAATGAAGATCAAGAAGAAAAATCAAGAAAAGACTAAGAATTCAAAGGCAAAAAAGAGGAAATCTAGTGATGGTAATGAGCGTGAGGTAAGTTGATCACAATTAGAAAAAACAATGTTGTTGCTAGATTTGGAAACTCAATCATAAAGATCAATAAGATTATTATGGATAGAAATAATCTTCTTATTACCTGTTTACATATTTAGAACCGGAATATATGCGAAATCGTTAAATGAAATGTTTACAAAGGGCAACGCGTCTTCGGCCTCAGAATCGGAATTCGAGATGGAGTACCAAGAGCCTGCAGAAGGCGGCCTGCTGCCGGTGCAGCTGGAGATGTTCAGCCTGCACGGCTCCATGCCGCACGAGCGACGGATGGAGGTGTTCAAGCAATTTCGAGCCGCCAGGAACGGCGTCATGATCTGTACCGTGAGTTTATATTCTATCATTATTAGCACCACTTACCAATATGGTGAGGGTTTCTTTTTATTTCCGTCTTTAAATTTGTTGATACCATATAAAGTGGAAAAAAATCTTACGCTCACCTGAGGTTAAGCGGTTACAAATGGCGGCAACAACAGGGGTATCATTGGTAAGTACGTTGCCGACTCTGCACAAATTTCTTCATTTTCATCCCTTCTTGAAGTTAAGTTTTTATACCAGAAATTACCGGTATTGAGCATAGGCTTCAGAAGTTTAATGATATGAGTTAACAGTAAAGTTAAGTTAAATAAATAAATATTTTACTATCGTACTTTATTGTATCCTATGTAGCAAACGTGAAAAACTCGTAGTCATAAAGTTGGATTGAGAGGTTTTCCTCTTGACTGAGAATGATCATAAAATGTCATAATACAAGTTCGTTAAAACCTCCAATAGTTTTTTCGTCGGTGTCGAAAGAAACACGAAATTAATAACGGTGAGCGCATGTTAACATGAGGGAATCCCGGCAATAGTTTAATCATTACACTATTAATCCGTGGAGTAGAGGCCGGCGCTGCCAGTGTGGGCACCGCTTACCTTTGTGTCGACAGCGCATTGTTGCCAGCCGGGGCTATTAGCTGGCGTTCAGCCGCCAGTGGCGGCGGCTCGCAGTGGCCCCGACAATGCCTCGATTAAATACCATTATCTGTATTTATTACATCTATCGCGGCCGCCGCGCCGCGCCGCGCGTCAGTCACGGTACTACACTGAGAAAAACTGTAAATTGTTATAATTTTATCGTATGAATTATATTTTGTATTGCATGAAAAGCAATTTAAATGTAATTGCAACGCGTGAATATGAACTGATTGATGTTGTGAACTTGCAGCAAAAACTAGCGTTTAAGCTATTTTGGTGCTTTAATTTGGTAGCTTACCTTTTGTTATCTATACGTATAAATAAAGCTTATATTTCTACATCTACGTATAGACGAAAACATCAATTCGCATCTCAAAAATTGTTTATCCTAATATAATTCTAATTTAATTATACATTCCAACTTATAGACAGGTGTCCTGCTCTCTTAGAACTTATTCATTCCAGGATATATGTTTTAATTAAATTATGCATCATTAACCCTAATACTTATTGTTACATCTTAAGTTGCAGTAGGTAATTGTGAACAATATGGGGTAGGTATGTACCGTAGTTTAATCGAATTTATACGGCAATCCAATCCTTTGTAGTTGATGTAGACAATATAGGCGGCGTGTGAGATGGTACCGGGTTCGATCTATCTCGCCGCGGGGGTCGCTGCCACCACAACAGGCGCATTATGTATACCAAATCAAGCTTCTGTTCTTGCAACCAGTATACAGAGTAGGCAGCGAGTTACAGTGCTTTTTGCAAAATTCTGTATTATTTAATTAATATACAAGTTATTCTAAAATTATTTCTAAGCGTGCACTTTATTTATATATTTGTCGGGGAAAAACGCGATGTTGTAAAACCTTACAATACAATTATATAGTGTGTGTCAAGCCATATATCACTTTAAAATTCTTAAAAGAAGCAAGTGTAACTTATCCTAGTTTATTTCTAAAGGACGTAGCCGCCAGAGGGATAGACGTCCCACGAGTGGACTTGGTGTTGCAGTACTGCGCGCCCGCTTCTGCCACAGATTACGTACACAGGTATTTACTTGTTTTACAGCGTCACTTCAATTAAAACCAAGGTACAGAATAGAAAACGGTAGGCTTAGAGAAGTGGACCGCTAGCTTGACATTTTCGTAGTATAAAAAAGTAGGTGCACATTGTATCCAGCGTGAGGCGTCCGCTTGTGATTGTGTCTCTGTGAAGGAATAAATTCATATCTATCTGACGGAGCTAAAACAAGAAGAGATGTAAAAATGGTTCATTAATTCAAATTGAGGCGTTTTAGTTAAATAAAATAAATATATTTTATAGTAAAGGGGACTAAATAATGAAAATAATTGCTAAGTATCGCGCAACTTGCGGCAGTCCTATTTTTTTGTCCCTATTACGTTCCACTTCCATGCGACCTTTATTTTATGACACATCAAAATTAACTACTATTTAAAATCATAAAACGTTAGGTTTAATAAAATATTTCTTATATAATTAACTACCTACAAACCTTTTAATTATAATAAACCATTACTTACGTATGGGACTTCAATTGTTAAACTTTGTCAATTTAAGTTTCGCGGAAACGAAGATTACCATCTTTGTACTTAATTAAGTGATTATGATAGCGAATAAATTGTTTTTTTTTGGCGCTTAGAATTCAGCCAATTAGAGACTCATTGTCGCGTAATAACAGGTGGAAATTATTTAAACTATAATTAGGCACCAATCTCATGAATGTTCTCTTTATAAATAATACATCGTTTTGACAGGACTTCAGCTGATTTTGACAGCTCTAAGCTAAATAGTGTGTACCCTTGGGGCCCTAGGCTTCTAAATCATCTCTACTCCATCCACCCCTTTATATCCCCATCCAACCAATATAAAACGCCTTCTACTCGATACTCCCATCATTAAAAAACTATCCGTATTTATTGATGAAAATTAAACTTTAACACTAAAATATGGAGTAATTTTATTTATCAGTCGCCCTGCTAATAGTATAAATTTCCTCGTTCCCCCGACCAACCTCCGTCTTTTATTTTCACCTAACACGTGTCATTGGCGGAATAGCTGAATTATAATATTTAACCTTTAAATCAACGAAGAAGAAGACAAAAGAATTAGCACCTATGACTATTCATTTGTTTAGCGAACACGCTAAGAGGTCTACCTAGGATCTTATCCTGGTACAAAAACATATTTTCTTCACCAGGGTAGGCCGCACTGGGCGCGCAACACAAGTGGGCGCCGCAGTGATGTTCCTGCTACCTAGTGAGGCCGAGTTTGTCAGACACTTAGAACAAAAGCGGATCAGGTATTTAGAACTTCTTTACTGTCTAATTTCGCAAAAGCAATAAAGCACTTAGGTTTACCGACGAAGCTGACAGTACATTACATTAGCGAATGAGATCAAACTGATTACTAACATATTTTGTAACAGCTGAAACTTTTACTCGAATTATGTATCTAATGGCTATGTAGTTATACTTAATATTTTTTGTGAAACGGCTTTTAGATAAAGGTTTTTTTAAAGTCATTGGTGCAGACCGGTTTGCCTGCAGGTAGCCTAACTACTACTAACAAGGGTGTGGTGGTGATGTTTCGGTTTGGCTTTTCGCGATGGCACACTGGACTACTTTTTATAAGATATTGGGAGTCAGCACGCGTGATTAGTGAGGGGTGTGTCCGGTGAACGAACATGCTGCTCCGATTGTTTTAGGCGGAGAACACTTCCATAGCGCGTTGTAAGATTGTATATTTTGATCGGAATTTACACATATCTATTGCATGCTATGCATAATACGAGTAGTTAGTGGATCAGCTTTGATTTCTGTAGCGGAGAGGTTGCAACTTCAGTAACAATATAAAACATACTTGTAATATAAGCGATTATAAGGTATAAATAGCAATGTGTTACATTGATTAGGCTGCGTCAGACGGACGAGTCTAAAGCGCTTGAAGCGCTGCGCAGTGTGGTGCCTAGCGCGGCGAGCGCGGCGCGTGCGGCCGTGGCCGTGCAGTCGCGGCTCGAGTACACCGCGCACACCGGCCGGGACTGGCTGGCCAGGGCTAGCAGAGGTGATCCATATACGACATAGTATTTTTGTACAGGCTACACTCACATTACGTTAGGTGTTCAGGTCAGGTGCAAAGATTGCATCGCTAAGATCGATCGAGTGGAAAAGTCGACCACGACGCGTTCGTCTGATCTTTGGCGTAGTGGCACTTGCAAAAACCCCTTCAATGTGTCAAAAAAATACGTTTTACATTTTTTAAGTAAATCTTTTTTAGCCACATTTAGCGATTTGATTTGATTGATCGGGGCTAAACTTACATGTTTATGTGACGTGTTGTTCCAAAGTACACAGATTTCTAACACTATACGCTCGAATGACTTAAAACTTGGCATGGTTACTCTTTTTTGCCTTACACACCCACTTAGAACGCATTTTGAGCAAATTCTATCCAAAACCACTTTAGACCTACTTACTTTATATCCTTTTGATACACAAGCAAAGTCGCGGGGGAAAAAATCACCAATATGATGAACGAATTTTTTGTGCGTAGCGTATACATCATGGGTGCGTTTCTACGCGGGCTATCCGCGCGAGGTGCGCCAGTGGCTGGACGCGAAGCAACTTCACTTAGGACATGCGGCTAAAGCGTTCGCGCTCAGAGACACGCCCGCAGCCCTGGCCAGGAGGGCGAAGTCAGACCCTAACTTGAAGAAACACACGCCGGTTAACAGACTCACTGTACACGAAGAAGAGGAGAAAAAGCGATCCGGGTGAGTTCATTATACTGTTTCGTCTCATTCCTAGATGTATATAGCTTAGGGGGAGATATAGTCTACGTCATTTCCTAGTACCTACAACTTACTACTTCTGTTACTGTTTTTAATTAATGCAGATATACTATACCACCTGTGATCGCATAATTAATTGTAGATTCGTGTCGTAATTAATAGGAATACTGTTGGATGATATAATTCGTATGCAATCATAAAATATTATTTAGTTGAATTTACATACTGGTGTATTTTGATAAATATCTAATATCGATATGTTTGATTTAGGTTCCCGAAGGTGAAGCTAGGGTTCAGCGGTCGAGTGGTGAATAAGCAGAGCTCGATGCATACTGCGAGCGAGTTCGACAGCGGACTGCCGCCGATAGAAAATGTATCTAAAAGGAAAAAGAACAATTAAACATACTAAATGTAAATTCAGTCAATTGTAAATATAATATTGCAAACGACTGCGCAGTTTTATTCGAGCTTCGTAATTGATCAACGTTTTTGTAAAGCTATTTGCGAGGAGGCAGCGGATGAAAGATGGACTTCGTCCAAAATTCTAATCGCGATTCGAGTAGAGTTAATGGAAGCGCGGCCGATGGCTACCGTTTTCATATTTCTGACTCACGAGTGACTCGAATGAAAAATGATTTTAAACCATTACCGTGCCCCGTCCGGCCTTTTGATATTTAAATTTTTTTCAAGCGCCCGTCATTATGGCGGAATGATTTGCGAATTTCGCCCTAGCCCGCGGTTTTTGTCAGACTTTGAACGAGTTTTTTGTCGCACTCATTTACAATGTTTTTATTGCTTCATAATGACAAATTAAAAGAGTATTGTGAGGCGCTTTCATGCCGCGTTCGTGTCCCTTTCAAGGCTCAAGAGCTTCCCTCTGCAAACTGTTTGTGTTGACGCGCTTAACGACTAAAATGTTACTCTTAGCTCTTAATACGACTCCATTAATGTTTCTTTGTTATTTTTATATGTAGGTATCGTCAATATACATTATATAATGTGCTTGGGAGCGAGTTTGCAATAGCTACATACGTATAGGTGGGTTCTGGTGAACATTAAATAACATTCACATTTTTTTTTATGTACATAAATGTGTCGGTAGCTGTACATGGCCCTCGCCTTTGCGCTTGCTCGACTCAAGCGACGGCAGGGTGCAGGGTGCATCTGTAAATATTGACAGTGGGTACAAGTAGGTATCCACAACAACTGTGTAATGCGAGGCTTGTTATGGCCAGCGCTGTGTGGCGCGGCTTCGCGCGTCATTAACCGCCGCATTTGCATGCCGCCCGGCGCCAAACCTCGTGAAAATGCCTTTTCATTAGCATCAGCTCTACTGAAAAATCGTTCTGCGAACCATTGGTTCCTATGTAGATTCGTAATGCCAAATAAGTTTTTCCAATAAACATTTTGTAAACATTTTGGTTTTGAATAGCGAGCTTATCTAGTAGGTACATTATGCGTAGACGTTTCTGCTACGAAGTGCTACGAGAATTGTTATTTGCAGACCCGGATTTATTTATGTTATATTTATTGTGTTGTTTTCTGCTACTTTTTGAATGGATACGTTTCCCTTGAAGCTCAAAATAATTGATCCATTCATAATTTAATCAAGTGTCGGCGTGCTACATCTAGTACCTCCACTACCGTATTAACAGTCATAATAAATTTCCTTCAATAACTCTATATGATTCAGTAAGTGCGTTAGCTATATGATTGATGTGCAAGGAAACGTATCAGATTAAATACATTTATGCTGATATAGTAGCTGCTTTCACGGCGAAGAATTCCTTTCAAAGAGTCAGTCAGTCAATTCGGTAGTACAATGAGTTGCGCCGAGCTTGGTGGCCTTGCTGTCGATACCTCCGCTATCAATATTCATAAATAATATGATACATCTTGCCTACACATAGGAAGCCTCTGTGAGTCTACTAGATAAGGTTTACAATATTGGACAAAAGTGGGTCAAATAGTACCTAAGCGAGATGAGACCCCTCAACACGTATGAATATAAGTACGTAAATGAATATAGGAAGCCAAAATATGTAAAGTTACAAAATTGAGAAAATAATTATTCAATTTGAATGTATGTTTCAAGCTACAAGTGTCGGGGTATTAAATTAAAATTAGTCGACTATATGGATATACGTAGTCAGTGCATGTCTGTTCCGTAGCAGTTGGTCTATGCGTTGGTCGGCGGAGAGTCAAACGCGCCGCGTCACGACCCACCGAATTATGAGCACAAAGCGCCGTTGATACCGAATATTCCATATAAATATTGAGCTAATCGCCCTTTCAATGAAGCGGCCCGCTTTTTTATTAATAATTGATCGCAGAGCGGCGAGTCATGCGCCGCCGTATTGTGTAGACGAACATATTTTTTGCCGGAGCCCAACTCATTAATGAGCGCGGAGAAGGCACATGACGAGCGGAGGGCGTGCTGGAGCTACTTGCTAGCTACAGACTCATCTAACCATAGCCAAACCTTCGTAATTTGGAACAAATTTTTGTATGCACATCCTATAAGCTAAGGTTTTTTTTCTATATTTACCTTAAAATTTTCGACATTTTGGAGTTTCAAATATGCGTATTGCATAAGTATATATTGTCAGTATGAAGAATAAGTATTTCGAACTTACTTGTATTGACTAATGCTTGGGAATTTCATAATGAATTAACTATAAACTCATTATTTGTGTTTACGTAGGTGTCGTCACTTTCATTTGATATAATTAGTTACTTCCGTTTATTCCACTTATTTACTTAAACATTCTCACACGTTTCACAAAACAATAACTTTTAATTTTTAAGTATTATAGGTGCACCGCTTACAGGTTGTTAGGCTAACAGTAAGAGCAACGTGGGAACTCGGTTAAAGGCCTAATGTGACACAGCTTTTATGCAAAACTAGGAAATACAAAATTTACATTTCAAAGAGGCTCAAAAACATCTTAGTAAAACTAATATTTTGAAATGTTTTTATAACTTTTGGGCATCCTTGCCTATTTTATGCTCAGTAGCTTTAATGACGGTCTTAAATATGAATAAGATACATTGCAGAATATCATAAAAACGTTTGTGGGCTAAGAGCGATAAAAAGTATCATTTAGTGCTTAAATTAGAATGTTTAACGATTGGAACTAAAGGGAGAAATCGTTTAATATTCAAAGTAGTGCCGTGCTTAGATGTAAACTCGGACTAGGTTTTATTGCATTATAATAATATTATAAATACTACATATTCAAATGCGCTGTAAAAGTGTATTTTATTATTATATAACTGTGACGAGGCTAACAAGGCGTAGCTACGCCGCCGCCGATGGTAAGGTAAGCGTCACGTCTGACCACACTGTGGCAGTGGTGTCGATTCTGTTGTTCAAAATGACTAAACTTAACTTATTTAACAGGTCTCAAAGTATTGCTATCCCTTTCTCACGTGCGGGGTTAAATAAAAACGCAGTAGGTATATTGTATAAAGTAGAAGAAGAACAACTTTCGACTACGTATCCGTATCGCTTTCAGTGCTGCGCTTTCGCAAAGTGGAACAAAAAATTTGTATGATTTTTTACATTTTGGGAGTAACGTTTTACGAAAGTTTAACGTTAGTCGTGAGTTGTTCTTGCTAAGGCTACAGGACATTCTATGTCCTGAACTGTGTGTCGTTCGTAAGTATTCATGGGCACAGTAGTGAACTGCGGTGTCATTGCTCGCGAGATGTAGCCATCTGATTATCGTATTGTTTCAAACCGGGAAACTGCCGACATTCACTCCATTTAATATAATTGAGTGAATGAGAAAATGTTATCAATTATAATTGTTATGCGGCTCTTTAGTGCAGTATGTGCAACAATTATCTGTGAATGGGATTAAGTGTTTGTTATTTTTACATTTGAGCTTAATCACTTCCATTTCCTGGAGTCTTGTTTCGTAATATCAATACATATATTTTTTCAAAATTCAAAATTCAAAAAGATCTTTATTTGACTAGACTTTACAGGCAAGCACTTTCAAATCGTCAGAATCTACCACCGGATTCGGAAGGTCGGTTTTGCTGAGAAGAATCCGGCACGTGTACATGCGACTCCCGATTCCCGCTTAAGCTTAAAGGGAAAATCTATAAGACCATGATAAGGCCTGCTGTCATGTATGGATCTGAATGTTGGGCCACAAAGGCGACGGATGAAAGAAGACTGCATGCAACTGAGATGCGAATGTTGAGATGGATGTGTGGCGTAACGAGAATAGACAAGGTAAGAAATGAGTTTATTAGAGGAAGTTTGAAAGTGGCTCCAGTGACAGAAAAGTTGAGGAGCAAGCGTCTGTCATGGTATGGGCATGTTATGCGGAGGAATGAGGATAACGTGGTAAGAAAGGTTTTATGTATGAACGTAGATGGGTAAAGGGGTCGAGGTAGACCTAAGAAAAGATGGATGGATTGTGTGAAAGATGACATGGCCAGAAAGGAAGTGAATACAGAGATGACGGCTGATAGAGAAGGATGGAAGAGAAATACATATTGCGCCGACCCCAAATAATATGGGATAAGGGCAGGAGAATGATGAATCCGGCAAGAAACTCAGCAATTACTCTTTTAAAAACCAAAAGAATTACCATATAATATGATGTAGGTATAACATCAATACAATGTATCCAGGTTAGCTACATACCTAGTTTATGAAAACTACACATGATCTTCTAATGTCGAATACCGAACAGTCAAGAAGAAAAGAAAGATAGATTTATATGAAATATCAAGTAATGGTAGTTACTATTGCTATACACAATGAATAATAAAATAGCAGTTGTAGCATTTATAGGAATATCCGTGTCTACGTGCGAGGAGGCTAATGATGCGGAAACCTATCTAGACGCTCTTCAATTAAAGAAAAAACCTTTATTAGTCGGTGGAGTTGCTTTGTAAAGCACTAAATAATGTTAAGAAACACCGTTTTACGAGAAATAATCATAGTATAGGTAGTAAAAACAAGCCATTAATAGTTCGCAAGCGGGACATGTCGTTACTATTCATGAGCGAATTAATGGCGTTGCTCTCACAGTAACCAGCGCTACATAAAACTCAAGCTAAACACATTACGCCGCGGAAAAACTAACAATATTGCCTAGTCGCAGTTATAATTGCTCGTTGCCATTTTGATTGTTAGGTGTTAAGGCAAGCAAAGTCGAAGCAATCAATATATATATATATATGCTCTAACTGTCGGTGCTTATAACAAAACTCAAAATGTATTCCTTTATTATTGTGTGTTTAAGTATTCCTATATTATGTATTTACTTCTTTTGCCGTCGTATAAATATATTGTAGACACGGACGAAAAAAATACTTTACTAATACCGCATATTATATCTACTCTGAGTTAATACTAACTAGAAAGTCGTGTTATCTAAAATATCGGTTAGTTTAAAAATAATAATAGTCTTATTCCTCGAGAATATTATTGAATGAAGTGTACCTACATCACGCAGTGGACCTACCAGTGTTTTAAATACGATTTATAGTGTCAGTGCATACAGATAATTTATACTTTTTAACACACAAACCAATAACCAAAAAATCAATGGGACCTTATTTCAATTATAAAGTAATGTCTCACTTGTCAATCTGTGATACGTAACCCAAAAAAGTGCCAACGCAGAAGCCAATAGGGCCTTTACGAAACGATTTCACTCGAGGGTAACCCGAGCTCGGTATCAGCTGAACGGAGTCTGCGGTCACACGACGATATAAAACACTGCGAAATTGCGCGGGCGCATAGCCCGTGGCACACACATACGTGTGAAAATTAATTAGTTGCATATGTGACATTATTTACATTTGCAAAATTATGTTCTCATTTTATGAACCTGTCAATATCTGGTATAGGTACCAGATATTATCTATGTAGTAGGACTACATAGGTAATGAAAAAGGTTTCCTATACTTATTTTTAAAGTACCGTCTAAAGCTTCTGCTTAGAAATTCTAAGAATAATTACTCTATGATGATATGTGTCATTAAATACTAATTGGCTATAAAATATTATTTTGAAAACAGTGGTGCATTAAAGTAGATATTTTCGGCTAGTCTCATGAAGACACCTGTGATCCAACAAGGACGTCACGCCAAACAACATTCTGTCAAATACTAAATGTACTACGATACCATGTAGGTATAATTTGCTATCAGTACTCACGTAGCTTATGTTCACTCTGTGTGTGTGTCGGTAGCCACATGGACTCGCCATACGCGTCACCGATACACCAATAGTTTAACTTGATCATATCCACTTACAATTGCCAGGTTAACGTAGCTTCACCACATTATATCACACAATAATATATTCATATTTAAATTCAATTTTAATTATAACCCTTGAAATACGTTATGAAGATGGCAAACCAGCGTACGGCCCACTTGATGGTAGGTTAACATAGCCTATGGGAGCATGTAACGCCATGGTTGCACCTGCGCTTTGCCTACCCTAACAGGTCTGTATCTGCGATTTCTATTAATCTAGTCTTTAAATTTTTTAAAGATTAATTAAAATTTAAAGGCTTATAATTGGTGGTTATTGAAAATAACGATTCTCTTGTGGAAGTCTGCAATAGGTTACATGTAACTGACGACCGAAACCTAATAAACCTACGATAGAAATAGATACAACAATTTATTACAATTACAAGAAAATTTAGTAACTTAAATGTTCACTAAATGAACTTTACAATGCTTAACTATAGTGCTAACTACCCAGCACAGCGGGTGAAATAGCAGACGATCAGTGTTTAGTCATGATTAAGTCCGTTTACCAAGCGGGCTGCGTTGACCGCAAGTTCTGCACTACACAAAGGCACATGAAGTAACTATTATTGAATGCAGACACACAAAACGACACCCATACATACACACACACACACTAATGCATGTGAAATGGATATATGTAGGAATAACGTCTTGCTAAAGGGTAAATTAATTTCTTAGTATTTTCCCCGTACTCTATAGATAGCACAAAAAGATAGAATTGATTTTACTAGTATTATGTATAAAGGGTCAAAAATTATATCAATTTTCACGTAGGGAGTGTGTATGTAAATGAAAGTGGGATTTTCTGTTAAAATTAGATCCGCCCGACCGCCCGAGTACGGACTCCTCTGTAAACAATATCGAAGTCAAATAACCCTACTTGATGAACTGTTGTGTTTCAGTGGGAAGTAAGGATTCGAATGCTTCTCGACGATACGCTGTGCTAGCGTAAAGGATATGCTGTTAGCACATTGGGTCCTCATAACAGCGATAGAGTAACGAGACAACGCGTAAGTGAATTCGCTGGTACCTACTGCAAGCGTCTATAGCGTAGATCTATAGACCACGGTGACGGGTAACATCAGCGCGGACCGCCAACTTAGTAGTATAAAAAAGGACTTAACATTGAAATTGATCGACGTTGTAATTCCTTTTTTTCTGGAACTCAAGTCAATTTGTTCAGCCAACTGTATACAAGGATGTAAATACCAAAGCAAGTATCAATAAGTTGTGGTCAGCCGACAGTCGATACACATGCTTATCGTGTGCTTAATAGGCTATGATATCGGTTATGAAGGAGCCAGCTGGCTTCTTAAAATATCATTGGGTTACGTCGAAGCAAGTTACAGAATAAAATTGAGGAGTCTACTCTGTGGTCAGCTGACACTGATGGTATTGACAGACCAATACTTAGCTAGTATTTAATTTGGTAATTTGAACTGTTAAGAGCCAATTAAAAGAATTTGTTCATAATTATCTAATGTGTTACAATACATTTTAGTAGTTGGGTAACTTCTCGTATTGTTGCTATTCTATATTTAGTTTAAAATTGTACACCTACTTCTTCATTTACCACCTTAATGCCAGCCATGGTAGTCTTCAAAAAATTAGTTATTCAAGAACATTATTAAACCATTTATCATCAGAGGTTTTCCCAATTTAAGACAGTATTTGTTTTCTCAGCTGAGCTTTGCTTAACACTGCCTGAATGGTTTGTATTTATGTAACTTTCAAACAATCAGTAGGTAAATTGAAACTAATGAGACATTATAAATAAAACGAATGACAAGCGGGTAACTCGATCCTCGCATGAGAGCGGTGTCGTGGTACGAATGAGCACGGGGCGTAACGTGCGTTTCGCGCGCCACTGGCCGCGGGCCTAAGCGAACGAAAAATGTGACATTGTGTAACCAACACCTCGACATCTCATACATTTGATATCATAAATGTTTCCAAACATGTCCTAATACCGGTGAATAAATTAATTGGATTTATTAAACGTTCAATGCCTCAGGTTATAAAATAAGTGCTTTTAATTAATAAGTACCTACAACAAGCTTTCACATCAATATCACCTTTAATACATTTTACAGACATGTTTGATAATACAATACTGGCTTAAATATATTCACGGATTTTATATCTGATACACTTGCACTCTAATGGTAAACTAAAAGGTAGATCATATATCTACTATTAATTTCAAAAATACATCAATCGAACACCTACTTAATACGGACGGTAAGGTAAATGAGAATAACAGGAAGCATTGCTTGGAATAAACCAGTCCAGCTGATTATATCAAAGTTACTAGTGGGAACAGAGTAAATATTATAGATAAATGTACATTGATTGGTCGTAAGTAGATTGATAGAGAGCATGGAACCCGAGCTGCTGAGAGCGGCGCGGCGCGGCGCGAGCAGCGGACCGAGCGACACCTCTTCCTACTTCTCACCTTACTACGAGATTCACTAAAACATTGCATTTATTCACATAACTGCGTAACTTGCAGTTACCTAAGTAAGATTTTATCAAAATATTTGTACCTATACCTCTTATTAGGCTGAATTAGAACACGTTTGGGTGTTATTTTCCGAGGAGAAAACCTTAGTCAAGCTTTTCCAATGTATTTATTTTTATTTTTAATGGTTTATGGATATTTAAACCCCATTTTTGTTATACATATATAGCTCTGTGGATCTCTGTTGTATTTACTTATGTATAAAACATTGATACATAATTTAATATTCAGGCGTTATTCCAAAATGGCCGTGGATGTTTACCAGGCCGAAGTCAATAAAATGAACGCTTTCATTTACAAGATTTGTGAACATAAAAGGGTAAATTTACATTTTGATATTCGCAAGTGCTTCGGGAGTAAAGTGGCGTTCGCTCCCTAAAATTTTAAAACATCCATTTGCATATGCTTTTGAGTACATAAACGACACTTTCTGAAGCACTTTCAGCGACGGCTGTTGAGGGGCGTGGGGGAGGAGCAGGGAGTGACACTATAACCGGCTAATATTATCACAATTATACATTATGGCGTATGTTCTCAATGAATATGCAAATTAAGGAGGTAATTGGAAATAATAAGGATTATTAAATCATTCATCTCGTCTTACAGAAATAGCGCCCAATAATATTTTCTTATTACCCGTAATCTAGTTTTGTGCTAGTTAGTGTTACTAAGGAACACCGTTCGCTCCTTATGATGTAGCACAGCGATTCCTCTCAAACAAGTGTCACAGGATTTTCTTACCACCAGGTGGACGGGGCACGTAACGGAAGGTACCAAATGTAGCTAGCTAAGCCTGCTTTCATCTTCATATGTAAAAATGCAATATAAATAATTTGCCCACTAGGTCCATTTGTTTTAATACGTCAATTTACATATACGTTTACGGTACTTTCCCATGTTGCGTGCAGATACGGGCCGAGTAGACTGAGGGGGATCGCGGAGGTAGGGAGAGGACGGGGAGTAATCAGCGTAATGCCAATCATGCAAATGCCGAGATCCGACTGAAAGCCTCAACTGACTTGTTTCAGGAGTTAAAATGGAGATCCACTTAGCGGGATACGTAGCTCACATACGCAATTGATGGCAACGCAAAGATTATGGATGTTGGTTGGAAACTGGTAGGAAAACAGGACTTAGTTCTTCGGTACCTTTAATTCATATAATACTTACCTACTCACATATAATAAGTTTGACTTGCTGCACAGCGTGCTAAATAGACAATTATTCTTTACTAATATACTAATCTACACTATATTCTTATTAATATTATAAAGAGGAAAGATTTGTATTTAATGAATAAACTACAGCAGAGATTTTAAAAAATCTTTCACCAACAGATTGCTGTAACATCACTGAGTTGCATAGGCTATATTTATTTATTTAAAATTAATGCACAATTAAAGTGTAAAGTGGTGGACTTAATGCTAAAGCATATTCCACCAGTCTTTATATAATATTGCTACGCGCGAAATCGCGGGAAAAAGCTAGTTACACATAAAACAAGCACAATATATATTGTATATATATATATATATTTAAATACTAATACACAACTTTTAAATAAATTTATATGGTACCTTATTGAATACCTACTGTTAAGATAGTTTATGTGGAATTTCGTGTCTGGTTTAAATGTTTTATTCTTTGTTAGCGTACGGCGAACGAACACAACATTGGCCGCTTGTAACGAATTTAAACGCCGGCATAAACTGAGGTGTATGCTCGCTAATTGAGGATTTGTAACATAAACTTGCTTGCTTTAAGTAAATTGATGCTAGTCTTCAAACACTTTGATTTGAGTACTAAGTATTTCAAATTGTAACCGAGAGTGGTATGGCAATGACATCAAATTAGTTCATTGCTTAAGTACCTACCGAGGTTTTATTTAAAATTGTTTTACAATTTTATGATATTAAAAGTGAAGAGAAAAAAACTGTAATGATGTAGAGCTTGAACGTAAAAACACAGTTTTCAGTTTTATATAAACCCATAGCTAGTCAGCAGCTGTTCAGTTGAAAGTAGATCAGAACGCTCGGATCCTGTCTTTGCACGCCAATCACAGACATCTCTTAGATTCTATATATTTTCCAGTTACATAATAAATGTAACACCCCTTTAAATATTAAACGCCCCTGTAAACGTGTTAAGCATCTGAAATCACTTCGCAAAATATCAATTCTGTTCATTTACACTTTAATCAGGATGGTTCGTTTTATTCTCAAATATACTCCATTAAAGGGTGCTAAAAGCAATATGGCCGCCTTTTCGCGCATTTCCCATCTTCATTACGCATTCAGAACGTGGCAACATAGAAGAGCGGGCGACGGTTTAATGTTGTCACTTTTAAATATTAAAATTTGATTATTGTATCGCGAGAGAAGTGTCGCAAATTGGTTCTAACTACTTTATCATTGAACCAAACATGCGGGATGTAACGGTTTTGATACTTGTTAACAAACAATAAACGAATCACTGAACAAGCTTATGCTATTTATTATCATATTAACCTGACGATATAGAGATGAACTTGCATTGCATACGAACGTTATATTTTATTGCTCACAATCGCACAGTAAGATAAAGACTTATTTCCCAAACAATACGGGAATCAAATCTGCAAAGAGGACAGGTTAATTGCTAGACCGCTAATCATATGAGCTCTCAATAATGTCAGTTATCTGATAGACTGTACAATCAAATTAAACCGTTTAAATAATATCTTAAACAAATTAAAAAAAAAACGTTTATTTAATTTGACGCGAGCTTCAGCTTAACGTTACATTAAATTTTGCCAATTTTAGATAATTTGAATGTAAAATGATTTAAGAAAATAGCAGATTAAGTACTTCGAAACGGTGGGATTGGTTAATTAATTAGCTAAAAGCCTTTCGCTGCATATATTTCGTAATCAATTGTGTTTGTTTTGTTTCTTAGCTCATTTCATAATGTTTAATACTGATTAAAAATGACCTTTATTATAATAATGTTTGTTTAAGTAGCTAATACTGTAGCTGTGATTACCTGTAAATAGGTGAACACTTACTCAAAGATTGTTCTTGTTTAATATATATGTCGTGTAGTGTTTTTATCTGTTGGTGATCCAAATAAATAAATAGATTAGCACTATTCACGATAAACACAGGAAGAGCACAACGTGACGGCTTGTAAAAGCAGTGAAAAGGTACGAATTATATGAATTAACATATCAAACGCTTCTTCGTTACTCGCTATACCACCCTAGCGTACAGCGATCATGTGCTTTTGGTACTTGCACTTAAATGAAGCTTCTTTAAAAGTATTTACAGATTGAACTCCTTTCCTTATAGTTATTATTGAATGTAAATAAAGTTGTAGTAATCTACTGGAAAATACTGATGATTGGTACGTATTTCAATGTAGATGTTGCCAAACTAAATAAGAACTCACTCTTAAAACTGTCATTCTCACTGTTAATGCGAAAGTGTATTTTTTAGTTCGAAATCAAACTTAGGTATAAAAAAATATTTACTAGAAGTCTTAGAAAAATAGCGAAATGTAAAAGTCCTCACTAACATAATATATATATGCCATTACGTGTTTAATATCGTGATGTGTCCGCAGTACGAGTGGGAGACATTGGCACAAATAAATTTCATTTTAAATTGGAAGAGTGCAAGAGCAACGTGCCAACCGACTGCGGACTGCCTGTTAAGTTGCTACCTACATCTGAATTATTTACCAGTTCTCAACAGGGTAACCTTGCTATAGCTAGTTGCTAAAATGCGAAATTTAAACTATGATATTTTTTAGCACATATTATAGGTACCTACGTTTTAATTTTCCTGATGTTTCCTGTTTGTTATTTATAAGTCAGTGGTTGGTATTCAGCGTGACAACGGTAACGAGCGTCCATAGGCTACGGTAAACGTTAGGCAGCAGGCGGGCCGTACCGATTGTTTGCCTGAGTATTACTTGCCGGTATCAACATTGATGCAAGAAGCTCTTGACATAGTGGAGAACTGGTGCACAGAAAACCATCTATCAGTTAACCCGAGCAAAATGAATGTAATTTTATTTACAAAAAAGAAGATACTTACAGGCCTTAGGGACCTAAAGATGTACAATATAAGTATCAATTGGGCCAACGAGGTCAAGTAGATACTTGGCCTCGTTGGCCTCGTTTGTCAAGTATCACTCCTAGATAGGAGTGATACTTGACAAACAACTCAGATGGCATACGCATGCTAACCACGTCATCAGTAAAGCACTGAATGTGCTGAACATGTGCAGGGCAGCATACGAAAAACATGGGGTCTTCAGCCCAAGATAATGTATTGGATATACCGAATGATGGTAAGACCGATACTAACATATGGAAGCATTGTGTGGTGGCCCAGGACCAAATTAAAAACATTTCGGGACACCCTATTGAAAGTGCAAAGAACAGCCTGCATGGCCATCACAGGTGCATTCAAAACTACACCGACGGTAGCAATGGAAAGACTTCTAAATCTTACTCCACTGCATATCGTCATAGAGACTGAGGCTAGGAATTCCATCTACAGACTGGTACTAACCGGCCAATGGGATGCAACTCAATCCAGCCTAGATCATACCAGACTAGCACCCAACAAGGAGCTGGACAATATAAGAAACATGAGTTGTGACAGAATCCTGACTAGACACATGTTTCACAGAAGGTTCAGTACCCATATTCCGACCAGACAACAGTGGGAAAGAGGTATACGGAAACCAAGGGAAGAACAAATGATATGGTACACAGATGGATCCAAGACCAGAGATGGCACTGGAGCCGGTGTGTACACAGAAGGATTTCACCAAAGCATCAGCATGGGAACAACACCATCAATATTTCAGGCTGAAACCTATGCAATAATTGCTTGTGCAAAGGAAATATTGGACAAGCGGATCAAGGATAAAAATATCTACATCTGCAGCGACAGTCAAGCCGCACTCAAAGCACTCAGCTCCTGTGTACTAAACTCTGCACTGGCTGCGGAGTGTGCCCACCTCCTAAACAGATGTGGTGCGCACAACGTGGTTAGGTTAGTCTGGGTCCCTGGGCATGAGGGGATAGAGGGCAATGAGCTTGCGGATGGCCTAGCTAAAGAAGGATCGATGGAAAAATTCATAGGTCCAGAACCCTTTATTGGCGTACCAATTGGAGCCTACAGAAGTGCATTGCACAAATATGCTAATGAACGCCACGAAAAAGAATGGTCAACGACCACAGGCCTGAGACATTCTAAGCAGTTTATAAGCAAATGGAAAGAGGGCAATAGCCGAACACTAATGAACCTGACCAGATGTAAACTAAAACAACTAACAGGAGCTCTTACAGGCCACTATGGCACAAATGATCATCTCTACAAGATGGGTCTATCTGGAAGCGTGGTATGCAGGTGCTGCAAAACAGCAACGGAAACCATGGAACACGTGTTATGCTGCTGCGACGCACTCGCGCGGCAGCGAATGGAAATTCTGGGGACGGCATATCCGGAACCAGAGGAATACATGCTCTTCCCTGCTGGCAAGATCTGCAGACTCATTCAGGGAGTATTTGACACAGCAGGTAAGTAGAGCAATCATGGCAAAGAGCTGCACAAATGATCCCAAGGGTCGAAGTGCATCTGGGGCAACCTGGACCCGTTCAGCCTACTAATAAGATAAGATAAGATTACTTGCCGGTATAAATGATATTTAATATGAGCCTCGTTGCCCGATTAAAAAAAAACTGAAATAAATTAAATTAATAAAATATCTTAACAGCGCCTTACAATATGGGTGTCCTTTTCTGGTGGGTACCACGCCACGCCACCCATATTTCATATCAGAGCACCCAGGAATGCATAAATTTAACATTACAACATTATTATACATATATAGGTAATATTTTTTATCAGCCCTGGCTCAAAGGAACACAAATCTTCCTTATTTACGTTTCAGTCAGAGACATATCTTAAGGCGCTACCAATCTCTTTTATGTAAAATATGAATTCTTTCCCTCGTGGGTGTGTCCTCCGCACCTAGCTCGAACTTCGTTAAACGCTCGCTAAACGTTTGGGCGGCCCGCCCTACGCGCTTAGATATGACATAGTCGCTATTTAACCCCTACTCTTTAAATACAAACCCTAGCACGATAAAGTTAAGGTTGGTATTAACGATGGGAACTTAGATAGAACTTGGTCACAGTCAAATTATGCTAATGTCTCTACGTATAACTTAAACGGTTTACTGTACTTACCATTAGGCAGGGCGTTTCTATTTCCCTTTCGATACCTACTTGTTTCTCGTACACTCGCTTGCAGCATATAACAGCAATATTAAATTGTAGAATTTATAGCAGCAAGAGTTTATAAAAGGACGAATAGAAGTCAGTACTTGATCATTGATAAGTTCGAGGTTGCAACAAGCTTATTTAGCAATTAAAATTGTTCTATCTATATATCACTACCAAATACGGTTTTAACTGCTAAAAGTATTGACAAATGAACATACGGATAATGTTTAAAAAAGAAGCCGTAACAAATAAGTTAAAAAGTAAATGATACAGTCTAAAAAAATATTATCCTATGGCCAATGGTTATAAACTGAGCTGGCTGATTGATTGGTTATATTAGAAAGAGTTTTCTTAATCTTTGCTTATTTACAGAGCTTCCGTCTTAATTTTTTGGTAATAGTACTAACATTACCTAGGTATATTAATTTTATTGTAGGTAACCAACTAACCAATTTAGTACAGTCTCTTGCAACAGTTCGGTAATAGAGTAGAGTTGTATAAAAGCTCTATTTACTGCGAGGACCCGGCGGCTAAGTGTCACCCTCCCTGACGATTAATGACCTCCCGGTAAAAGTTATGGGAACAGAGCCGGAGTTAGGAGGCTGCGCTACTTCCGGTCATTGTGCACAAAAATACAGGAATGGTTTTAAGTCATTTAATCCTATTATAATGATATTTACGTGCTTAATGTAACAGCTTTAAGAGTTTATAAAGTCGAATGGTTTGTCATGGATTATAATGTTTTTATTGTCTTTATTGTAAATTTTAACTTGCTTTGCTTGATTATATGCATTGTAGCAGTGCTTTAGTTCACCGGTAATTAATGGGCAGATAAAATATTTTATCGCAAAGAAGAATACTTTACAAATACAAATTAAAAATATTTATTTATTACTTGGATCAATCAAATTTATTATATAAGTACTGGCGCACCTGCCACGGCTTCGCACGGCCAGCGTCAGCCGTATTAACCGTAACCGTTAAATACTGACAAAACACAAATAAATTATCGAATCACTCTCTCTATTAAAAAATCGCCTCAATATCCGTTGCGTAGTTTTAAAGATTTAAGCAAACATAGGTACCGACAGACAGTGGGAAGTGACTTGTTTGATACTATGTAGTGATAGTGATGATTATACGAATTGAGTACATAAAAAGATTTATTTGACTCACCAATGATTTGATCTCATAATTATGTTCTAATTATGTACCTACTTGTTGATCTTATCTTATTAATTAGAAACACAGATATAACAATTTTAGCGTAATAAATCGGTGGAAAGTCCCTGAAATAAATCGGCGAAATTTGTTAAAATATCTGAAACATCTCTGATCAGTGCCGGTAGCAGGAACATTGTCAACTACGTAAACGAAAACGTAACTCGCGAAATGTCAAAATTGCCATACAAATTTTTAGTTCCGCTTTTCACCGCTACAGCGCTGTTAATTTTTCAATACAAAAATAGTCGAAGGCGATACGAAAACGTTGTCGCAATTATTCATGCTAGCCCTACTGAACTAATTATAATTTATAGCATAATGTAGGTATCCCAAAGGCACATCTACGCCTTAATAGATATAAAGAATCGAGACCAGTGCTCACTCCGGCTCTGTTATTTTCCGCCCTGTGATACTCTGGCCCCTGAGTAGATACGACTTTTTGCAATAGTCAGGTGCTGTGCACATTTTTAAAAAGTAATTTATAACTTCAAAATATATCTAATGTAAGTACTGTAGGTATTCACTTTTTATTTTAATGGAATAGCTTTCATAGTAAGATCTAAAAGTTAAGGTATTCAGTGTAAAAACTAAAAACAACAGTTGAAAATAAATTTCGATACCGCTACCGACTAACATGTACTTAATGATAAGGTTAAGTAGTTTTGGTTTTGCAGGTGACCATTGTAGACGTTAGCTGCTTACCATCAGATGAGTCGGTCACCGTGATGCCTGTGTCACCGTGGTATAAAAAAAAACAAGAATATTATAGCTATTAACAAGATTTGCTTTTAACTCCGAAAGTGCAGTAGATTTAAATAAAGTTTTCCAAATTTAACGTAGATTATACGTCTTGGAATAGAAATGTGTGTTTCACCATTTGAGTTACAGTCAGTGGCACATGATATTGTTGTAAAGAAAAGAGATAATTTTGACTACCGTCCCTCTAGTAAAATAAAATATCTACTAAAGAGTGCATTGAAATGTAGTCTAAAGGTTGCGCTCCTCTGTGGCGTCGATTTTTTGCACGCCTAGTTAATAAGCGTCTACTGGCTCGTGAAATATTACAAATTGCCTCTCCCTCCCCCTCACACAGCCCGCTGTCTAACCACCCCCCAGATTTTCTGTTTTACTACATCAAGGGTATACTCAATCATAAAGTGTTAAACGAATCTGGTTATTCGACGTGTTTCGTTACGCATCCAATATTTGAATGTACTGAAACTCCATAATATAGATATTTATTGACACGATGGTGGTATATGTTTAATTTGATGTTATTTTATACCTTAAAACGTTGTACCGTTGAATATGATGTATTTTTACACATGGAAATTTCGTAATTTTAATGTATCAAATAATAAGAATCTATAAGATATAAGATTTTTGATTTATTTTAATATACCTACAAATGTACATATATATGTTACGGCTAAAAGTCGAAGTTCGGTTAGTAGTTGTAACCGGCCTAGTTTTAGTCGGCTGGAGCTAGGTACTTATCCTACATACTACCGGCTAGAACTCCGTTTGTGATCCGACATGGCCGTGTGATAGTTTAGAAGGCAAAGGCGGGTGCTTCATCCTGATGTCTGTTTTTTGTCTACAGGAGACCGACCGCATCTAGCTCCAGCCGGCTAAAACTACACACTTCGGATTTTAGCTGTAACATATAAATAAACTTATAGAATTCCTATATAGGTACTATTTCAGTAGAATTACAAATTGAATATGGATTGTTGGTATGTCACTCATGAGACTTATATAATAAAATTGATATTGTATGTTAGTGAGCGATGAATTCAAAATTGTATCATTCTACTAAGTAAATTTAATTACTTAAATAATGGAATATATGTATATTGTATAATTATAATCGCGTTACCTCTTGATGAACTTCCACTTGTTATGTACGCTTCCTCGGGTATAATAAGTAATTGAATTGATTCATTAGAAAATCAGTAACGCGGTAGAAACCAATCAATTCTCTTAAAGGATAACTTGGTAAAAGGAATTGGGAAAGTGAATTAAGCGCCCCGCAAACTGGTTATATCAATCATAAACTTATTCGATTAATTACGTTTTGCGGAGTTAATAGCGACATCTAATATCGCTCGAAGTGTTGTACAGCGTACAGCAGTATTGGTCGATTTTTGTTGTCGATATGTAACGCCAAATTTCATTTTATAATTCTGCGCCAAACATACGGTAATCATATAAAAGACACAATTAGAAACTTGGATTCCCCATGCATGACCCCACGTGGCATAGTGTAAGTAATGGATATTTTAACCTAAGTAACTCACAATTTTCAAATCAGCCCAGTTATAGTTCCATAGATTACCCATACATGTTAGCATATATTGTACACCAACATTTTTTACCTCATCATTAAATAAAAATATACGGTTAATGATTAAATTACTATTAACAATTTAGCCTTATTTAAGACTAAAAAGTTTTTACGTTCCGAAATGAGGCTTGCTCTAAAATTATAAACCCCATGCACAACTTTAAACAGTACTATCGATGTTTGAGCAAACATCGATAGCAGGTGGACAAGCCTAAGAGTCCCATTTCGGTGGTGTCATTAGGCAGCCTGCGTTAATGATTAATGCGGCGCCGCACATACAAGCCCTCTCCCCTCACCCCGCCAAATAAAACACAAACCGACACTTAATCGACCTACCCCTTTTGATGGAACGCTATCCTACTTGTTATGAGAATTTTTATTTGCAATCGACTCGTGACTAGCCGCCGCTAGCCGCTGCGATGATCGAGTGGTTAGCTTGCGATCGCTCCTGCACGATTTTTGTATTGCATTAAGTGCTTGTGTTTGTTGTAATACCTTTTTTTGTATAAGTTATGCTCAAACTCATTGCACCGCTAATATTATTACTTAGCTTTTTGTGCGATTAAATAGTTTCCTTTCATCTCTAGTACGTCTCGGGTGCTATTTTTGGAACTAGCATGCACTTAATTGTTATGAATAAGCGTTTTTGGTATTTGCTGTTCTTATATGCAAAAATATAATTATAACAGAAGAAAATTGTTTACCTTCCAGAAAATGTATCAATACGCATTTGAATCAAAACTAAAAAAGAACATTGCAACTACAGGTCGCGGCACGAAACTCTAGCGCTGAGCGAAACGTGGAGGGGATAGCTGCGCATGGGTACCATCGCGCACGCAATACAAATTAGTAATTTAATTGCTTAGTTAAAAACAGCAAAATAATGTTTTAATGTAAAGTCAAATAGTAAGTCTAGCGGTGAACAAAATGTGGAACTTAACTGCGTATGGGTACTGTCACGCACGCAAATATTACTTCATGTTACCTACAATATAATTTTTAACAAGTTTATGGGGAGTAGAAAAATAAATACACTATCGGATTTGTAAATTTTTATATTAAATACCAAATAATAAAAAAAATTATATTAAGTCCGAATTACATAAGAACCTACTGAAGTTTCTTCTCAGGATAGAAGAAACCTGCGAGTTCGGCAGGGTGTGGACATCAGACACCGCATTCTCCTTTCCGATATCTAGTCCGAATCAGACAATGGTCTTACACCTTCAATAGTATCCCAACAGGGCCTTTTGCTTACTGAGGGCCCCGGCTCAGGGCTGCTTCGGTCGTCGGCACTAACAGCGTCATCGTCATCAGACTCACCAAGGCTATCCTCTGAACTGTCACCATCAACGCGAATGATGAATTCTTCTGTAACCAAATCCACGACATGGTCACTCTTGACATATTGCTCTTCTATGTCCTTTACCTTTTGGCATAACTTTCCCCAATCCCAAGCACCCATCAGCAAAACTTTTTCTTGAATTAGTTCTATACATTTAGCAACACTCCACTTCACATTTTTACTGCCTACATATTGCTTTATGTCAGACCATGCCATTTCGATTGGATTTAGATCTGGGTGGTATGGTGGCAGTCTTAGCACTTGATGTCCTTGCTCTGCTAGTATCCTGTCAATTGAAAATGTTTTAAATCTATCTTTGTTAGCCCGTATTAAATTGTATAGTTGAGGTTTTAGTAGAGTTTCCTCATATTGTATGCCCTTTTCAGTAAGCCAACCCTGCATGTCAGCTTTTTTGGAATTAGAAGTGGGTGCAAGGTCCCATTGTTTATTATGGTATGATGCGTTGTCGACTACCACGACAGAATTAGGCGGTAAGTTCGGCAATAACTGTGTCCTCAGCCATTTTTCGTAGTTGTCGTAGTTCATATTGTCGTGGTAGTCGCCTGATTTCGCACCAGCTTTAAAAGTTAACAGTGCGTTCGGTATGAACCCAGCCTCTGATCCTGCGTGGACAATGACCACCCGCTGTCCTTTGGAGATAGGTTTTTTGAGACCTTTTGTAGTACCATCGGTCCAGGCTTTTGGAGCAGAGTGCGATGAATCTACGTAAGATTCATCTGTATATACGATGGGCCTTCCCTCTTGGCGATATTGTTTTATTTTGCGTAAGTATTCGATACGTAGTAAACGTATATTTGAACTTTCAATCAGTACTTTTCGATTGTTTTCAGTATTTTTCCACCGAAACCCTAAACTCTTAATTATTCGTCGAAGACTTCGTTCTGAGCCTTTGAAATTTATATCTTCCTCTAGCTTCTTTCTCAACTTTCCGACGGTGGGAAGTTCATTATTTGTCCTATGAAAGTTATGTATGCACCTCTTTATTAATCCTTGATCAAAGTTATCAATATCTGTGACCGGTTTTGATCTGGAGCGTTTTTTGCCTGGTGTTCTAAATACTGATAATAAGTCGGAATTATTGGCTTCAGTGGAGATTTTCCTTACCGTTGCTATGGACGTCTTTGTAGATTCAGCTGTCCTTTTCTGAATTTTCTGTAAGTCACTAATTATACTATTTAATTTTATATTTCCCGCCTGAATAACTTCTGCAGTTTGTTTTATTTCACTTATATCTACAGTGCTGCGGTCAGAATCGAGTAAAATACTCGCAGCTTCGCCAATTTCACTTTGAATTTGTTTCAGGGAATTAATGAAATCATTCGATTCCCTTTTCAGAAAACAATGCACGTCAAACACCATTTTCCGTGCCTGTCTTTTCAAAACAGTATTCCTTCTCGGCCTCGGCATTTTCACTGTTTAAAAACTGTTCAAACTTAATCAAACAGTGAATAAACTAACAAACACAACAAACAAATCAACAAAACAAACTTAACAAAAAACAACAACAAAAATTAACGATGACAACAAAACAATTCAGAACGCGACTGTACACTGGAAGTGCGCGGAGCGTCGTATCGGCACGGGGGACGGAGTACGACTGGAGAGCCAATCGGCGCAACGCACGCTCGCCCTTCACCCCTGTACCCCGCCAAGACACCTTATTTTTTACTTCTGCGCAATAACGGTCAGCGCTAGAGTTTCGTGCCGCGACCTATACTAATAAGCTTTCAGTTGTATTGTTCACACTTCGAGCGTTTCTGTGTTAGTATTTTTTGCGTGGATATACAATTATGTACCATCAGCACCAGTAGTCATATGGATGGCAAACTATAATATGATAAGTAATTGCACATCACATATAATAAATCATAAAAAAACACAGTTTCGGAGATTGGATATACCTATATCCGTTTATAAATATAATGAGTCAGTAAACGACTAATGCACTTTAGTTTTTGTATAGCATATTAATTCTGCAATCAAGGCGGTACGAGTATCTCGCAAGCAATTATTCGTAACAGCTCACCTCGACAGCGTATAGGTCGTCAGAGGACGAATTAAAAGGATAAGAGAACCGAAGCAAGGTAGCGGGCAATTAGTCGCCGCGGATGATGGATGACGCCTGGCGATACCTCTTGATGGACACAAAACGACCAATGAAACCACCACATAACTCATTATACGCCGATGATAACGCTCGCTATAAACTTGTACTTAGATACGGAGTGGCGTGATTACCGCAGGTATCATGTGAACGAGATTACATTTTAAGGGACCTTGGGTGCTTGGGTGCAGCCGACGGTTTCTCTTTGCTCGCCTCCTTTTATGACGCACTCATGTTTTGGTCACGTTATGTTTGATTTGATTATGTTGGCGTCTTTATTACTTTAACTGATGTACCCACGTCCCATTTCCTCATAATTCGTGTGAGCGTCTCTTTTATAGTAACAGTTAGATTGATTTGATTTTTATGATTTATAGAGTTAATGATGTCATTAGTATTACGATAACATTCAACATTCGAAGTATCAGCTAGCAGGTCCAGTCGGAAGAATACAAGTCGATAGATATACTTGCATTTTGATAGAAAAAAACCTGATTGAATATCTATTCACAGCACTTTTACAACGCATCTTAAAATTTGAGATTCTCCATTTATCGAAAAAGTAGACAGTGGTGTCGATTCTGTTGTACAAAATCTCTAAACTAAACTGTTGCAATTTGCAGATTCCAATGTTGCAACTATTTCAATTTACGTATCAACTTTGGAATTATATATAAGGTTTCCATATGAGGTGCCTCGATGCTCCATACGTGATCCTTTTTTTTATTAATGACTTACATATCCGAATACATTTGCACGACGTTGGTATAACAATCTAGCGTATTATGACTAATGGGTTATATAAATTTGACTTAAATTGCTATTATAGAGTAATTACTAAGAATATGTCCATTTACACTTTTCTACCTGTGTCTATGATGGGGAAGACACTTTGTTTTGTTTGCCCGGAACCCTCACTGTACCATATTCACTAGTACTGCACTAACACTACACTGACTCAAAAGGTTTTTTTCTTTTTAGTCTTCTCTGGGGAAGACACTTTATTCTTTGCTCGGAACACTCACTGTACCATATACACTAGTAGGTACTGCACTAACACTACACTAACTCAAAAACACCAGTGACGAGTTCTTTTTTTAGGTCCCGGTAGAGGTCGTCATTTCTGACGTGCCATGGTATATTTACAATGCCCCTGAGTACTTTATTCTGGAACCGTGATCCTGAATTGCGATTATAATAATTGACCGACCCATGTGCTGAAGAAGCAGGAAATTGCTACGAAGCGTTTGCATATTGTCCAGAGCCAGTTAGTAGAGTGGTAGTAGAGTAAGTAGATACTACTACCAGATACGCGTAAAATTATCCAAACTTCGTAGATGACCTATAGGAAAAGCCTTTTATAACATGCATATTAAAATAAATTAACTCAATGATATAATTAATGAGAATGAAAATGAAGGAGCAAGAAGCCACGAGACGCGAGTCACGAGTGAAATGGCGTTCTTTACTCAAACTTGAAACTTGGCGTGGTGATATTAGTATCAATAATTTATATTTTATAAATGTATACTTATTATGTGTTCCGTAACCGTTTACACATAGTCGCATAAATATAAGAAGACAAATGTAAAGTCTACGATTCGACTTAGTAGTTAGTGCTATACGAAGGTACATCGCTGTGTCGCGGTGAAGTCGGTAGGGCGAGGATAAGTCGAATCAGCCACGACTGTAGCGTAAGACAGTGCCATTAGAGACATTAGGTGCGGGCGCAGGTGTCGTTGCGTTAGCCACGCTACTGTAGCTACCGGCGGCGCGGCGGTTGGAGGCTGTGTTGGAAGCCGATTGGTGGGCTTCGTAGGCAGGCTTTGAATATACCTAAATACGAGCACCTACTTTACTAGTCTTCTTGTAGGTATTAATAATCTTAACATATTGCTAACTTCATGAAGATGAAAGCTTTATAAATATATTTTTATTAAATAGATTTAAGTAGAGCTATGAAATTAGTTAAAAAAGGTTTATTTATTTCAATATTGAGTGAAGAAGACCGAAGCGAAAGACATATGGTATACGCACCCAGCACCCTTTCGCAAAGGCTGCAGTGTCCTTATTACTTCTCTTTCTTAAAATTAAATTACTCAATATAAATGATCAGGATATACGGACGATTCTTCGATTCCCTTTCGAAATAATAATGCTTAATATTATTAAGATATTAGTTTACAACAGGTTTGGAAAAAAAGCCACCTCAGAAGAATCGGCAAGAAACTAACGATTTGTTGACCGCCGGAGTCGTAGGTTCGATTCCCGCACTGAATAAATTTGTATTGTGTTTCGATTGTATATTGTTTAGGTACTCGTGTTTCACCAACAGTAAGATGTACCTGTATGGGGCTGTGGCAAAATGAATATTTTATTAGCCTGGGTATGTCAATACATTTGTGTTATCGCCCTAATTGTACAGTGGTCATTACTTTTGGTTGGTAAGCGCAATAAAACGGGTGCGACGACTACAGTTGGCCGCCCCCTGGAAACGCGTTAACATTTCTTACGAGGAAATGATGCGTGGATAAGCGATGCGCTACATCTTGAGGTTGAGACCGGTTACCCACTCAGAACGCAAGCCTTACAATAACCTGTCCATAGCCAAACTACTTACGTAGGTATTAAGTACGCCTACACCTATCTAATGTGGCCGTGAGTAATGCGCTTATGTTTTAATGAAGTTCAAATTGATCCGAATTAGTTTACATTGATTTTCACTCCTATTACAGTAATCCTGTATCTCCTCATTAGTCCTCTTCATCCCTTATAGTGATTGCCGTAAAACATTCACGAATATTGTTTTAAATTTCACTAGTAGCCAGAAGCCTAGACTATCGTGTATTTTCACCCGATAATTATCGATACTGTTTAAAAATATCGCTACGATCAATATCTATGTAAAAAATCGATAAAATAAATATTAAAAATAAAGTTAATTACCCGCTCTCGTCGATTAGGAAGAAGAAAGAATTAGAAAGAAGAAGAAGAAGGCCTTACATAGAACGACATTATTCTTGCAGCAAGAAGCAATAATATCTTGAGAAAGAAGATGAATCTACCATGAGTGTATTGCGGACATAATAATTCCCCAGCATCAAATATTTTATTATTGGTTGTAATTTGATAAATTTTACCTAGTGTTTAAATGGTCTATATTTATATATTAGATGTAGATCTATTCTGTATACTATGCAGGTTGCCAAGCGCAATGGTGCTGCTGAAAAAATGCTAGATAATGTAGTGGTGGCACGCACATCCACGATATTACGTGACGCAACGGTGACCATTTGACTCGGGCTCATTACGATGGCGGTATATTAGTACAAGATCGGCCATTTGTCATGTGTACGAATATTAGCGTCACACTTTCACCCAATTTGCCGGCGGTTTTGTTACGCGACATTTTGATTGCCCCTGTCGCTTGAATTACAGTAATTCTTTTGTCCATTTATTTGGGACTATTAATTCTACCGGTGTGTGACAGGAAAATTTGTTATACTTATCTCATTTGTTTATAAAGCATACGTACTGTATTTTTATATTATATACTTAGAAGTCATCTTCTAAGTATCATCATCCTCTGATGTTGTGTCCATAGGCTATGGTGACCGCTTATCATGGGCGGGCGGTATAACTTTAATATAAAAAAACATTGTGCGCAAATTTTACAGAGTTCGAATACAATAGGAGTAAATAATATTTCGTTCAGACAAAAAAGTTGTTAACTTGAATCGTGATCCAACATTTTGCAGTTTAATGAATTGGAATACATCGATCTTTTAAACACGATTAACGTTTTACTGCCTTATCGTATGCGAAGCGTTTCGACGGATAACAAGTTATTGTTTTAATTTAATCAGAATCAAGTGTTGTTAAGCAGTAAATTGATAAAGAAAGAAAAACTATGTAGATTTACCATAATTCACACGTGTTATCTCGGGGCGAGAGTGCACAAGTCGGTCCGGCGGCGATGCGATACCGCCTGCGCTGCGTGCAGCACCTACTACCTATACGTACTGGGTATATACTACATAGTACGTATACGTAGTACGTACAGTGAGAACAGACCGAGGGAACTCAGATTGTGTTCTGCGGTAAAGCGATAATTCAGCTCAATCTATGTCGTGAGCGCTCGCGCTTTGTTTTATCCGCTGGCTTCTGTGCGCCTTTATTTAGAAAATTGATGAGAAATGGTTTCCATTACGATCTACCGCCTTATAAAAGATATTGCTACGCCGGAATCGCTCTACGTTTGTTCCGAGGGAAAGGAAATGAACGCAAATTTGTTCATCTTCAAAATCGAATTGATATCGATATCATTTTCTTGCGCAATCGTATTTCTCATTAGATATTTATGTGTGACCCGTGAGAGACCCACTCTATCCTTATTCACGATTCTCGTCTATACTAGGTAATATTATTACGTGTGTAATCCATTATTATAGCCATGACTAAAGGAATGTAAGTAATAAGTAGGTAAGTACATAAATATAAATGTGTAAAATTTGATTTAACTTGTTATTAATTTTATATCGTATTAAAATGCACAAACAGTGATAAAACGCATATAATATAGGTACTATGTATTTTACCCACTAAGCCAAAAATATACATTTATTAGAATAATTTCATCAGGTTTGCGGCCAGCGTTACCTAAGATCAAATTAGTCAGGTATGCATACAACCCGCCTGCAGATAGGTACTAAGTACTCGTTGAGGCCTAAACACTCCGGTTAGTACGTGCATAGGGCGCGTCCAATTTGCGTGTATTCGCATCTCGCCACGGACAATCGCTCGCAAATTGCCCGACCACTGATTGCCCGCCGCCGTTTATCAATATTGCAGCAATAAAGCACTCCTGCCCGACGCCTCTCTATGCAGTACCTAAATGATCGATCGAGTTCGCTACAGGATAACGGCGGCTTATGAAAAATTGGTCGCGCGTAACTGTTCCGTTGTCGCCTTTGTTACTGATAATTAAAGTAATCATGCTGCCACAAAGAGTTCTTCATCATTAATTAAGTCGGTCTGTTTTAGAAATATTCAGCATTCACCAATAACCGTGACCTGTTATAATCAATAATTACAAAATGATATTATGTAGAGGCGGAACTAATGGTGCGAGTGGCGGGCGGCGCTGGCGCAGGAGTCAACTGCGCGCAGCGGGCCGCCGCGCGGACAAAGCCGGGGTCATCCTCTACAATACGTCACGTTTATCGACGCGTCGGAGCCGAGCATTCAAAATCGATACCGAAAAAAATATCGATTTCCGTAAATAAGTGAGTGTGGCACATTTATAATAATGATGAATGGAGCCATCGGGTGTTGTTCGCGCGTCGATATTGCGTATCGAATCGTGCAACCGCTCGGTCGCGACGCCACTCTGCCGATATCCATGGGTGCTAATTGAAACGAATATTAACACAAGGCGTCCTGCTATAAATCTAACATAAACTGGGGCGTAGGTACTCATATCTGTTCTCGTATTTATTTGTGGTTAGTTGTAAATCATTCCATTCATAAATCTGAACGCGGCGGCCATCCGCTAGAGAATAATTGAGATGTGTGATAACATCCAGACATTGTAACACATAATAAGCATACACAATGATATTTAATTTTATGATCTCAAGTAGAATTTTAGATTTATGTCTTAACCTTAACGTGGATGAGGTCGTTCTTCGGATGATATTACTAATCCAAGTTACTAATTCAAATTCAATAATAATCATTTAACGTAAGCACATCAGTAGAAAATCTTCTTATTAATTTACTTAGAAAAGAGTCATTTTATTGTTTAAACGACTCAAGATATACTTACCAGTTTAGGAGTATAATGTATTGAGAAAAAAACCCGGCCACGTTTCGTATAAGTAGGTATACTGAATTACATTATTATTGCTGGTATTGGTCTTTCGCTAAGCTTTTGTAGTATAGGTACCTATTTAGTAATATAAAATTAGAGTATAATATTTGACTACGAGTCAAATCTATATCTATGCCTGAAATCCATTCAAACTTTAAGCTATTGCATAGCTTTTATCGCAGGCCTTGAGCGTGGGGACCGAATCCAGAAATTCCGTAACGAAAAAAACCTAACACCCCCCACTCCGACCGGCACAGCGGTGATACTTTTTAGTTCCATCTATCGATAAATACCAGAACTTTTAATGACTTTTTGAAATATCACGCTTGTCTCTTTAGTTCAGCAACTCGCCTTTAGGTGGCATTGGTTGTATTGGAAAACTACCGTAATCAGCTGTTTGTGAGAAAGTATATAGGTATATAAAAAATACTGCATTAATAAAATAAATAAATAATTATAATTGCATAAGTTGATAAAAAATGCTATGCAATAGCTTTACCGCGGCAGTCTCCGAGTGCCACACCTAATTTTTATGCTAGGTTATTCCCAATTTTAGTGGGGTTCAATTTAACTTTTTAAAGCATTTAGTTCTTATAATAAAAATGTCTTTGCTCGTCTTGGCGGGGGCACTGCCGTGCTCCTAGATGCCAAACAAAAAACTAAAACAATGAAAATAAATTAGCGTTGGGTACAGCAAATGACGTAGGTAAAAGTGACGTGTGATCGCGTTGTGGTCCTTCGCGCCAGTTGTCGATGTGCAGTCGACCCTTGGTAAAAGCGTGTCCGATCGCCCAATCAACTATAAACCCATTTAATATTTATTGTTTTCAAAACTTACACATTACAACACGCTTAACATAACACAAATTTTCCTGCCATCTTAATTCTTTCATGAAATTACTTTTACTGCTGTTAACTTTTTATTGAGTCAAATTAGTTAAGACACGAGACCGCTTACAATGTAACATAGAGCATGCTATTTTCTTACCAATGAAAGTCAAATGCAATAATACATTTGTATTTTGTATGTGTATGTAGTAGATAGATCCGCTGATGTCAAGACCTCGTTCAATTACAAATTTCTATTAACGGTATATTAACGTTCCACTGCAACATTGAAACGCTATGTTTTTATATCAAAAGGACTATAAACTTGAAATAGTTAACTGAGAAAGAGACCAAGTCAAGCAACCCACAACAGCTGTCGCATTAAACAATAGTCGCAGGCGCAGACTGACGAGCACGGACAAAAGGGACCACAACGTAAATGCATTTCCAATTCATCGACACTAATTACGTAATTATGGGGGAGAATGAAACAAAATGGCGAACCTGCCGGCACCGCTGGACACATTAGCTCACGACATTTCTTGCCCTTAACTCGTAACGTTTCATTTTTATAAACGTCATGCATGTGATTTTGATAAATTGACAAATGACTATTGCTTACTGTATATTTACTTTTCCTATAGGAATAACCGGTAGGTATTCTCACTCACTATATGTTTAACACATAAAGGTGTCCGTCTGTGTTAACATTTAGAAAAAGGACATAACTATTAAAATACCTGCATATTAACTATTTTAAGCATTTATATGTATATTATTGATCTGAACAGATTTTTTAGTTCAGCTATCAATAAGCTGATGTCGCTTCTGTTTGATATCCAGAATCAATCGTTCAGCTAGTAAATTCACTTCAAGATACATAGGAGAATCGCATACCAGCATAGCAGTAGTTTTATAATTTAATTATGTCCTCAGTTTACGACGTCTAAATTAACTACATTTCTAAAAATATTTTAGTCTCTTACTCACACCTGAAATCAAATTTATTTTAACCAGTGTCAGTGTTTTTGAGCACTATAATTAATGTGGGATAATAAAAATGAGCCGTGGTTCTAGCAGTGGAATCAAAGACTCGCTAATTAGTAACAGACACTGCGCTACAAAGTTGTGTTGTCCGTGCATGCGGTGCATGTTATAACTATTCATAATTATGTGTATTTGTACATGACACACCGACACAAATTGGTACAGTTGACGACATATTAATTTACTAAATGGGAAATGTTCATAGTGCGAAGAGAAAAAGCCGGTAAACTATTAAGTAATTTGTGTTTTTGATAACTAAGAAAAGTTTTTTAAACTTATTACTCACTACGTACAGCGCCTCTGCTATACTTATTTCATCATTGTGTGAGTCTTTATACATATTTTTACTTTAGATATTAACATCTTAATGACTAAGAACATTGATAAGTAAAGGCATCTGAAGGCTTCGATAGATACAAAGAAAATATTCAAGCTGACGAATAAGATAATGTCCCATCTCGTAAGTCTTTTTCAACCTGACTGTCCCGCGAACACTGAGCCTCAACACAATTCTAGTTGGAAAAACATTGCGTGGTCGGCTCTTGTGTGCGTGGAACAAAGCGTCGCACACAGGTGCACAGCGTCACCTGACACTCGGAACTGGCCACTTCCACCGGACGTCGCAATTAGTGATACACATTACACAGACACACACTGGGGAGATACGCTCACCACGATTAAGATGACTTTAATAAAATACTTGTGAGGTTGTGTTAAGTTTCAATGTTGGGTTAATTACTATTGACCCTGTTTATCAACCCAAGCACACACATTGCGAGCATGACGTGGAAAAAAGGCTTGATTAGGTGGGCCAAATCGGTGACTGTGTAGAGGTAACGAAGAGAACTAATAGTTAGACAAGACGGTTAGACTGATTTGGTGAACCAGAAACAGAAAAGCGTAGTGCAAATGTGGGGAAGAAGTTTCTGCAGGAGTAGATTTGGTAATATTTAAAACATTACAATAATTGTATTATCACACCACACTGCGCCATCTAGACCCAAACTAAACAAAACAACACAACTGATGTAAGTAATGCTTATATACTTTATTTTGTTATCACCTACTTATACCTAATACTTACCACATTCGTCTGCTTTGGGTGCGACGCCGGGCAAACGCGAATTTTTTTATCACAGAAATGTTGACCCCGGCTGGAATCGAACCCGCAACACCTAGTGCAGCAGTCTTGCACACTAACCGCTAGCATAAGAATAAATTAATTCCTATGCCGCTAGTTAGACCAACAGTGTTGTCAGAGATTAGATGATCAACTGTCCCAGGAAATATATCAAGAAACGCAAGAAAGTTTAAAAAAAATTTGGAAAAGGCTAATTATGTCAGATTTATTTTTTAGTCACTCATCCGCATCATGGATCCCTGAATCATGGGTGCTACGCGCACAAAGTTATTTTCATATATAATATACCACCAAAACTCAAAACAAATAGTAAATATCATAGTTTTATTCAGATGCCGAACTTGGCCACGACCAAGCGGGTCGTCAAAATTATTTAGATAACGCAGGGATGACGCTAACACACATGATAAACTAAATGCATTAAGAACATTAAGCATGTAGGTATTACGCAGAAAAACATTTTTCGCAACTTATTCTTGTTGAAATCATATGAATGACAAATAAAAGACTAACTAGTGATATCTTTGAAGTATTTTTTTTATATTCTTAGGTCAGTTCGGCTTATATTGTTTCAAAACGTCTTTAAGTATACAGGTAGGTATACTTAATTTAGCAAATAGATGTTCAGTAATTATAACTATATATTCAATTACACTTACTTGAATAATTGTATACACTTTGGCTGTTAACTAAATAAATTTAAAGTAATATCGTTAGCTAATTATGCCCCACGCGGTAATTATGATCAGTTTTTACGAAGCTCATTCTCTGGACAAAAGCTCGCTTATCTGACAAGACGTAACGAAGCTTAAAATCCAAGTTCATTATTCATAATTTAAAACTTTGATGCGTGAACGCAGAGCTAAGAATTAAACCAGTTTGTATGATAATTATGACGGCTAAATTAGTAGGGAGAGCCATTGTTCTTGTAACTCTAACGTTCCTATCAGGTTTATCAATTTACTTATAGTTTTCAAACATAGCTTACTAACACATCTTATATATCTTGAACCATCACGTACTACTATGTAAATAGACTTAGTCCCAATGTAAATGAGTGAAGGCTTATATATTATCGCACTAAAGTTCGTGGTGTCATTTATCGACGAAAAAATATTTACCTAATATCATCTAATAGGAATAGGGCTTCAATTAGGATCAGACTCGTACTGATTAGTAATAATTCATAGAAGGTAAACTTATGACGTCAGTAATCGCTTGCTTGGAGTAAACGAGCAGTGGAGCAGTGGTGCGAGAGTCCGGAGGGGGCTACGGTCCGGTGCGGGCGCGGGTCCGGTGGTGGCGGCCCTGGCCGAGGGGCGCCGATAACATCGCGATTACGCGGTACAAAACGCCCGGTATCGCGCACTCATTACCAACACAACTTAGCCGCATAATTGATGTTTACTGGACTTCGTTTTTTGAACGAAAATTAAAACGACTGACATTTATTATGCGTCATTTGATCAAGTTTAAACCAAAAATCATTGAACTCAGACAAATGTTTCATTTTTGTTCTTGTATGTCAGTTTGTATATCTGTATATCTACCTGGCCTGTCCACGCTAATCTCCCAAACTACTAAAACAATTTAGACTGGACTTTCATTGTTAGCTAGACTTTTCCGGAAAAAGATTAAATCCTTTTTCCACTTGGAGAAACTCGTAGACAAAAAGCTAAGTATATATTTTATGTTTAAATTGTACTTGTAACTATGATAATATAGACATTACACATATTTGTTTACGTTACAAAGTAATAGACAGCTAAAATAACAATGTAGTGACACTACTAGCGGCAAAGTGAGGTGAGGTAACTATGTGTTCAGAGGCAGCTAACCGCGAAACGTCCTTTACATTTCTATAATTTCACAAAATAGCAGATTAAAATCCAAAAAGAACTGACAATCGCGCGACACTGACAAAACAATGCCGTTAGTCGCGTTTCCCGTGTATTATCCAATTTGCTTGTCAAAAGCTATGCGCGTGCGCTCGGGGACGCGCGGCTTAAATTTTTTTTCATACCACTTAGGTGGCAAACAAGCAACGGCGCGCCTGATGGCAAGCGGTTACCGTAGCCTATGGACGCTTGCAACTCCAGGGTATCACTCGCGCGTTGCCGACCCTAACATTTTATACGCTGCCAGGCTCCGTTTTAAAAAAATATGTTAGGCCCGTTGTGATTGCGTGTTTAGTACCTATGTAATGTAAAACAGTGTGGGTTTTTCATAAGACTTTAAGACAACTATCTATTTCTCGCAATTTCTGGCGTTTAACGGCTGTATAAAATATTAACTTGACAAGAGTAGCAGTATATAGGCTTTATTAATATTAATGGCAATACTTATTTGATAAATAGATGAGGCTGCTGCCTCAGTGTAAAATATCAAATGTTACCAAGAAGGTATTAAAAACCTCAATACCAAATTTTGAAACGCTTTATCTACATACATAGTGATTGGTGATTAAATAACAAGCAAAAAAAAAACATAACTACAAACATTCGTTTTTATAATAGAACTTTATTTTTCTCTTTGTTACGGTGGGTATCATACAAAGATTGACAAACGCTTTTTATTAACGTAGGTCTCTATACACACAATTTCGTATGCAAGTCCTCTTCCCCTCGTCGTAGGTATTCCTCATTACTGAGGGTCGTGAGTTCGTGACGAACGATGTCGCGCCCTTCAGATCTGTGTTCAGCAGTATGCATGGCATTGTGCACTGTAGTGTTAAGTGCGGTGCGGATTTGGTCAGTCCATCGCAGAGGACTTCGGCTTCGTGGTCTCTTCCCTTCGATCTTGCCGGTCACGACAAGGCCTCTCTTCCGGGAAACATGACCGAAATAATCAAGAACTCACTTTAAACAGATGGATGATAGTCTAGTGGTCACACTGAGTTCTTTGAGTACTGACAAGTTCGTCCTTATGGCTGTCCAAGGAATGCGCAACATCCTCCTCCAGCACCACATCTCAAATGCATTTACTCGTCTTCGGTCATTAGCTTTGAGCGTCCAGGTCTCCACACTGTAAAGTAATATGGAAAACACCAAGCATCTAACGAGTCTTAATTTAGTGTGTTTCATCATGTTTCTATCTTTCCATATTCTTGTCAGCTGACTCATGGCATGTCATAGCATCTATTTTACAAAAATAAAACCATCACAAACAAAACGTCATTACACTGGAACATGCATTAAAACAATCAACCTAAAGGATAAAATACAACGAATCAATCGATACAAAGAAATTACTAACAAAGTGCACACAAAGCGTGCAATCGAGTTATCGCATCAGTCAGAACGCGACCACTAAAATGAAACGACTAATTATCCAGTGGCCGCGCGATAGCATCGCATCGCTCCCATACTGCGCGCCACTGGTCGTCGATCGCGGCATTTTTAAACAACACTGATAGTAATTTCATTCTGATTGAAAAAAAAATGTTTTTGATTGGTCGCTTTCTCGCTTTATACAATACCTACAAGCGTTCCGCCGAAATATTAAATCACATGGCTTTAAGTTTAAAATATAGCCGATGTTCCGGAGGGGTTGTATAGTGTTTGGTATCTATGTTATAACTACATAGATATATGTATTATTTGTGCAACTTAAGGAATACCTAATTCAGCCGACTGATATAAATAAGTGCGAAAGTTTTTATGTTAATTTGTTTTATCGGATCCCACTAAACATACTAAGCGGATATTATTGTAAGTTGGCACCCAAATACACCACTTGAGCCCGGAGTTAAACATAGGGGTATCTAATGAGGGCATAACAGTTTTCTTAAAGTTTTTATATATTTGGACAATTTCCACGAGTCACTAGCAAAAGCTAGTATGTGATAATAAGTGTAAATGAATATGTTTTTGATTTAGCTATAATAACCTAATTTAAACGTGGGATCGTTTACGGACAAACTAAATGGTCCCCTTAATTACAGGCCGATACTATCGGCATCGCGTTCGTGTAAAATAAAAATTTCGCTTTGCTATTCAAATCGCGTTGGCTGCTCAATTACGTATCTTAATGGCGAGACACTTTTATCTATGCATTTAAACTACAACAGGGAATATGGCGTGCAACGAATACCACGTTGGAGTAGATTTCATTTGTTTCGGACGTTAAAATATTTATAAATTTACAGAAAAAAAGGGAATACATTAAATAATATACCTTTACAAAAAAAAAAACGATACATTTTCTTTCCTTACAGCCTTTTCTTGCGACTTCGCCCGCGTAGTAATAGCACATAACTTTATGATTTCCTATGTTACTCAGCGATAAAGCAACTTATTTTAAGTGAAATAAATGTTGCCCACGAATAATATTGGTATAAAACATCATATTATTGGATTCCTGGTTCCCATTAAAATATATTGATGCATAATTTGAATTACCATTGGCTAGTTACGCTTCGGAAATAGTTCAGCTAAATTAAAAGTACTCACTAATAATGCAAAAATTTTACTGCATTGCGCCGCAAAATGCAGTTATACTCTTTGCGATGCGTGAGAGAATAGTAACGTTGAAAATTAGAACATTCCGTCCGAGTTGATACATTAACTGTATACAATATGAACAGTTTAAGTATTTTAATTGCTTCCATTAGTTGCGTTTACGTTAGCACACTAATTAATATGCAAATGCACATTAATATTTTAATTATACCAATCCGCTGCGAACAAATGCAGCTTGGCTACTTTCACACATGGCCGGCTCCTGCAATGTTATAGGTAGGTATGTACAGGTAATTATATTCGCAGCGGTCATTTTTGATACGATACAATTGTCATCCTTTGAGAGGTAGAGTTTTGAAACAAAAAGTACTGATGCTATAACTCAAAATATAGCCTAAACTTATACTTGCACGTAGTATGTTATCTACACTCAGCTTATACTAAGCTTTACTTAAATTTATTCAGCCGTTTTATTGTAATTGAACGACAAACAGACGCCCATGGTTTCGCATTTATTATATATATTAGTAGGAGGAAGGTTAAGGGAATTAATGTATTTATGTTAAATTTGCACTAGTCAGGAAACGCAATGTAATGCACAAGTTTGTGTGTAAATGTGTTTGTTACAGGAAGTTAATACGTATCGTTTTCAGGATACCTAATATATAATTGCTTTGCATACTGATTACCTAAAAAACGAAGAACGCTCTGAAATTTTATAATAAACATAATTAATCAATCCTGCTTGACGCCTTACTAATAATAATAAATGCGAAGGTATTGTCTCTTGGTTTTTCACTCAGTCACACTGAAATGGCTGGACGTATTTTGAATTTTATCTATGGAGTCTGAATTTGTATTTCAACTTTACTGGGTTTCCTGCAATAAAGATGTATTAATGAAAATTTGAAAACATATACAAGTACACAACTCATTATTCCTTACAAAAATCTACCCCAAACTGAGTGAAATTTGGTATCAGAGTTTGACGAAAATCGGAAGTTAAACAGTGGAACGCAGTTAATAGTTACTACTAAATAGTAATATACGTGGTGGTAAGTACCGGTTTTGGTGACTGGCGTCGCAGGGTGGTGGACAAAGAGGCTAAAATCAGCTTTAATGAGTAATTACCCGGCGGCGCGGCGCGGGCGGCGGAAGCAGATATACATCTACACGGAGCAGGTGCGGCCAGCTCCCATTGATTCAGTGCTAAACGTTAATCATTTATAATATATTACTGTATATCTACTATATACAGGCATATACATATTTTAGACCCGTGGTGGCTGAGTGCTGTTTTAGCGACGCAAGTTAGAATTGCATCGGTACTACCTTAAGTGCAGTGATTAGTCACACCATGGGCAAAACGTTTGTATTTGCCTAAGAGACGGCGAAGGACTCACCATCTGTCACGATGGCACCAAATTATATTCGATGGAAAGTGGGTGTAGTAACTCTATTTTCTTTTACACCAACACCATCGTGCGGGATGTACGGTTGCTTGTTAGCTTAGACAAATATTTAATATAAAAAAAAATCGTTATGTACGTACAAATGATTTTTTTATACTTATTATTTTAAGTATAAAAAATAGTGAACTTTAAAAAAAACTATTATTATTTTAAATTGATTATTGTTACCTACAATTGATTTTCTAATAAAATATGGCTACATCTTTATATGCATAATAAGTTAATTACCGAAATATTATCTAAAAGACATCAACGCGTTGTTTACACAAACATATTAAATCAAATAATTCATTCATACTTCTGGTATTATTTATCTGATTAAATTACCGATACATTTGGTTAAAATTTATTATAATAATTAATAATCACAATTCATCATTAAAACAGCAATTATCGTACCTATTTACCTATGTTACGAAATTCACGTGTAAATAATGTGTTACACATGCAAATATTGCAAATTGTGGTTGTAAAATTAATAATCGCTTTAGGAAAACATATTTCGCGTTATGTAATTGGCAACTCACCTAAACCGTAGGAAACATTAGTGTGCGGCCATTAATATGATTTGCGAATTGAGGAAACTCAAGACCATAATTCACTCAATTAAACAATATTTTAACGGCATTCACGATGCAATGTAAGGAAGTCGTTTAGCAAACTGACCATATCTTCGTTTTTATAACATGCGTTACATTGCTCTTAATGAACAGTTGAATAATATTTAATTGTTACCCTAAGTACTATACGTATTATTTCCTTGAAAACATACTTCCTTATGTTTATTCAGTAGTTTCAAACTCTTTTCAGTAAAGTATATAGGTATATACCTACCTACATTATTAACATAAAATTAAAAAAACTTAATAAACTGTAAGTAAACGTACTTAAAGATAAAAGATCCGTATTAAATCAGAAGCACACAGCGTGCCAACAATGTTGGCAGCATTGATCACGTTGGACAACAATGCAAATTCACTTAGAGAATTTCGGTATTATTAAAAAAAAAATGTGTCACCCTGTCATGAAATTAACGTGCACTATGTGTGGAGAAGTTTGAGAACTTTGAGAATGAATGCATGGATTTCTTATCTATTTTAAACAAAAGAATGAAGTTCTATGAGAATAAGCCTCTCAATCATACAATAACGATGACTTGGTATTGATATAACATTCACTTAAGACAATTAAATAAAACATACCATAACTTTCATTCACGCGTCGCTGAGCACTGAATTTAAGCCCATAAATGTTTGATGTTACGTAAACAATCGCAATCGTAATTGAACCTTAAAAGATAATTACGTATGTTGTTTCTGTACAAGTATTGATTACTAACAGAAAGTCCTCATTTCAATAATGCAAGTACAAAAAGCATTCGTGTTGGTCGCGATTAAACAACGTTTAAATAACATGCATATTAATCTGGCACCGCTACGGCTGGCTGTATGAATGTGTGCGTGTTCTCTGCGTACTTATGCTTTATACCTACATTGAATTTTAATCGATAATAAATATTTCTTCGAAATGTGGTATACTATATACATTTACATTCTCTCAATTTTCTACAGTATTTTATACTGTCTTCGCGGCTAGAAAAGGCTTGAAATAAGTAAGTTTCAGGAATTATATTCCGAAATATATATTGATATTATCTCTTTTATACGTTGTACAAGCATTATTCCACTAATATTGTGTTTTATGTTATGTATCCCTATAATAATATTACTTACTCCGTATATTATTATTTATCACATGTTTTTATTATGGAATTCGGACATTTTATTCAAAAATACCAGCCATTCCATATTTCTTCGAACTTATTTGTTTAGCTGCTGCTTATATTTAACTATGCTACAGTAGCACACACTGAATGCTACGACTTTATCACTGCTAAGTCCCAATTAAACATATTTGAGAGTGTGTGAAACATATCTTCCATTTTTAGGAATGAGCTTAAGATATTATTCCATAATTATTTGGATGAGTAATGCCTATCTGTAGAAAAAAAACCTAGGTACTTAAGACATTCCTTTTACTAGTATTGTATAGAGATACATTTGGTAGAAAGAAAAGCAGTAAATCCTACAAACGTGGAATACTTAACATAACTTGTCTCGTACGGTTGGATATTTTTTCAGTTCAGTTAGTGTACATTTGCAGCTAATTACACACATTAAATGGCGAAAGTTTCAGAGTTTGGTTAATGTACAAATGTTGTTTGTTTAGTTAACTGTATAAATCTTAAAATCTAGTGGTAATTTAGGCATAGAATGCCCAACATAAAACTTTGCGGAGTAGTCTGAGCTATTCGAGCTGGGTTCGGCAAAGGTATTCATATTGACTGCTATTATTGTATATACATAGGTACCTCCTGAGCGTCACGGCACGCAAGAGTTTGTATAGGCGATTCTAGAAAACGGTCGTTTTGCGATTAGATCAGCAGGCCGTAGTCGGGTGGGTGGGGGCGCTGTTAATTGCTCCGTTTTGTGCGGCGTGGCGTGCCCCGTGCGCAATCAGCGCTCCTGACTGATTGCTTTTTAAATAGGTTTTATGCCCGCTAAAAATATTTCGGAGGAAATCAAAGAAATTCCCCTGAATTTCGTGAGGCCTGCTGTAAACACGCTCGTGGACAAGTTGTTTTATATCGCGCGACTGACGACCGTGACTGCTCAACATGAATTTGTAGCCAACAATTGCCCAAATTATTTGTGTCGTCTAATGACGTGACTACACGATGTTAAACTAAATTTGAATATAATTAACACTCCATATTTTTTATTTACGGTTATGAAATCCTTATAAACCTCTAATAAAAACTAAAAACCCTGCCGTGAAAACCAATAGGTGGAAGTTAGATGAACTGAAATAATTTAGCACTTGATGATTCCATATTACCACTTGAATAATAATGAGTATTGCTTACGCAAAGAGTACAAAAACGCAATTAATGCAAAATGCTTTATCTACCGTTAACATACATTGGTAACTTAACGGAACCGTGGTTGCAAATGGAGATAGCATACACAATTTAACACGATGCCGGCCGATGGCGTGACAAGCCGGAGTTAGCCGCTGCATCGCTGCCAATGCTAGGTGTTCGTTACACCTATTTAGTACTCGAAAGGCTACATAAAATGCATTTTAATTTTACGTTTTTCGTTTTTCGATGTCAGCACCACCCCCACTACGCATACTTGTGCTCACGTAAAAACCATACCTCTGCAGCGTGTTGCACAATGTTTTAAAACGAATCTATCTATTTATGTTATCTGTATCGCGAAACAATAAAGTGATAATCAAATTGTTTACTTTTATGAATTTATATGTGATGTAATTAAAAACACATTTGTGAATTCAATTCAATATCTTCTAATATTTAACCGTCTTCAATTTACCATTCTCGAAAAACATTTGAATTCACACTCACATTTACTCGTTTATCTTCGCTTACTACGAATTTTGTAATGGTTGCATGTACTGCTTGGTTTTTGATTTTTGAATAATAATAATTAGGATTTATTTATTTTAAACGTTATTGTACACCATTGATTTGGATTATAATTATCTAATAAGACCAAAATCACCTACCTGTTATTTTTCATAATCCACCGAAAAGTCTGTGAAGTCATCGATAACACCGCTAAATGTTCAACATTTGCAGCATCACGTTTTGGTACATTTCGCAATCCACTGAATTATTCTGGTCCGGAATATATGTAGGTAGTTCTTAAAGTGGCCAACATTAATCAGTTTAATGAGATTGACACGTCCCTTGAGATAGTTCCACAGTAATGAGTAAAAAGTTTGCGTTATATTTTATAGCTTTTGCTATTATTATATTTTTATAACAGCATCTAGAAATGGAATAAGAATTGCGTAGGAAAAACGTTTTTTCGAACTTCACAAAAATGCGATCCCCTCACGTGTAAAAAATCTGTGTAAAACATTTACGTATGTGGATACAAGGTCCTTTTGAGACTTTCTAACATTCGTTTATTATCTTCTCAGTTCACATATTTTGCAATAAAACTAAAAAAATACATTTAGGGTGGCGCCCAATCAAAATGGCGATACAATCACGTCATAACTCCTCCATAAATTAAAATTAACTTGATATTTATTTCAAAGATAAATATAGTGATGTACGTAAATCACAGAACAATAACTAAAGCTACTTAAAAGCAAATAGTCACCAACGATGTACACCGAATACTGTTATAGTAATTAATTGTAGATAGGTAAGTAACCCGTTAAAAATAAAGTTTTTGTCTAGTAAGTGTAACACAAGAATCTTACCAAATATTTATCGTAACTAAAGTTAAAACCAATTTGCTTCAGTCCTATTTTAAATGATAGTTTATTGCTGCCAAAATAAATACTTCAATGCCCATATTTACGAATAAGTAAACATATGCGCAGATACCATTTAAACAAAGGTTTGAAATTGATAGCATGAAAAAAAAACAATTACTATGTTTTAATTGACAACATTTTAATTACAAAACACCACAAAAATCTATCGGACATAGAATGCCACATTTCAGATTGCTTAAGTACATCGCCATATTTTATATTTCATTAGCATACGGTACTTTATTACATACATAAGGATATAATACTTTCAAATCGTGTATTTTATACTAACAATACATACATCATTATAGGAATTATTATGTAGTATTTATATTATAATGTACAGTTTATTTGCACAATGAGTAGTCGATTACTTTATAATCGACTAATTTCAATCACTAATATTATACAAGTTATAAGCTTCAGTGTTGCAATTTAATTAGTAGAACATATTGACCACTTCTTTTTCTTTCTTACTATGGATTTTTAATACTTTCTTAATGTGTTTTAGATTTTATAAATAACTATTTGAACGAGGTCGTTTACAAAACATTATGTTTAAAAAATGTACATAACTTACAAAAAAATGATTTTGGACGTCGTTACTGGAACAGTGTGGATCGTTGCACATTAATATTTTTTCTAAAATATAAAATTTTATGACAGCAACGGAATCTTTTGTCTACGAACAATTATAGTCACTTACAAAGCTTGTGTACCTAGCATCTAGTTTATTAATACATAGTTAATACAACATCAATTATTTTACATATTCTTATATCAATTCTGGGCTTATAATATCACATATTTTGGACAGGACTGTCCACACCTCACGAGTACTTGAAAGAAGGATACAAAGTGAGTAAAGTCCCATTTGAATGTACGTAACCGAAACGTCAACTTATACAAGACACCATAGTCAATGGGAATAGAAACCAACCGGCGCGGTGCAAAGGTAACTTAAGATTACCGAAATAAAATGGCTTCTTTGTAACTTTATAATATTTTAACACTTTAATTTACTTCACTATTAAACGTCTTTTTCGTAACGGTTTTTGAACTTGTGCCAAGAGTTTAGTCACATATTAGACGTGTATGGGTTCATCGTCGTCCTCATCATCAGTGCGCCTCTCAGGGGAGGGGTCGCGGGGGGAGCGGGGAGGAGGCGCCGGACTGCCGGGGTCCACGTCGGGAGATGGCGTCCGCCGCGCATGCGCGTAGTAGCCTAGCGCACCCAACGCTGGCGCACCCAGGGATCCCAGATGCGCTGAGGGACCTGGGAGACCCAGTCCGAGAGGCGGCACACCACCCAGTGGCGCGCCTGGATATAACCTGTTATTTAGAAGGGAAAGATTAATAAAACATTCAAGTGTTTCCTATGAATGCAAATGGTTTCGATTAGTGCTGTTAGTACAGTGAGTTCTCTCCAAAAATATGATTGGCAACGTTCTAGTATTAAACATGGCATATTGAAAAGTTTATTCTACGTAGGTAAACGCCTATATAGACTATATAGGCTACGCTGAGCGCTTACGCAGCCAAGCCATATGCTTGCCTTTGTAGAAGACATTTTACTAACAAAAATGTTAACTTATTTCAAATAAGTTATTTGTTAATAATTTAGACAATAACAACTGCTGTGACATAGGAACTGATTTTTTTAAATAAATTTTACAAATATCGCCGTTACTCATCTCTGTACTAAGCTATGAAGAAGATTAGCACAGTATTGTGGTGACGCACCAGGGATGTAGCTTTTGTACCCGGCAGTAAGTGCTCATGAAACGTGTAGGTAGATTATGAAGATTAAACATACATCCTATTGTTCTCAAAGGTATATCCATACCGATAAGGCAGCGGTTTCTGCAGAGTATTAGCCGAAGCGGAAGCCGCGGCGGCGGCGGTAGCTGCTGCTTGTCGGTAGTAAAGGTCAGCGGCCGCGGGCGCGGGCTGCGCGGGGTACGCCGGCACCCCAGCCCAGTACCCTCCATATAGCCGCTGGAAGGCCGCGTAGTTGCCAGCCTCTGCGAGCAATTCTAGGCCAACAGCCGTTTGGCGCTTCCATTTCGTTCTGCAGACAAAAAATATCAAAGCTTAAACATAATTTTAAAACTTCTTATAATAATTTCCTCGTGTTCAAGGAGCATGTATGAAGAGAGAGACAAGAATGAGCGTTTTCTACTCTCTACCGACCCCAATTAGGTCGTGGGGGCGCAGAAGGCAATTATTTCAGTTTATTTTCATAATTTGACATCCCCAATTAGTATATCTTCAATACACTGTAATATTATTTTAGCTGAGTCATAGGTAACACGTAACGTAATTGATACCTACTAGCAAATGAAGTTTGTAAGAACTTGAACTAAAATGCGTTAACAATAGCTTATATAATCTAGAATAACTTTTTATAATTTGTATTTGACAATAGCATTCCGCTCCATTAGTATATCAAATAAATCGTACGTGACGGTTTTGCGGATCCCACAAGAAATTACACAAATACGATTTATGCCACATTAGGAACTTAAATCGGCTCTAAAATTCTATAAACTATCGTTTACAACCCTAGCAATAGCAAGCCATAGATCACCGACCCTACGCAGCTTGTGACCCCAGTTGTCATCAAATTTGTCACAGACCACTCGAGATAACAATGAAGACGCCGCAATGAAACGACTAATAAAAAATATAAATAAAATAATAAATTTGACAAAACGTCTTGGGCACTCGCGTGTTCACTGGAGCGCGGTCGAGTGCTTTAATTTGATTTATTTGATTCAGTTGGGAAAGGGTGAGCTCGTATAAATTACGTTTATTACTACTCTGGGGATGAGACAGTTTCCACTGTTCGACTTTCAATTATACTATTCAATGATAATTACTTCAGTGTACTCTAGCAAATGCAAAATGTTAACCGTTTCTATTAATTATTATGTTTTAACATAGCGTCAAAAATTCGTTATTTGAGAAAACAAAGAGCTGTAGTAGCAAGATCGGTGCGATAATCCTTCTAATATTATAAAAGCGAAAGTAAATCTGTTTGATTGCTAACTTTTCAGCACTAAACGGCTGAATGGATCGTAAGAATATTTAAAAAGACGATAGATTATATCCTGGGAAAGGACAAAGGCTACTTTTGACTTGAAACAAATGCAGACGAAGTCGCGGGTAACAGCTAGTATAAGATGTTCCGTATTTTAGTAATTTTGTTTGTAAACTACATTAATTTATTCAATTGTATTCATCACAAAGTTAATTGCAGAATTTGCAAATCAATAATTATTTTCTGAAATATATATCTAAGCTTTAACAAAACATTTGTATAGAACCACAAACAGCACAATAATACATCCCCATTTGAAAATTTAATTTAATTTGGTTCGCGAGTCCTCGATTAGTTCCAAAGTGGTTGGTTATTGTCATTGAGTGAGGTTTTTATTAATTCGTGGGGTGTTGTTATAGCGGCGCATCATCAGTGGTATTATTACTGTATTGTGAGCGTCCCGGGGCTGTCGCTTCACTGGCTACCTCGTTAATTAATTTCTATAAATGGATCATTTAATTTTATTAAATGTAAATTAGGGGAGTTCACGTATTCTGCTCCACGTCTTTCATAATATGATTTATGTTCGTATTTATTAGCACCAAGCTTATTTTCCATTATTGCGAACACGCTTATGTCTTCTTCTACAAGTTCTTCACACGGCTGTTAGCTTGCAGCTTATAATTATTCATTTAGTAACTTATATCTTGTATAAAATTTCATGAGGCATAGCATAATAATAATGTTCGGACATTATCACACAGCGCCATCTGGTCCCAAACTAAAAAATACTTATGCTATGGATGGGCAAACACAAATGTCCATCACATAAATATTTGCCGATTGGGGGATTGAACCGGCGATACCTAGCTGGTTTAGTGGTTAACAGCAGCCGAGTAGGCTTGTTAACCACTAAACCAACGGTGTCATCAAAGTTAATAATTTGGCGCATCGATTATACTTCCAATAGAAACATAATCTACTACATTGTCTTGTTATAATCATAAGCAAGTAGCCATTTAAGCCGAATTGAACTAGTACTTAATTTAAATAGCACACTTTAATTATCAGTAGCTGACAATTGATCGATAGAAAGCGGTTGCTCGCTCATAAATCATATTATTTTGACGGGTGTTCTTACAGCACGTCACTCAAGACCACTTATTTAATTGTCAAGTGCTGAATGAGGAGCAATCTGCTCAGTGACACTATTCTTTTTATTACCGCCGCAGGCCACGGACAAAAAGCTCTTGGAACGCACTTAAATTTAAACTCCTATCTCAAGTCGAGTCTTTCAATAAGCTCTATTGTCATCTCTCTCTAACTTGAGCACACTGCTACAAGAGCGGGTTTCTTTCGTCTCTTTCGCGCGTCCCCCGGCGGAGTCTGAGTACGCTCCGCCCAGTGGTTTAGTGATTTGATGCTGCGTGAACTGATTCAATTGTTGTTGGAGAAGGCCCCATCCGAAAACGCGCCTTAACATTTCAAGTTAAAGACGAAAATCGTCCGGTAAAACGTTCCCGCTTACGGCCTCTCTGAGGGGAATGTTGTTTATCTTGATTTGGGTTTTTAGACGACGTGATGCGAATTCGGCTTGTATATCCGGCTAACAAAGAGCGCTTTCATCGATCGGAAGAAGTCGCGGCGCGGCTGGCACTTACGCCCCTCGGCGCGCGCCCGCCGCCGCCGCTATTTCAGCTGGTTCCACCGTTACTTATCCGTGCGGCTTGCAAAGTTTCAGAAACATGTTTGTACGAGTGTCTTATGAGAATTGTTTGAAGTTTGAGCGATTGTATTATTATGAAGGATGTTATATTCATGGAACTTGATAGCACACCTATCAAGTAGGTACCTAACCTTTTTCTTAGTTATTTAGTGCAAAGCGGGAATACTAAACTAATACTGATATCTTTTTATGGGAACAATGAAATTAAAATAGCACTAATTTAAAAACACAATCTAACATAATAAACCTATGTTTGCATTAAAGCTAATTTCAAACTCAAAATAAGATACTTTAATTTTGTAATAGACATGTCTTAAAGTATTTTAACCAAAGAATATTTGTAAACGAATGTTTGCTCATTCAAAACGAGCACTCTGCGCGGGATTGCATCACGACCGGCCGCGGCCGTTAGAACTGGCAAATTACTGACTGCCAATAATCTAACTCGGAATGCGCTTATTAAAACCCGACCAAAGCTGAAATGCCATTTGCAGTATAATGATTATTGGTTTAAATGATAAGCCGCGCGACCGGACCGTCCTTGGTTCGAATCCCGTGTCCCTGCGGAGGTGTAATTTGGCAGGGTTCGCTATAAGCGATTAGGCTGTTTCTCGGTAGCTACGCCAGATTGGAGTAGTACCTGCATATTATGTCATTAGACGTGCGCACACACACGTTAGGAATCTCAGTGGCTCCAAATGTTCCTATCAATTACTACCTACGCCTAGGACTAATACTAGACTAAGTTATTGTGAAGAGATGAAGGTTTTTTCTATCAGCCGATCTCATATTGCAAGACCAAATCTGTAAAAATATAATAAATGCTGTGATGTATACCAACTATTAGAAAATTGGAAAACAGTACACCGTCTAATCTTCATTTTGATTTTTTCAGTAAACTGCCATCATTTTATTATTTAAAAAAAAAATTATTTGATTGAAATGGCGGTCTAGACTCTGTCCCATGCTCGACTCTACTTGGCTTATCTCATAAATATTTGCCTTGATTCGAGAACCCAAAACTACGGCGTAGCAGTCAGGCCTGCTAACCAGTTGTCTAAGCGAGTCGTCGTATGCGGTTGATATAATAATGCTTCATTTAATTTTCATACATTCATGTAGTGTGGATCGAGCCTCTGCCTACCGACATAGGTTGGGGTAGTTGGTGCGTTTATTCAAATGATACTGAATTTGCACGTATCGTGAATGCGAACCGTTAAATCACTGTTCGGTAAACTAGCCTACTTCAAACTGTGTAGCCTAATTAAAATTAAAGGTAGATAGAACGCGAGTTATTCTATAAAATTCAAATTTGTGTACCTACATGACTTTACAATTCGTTTCTAGCATATATTTTTAGAGGTCCTTATATCATAGGAGATAGATGAGTATTTTTGGTTAATCATATTCAGCCAAGTGGAGAGACGAGAAAATCCCTCACTTGATGGTAAAAATCTTGCAAGAAAAGGGCAGTCTCATATGAGGACTCCATAGTTGTGTTCGTGTGTCATTATAGAATGCATCATCAGTTCTTCGCGGATTACATGTTGCCGCCGACTAAACGTCGATAAACTCTGTTCCGATGCCAGCCCCTGCCTATTAAGAATTTACGACGGACAGTCACAAATGAATTATATAAACTTTAATGATCGCGTTCAATCAGTTGCAATTTCAAATTCATTCGAGCAATTTGCAATTTGCTGTGCAAAACGATGTAATGCGGCTGTGAATAGTACGATAACTACTGCTCTTTAATGTTCCTAGTTCATATCCTTTACACTAGTTTCAACACAATTTCAAATGCTGCCTACGTTTTATTTTGGTGTGCTATTTATTCACCTAAAGCGTGATCTTATTAGTAACGAATTTGCAACATTGTAACCAACATTCGTCAGGAAAGTACGCGAAGTTGGTTATTGTTTAATTTTAGCCACTGACTCTCGAAAATATTAATTGATCTGAATCTGAGCTTAGCAGAATATAATTTTTAGGACATGCCGGATTTTTTTAGCAAATGGGGCCGCATTTGCTAAAAAAAATCCGGCATGTCTTTTTATCTGACGTTAGATTTGGACGATTTGAAAATAGAGTAGATACTACTAGCTTCTTTGTCTAATCAAATGAAGTTTATTTCGATTTCAGTCATTGCTTTGTTATACAGCATCATTAAAACACTAATTATATTAATTGGTCTTCTAGCTAATGACCTAGTAATGGCATAGTCGTGAGTAAAATCGTCGCTACGATGTAATCGTACGATTTAATCTAATTTTTTTAACAGAGTTAAAGAAAAGGAGAAGGTTATTCATCACTTAGGAGTTTATAATTTTGTAATAATTTTTACGTACTAATTGTAACACAATTAGTATTTGAAGGCATGCTTAATTCACAAAATTTAACTACCAGTGTCTGAAATGTCCGTCGGGCGGCTATAATGACTAGGCTGCGCAGGCGCCGGCGCGCCAGTGACTTGCACAGATCAGTTCACACGTTCCCTCTTCATTATAGACGTGAGTGCCCTCTGAGCCACTGAGTTGCCCAACGATACCAATATTGCTGCTCTATTCTTTGATACTTTCGCTTTTGCACTCATCTAATAAAAGTAGCATCGTGTTTTTTGAATTTTTAATTTTTAATCGACCTGTTATTTAATTGGTCTTATCGCAAATACGATTAGATTTTTCTATTGTTTCTTTTTATATATTTTAGGGACCTTTGAATCGAACATAATTTGAGTTGCGTCGATATGTTTTATTAAAATAGCTTAATCTTAATAATTTGTGTTACTGCCTATCATTATTTCTTCTGCTGGTAGTAGGTACCTAATTGGTCTATCATTGTACAACCTCCACAAACCGACGTATACGTAAAAACCAGACAAAAATTGTGGTCTATTATAAATATTTAGCTACACTAACTTCAGAGAGCTATAAATCTTATCTCACTAATTACAGTTTGTTGTAACTAAACTCAATGAGCAATGGTTGCGCAACGTTTATGTAGGCAGATATGCCCAGATGCACGACTAGTTTTTGTCTTTTTTTAATCTTTGCAAATAAATTCCATGTTAGCACGGCTGCTTGTGTACTATACCTACACGAGGCTGTACTTATTTTGATTTGTTTAACGCGGTACTCTAAATGTAAATTGTTTTCATTTAATTTGTATGCAGAAAAATCACTAATTAAGTAGGTAACAGAATTTATGTAGGCACGCAATTAATTTTATTTATAATAACCAAAAAGGCAAATGGCATGTCTTGTAATTAAAATTAATTGCACACTTCAGCTAAAGAGTGTTAATCAATTTTTTGCTGTGTTGAATTACAAATAACAATTACAACACAAAGTGTATTAATAATCGTGCGGCTACTCCCACACTAATCTCCACATACTTTTAGCATGAGGCTCCACATAGCAAGGAAGTCTGTCGGCATTCAAACAGCAGAAAGTGACCGCACACAAAAGCCATTACATCCTTCAATTAACTCCGATTTCACACCCTTTCACGAACCGAAAAATCGAAGCCCAAACATTAGTTTAACCGATATTATGGAAAATCAACAAAAAGTGGGACAAAAACCCAAAGGCGACGCTCCGGCGAGGCGCGGGCGACACAGGGTGGGTGACGGACGTCTGACGTTGCAGCGGCCGCGGCATCTTACGTCACGATACGGTTACGATTGTGTAGCTTTGTTATTGTTATTTTACAGGTGCCCTAGTAGGTATACACTTTCCCTTTCCTTATAAATGAATACTATGTATGAAGGCTTTGCTGAGTTTCTTCTGGCTAGTTCTTTCACTTTCTGAACCGGTAGTAGAGCTCTTGACATTGATAAGTAGGTACCTTACATTATAAGGTCCTAAACCGAATAAAAAAATATACATTTATTTAAAGTACCTAGTACTTTTCCACCACAGTCGACATACAACATAGGTGCAATGCCATTTGTTATTGAGTGATGGGGCTTCAATCCAGACTAGGTACATTCACATACCTAGTACTTAACTGACTGAATGCAAGATTACATAATCCATACAAAAGTTAAATAGACTGATGTAAGTAAATAAATTACATAGACAGCTTTAATAAATGTACCACCTTGATTAAAGAGATAGCATCGGGTCAATAGAAAATTAGTATAGTTTGGTTTTAGCTACCGTAGTTTTTTGTAACAGAGGTCCGCGGCCGGCGGCGCGGCGGCAGCCTAATTACAAACGTTTGTTTTTGAAATAGCCGCCCCAGGTACTGTCGGCGATAAAACTTTTTGATGTTATTAAATATTAATAAAACAATATTTTAAACTACCGAAACGGGTGGAATGGTTCACTATATGCTTAGTTAATATTCTATTAGACTGTTTTTTATCCGAACACACCTTTGATGTTTATTTGTGTTATTATTTTCTATGGAAATAGTTTATACAAAGCATACTTTGTATTTAAAACAAATGATGTCGTACTACGTATACATATACTTACGATTTTTTATTTAAAAGTAAGAAATTGTTTGACAGGTTGTTTTGTAAGCTATTTCTCTGTTTTATATTTGTAGATATATTTAGTCGTAATCCGCAATAAATGTTTGTAAACTATCGAGTGCATCTGTCGCCAGTGGCACATCTCGATTATACCGCTGACTCAGCACTGCTTTGTGTTACTGCCGCGGCTCTCACGATGTTACGCTGGTGGAAAATGACAAGTCACAAGCGGATAGCGATTTAACGTTGTTTTCAATTAGTATGAACATTCGCGTACATATTGTCTCGTATGTGCTGTTTTCAGAAATCGAATATAAATTGATTTCACAAATAATAGTAGCTGTTTTAGTTACTTTCTCATTACTGCTGAAGTCTCATTAATTGATAGAGATGTAAATGTATACCATTTTAGATGACATAATCATCAGAAGTAGACAATAAAGATAAACGATAACGATAAGGGATAAACCGTTACACGTATGAACTGTAAAATCTATACCCAATGGCGATTTTCAATTTTCTATATTTATTTTGAACGTGTAAATTAGTTACTGAATTTTGATTAGCGAGATGTCATATATATGTCTATTGCGGCCTTTGACACCTTCGTGATAAAAATCTGTTTAAAATAAATTCGCAAGTCGATTATTGTTAATGCAGACTCAGAGTCTGTACTGTTAAAAAGTTTTTATTATCTCTCGCTCAGTTTGAGATTTAGACCGTACATCAAAATGTTAGATAATAGTTTTCTTTTGTTGGTATTTTTTCCACACTTATTATTTTTAATTCCATTACAGCGTAGCTGCGTAGGTGGTAAACGGACAAGTCCTGACGCTAAGACGATTTTCTTCATTTTCATGGACATTAAGTCCAATAGATTAGTCATATAGACTTACCTACTGACTGATGGCTCAATATAATGTTTGTCGTTCAGAGATTTGTATGGCTTAGTTTCGCGTTACGCAAGGAAAGCTGTTTATTTCTTAGACTTTTTTAAATATTTGGTTCAGTTAATTCTTTCGGTCCTTTAAATAACTATTAAGTTAAATAAGTACATCGGTTGCAGGCTCATGCACATTGCGGTTGGCCGGCTAGGATATTTATTAAAAGAATAGGATTAAACAAATAAACTCGTAAATATAAATATATAAAATACAATTTTAATTCAGCAACGATCAAGTCGAATATCGCTTTAAAAATGTTATTTTGTTTTTAGTAGTTAAAGTTTTTTTTATATGAAAATAAAACGGCTGCTTTTTAAATCATAATTGTTGTTACACATATTGTTTTGTCTTATTATCACAGGCCTTAATTTATGTAGGTACATCTAAAGAACGACCCTCACAATTATATAGCGCACTTCCATGCCGAGCGAAATCTTATTCATTATCTATCTATACTAGAATATTACGTAAAAGGGAAATTTTATTTTGTCTGTATCTAGGTAGCAAACGAATGGATTTGAAAAACTCTTTCACTAATGAAAAACACGATCAATGAGTAATATAGAATAGGCTATATTTTATCTTAATCATATGTTTTTCCATATATTTGGACGTTGCCAGTCGTCCGGTAATCGGACGAAATGCAATATTTTATTCCTGCGGTTACCGGTTCACCGGATAACAAATTCTGATAACGCGCAATCGATAACCGATTGCAAGTAATCGCTTACCATCAGGTGAACGGTATTTTTTAATGTCAAGTTAGTGGTATGAAAAATCTTTTATGGTAACCTTACCTCCGATTTTGGTACCAGGTCTTGACCTGTGTGTCTGTGAGTCCGAGTTTAGCAGCAAGCTCCATGCGGTCCTGTACGCTGAGGTACTTCTGCCGCTCGAAGGATTTCTCCAAAGTCTGCAGCTGGTGGTCGGTGAAGGCTGTGCGAGCTTTCCGTTGCTTCTTCGCCAGAGCTGACTGGTCTCCGCCGCAGCTCTTGCTTGACACGTCATCCGAGTCATCTTTCACTCCTGTGAGCAACAAACAATAAACTTAAATGGTGCGATGCCTTAATATAATGGTAAATTCGCAGGTACAGCGCAGTATTTTAAGAGTAGTCATTGATGGAGTAAACAGTAGCCTATGTCCTTTCCTAGGATATAATCTATCGCCTTGTCAAATTTTATTACGATCCGTTCAGCCGTTTAGTCCTGTAAAGGTAGCAATCAGAGTTACTTTCGCATTTACATTATTAGTATGGATGCGAAGGGATGAGTCATGTGACATGATATTTACATAATATGTAGTATTTATTTCTATACATGTTTCTGACTATTCTATGTGACTTTTCATTTTTGGTTCGTTTAAGTAGATCTATATTCTGTTACAAATTTTCGACGAATCTTCAATCAAATTATATTTTCATATTTTGTTTCAGTTATATACAAGTACGCCTTACAGATTAAAATCTGCGGACGACGCAGGAAGATATACGTATAATATGCGCTGGTGTTATCAGAGCATAGAATACGTGTATTTTTGTCCTTGGAAGTGCTAAGTCAACAACCTCAAACGTGTATGTTATTAAGATGGAAGGTGAAGCCTCGCGGGGCTTCTTGCGGTCACCATGCCTGGCTGCGTTTCCTTCGACGTCACTTGCCCTGTTCCTACCCCACTGCTCACGAGGACATTTGCCATTCGATCCCTTCATACAGCTATTTAAATAAATGCTGGTAAAAACATGGCAAAATTGAGCTTAAAGTAAATCACCATAGACTGATCAATTCAATGGTTTGTTTCACCGTCTACTTAATCGTTTCCGGAATTTTAAGTTCATGCAAGTAAATTTCACAAAAAGAGATAAGAATAAGCTAGCAACAAATTAAATAGATAAGTAGATACTTTTCATTAACGTACTATTGCGGCTTATAGTATACCATATGATATTGATCATTATATGTATTATATCTACCGTCTAAATTGGAACATCAGTGTAAATCACAAGGCCGTGCATGGTTGTTTTAGAGAATCGGACAGCTACCCTACCGGGGCGATACCTCATTTCCAGATTTCGACCCCATAGCTCTATAGTGGTAGCAAAAGTAGTGACGGTAGTTCTTCTAAAATATATCGGCAATGCACGAGTAATAAGTCAGGAGGATAACGATAAAACCTAATAACGTATTATGGAATATAGTTGATCATTGTAGAGCGCGTAAAGGATTAGTGCAGTGACGTGGAGCGGTTGCGGTTTGCCACCCGTGCGCTCGCTAGTCTCGCTACCCGCGGCTTACCGTGACCACTGATCCACTCTTGTCAGTTCAGTTCAATGGATATCAGTTATTAAATATACTTAACTACGACAACGACTACAGGGTGAACAGATCCCCAGCTGTTTGTGCTGATGTACACCTATTAGGGTAGGGAGAGTGTAGATCGCTACGTCACACCTTACGCTTCTTCTATACTGATTTCTTCCATGTCTTACATGCCAATTGCATTCAAATATTATTTATAATTGTTGCACGTACCTTCTTTGAACTTCCAATAGATCATACTTCTTCTTAAAGTTTTAAAATTTAGAACTAAATCCGTAATGGAAATTGTATTAAGTACCATAATTTAAGTATTGTGTGGTTAAAATATCTCATATACCTACTTTATCAGTACTAGATGTAGAATATAAGATTACATTAATATTTTGCTAATATTCTAAGCGCTTGTAACTTTAATAAATGTCCAAAACGTTGCAGAAACAATCTTTCTTGCAAGATTGATATGCAACAAATTCAAAAACATCTTACAGTGTAAATATACACTTAGTTCAGCGCTGTAACTTTACGACGCATATTCGATTACCGAAATATACATAAATGTAGGTAAATGCTAATATCGGAGATACTTACCGCAATGTAAACTGCAGTAAACGTGAATTAATTTACATAGAACCACTTTATTGCTTTACACAAGAGCTTGTATCGATCGGAATGTAGATACAACTGATACAAGTAACACTACTAGCACGTCAAAGATACTGCCTAGTAAGTACTTTATATTCATACACTTTCATTACTTCACACTTCTGTGTTTTATTTGTTTATTGCGATTATGACAGCGTAAAACGTAATTTAATCTAATCTAATTGTTTATTTAGTGTCTGAGATTAATATCACAGACTTTACAGTGGTGTAGGGTAAGAGTACCTATTCTAAAATGGTACAAACAAAAATGTTCCATATGGATTTGTTACTTAATAACAAAAATGTTTTGAATTGAATTTATTTTGATACACAGCTGTTTAATTTTCACAACAATCAAAAACAGCTTTGTTTTCAATTTAGCAGCGGATATAGTGTTAACATATTCCGTATTATCGTATTCGTAATAATAAACTGGCTAGCTTTATAAATTGCTTGCTGCCGAGTGCTGATTTTTTACCAACGACCCTTTCATTCGTAACATGAAGTGTAATTATGAACGGGAAGCCCATTAGGGCTCACCGCTGTTAATTTATTATAATAAGGACCAACTGCCGCCTGGCTTTGCTCGACCGTGAAAATTATTATCACCACGTATTATACTGGTAAAGTAAACTCAGTATTTTACAAAAACATTCAAATGTTCCTAACCCAATGCGTTGAAGGTACAAGACATTTTAAATGGACAAATTGGCCATGCAGAATTCAAATCAGAAAATCCACTTCAACTGCTTATGTCCAATGTTTATAATACAAAGTGTAACCGGACGAGGTCGTAAATTGAAGGTCCTAAGTTGTTCAGGTCTTTAAATAATTCGACAAACCAACAAACCTCTTCAATAACAGTTTATGATTGTACTTTTTTTTGTTTTGCCGTCGACAACATAATAACAGTTTCGACCTCTATGTTAAGTGGGACTATGAAACAATGTGCGTAGGTGCCGGCTTGCTAATACGTTTATAATTGAAAATTATGTTTTAGCGGCCTCGCGGGACTGTCACGCGCAGCCGCAAAGGACGGCGTTCACACCTGTTCGATACACTAATTGAATATTAACTTACCAAAGTGACTGAGCCGTGATTGATTTCAAGCTTGTTCTAATTGCTTAATAAATACTTCGATCACTAGATTAGCAAATTAACTATTGAAGGCCATTGGAACAAAAACACAGCTTTATCTGTATATGACTGTACTTACATTAAAATATGTTGATAATTATTTTGAAATCACTTAATGATTCTCGGTTGTACGTTGGTTTTTGTAATATCGTATTAAATGAGTATGCTGATTTCATTTTGAATATTAATACATTAACCATATACATAGTATGTGCCTATGTATATTATGTTCATACGTGTAACAAAAAAATCTATGTGGATGTTATACTTCAAACATAAGGAAATAACACTATGTTGATTTAATAAATTAAATATTAATAAACGTTTACATTAATAATAATAAATAAATATGCATTACTGCAAAATGTTTGTCGACTTTACGGTAATGTACTGTACCTAGGTACCTATAATTGTAAGTCCCGTAAGTAAAGAAATTATACACAATTTGGTAATTTTCATAGAATTTCTATTCAGGAACTAGACACCACCACAATCTAAATCTAAGCTTTAAATAGTTATAAATAGAAACAAAACAGAAAGTAAAAACATTGGGCAACAAATTACCTACCCTTCCCCGTTACTTAAGTTTGATTATTTTAGGGTAAAAATATACAAGATAACTTAGTACGTCGCTCTGTGTGTTCCCTTTGAGTTTTTGATATTGTTAGATATAACATTTCATACCTAAGTATGCTCACACCTGTATGTAGTCCACGGTGGTAGCCAGATATCTGTCTAGATACTACTTAGACACAGCTCCTTTGTCATTATCATTTTGTAGTTGATTCGAAATATCCACTGGTATTGGGTGGCTCTACAGCTGGTATGGGCAAGTGTTATGTTATTCAACGCAAGTTCTTTCATTCCAATTATATATCTTATTGATTATGAATATGCATATTAGTATTCAAATTAAATAATCAATTAATTCTTAGTTTAACCCGTTGGGTGGCATATTTGTAAGTAGTTATTAGTAGATTTTTTTAAGTAGGATGCAAATAATTCATTATTGCATTAGCTTAAAAATAGTTGGCCTTCATTTCATATTTCTAATTGAAATGTACAGGACATGAGTATTACATGCATTTCACTTTTTACTACTTGTTTACATTCATACCATATCATCACGCCAAGTTCCTGATGAGGTAGGCAGAGAGTATGGAGCTCAATATATTGGCTTTCATATCTCTTTTGCTTCTTTTACATTAATTAATCTCGTCATTCATACCCGCCGGTTCCGATTTAAGTCTATAAGTAAGTAATTTTACTCATGGCCAATAATAAGATGGGTGCCCGCCCGTCCACACCATACCGATTCTCCTCCGAACAGCAGTGTTCAATATCTCAGAGTAGATAATATACTATCAACATATACCTATGGTCAGTGCCAGTTGAAAATTGAAAATCTTTGGAAACGTTTAACGGTCAGTCTGGTTTAACTTACATACCTACCTGATGTCTAACTTAGCCTACTATTTTAAATTAAAATGACTAGTTAGCATCTGTAAAAAAGTATGTAGAGGTTTACGTACAAAGGAACGGAGTTTATGTGCAAATAGTGAATGCAATCCCTGCGGATTGTGTGTAAAGAAACGGTGTGAATTACACTTAGGTACACTAAACATTTTCATAGCTTATTCATCATTCATCATTCTCCTGCCCTTATCCCGTATTATTTGGGGTCGGCGCAATATGTATTTCTCTTCCATACTTCTCTATCAGCCGTCATCTCTGTATTCACTTCCTTTCTGGCCATGTCATCTTTCACACAGTCCATCCATCTTTTCTTAGGTCTACCTCGACCCCTGTACCCATCCACATTCATACATAAAACCTTTCTTACCACGTTATCTTCATTCCTCCGCATTATATGCCCATACCATGACAAACGCTTGCTCCTCAACTTATCTATCACTGGAGCTACTTTCAAACTTCCTCTAATGTACTCATTTCTTATCTTGTCCATTCTCGTTACGCCACACATCCATCTCAACATTCGCATCTCAGTTGCATGCAGTCTTCTTTCATCCGTCGCCTTAGTGGCCCAACACTCTGATCCATACATGACAGCAGGCCTTATCATGGTTTTATAAATTTTCCCTTTAAGTTTTAAAGGGAATCGGGAGTCACATGTAGTTCCCGTGACCTGCCGCCATTTCATCCATCCTGTGTTAATTCTGTGCTGCACGGCCCTGTCCACATCGCCATCACCTTGCATGAGCGAGCCGAGGTACCGGAAGTCGGAGCAAACTGGTATAGGTGTTCCGTCTAGTGTTATGGCCGAAGGATTGGAGATACCACCGAAATCGCAGAACATGTATTCAGACTTGGTTCTGCTGATTTTCAAGCCAACACTCTAATTTGTGTTGCCATTGTACCAGTCTGCTCTGGACCTCGAGCCCATCTTCACCGACCAGCACAATATCATCGGCAAATAGCATGCACCAGGGTGCCTCCTCCTGTATCACCGACGTTAAGGCATCCATAATCAACAGGAAGAGGTACGGACTTAGACCCGACCCTTGGTGCAGGCCTATTGATGGGTATATTAATAAGCTCGTAATTTTATAATTATGTACAATCTACTGTTGTAAATTCATTACAATAGATTGTTTCAATTACTAAATGATAACCCCCTTCGCATCATGATTTTAATTGTTTCCGTTAATGGAAATCATTTTCTATTAATTGCTGTAACTAATAAGGACGTTCATCGAGTGAAGTAAATGTTGAAACATTTCTGATACATAACGTGCTGCGTTAGATAACCACGTAGGAAGTTGCCGCCTTAAAATAAAATGAAAACGTCATTAATTACTCATGTTATACGTTAGTACATTATGGAGAGAACGTACTGTACTTTCGGATGGAAATTACATAAAAAATGTAGACAAGTTAGTTGCAATTACAGTTTTAGATATCTAATCTAAAGGCAATTTAAATCTAAACCGGTAGCAGCAAAATAATAGTCCGTATGCCGTTTAAACAATTTGCCTAATTACTGTAACGTATAGGCGCAACAATAAGGCTATGTTCATATTGTCCGCTGATAGCGATGTGAGACAAACACGCTTAGGAAATATTCCCTAGTTAAGCGATCCTGTTGAATACCTAAAATTCATTCGAACCATTTTGGGTTGATTGAGTGAAAAACAAATATCCACTCTTTAGCATTTATTATATTAGTAGGATTAAATCGCTGTCGCTTATAATTATGTAAAAGAGAGGAAATGACGGCGTAGACCGAGTGAGCGACGGTGCGGCTTATACACAGGTGCGATGCTTAAAATTATTACAGTGCTCAACTGACGCTTTGGGAATAAGTCTATAATCTGTTCAGATTTGCGAATTACTGACATACTCTAGATCGCGTGATTCCCACATGTATTAGTATGTGTATGTATTAGTTCCGTAAAATATGTGTGTGCGGCACCCACAATACAAGAATATATAACGCTAATGTCGCTCCGAGCCATCGAGCAAAAATGTTTTATACTAAATTTACAATGTTGCCACAATACCCTGTTATTATTGTTCACAAGCATCTTATTAAATGTATATACATAATTGTTTTCCTGTATCAATTTGCGCCTATATTTGCAACGCTACGAGATAATATAATCATGGGACAGCTTATTCAAGCCAATTTAAATTTTGAGGTCAGAATATTTACACAAGTAACAATGTAATATACTAACTGTTTAATGACCAACCAATTATATCAAAATAACCAATTAAAGGTACGAGGTTCTTGTCCGCCTAGAAGCTCCTACCTACTTCAAACTTTTTTTATTTTAAGGAAAAGTCAACAGTACTTACGAAATCTTAAATAATTTTATTTAAATTGTATCTAGTTCCGTTTCGCCGACGACGTTAATTTGATGATTCTTCTTCAAATTGCTGCGATCTAAAAAACAAATCGAATTAAGCCAGGATAATGGCTAGAATAGGTATTAATAAGATTATTTGCAAAAAATCTGTAATTAAAATTGTGTTTCCAATAAATCGATACAAATTGTCGTGTCTATGATAGTTCCCGTGATTAGTGATTAAGCGTACTTTAGACCGTTCAGGTCAATAGTTAAGTGCAGTGCTTTTGCCGGCTCTGTCTAGAATTGACATTGAAGCGTACAATAAGGCAGCAAAAGAATTGGCAATACGAGATGCCAGAATCATGACAGAAATTTTAGATAGTGTGTTCAAACGTAACAATAATACAATTGATTTTATAATTAACAGTTTAGTCCCTAGCTTGCCACTAGATGCTGTATATAAAAAATTAAAACGCGCTATGGTTTGGTTGACGTAAGAGCTGTCGCTGTGCATAATTTTGGTATGTTAAAAAAACTGCATCAAAATCCGTTGCCTAGTTTTAAAGATCTAAGCATACATAGGGACAGACATAAAGCCGGAAGCGACTTTATTTTATACTGTGTAGTGATATCTACAACATTGAAGAAGTTTCATTCTTCCTGAGGAAGCATGTATGGATTCACAAATAAAGGCGACGTGCTTAATTGTATGTAAGTATATCATAACATATACCTAATGATAAACCAATCGATAATAACTCATACAACTATTTTCATAAGCTTGTAAATCTAAGCGTTTTTGTTTTCTGAACATAAATATGTTTCAGATTAACACATGTGAAAAATAGACTGTGATTAATAACATTAGCTAAAATTTAACCAAAATAATATATAAAGGAATATAATTTATTCCGATAAAATTTCCATAATTCTGCGATTACTCTTTACCGCCCAGCAGATTAACATAATTACTAACAGGCATGTATATATTTTAAAAGCTTATAAATTAATTAATTATAAATACATTTAAGTATCTAAATCTAAATCTTGCCTATTATCAAAAGTATTTATTAAATTAAAAAAATAATATTGTATAATAATTTAAAAGGATCTCTGCAGGTTTTGGAGGCAATAAAATGGAACTAATCAAAATACAATTCGAATAGAGCACAATAATCATCTCTATGCACAATAATCTTATACCAACAGTCTCGTCTTGAAGAAACTGTCATTAATGTAAGCTTGTAAGCAAAGTAAAAATGTAAGCAGCCAATAATATTTTATGTAAACCTTTATTTATATCATGGATGGCAGTTATTGTGCTAAATGAAGATACAATAAATTTAACAAGATTACCCAGAAGTTGTAAAATAATTTACTCCAAATTATTCATATTAATATTTCTGAAATTCCATCGCATTAAATAAATGTTAGGACGAGTTTGGTATAATGTTTATACACAGATTAACGGATTCTAAACTAGATTCACTAAAGTCGGGATTCTATTTCGAAAGAAACGCAAGCAATGCTGTGCATTTAAGAACTTTACCCAATGATATCAAACAAATAAAACCGGCCAAGTGCGAGTTGGACTCGCGCACCGAGGGTTCCGTACATACTTGTGGGTAAGGTTAAAAGTAGGCGAACTTCAAATGAGGTCATTATTCGTCGGTGACTCTCAACAGCGCGATTCAGGAATATTTTTAGAAAATTCGCACGGTCATATTTTTGCTTCATATTGACTGAGGTTTGATTATTTTACAACTGAAAGAGACCATAGACCATACCTTTTTTCTTTTTAAGGTACGGAACCCTAAAGTTACACGAGATACACTGGGATTTAGCGCCGTGTGTAAATCACTGCTTTTCACTAGTAGTAGTACGAGATAATAATACAATCCAATACAACTTACAAAAAAAATATTTAATAAGTAATTAAATGTATAATTGGTACCTAATTCTAAATATTTAACGAGATGGCTTGGGTTAAAAATACCGATATAACGTTTTTTTTTCACCCAATAATTATCGATAGGTACTGTTTAAAAATATCGATATATTTTTTATATGCCCATCCCTACCAGCAACTTCATTTTAGCCTTCTGTGAAGATAAATGTCGAGTAAGTATGCGACTGAAGGACTTGTATCCATGTCATGAACAAATAAACAATAATTAAATAAGACACATGTAGTTCCAGCTAACAGATATAAATTAAAAAAGATACTTTTCCCTGGAGCGTGATTATCTAGTTTGCTTTGACTTTTTGAGTATGAGGAGTGAAAAATATTTTTCTCTATCGTACATTATAAAGTTATTTTTAAAAACTCTTTAATAAAGATATAAAATTATTTTGCATATTTAAGTTTACATGTTATGTACCGGGATAACATCGTGAAATGAATCGAAAATTATAACATGAAATATCGATATATCCGCTATATTGGACCTGTTCATGTGAAATCAGATGAAAAATTATGCATTTTCCGATACTTTTGTGCGTACAAGTGGTCTGAGAGGCTATTACACGGTGTCTACACACGCCCATCCATTTAGATGACACAAATAGAACGCGATATGGTCGATAGGTGAATCTTTAAGAGCCTATAAATTAGATAATTCCCTCAGTTATCTCATTTACTGATTCTTATCGACCACATTCTTTGTATTTATGTGCTTGTTCCAACGCCTGTTAATACCGCAATCCTTTTCATTAAACACTAAATGGGAGATAATAAAAGTAATCAACGAGAAAATGTAAAAAGTAGGTACCGCGTCGATTTGATGGTCCTTCTTAATAAATGTATCGAAACACAGTCGCGACAGCTCAACATTAGTACAGACTAAACAAACTACAAATAATCCGTGCTGATGAAAGAAACTTTAATCACAGTCTTGAGACGACCTTTATATTTTAAATCGAACCCAATTTCACAGCTCGCATCGCCTGTCAAATGTGACACAAAGCTTCGATACGAACCGTATTATGAGAGAATTCAAACTGGCCCTATTTATATCAATGGTAATCTATTTATTGTCACAATAAAAAGCGTTGATGTTATCAAGTTAGTGCGATGAAAGAATCGTCACCATCTTCTCGCCCTTATCACGATGCTAAAAGTCTTGCTTCATATAAAATTGTTAAGCTATGAGAACTTTATTTTGGTAATAAGAAAGTTTGTTTTCGTTCGGAGCAAGTGTGGCTCATAAAAGGTATGCTAAGCAGCTTAGCAAAGCAATGGTGCGCATTTGAAGCTGCGTTTGACGTTTGGACGTAACGAGTCAAGCCGGTGGCATTGAGTACGGGATACTGTCGATGACAAAGTTTTTATACACAAATAATAATTATTTGGTATCTTACTGTGGCCTTGGTATTCGTTTATAATAATGTTCATATTAAGCATAGATTTAATTAGAATGGTTAAATTGTTTTGCCATGTATGGTCACTAATTACTGTAAACTTAGTAAGATTTTTTTACATTCTCAGTAAGTGGGTTTTTACAAAATTATGATGCGAGAACTTTGTATTTACAGCTGCATGAAACGTTTAATTGCCGCCAACGGACGTTAACTACAGTAATTGGACTTTAAATTCGTAAGATAACGCGTACAATAAGTCGGTACTATAGGAAGATTTCATACATTAATTATGAACAAATATTAAATATTCCAGATCAACAAACAAAATAATTTTACGCGTCACTGTACTAAAACCGTCAACGGATCATCTGGTTTTTGGTGAGCTATTTTAAAGTTTAAAATGTGATCGCAGCTTGACATTTGACAAAAAGCTGATTATGACGTCACTTTTTTCTTTTTCCCTCGTGTAAAGTCGAGTCCTTTCAGCCAGGATTAATTTGATTCGTTTTAAGGGCTTACTTATCTCGGAGCAGAGTTTTACGAACGGGTTGTATTTATCACAAGCCATTATACATTTTATTATTTAATTTATTTAACGCCTCGGGTTTATCAGCTTGTCTATTAAATCGTCGAAGGGATAATGTGATCCCAACTCGAACATTATTTAGTATTAGATATCTAAATTTGTTAATTTATTTGGTCATTGATTTTTTAAATGTTTTCCTTAGTGACAATAAAGAGGGCCATCATTTATTATCAAAACAGAGCTGTTTGAGGAACACTTAGGCAAGTTTTCGAGTGCCGTGGCTCAAAAAAGCTCGTTCGTATTGAGAGGTATTTGTTAGTAGATACAGAATACCTAAGTATCCTCAAATTTTGTTAGATTAAAAAAATCATATTCACACCTTTCCACAAGTGGTAGGCAGAGATGCTACATTTCCCCCTTTTTCACCCAAGTCAATTTGGTGCCAACGTGACGGATGGTGATCAGATGATGAGTCCGACGCCGTCTCTTAGGCACTACATACGACATTGTATATCGGTCTTTTCGGCTTTTTCATGTAACAAATCGAACAAAATATACTACATAAATATGCTTAGCTTATAGCCTCTAAAGCCACGTGTTCCATAATTTTATATATATTGAAATACCTTCTTTAACAAGTCATATAATAAATAAAATAAATGTATTTATGTAATACATTTAAAATGGTTTGCGAGAAAACCTCATCTGTTTAAAGTTATAAGCCCTTTAGAAGCTAATTGTGGTCACCGTTAATATAATCTTGATAATATGCATTTGTCTCAGAGCATACTAATTAGTCCGGGGCTTGTCGGCATTAAATATTAATGAGGGCAAGATTACACCGCCTTAGCTTTAAATTAATAAATGAAAATCATAATGCATGGCCCTTCATGTACCGCTACCTACTTATACACATTAGAGTCACTCGCTACTGGGTACTTCGTTCTTTTAATCTTTTATAATTTCACTTAACACTTCAATATAATGACACTATCTTTGTTTGATTTAGAATTAAAAAACAAATAGTTATTCTTCAAAGCTTTCAAGTTTCACCGAAGCTATTTGTAGATTGCTTTCACCCCATCATTATTTTCACCGAAAAAAACAAATTCCAATTTGTATTTTACTAGAGTACTTACATTTAGATTTCACGCCGCCTTTTATTACTCTACGGTGTTGGCAAGCCAGCGTACGGCTCGCCTGATGGTGAGCGGTCCTACAGATGCTGCAAGCCAGGGGTATCTATTATTCCTGAAAGGACTCACTGTGCTAGCAGGATATCCTTACAGCCGGCACAGCGAACCCCCGAGGAGCTCTGGAAGCTTTACTCACTTCATTATAGTGCCTACTAGTGTTATGTGACTGCGATCTTCTATAGAGGTTCTGCTCATAGTCGGGCGGTTCTCATTTTGACAGAAAAACCCATATCACTTTTATCAGGATTCATTTAGAGACGTCCTTTAGAAGCCCACAACGAAAATATAATAATTGGTGTGCAACAATTTCCCAAACAATGTTTAGAATAATATTTTGTATTGTATCAAAGCTTTGCTTAAACCAAATATACAAATCCCAGGATGTCGAATAAGTCACACAAAATTAGGGCCGGTCGACCAAACCAAAGGACATTAAGTCTTGTGTTGTCTCGTATCGGGTTCCGCGCTCAACTCGACCTCCATGAGATTGAAAGGGTTAAGTTAATATCGTCATCAAATAAAATGTTTAGTTGATCATAATGTTTTCTTCATTACAACTGGAGCAATTTTTAAAATTTCTTCACCAGTGCAATGTTCTATTATCACTGAGTAACATGGCTATAGTATGTATAGTAAATTGTTACGCAAGCAAAGTCTCCGTGAAAACTATACCTATTTGGTTGATCCTAAAAAGTTATCTTATTTTAATTGTTAATTAATTTATTCGTGGAATCGAACTGGTTTTATTTGAATCTAACTTTATTAAAATACATTTTGATTTTATGAAGAGGATAACCGATGAGTTTGTGTTCAATGTACGTACAATGTAGCTATGCGGTTTGTTTATTTTGCACGTCATGTTGACTAGGAATAGATAGAGATAGTATATTAAACTAATTAAAATATAAAAATCGATATAAATATGACTCGGTATATGTACTTTACATAAAAGAATTAGCTAATGTTATGATATATAATATAATAATAATAATTAATAATAATATTATAAAGAGGAAAGATTTGTATTTTTGTATGTAACGAATAAACACAAAAAGTAGTGGACCGATTTCAAAAACTCTTTCACCGTTAGAAAGCTTCATTTTCACTGAGTAACATAGGCTATATACTATACTAGCTGCCCGCCCTGGCTTCGCTCGGGTCGACAAAATATTTGATAAATGTCTATAGACTCCGAAACTACTGGACCTATTTCAAAAATTCTTTCACCGTTAGAAAGCTAAACTATCACTGAGTAACATAGGCTAGCTGCCCGCCCCGGCTTTGCACGGGTAGACAAAATATTTGATCTAAATGTCTACCCGTGCGAAGCCGGGGCGGGCCGCTAGTGTTATGATATCTAGGATTATTGCACATACCTACAGATGAAATAAACGAAACTCAGTAAGTACACAAGTAGGAACGTGTTTAATTTGTGAAGTTACTCAATAATGCCAGTAATATAATAAAATACTAGCTTATGTGGACGACTTTGTTTGCGTAGATTTTTCATTAAAATTTCTGATAGCGAAAAGCCATGAATAACCATGTAATAGAAAGCTAAGATGTGCCAATGTTCACTGTGACCGGTCAAACTGTGTTGGAGTTTATTGATTTCATACATACCAAAGTAATTTTTTCGTATACAAATTAAACAGCCACTTTTTAATGTAGCCTAAAAAAATACTACAGTGAATGGAACTGCAGAAGAAATTTAGCCTAAAAATAGCTTAATTTTAATCGCTTCCACAAGGACAATAAATAAATACTGAAACATAATTTATAAAAGCTGAACTCGATATAATCTTCCCTAAATCTTCTCAGTTAAAATTGTACGTACCTACTAGTGATATACAATTACGAGAATTAAAGGAAACGTCGACTTAATGTATAATAATGTAATAAGTATTACTAAAAAAAACTCCTTCAAACAAACGAAACGTAAGCGATAAACTCTGTATCAAAAATAATAGCCGTTATTATCCGCAATAAAACTGAAAATTAATCACCAGTGCAATTTTATCACTTATGATACGCTCGGTGAAGTAACATCACTTTGGAAACTAACTCAAACTCAACTCAAAATGTTTCTTTGACTAGACTTTACAAATAAGTACTTTCAATTCGTCAGAATCAAATACCAGATTCGTTTTTTGCTGAGCAAAATCTGTCAAGGAACTCAGCAATTACTTTTCTACTCAACTTGGTTAAATAGCAGATACATAAGTCCAACATCATCTTATGTATTTATATTATGTATTGATGTACTGTAATGACAACGAAATATAACAAATATGTAACCAAATATGATATCCGCACAAAAATCGTTTAATACAAATCAAAGACAGTCTCGACTCGAAAGCATATTACAGCATTATTGAACAAAAAAACTTTAATAATATGCGGAACAATGTGCTCAATTTGAGCGGAAAGCAAATAAATAATACTTTGTATTTTTTAAATTAAATCATGTTTTGTAAAGGAAGGCCTAATTCTATTCAATTTCTATCTTAATTTAATTGAAATCAAAGTTTAGCTAATTAACACAAAGTTTAAAAATAAGTACATACTTAGTGCCTTTTATCTTATACATTTATAAATGTGCTGCAGCATTTTATTGTTATCCTGTGGTAATATAACGGGCAATGAGGAACAGTAAAGTGTTATCGTATTATCTCCATTATAACAGCGTTAAAGGCCTTGCACAGTTGCGAGCTGGCTTGTAGCGAACATACACAAGTCGCGTGACTGTTTATCCGCTTTATTATCTTCATTCCCACCGCTCCAAGTGAAGCAAATTATCATATCTCTGTTTGTTATAGTTTTAATGAGCACTAGAACGAAATAATTGTAAAACTCAACCGAATACGCGGTAAATATTAATCTGAACTCTGAAGACATAAGTTGCTAATGTGCGTGTGTGCTGTGCCGTTGATGTCTTTTCTTACGCGCTACGGAACTCGTATCGTAACCGTCAGACTATTAAACTTTTTTAACAAACTATTTCTCGGTTTAACGGTCTTTATTAATTGAATTGTAGGTATTTAGGACTCAAGTCAATAATAAAATACCTACTTCTTATTTTAAATTAATTTTAAAGTTCTATTACAATTTGTGTTTAACAGTAAACACTTATAAAGTAAGTCCACATTTTCAACGATATAAGATACAGTGGTAAATGGGCCCCGACTTTGATGAAAATATCTATCTATATATCAAGACCTGAATATTATCATTATTTGCGGTGGATACATGGCTGTAGGTACTGACCTGGTGAATCCGTGGCAGACCTGTCGGAATCGGAGTCCCGGTGCGCGCTGAGGTCCCTCGGCGGCGCATCGAGTATATCGGTGATCATGAACCTGGTGCGAGGCGCGCGCGCGTCGCGCTCGTCGCGCTGCACCGTCATCGCCAGCGCGCCGCCGGCGGGCCCCGCGCCGCCTCCGCCTCCTAGCGCATCCAGCGCGGGGGCGCGCCACCCCCGCCCCACGCTCACCACCTCGCTAGCACCCAGCTCGCCGCGCCCGTCACCGCACCAGAAACATCACACGCAGCTAACACCGCCACAACAAGTTACTGATCAAACCAGAACCACTGTACGCAACTGTCGCGTGCAGATATAGAGTCTCTTCCGTGCGCGCATCCCGCACGCGCCAGCTGCTTCTCAATCCTGCGCACCAGAATCTGGGCTTCGTTAATACTTATGCACTGCAACTGGTCACACGACAAGTTCTTTTTCCATCCAGTTATTCCAAATATAAAGACAATTTTATATCGCACAATTGATCAAGTTCACGAAAGTTTATAGAAGACACTGAGAGTTAATGGTACGAGTTGTGTCGTCTTAATAATGTAGTCGTGTAGAGTGAGGTAGTATCGCGCGCGCGGTCGTGCAGCGTGTGGTCGGCGCGGCGTAGCGCAGCGAAGGCTCGGCAGCGACTGCGGGCGCGGGCGGGAGGCGGCGCCGGCCAATGGGCGCGGCGGGCGCGGCCTGCGCGGGGCGTGCCCCGGCCATGTTGCCGCGCCACACATTATGCTCTTTTTGCCAACGGCCGCGCCGGGAGAAAGCTCCGCGAGGATTTAAGCTTTTATACGTGGATAAAACGCTTTTATAGGAAAATAAAGAGTTCTCGCAGCGGGATGTCGCACTTTATGATAGAGGCGTAGCACTGAAAGTTGGCGACACTACATTAATTGCCTCGGACTCGCTCACTTGGGGCTGGCATGGCTCGCGGTAGTACTAGTATGCTGCACTATTCGATGCTAGCTAATTAAATTGTATGTAGGGAGGATTCAGGTTACGTATAAATTACTAGTTCTTCCCACCTGGACCATTCGCAAGATGTAAATTCTAATCGGCGGTTCATATTTTAATTGTTTTATTTATTTTATCAATGGAACTTCCTACTCATTAAGGGATATCATAAATCAAATAGGAAAAACAATTTTTACTAAATTCGTCAAAATGACCATATAATAACCACATTCGAAGAAAGCTAATATTTAATATATTGAGGTACCTAGTTATATAAAACAATCTACATCTACATCTATCTACACTATTTACATCTACACTATATAATATAATATTATAAGAGGAAAGATTTGTATTTTCGGATTTTTGTGGGTTTGTATTGAATAGGCTCCGAAACTACTGGATCGATTTCAAAAATTATTTCACCGTTAGAAAGCTACATTATCACTGAGTAACATAGGCTATATATTATACTAGCTGCCCACCCCGGCTCCGCACGGGTGGACAAAATATTTGATAAATGTCTATGCTCCGAAACTAATGTCTACCCGTGCGAAGCCGGAGCGGGCCGCTAGTATTCTGTATAATAAGTACATTGTTGAAGAAGCTAGCGCATATAATATTATTGATAATACAACTTACCCTCTAGAATGGGTCATAAATATCGATAGTCAAATAATATCCTTGTCAAAGACAATACATTATATTTGAGATAATATTTCCAAGAGGTTACCAAATCAAGATGTTGAAAGGTTATGTGTGTCGATAAAAGTAAAAGTCACAAAGCGTCTATCTCTTCACAAGCTCACCTGTGAATCTAGGTACCCATAGATACTATTGAGGTACTATTTATGTTTATTTAATAAAGGGTGACATGGTAAAACCACCAAATGAAATGCTATCAATTCAGTAAAGTTCAAATATTTTTATGTACTTCGTATGATAAAAAGATTTTTAACTATAGTGATAATTTTCCCTCTATTTTGTCTCCTTATAACGTACTTATTTTCTCAGTTGTTATGCTGTGCTATAAGAATTTAATTTAAAGCCAACAAATTTATTTTGAGTTGGCGAAATAAATGAAATGTAACCAAGTCAAAATTCGTCTAAATACGATTAGACATTTACATTATATACCATAAATGTGCTGTGTATCTACATATTTTTTTTACCAAAATCGTACCAGGATATACAACCTTCCTGATCTAAAAGCAGTTACCGCATAGCTTCACGACATAGTATAAAACAAAGCCACTTTCTGCTGTATGTCTGTCCCTTTGTAGGTATGTTTAGATCTTTAAAACTACGCAACGGATTTTGTTGCGGTAGGATAAATAGTGAGTTAACGAAACCAGTCATTCAGTTTTGATTTCAACAGGAACTACTCATGTTTCTTCCAGTAGCTTCGGAAACTTATTAAACTAATGGTTAGAAGCAAAAAATGCATTAAATAGTGTAATTATGCTAGTCACAGTACACCGACTATTGAGCTTATGCAATAACGCCATGTTCACAATTATAACTCAAGTCCGGAATAATAAAGTTAAACATTAATAAACGTCGCAGCCTTTATAGAGGTTCGTTTGTAAATCGGTCCAGATAACAATCATACCTCTTAGAACATCCTCTTAAACGTTGTTTTAATATGTTTTTTTTTATACCACTAAGGTGGCACACAAGCATACGGCCCACCTGATGGTAAGCAGTCACCGTAGCCTATAGCCGCTAGCAATACCAGGGGTATCACTAAGGGGGTACCAACCATGTTGTTGATGAGGACTCACTGTGCTAGCAGCAATACTACTACCTCAATGTATCCTCGTGGAGCACTGGCAACCTTACTTACCGCAGAAACACAACACTACATCAAGTAGTGTTATTTCACTGCGGTCTTCTGTAAGGCGGAGATACAGTCCCCAGTCGGGCGGCTCCAATTTAAATGGGATAACCCACGGGATATCCCAAATCGCTCTACCTCTCTTTTTAAAAGCTCATGTTGTGATTATCACTGTACTTAAGCTTAGAAAAACTCATTGGTACAGGCTGGGATTCGAACCTGGGCCCATTAGATGAAAGGCCTGTTGCTTCGACCACAAGGCCACCACGGCTTTTAAAATGATGATATTAAATACATTTTTTCTACTAAATTCCTTTTGTGATATAAATTCACTGTTATGTAAATTGAGTAGGTATATAGTTACTATGGAATTAATATACGTATACACTTCTATACATTTTGTATGTCTTATCAAAACTAATCCCAAAAAATTTATACAACTTTGACTTTATTTTTTTACTACATTAGGCTCATATGAGGCTACATATACCTAATAACGACCATAAATAATAGGGTAAAAAGAAGGCAACACAAAAAGAAGTGCTTCAAAATCGTAATAGCTTTTATAACAAGATTTTAATATTCGCGTCTTATTACTCATTTACTAGCCTACATAATTAAGATTGTGTCAGCCTATGTGTCTTTGTGCTTTATTCAAAGCATTCTACTTCCGACGCTCAGATTATGATATGAGCTCCCAGTGGTGGTATTCCCAAGAGAGTACAGCGTGGGGTTCTTTAAGAAGGGTGTGATAGAATAGGTACCCCTAAATTAGGTAAGCTACTGAAACCATGTGAATTGAAAATATTACAAGATTAACTACAATAAACCAGACGGGTCGCGTTCCGTCGGTTTGCCAAATTATTATAGGGTCGGCAACGCGCGAGTGATGCCCCTGGTGTTGCAAGCGTCCATAGGCTGCGGTAACCGCTTACCATCAGGCGGGCCGTATGCTTGTTTGCCACCTTAGTGGTATAAAAAAAAATGGTATAAATAAAAAAAACATTAACCAACCAAAAATATCAATACCTAACATAAAAGGTAATACATTTATTTGTTTTAAATACAAATTTTGACCTGAGTAGGTAATTAGCAAAAGGTATAGGGACTTACAAAGAGCAATAAATGAAACTGATTATCATAATTATCAATAGCCCATTAATTGTTAATACTTAGGTCAAGGGAACCATTAAATGAGTTATGACGGTAAAAAGAGTTTCCAGTGATCGGTAATGCAACATTCAGATGTTCATTTCACGCTCGCGTGCCTATTTCATAGCATGTACTTAATGTTTTTTAAGACTACAAATGCCTTAAGTGCTCACTATTTATATTGAAAATGTGCATGGAATGTTCACTGGCGTGTTCGTGTATATGTTTTAATAGCTTAATATCCCTACAAACGGATTTCGCGAGCCTTTCTTCATTAGATGATTAATTGCTTATCGGTAATAGTTACCGGAATACTTTTGCTAACGTATTTAGTTTACTATTGTATCATGTACGTATGTTCGTTGAAACAGAAGCGAAGGAATTTACCAAATCCGTACACTAACTACATATGTGTAACCTTTCACAAGATTATTATTATTATAGAAAAATTATCTGTCCTCTTAAAGTTCAGTCGTATCAAATTTAATTCAAATTAAATTTCGGATCATAAGTACCTACGTCCACGTCTCTTACTTACCTTTTTAAAGTTAAATGTTAGTGCTCGACGTGAATTGTTTAAACCTACTATTAAGCCACTATTTTATCTAATAAGAAATAAGTTGCACTTTCTCATAAGAACGTAGAATAGCAAAAAGATTAGAGGTCTCATATCAGTTCCGGAGATCTGAAGTCAGCACTATAGAATACATGAAGAGCTTGTACTGGCGATTTGAGGATGCAACGCTCGCAGTAATTTTACGGTGTACGCTGTGTGGCGCTGAAAAACTCTAATCACACCACTTGTATGGAAAGCAGTCGCAATTTATGTTACAAATATGATAATTTTAAATTGATAATAAATTTATTAGTCGCCTTTGCATCAACAAACTAGAACGTTTATCGAGCGTTTCCGTTCTCGGTATCGCGTCAAGTAAGTAGTGTGTTTTTTTATCGATTTCCGAGGAATAGTTGTTTAATTATAAATGTAACGTTTCTACACTTTCCGGGGCGGCTGGTCTTTTAAGTACGCGTTGAGATATAAACTGGGATAATACAGTATTGCGCAATGTTTGGATATCGGCGTGTTGCGTTGTTATCATTTCCATGAAGCCCAGTGTTTCCGGCACCACCGATTAATTAATAATCCCATTGTTGGTGTTTATAAATCTTTGAGACACGTTTTTTTTACATAATACATATGAGGTGGTATATAATTAGTTGTTCCTCATTTGACTTCAGATTATAGTATAACATAATTTTTCATGAAAGTAGGTACAAGTAAAAAAGAAAAGTGATTCCATAAATACATAACTAAATTATCATTAACAATCCCAGCCGAAGCAGTTACAGTGGCAATTTCCGCGTGTGTGTCAGTGTGTTCGTTTATGAAGATCTAATTTATTCCCACGTAATCGATGTGCTTGGATGACATAATTGTGTCGCGGTGTGCGCCTGCGCCGAGCCACGTAACGTTAGCAAACTTTTTAATTGTCTAAATACACTTTACTTAATCACTGGAAAATTACTTACAATTCCTCACCACTACCAATTAAAAAACAATTTCGTACTTACAATACACGCATATGAAATCGAAGAAAAAAGAACATAAAAAATTTAAACACTACTTTATGCAGATGCTGTTGAAGGAATTATAGTTACTTCTGAAGTATAAATTTTAATAGTAAAATAAAATTATAATAAACAAAAAGTAATTCAAAAACACAATTATAATTAAAAAAACAAGCACAGAACGTAATACCTGTCAGTTTGACGCCGACTGTACTCTAATTGCAATAATTACTCATTATCAGGAAGCTGGAGGCACGCATTAATTTAGCAAGCGTTTTTACACGGTGCAAGCTTAACAAATACTTATTTAATTGCCTCAATCTTTGTTCCACCGACGTTACCAGGTGATGCAACCGTGGGTATAGCTGCAGATAGATTAAACAATTTTGAACGTTACGCAAGCAAAGAGTAAAAAGTACATAATACTTAGTGAGAGAACGATCGCGTGTTTGCTTACCCTTAATCAGATCGGTTGTTATGCGGTTAAGAGCTGAGTAGCAGACACAGCGCTAGACTAGATGCTAATAAAGCGAAATTATTAGATAACACACATGTTTTTACCCCTGTCTGTTACCAGTTTCCTTGACAGTTTAATAGACTCGTGCGCCGAACCTGCCATTCATTTGCAAAAACTCTATTATTGATGCATTAAAGGTGTACCAGAATGACTTGCGACATTTCTTTTTTTACGATACAAGCGTATTCTGCTATTGCAGAGTATGCCTAGATTATTTAAACAAGTTTATGCTATACATTCATTTTAGGACACCGAATCTGCTTCAGCTGATAATATGACAGTCATTGACTCTTGACTTGCATACGGCTTATGACTGTTCTACATTCATCAATCCCTGCATTAATGATGTCATACATTTGTAGGAAGATTGTAGGTATATTCTTTCTAAGCAAATAACGACTATTAATAAGGACCGACTTTGGTCGAATTATGTTTTTTCTGAGACATTAAGAGATTACATATATATTTATCAAGAGATATGTTTTTTTATATTTGATATCTAGCGATCCGCTCCGGTTTCGCACGGCCAGCATTAGCCATATAAGTTTAATACCTACAAAACACAAATGAATTATACATAAAAACCGCATCAAAATCCGTTGCGTAGTTTTAAAGATCTAAGCATACATAAGGACAGACAGACAGTGGGAAGGGACTTTGTGTTATACTATGTAGTGATTTCGGCCCTAACTACTAAAAAAATCGTTCACTATGCTCTCCGATTTGCTATTATTACAAGCCTAGACTTCAATCCAGAAATATTTATAGCTACAATGTTTGTTTTACATAAATTTGATATCTATTAATCTGTTGTGAACTGAAATAAAATTAATAGTGATACAAAAATAAATTATCGGAAATATTTTACAGAATTTGAATCCGGACCTCAGCACGTGACAAGCATCTTCAACTGCATGTATAAGTAGATATATAAATTGGCAATTAAACTTCAGCATTTATAGAATGCCTTTTTTAAAAGAAAAAAAACATAATGTCGAGTCATTTGTCTGTTTGATCGATTTCTTATGATACACAGCGTTGAGGAAGGTCAAAACAGTTAATAAATAACATTTGAAAGGACAACGTTGCAACGATGCATTTGAATGAGCTTGTTTCACTGGAACTAGTTCAACTGGAACGGTCACCGATAAATTAATAATACATTGTTTGTATTCGTCATTGTAGCCGACCACATACATGGGCATATCTGGAGCAGTCTGATTTAAATTTAGGTTCTTAACTTGTGCAAGAATATCAATAGTTTTACCCGCGTAGGCACACTAAAAAAATAATTAAGCGTACTTAAGACAAAGAATTACTGTGATACTTGAATTAACACACATATCTTATAAATGCCTATGAGACATACCAAATTATAATTTTCAAAAAAGTCCATCTTAGACCCTAATCCTTCCCATATAATATATTTATATAAGCTTTTACCCGTGGCATGTGTTTATTTAAATCTTTGTATAATATATTTCGAAACTATGTTTTTATTATATCCGTGGCAGTCATGGAAAATAATGGCATAAGAATATATTTCCCTTTTCATGGTACTACTATTAGTTCTTTTCTTTCCCTAGACTACTCAACATTTTTAGTAGGTACATACATCTTTCGCACAAAACATGATATACCCACATTTTTTACTTGAAAGTCTTGATTATTTATTTTTTAATTTTGTGTTCTTCAAGTTTCGATTGAATTAAATAAATACACAATTTGCATACTAAGTTTAAAAGCACCTGATAAGAGCAAGAATTCGCGAAAGGTCAACTCATAATTTATAAACAAATTATTTAATTTGCTTCGTCAATTTTATGTGAACCGTAAAACATATATAGCATTGATCGTGCAACTTTAGAGTGACAAAATATTTTAATAATATATATTTATTTATATGCTTTATACATATACTCTGCGGTTCGTTGTCGTGAAAAACTACTTTCGAATAGCAAAAACTGTTTCGACAAAATACGGAAGGACATATTATGGTAACATACAATTTGTTTTTAAAAGATTAAAAGCTCAGAGTAGACTATAATATACTGACAATTGACATAAGTGAACAATGATAACAACGCGTTGGATACTTTTATCCAGGGCCTTTTACATCTCCATGTCTACTTTTATCGAAATCAGTTCAGCCCTAGCCATTTGTCCGTGATTGAATAGCAAACATTCAAACAGACAAATAAAAAAACATTTTTAGATATTAATTATATAAATAAACAATAAAAAAATGTGACATTATCAAATTTGATCAATACTCAATAAACAAGAAAAGAAATTTAAAAATATCAAAAACTACACCTTATAGTCAAAAAGTAGGTTCTATATGAGGTTAAAGGTAATGTAAATTTTGTAAGAGTTAAGAACACCTTGGTTGCTCTTCGGCTCGGGTACTGTTGGGCAAGCGTGACTTGGAGCGTGAAAATATAATGGCTTGTATATGTATGTGCATACTGACCGACGGTAATTGCTTTCATTGCTCTATTGACTATCTCTGCAGGTTGTGGGCCGTTATTTTCAAGAAGAACTATTTAACATTATGAGAAAATAATCAATCATAAAAATATTACCATATGCATATTTAGGTAGGTATATTGCAATTTGCAATGTAATTTACTCGTCTCCTAGGAACATGAATATACTTCTCTAAATAAATGCATTATATCCGTGACAGAAACCTACAGTGACATAATATAATTTGAAAACGGTACAATTCCGTATCTGAATATTTTAAATTATTTTTGTTGCGCAAAGTTACAATTAAACGTAGACAACTCCCAAACAATACAACCGTGTAATAAAAAGCAATAGTAATTAAAATAATGATAACTTATACCGAAATCCTTTCCGCACTGCGATGTTATCAAACAGACCACTGTGTTTACGACTGAAAATTAATTAAAATGATTCTCTAAATGGAATGGCCCACGTATGAAATCAAACAAGCATATGAGCATAAAATTGGTGTTTAGAATCGGCCGGAAATGGCACAGACACGTAGAGCGTGCAGCTAAATAATGAACCAAAGTCATTACAAGTGGCAAGATGCCCACGATAAGCCGACGGTTAGAGTAAACGCGCTTTTTTACGTTAATTAAACTTACTTCTGTAAACGATGATGGTCTCATTATCTGCATTAAGCTGCGCCCGCGCGCGTCTCGGAGTTTTTTACGCAACGATGCCCGCACCGTCCCCGCTAGTGCCGTGTTTAGCGGTCATTTTGACAAAAATGCTTAATATCTAATACGGCATATTATGCTCAAGGCTCCTAATTATTTTCCTACATTAAAGACTAAGTACCGTGTACGTTTAATAAGAATGTATATGTATAATGTATATGGTCAGGAGATGATATTAATTTAGAACAGATTATAAAATTTTCAACATAATCCCTCAGAGTAGATTGTAGGTATACTGCATAATTCATACACATAGGTACCTTCACTCAAAGAGTTTTTGAATCGGCTACTGAACAGTAATTTTTATTTTAAGTATTCTTTCTAAGAAATACATTAAATTATAGGTATCTCTCAATCAATAAAAAAAAATGAGGCATCAAGCGACGCGATAAGCCTTTATAAAATGTATTCAATTTTTTTTATTTAACGGTTTTTAATGTCACCTTACTATTCGCCCGCAAACAAAAAAACTTATTTCTTACATAATTAAATCATTACTAATAAAAGGTTCGAAACTCTTGGGCCGTGGGGCCAGAGGCTCATACATTTTTAAGGAGACCTGAAATAAATTCTGCGACGAGGCTAAGCATTGCAATACAGCGTGGCAATGTCGCCAGCCTTCTTGGCACACTTCCCCGTGACAGTGGTTTGGGAAATTTATTTTATGTGTAGCCATTTAAGTTTTGTACATTTTAGTTTTGTTTATTTTAAGTTCTATTATGTTTACTTCTATATATCATGTATAGTTTAGTAAAAAAACTAATAAAAGTAAATTTTGTGTACATTTATTATGATTATAGCTGTATATTCTAGTTGGGGTGTCTTAGTGAGTGCGCTTACGTAAGCGACCTGAGTCCTTATTCTGAGGAGTCCGCCATCTCGAGCCACAGATTACATAATCTCGGATTAAATCTTATTGGAACATTTTGTAGCGGGCTAGCCTAGTCGTGTTAGTATTTTTTAAACTATGTAGGTACTTAAAAAAACATTAAAGATTTGTTATATTTTTATTAAGGGATTGAAACATGTACCACCTATTCAGTGTTTTTGACGAATATACCGATTGTATTATTACAGACCAATTATTTAAGAACTTGACATAGTTGTAATTTCGTTTCACATTTCGTGTTGGCCCGCGGTGGCGGCCTGCGTGCGGACCACACGGCCCCACATAATGGCCCTCGACCGCAAAGGACATATGACAAAAACCCCATTATGGGCTCTATGACAATTCCACTGCCATTTATATTGCTATTAATAAAATAATCGTCCACCATTATAAGAAATTAATTCGGCATCAAACGCACATTAAATGTCATTTTATCGACAACAACGACGTTATATCGTTTTGTTATGTTTTAATGACAATATTTATTTGTGCATTAGACTCTGCAATAAACATCCGCATTGCCTCTAATAACCTTAATTTATATTCCATTGTTGAAAAGTTTTAACTGCGTAATTATTTTGTTGCGATTATAACTCTTTAGTTGCTTACAAACATGATGAAAAGTTGATGTTAAGTTGCTTCTTCTGTCATTTATCTCTTTTGTTTTTCTTCGTCCACAATAGTCCCGTAGTAGATAATGCACCGGATGTTTAAATGATCATACACCATAATGGTATACAATATAATATTTCAGCCTTACCGCGGTAGTTAATACCATTTTGTCACAATAACGGATAACAATTAAATATAAAGTCAAGTGTATTATATATTTATAACAGTAACGTGACTACTAAACTTATAACATGATAATATTAGGTCCTCACATATGAAATTGGCGTTTTTCGTACTGGCCACTTTAATCACGAATTTCTCCTCTTTGGTAAGGAATTCCAAATTCAAATTTGTACAGCTATAGACTCATGTATTTGTGCTTCGATGATCGTCATTCATTTGTTTTTTTTCTTCTGTTTTTTTCTGTTTGCGTCACTCATTTTACAAAATGGAAAACCTTAAATATCGCATTATTTACGAGTACGAGTTCCGCCGTGGCACTAGTGCTGCGGAAACAACTCGAAGGGTGAATGATGTGTATGGCGGTCGTGTTGCAAAAGAAAACACAGTTCGTTTTTGGTTCCAACGTTTTCGTTCTGGAAATTTCGACCTGCAGAACAAGCCCCGTGGACGGCCTGAGACTCAAGTTGATAATGAAGAGTTGAAGGCTATTGTGGAAGCGGATCCATCGCAAACCACGTCCGAGTTAGCTGCAGGCTGCAATGTTAGTGATAAAACTGTTTTAATTCACTTGAAGCAAATTGGGAAGATTAAACAGCTTGAAAGGTGGGTACCTCACGAATTGACTGAAACAAACCGGCAAACGCGCGTCGACTGCTGCGTTACATTACTAAACCGGCACAATAATGAAGGTATTTTAAACCGAATCATTACCTGTGATGAAAAATGGGTTCCTTACGATAATCGGAAGCGCTCAGCGCAATGGTTAGATCCTGGCCAGCCAGCCAAATCCTGCCCCAAGCGAAAATTAACCCCAAAAAAGTTACTTGTAAGCGTTTGGTGGACTAGTGCCGGTATTGTTCATTACAGTTTTTTCAAATCTGGCCAGACTATTACGGCTGATGTCTATTGTCAGGAATTGCAAACCATGATGGAAAAGCTAGCGGCTAAACAACCTAGGCTGGTCAATCGCTCCACGCCACTGCTGCTTCACGACAACGCTAGACCACACACTGCGCTACAGACGGCTACTAAATTAGAAGAGCTTCAATTGGAAAGTCTAAGACATCCTCCGTACTCCCCGGACCTTGCTCCAACAGATTACCATTTTTTTCGAAATTTGGATAACTTCTTGCAAGGGAAAAAATTCAACTCCGATGGGGCAGTCCAAATCGCCTTCAAAGATTTTATTGATTCCCGTCCGACTGGTTTTTTTAGTAAAGGGATCAATGAACTACCTATGAGATGGCAAAAGTGCATAGAAAATAATGGTTCATACTTTGATTAATTAAATATATTATATTAAAAAATATTCGACTTTTTGTTCCTCCCATACAAAACGCCAATTTCATATGTAAGGACCTAATATATGTATAAAAACTGTAAAAGCAGAATAATACTTTCTAAAATTCGTAATAGGTACTATAAAATCAATAATTCAATGGTTCCCATCACTAGAGCTCGTGATCCCTGTTCAATTGTGACAACGGTCCAGTTGAGTTCAGTCGCTGCTGAGGAAGTAGTCGATGAAGATTTGACTAGAAAGTATCAATATCTTTTTATTTTCATTATGGTTAACTTGAAGTGAAAACAGTACACCATGCCCATTGAGAATATTACGACAGTCCAACAACCACTGCGGTCCACATAGAGAAGAGCGTAATGCCTTCGGGTGATACAGGGCAATGCAATATACTTTTTTTTATATTTATACGCGAGTAGTTTTTCTGCCTCCGCTCCTTTAAATCTTTTAGGGATCGAGCGCAGGGACTATGCTAAAAAGTTGTCTACACTACAGTTGTATTAGGAATAATATGTACCTGTAATGATAGATGTGAAATAATAATAAATAATAAAATGTAGCGTTTGAGGCTTTGACTAAATACCGCTAGTGACGTTTGTGGTTTCTCCTATATGCTAAATATTAGGAATAAAACTTAAACCTATGATTATTTGAAAGCATATCATGAAACAAGAATTAGAACCATCGCAACCTCTACGACATAATCGCTCGATAGCATATCCTGATTGGAGTGTACGAAGGGCTAGATAGAGGGATAAACATGAAATTTCGCTACTTATTACTGGCGCGTTGTTATGCATGGGCTGGGAGCCGGCGGCATAATGCTGACACAAAACGATGCCTCGCTTACACTCGGGTAGGTGCCACCCTCGGGCGCGGTGCAGACGGACTTCATTTACAACTTGTTACGTGCTTATTTCCCACTTCTGATATTGCATTTCTATGCAATGCATAGCTATGGCAATTTACTTTATGTAAATTCGCCCTAAAAACAGATGTATGTAAAAGTATAATAAGAATGTCAGGGCCAAATGTTAAGGCCAGCTTACTAAGTTAATTATAGACATCAGCATAACTTCCGATAGAAAAAAAAATGCAAAAAAAAAATACACCAGTATCGGAGTCGTAACATGGTTTGCCACTTTTATTATAAAAAGTACTAAAACAATATCTGTTCTAATGATAATAATTGCAGAAATTTGCTTCATACCTGAAAATTCGACATTAATGAACATGACATTACATGCATAGTCGCCGTGGTGTATGTACCTACGTCCAATTTTTTATAAATATGAAGGTATATTACTTAATGATAGCTAAAATGATACAAATCAGCCATTTGTGAGCTATGAAGCGGACATTAATACAAAAATCGTGTCTATAAATACTGTAATTCCGTTCTAAAATTTTCGAAATGGCCCATTTCATTTGTACTGAGTAAAAAATGGAAAAGGTTGTCATACCGACATTTTCTCAGGGACATTTCTACAAATTAGAGTGTTATTAGTTGCCGATCATGTCGTAGGATGCTTTTAATATTGAATTAGGGGCCCCTGTGGTTACAGCGCCCTTAATCGCCCCTGCGGCCGCGACGCCGTATTAACGTTATATCCTCAGTTGAGTGATGGCGTAAGTAATAATAAAGCCCAAATGACACAAAATATTGTCAAATTATAGGTTCTGAAAGCATGAGTAACCACTTACTATGTCTGCCCGTTGATCCCCGCCTGTAGCGTCAGAATAAAAACGCCAAATAATGCGACGGCCTCAAAGCAACAAAGTACAACTAAGTGGCTAGTATAATAGAACTAATACGAGTAGACAAGTACACTAGAACCAATAACATTGACACGAGTGTTTCCAAGCTTGCTATGTTAACTATACAGACGTTTCATGTAGATAATTGCTTTTGAATGTAGTTCACTTTTATTTTTAGTATCTCATATTTAAATCCTTAACTGCAAATTGCACAGTTCTCAAGAATGCATTAAATAAAATTCGGGTACGCAGTCGTAAAAATTAAAACACGTAGGCACCTGTGCTTAATTGCGAAGTAAATGAAGTATTTTGTTGATTATCATCAAAAAAGAAGCGATACATAATGCAAATAAATCTATAAACGAAAAAGCTCTTAAAACTTAGCTGCCTGCATGTAAGACGGTACTTAATTATGGCTATATCAATAGTTTTCCTTTTTGGGCAACGTAAAGGAGATCCAGAAACGGCTGTGTCATATTATTTTAGTGGATGACGCCGATCGCAACTAACAGCTGCAAGTCGCTGCCTGATTGTAGTGTTTATCCTCGATACGAATCGATTTCATACGATTTGTATCGAATGATCCAATCGTAACCTAATAGGAGCGATCCGAGTATATTTTTCGGTACCTGACCGTTGATTTAGTTCGTACGTGACGTGCTTACGTGGAAAATAAAGCATTTGATTCACATTATAGTCATTCGTATTATTAAATGGTAAATTCTGTGAGAATTTTTGATCCAAACATCGTGATGGAATGCAAAGCTTAACAGTTAAGGGAGGTACTACTTAATCTTAGAACCGCAGTTAAGCTTAATTTAATAATATTAATATTTAAGTTTAAAAAAACATTATAGGCAATATCGATGTAAAGTCGAAGTTAATATCGATCAATTTATCTCATTGTATGGTGTAATTGTGTCATAATTGAGTGTATATATAACAATCCGTCAGCGACAGATTTGTTTGCTGGTTCCCGTTTTATCCGGTTCGCTCACACCCGCCGCCGATGCTAATTGGTTAATTAGAGCCTTTATTAGTATTATAACAAATTAATTCGAGTTGATCTCGTACATCTTATCGGCTAAGCATCGACGGCAAGGTCCCTGTTCAAACACGGCTACAAAAGTATTTAACTATTAAAAGTGCTATTCAAATTCAAATTCTAAAAGATCTTTATTTGACTCGACTTTACAGGCAAGCACTTTCAAATCGTCAGAATCTACCACCGGATTCGGAAGGTCGGTCTTGCTGAGAAGAATCCGAATATTGAAAGTGCTACTGAAGCTTTCCTAGAAATATCTACGAAACGTTAACATATTTTTCGTAAGACTAGATAATAATGATGTTTACGTTGAAATTAGTAAACATCAGAGCCAATATTCCATATATTACGGGTGCATATTTTGACTTACACAATGTATAAATGTTACCGATTATTTGCGATAAGCGACCGCCATTTTTATTAAACTTATGTTATGATTAGACCAGTTGTAAGATGAGAAAATAATTATACAATATCCTAATAAGTTAATATGTCAAATCTTATGGACATTTACCTACTTATACACTCATTCTAATCATATAATAAATTCATTACATATTATCCGTGGCACTATCCAAATTTGAATTCACTTAACATCCCTGATCGATGATCCAATCCGGATGAAACATCCGTGACTATCTCAGTTTCAACAAAAAATATTACGACATAATTCGTAACCGAGATAGTCTACCAAAAATGCAAGTCTCCTAGTTCGACAAGGTACCCAAAGCGAAGGACCGGTCGAGGTGTCACAAGTCGGGATTGAGATAATACTTGCCAATTTTATTATAAAACACAAAAGTATACAAATTGTTCAAAAGTCGACTTTATGATACAATATAAAAGGTCCTCATCATATTATAATGTTGTGGTAACTAAACGTGGCAGAGTTAAAGGTACTTAATGATACCTGGTCGAGGGCACGATGACATCACGCGCAGTATTGTAAATGCAGAGATAAAGGATTAAGGATAATTCAATAGTTATCAATGATTTTTTGGTGACACAACCTTTAAGTGGTAACCATTGACAGGTATGGCTTCAATATATTTAATACTAGCGGCCCGCCCGGCTTCGCACGGGTAGACATTTATCAATTATTTTCTCTACCCGTGCGAAGCCGGGACGAACACCTAGTATAGCCTAAAGCCTTCCTCGATAAATGGACTATCCATCTCAAAAATAATTTGTCAATTCGAACCAGTAGTTCCTGAGATTAGCGTGTTAAAACAAACAAAGTCTTCAGCTTTATAATATTAGTATAGATAAAAAAATATGTTACATATTCCATAACTTTTATGAAACTCTATAACTAACATTTTATGTTTGTACTTATATCTGGCATTCTGAAAGTAATTCGATATTTAATATATTATTTTGCAGGTAATATGCGTTATGTACTTAATTTTAGCACTAATTATGTTGAACACAGCCGAAGGACTTAAAAAAAACCGAAAATGATTATAATGAATTTATTTAAATTGAAATTTTACAAAATAATTAATTACTAAATTAAAACTAGATTCGGACGAGGTTGGTACCGAAGTGGCAGAGCGGGGGCTGTCCAGGAGGCTCCACGAGGCAAAGGGGCTGCGTCGGCAATCCGCGCAGTCACGTACACTCTTCATTCACGTCATGGTAGTTTCCGTGGAAAGTGCATCGGTAGTAAAAACTGTATCCATGCGCAAATCGGTTCGATGAATAGATAATCGCAGATAGGCAATTCCCTTATGTGTAGGGTACGTAACACCTCCCCCTTCAGATCAGCAACTATTTGAGAACTTTGAGCGAGAATGTTGCTGACTTCGAACCTTGACTTCTTCTTTTCTCAACATCTTCATAATGGTGGTTTTCAGGTGACTTGGTGCTTATTGAGGGCTGCTCGTGAGGTTTCATGTTGCAGAGGTGCTGGCGCCTTGCTATGATAATAATGATGATTACAGCTGTACAGAGTACTACTCCGTAAAGGGGTATAGTCGTGTGATAGATGCTTGCATCTGTTCGCTCCAAAAGTGCTGGATGCTGCATCAAAATCTTCTCGTGTATATCATGTAGACCCTTCAAGTTTATCGAGTTCAATTTGATGTGAGGGATTTCAATGGCTCGATCGACTTCATCATTTTGCGGTATTTCTGTTATAATCAGTGGTTGTCCTTTGATCCGGTTATTACTATTGGTTATAGTTAATTCTTCGGTTCGTAAAACGCACCCTTGTGGTACGGTGGCGAGGTAACTTCCAAGTAGCGTAATGAATTCCTGTCGTCCACATTGCAGTTCCGTCTTGGTTGGTTTCGGAAAGGTGAGCGTGTAGTGTTGGTCATCTAGTTGCTCCATTGCTTCTTTGTCAAGAGATACCTTGGTTGGCCGGCATGTGTTGTCCAAAGATTGATGCTTGATTATGTTCTGAATGCAATCTGGGCGTCCTTTTGGTAGATGATTGAAATTTTCTTCACATAGGTGTTGGTGATTAAACTTCGGGCATTCAGCCTCCATGTACATGAAATCATTGCCATTGGTTGCAAGGAAAGGAAAAGGAGGAATGAAGATTTGCATAAGCTTATTGGGAACCAGAGAAAGTTTATATAATTCATACAGGCTGGGAGAAATAATTGGAACTTTAAAAATTATTACTATCCTTTTACCTGAATAATAGTATCCGGATTTAACAATATTATAATATTCTCTCATATCCATCTCTAGTATATTTTCCTGCCCGTATACTAATTTAAGTTTATTAATCATACTTCTTAAGTTTGCTATGCTTAACATACTATGATGCGTGCTCGATGCACGTATAAAAGCTAAGATATTTTCTATTCTATTTAATTCTACGTATATATCTTCTGAGTTCTCGCTAATTATCGCTAGTAATTGGGCGAATTTAGCGTATTTTAGAAGGTTGCTATCGGGATAAGCTTTCGTATTTAAAATAAGTTGAAGACTACTATTAATTTTTTCTTGATTCTCCGCTATTTGCGTCAGTAAAATAGTGTGTTGAGTCATCCAATCCTTATTAAGACTGATATGATCGTTTAGTTCAGATACGATTTTATTCTCATTTGTTTCTAATATCTTAATAGCATCGTTATAGTGTTCGGCATCTGAGTGATCTAAATTACCGGTAATGCTTTTGATTAGAGACCCTAGTCCATTTATGAGCCCTCTTTTTGTTCTTATGTTATCTGGCTCTAACGTATCGAGTTGGTTACGAGTCTTATTTAATTTTGCTATAAGGTAGTTAATCTGCAGTTCATACAGAAGATAATTGACGTTAGTTAATTGAGTTTGGAATAGCCTTAGTTGAGTTTCTACTGAGTCGAGTCTGTGTTCAATATCGGTTAGGTCGATGTATTGTAAAAAGGAATGGTAGTGCGTTACTAGTCTTGCTTGTCCAAGTTTAAAGGGAAGTATGCCGGGGCCGTATTCAAGAGTCTCAAGTCTTATCTCGTCCGCCAGTGTCAGGTGAGTGATTGCCAGGAGTATCCTGCAACAATTTTGCAGATTTAGGCACGCGTTTCATGCGGGATTTCGCGATTGGTCCCTTTTTTTTAGAGGTGTATATGTGGATGGGCAAATCAGCTAGAACGGTATCTTGGGTGTATCGAGTTGCAAGTTTATTTCTGCTAGCTAAGGGGTTGGTTATGAACACTTGTTGGTCTGGTTGATATTCAACTTCAGGTTCCCTGTCTTTATTTCTCCTATCAATAATGTTTGTGCGGTCAGTCAATGTAAATTCATTTAATTTCTCATACACTTTTGTCATTTGTTCTCTGTGATTTACAATATATTGTTGCATTAAATGTTCATTCATATCAATGTCAAAAGGGTCTCTGGGGTCAAAATGTCCACGTATTATGTCATGGGGTCTACATTTTGTGAAGCTGTGCACCGAACTATTATAAGCTAGAATAGCGTATGGCATAAGATTGATGGTAGGTTCGTCTTTTTGTCTAAGTCGTAATATTCGCAGATGTTCTAGTAGGGTCGAGTGAAATCTTTCTATGATTCCGTTATCATTTGGGGAGTGAGCTAACGTTCTATGGTGGTAAATTCTATGTAGTCTTGTGAACTCGGCGAACAATTGGTTCGTAAACTCAGTCCCGTTGTCGGAAATTATGGTTAAGGGTAGTCCATGGTGAGTACTATAAGTCAGTAGGGCTTGTAGAATACTGATAGCGGTACCGTCACGTAAGTGATAGGCTTGTCCGTATTTCGAAAAGACATCTACAAAGGTCAAATATTTTTCGTTATGTGCTGTAAATAGGTCCATATGTACTATCTCGAATGGTTTCGTCGCGGGTGGAACAATATTAAGCTGAGGTCTAATGGGGTGTCTGTCGTATTTAGTCTGTCCGCACACTGTGCACTCATTGATATATTTTGTAATATCGTCCTTCATCTTTGGCCAGTAATATTTCCGTGAGAGAGCTAGATAACACTCGTTAATACCTCTATGATTAGTCTTGCCTTCGTGATAACTTCTAATTATCTCTTGCTGTCTCAGATATTCTTTAACATCCTCTAGTTCTGTCTTTGCTAAGACCAGATTCATAGCGGAGCTCTTAAAGTTGGTTTGGATGATAGGTATGATAGAGTACATTCCCAGAGTGGGTGTTATTTTTAAGGCGGTTTTAACTTTAGGATTGACGTATTCCTTAATGGCGTTAACTACGTCTTGTTCAAGGTTTGATTCGGATACTTGTATAAATGTACGAGTGTGTGTGTCGAATGGCTTAGTCGCTGTCGGTCGTCTTTTAATATCTCCTACTATAGTGAAACATATTTGTCGGTGAAATTTATTTAAGGGTTCGTCAGTGATAGGGACTTGGAGGATAGGATCTTCGTCACTGGTATGAGCTGTCGCAGTTGTCGATCCTAATTCGGAGGGGGCTTTGTCTGTCGGGTTGGCTATCATTGAGTCGGTCTCTTCGTTATTAATTTCGATGCGGGATAATGCGTCTGCGTTCGTATTGCATTTCCCTTTCTTGTAAACTACGGTATAGTCGTACTCACTCAACTTAAGTCTCCATCTAGTCAGTCTTGAGTTGGGTTCTTTGAGATTCATTATCCATTGAAGGGGCTTGTGGTCGGTAATAATTTTAAATTTACGGCCAAATAGATAGGGTCTGAAATATTTTGTTGCCCAAACTATCGCCAAAAGCTCCTTTTCAATTGTACTATAATTTACTTCGCTGTCATTCAAAGTACGGGATGCGTAACAGATAGGTTTATCTGAACCAACAGATCCTTGGCTGAGCACAGCTCCTATTGCAAGGTTGGAAGCGTCTGTGGTTAAGATGAACTCTTTGTTAAAGTCAGGGTATTGCAGAATTGGGTCATTGGTGAGCAAATTTTTACATTTTTCAAAGCAGTCAGTATAGTCGGTGTCAAATGTGATTTTATTGGATTTCTTTAAGCATTTAGTCATGGGCTTAGTTATGCGGGCAAAGTCGGGTATGAATTTTCTATAATATCCTAGAAGTCCGAGAAATTGCTTAATTTCTTTGGGTGATTTTGGCAAAGGGTATTTTCTTATAGCGGTGATTTTATCAGGGTTAGGTTTAATCCCATCTTTACTTATAATGTGCCCGAGGTATGCGATTTCTAGCTTCAGAAACTCAGACTTGTCCATCTGGATTTTGAAGTTGGACTCACGCAGTCTGTTAAATACTTTCTCTAGATTTATCATATGCTCTTGTAACGAGGTGCTAAAAACTATGATATCATCAAGATACACCAAGCAGATCTCATTCTGTAACCCTCTGAGCACATTGTCCATCACTCTTTGAAAAGTTGATGGAGAATTTTTAAGGCCCATGGGCATGCGCAAGAATTCGAAGTGCCCGTGCTCTACGTTGAAAGCAGTCTTGGGGATGTCATTTGGACTCATTTCAACTTGATAAAAACCTGATGCCAAGTCAAGGGTGGTAAAATATTGGCATCTGCCAAGCTTATCAAGGACATCTGTTATATTAGGTATAGGGTATTTGTCGTCTATAGTCTTGTCGTTCAGTTTACGAAAATCTACAACTAGCCTCCACTTTTGCTTTCCAGTTGCATCTATTTTCTTAGGGACTACCCATATGGGTGAGCTCCAGGCAGAATCAGATGGTCTAATTATGCCCTGGTCCAACATCTTGGTTATCTGATCTCGCACTTCTTGACGATGTACGAATGGGTAGCGGTAGCTTTTCGTATAAACTGGTAGTTCGTCAGTAGTCTTAATTTGGTGTTTAATTTTGTTCGTAAAAGTCAAAGGCTCTCCGTCAATATAAAATACGTCAGCGTAACGTCCGCATAAAGTCTCTAGATTTGTTTTTTCTTCGGCGTTTAAGTGGTCAGTGCGTAGTCGGGATATTACTTCATTTACGCGAGTAGGGTCTTGTTGGAATTCAGTGCATTCTATATTAAACATGTCTATTGTCATGGTCTGATCAAATGTAATTACTATGTCAGAGTTAGTAGGGTTTTCAATCTCTATTATACCAGTCTGATCAGTTACTGAGGTGACACATTCGTGAATGATGCAATTACACATTAGTTGTTCGCGAATATAGACATCACCGTCGGGGTTATTTATTGGTACGTTAATTAAACGTGTCGCGTTGGCAGGTATAATTTCTTGGGGGTTCGATTTTCTACATGTGTAACGAGAGAGAGGCACGTGCGCGTAATCGGTCACTAAGATGTTACTTTTTAAATCTATCTGAACTCCATCTAATAAATCTAAGCCCAATAAACCATCGAAGTGGTTGTGAAATTTATAGACAAAGAGTTTAATCGCCTTTTGTTCATTAAATTCGTCAAAGTTCGGTATCGTTATTGAATAATCATGCGTACTGGTAACACGAGAATTTGTAACTTCAAAAGGATCTATATTCAACGGTACATGTGAAAAATACTTTTCTACTGCCTCGGGGCTAATAAATGATTGATTTGCCCCGGTATCTACTAGTAGTTTTAGTGGCGGTTCGGATATCTGAATGTATCGTAATTCTCGTTTGGAGTGCAAATTAAGTTCTATTTTAGTTCGTTTTTGCGAGGACCCTTGGAAAAATCCGACTCAGTCTTACTGGTGGATGGTTGTGGGTTCTCTAAGGCATTTGTCGGGTCAGGTGTCGGTGCGTTCTCATAGTACATATTACAGTACTCGGGGTCAGTCTGATTGTAGTCGTAATAACCGTCATAATAACCATTGCAGGGGTAGTCCGTCATGTCGTTATAAGGGTAGTAGTCAGGGTAGTAGTATTCGTCATTGTCTGTGGTCTCGTTAAAATTCATTTCGCGGGATCTGAAGTAATTGGAAGGCGGCGGGTTTCCATATTTACGCCAGTCGTGTCCTGACATTGTGGGTGGAAGCGTTTTAGTCACAAAATGGCTGACGCCACTCATAGGTTTAGGACCTGTATTCTGGGGAACATTACGCGGGGTGAATCGAAACGCGTTCTGAGAGTTATAATTAGGCGGAGGTGCGCGGAACATTTGCTGTGTACGGCTAGGCATACGCGGTTGGTAAGAACCAAGCGGTTGAAAACCTACCTGCTGTGACTGCTGTGACACCATCGGTGGTCTCTGCCAGCTAGATTGGGGTTGCACAAAATTAAAAGATTTAGGCATGGCAAAAGGCATGAAAGAATTTTTCTGTGACACAAAATGCTGGAGCTGCTGTTGCGGCGGCGATGATACAGTCTTTTTTTCAAAATTTTCATTGCGCTGCTGGAGGTACACGACATTTAATTCTTCTTGTACAAATTCCAGTGCCTTTTCGATTGTAGGGGGTCTCATACAGCGAATACGCGACCCTAAGGGTTCCTTAAGACCTCTTACAAAAGATTGTAAAGTGAGCTTTCTATATAAATCTCGTTTGGCCTCTATAGTGGTGCCAACGGTTTCGTGCAAAGTGACGTACGTCATAATTGTACTGAAAAGGTTCTGGCATTTGTCGAAAAATTCAATAGGGGTGCTGTTTCCTTGACTAAGCAAAGAAAGGTCGTTGTATAGTGCGGTCTCGTCACGTTGGTCAGAAAAATTGTTAATAAGGGCGTTACGAATTCCTAGCCAACTTTCTGGTATTCCATTCGAATTTATAGTCCGCGCGGCATTACCAGTAATTTTGTTCAATATGCCATTTAAAATGCACAAGTTATTTAATTCCGCGCCTGGCTCGTTTTTCACATAAGTAACTACAATTTGATCGCATATGCGAATAAATCGCGTCAAGACGTTCGGGTTACCGTCGAACTCCGGCACGGGGCGTAAAGCCTTGTATATTGTGTCGGGATCCATATCTGTACTAAAATTAAAAAGTGAATCTAAACCTAAAGTATCCTCTGATTCTAGAGAATTAACACCACGATTTAAATCTAGTTTTCTATTCCTACTAATCTGTCTGGAAGAGACAGATTTTTTCCTAGTTTTCCCCGGGTGGAAAATTTTGAAAGGGAATGTTCAAGGAAGCAACACAATAGACAAAAAATTTCAATGTACTTACAGAATCATTTTCTCGTCCCACTGAAGTTCAAGTGTGGTCCTCGGCTGCGTACCAACCAAGTTCGGATCTCTAGATAAGGTACTTGATAGTACGAGCAATGCGGAGTCTAGGATAGCGATTTTGGAAATCCTTTTTTTTACTCGCGGTGCTTCTAGATATCCTACCGACTGCGCCAATTATGTTGAACACAGCCGAAGGACTTAAAAAAAACCGAAAATGATTATAATGAATTTATTTAAATTGAAATTTTACAAAATAATTAATTACTAAATTAAAACTAGATTCGGACGAGGTTGGTACCGAAGTGGCAGAGCGGGGGCTGTCCAGGAGGCTCCACGAGGCAAAGGGGCTGCGTCGGCAATCCGCGCAGTCACGTACACTCTTCATTCACGTCATGGTAGTTTCCGTGGAAAGTGCATCGGTAGTAAAAACTGTATCCATGCGCAAATCGGTTCGATGAATAGATAATCGCAGATAGGCAATTCCCTTATGTGTAGGGTACGTAACACACTTGTCACATATTGCTGAGTTGCAATTCAGCTTGAAATTATTATTTATAAACAATGTTTAACATGATTGAGATATGTTTTTTGCCGAAAATAAAATTAAAGATACCACTTGTATGTTAAATTTAAATATTCCATTTAAGTAATGCACGTTCATTTATCGATTTCGTATTTCGCATAACATGTATTTATATCCTTTTAACAAAAATGTCGATTATACTTGCAAACTGCTGCCTTCACTTTTACATATCGTTTGTAACATGGTCATATATTTAATTCATAAAAATGTTTTATCATTTTGACCTTGTCCCAAAAAATATTGAAGGAACGTTGTTAGTGCTGACAGCACCAGAGGCCGATGTGGCTGGTTACCCGATGTTTAAACAAAGCGACTGTCGCCTGAACTTCAGAACCCCTATTTACAGAGAAAATGGAGTATCTAATAAAGGTCAAATCAGTTGCCAGTATATTTTGTATTCGACAGACCTTTAACGATTGCAAAAAATGCGAAAGCTTGCAACTCTGACGATATTAGCAATAGCAAAAGCCGTGAGCCCCTGATTCTTAAAATCTTTATTGAAAATATTATTTTCCTAGGATAATCTTTATTGCGACTAAAATTTGGTTATGTATTATTAGTGTTTGTAGTAGTGACATCATCGTAGGCTACACCAATATTAATATTAATAACCTTTATTACGATCACGGGTTTCCAATTTTTAATCTCTATAATAAATAAATTATATATTTATTTTATATTATAGTGAAGCCATATTATATTTTTATGTTCCTGTTAGTTGTGCTGATCTTTTAATGATTGTATCCTTGGTCAAGTTCAATACATAACAAGATCTGGAACAATTTTAGATAAACAACAAGTATTTGTCATTCCATTAAATGTATAAAAATGATCAGTTTGGATAGAAATACTGCAAGCGTGTGTGAAAATCGTAGAAAAGTGATCCCGTGCAAATAACACTAACCCTGCCGATTTATCGTCAGCTCTGTCGAAACAAAACAAATTCAATATTTACTTTGGTACTGACTGATCAAACAACACTGTCCTATATCAACAGGCTTCGAGCAAATATAATCATTGCCCACAAGTAGGTACCTACTCAGGTCACGACACAAAAATGATTTCGATATGGAAAATTACTTCGCAGCTAGGTCTGTGTGCACGTCGTGGTTGACTTCATTCCTAATAACAAATAATGGACTCTAAGAATCTAGCAATCATGCGAGAATCATTACAAACAACATTGATTGCAAGCAATCCGTAAATGTGGATATATTATGCGCAACAAATTGTGTCAGAATATCAAACTGTAATAAACCGCAATACAGAATATCCACAGATCAACACATATCACATAATGAGAAGGATTTGTAAGCCCGTTACAAATTATTTGCAAAAAATCCTTTTTACATATAAATGAGTCCGAACTAACGTTGCCAAATTATACAAATGTTCTCGCAAACAACTCAAAGCAAAAAATCTTCAACCACAAATAAAATTTGCCAAATCACCAAATAAATTACAAAATTGTTTCTATTAACCGAGAGAAAAGGTCGGGACATGAATGGACACTAAATAGCCATTTAAGGCCGGAAATGATCCCTTCGGCAAATAAATCAAAATTGCACTAGGCTGCGTAGAGGTGTTATTAGGAGATGGGAAGGCTTTAGAGGAGCCGATGACGGCACCGGCCACTCATTACGTGGGGTTGCCGATGTGGCCAGACTACGAAGTTTGCTTAGTTTCCTAAAAAGTCCCGTGGCATATTTGAACTCGTTCATGCATAGCTTTTTCTAATTCGTGTCATAGATAACTTTTTTTTTGGTTTTCAATCAAGCTGATTTTTTAAAATTAGGAAAAAAAATACAAACTAATTCATTAGTTCTTTGCTAACGTAATAGGTCACTGTAAGGTTTACTTGTATGGTTCCAAATCTTATAATGAATCTAAATGTAACATAAATTACTGATTCAATGTGTGCTGGACTGAAATGATAGTGGCCCACCGAATACATAATATCCTACAGCTTATGTTAGGTCGTGGGTCGGAACGTGGCAAGCATTTATATGATGAGCATATTTACGTGACCTGTGTTTGGGTGCTTCTAATATTTGTCTGTTTTATATGCATTAGGGTTAAAAAGAAGGAATTACATTCAATATTGCAGAATCTACAAAATGAATCTGAGAAAAATCCTCTAAGATTTTTTACAATTACTCTTTATAAAAAACAATTTGTTAATTAACATTACTGATCATGTAATTTGCGCTGTCTAAATAAAGACGTCTATCAGCGACAGGCCAACAAATTGTGGCATCATACGATCGACGACATCACAACTTTCCAACGTTCGTGTCGTGCTTTTAGCCTATCCATAAAATGCTAATTGCATTAGTTCCGTATTGTTTTTTTTCTAAATTTATTGCCCGAAGCAGTGAATCTAGGAACCTGTTAGGCCTGTTGCCTCTAATTGTATAATTAACACCTAGCCAAAACATTTAATTATGTTAATAAGCACAAATCTCGAAGCTGTTATAATGAACATTTCTGTATTAGAATAATTGGGGGCGAGGTGCTAATGGAAACCATATAACTTAACTATCATCTAATAAATAAGCAAGTGGACCCATCTCGGAGACGACACTCCGATATCTCTAAGTGAAATGAAAACGGATATCCAAAATTGGTACAATAAAACGCTTAGGCCCAATAGGTTTATCGCGTCCACTTCCTACAGCGGGCTAATAACCAAAACAAACAACCACGACTCACACAAAGGGAGTCAAATAAGTCCAAAAAGTGCTAATATAAAAAAGTGTGCCCGTTTTTATAAGGCAACGAGTAAGTGTGAGGTCGGAGCGAGGAATGTTGGCGCCTGTCTGAGTACGTATACCTGTCCGTTTATCAATGGACCACGAACAATAAGATAAAAAAATAGACAAAGTATCGAAAGAGAGCTTCATCGAACCTATGCGTCCGGGAAGAGTTGTCGCTTTAATCCTTAATCGGGCCGGTGGTGACCGGATCTATATTGTTCAATGTCTTCAAATAGGTGTCCAATGAACAACAGCTGTTAAATCGCATTGGATTCAGATATTGAAAATATGTTTCATATTCTGAAACAATTATCTCGCTTTAATGAGGGGGGCTTTTGGGACTGGGTCCAAGGTCCAGAAAGCCACCTTACGTTTAATAAATATGTTGGAGGGGGCAATTGGGACCAGGAACGTGGTCCCGAATGCCCTAGGGGTACCTACCATGGGACCACAAATATAATATAGTGAACAGCGAAATTAGGTTTCATAAATATTAAGCTGATATTGTTTTTTGTTGGTTTACCTATGCGTAAACAATAAGTCAAGTGTTGGAGTGTGTCTGCTAGTGCTGGCAATAAGTTGCAGGCATTGTCGCGTGTAGGCCCGGCCCGACCGCCACCCGGCGTCGGCCGACGTAAATATCCCGAGTAAAGCCTAACACAACTCAAGATGAACACGACAAAACTGATAAGGGCCCGCCACGCCTCGCCAAGACATCCCAATTTAGTGCCGGCCCAGAGATAACGCTATTATACAGCTTTTAACTATACGGACGATACGCTAAATGTGTTAAAATCAGCTTATTGAGGACGTTTTAACCGTAAAAAGCATTTGTTAGGAGTATTTGTCACGTGCGTAGGATTGGTTTAATTCCTTAGATATACGAGTTGGGTTAAAAGTATTTCGTGATAAGCGAACCGTACGAGTCTTGGTAGGTGTTTGAGCTAAATTGTCGTGAATTTAATTAGAAAGTTTTATTGCGCTCATAACTAATTTACATAACAGATTTGACAAGACAAGCAGATATGAAAGTTTTTCTTGTACATTAATATGAGCATAACGAAAAAAATTGAATAAATTAAGACCGACATAAATTTTTAATTGCGTGATCATAGAAATCTATCAAAGCAACGCATTAACCACCTGAGTATATATTATTTCATTGACCAAATACATATATGAAATGGCGAGTGCGTATCATAATTTATAGATACCTACCTAATTATATCCACTAAGTAGCTACAGGGACAAATTATTTCTATTCCAAAATAATATAAAAAAACCGATTGCAATATTTATTGGTTTTATTTTGTCAGATGTTTATTTTGACGAGCTTTCAATAACATAATTTAATAAAGTTTAAAATTTCGTTGAATACAGTAATTAACTTAATTTATTTTAGCTATCACAATAAATATTTAATCTTATTATGTTTAATGTAATTATGAAGACAGGCTAAAGCGTCTGCCGAGATAACCGGCTGGCTGGTTATTTATTCACCATACAAACACTTACCCAATCCATTTACATAAATCTTAATTTTATGAGTGAACAAATTATCTCTACATACTTTATTAGAGTTGGGTATACACATAATGGTGATGGGAATACGTTAAAGTGCCGTATATCAGACGAACTTTGGCCAGCCCGCCGTGTGAGGCTCACGGGCTCGGCTTTCCGTTTAACTAATTGAGCGAAAACAACACAACCATTCGACGTCCAACTAATGAATGGCCCTCGAAAGAGCTAATTTGTAGTTTTTTTAACACTTCAATTTGTGCCTTAAACTCCGAAAAAGGCTCGACCAAAACCACAATCGAATTAGTGTCCCTTGTTCCGGAGATTAGAGGAGTGTCCACCTCTTATCTCGGTCGTTCGTTATTTTATTGGCTTGTATAGAGTAAGTCGATAAACACGACGCATAATGGTCCATAATGAATCGTCCTCGCCAGCGGGTTGACAAATCATAAAGGTTTTATGGGTGTCGTTTCTGAACACTCGCTTTATGACGCAGCGTTGGCTTTCCCTACTCAGTATCAATTTAGTTGCATAAACACTCCATAAAACTGTCATCGAAATATCAACTCACGCGCTGCACTAATGAATATATGTATGGGATTGTTTCTCTCACATAAACGTTATTAGCATATTTAGGACTATGTCATGATTAGATAGAGTTGAATAGTTGTATGTATTTAAACTCCATTAAATTGATTATACATCTCCGACGATGTATGAAATGAATATATAAAAACGTACGAACACACACAACAGGCTCAATGTATGTTATAAAGTTTAATCTAACCTACTTATTTAGCATCAACACAACAGATAGAGTTAGTCAATGTTTTATTATCTAACAGATCTAAACTGAATTGATGTTCCGTAATACTTATGTTGCATAAAATTAACGACACAATTAAAAATGTACAATTTCGAGCGATTATCTTTGCATAAGTAACCCATAATGGAATAGCGCAATGTAATTTACTAACATAACTTATGTTACGTCTTAATTTCATTATAATTTAACTGTGCAGAAACAAATTTAAGTGTTTACCACAACAGCGGAGTTACATTAAAGCGATTAGCTAAATTGATAAAAATACTAGTTAACGAACACGCTCTAAAAAGCACTTATTGCTACCAATAAAATTGCTTATCTGACAGCTGTGTGTACCTACAACCTGACCAGGGAGAAATATTTCAGTAACACATATGTACCTACATAACGGTTCCACTACAAAATAATAGTTGCTGCGACAATGGCTGCACATAGAGCTAACAGTCTCACACACATCCTCTGCGTGTAATAAGCCACGTTTATATACTAATGAACACAAATGACGTACAAATCGTGTAAAGACCTATTCATAATCCGAATCAAAAGTGAATTAAAATGTCTAAAATGTCAAATTGCGAGGACGCAGGCTTATTAGCGGTAACTCTCGCGGGGCGACTATCACACCGTTGCGACCTTGCGATAGCGTAGTGGTTGTATTCTCTTGGCTTGCGATAGTGGAACTTGATGGAGAATAAAATAAATATTTAATCTTAAAAACAAGGTAGATAAGAATCAACCATAAAATATTTACTTGGTTGCTGACATTAATATAATTATGAGCACAGGTGATAAACAAAGCTGGTTAGTTGAAATAAGATGTTTATTCATCAACTGATTTGATGAATGAAAGCTAGCATTCTAAACTAATTGTTTGTAAGTATATTGAATCTTAAACCATTTGTTATCAACAACTTTACAACAAATTGCACTATGTTTGTCAAAAGCATAAATAGCTGCATTGAATAATAAAATAAAATAAGGATGCAGTATCATGAAATATACAAGAATGACACGCAAAACATTATAGCTTACACTATGGTGTAGCAGCGTACCATTTGGTTGTCCATTGTCGTGAAATAGTTGCCGCTTGCTCGCCACTAATGACTTCCTGCATTTTTTCATACGCTAATTATTTCCCGTGGGTGAGCATGGAAGACAACAGTTTTTTCAAGCGTTGTCTCAAGTCTGTTCAATTTAATTTCATATCGCCACAACGTGTTAGGCTTTTTAAGGTTCAGTTCCCCAAAATTTAACGGGGCTATTGACAGGATAATGTTTCTATATTGATTGTACTCGTGAGTGCTTCTACTTATGGTCCAAAAAATATTTTTAAGTCTTTTATATATTTCACATAAATTGGTTACAACGTTTATGGTTTATTTATTTAAAAAAAAATATATCAAGTTGTTATCTTCTCACACAATGATTCAGTTTAAGTAAAATAACTTTCGATATTAATACTTTCGTTTGATTAAATAATCTAATCTACTGAACCCAAGAGGACTATAACCGGTTTTTTAACAACTACTAAAGCTTCACACGTCATATGATTCGCTGATTCGGAAACTAATGTGTGTTCATGGAGTAAGTGAATCCTTTAAGATAAGGTTTTTGTTAGAAGATATTTTAAACGTCATATAAAATGTATAAGTATGATAACATAAATCAAAATATGGGCTTCAAATGTGCCCAAGTCAAAAAGATAAAAAGGATACGTGAATGATAATACACTGTATATAAAAATACAGTTATCTACATATATTCTAACTAATAATAAAAGCGTATGTATAATAATTACCTATGTATTTAATTCATACACTTCTTGAAAATTATATAATGGTCCACAAATGGCCACAAATATGCTTGAGTCGTCTCTTGCAACTATATTTTTATGTAAAATTTTATTCGGCAATAACTGAGCATAAGCATAACTGATCGTATCTTTATCCATACCATCATCGCCACCTCTACATCACGCCGAAACTACAAAACTGATTTGGCTCAATATTTGTGTTAAGGCATGTTTTTGCCAAAGGCAAAATAAAAGTTACCCTATTTCGCCTTGGGCAAAAACATATGTACTCCAGGACCACTTATGTATCATTCAATGATCTATCAATTATTCCTAAAATAATTAGCGGATTGAAACTAGTAAAAGATGTGGTAAAGTCCTCGCTATATATAATTTAATTTTGTTTTATTTTACAAATTCGATTAGTTTAACTAATGTAAGGATATTAACACAGATATTAACTTATCAGGGACCGTAAAAGTTATCAGATGGTGTGGGATATACACTTTTTGGAACACAGTAAATGAATTATAATAAAACTGTGGCGGGCGTCATCGGTACAAATGTGTTATACGTGTCGCCGCCCACGCCTGCGCCCGCGCCGCTAGACAATCATCCACACTATTACAACACGACACAGTTTTATTTGAAAATAAAGGGCTGTAAAAAAATTACAAGGATTTACATTTCTGGGCAATGTAGGTAGTTTTCACATTTTATATTTAAGTAGTGTATACATATACATGAAAATATTTCCACGACATATGAATGTCGATGCGACTCGAAAATATAATCGAAAATGTATTTCAGGAAATCATCATCATATCATATTTCAAGAAAACTCAAGGGCTAAGCTGAAGGCACGCTCGCTATCTTCGTAGTAGGTGTAAAGGAAAGCTTTACTCGGGTCCATATTAATAAAAGTTACATTTATTCAGAAGAAATAAATAAGTACTACATGTTTCACGCACAAAGTGCATATACATAAATGGTAGGGCATGTAGGCCATGATTGCCCGCTTGAGGCTACGGAAGATGACATTAAAATAATTCAAGACAATTTCGTTATGATAATTACACACTTCATGTCTAGGTATTATTTCTCCTTCTTTGTAAAATTATTAGCAATGCGCGCTGCCGAAGTGGCTCGCGCATTTTACTTACAGCATTTAACGGTGGGCAAAACCGCAAACAAATTATGATTATTGCAGGGAAACGGAAAACATTAAAATGACATGCGGTTGACTCCGTTATTATTAAACACTCCCAATATTCAACATTTGGCGAATGGCGACCACATTTGACTCAACACAAGCTATGCATAGCATTTGTTCATGCTGTAGTGTTCTTTCCATAGAAGATAAACGTAGAGGTAGCTATACATGTAGATGCTGTTTTTAAATTATGCTAATCATTTTAGATCGAATGGCAAAAATGTAAAACCATTATAATTTAATCCTGTACATCTGTTCGTCTATGTATCTGTCTATTTGCATATCACAGCCATGTTACTCGGAGGTTATTGGCACTATTGGCGTGACACTCAGGTTAAACTCAGATTAAGTAAAAAAGGTAGATGTAACTTTGCGAACAACGAAGTGACGCCAGTTTTTCAATCATATAGTACGTAGACAAGGCGTAGTTTCTTTGTATTCGTTGTAATCGATCTATGTACACAAAGAATGTGCAACAAAATTTCATTGTATATTTCTTCAACTCATAGAACGATTGACACTAGCACACAGCATTATGTAGTGTTTCTATAATGAGTGTTGATCGCGGCGTTTGATGGTCGGCGTGCAGTCACGTACGGCTAAATGAAGCGCCGCTTCGTGCAGGCCAGGGCTACGCGTACGACGTGACTGCAGTCTGCAATGCCAGGTAATGCTGGTAATGCTACACCCATAGTCCTACATGTCGCAGCTCTACGTCCGAGATTTTTTTCGGTACGTTTCATGTAAAATTTAAACATAGATAATATGTAGGCTATAATTGCCATCTTGAGGCTACGGAAGATGAAATTATAAGAAGTCTAGAAAATTTCGTCTTAATAATTACACGCATTTTTTTTTGTACCACTAATTTGGCACACAAGCATACGGCCCACCTGATGGTAAGCAGTCACCGTAGCCTATAGCTGCTAGCAATATCAGGGATATCACTAACGAATTGCCAACCCTGTTGTTGATGAGGAGTCACTGTGCTAGCAGCATTACTACTAGCCTAGCGTATCCTCGTGGAGCACTGGCAATCTTCCTTACCGCAGAAACACAACACTACAATCAAAGTAGTGCTATTTCACTGCGGTCTTCTGTAAGGTGGAGGTACAGTCCCCAGTTGGGCGGCTCCAATATTAATGGGAAAACCCACGGGAGTCCCCAATTCGACCTACCCTCTTTTTTATTAGGCCATGGTGTGATTAATCACTGTACTTAAGATTAGAAAAACTCATTGCTTCAGGCCGGGATTTGAACCCACCATCAGATGACAGGCCGTTGCTTCAACCACAAGACCACCACGCCTTTTGTCCAGAATTACTACTGCTTCTTTGTAAAATTATTAGCAGTGCGCACTGCTGAATATATACAGGGCGCTTAACTGTCTAGTCTAGTCTCGGCAAAGTATATAAGTTTCTACCTAGGCAACATACATACATACACCACCCCCAGTACGCTTGTCACTATTCAAAAGTATTTAAAATATATAATATAGAATACCGTTCAATGTTTCCACCAAGCTGGTCTAGCATGTCAATATTCAGTATTATTTCAATGTATGTTATTAGTTACCACCAAAGTTTTACGTATACAATTATTTTCAATGTACAATTTACGAATGGATGATTACATTCAACTTCTAGGCTCGCATTTTAATTTTCGTAACAGCTTTCGTCGGTGGTCTGTCCATGGTAATGATTAGGCGATTGGATCGATAATTGCATGGCTTGGTTTCAAATCGACATTTTAATAATATCTTAGAACAATACGAATATACTAAAAGATTAATACTGAAAATTAAAGGAGAGCAGTAGAATAACAACGAATGTCCGGCGTAGTTGTATAATTAGGTTATCTGGCGCGGATCGTAACGACGCGAACGCAGCGTGCGCGCGCATTGGCTGCCGCTGCGCCAATCGCCTCGCAGCGCTCGCCGATCGTTAGACCATCGATTCTTTTTGGTTATTACAATAATTCCAACACGATTGCATCTAATTGCACAGGTTTCCGACGATCGTGGACCGAGCATGAGGAATTACCGATAAATTCATCTACCTAGCTACACACTTACCTACGTTTTAGATTATTATACTTGAAATTATTGTTGGGAAATAAGCCTTGTTGAAGGAAATATCATATCGGTAATCACTGTTGTTAGACATTACTTCACAAGACGTGTTTTCCAGATCTTCAGCAATTCGCGACTAAGTATACCTACGATGCTGTGGCACATCTCTAGTTTGTATAATTGCGTAGATACGTGATCAACATAAAATAAAAATAACTATAATAATAGTGTCCCTATTTTATTAGCATACACCACACATCTAGTATCATATACGTTTATTGCATAGCTTAAGCTACTATTGGGTGCAAATTTTCAGTATAATGCCTAGAAAGCCCCAATAAGGCGGCGTCAAAGTCGCCTAACTGTCACATAACAGCTAATTAGTTGCGTCTCGAACTTCTGGCAACACGCTAACTACCCTCACTTCCCACTAACAAGCTTTATAACTTAATACGAGTTTCAAACTGTTCTTAGCTACACGTACATACTCATCATCGTCCTGAGCTTATCCGGAACAATTTTAGGGTCGATATAAATCTAACCTGATGAGACATTTTTACACAACGGCATTTTACAAGAATAACCTAGCACTAACATTAGAACCAGCGATAGTGCCATGGGTATAAAGCTGAAAATTGGTTCACTCAACATCCGCAGATCGATCGATATGCGAAATAGAAATAATTTCACAAGCTCCTTTCTACTAGAATGCAATTTAATATATGTAAGTACTAACGTAAAATAAAACTATTAGGACCTAGGTAATTTAGTATAAGAAAAATAGCGCCAGGCCCCCATTCGTTAAATCACTTTCGACCATCACAAAAAGTACGTAAATTGTAACAATAGCTCTCAACATCAACTCAATTTAACAACGGAAGCTCAAAAACTACCATCGAGAAACATTTCAGTAATGTTTTTACCGATGTCTTATAGCCCGCCACCGCCACTAGATGGAATAGAGCCGACCTACATAATCAAACCACATGCGGGGCGGTAATTGCCTCCATATTCAAAGCCTCAACTCACATCACGCCGTATAATGACAAAAATAGTCCAAAAAATACCGCCGCATATGAGATATTTTTTCAGAGTTCGCGCGCTCGCTTCGAGCTAAATTACGAAATAAAAGATTAAGTTAAAAGATCAATAAACTTAATAAATGATCTCAATAATTGTTGTATTACGGACACAATGGAGCGGCGTCGTGAAACGTCATTAAGGCGCGAACATCATTAATTTTATTCGCGGCTTTCTGACGTGAAGGCAATGGCGTCTGTCAGATTTGAAAAGCAGCGCTGCTGCCACCTGTTGGTAGCGCGGTGAATTAGAGGCAGGACCCCGCGGCGTTCCACTTGATACTGCCACCGAATGACTCGCCCAAACCTCCACAACCATTCAATTGTACGCGGTACTCGTACAATACACGCATTTTCAATGTATTCACATCACAATATAAAGACCAGACCAATCCACTAATTAAAATTAAGATTAACTCCGTAGCACATATCTTTTGAAACTCGGACGGTAACGCATTCCCATAAATTGAATCCTAATCGTCTGGTACAAATTCAATTCTACTAGATGTCATGTTGCATGCAGTCATGTAAAACATTTTTTTTTGGAATACACGAAAATTACCGAAGTTACAAAGAGCACTAGGTACCGATAAACGAAAATAGAATGTGGCAAAGTCAAGTGGTATCTAAATTTCCTCCTCAAACAATAAAGTGACATGATGAGTCAATCAATCCGAAGAAGCTTATTATCCCAAAAGCTTCAATATTATTGAAGTGTAACCAAAATTTTTAAATACTCATGATCTATTATTTCAATCGCCAATGTGGGACGAATAAAAAACACGACCGTCAAAAAACCGAAGCCGCCTCTAAGATTAGATTTCTTTTTGGTAGCTAATTGCGTTTTATCAAATTAAAGCAATTCTGCCTGCGGCGGCCGCTGCGGATGATTGATAATGTTTGACGACCTCCGTTCCCAATAGTTTTACAGAATAAACTGTTTTGATTCACACTAATGTCTCACATTTATTCCAAGAAACTTGTAGAATATCCTACAACAAAGCTTTTTCGGTGATTTATTTTTTCTAATTTCATCTTAAGTTAAAAGTTTGAATACAAGACATGAATTCCTGTTCAATTTAAATCTATTTCATTATTCCGTGATAGATTTCTAAGGTAGCTTCAGCCGTTACTCTATCATTTATAACTATGATTTTGTGTAAGCTTGTCCAAAAAAACTCCGCAGACTCAGACATTGTAGTCGGCAGCGGATTTAGCTGCGGGCTAAAGTAGGTACCTACCTACCATTTAAACTGCTACTGAATTATATCAGCCTGTTCCAATCCATATTTTAAATACCGCATAATATACCCAGATCTTTTTTGTCTCTATCTATCTCTATCATGAACATGGGCACTGTTATTTACGATTATTTATGTATGTAAATATATTTTAGTCGTAGGAACTGTAACAGACTTGGCATTTAAAGATTGATCGATGGGAATGTTATAATAAACCAAAGCGAGATTGGTAAATGGTGCTCTGAAAGTGATGAAAATATTTAACTTAGGCACTGCCAATACATCGTATCCCTGAAGATCTCTGGAAACTCTTCCACAAAAGCGCAATTCTGCAACAGAGTAGTGTTAGTTTTTAGTGCTTTCTTCTTTAAGGTGGAGAAACTGTCCGCAGTTGGGAAACTCCAAATTTTATGGGAATTTCCACTACCTCCTAACTCTCGTGTATTCTCTAGGGTTTGACTTTGATGATCAATACTTTGTTGTACAAAATGTTAGACTGCCAGTATCCTCGCGGGGCAGAGTGCAGGCGCAACCGTCATTTCAATCATTAAGAAGTTCGGCGGCATGCACAAAGCGGTGATTGATGCGCCCGTTTACCGCCGCGGTGGCACAGGCACCACTAAAAAACGCTTAATTAACTCGTTTGGCACCGCCGCTCATTAGAATTATTAATCAAACCGAGGCGGAGCGATAGCGCGAGTATGATGTATCGAGCTTTGATTACATTAACGCATTCGGACGAGAATAATTAAAACCACGCCGGGATGTCTGAACAAAAGGTGACTCGCGCACGTTTTACCCATTTTAATTTGTGTTTAACAGAAAGAAAAATGATTTCGCTAATTTCATTTGGCAGGTGTTATCCCACACCTTCGAGTCTCGAGCCCTATTCATTATTAGGTACCTTTATTGTATTTATAAACGAATAGCAATCAACATTTGAACGGAGGTTATCATTGTAATTGCAACGAATTAATTCAAAACTAAATACCTACAATTCTCCCTGAATTACACAGAGCGAGAAATCCACCAACTAGACCTTAAAATTGTTTACAGTCATGAGTTGAAGTAACGAGAAATTGGTCCGATTATCGAGGCATCGTTTACGAGTGGCTGCATTATGGACCATTTCATTATATCGAAGGGAAACAAGGGTACATGGCCGTTGGATTATACGGTGAGATCGGTACGGCGGCGGTGGGCGTAGGTCTGCAAAATTACATCGCTATCTAATCTCGGAGATAGTCGGGGGATATAAACCAGCTAGTTATGTAGGTACGGACTGACGAGGCTGCGACGGAACTTGAATTACAGATACCTCGAACACTGCCTGCAGAATACCCCACGTAAACATTGGTAGGCTTCACGTGGCTACATTGGTTAAAATATAGGTAGGTCTTTCATACGGGTACAGACTGAAACGACACGGTATAAATAGTATTTATTTCAATATCCCTATCAATCAGTCACCACATCATCATGTCGCTATATTGCATAAAGTGTCACCGATAAACTGATAGTAAAGAACCCTTTTAACAAAATTTACGAGACGCTGAAAAAAGTGCCAAAATACGAACCGCAAGATTCACAACACAGACTAAAGCAATATCTACAATAAACAATATTTAAGAAGTATTATATGTTTTGGTTTGATAAGAACTATACAGCACACGTGATGCAATCACCAGGAAAAAAATCTGTTTCTGTGTTCGTCTGTATCGCAACTTGTATATAATTAATACATAGGGCAAGATGAGTACCGATACAAATTGTAGATACATACACATATAAACCTGCAAAGCCGCAACATCTCATCGAACTAACTTTTAGTTAATAATGTATTAAATGAGCTTTTGATGGGTAAACGACAGGTGTCAAATCAACAAAGGATCCGTCGATCGAGTAAAGGATCGAGTACGGTCAAGACGCAAAACGTGTGCGTATAAAACCACAACCCCTTACACTTGAAACGAAAATAATCGACAATCCCACCACACGTAAAAATATACTTTCTCAGCATTCAATTAGTGATCATTTTTAAATGCATAAATATTCCAAGAGCAATTTGCACACGCAGTAAGAACAAAAGACACGCGTCCGTTTTGTCTTTAACCACACAGGACGCTCTGAAACTCTGCGGTTCAACGGTAATGTAATATTAGCGTGTGTTTAAATACCAGCTCAAAGTCAAAATATGAATTTAAAGCAATTTGCGTATTGTAAATATTACCTATATACAAACATATCATTACGCCAAGATCCCTCCCGAGGTAAACAGAGAATATAGAGCGCCATTTCATTCTTGACTTGCACACATATCCTGCCTCTCTGACATTCCTCAATACATGCCCCCCGGTTCCTAGTACTATTAAACATTACTCTCTTCAATATGTTATGTTACCATAGGTACCCATTGGTGTAAAGATTCTAGCTTTGGCTGAATGTATTCGGTACCCAATCATTTTTACTTACAAAATTTGTAGTCATATTCGCATTTTAGGCATAAGTGAATATTGTTTTTCAAATCACACTCGTGGATTATTTTTACAGTATTAATGTCCGATGAACTGAAATTATGGTTTTTGTTCATTTATTTATTGCTTTATTGTAATCAAGTTTTCTCAGATTTTGTTTTAATCTTTACATACCTACGTTTCCGTACCTAGTTTATATAGGTATAATGGTAATGTAAAGAGAAAAAATATTGCTTTATGTTTGAGGCCAAGTCTCTCACTGTCTATTGTCTGAGTAGAATCCGTTTTACTGTTTTGGCCTGAATGCCTGACAAACAAACATCCTAAGTTTCCCATTAATTATATTAGAATCATCCATAGACTATCATTATATAATTCTTTGTCCCTCAATTGAAAGGTCGAGCATTATTGATTAGGGTTAACGCATTAGTGGAATTATAGTGTCAATTTGTTAAGGACGGGAAGTGGCTCTTTATTCTGTCTACAGCGCACTCATCGGCCACACCAACGCACGCACAAGACACACGGAGCTACACTGCACTTTATGGAATTATGGATGTTTTGAAATATACAAGCAGTGGACTAAGTCAGTGCGGGGCATGTAGCAACTACAAGGGGCTCTCTTAGTTTTGCATTGCCAACTTGCGTGCAGTGCGGTGCAAAACATAATTTGTGGGGTCACCAGCGCATCGCTCACTTTTAGATATATACTATTTTTTTTAAATATATTTGAACATTTTGATACTAACTCTTTCGTGATAAGTTTTGTATATGACGTGTAGAAAATATTTTCACGTATCGATAAAATAATAAAAAATATCGATAAAAGTATAAATAGATACCTTTTACGGTCAGAAAGCGTTGGTGCGCGGGGCCCCTTAAATGTCAGCCTCTACGAGGATTAACTTTGTATATCTAGTATTTAAGTAAGTAAATTTAGAACACATATCGTAATCAAAACCTAAACGTATTTTTATTCTGTGAATATCTGTTCTTCCCCGTAGGCTAACCTCCAAAACAGCTGAACTGATTTTTACGGAAATTTTATAGCGGAACTTTCAGGATGGCCAATATTGACGACAAAACTCCTGTTCAGAAAAAAAACGGGCTTTTTGTTCTAAGTCCATAGCTAAAACGTCGCCGAAAAAGCCAATGAAACCACAATTGCCAGCTCCAGTCAGTCTCCTTGTAATACATCCTAGTTACTGCTAGCTAATCCTGGCGATCTTGAGGACAATCAAGTCATTTAGTTCATTACCGCACTTGCAGTGCTCCAACATGGCCCCTACGCTGTATTTGTTAGCAGGTAAGTTATTACACTTTTATTATGCTCTTTATAGATAATGTTTTAATATGTCAACTTGCAATAAACTGTGAATATACAAAAAATGGAAAAACACCGGAGCACTTACTGTGACCTGCGAGTTCGCTTCAGCAACCATTTTGGGTTTGGTTACTTAATCGCTAAATACATAATTATATAAGGAACCGCTGTACTCGCAGCAAGAATTTTCAAATTCCGCTTAAAAAAGTAGAACGCGCCACAACATTTTTACTTCATATTTCGATCTTGCTTGCCAAAAGACAGGAAGGCAATTTTTACTTTTAAACCACCAATATCCATTTATCAATTTGTTCAAGTATATTAAATTCATTTTAGTACTGGCAATATCGTGTGCTGCACTCGCTGCCCCCAAAGCCCACGACAGGCAGCATTCCTGCCAGGAGTTCACGCAGGGCGCTACTTTCAACGATACACAGGCTTACGGATCATGGCAACTCCTGCATTATAAGACTGAGAAGACCAATGGGTCTGGTGATCCGCACTGCGTTCGGTTTTCTCCAGTTACAGACGAGGTATAAATTAGTTTAAGTAGAATAAAGAAGAGTACTGTAGAAGATAGTAAAAGATAGTAGAAGACGACTACAATGAGTACTTACATTAACTGCATTTTATTGTTGACTCTTAAATTCTCCACCCACCATTTCAGATGTATTTAATTATACCGAACGATTTCGGTATATTTAAGTTATATCTTTGTTGATTAGTTGAGCAGTGTACGTTTGCCTATTTATTATAGAAACAATAATGCCTTCATTGATATGGTTACTATAAAATGTTGTTTGTTTACTAAATATAAATAGGTAACAATTTATGACATACTTGTCTGATCATCTATCTAACAAGTATGTCCCACAGATAGGTTATGAATTACTTAAACCATTTGTTTATTTTTTACCATTTAGATATTAATTTTAAATAACCAATTAACTTTGATTTAATTAATAATATTATTTTTAGGAACGCAAAAATCTAAATCAATTAATTGGAAAGTACGTGGAAAACCTGAAATGGGAGAAATTGACGCTGAAGATGCAAATACCCTGCGAGGGAGTCCTAGCTAACAGAACTCGAGACTATTATCTGGAGAAGCTGGAAGGAGACGGCTCATTCAGGACCTTACAAATGCCTCCTCCTACAGGTATATAATACCATAATATGGAAAAGTAGGTGGACCTTACAAATGCCTCTTCCTACAGGTACATAATGTCAAATATTAGGTGTAACTGTTTTATTGCAATAGTCAGCTAGGTGGGTACCACCTCGTTATGTATATTACCCGCTCCAGTTAAGTGCACTGGTGCTAGGGTATCTACTGGTCAAGGAACACTAATTAACTAAGGCTTCAACGAGCGCAACACAGTGGTACACGGGACATGATTAAGGGAACTGCATCGGATTTGTTCCACGAAATACTTTAGGCGATTACGATACTTACCGTACGAACTTTTTTCATTGAAGTGCAACATTTTTACTATTACCCGCCATAGTGCCCTCTCCTTAAATTATAAGATGTTATATTTTCCACTCGTAAAGACACCTTCATCATATCAGATTGGTAGCTTAGCTGCTGAATCCATGAAACAGGGGCAGTCCTGGTTTTTTTTTGTAATTTTTAAACAACAAAGATGACCAATTAATAAGCATGGCCGCCCGATGGATTACTGTAGCCAATAGCCGCTTGTATTACCTATATGTAACATACATCCCGATATGATAAGTTAACGAATTGCTTACAATTGAACTGTATTCACAGCTAAATTAGACCTGGCGGAGTTCCACCGCTACCCCATGCGGCTGAAGGCCATAGAATCCGAATACCTGGGCATGATGGACTGCCGCGAGAAGATCGTGTTCCTGCTCGGCAAGCAGCCGACCCACGGCACACTGGACGAGCGCCTGAAGAAGATGATCGATATATACTGGCAAGACGATGAATGAACACGAACTTTAGCCCCATTCATATATATTTAACAGGTCATTAGTAAGTACGGTCTTAACTGCAGCGGCACCGGCCTATCTTCCTTAAAACTACGGGCCGCAGTAGGCATATAGGGATACACAATAACCATTACCAAAAAAACTAAGTCTATACAATATCATATTATCTTGAGATATTAATAACATTAAAGTAGTTACTTAATATGCCAATGTTATTTTCAAAACAATCATCCCTAAGAATTATATAAAAGCAAGACACTAAAGAACTCAGTATTTCATTTAGGTATTACCTAGTGTGAATTTTTTTTAGTCAAACCCACCTACCGCCTCAATAGGCATTTTCAAATGAATACGCATTGACATTACCTACTAATGGCTTTAAACTAATGATATCAGATATCAGAACCAGATATCAGAACTGTAATTAAAGAACAAAAGTTTATAGCTGCCCTAGTTCCGGTATTATAAACTACAGAAATTAGTACAAATATCAAAATAATCACAAAATCAACTGAACCATTACTTTCCACCCCATCTACGGAACCAACCCCACGCACAACGCTAAAGCACCACTCAAATTAAGTGTGGCTCGATCAACAGTCATTTTCGGTTACAATTAACCACACATTTGAGTGAAAAGTCAACCACCCACTCCAATTGATTTATTGTATGGAGTTCCGCCATTTTGTGGTGGGGCACCAATTAGTGGTGACTGGAAGTGCAATTATTGTATATCTACTTCAATTATAATGATTGAATAATTAATCTGTGCCAGACTTCATCATCATCATCATCACTAAACTATGGTACTGTCTTTGTAAATTACCTGTATAAATATCCAAGAACAAGCCTTTGAGTATAATTTACGGTAGATAAGACTAAATCTCTCCCGTTCCAGATTTGTTCAACAATTATAACGATTAACACAAAACTGAAAGTTTTGTATGCCTCTTCTGTAACATAGTGATGCTATATCCGGGTAGCATGGCGTGTGCCATGTAGAGGGTGCAGCGCTGTTCATTTGTCTGAACGCAGTAACATTTTGAATGGCACTTCAGGCACCGAGGGCTGGGAAAGTGTTGCACTTCACAAAAAGTTAAAACGTTATGCGAGTATTCAAGTGCCACTGCTGTTTCAATGACTTTTGTTCTTATTGTTTAACACCAAGTGGCTAAATGCACTTCACCAAATAAATTATACATCATCTTAATGTATTTACTGATGGTATCGATAGGTTATATAAAAAGTTAGATAGACCAGGTGCTTCGTAGTATCTTTATTCTTACACATGAACCATGATATTCCTCAGTATGTGGCAATTAATAAAACGTATATTGCTAACAAGTATTGGCAGAAAATTTTATATAGGACCACAAATACAAAATGCTATTTGAATGAAATTTTTAGGTTAGTTTTATAACTGAACTCCAGGATTTCAGTTTAACAAATGTTAAGTAACGAAGTGAGGAATGTATTCAATGTTTACCAGTTCCGACATTAGGGATCAAATCAAAATGTTCCTTTGAAGAGTGTGGTACTAGACTAAACTTAATAATTCAATAGTAATGTATTGACGAACAATACATTACTATTGAATTATTAAGTTTTAATTTAGTTTTTAAGCGAATTATACTATTATTACGGTGGAAGGTAAAGCGAACGACATAGCATAGCGTCGAACATTCATTATTAAAAGTTCAAATAGTAATAACCGCCGAATAAATCCGATAAGAGCCAGAAGTCAAATAGTTCAAAAAGAAAATGTAATTTTCGGTATTTTAGCGATCCTATCGATGGCAAACTTTTTCAATTACCGGTAGAAAGTGACGTCCCTAATTGTCATGCGAGATATAATAATACAGTCGACCTACAACCAACTTGGAACGATCAAATGAGAAATTAATGTGTTCTATTTACTTTTCTACTACTTGGTTAAGACTCTAACAAAACTATTTATTGAAGTTAGGCACGCGATTTTCTTACGAAGTTATATTCACGATGTGATTAAAAAATGTTAATTACTGGAACTCTTTATCACTATTTTTATATGATACATAGATAAATTATACAAGAACGGTAAGTAAAGCACGTAAATACTTTAATAGTGCTAGCACCTAAATCTAAACTTTTATTAATAAGGTGTCATTTTGCAAAATATATCAAACGGTGCTTAGTACGCACAGCTGTCGTGTACTGGATATGGTGTACAGAGTACATTGAAGTGGCGTGTATGCCGTGATTGAGCCGCCGTTTACTGCATGCCACACACCTGTAATTACCACATACGGCGAGCCTCGCATGTTAATTGTTGGGAAATTCGGTACGTAACAAGCGAGGGTGACTTTCTGACTTGTGGGAACTCGCCTATTGCCAATTAAATTAGACAACTATTTAATTAGTATACAGCTACCGATTTCTGTTTCCGCCGACTCGACTCCCTTGCTCCTTTGAGTATTTATGTCACTAGCTACTTTCTAATTAAGGATGGTTATCAGGATTTCATAACGCTTTTTTTCTATTTTATATTAGTCGAGTGGAGTGATTTAATAAGTCTAATTGCGGTGTAAAATAAGCAACGTATTTCGATCTAATTAAAGATAATATCGGTTTAAAGTCGTGTATTTGTAATAAAATATACCTACTTATTAAACTGAGCTCCGAGATCTAAGTAAAAATAAGTATGTAGGTATTATGTATGTAGTAAGTTATACGTAGGTACTGTATGTGGCTATTTTGATATGCGTACGAATAATTTGGCAAACATATCAAAATCGAACAACTTTCAGGTTTAATTTTAATTTTAGTACTTACTTATTGTGCTATAGACGTTATATTTCTCAGGCAAAATTATTTTAAAGTTATACATATATAGCTGCTTATACAGTTTGCTACTTAGTCATTTGTAAATATATAATCTTCACGCCATCTTACGAAGGTCCTCGAACTTTTCAACGAAGATAATTTGAAGCCAACGTGACAAATGGTGACTCCGTTGCCGTCTCTTAGGCATGCATTTCTTCTCAGACGTAACGAATGCAGGTTTCCTAACGATATTTTCCTTCACCGTAAAGGTCGTAGTGTGACTAATCACTGCACTTAGGTTACTAAAATCATTGGTTCAGACCGTTGGGGTTCAAACATGCGTCGCTAGAATAGCAGGCAAGGCTTCATACCACAAGGCCACCACCTAAAGTCATAGGTACGGTCCAAAATATAGTAAAAATACAAAACATAAAAATATTGTGTAACTTTCATTAATTAACGGTACAAGCAATATGAATTCCGTTATTACGTGTTATACCAACGTTGGAACCAAAGTTCCGTACATAAAGCATCGTTTAGCGCTTGGAGTAAATTCCACGGATTTGCATAGCTAATCGGCTGGTTACACGAGGCCAGCGATAAGGGAAATATGCTGTTCAATGATTTACATTCGTTACCGCGCCGTGCCTACTACATTTATTAAACCTAAACGAGACGATTTATAGCTCCAGTGATAAATAGAAATGGAGTACTATAAATAAGATTACCTAACTATTATGAGGAGAAATTGTATTGTAAGTACCTATTGTCTTAATTGGCACGGATAATACCTACACGTCGAAAATACCAAGTTTCCGATGCATGACCTAGCCTTTGTATTGCCCATTATTTCTTAAGCTATATGTGGGTTCAGTCAGAGAAGTTACCTCGCCAGAAACACATCAACATGGTTGCCCCAAGTGGATATGGATAACCAAATGTTTTAAGTACGTGCGCACTAGAGGCATTATTATTTAAAAAATGAATACAGTACTGATTACAGGTATTTGGCTATTTGGTATAAGTAGGCATCTACTTAGCTACTATTCGAATGTAGAAACAAATTAAGCCCAGCTTTATTGCAAATGTATTAGAAGCACATTATAATGTAAGTAATACGTTTTTAAGAGCAACAGAGTGCACACTAATACAGCATCTAGCTCGTACCCTAAATAACCACAGATAACTGAATAGCTACTTAGCTACTAAAAAAGAAGTAAGTACGTAGGTACAAGGACAGTAATATTTCCTCTAATTTAGTTTAGTAATAGCATATGAATTACAATGTATAGAGTAACAAACCGAGACTAAGTGCGGCCGAATGTTTCCGTTCGGCGCGTCTCCGCGGCCATTACAGCGAAGGCGACGCCGATACAATTACCGGCCACTGAATAATTTGATAGGGGAAATGATTGATACAACAATCACACGTAATCAGAATCGTGTCGGTGCGATTAGGCCCCCGCAGGCCGCGACTGAGGGCGCCGCACACTCGACAATTGCTCACCGACGATTTAATCAAGTCCCAGCTCCTAATGGCTTTCTCTCTTCATTAAATTGTAATAATGCGCACTGTTTTTATCTTCTGCGGTGTGCGTGGGGCGTGGCCGCGGCTTAATGTGGCTAATGATCTATACCTACCTCCAAATATAAGCTAAATTATGTGGACATCGCTCTAGCTTAGCGTTATAAGTCAAAAGCATTACCAGCCAACTCAAACATCAATAGGCTGACAGGTTACAGTTGAAGATGCAAATCAAATGATTTAGTAAATGTGAAGTAGGTACTTACATATTTGCTGAATTGTATGACTCGGAAACTTCAAACACAGGTAAAACTAATAGGATCAGTCATGACGGTAGAGGATACAATACTTTACTATATCTAGGTACCTTTCTCTGTTCCTTGCTCATGAATAAATAGTTCGAGTAGGACTCGTGCATAGCCAGCACGCTGTGTTAGCAGCAGCATCCAAAGCACGGGTTTCCAAATACCTACATCATAGCGCCTGCTCGAGTTCTTGAAACTTTACTCACCGCTAGACAGTCTATGATATTACATAGACAATGACACAAGAGTGATGTTATTTATTCTTATTTTCAGTAATACTTGTACGTAGCATGGACGTAAAAAAAAAGGGTACGTAGTATATTATCTACTCTGAAGTAATAATACTCACAGCATTAATGCCCACGTCGACCCTAAGTCGACGCAATATCCATAGATAATGCCGCATTTGCTGCAAGTTCTTGACATACTTATAGAAAATTATAAAGTATTTAAATTCCAAAAATGTTGATTTACAATAGGTGTAATAAGGTACGGAGCTACACCGTGTCGCCGAACGTGCGTCACCCGCCACGATTATTATAGCCGAGATGGTATCTGAATTACATAAGCACCTAAACACAATTCACATCACAACTATTAAAATCTCGAAGTAACCAAATTTGTAAAGAAAAAGTAGCTTGTTTTCGGAAACGTTTTCACGTTGTTAAAAGCGTTCGCCATCATGCCATTCGACAATTAGCGATCACAAGGGGAAGGGAGGGTGCAAACGATAAAATATATAACCTTTCGACTCGCTAACAATTAATTGACCACTCAAAAAGCAATTCGTGGTTTACTTTTTGGTTGAAGTTCTGAAATAAATAATACTTATTTACAATATTCTTATGTTGCCAGAGGGTATCAAAATATTTTGTCCATAGACCTACCTACTTGAGAGGACTACAGGACATTAATAAAAGGAATGCGATGCATGCAGCTCGCTTGCCGTGAACTAACTATGCATGTCAATAGATTAAAAATTTTTTGACCAAAACTGGACATTTAATTTGTGTTGGTAATTTTGACTTCCTATTTTCAACAAAATGTATGAATATTCTGATTTTCGAACTCAAATAATATCAACGACTATGGTCCTACAACTTTAGTGCGATAGTAACAAATGGCCAGACGAGCAAGTTCTAACAGAATATAGTACAAAACTAGTGCGATGGCCTGCACTTTCAGATTTGGACCAAAATGGATGATGTCTTTTAGTTACTATATTTTTTAAATCGTTTCTTTTATCTTTGAATACTACTGTAATTTCTTGTATTTTCTTTAGGTACCCACTAAAGTAAGTAGTAGGTACCCATAAGGTACCTATATTTTTCGATTCGTATTCCACTTATCTTTTTACGATACATTTACGACCTTAACGAAATTGATAGCTCAAACTTAAGCCATTCGATGCCATTAGCAACCCTTTTCCATAATTCTAATGTTCCGGAAAGTAAATCATAGTTAATAAACCTTTAACATGAGCTATGGGTAAAGTAAACAGCATAATATATTATATACACTTTTATTGCAGTTGCATACGACAGTACACAAAGTATATAAACAAGTTTGTATAATAATTGAAACATTTTACATCTATATACATCAAGTGACCTGGCTCGAGAGCAGCGAAGCCTTAGGGAATGTATGAAAATAAATAATAATAGATGCCACTCGTACTCCACCGTTATGGACATTACTTCTTTGATTAAAAAGGGCTTAAATAATTGTTTTTTTTTTTGACTAGCCTCCAATTCAATATCTTTAGACTTCAGAGTTATTTTGTATTGTTGCAGATACTTCAATAACACAACGTGCCTATATTATAAAATTAATCTGAAACAAGGTATACTAAGTTACTGGATAATCTGTGCGTTTAAATTACAGACGGGTAAATATAACACTGTGTAAGTATATACTTTTCTGCACTATAAATAATCTCGCAATCGTTACGGGCTCGGTGTTCACGCGCCAGGCTTTAATACTAAATGCCACGTTAACACGGTAAATATAAGGTACAATCTCTAATCGAAGGCGCTACATGAGTACATGAGTTCCATCCCCCATACCGAGCACCTCCTTCACTATCACAAACAATCGAATATCCTACGAAAATATCAGTCGAGTTTAGCGACTCTCCCCCACATATCCATCCATAGACCGCCTTATTCCATCGAGGTAGGTATAATTTAATTGTGATTATGAATGCGAAACATCAAAGTACACGGATTTAATGTTATTTACATTATTTTAGCTATTCAAAGGTACATTAAGTAGATATTTTTTTAGTTATTATAAACCTTGTCTAATTTTGTGGGTAATATTAAATAACACTCACAGTGCCGTAATTAATTCCAGTAAGACAGACTTAAAATTAAATGTATGTCAAACTATTTAAACATCTTAGGTACCTACTCCAAAATAAGGATACTTTCAGTAGGTTTTCAGTTTTTGGTTAAATTATTATTAATAATTCATAAGCTTTTCGTTGGTCAATAAATATACATACAATACCATTAGTTTTTTTATAATTATGAAACTATAATATTTTTCCTATTATTCTATATATTATCTATCGATCTCCCCGATACAGTCCATTACACCAGAATGCTAAGCATTAAATATTTTAAGCAATATACATTGTAGGAGACCTATTTACAATAAAGCGTATCACAAGATGGCGGCGAAGATAAGGCGCGTTCAAAATGGCCGTCCGTTCTGCGGTCGCTCGGGCAGCTTCGGAGGCACGTTGGGCACAGGCCGGCTATCGAAATAAAAACATGTTATTACACATTCACAACGAATAATTGAAAACATATTTATAGTGATATTTAAAAATACGGTACGCATACTCTTGCTACATGTAACATGAGAATTCCGTCAACTGGAAATTATGACATTTACAAGCGTGAAGCAAATTAAGCTCGTGACAATACTTGATTAACTAAACATAATAAAAATATATCGTTGCACTGCACATGCTAAAATATATTTTCTAATCACACTTTTTGCAAGTACATAATATAATAATTATAATTATAATACAATGATATTACAGTTTATAAACTGAAATAAATTATGGCCTAATAAAATAATATTAACTAAAATAAACTACTAGTAGGTATAAATATTCCTAAGACCTATTGCATACCTAGAGAACATGCCGACTAATTAAAGTAAAATAGCAATATCTATTTGTTTCGTCACAGTTATTGTCATTACAGCTATGATTATATCCACATGCATCATTCCCAAAGAACGCCATCACCACAAGCACACGTTCCATAACCTACAATACTTCAATAAGAATATTGAAACTGTACATAAAAAAGGTATATCAGTTTTGATACATTAGTAATTTATTTGAAACTATTGCAGGAAACATTTCTTATTGAGGTATATGTACGATAAAACAAATTGGGCTTACCTAATATTAAGTCCAGTAGGTAATACAATCCGAACAAACTGTATGTTAGTAGGATATGAAGCCATATGACATTTTGTAATGCATGTACGTACTACCGACTACTGGAATAAATCAAACATCTGAGTACACATATAGCATTTAATTACTCTATTTATACAGCATAAGATTAACATTATTCATAAACTATATCAAATCCAACAATCACTGCCTATACCTTTTTTTCCGCGGTACTAACGCTATTAACAAGAGAGAGAGCAAAATTGTAGACGATTGAATACTTCGTGAATAATATTCGTTAATATTGATAGAACAATGAGCGTTAAACACTTCATTAAATGTAGGAACTTCGATACTGATGCCCTCAGTCACATAGTGACAGCTCCCACGTAGCTTGCTTCTTTGGATTAACGATTGAATCAAGACAATGTTTACAACTCACAATAATATTTTGATCAATGATTGAAAATTAAAGGTCGTTTTGTAAAATCGACTACCTACTAGGTAGACATGAATGAATGATGCGAGATGAAGTGGATGCGAGATGAGTTAGTATAGTTAGAAGATTAAAATACCCATAAGCTTCATTGCAATATTTAATAACGAATCCATATGGTATGACCATCAATAAAACATTCTAATAATTGACCAAAGGTATTGCTACCAGCAACAATTTAAGAGACAACTGCTTTGGTCTTAGCCATTATAAGTACAATTAATTTTACATACAATTTAATTTATCCATATTGAAAATATCATAAGTTACGTCAGTGTTGGCTAACGTCGGATAGGGCCGACTTTTCAATATCATTCGTTAACAGCCAAGCTGGGATATACCTACTTGGAGTAAATGCATAAGCCGGACACGCTTCGCCACTAGACGAGGCGGAAGAGATACTTTAGGTACGAGAGCGCCACACACCTAAGCTACCTACTGGAACAACTATACACCGACGTGGGCACACGGGGTACACGCAGCGACGACTGTCACTACGCATCTAGCTCTACGCGACTAAGTGTCGAGTGCGGCAACATCACAATAATTACAATAATATGCTCCCGTGTATGTCTAGCACATATACAAAACTTCTTGATGATATGCTTGTCGCACCGCCGCGAACCAACTCCACTACACGCCAACAAATTCAATATACAGTTATCATAAAAGCCATCGAATATAACATTTACAATTAATAATATCATAAAATAAATGTAATTACATATCCCCTTGGGTAAGATATTTTTATATTACCTACATAACAGTGCGTTCGGAGTGAATGCATTTACATAAAAATTACATAGTAGTGAAGTCAATGGGCTACGACTTCCCCCACAATTTAATACTGAATATATAGTTACAATTTAAAAATAATTCTATACAAAACTTTCCACCCTTGGTATAAGCATGGCTTAGTTGATTTGTGTTTAAATCGAGATTAGTGATAGCCGCCATCATAAAATTGCCTTTAAACATTAACCAACTTTTATTAAACGTGTCTAAATTGGAATGTTAACATTAAGGATAAGGATATTGTATAAAATATTTATCAAGAAAATGTCCTATTAAAAAAAATGTGTGTGACCTTCGTATTTTTAATTCAGGATATATAGGTATGTTAAAAGAACCATTATTGAGCAATTTCCAATATTGACTAATAAATTAAAACATTACATTGTCAATGTAATACTCTATGGTAACATTGGTTATATATCACAAGCAGTGTTTAAATTGACGTACGTGTGCAACAACACATGTTAAACAGGCATTACAACGTAGTATACAATCATTTTACTCTGGTGGGATTATCCACTATTACGAAAACAAACGCAACCAGCGATAAATTCACTTGGTTACAAAGACACTGGATTAAAGCAGTTAAACAATGTGCTCTTCAATTAGACACTTAGTTGACATCTTAACCAACATTTAAGGAAACAAAAATTACATCGATTGACACCATTGCTTATTTTAGCTAAAATAACCGAATAGGACTTTATTCGGACCAGTGTAAGCAAACGTGTCAAAAGGAAGAACAATATTAACACACAATTTCTTTGACTAGGTTTTCTGTTTCTTATGATCCTTTTGTCGTTGACATAAGTGACAAGATGCTAAATATTTTTTATAATTATGGACGCACAGGGTGAAGAAACAGAACCTTGTCATCTCGCACCGCGAACCTAAGTCACTTCGAACGCTATTAAATAATATACAAAAGAAAAGTGTAACTTATATATCTTTTGTTATTCAGATACTTTTAAGTATAATTTCATTTCATATCATTGGTCTTCAGACAATTAATTCAGCTGTAATTCAGTCGTTTAAGATTAAATGACTGAATTACAGCTGGACCTTAACAAAGGTCTAGTTAGGGACGATATTACTTGATATCCCACAAATGTTTAGGTTGTCTGTGCAGAAATAGCCTCTAATTTTAAACTCTTCAACCTAGCTACAAGAACACATCAACTAACTATAACTGAACAACCATTGTTAAATACGACCTTATTACGAGCGAAGTGACGTCAGTTCGCGCGTGTGACGCGTGCGTTGCGTACGCAAGTGTTGTGTTAGACATATCGTTTACTTGAATCTGGCGAAGGCGGAGCTTAGCTCGTTGATGGCGGCGTTGGTGACGGCCTGGCCGACCGCCTGGTTGATCTGCTGGCGCATGTGCGGCGGCAGCTGGTTCACGGCGCCCGCCGCCGCCCCCGCGCCGCCCGGCCTCCTATGTCGTCATTGCATTACCATATAAAATGTCTACGTAACAACATCTCCAATATATGAAGCTCTCAGGCGTCATCACTAGGACGAGATCCCAGTGATATCTTAAACTTCGACTAAGCTTGTCTCAGCGGAATTTGGGCAATATGTAAATATCGATTTGAGCGCGGGCCAAGTGTTGTATCGCATTCATACCCATACGTGACGCTTGTACAAGCACTCGACCTCATAACAAACTTACACGGAGCTCGCCCTCAAAGAAACCCTTTGTGTAAGATTCAGGTTACTCCACGATTATACACCATAAACATTCTCATGATTTGTTTACGTCTGAATTTTATCATACATACTTGAAATATATTACATGTAAGATATATTGGCTTGACACGCTCTGCGTGTCTAGATGACCCGATATTAATTTGTGTAAAGTAATATCTATCAGGTGGATAACTGATTTAACCTTTAGAAGCATCATTATGTATTCGATTTCCAGTGCGACAATTCTTTGGCTACATTATATAATTTTCTTGTAACAAGCCATTCTCACAGTTTCTCTGTAAGACACGCGGAAGTGACGTAACTGCCATAATTTGAGTGTCAATAAAATACATATGTATGACTGCAGAACAAAGTATTCTTACAGGGCAACTGTGAATTACAGAGCAAGGTCAACTACAGCTGTATGTATCCATTATAACACCCGCATTTCAAATACTTACTTTATTTACAATACTACACAAAAAAAGGTTGAACCTGATCAATACAAGACACTGGCTAACTAACATTCTGTTAGAACATGAAAACAATAAAAGGAATATTATAACGAAAGAAGAATACTGAGAAGGTCACACACACCTAATTGGTGCACAGTAACGAACATGCAAAAGTATAACCTATCATGGATTAGCACATATATTTAACCCGAAAATTTATTATTGCCCTGAATTACAAAAAAAAATGCTCCAAAAATAAACAATTTCCCGAATAGAGGCAATTTTTGTCCCTTAGCTCCATAAACTGTTACATATGTAGGCTATTTAAATGTACAACAAGAACTGGCGAAGATAATATAGTTCATTATATAATGATATTCTGGCGTATCGCCGTGGGCAGAGCGTATTGTGTAATGAGTTCATAACCACTATCACCTTTGTCATAAAATATATTATTGGGAACACGTGAGTAAAATTAGTAAAAAAAAATACAGATACAAATATACGAAGTATGGAGAATAATCCTATCTGACACTGTTAATCCGGCTGCCCACGGGATATTATATTATCAAGCAACTGTAATATTCAACTCTATTTATATTGGTTAATTTCACTATACTTTATTTAATAACTTTATGGAAGCAACATTGTTTCAGACATAAGTATTGGTAATTTACATTACTAATCATATTGTATATAACATATGTATAATTTATATATAAACTTCCCGACGGTTGTTAACTTACTACAATATTCGAAATAATCACTCAACTTGGTCAGTTATTTGTAACATTTGTGACTTTGACGAATGAATGTATAGTTGACGATCCCGTTACTAGACTTTACCAACATAATGTGATGTGATATGTGCAGAGAGCATACGTCACGTGTACTAAGTTAACAGCTCATCAGAATAAGTACCTCCATGTTCGTACGTAACTTATGTTAGTTAGTTAGTGGGCACGCGCCGCGCCGCACGCTTAGCGCCGCCTGCGAAAACAACCACACACTCAATCTCTACACCTTGTACCGAATGCTTAATGGAATTTTAGATTTATTTGAAGTATGTTAAATGAAAAAGTAGCATGTTTGTAATTAGCACACCAAATGTATAGCAGCACCATGTTCCCTAATTCGCCAATATAAATATTGTTAATATCATATATATTGCTTACATATAAAGATACATGTATAGATACCTAACGATACAAGAAGCACAGTTAGTGAACTACAAATTATGGCCGTTACATCACTCACACGATGCCTCTGAACACACTAGTACAAAGCAAAGCTCACGCAGTACTGCGTCAACACATCGATGCGAAAAGCACGCTCCTACCGTACTCACAAAGTGTCAAACGATACCAACACGTTACACACATAAAACAAACATGAAAAGTTAAAGGTATACTTTATCTAAGTATACACAACAGAGACAACAGATGAATTCGATCTTCTTAGATCTTATAATTTACAGTCTTTGAAGAGGAGATAAAATAGACCAGTGGTCAGATTTATTCACTTTAGCTTCATTAAAATATTTAAAAAAGTACATTCCCATTATAGGGATGTAAATTTTAATTCCAGTATACTGTACTGTATGATAGCATGTGATAATGTGTGGTAATTTGTGATAGTTTATGGTATCATGTGGTAATGTGTGTGTGTGGTGTGTGGTAATGATTGGTAGTGTTTGGTAGCGAGTGGTAGTGTGTGTTCGTGTGTGGCAGTGTGTGCGTGTGTGTGTGTGCGTACTCACGTGGGTATGAGCGGTGCGGGCAAGCCGGTGCCAGGCGCGGGACGCGCGCCGGGCGGTGGTGGCGCGGAGCCGCCGGGCCGCGAGGGCAATGGCGGCGCCGGCCGGCCCGCGCCCGCGGGCGGCGGCGGAGCACCGCGCTGGCCCAGCGACCCTGCCATCACACCTATATTGCAAACAACTCCCGTCACGTGAAAAGAACGCTGAGAGACAGTAGAGGGGATGTGTCTGCGCACAGGTAAAATGACTTCCAATAGTACTAGGCCGGAAGGCCGATACAACTCTTGTGCTCAATAGCGCATTTTTTCACCATCATCCTTTTGATTACATAAATTCAATTGCTAAAGACAGTTATTAACGTAACCTTAATTTGATTTTGCAAATTAGTTGGTGAAGGGGTAGCGAGGTATAGTAGTGAGTGATGACGGACCTTGCTGCTGGGGCGCGGATCGACGCGGTCCGCCGGGCGAGGGCGGCGAGAGGCGCGGGTTGGCGTCCAGCCGGCCCTCCAGCCAGTCGTTCTTGACGGGCGGCGGCACGGGCGTGCTCACCGTCGCCATCGACACGTCGCCGATGATGTGCAGCGCCTCCTTGCACGCGTGGTACATGCGCAGCATCTCCTCGCGCTTCAGCGCCTCCTCCGGGGACTCCTCCATCATCTGAGACTGTTACGACGCAACAACATTATTTTCAGACGTATGCTTGATTCACACCTTACGGCCGAATGACACGACATTCAAAATTTGAAGATGCTGCTAGATTCTAGATCTATGCCAAATTTATAACATTACACTTAACACTTTTATTATTACTTCAAAACTCAAAGATGCCTTTGGATATTGGCAAAATGTATACCTGATCCCCGGAAGCGTAGAGGTGTGCGAGCAGCTCCCCGTTAATGAAATCTTTGGCGTTGTTGATGATCATCATCATGATGGTCTTGGGCACGAGGTCTCGCGTGGTCTTAGTGACGATGCGCATGTACGAGTCGACCAGGTTGCGGATGGTCTCCACCTGCCGCTCCAGCTGCGGGTCCATGCTGCTCGTGCCCGCGCTGTCCGAGCTCTGCAAACAAACACTGTGCACTCACAAACACGATACAAACATTACACTCATACGTGACGGGTACAAGGGAAGCTCAAGCTATCCTGCTCGCACATATGGCGCGTTGTGTTTAGCGCTATTTCGCTCGTCTTGTAGCATTACTACTTTTTTACTATATTAATTGCGCACTAGCTTGCGCTGAGTTTCCGTTCTACTCGCCATTGTTAGTGCTTTTATTAAAGCACCCATATGATCGTATGTAAATACAGTATACAAAAAAAACGAGTTTGGAGTAAATATAGCGAAACGACACTCTTGCATTGCGTGATAATAATTATTTCCCATCAAATTCACTACGGTGATGAACTAAGAGAGAAGAAAATGTGATTGAAAATTTAATAAATAACCTCTTCATAACTAATAAATAACATAATTGTCAATCAACGCGTTTTAATCCAAACTCGATAAAAAATCATACAAATCATGAGATAGCTACATTTGTGTTGCAGGAGTGTAATTTACATATGCTAAGGCTAAGCTTTCCTTCATTATAACACCTGATTATGATATACGAGGCTATTATGCAGCGAGCATTGTTAAGCGAGTCAACGAGATATCTTCTATGTTAGCATTTTCAACTATTTTATACAATTGTAAAATCTGACACAAGATATTACTAGCAACTCTTGAAGATTATCCATGTTACAAATGTACACTATAAAAGGCAAATTTCCAAATTGCTTTTATTTTAATCTGGGCAATTGCATTCCAGTCATATTTTGGACAGTTGTTGGAATCGTCGCATAGATACGAATCGACGGTCGATCTACTATTGTTTCGAACCTACTATAATCATACGGCGATTCTGAACAATCACACAAAATATGACATAATATGTAGTTACATTTTTGTAACACCTGTATATTATGAAATATGGACAAACTACTATTTTTATACCGAAACAATTTTACTATAACCATCTACATAGGTTATTGTATTAAATCTTTATTTGTGAAAATTTACAATATGTCATGTCTGTGTGTGTATGATGCATTGTTACAACTTCGTTGGTCACCCCCATCCCGCAACACTGTTAGTAACTATAAATACACATATACAAAGTATAACCGTGCTGCTGAGAGAATAATTAACAACCCAAACCAAAACAACTTACGCAACCATTCAACACCTGGCAAGATCCTCGCGCACTAACCGAAACTAAGGAACAATTTATATGCACATGCAATATTATTATTTAAAAAAAAAAACGATAATACGAAATAACTGAAATCTAACTCCTATAACCATTGCGCATCACCTTTTGTAAAACATTCCAAACTTCAGCAAACAAAGCCGTAATATACGAGTGACTTACTCTTGTCTTATTTCCACCCAAACCCAGGGAAGGCAGAAATAACTAAAAATAAAAACATAAACATGCTAAACAAAAAATATTTCAAAGATAATTTCGATATTTCAATTACAAAAAACATTTAAATTCGAATATAATCCTTGTTATTACAAAACCAAATATTATATACAAAGCAAAGAAAATGTTAAAAAGTTAATTCCGTTGTTTCGGTGAGTTGTTAGGACGGCATGCATAAATACATTTAATGTGCATTATGTATGAAATTTACATTAACTTATTGCAAAAATAGCACTCTACATGCGTCATACATTAAAATAAATGCATGTATTTCAAGAAAACTGGTTGTGAAAATAAATGCATTTCAAGAAAACCGGTTGTTATCACACTAACAAATAATGCCCAAACCAAAAAGTATTATGTACTAACAAATAGCCAAACATTTGGTCAAATATTGTTCTTGATATTCATATGTTACATGACAAAACCAACATGACTGGAGTGTGATTTGTGTATTGTATGGCATGTACTGTGAATCCAGCATTGACAAACCTCAGATCCTTCACTCTGTATGTATAGCATGACAGAACAACAGACTTTATAACATAAAACTGACATAATTATACACCATCACAAAAGTTATAATGCAATCACAATGAAAATATATTTTTATTCCAGTACACATATTAAGCAATATAGTGTGTATAAGCTTATATACCAAAAAGGAGGGTAATATAAATTATAGTATAAAGAAGAGACGTAAGAGGGAAGTAAAAGATCAGGAGGAGACAAGCAGTATAAGAATGTATTAGTAGCAACTGTGGCCCTACCTCGTCACCGTTGGCGGCCTCCGAGGTCTTCTCCGGGTACACTCCTGCGCGGAGGAAGGACGCCTTCCACGAGTCCACGTCGTCCTGGTTTTCACACGACAACTCTAGCTGCTTGTAGTCCTTTAAACAACAATTACTTCATTTCATACAATGTTACAATCATAAAGCCACTCTGTCAACAGTATTTTCATCTGACACTGCGGTAAAGACAATTAAAAAAAAATTGGTAATTTAAATATGAATATAATAAATATATATCACCGATAATTCACTAAAATAAAAATTCTATTACGAGTTGGTGTAGTACGTTTGGCGATCAGCGGTGATTTCGAATAAAATTGCTGTATGACTGGAGTCTTCAACTATTAACGATTGAAAAAGACTAAATTCTCATAGGAATGTAGTTAAGCACGCTTCTCATTTAATTCCCCTTTCGGAACTAAAGTATGGCCAAAAAAGTTACTAAAATAAACACCACAATATACCCACAATGGCTATCTCGTCATCACATTATATCATCATTATCACATCACGTCATCACCCATATTGCAGTTAGTATAGATTGTCACTGATCAAAACGATTAGAACGGTCTCATGGCATGGTTTTATAAGTCCTACAACTACCTGTTTAAGGGTCGGCAACGGACGAGTGACACCCTGGTATTGCAAGCGTATTCCATCTCTCGTAACGGTGACCACTTAATATCAGGTGGGCCGTATACATGTTTGCACCTAATGGTGTAAGCAAAAAAAAGGTAGGCGTTTCGTGCTCAGATGCAAAGTACGGGTCGCGTATTGTGTGGACACGAATGTACCTTGTAAACGTTCCGGCCCTCGGGGTTGAAGAGCGCGAACATGTGGCGGCGCGACATGAAGCCCTGCTCGAGGTCCCTGAGCTTGAGCCCGTCGAGCGGCAACATGTACTTCTTCTCGCGCTCCTCCTCGTCCTTGTACCACGAGATGCTCTCCGACGTCAGCACGAACCAATAGTCGCGGGAACCACCTGCCACCGACATTCGTCTATTTCTAGTCTCTTTCCAAGTATTTTCGGGTCGCTTTAGTTCCAGCTGTATACAGAGTCACTGCCGGTATCACAGGTTGACCACATAGACCATTTTCGACCGAAATTAATATAATTTCGCTTCGAAAGAGATTTACAACACTGGATTTTTAGAATCAGGAACGACTGTCATATTATATTGTGTAAAAACATTACCTTTCATAATTCCCAAATTGTGTATGCACATGTATCCTTTCCTGATGACCTGGTTGCCTAGCGCACGGTGTCCTGACTTCGTCGAGTTTTCTGACTGATTCTGAGCACTGGAAAATAGATTACTTAATAGTGTATCATAAATTATTGAACTCTACAGAAATTTACAGTAAGCGTGCATGATTAAAAATACAGTTTGGCTTACTTGGCGAAGCCAATGAAGTCCTCGTGATTAGTATTCATATAGGCCAGTTCGCAGTCGATGAGTAAGACCAGTTGGTCCTTGCAGCTCTGCTCCCGTGACCGCACGTGAGACATGATGATGCGCTCCGTCTCCTCGCGCAGCCGCGGGTATCGGGACATCTGCAAACAATTACACGCTGATCACTATCATACATTAAAAAGCGTCCTCATAACGAAAAGTCACTACGATTACTGTCTGAAAAGATCCGACATCAGAAAATAAATAAATAATCATAAATAAATACATAAATCAGTCACACATTCAATGTTATAATAAGAACACCCTCCAACTTTATTGAGCTAATCTACGCTAATTAATTTCATAGCCTGTTTATACTCAAAAACATAACTGGCATGGAATGCACATAAACATATAACTTCAAAAGCCTGTCATATTAAATAACTTAGTAGCTATGTCCGGTATGCACGAATGCAATCATCTGATCTGTTACCTACCTACGAAACAACGAAGAGTACAGAAGTTTGCATGCGCAAAAAAAAACACCTACAAATTAGGCATATCAAATTCCGATAGTTTGTGAAAATAATACAAACGTTTCTGTACGAACTTGTAGCATAAAGAATAAAAGTTAGACACATAAATGCAATCAGTGCCGGTAGCAGGAACATTTTCGACTACGTATTCGAAAACATAACTCGCGACATGTCAAGTTATATACTAATTTTTAGTTCCACTATTCACCGCCGCAGCGCTGTTCATTTTTAAATACAAAAATAGTCGATGGCGATACGATATTATTCATGCATGCCGCAAATTATTCATGCTTGCCCTACAGACCGAAACCCTTTTGGGGTAGTCAGAATGTATAGACCGCATTTCTCTTTTTGACTAGCCTTTTTATAAACTCATAAATCAATTCATAAATGTTCTCTGGTAAAATGAATACTGAAGCTTACCCTTTCAGTGCAAATCCGAACGACGTTGGAAAGCTCCTGCACGACCAGATCCACACACTTGAGACTGGGTTCCTTTAGGCGGGAAATTTGTTTCTTCACTATAGCTTCGAACGCCATGTCGGGAGTGAACAACCCCACCTATGTAACAAGAACTCCTTTAAATATCAGGATGGGGAAGGTTTCTAGAATAAAATATAATTATGATGCATTAGCTTATGCTCGCGACTTCGCCCGTATAGAAACAGGATATATAGCCAGTTCTAATCAGGCATAGATTAGCATTCAGTAGTTCCAAACATAAAAACAAACGACCAATTGTTACTTACTTATAAATTAAAATAAATATAGATTAATGGTTTTCTTACCCTGATACCGTGGATATTCCTAATGGCGAAAGCAATTTCCCTGCGCAGTTCCTTTTCATCAAACTCCATTTTCACAATCTCGAAGGGAAACCTCTCGTGGAAGAGCCGGTTGATCTTGGCACCGCCCGACAGCTCATTGGTATTGATCTGAGCCGAGCCCGAACCTTCGATCGTTCGCTCGAAGTCAGTTTGTAAGGTCTGGATCATCCTGTAAAAATAATACATGGAAATTGATTAATGTACCAAATACATATTCTTACCGAGTCATTAATTTAATCATTACGAGCTGATCACTAATATGGGCACCCAAAGTCTTAAGACTAGAATATATACATACTGTGTTAGATTCATCACCTGTGGACCCCCACAGGTGTACCAACTGACTATTATTAAGCCTTTATTCGTTTACTAAAATTTTGTTAAATAATCACATTCATTATGTCCTGATTTAAGAAGTCCACCATTTACTTGTCAATTTTCAATGAAAGCACCTCAGTTGTTGGTCGTAAAAACGTCATAAACGTCCCAAAAGACAGAGTGTTAGTGACAATAATGGTCACAAGTCCTGCAATGGGCAGTAAGTTCATAAGGTGCTGGTAGTACTTACTGCAGCATAGCCTTGGTCTTGATGGAGGGGTCATCGGGCCGGAAGTGTTTGTACTGGTCGACGTCCTTCTCCAAGGCGAGCAGCTGCTTCTGCAGCTTGTCGCGCAGGCCGGGCAGCGTGTCGCGGATGTGGTTGGTTAGCTGCTGGTTCAACACGCGCTGCAGGTACGGTGTGCCGAGCCGATCCGCGAGGTGGCGATACGATGGGTGACTGAAATACATTCAAACACCTTATTAAATCTATACATGAACTGATCAGAAATTTACTCAGCATCATTAGACTATATATTATTACAGATAAAGGACCTTGTACTTATAATTTTTAAATACAATATAGCTATAATCATCATCATGATCATGAGAGATGCAAGGAAAAATGCGAGGTAAAAATCAGCCTGAAAAATTAAAGGTATTCGATCATCCATAAATTAATAATGCATTTGTTTGTCCGTCTTTATGCGCCCCTATATCTATATTTAACTACGATGAAACCTGAAGGATATACCTAAGGAAGAACTTCCTCTCAGCAGCGAGCGCAGCGGAGATATCCTTGCGTCCGTCGATGTCCTTCTGCGATCGGTTAACGACGCCGATGTACCCGCGACGCAGTGGCAGCAGTTTATTCTCCAGCACATCGCGAGCGTCCGTACCCTCGTCCATCAAATCCAACTTTGTGATAACACCGATGGTACGTAGACCTGTGAAATATAAAACGCCAATCTATTAAATCTAAGACTATATGACCTTTTTTGCTTCAAAGATCGACGACGAGAATGATATCAGAGTCTGTGATTATAGAAGGCCCACAAGAAGTTGGATGATAATGCAAATGACGACATGTAGGCAACATTATAATACAGATGAGACGCGAAACATTTCTGGTATCAAACCAGTGATAGAAGAAGACTTCATGATGCTATTTCCGTAATGTATTGTGTTCTTCATGATCTTCAGTCTCATTAGCATATTTTCAATAAATATTTGCAACCATTTCGTCAACAATTATATTTTTAATTTGTTTTTACCTTGTGGATCAACTTCCTTTGCCAGTTTGAGTGCATCGCTGTTGGCCAAGTCCGTGTTTGCTGGTGTGACAGCCAGGATGAGGCAGGACTCGCGCCGGATGAACTGGAAGATCATGCCTTTGATCTGCTGCTCGATGTCCACCGGCTGGTCGCCGATGGGCACCTTCGTCAGACCCGGCAGGTCGATCAGCGTCAGGTTCAGGACTAGAAAAAAACAGTATTTTCGTTATCAGTTAGGTCAACAAATTGTATGTACGTGCATATAGAGGAGATTTCTGGTCTAGTGGTTAGTAAATCTGACTTTTATGCTAGGGGATGAGGGTTTGATTCCCGCCGGGTCAAATATTTAATTGAAAAATATGTTTGCGTAGCGTGTGGGTTTTTCAATGTAATATAAGTAAATATGTATTAACAAATAAAAGTATATAAGTATTATATCAGCTGCTGGTTCCCATAGTAAAAGCTGTGCTTAGTTTTTGGTCAGATGGCGCTGTTATAATTTGCGAGCATTATTATTATTATTATTAATTATATCATCACGCCAGGTCCATTTCTGTGTAAGCAGAGAATAAAGCGCTATTTCACACTTGACTTGCACACTTCTCTTCCTAGATGCTCACCGGTTCCGATTAACACGGAAAATACGCTCATCATTATTTAATTTATGAAATATCATGAATGAGAAAACGGCAAATATCCGAGAATAAATACTGTTTGTTGTCTCGCGATTCAATTCGCGTTACAATAATAGATACATATTTATTCTTTATTCATCTATACAGATGTACATCCATAAGCATTAAACATTAAATTGTGCGTGAATGAGTAACGCGTGCAGTTTGGTATGTTTACGGTTGAAGAAAAACATAAGGTCATTGTTAACCACCCAACAATAAAAAGCAATAACAATATTGCTTATTATTTGATACCACTCTCAACATAATCTAGTGCTATAATCATAACTAGGTATACCTATATAGCATATCATAATATGTGCATGACCCCAATAAAGCCCTGTGATAATTGAATAAAGTTAATGCATCAGTATAATTAGGTATAGTAATAATTGCACATCTCGTTCACTGAGTAGGTAGTTCACATCCATAGAACATAGATATGCGTAAATCAATGCGCCTAAGACAAATACAGGTAAGCACTGATAAGGAAAGATTTATGACGTCATTTTATATCTATGTCAGCACACACTTAGCAAGAGAACAGTTTTCAAGAGCTAGCATACAGTTCTGCCCTACTCCTAACTATAGAGACCTTACTGAAACAAAACTCAATAAATTATTCATGCAACTGCAGATACCAAACCTATAATGAACGTAACTATTCTAAATGTATCCATAATTATCCGATAACTTATAACATCCACCAACATCTAAAACTATATAAATTGGCCAAACAAAATGAATCGGGTTCGTACTATAAATAATAAACATCGCACGCACCTGTTAACAAGCAATGGACAGACATTGGGCATGTAGGTCAGCATTGGGCGACGTCTGGATCGCATAGCAAATAGGCATTAGAGATCTTGATCTTGCATAGCTTAAGTCTCACATTGGGCCATATTTGGAAACATAGTAGTGTGCGGCATTCATGCAATATGTAACTAGCTAATTACCGGTATGAAATCGTTATCTACGCATACAAGGTTGTATACGCTTTTTTTTTATTTTTGAACGAGAATCAACCTGTCACGAGGTCAGCCATTCAATCTTTATGCCGAAACAGATAAAATGTTCCTCCTTCGTACGTTGTAGTTTCACCTAACACATTTTTCTACAGTACATTTACACAAGAGTAAAATGAAGAATGACTATACGGTCCAGTAAGTGTTGCCTATAAATGCTTGCAATACCCGGGGTATACCAAGTGGGGCGCCGACGCAAACTTATAAAAAAAAACATATACTAATTGAAGTGGCATTTCACCACACAAGTTAACGGTGCTTCTCTTTAGATAAACATATATTTATCCAAAATTAACAACGTAATTTTCACCAATTGTCTCTTATTCAACAGGGCAATAAATATAATAATCCTAGAAGCCCGGCTCGTTCTTGTTTCCAAAGAGTTTAATATAAGGCGACGAGATTAATCTAACCCTCGATAGTTAACACTTTAATCTGATCTAATCTGAGTACATAATAAAAGTGAAATACCTCACACTGAATCACGAAATCTCAGGAAATATAAATGCTACAAACTTCCGCTAAATCAGCTAAGAAAATATTTTTAATTCAGCCCATTTGGAGTAAAAGGGGTTATAATTTTGTATGTTCGGATGAAATCGTTAGTACAGCTACTATTTAAATGGTTATATATAGTTTAAATCACCATGAATACATACATACGTGTTTACACAATCGACGTACATATAAATGAGAGCTTCCTTTACTCGTTTCAATGAACTGACATCAAAATATTTTTATCAGCCGATGTTTAACGACTCAGGAAAATGCTTTATTACCGCTATATTATGCTATTTTGAGCAGACATTTCAATATAATAATATTTTTTAAAGATAAAATACTAATAGGTAATTGAATAGCATGAAACCAATACAGCTCGATGCAATTTTTAGATAACCCAACCATTTAACGTATGAATCCCTTTAGAAGAACTCTACTGACTACGAATCTGTTGAGAATACATTCAATCTATTATATCTCCATGAGTGCTGTCCAACTGAGAGCTCCTAAGAACTCGACCCGAATAAAATAGAAGATATTATACCAATCATCGGTGGAAACTACAATGTTTACGCCATTCAATTGTCATGTAGCAACTTACCCTTAACGTTTATTATCAGTTGAATCGCCTTTGTCTAAAAGCAACAGTGAATCATTTATTTGATGAATTATCTAAGACGAGACTGTATACACATGTATGATAGCATAGTTCACCTAGTGGGTACCTGTGTCTATTAATTTAATTTCATTACTTCAAATTGGATCAGGCAGTGGCAATTACTCCATTATTCAATCGTCATTTAACCTGTTAAATTATTAGTTATTACATCGTGAAAATGGCGCTCTAGCATTGGAATGTGTATTCTTTTATCTAGTCTTAATATACATCATACGTTAATTGCATACTATTATAAACTATATATTTCGCATCACCTCTGGCCATAGAAGTTAGTTCAAGACCTGCGTAATGCACTACAGGACTATCTATGTCATTTGCCTATGTATTCTTGTTGCAATAACGGTAAAATACATAATAAATATAGTTTAATATTGTCCGGCTGTTACTAACGGTTGCCTACAGCGCGGCAGTGGAGTAAGCTTTGTTCGTGACCATAAGGGGCTATGCCATTTGACTTCAACTCTCTCTTCAATTGTTACGTTTCTAGTGGAGTGGCGAGTCGAGCGCAAATTTAAAAACAATTAGGCGCTTTAAAGACAATCTTACTAAACAAATAATTTATCTATATGTTCTATTATGTTGCTAGATGTTACTTAAAACTGAACCAATAATTGATGAATTGGAAAAGAAGATAAGAGTGAAATGACACGCTATACTCTCTGCTCACCCCGAACGAAACCGGCGCGGCGTGATGATATACATATAATTACCGTAGAAATAACTATTTAATAAAACCATTAAATACTATGTTTTGTGTCGTAAACCACAGACCACAGTTGACTTGATTGGAAATATCATAATTGACTTAGTTCTGAATTATTTTAATTACTACTCATTATAAATAGAGCGATAAGATAGCTCATGCATTCAGAACATAAACGACATTTAGAGCTACTTGCGTATTGCAATCGCACATAATAATGGTTCAGTACACATGTGTACATGACTTACAATATTAGTTTGTACTTATATCCTGTGATATAGTAATGCATAATAATGTGCAATGAAGATGTTTAGTCTATATACTCATATGATATAACCACCAAGACATTCTGTACGTACAGATCTGCAATCTAGGCTATATGAATCCAAGTCATAGTAACATATCGTAATTTAGTGCTGCGATTAAGGAGATAACCAGTCAACGTGTAAACTGTAATTTTTGATTACCTTCTTGCTCATTTTAAGGTGCGCAATCGAGTTCCGTACTAAAAACAAACTAGGTTAAATGACAAACTTAACTTTACCGATCGATCCCTCGACACGGCTATTGCACCAACCACAAATGAGATTTTTATAATAGTAAATACGTTCTTTTTTTAGAAAACATTGCAATACACACTATATGAGCATTTCAGGCGTCTACTTGTTGCCATTATTAAGAAAAATATACGTTTCTAGTATAGGGGAGCCCCCTATTTTTTATTTTATATTTATATTTGTTGTTTTAGTGGCAACAGAAATACACATTCGGTGAAAATGTCGACTGTCTATCTATTACAGTTCATGAGATACAGTCCGCTGACAGACAGACGGACGGACAGCGAATTTATAGTAATAGGGTTCCATTGGTTCTCCTTCGGGTACGGAACCCTAAAATGGCGACATGACCTAACATTTTCTTTAAAAGAATTAAGCCGTTTGGCTATGTCCTCAGGCAGACGCATACAGTAAACTACCAACTTGATAATGCTAGTATGCTTAGTTTACTTACCATTGGGCGAGTAAACGCGGAGATTGATGGGCACAGGTGAAATGCCTTTGTTGGAGCCAGTAATGCGGTCCGTCTCCGCTTCGATTTCACTGCGCACCTCATTGAAGTCCACGAACTTCTTGCCCTTGCAGTGGAGAAACTCCGCATATTCTGTAAATAACATTTCACATAATGCTTTATTTCAAAAACGAAAACTATAGAACATGGCGAATATGGCCGAGACGACAATTCCAAATTTCTACGTTGTACAGTTTCTTGATAATCGGGTGGACATTTATTCTTTTTGTTATTAATTATGATTAGTATTAATATTAATGCCCCGACATTTTCACACAGTGCCGTCCACGTTCTAAAGTAAGCATAAAAACAGATAGAATACTTATACATATATTTTTGTAAGTATTTACAAAAAAAAACTTTAAATAAATAAAACATCATAAATATAAGACGCAAGACAAGAACTAAATGCCTATCACATAAATATGTTTACCCCGGCGGGAATCGAGCCCGTGACACCTAGCGCAACAGTCAGTATACTATCCACTGATACCAACGATGTCGTCAAATCAATAAGTAGTAAGTAATTCATTAGGATTGATTTGATGCCTTTGCCTGTGGGTCTGTCTGATTGTTCTCAAGCGTGGTATCTGCTAAAATGTAATAGCAGCTTCCCGGCCGTGACAAGTCGCTAGCGTCGATGAAGCCGGAAGGCTACTGACCTATACGTGACCGGAAAAAAATATCACAAAAAATAAACAGAGTTCATTGTCTGTCACTAATACGGCTATTGAAAGTCTTCGTTTGTTTTACATAATGATTTTGACTTTTTGAAACATTTGTTTTACATGATGAAAATTATTTCGTGTATCCAAGAGGGTTACGTCATTTAGGGCACTTGAAGTAATATTATCATCCTGTTAGGATTTGCCATTATTTTGTGTCGGTATATGCAGCCGGCAAATTATAAGTAGGAACCAAATTCATATATATAAGACAAGCGACTGCCGCCTGACTCACGGCCTTCTTTATATAAAACTAGCGGCCCGCCCCGGCTTCGCACGGGTAGACATTAGTTTCGGAGCCTAGACATTTTTCAAATATTTTGTCTACCCGTGCGAAGCCGGGGCGGGCAGCTAGTATAAATATATCCTATGTTACTCAATGATCATTTAGCTTTCTAACGGCGAAAGAATTTTTGAAATCGGTCCAGTAGTTTCGGAGCCTATTCAATACAAACCCACAAAAATACAAATCTTTCCTCTTTATAATAATAGTGTAGATGTAGATAGTGTAGGTAAATGTGGCAACCAACCGTATGGCCCGCCTGATGGTAAGCGGCCACCGTAGCCAACCGTAACGAATGAAGTTGTTAACTAATCGACGTGCACAATGTGCGATCGCGCCACTACCCCCCCTACTACGGTAAGAACACGTTGTAATGACACATAATTAGTAAACCCATTAGTTGTATTAACATCCAAAATTCAGTTGAAGGTTAATGATGCAGTCTGAATATATTTTGGTTATGCTTAAGTGGAATATTTGCAAATCGGAATGAGACGTAAATACGGGTTATCTTTATGTACCCTATTAAAAAATACTAGGAATAATTTAAATATTCTTTTTTGACTGATTCTTTTTCTTAACTGAAATATTCTTAATAGGTATCATTATAATAATTTATTTGTTTGTCAGGCTTTGTCATCGTCCACTGCACCTACCTACATACATGACAATAAGCTACCTTTGAAACTTCTAGAACTATATGACTCGCTTCCCCTTGACACCCCTTAATATGTTCAGGGTGAAATTTGAAATAAGTAGCTACCTAAATAGCAATTAAGTACCAGTATATCTTAGTAGAGAGTTATAAATGGTTTAGATTAACTTTAGTATAATAATGTATATTTTCTGTACTCTTCTGACGAAAATAAATAAAAATTAATTTTACAGGAACCTAAAAAAGTTGTTCCATGTTCTTGGTCATACCTGCATTTGCATTTATGAGCTGCAAAATCAAAGGACGCCGGGTCACTATTCCAGATCCTCTGGGCAAGAAATCTCTGAAACAAATACAATAAAACCATTAATTTTATTATGTACTCAAAATTATTTAATGTAGGTATTAAGGCTTATTGTCCTCATGGTTGCAGGTACAAATCATCTTCCGGCGTAAAGCAACCTAAACAGTTAGCAATAAATCTGAATATGTTTATTATGACGACACAAAATTACATTACTGTTACCACTATTATTCATTCTCTATACAAAAATTGTTCCAAAACTAGATATAAATAAAACACTGCTACAGATTTATACACCCAGTAAACCCTCAATAAAGTTCAATTACACTGCTTGTTTCATGCCAAATTATCCACTCAAAGTCACCATAACTGCCTGTCAAATAATTCACATTACAGCTTTTAATAAATTTGTATTTATGGTGATCACAAACTGTGAGGAAAGTGTTAGCATTGAGCAACTGAAGTTACAGCTGTAAATGTTGACCATAGACTTTATACAAAATAATATTCTCTTGTCTAAAAAATTTCATCCATTTTCATCCATACTAATTAATAAATAAAAATATTAACATTATATCATTAATTTATTAGCCAAAAAAATATAGTTGAAACACAAACTAAAGTAGGTAACTAGCAAATTTATGTTGACATGTAATAATAACAATTAATGCAAGTGCTTTGACATACAAACTTAATTTTACCTACATTATTTAAGGCACCGATAAGTTAGTCACACTTTTTATGTATGAAAATTATGATTATCAATCCTATTATTTGCATTAAAAGTGAATGTTTTGATGTTTGTTTATTATGCAACCCCAAAATGGCTTTTGTCATAATCTACTCCTGAAATCTACTCCTGTCCCAGTTCACCATGAACTGGGACATCAAAGTATAAATGAACACCCGCAGGTAAAACTGTGGGGTGCATTTGTGGTTAGGTTTTTTTTATGATTGTTATTGTCAATGGAAGGTACTAAATAAATAAAAAATACCTATTATACATAATTTAAAAAACGTAATAAATTTGATTGACTAAGCTTTTAATTCAGAATTACCTACCTCTAAAATAAACTCAAACTCAACTCAAAATAGTTTTTATTTGACTAGACTTTACAAGTAAAACTTTCATATTGTCAGAATTTACCACAATAGAAAGAAACACCATACATTTATATACATCTTTATATTTTGGTAATATGATTTCTTAAAACCATTGGACCTTCACAACTTGCTTATAGCTATCACTGAACTCATATCCTCCTAAAATGGATAATGTTGTTTGAGAGTTCATGGGTGATAAACATTAGATGCATACATATTTATTTTGACAAATAACAACAGAATATCAAAATTCTTCTACATTTCACAAACCAAATGACAATCAATACAGTATATTAAGTTTATAAGTATCTGATAGTTGACTCTTCTTTGTGTGGGATTGCTTTGTTTGTGTATTATGAAAAGTAACATTTACCATGTTCATTTTCAAATCAAAGTGCATGAGTCATAATGGTCAATAGAAAAGAAAAAGTCAATTTCAGCTAAATAGCTGAGTTTCTAGTATGATTGTGATTTAATAATTTAATCATAAAATCTATTTTAAACATCACTTATCCAGTAAACAAGCAATTAGATACAACTATGGCTTACAGCTCTGAGTAAGCGATGTACGCATATCTTTACTTCTGCCTAAATTCATTTTTACCATTTAAATCTCACCTGCCGACAAAATTTTCTAATACCGAGCTCTTTCCTGCGGACTGACCACCCACAACCGCAATTTGGGGAAGATCAAGGGACATGTGCACGCCCATTTGCACAAATGCATCTTGTAGTTTGTTTACAATGGGGATCAGTTGTTGCATTCCAAAATTCCCTGCCATTTTTTCTAAGATACATTAAGTTTCACACTTGCTTCACGAATAACACTTGCTCATCATCAATTCATCATCGTTAAACTAATTTATTTTTCAATATGGAGGTGGGTGGCTACGTACGTTTCTTTTCTATAGGTAGGTAGGTCCTATTCAACTGTCAAAAGTGTCAAAGTCAGTTAACTCAAAGCTGTCAAGTGTCAACAACATCTTTTTTTTCCGCTATGGCAATCAGTCCTTTTCAAGGACTATTTTTGCCAGTGTCGAGTATAAGGAACTATAAAATTCCTCAAAACTATGTCATGCATATTAATAGGGACATTTGGCAACATATATTAATACTTAATAGGAAGTAAGGAGAAGGGATAAGTAAATAATTATATTTAAATTGGAATATACTAAAAACTTTATAATGGATTTAATTTAAACTTTGTTACACAAGGAAAGGACAGATGATAGATCATAGGGAAGGGGAGCTCTTAATTTAACAAAGATATTATTTAAGGTAGAGAATTATATAAGGGACAGTTAAATAATAAATGGGTGATGCTTCCATCATCCAAACCACACTGGCATAATGCAGAATCTTTTAAATTCAAATGTACCTATGAGCAGCAGCGCCTCAACCTCAAACGAGCCATACCGTTTAGTCTTTCCAATCTAAGATCCTACCGTTTGATCCTATCCTATAACGTGATCCTAAACTAAAACATGACTGTAAAATATCAGGATATTGATATCTCTCTCAGATTTATATATTTTTACCAAACGTACGTGATAAACTGAGATTGGTGTCATATGAGGTTCCATATTTTTAACAGGACCAAGCATTGCATAATCGTGCTGTGACAAAATTAGTAAAACTATTAAAAGTTTCAGAATAATACTAAAGCTCGCTGACGTTAGCTACCTTTAGTTATTGTTCTGAGATTCAAATATATCCAGGGCATCAGTGGTTGGTAACCAGTATAGCAAAAACGTAAATCCTAAGCTAATGATGGTGCTGATCTATGCTATGGTGAAAGTATACCCAGCAACATAAGCAGCAACTCGACACTTGGAAGCTCATTTGGGCTTTTCGATTTCAGTTAGAATCACAATCAGATAAATGGTAATGGTATGGCATAACAGGCATAACATTGCTAAGGTACTTCGAGTTTTATCTTTAAGAATCAATATTATTTGACATGCGCACTAAATGTAGGGCACTGTATATCGAAAATTATATTTTTTGAAACGCACAATAATTATTGCTTTTATTAGATCATCATTGCTTTCAGCATAGAAAAGAAATAGTAACGACATGAAAACGGGTCTTATACGCGATATTAAATTGTTTATTTACCTCCCGACGTTTCGACCGAGTTGCATCGCCCGTGACCACGGCCGATATATTTGTTTAAATCGCGAAAGTTTAAAAAACAGTAGAATAGAAATATTTTATTTTTAAATAGGCCCATAATTTATTCTGACGGGTCCACTTATTTCTATTTTAAGTATGAATTAAAGCATATTAATATTCGTACGTTGTCAATATTACTAAATGTATATACCGATTTTGAGTAAGATTTAGATTTACACAAAAAATGCAAATTGCTTACTCTTTTGTAAGTGCTACAAAAAATCTTCTGAATCAAAATGAGTTCATCTAAAAATAAAATAGCACTTCCTGCCCACTTTATACACAAAGCAGCAACACAAAATCCAATACTTATTGGCCTATATATTTGTGAGAGAGTGTGACTATAACATGGGCCTATTTTTATGATTTCGGTAAATAGTCCTTTTGAGTCGATAATGATATGATAGTAAACTGTTTAGTACATACCGTCCCACAAAGTTTTCCAGTACGGAACTCTTCCCTGCAGACTGGCCACCCACTACAGCAATTTGTGGTAAATCTAGCTGCATATGCACCCCAAGCTGAGTAAAAGCATCTTGTAACTTATTTACTATAGGAATCAATTGTTCCATTCCCATATTCCCGGACATGGCTGCCGGTTTTCTCAAGCACTCCTCGTCTTATGAGCTTCTCCGCAGATCCTCGCCTACTGATTTTACTTTCATCAATATACTACAAGGCGACAAAGTGCGCATGCGTTAATGAAAAAAATGTACTTTAATACATATAATGGTGTATCGGGCTCCGTTAAAAATAATAAAGTCACTATAATTCCACGAATTCCACGTAATATAACAATATGAGTAAAGCAATATCATTGCCTCAACACTGTTTGTTGCAACAGTTATTATAGCATATTTTAAAATATAGCAACCAACTTTTCTACTCAGCAAGCAATAATAATAATAATAATGATCTGAAATTCCAGAGCTCCCAGACCTACGTGATATTATCAAGGCTGGATTCATTAAGGGGACATTGCTAACAACCAACATACATTACTCCTAGACTCCTCCCGCGGGCCATTTCTTCAGACAGACTGTGATGAGTGTGACCATGGTAGAGAGCAATAGGATTCGTTATTAAATATATTTTATGATAATTATTGAAAAATATTGTACGGAAATAATACTACTAATAAGGTTTCCAGTACATCTAAAGGATGCGCAGTGCTGACAGTTAGGAAACACGTTCGTCTCTTATGCTGCTAGCAAATAAATTACTCTCAGCTTAGTATTGCAAGTGTCCATAGTAATGCGATGTGGTGGTTCAACGAGCACTGCTCGGCGCTGAGACCGATCTGTTTGTGTCCGTGCACGATATCAGGCTTATTGGTAGTTGGGCTTTTGTTGGGTCCAGGCTATCCCAGACGTCGACCCTTGGGATCTTTTGTGCTGGGGCTTATTGGTAACAACAGTCCTCTCTGTAATGTCAAAATCATCTCAATTAAGCGTGGCACGTAAATACCTACTTATAACATGGTACCTCAAACTCAATATAGGCCCAAAGTATAGGCCTTATTAAATAAAACGTAGTGGTTATGTACTCTGTGTTATTAAAACCCTACACTACGGTCAAGTCAAATACCAACTCAAATATATCATCTTGGCTCTCATCTCGGACCTCAGGGCGCAACACTAAGGTATCACTATTGATTCCGAGGATGATATTATTATTCGCCATGTGTATTTTTTTACCTATTTTTACGATACGAACCCTCAAATAGAGACCACAGAGTACATAACCACTACGTTTAAGAGCCGTTTATATTCTCTTGGACTAAGTATTTCATTTTAATTAAAAAAAAAATACACCATCAAACACTAATTTTACATTAAGCAAAAATAAAGGTTCTATTATAATATTCGACCTTTAAGTTAGATGATTATATTACAGGCCCAACGTACACAACGTTGGGCCTTGAAACTTTGTCCCCTTCGTCTCCTTTATTTTTACTTAATCTATTTATACTTAATTTATAGACTGCTTTGAACATTGACCATTGTAGATTTGGAATAAAAAGTCTAATTTGTTTTGTATCAACTCGACTAAACTTCTATGTCAAACTAGCCAGATATTTTTTTAATACATATTTAGTTATTATATTCACCGCCAGAGTGTGCTTTGTCGCGTCTTTGTGACGTCACGCTATTGATTGTGAAAAGGAAGGAGATCGTCTTTTGGAGACGCCATCTTAAAATAAAGTGATATAAGTTTTGGTAGGGTAGATTATTGCTAAAATCCAAAGTAATCTTGTTTAAGAAATTAGTAATTGAGCTTAAATAATTTTAATTCCCTTATACCAAGTGTAACGTACCAAGGTATATATTTATTTTGCTTTTGTTGTTTCGTAGCAAGACAAAATCAGTTTATTTACCGTTCTTATAGCAAAGCCCTGTCCCGTTAGTACTGTTGTTTTGGGTTAAGTAAAATTACCTCTTAGAAGAATCAGACGATAGTGCTAACAACGATTCAAGTGATAAAGTAATATACATCGATCGAGCGAACATCCGACGGATGTAACACGTCAATAAACTTCAGAGGGCAGGGCTCGAATTTTATTGTGCTAGCAGTGCTGTGAAAGTGTTTTGTAATTATTATACTGTGATTTAGCTTATTTCATCCATTATTATATGAAATGTCTATAACGAAGTAAAACGTTACGATCTATACGAAGGACAAACTAGCTACACAGTTCCTTGTCATTTGTCCTTAGTTACGCGAGTTTACGGATTGTTACAAGAGTTTTAGTGAGCGCTGGTTGCAGTTGGTGGTCGGCGCGAGGGTAACCTCCTGATGGTGTGTACATCGCAGCATGTCTGCACTCTCTACGCCGGGCGGCGGAGGCACTACGGCGCAGAGCAAGCCGACGTCCGGCAAGCAAAAGTATCAGAAGTTGGACATCAATAGCTTGTATTGTGCCAACAGAGTGAGTGAAACTCCTTCAAAACCATCAATGTCAAGGTTGATGACCCCCACTTATGTTTTACTTATTTCATTTCCTTTAACTTTTTCTTGATCATTGTTGTGCTGTATTGTAGATAAGAAGTAGATTATTTGTATATGTTTATGAAAACCAATGACAGTCTGATTTAAAAACAAGTAATGTCAGAGGTGCTCTGCTTAGCTCATAATAGTGTAGTTGTTCCAGTTGACTAGTTTGACCTCCATCTTGCTAGCTTTCAAGGGTACTGAGTGCATTTCATTTTTCTTTGTGTAATACCTAAATAATTTGTTTTAGTCATTCAGCCAGGACTTATGGACTTTTCCATAAAAATGCACAGTTATTAACTATTATTTTCTTACAGAATATCATTAAGTCATAGTTATGTTGCAACATTATTAAGGTATTCAGGGAAAAACCTGATAAAAATAATAAAAAAGAGAATGTAAAGTATATACAATGTAAGCCCTGAGTCAACAAATTGTTTGATTTATTATTATTTAACTAAAAACAATCTATTGAGATAAAAAATTCTTACTATGAAATGAATAAAAAGTTTCCAATATAGGTACTATGTAATGAAAAGGAACAGTGAAAGCATTAACAAAAGTTACAAAATAATATCTGTCAGATTGAGGCAATAATTACACAATTGGAGGACAATTGAAATAGGAAACCGTTACCAGATGAAGGCACTCCTTTTTGCATTTCCTCCAGCCTTATTCTACACAGACAAATTTCCCTTGATAGTTTTTCAACTAGAAGTACTAAAATTGAAAGACGTTCAATATCCAACACTTATAAAACAGTTTTTTTTTTCATATTAATAAAAACTTATTTTGTTGGAAAGTATTAAGTCATAAAATGTTATGTCAATTTTTCTTTTTCCTGAAATTCCAGAATGAGAACTCAGAACCATCCTCAGTGAAATCTCAGCTAAGCCGCAAACATGGAATGCAAAGTCTTGGGAAAGTACCCTCAGCAAGGCGTCCACCAGCTAATTTGCCCTCTTTGAAAACTGAAACTAGCCAAGACTCAAACACAAAGTATGTTTATACATTATACTTAATTATATTACATTAAATATTTATATGGACTTGAAATATATTAGTAAATTGTATGGATGTTTCAGCTCTGTTTCTGCGGTTGCCACAACTGTATCTACTACTCCAACATGCACATCACAGACTATAGTAAGTGAAATATCTGTTTCTGAACTTAAGTTTCTAGTTCATAATTATTTCACATTTTCTAGTTTTGCTATACAAAACATTTGGCACACAAATATTTATAAACTCCAGTTTGCATGTGATATGTTTGTGAAAATTATATTATAGGTATATTAATGAGTTCTCAAGTGTACACACTTGGAAATACAGTCATTTTTTTTTTATTACTTCTGTTACTTTTAAAGTTGTGCTTAGTTTGTTCTTTGACAGTTTACTAAGGATAACATTGTCTGCATGAGAGTTCATTGACACTTCTCTATTTGTTGACACAGACTACCCACTATTGTTAAATTACTCATAGCAATTAAATACTGTATGATGATAAAAAAATCTTTTGTTCTACTTATAAAGATGTAGTGAGAGGGTATAGTGTGGGCTAGTAGGGTGTGTGAGATTTAGCCAATGGCCAGAACTAAACTAAAATGTTTACTCTATTCTATTGTTCATTGAAATTAAATATATTGGTTGCTTTGACAGAACTTAATTTAATTTGACACCACTAAACTGAATTAGTCAGCGCTAAGCTATTATTATGTGTTGTTGAGGCTAGTGTGTGACAAGAGGACTGGCAACATTGTTTAATATGTCTGTTTCTCAAGCTACTTAAAAATAATGGTGGCACCATCCTTCTTAAATGCCAGTGTTCTGCAAACTTTTTGTGCCCAAGGTACATTTAAAAATCTGGAATTTTTTGAGGAACACCATTAATGTAAAGTCAATTTGTAAATATTATTCAAACCTGCTCTTTTATTGGTAAGTGCCCGAAACGAAACGAAACGTTTCGCTTGTGTGTGTGATTTACAGCTGTTTTGGTATTTTCATTCGTCTATATAACCTTATGAGATAATCTTATTTTGCCGAGGCATACCAGCTCATGACCACGGTACACCAGTGAGCCGCGGCACGCACTTTGTGGAACACTGCCCTATGTTACTAACCATGACAGAATAGTAAAAAAAAATATTCAATGTTTGTTTGTCGATTTCCAGACTACAACAGCAACAAGCAGTGTGGTTGCTGGTACTGGTCCTGGTGGATGGGTGGCGCTCCCGCCGCCGTCGTCGCCTCACTTCCGTACAGAGTTCCCCTCGCTAGAGGCAGCTGCTCAGCCCTCACATCGTTCTGCGGAGCATTCAGCACCACAACTACAACTCAGGCCACAAAGTGAGAATTTAATGTTACCATTTTATCTAGAGGATTCATAAAAACAATTACTGAACATAATAGGAAAATTTATTTAAGTGATTATAGTTTTAAATTATATAATATATAACAACTATTTGTTACCAGCCGAAGGGAGCTGGACGTCCGGTGGAACGGCGGGGGCCCGGGTGGAACCCGCACCGGCCGCACCCGTCGCGCAACAGACACCTGCTTTCCGCGCCATACTGCCTTCCTTCGTACGTGGAACATAAATCTACTTAAGATACATTTTGCATGAGTAAAGATGAGCGGCTAATACTTATGCAATTAATTATTATTAATGATGCAAACTAGCTTACTGTCCTCAACTTCATCTCAGTGAAATTTATTAGACAAGATACCACAACAGAACTAGATCGAACTATGTGCCATTTTCCTTTAATTAGTATACCAATCAATTAGATCGCGAAAACTGTTTCTGTTTGGAAACTAGTATTGTCATTTCTAGAAAAATATTTCTTCCAAGCCAATGTCTCTAACTAATATCATCTTAAAAAATACATAAATTAACTTATACTGGTGATGTTCATCTAAATAATTTATGCTATTTGGAGTCACTTTGTCTTATTGTCACCTTAAACAAACTATATGTTAATACTTCTGCGGGCGCAGCAAGTAGGTATGTTGTTTAAATTCGTAAGCTAAAATATATCTTAAAATCTTAGTAAACAACGTGGAAACGACAATGTGCTTGTGTGCCAATGCTTTACATTAGGACAAAGCTACCATTACAATTGATTACAGTAAAGTGAAGTTGTTATTGGGTTAAGTATAAATAGTGTTTGTTTAACAGCTAATGAAAGGTAGCAATGAGAGCGGCGGGTTCGGGTTGAGCACACTGGGTTCGCTGCGCGACCGGAGCGGGGGTGGCGGTGGTGGCGGCGGCGGAGGGGCGGGTGGCGCGGCGCGGGCGCCACGAGCCCCCGCCGCCGCGCCGCGCGCCCTCGAAGTGCTCACGGCCCGGCCCATCCTGCGCGACGACCAGATCTCTTCGCTCGATGACATGTCGCGGGATGCCGGCTGGGCGCAACACGACGACATTGATTATGAGTGAGTGCCTGTCTATCTTTCTTATTACACATTTTAAATGTTATTACTACAACCCTTCTATCTCCTTTCACAGTCAAAAATTGGACTTTTCTGATGGGGAGTCATCAGCTCCTAATAAAGGTAGCAAAACCAGTAACCGGGTCAGTATTGAAAATGAACGGGTAGAACCGAAAGTACGCGAGACTGGCGATGAAGAGCAGCTATGGGCCGAGAGGCGACAGAAGCAAAGAAACGAGGTTGATCAAGCAGTTGCACGTGCACGTTTTATTAAAGAAGAGCATCGACGGCAAATGCGAGATACGTCTGCACCAGTGCAAACTATGTCTAAAGACCCTCGAGACAGAGCAGATAGGGAAAGAGATCGTAATGAAAACAGGGAAAGAGACCAAGACGCTAGGGAAAAAGATAGGATGGATAACAGAGACAGGGATCGTACTGAAACTAGGGACAGGGATCGTATTGATAATAGAGATAAGGATCGAAATGATCTCCGCGAAAGAGAGAAAGAACGTGTAGATAATAGAGATCGTGATCGTGGTGAAAGCCGATTTGATAGTAGAGACCGTGATCGAGATGGTAGAGATCGCGAGCGTGACCGAGTTGATAATAGAGATAGAGGTCGAGTCGAAAACAGAGATCGACAAGAAAGTGATAAAGAGAGAGGGGATGTGCGAGACAGAGACCGCAATGACCGTGACCGGTTTGATAGAGACCGTGACCGTCCAGACAGAGAACGCGATCGTGACCGAATTGATAGAGAAAGAAATGAACGTGATAGAGATCGAGATCGTGATCGAGATTTTAGGGACAGAGATCGTGATTATGGTCGTGATCGTGATCGTGACAGGGACCGAGAACGTGATCGCGACCGCGACCAATCAAACCCAGCCTTTTCAAAGACCTTTCAAGCCAATATACCACCAAGGTTTTTGAAGCAGCAGCAAAATAGGCAGCAAGACGATCAGCATAAGGGATGGGCGTTTACTGGCAAACCGGCGCCGAGACGTCAAGATCCACCTTCATATAACGCTCCGCGTCATGCGCCACAAAACGGCCGTCGTTCTTATTCAAGGTGAAAAAATACTATTTATTATACTGTAAGACTTAAGGCATACCATTTCAGTAGAATAAGAACTGCTTTTGCAATATTTCACACATTCGCAATGTGGGTTTTGTAATTTTTTTTATTTGATTTTAAATCTTTTGATTTCTTGTTTCAGAGATTATTCTGATCGAGAAGATGATTTTAGGAGGGATAAAGAAGGGTCTGGGCCTCAATGGCGCTCAGAAATGCAGGACTATGAAAGGTCTAATTCTAAAGATTCATATAAAGATTATGACTTCAAAGACAGAAGAAATGAATCTGAAAAAAAGTCTGTTGACAGTCCTATAGATCAGTGTAGTAGAACTGCTGCTGACAAGCTAACTGAAGTATTTGAAAGAAAAAGTATAGGGGTTGCTGAATCCTATGCTGCTTCTGACTCATCATCTCAACTGCAAGCAACAGAGAGAAGAAACACCCCACCCTCAATTTCGCAACGAGAATCCTCTGAAAGGGATTTCGGAAGAACTTCATGGGCAGATGTAACCCAAGATGAACCAGCTAACTACACCGTTTTAAAATCTACTTTAGAAAAAGTGCTTCCCCCTAAAGACATTGAAACCAATATTAATAAGGAAATAGTAGAAACTGAAAAAGATGATATTAATAATGTTAGTCAGCAAACACAGCCACCTCAGTCTGCAAACTTATCTACTGCACCCCAACCTCAAAATCAACCGCCTAAATTCCACAACAATCATGTTACAAATGTTCAGAACCTAACCCATAACCCACCTTTATCTCAAACAAGTTCTTTTGGCTCTGTTCCATTACAAACTATTGCTCCTGTCAGTCAATCTCACACTTCCTTCTCTGATAACATTCAATCTATTCCTAAACCAGTAATTCAACCTTCTAAACCAATTATCCAACATGAAACCTCTCCATCACCTTGTCAAATACAAAAACTGCCATCTTCTGAAAATGTACCACAACAAAATGTTGTTAATCCTATATTTACGTCTCAAAAATCTGAAAAAGAACTTTCTGAATCTGAATCCATTGCCTCTAAATCCAGCACTGACCCTATAAATATAGCCGGTATTAAAGTAAATGAAACATATTCAGTTGAATCTCTACATGGTGGTGCAGACTTTCAAAAGCGCCCCCTTGATGACAAAAGAAATGAACGGTTCAGCAATGACCAACTCAATAAAATTCCAAACAAGGAGCCGATTGAAAGAAAGTCTAGTGGATCCGGATCTGAAAAGAAAAGCAGAGGATATGGTAGTGGCGGTTATGCCGTTTTTAACAGAGGTTGGGGACCGGGACCAAGAGAATCTCGTGGACGACGTTCACATCGTAGCTCCCGTTCTAATAGGGCAAGTGAATCTGACGGTTCTACCGACGGAGCTCCAAACGTAGAACACAAAGAACGTCGAAGAGCACCCCGCAGTCCCCGCGGCCCTAAAAAATCTGATCGACCTGATGACTCCAATCGCTCTGCAATGGATCAAGGACTGCCAGTTACTGACGGTATGGAAAATAGAGAGCCATTTGCACCTAGAGGACAACCATCGAGGCGCGGTAGGGGCGGATTCCAAGGAACTACCCGCCCACCGGCTCCCGCTAAAAGGGTAGCAGGTTATGGACCTCCTAACACAAAAAGTCCTTTCAGTCAGGCCACCAGAGCTGTCAAAGACAATGATGATCCGAAGGATAGCGTACAGTCTGATAATGGCAAGGGAAATAAACCACGCGCTGGCTCATCTACCGGAAGGGGACGTGACCGCCGTCCAAAAGGCGCAAGTGGGCAGCACAGTGGTGAAGATGAAAATTGGGAGACTACATCTGAACATTCCGATGGCGGTGGTACTGGTAGGCGACGCTCTGTTCCTGGAAGGCAACCCGCTCAGTCTCAAAAAGGACAAGGGCGCAATCAAAATCCTAATAACCGTCAAAATATTTCACGTAATACCCAAGGAGCTAAAAAAGACCCAAGTGATAACAAAATGGCTGATATTACTGATGCTATGTCTGACCTAAAATTACCTGCTAGCAAAAAAGATGAAGAAATTATAGATGATGGTTTCCAAGAAGTGCGAAACAAGAAAAACTCGAAGGATTCTAAGGGTCCCACAAAAGAAGAAATTAAGCAGCCTCGATCTCATTCTAACCAGGGTGGAGGTCGTAATGGCTCAACATCCAGAAGTTCAAATGATAAATCTAATACGCGTGGTTCAGCCCCTGTTTCCAGTAAATCGATCTCTCAATACGACCGCCCTCGCCAAGCAAATTTAGCCCCGCGTTTTGTTAAACAAAGGCAAAAACAACAAATGGGGTTGGTGTCAAGTTTCGGACCAGATACTGGGGCAGCACCACCACCACCACCTGTAAATGCTTGGGACAAACCTATATCGCAGACACTGCGCGCTAATGCAGAAGAACCTGTGGAAGCTGTTGAAAGTAAGTCTGGACAATCAAGCCAGCGTAGTACACCTGGTGATGCACCAAATGAAGCAAAACCATCCCCTTCATCTTGCTCTGTGCCTGCAGATAAAACTGGTGTTCTAGACGGGACCACTCCTCCTGTAGAAACAATAATTTTCGAAAACACTAATTATAAGACTGCTCCACCTGAAGAGGCCTTGCAACAAAAGTATCCAATTAGTGGTAACATTGCAATAACACAAGCTGAAGAAATAGCTACGGACATGGAAACCCGTCCACTCACCTTCAATGGTGATGTTAGACCACGTCCACGTTCTATACAAGAAATTATTGCTGATAATAATAGGCCCGTAACTGATGGTGATGGTTCGTTGGGTCTACAGATGGCCTTTGATACATCACAGAAAGCAGAAGACTCGTCTGATATGAAGCTCGATTTTGCTTTCGATTCTGATCTTGGTCAGCTTACGGAAGATAAAACTGCAAAGTCCTTAGGTTTGCCACGTGGAGTACATATGAGTACTTCGAATACAATATCGCCACTGGCGGCCGATCTCAATTTAAAAATCGCCAGTGTTAAAAAGGTTTGGGAGATGCCTGCTGTGGCGGAAGGCAGTGAGGAGCTACAATTCGCTGGTTTCGAGGAGAATACCGCAGAAACAGGAGCGCCACCAAATGTTTGTAAAGTGAAGCCAACTCAACAGCTGCAGTCGCCTCCGCCGCAGCACTACAACCACGTGGGCTACCAGGGCGGTTACGGCGGGCTGTCGGTGCCGTCGCCGCCGGCTGTCATGTTCAACTCCTCACAGCAGCTACTGGGCTCTTCGCAGCAGCTTCAGCAGCAGGGCGGCCTGTACGGAGCTTTCCTTGACCAGAGCCGCGGACAATTTGGCGGATTCCCCGGAGCTCCCTATGGCGCTGGCTCCGCGGCACCATACAATTACCAGCCGCCGCCTGACATGTTCCAGGGCATCCCAAGTCAATATCGGATGGTAAGTAATTTTACTTTTATAAAAAATATACATACAATGTATTTAAATGTATTGACGTAATTGTTTTATCGTTTGGTTCACTTGTAGGCCGCAGCAGCTGGTGGTGGCGCAGCATTCGGCCAATCAGGCCAACTGGGCAACAGTCCCAGCACAGTTCTCATCTCAAGTACTTCAAACTCATTGATGTCGGCTACTGTCAAGCCGTCCAGCCAACAAATTGGCGCTATAGGTATGTTTCATTAATTACACTATTTCCAACAATATGTTTAAAGGGATGGTTTTATCTGATATTTTTTATATAAAGGTTTCATTTAATTTCAAATTGGTCTATTGTCAGAATGTTATAGGCTTCGGCATCTGAGACTAGAAGGTAAATGATAAAATGTATGCTTCAATGCCATAAATCTGAATATGTATTTAAATGCATGGTAGAGTGCATGTAACATCGAGATTGGAAATTTTTGCGTTCATGCTTCAGTGCATATTAGTAGACGTGGTAATTTAAATTGAGCTGCTAGACAATAGCCATGGTAGGGTTTTAATTCCATTAAGATTTTGGTAATTGTAGTAGTCCACCTACCACAACCAAATTTAATGTAGAAAAAATACGCTTATATAAGTATTATTATGTTTTTGCGTATGATCTGGCGTTCGGAAATAACGTAATCTAATAAAATTATAGTTTTCGAAATATTGACTTATAAAATTTGGTGTTTGAGTCAGTACGAGTGCCACAACTGCAATTGTATTTAGATTTAAAACATTTAAATGCTGCTTTATGTCACCAAAGAAAAACGCTATCGATGGAGTAAAAGATGTTTTAGCGACAGATGCTTTAGCCATATAGACGAACAAAAGGTATTCAGAGTAAGTTTTAATTTGTGGTAAATGTGTTGTCAGGCAGTAAAGGTGGCGGCGTGGGTGGAGTGGGCGGTGTCGGTGGCGTGGGCGGAGTGAACACGTACCAGCAGCAGTACCTGGGCTACTCGGGCCCCGTGGGCGAGGGCTACTCGCTGCAGGGGCTGCTGCCGCGGCCCGCGCCGCCCGCCTCGTCATACTACTCGCCCTACCAGCCGCCCGCCGCGCCCGCGCCCAACTACCCGCTGCAGTTCACGCAGCCCGCACAGTCGCCCGCCTTCGGCTCGCAGTTCCTCTCCTCGCAGCTGCAGGTCGCCGCCGCCGTGCAGCAGATGCAGGTATATTATACAACTCACTTACATGTACATTAATAACATATGCTTATGCTTTCTCAGATTCATAAATGCCTTATTAGGGCCGAAACTATTTTTTTTTATATAATTGATTTTGGTCACATAATATTAGTCTTCAAATAATCTTTTCCCAAACGTACTGTACAACTCATAGAATACTTAAATTTAATCTTTAATACTTTTTAAAGCAACATACTAATCAACGCAAAAGTGTTTGCCCTGGCCGGAATGGAATAGGCTACACCTAGCCTAGTAATCAGCTTTAATAACTACTAGAACACCAGTTGAGTTTTCTATTTATTGATAGTAAATGTTACCTCTTGCCCTTGGTAGTTATTGTCAAGAAGCATATGTAAAGTAAAGTGTATATGTGCACGGGTAGCAGCAGTACCGAGCGCCGATGCAGCAGCAGTACGCGCCGCCGCAGCAGCGCGGGCCGCCGCAGCAGATGAAGAGCCCTCTCCACGAGCACGCCAACGGGTTCGCGCCGCTGTGCGAGGCGGGCTCGCCCACGCCCAAGGGCGCGCCCAAACAGAAGCCGCCGCACTCGCCGCCGCACCACAAGTACCACGCGCCGCCGCCGCACCCGCCGCCCGCGCACACGCCGCACCAGCACCATCAGCAACAGGTGCACTACCAACCACCATGGACATAACACATACATACAATACATATCTCGCGACACGCCAAGCCCCCAAGTGTAGGCGAGGCCGAGTATACAGCGCCATTTCGCTCTTGATAAATATAAATAACGTATACTTATTTATAAGCAAAATACCACATAATTAGTCATCACAAGGTTTGAGTAAGTCAAAAACTGACTGTTTAGGTACCTGCTGACGATACGTTTACAAAATACGTCCCCGTCAAAGCTAAATTTTGTGTTGATATTAATATGTATATTTATTTCGACAATCAATTCTGTTTTTAAAAATTACTAAACTTAACTTATTTGTCAGGTCTAAAATATTGCCATCCTTTTATTATGTTACTTATTGAGATTTGAAGTTCTCTCTCATGAGTTGCGACCGCTCTTATTTTCTAATTTAATCCGTCGCTTACATTTACATGATTGCTTCGATTACGTCCAAGGTCGCAGGTTCAATTCCCGCACGAAACAAATGTGTATGGCTTATTTTTGATGTCGGGTTTGTGAAATAAATGAAATATCCGAAAGCAGCATAATCTTAAAAGAACTAATAGTGCCAACGTAGTTAGAAGTATGTTATTTGGATAGCGGGAGGGTAAAGTGATGGTGTGGTGTCAGATGGTGAGCGGCGGCAACAGCGTGCGGATGGGCGGCGCGGCGGGCGGCGGCGGCGCGGCGCGCGGGGCGCTGGCGGCGCGGTACCCGGCGCCCATCCAGCGCCCGCTGGCGCCCGCGCTGCCGCTGTACCGGCCGCCCGCGCCGCGCGCGCCGCACCACGCGCCGCGCCCCAACATGTACTACCACCACCCCCGCAGTTAGTACCCGTACCCAGTAGCATGCCATGCCGCTCTCTGTACTGTGCACCTGCCTCGTACCGAACCGGAGCTTGCCCGACAGACGGCGGCGGCGGCGAGCGCGCGCCCGAGGCCGGCGAGGCGGGCGGCGGCGCGGAGGACGCGCCCGAGCCGCAACCCGAGCCCGCGCCGTCCGACGCCAAGGCCGACTGAGCGCCGCGCCCCTACACGAGGCCGCTCCCGCGCACCGAGCCCGCTTTAGGTTTTCGGTATTTTAATTAAATAAGACGTAAATTATGGAAGTGATTTTAAGCTATTTAGAGTGACGGATCGAGGCGCCTCTCGACCGGCCCCGGCGGCCGCGGCGATTACGAGAGGTGATCCGTTTGTATGTAAATATATCGATCGGACGGACGTCCGGCTACTTGACTGTTATATTTAAGTATATAATTATAGACGCGAACGGTCGGCGGCCTCGCTGCGAGTGACCGAAGTACCGCGAGGACGACACGTCCGTGAGTCGTGACCGATGCTGCCTCGAGACCTCTCATTAGTGAATATGTAGCGACGGTTGTTACTGAACGAATGTCGATGCAATATAAATGAATAATAAATGTAATTTTGGAGTAGACGCTCTCTGCGTCTGTCGACCGATGCGCGGTAACACTCCATGTATCATAATCAACTATTATATGCGAATAAAATTATTATGACCGATTCTTGTTTATTTTTTAAACCCTCAATGGTGCCAATTCTGTTGTTTAAAATTACTAAACTCAACTAATTTGACAGGTCTAAAATATAGCCATCCTTAGTTAACCCCGCACATGAGAAAGGGATACCAGGACTTTTAGAACTGTCAAATTAGTTAAGTTTAGTAATTTTAAACAACAGAATCGACACCAATATGTTTCTCTAACCTTATAGGTATATCATACACAACACAAATATACGTAAAACCGATATCTATAAAGACGTGTCCGTACTTTTTTTATTTTACACGTGCGACGGCGACAACTCGAAGCAGGTGTCCTTCAGCTTAACAATGCAACAACTTTTTTCCGGAAATAAAAATATATTTTTAAAACATTCTTCTTGGACACTGAAAAAGCCCTTATAATTGCTAATCAAAGTTGCTATCACTTCTTGATCACCTACATTTTTTTAGCCGCCTAAGTACTCTTCGAGCACAGAAAATAAATCAAAATCACTAGGAGCTACGTTCTGGTGAATATAGAGCTTTTCAAGGATTTAGAAGCCACGTCAACTGCAGACTTGTGTGCAGCTGCGTTGCCCTGATCTGTGAGCATATTTTTAATCACTGCACAAAATTTTGTACATTTTTATCAACACTCAACGACAAGTCCGACGTCACTTTACATGACACTACGACTACAGTTTTATTAGAGTTTTTAAAAGAGCTAAGCTATAATAGGTATTCATTATTTCGTCCAAATACCCTCAATAAGTATATCATTCTCGTTAATTTGAACGTCCCTCTTACATATAAACGATTGCAGACAGATGACACTTAACTAACATAGATACACTACACTACCTTGATGTGGTCCTGCGATGAACGACCAGCTGGCGCAGCGCAGTTGTAGAATCAGTGCCGGTAGCATGAACTTTATCGACAACGTTTTCGTATCGCCTTCGACTAATTTTGTATTGAAAAATGAACCGCTGCGGCGGTGAAAAGTGGAACTAAAAATTAGTATGACAATTTTGACTTTTCGCGAGTTACGTTTTCGAATACGTTGTCGACAATGTTCCTGTTACCGGCACTGTTTTCAAGAGGACTTCCGAGATCAATCAAGTATATGACGTCAGTGAGTATGGCTCCTCGAGGATGCGGTATCGTATTTGCACCAGGTTGTCTTCGTCGACCAACCGAATGCACGTTGCACAACTACTTTTGTGTTATAAAATCATTTACACAGTGAATAAGGAAACTCCCAATACTTATGTATTAAAACATAATTTTCTAAGGAAAACCTACCCACAGCAGCTACAGCTTATTTATATTATCCATTTAATTTATTTGTTGCCGCGCCAGTCGGTGTTACTGTGCTGTTTTGTATGAAACATTGTTTTTTTTCCTACCCAGAGCTAGAGCTAGAAAGCGTACAGCCCTTCCTTTTGTAAATCCTGAAAAGGTGGTATGTAGATAATATTTTTTTAAGTATAAAAAATTGTTCGCATTTCTACGTAGGCCCCGGCGAGATTCGAACTCACGATCTCCTGTTTACTAGACAGGCGCTTTAACCAACTAAGCCACGGCGCCGTTGGCATTCGTGGCCAAATTTTATTATAAGTCCTTTATCAGTCTACTTTACAGTTTAAAATATACCTTATGATCAGTATAATCTATCAAAGTAGATAATTACGAATTACGTACAACTCTAACCAAGCCTTGATCATCGACAATTTAATGAAGAGACGCCTACTTTGCTGCTTAGGGTAATCTAGGGCATAGCGTATTGTTGTCTCTTGGACTTGGGCAAGGAGCGATTTTTTAGTTAAATAAATAGACTGACAATGTTGATAAGTACATAACTTCTTCATTTATTTAATTATTTCATTTTATTAGGACCTACCTGTTTTACAAGGTTCACAATCACAAAGGGAAGAAGGGTGAACAGCCAGACAGGGTGTGAGAGGTCTCAGTAGGCTGTTACGATTGTTTGAAGTCAATGACCTGCTGTTTGTTTACCTCTAATATTAATTCCCTGTAAAATTTTATATAAATCTGAAACATATTGTAAATATGTAATAAGTTTCAGATTCCTAAAAGATTAACACATCTATTTCTTTTATAAGTAAATAGACATACACAGCATTAGCCAAGCTAATAGCGTGATATTTAAAGTTTTATTTATCTACGATATGTTAAGTAAGCAATAATCTATTTTAGACTCAAAAATCTTTCGCTTGCTATATAAATAAAAAAACTACTGAATTTTGTAATACATAGTATTGGTTCTTACTTTCATATTTTATATTTATAATTCTTATACTAAGAAAAAAATAATGTCGTGTTGTACGTCTAGCTAGCTCTAGCTAGACACTTAATTCCAGCTAAGTTAAGCCGAGCACGAAAACATGTTTTTATTTGTAACACACGCCCGATAAGGCTTTGGCTATGGGCCAAAATAACAAGCAACGGCCCCCCAAATGAGGAAATACGTTTGGTAATACTTTAGTAGTATCGGGGGAAGGACGAGGTCGTCGCGACGGCTCGGCGCCACGTTTTATTATTGTCATAGGTACCTACCTACATACATTTACCAAATACCAAACAATCCCCCTTATAACTGGACTGGAATTTCGGGACGCATACACACACATTTATACTGTACCTAACCGTTAATATATTCTTTACCTAACCATAACAAATTTTTTAAGTGCTTATTTGGGTGCGTGCAACAAATGTTGGCCTACATCGTCTGTTGCAGATAGTGGCTCTAGACTATGTTAACGATAAAAAACTATACATAGCTGGTATTGTGGTACCTGAGAACAAGCCCGTCGCTAGCTATTTGGGCGCCCGTGTGCAAGACCGATTATGCCACCCCTATCTACCTACTACTTTATCTATTTCTCCCCACGCTAAGCTTGTCAGAAAGGTTTTTTATACCACTAACCCTGTTGTTGGTGAGGACTCACTGTGTTAGCAGCATTACTACTAGCGCATTACCACGTATCCTCGTGGAGCACTAGCAACCTTACCTACCGCAAAACACAACACTTCAAAGTAGAATTATGTGATTGCGGTCTTCTGTAAGGTGGTACAGTCCCCAGCCGGCTCCAATTTTAAATGGAAATTTTAATGGGAAGGAGGAAACGTCACTAGAGATCCGATTTCGCCCTACCTCTCTTTTTAAGCTCATGGTGTGATTAGTCACTGTACTGAAGCATTGGTACAGGCCGGGGTTTGAATCTGGGCCAATCAGTTGACAGGCTGTTGCTTCAACCACAAGGCCACCACGGTTTATGGTTGTCAGGCTGTTTATTGTTGTTTTTTAACGGTGTGATATAAGAAAATAATAATGAAGAACAATGCCATTATTTTTCCAAAATAAAAGCAGCCATGTTACGCTTTGTAGCATCGCCGATCTGTCAGTGAAAGTGCCGTTCAAATCAGTCTCACTATTCAAATTTTGATCACTATTTCATGGGCTTTATTTGTAGCGCGAGACCCTAATTATTTTTCTAAAATATATTCAGCCTAAGTAACGCTTTATAGTTTCATCTACCTGGCAGTGACAGACCTGTTCAAATTGGTCTAGCCATTCGGATATTGTTCACCATTACATGGTTTATTTGTTGCGCGGGACAATAATTATTTTTCAAAAATATTCGGTACCCTCAACTTCGTAAGCTTGGAATGTTGACTGTTTTCATAGTTTTAATTTATTCTGCGCGGAACCCTAATTATTTAAAAAAAACTAAATGTTTCGTTTTATAGCATCAGTCAAAAGCATGTTTTCACATATTTACTTTTAATTTTTAAATTTTTTTTAACATACTAATGAAAATCGCACACCTTGCTGTCAAGGGTTGTACCATCGTACATTATAACATGGTCAGGTTACTTAGGTTGCACTTGAATATGAGGGTTCACGAAGGGTCAACAGCCAGACGGGGATGCAGTTAAAACGCTTTGTTCAAAGCCAGCTAGATCGACTGGTCGTTTACCTCTAATATTAAATTTGTCTACCTTAGAACCGTCGCGACTCACAAAGGGACCGGATGGAATTAATCTTTTTAGAGGTAGGGCGATTTGGGTATTCCCGCGGGTTTTCCCATTTAAATTGGAGCCACCCGACTGGGGACTGTATGTCCACCTTACAGAAGACCACAGTGAAATAACACTACTTGATGTAGTGTTGTGTTTCTGCGGTAAGTAAGGTTGCCAGCGCTCCATGAGGATACGCTGCTAGAGCTTGTAGTAATGCTGCTAGCACAGTGAGTCTTCATCAACAACATGGTTGGCAACCCGTTAGTGATACCCCTGGTATTGCTAGCGGCTATAGGCTACGGTGACTGCTTACCATCAGGTGGGCCGTATGCTTGCGTGCCAACTTAGTGGTATAAAAATAAACTTTTATTACTTAACTGAACCATACAACCCACTCCACAGAAGAAAACCTAACAAAGGAATGAGGGTTGATGTTGCTCAAATTAGAAGGAGTTTTCACACGAAAACCTACAAGCTTCACTCCTAGGTAGTACTTGTAGGTACCTAGTATATCTGTGTATTATCTACTCTCAGGCAGTACAAGCGAAAGTACTGTGATTATATACTTATGACAGTACTTAAAGAGAAGTGCGCAATGGATGTTCACATTCAAAATTGAAGCTGCCCGTTTGGGGCAGTACCGCCACCTTCACCTAACCTAACAAGTTCGCTGCCAAATAACACTACTAGGTACTATTAACCCTTTAATTCGCAGAGTCGTTCAATGTAACTTTTAGACTTTTTTATGTATTAAATGGGTATATATAAGACCCAAGAGCACAAAAAAATACATTAAAAAAATCTAACTTGTGTACTTTTTTGGAAAACTTATGTTGAATATACTCAACATTGCGAAACCTAGTGGCAAAATAAAAAGGCAAGTATTTTATTAAAAAATCTTTTATTTTGAATCAAAAACAGTCAAGAATAGGTATCTTTGTTTATAGGAACTTTAAGTTTATAGTTAAACAGTCTTTAAGCCTCTTTTTTAATCTTAAAACTAATAACGTTAACACTATTACCAAGTACTCAGAACAAGTTGAGATCATTATATAAACCAACATAACAAACAAATTATTTCGATACATGAAAATAAAAAAAAACTGTTTCTCTTGGACACCAAACACAATCTAAGATCACACTTTGTGCAACTCATGTTGGTGTACCCATTTTTGCAGTACTTGCATCTTCCATATGATACAAACACAGGCATATGCCCTGTGTTGTCGTATCTGATTGCTTCAGTGGGTCTTGGAGCAACAGGAGTCTTTATAGGGACAATGTTTGCGTCGTTATTGCTTGTCGTTGGTGTTGTTCTGTTTTTCTTCAACAATTCGGCGATAACCTGAATTCTAAATTTTTTTTAGGCAGGCTATTTTCAAGCTTGCTTGAAAATCGCGTCGCTGTAGCAACCAGGCGTTGTTCACACAGACATCCAGAACTTGCGAAAATATGGCCATATACCATCTCTTGGTTTTAAAAGGAGTGCGATATAAAGCAGTCAACATATCTGCAAGATCAACTCCCCCCATGTGGACATTGTACTGCTTTACGATTTGCGGGCAATCGACGGGGAGACGGGACTTAGACTCCTTTGAGTACCGTTGTATTGTCTCCATGGGGTAAGAGTCGACAAACGAGCTTGCTAATGTTACGACTTTCGACTTTGTAAGTTTCGTCGTCATCAGTACCGGGCTCTTGATTTGTTTTGTTCAGAAAGATGTTTTCGTCATCTGAAGAACTACTTCCATCAGAAGGTGCATTTTCGGGTGGCACAAACGCTAAAATTTTTGCGGCCCTAGTCCATTTGGCGTTGTTAATCTGAAGCAAGCAAAAAACATGCATAATACACCCCTAGATAAGTAAGCGTGATAAATTACATGCCCTGGGTTAAGACTAAAACACTACAAATATATTAAGGGAAGGGGTCTTTTGGTCATCGATCTTACAATCCACACGATGAGAGCGAGAGCAAAGTTTCCTCAAAATCTGTTCAGTTCTTTTAAAGTTTTATCGCGTTTATAATAAGGGATATAATTCTGTATACGATTGCTTTGAGTTTCGCAATAATTATACTTAAAAACATTGTTCTCGGTTATAATTTTATTATGTTATGTGCAGTAGCCTTTGCTTCGCAATGTTGAATATGCTCAACATAAACATTACAATACGATTTACTACGTTAACCGCTATGTTGAGAATACTCAACATACATGTATACAACCTCGTAACTAAGAAAATACTACGTTATCACGCATATTATATACCCAAGATTATTACATAAACATTCTGGCAAAGAAATTCAGTAAAAACGTATTACAAAATCAACAGATACTATTAATATTACAATTTATTTACCTTCATTCCGCGGAGCGCACGTTGTCCTGGAGCCATTTTGGCGCGAACTGTCAAACTCAGGAATAAAAAATGTTGCCATATTTTTATTTAAATTTTATTTAAAATCACGAATGAAAACAACAAAACGCTTTTACTTTTTTATTTATGGAAACCGATAAATATTTTTTTTTCTACAGTGTTGAGTATACTTAACATGGTGTCTTAAAGGGTTAATAAAAGTGTTTAAGGATTTCTGAGTTCCTCTTACGTTGTGCTGGCATGAGAGCGACCAGATATATAAATTAAGTGAGTACCTCGTTTTTTATGCAATCGGTTTTTTATTTTTCTTAATATTTTGGTTATTCAGTTGCGCGATGGATGGCGGCGCGGCGGCGCAACGATACGGGGAACCGGCGAAATCTAGAGGCCGCACTGAATGATAAGCGTTGATCGAAGTACCTGCCTAACTAAATTAAGTACTTTATATAATTAGGTTAAGGTCCACTTAACAGGTAGTAGGTATCAACTCTTACAGCAGTTGTAATTGATGTAAATATTTCCTTCGAACCATAATGATCATACATAGCCACTACTCATATAAATTACAATGTTTTATTTCTAAAATATTGTATGGGGGAGATTTCGAGTAATAAATAAAAGTTATTTATTATCGTTCTATTTATGATTCTTGACTCTATTTCTATATTTAAAAATGAATCCCTATTTCCCTTGGTCACGGCATCACGCGTAAACGGCTGGACCGATTTTGCTAATTCTTTTTTATTTGTGTTTGTTATTGTTAGATGGTTCATATTAAAAAAGAAAACGGTACCTTTTTAAATTCGCGATAAACTAAAGGTCCTTTTTGCTATGGTGTATTTGACTTCATAGCTAAGACAGGATATATTTATTAGGTATATTTAGTTTTCGGTACCCACTATAATATCAAGGGCATCTGAGCTTGGATTAAAAATGATAGGAAACATGTTTTTTAATTGTTTTACCTGTTATTTATTGATCAAGTCGTTAGTAGCTGACTATGCTACAGGTAGACTAGAATCTATTACTCATACCCGCACCACAGTGTACTTGCAAATTATGATATTCCTGGTGTGTATCTAATCTCCTTACTTGAGTAAGCCATTAGCCACGGCATATTAATACTCATTCACAAAAACATACGAACACAAAGAGTATTTACAAGAGGATATTTCAGTATCTCCTTCAAGCTGATCCAATCAACTAATTGAGCGTATTGTTGCTCTAGATAACGTAATTTGTTCGTTGCATGTGGATTTGTACGTCTAAATGTTTAGTACAGACAAAGGCGAGCTTCTTTGTGTCATGTCAATGTGCTGTATGCAGTCGACGAGTGTAGCGAGGGCGCGGGCAGCGGAGGTGAAGCCTGGAGCCTGGGCAAGCTAGAGTAATTCTCACTTAGTACGTACCACTCACTGAGTGAGGTAGTGTAATACAGTTTAGAGTACCCGTAGTAGGTACTCACCCACTCAGTGACTCAGTGCCTAGTAGTCGGGCAGCACGCGAGCTTGTCTGTCCCGTTGTTCGGTCTCCGCTAAAACGCTTCGATAAACTTTCACTTTTGTTATTAAACAAACATAAATTTTAGACCTCGCTTTGTTCACTTATAGTGCTTATAGTTATTGACACGTTACTTTCGCAGTATATGTGCAAGTTCAGAAAGTAAATTAACACGAAATAGTGCTATGGTTGCATATTAGTGCTCGTTTTATTGTACCGTGCTTTGTGAATTAAAAATAATACAATACAGCTAAGCTGTTCGCTCGTGGCGTCTCCTTTCCTGCAATAGAATTTGAATTTCACGTCAATTATCACAATTACGTTTAATTAATGGTGCAGTGTCGTGATTAAAAGAACTACTTTAATAATATGGGAAAAGACTATGGTGAGTGTTTATTTCATACAATGTTCTTTGTATTAAGCATTTATCACTTTTTCCTTATGTAAACCATTGCTTAAGGAAAAAGTGATAAAGTCATGTTATGTGTATTGGAACACATAACAATTAGTTTCCTAGTTCTGCATCCTCTCTCTGCATTCTTGTTTTTTGGAAAAATGGAAGAGAAGGTGCCATAAAAGTACAGGAGGATGCAGAACTAGGAAACTAATTGTTATGTGTTCCAATAAAATTATTTCCGTGATACCTTGCCCGAGAGTAGTCAACCGGTGTCCCGGGTGAGGGTACCTGTGTACCAATCTTCAGAGCACTTGCACAAGGCCACAAGATTAGCTTATCCTCGTGTCGCTATAAAAATAAACATAGCAGTATGAGTATTCAAACAGGTATATTACACTTGCAAAACCTTTTTTTTATGTAACTAGAACACAGTTCTTCCTGCTGTAAAGTAACATAAATGGTGAAACACAATTTCGTAAGGTGTTTAACAGAATATCTTCTCTGAGATAGAATTATAATTATAGATACCGACTTAATAATGTGTTTTCTAACATATTTTACTTCTTTTTTTATACCACTAAGGTGGCAAACAGGCATACGGCCGGCCTGATAGCACGCTGATAGCCAACGGTTACCGTCGCTTATGGAAGCTTGCAAAATAAGAAGTATCAGTAGCGCGTTTAAAAAAAAAAGTATATGTATAATGAATACATCCTTAAAGTTACTTCGAAATTTATTGATATTTAAGTACTCATGAATATGTCTAATTATTCAAATGTATAGTGACGAATATTTACTTTATTTATTATAGTAGGTAGGTACATGTTACAAATTGCAAACTTTGTATAATACACAAGAGTATTTGCAGAAATGCAGTTCTGGAAAAAGTGCGTTTGTTAAAATCGCTAATTTATGTGTGAGCGCGACAGACACATAATCCTGTCTCGCTCGCACATTACAATCGTTTTTGTTACAATGGTGGAATGGCGAAAGGGGATTCCACCGCAGTTTCATAAGGGAATTAGACATTTTAATACACAAGAGTAAAATACTATATTTAATAGAAGACCATTTTCAAAATAGTCAACTACTATAAATTAGAACTAATTGTTAACAAATATGCCAAACCCTATAGCAGACGTGTGATGCCATCTGTTGTTTTCTCGTGCCACAACCCACAACCAACCAAGTGAGCCACGAAAGACGTAAGTGGTTCACTTGGTTGGTTGGTTGTTAATGGCTTAATATTATATTGTTGTTAGAGGTATGCACTGTTCTAGCAGCACCAATAGGTACGTCAATACAAATCATACGCTGTGCTACCAATAAATATTACTATTATTGGTAGCACAGCGTGTCCTCGAGGAGCTATCACCCTCACCACAATAACGCAACATTACATCAGAGTCGGGTTGTTTGACTGCAATCTTCAGTATGATACAATACAGGTACAGCCGGTCGACTCCAATTTCCTTTTGTGAGTACGGGTAGTTTAAATTCTACTGTAACCAAATTGGACTTTAAGAAGCTTCCTTTTCCACAGACATGTGGAGATAATAAGCTTTTCCCCCAGGGAGATATGTTAAATCAATAATATGTACATATAGGAATTATGTTAAATACTAACTAAATAGAGGAAAACAATTCAAAATAACTTGGGTTAGTATAAATTCAGACTTACATAGCATAATTTTCATATTCCTCTGAAGCAAATTTATATCTATCCTCAAGATAAACAACTCCAAACAAAACAACAAAGATATGTTAAAATTATCTACACAACTAATAAGCCTGAAAAAGCCCCCTAGCTAGCTATGCTGTGTCTAATGCACGGTACACGTGTGATAAGGTGATAGTTAGATTATTATTTATTTATGTCCGTGATAATTATTGGATCAATATACCTACGTAGGCAACAGCCTACCTTTACTAATATTATAAAAAGATATAATATTTGTATGTTTGTAATGAATAAACTCAAAAACTAGTGTACCGATTTAAGAAATTCTTCAGCAACAGTTTTTTTTTTATATCACCAATGTGGCCCACAAATACGGCCCACCTGATAAGCAGTCAGTGTAGCCTATTATAGCCGCTAGCAATACTAAGGATACCATTAACGAGTTGCCAGCCCTGTTGTTGATGAGGACTAGCTAGCAGCATTACTACTAGTGTACGTAGTATATTATCTACTCTGAGCTACTAGATTAGCGCAGTATCCTCGTGGAGCCCCCACCTTACTTACCGCAGAAATACTACATCAAAATAGTGTTACTTCTCTACGGTCTTCTGTAGGTGGAGGTACAGTCCCCAGTCAGGCAACTCCGATATAATGGGAAAACCCTTAGAATTTCTTAAGCTTATAAAAACTCATTGGTACACGCCGGGGTTTGAACCTGAATCCGTCAGATGGCAGGCCGTTGCTTTAACCACAAGGCAACCACGGCTATAAGAATGCTATATTATCACTACCTAACTAAGTAACAGTCGAAATATTTTATTTCCACGCGGGCGAAGTCGCGAGGAAAAAGCTTTGATACTCACAGTTGATACTTCATTGATTCGCGAATTTACTGGACAAAGAAAAGAAGACTTGGTTTCGAGGTGACGACTGACGAGCGTCGTGCAGACTGGGTGTAGCTGCATCAGACATGACGTACTAGTCTCGTCGCCTAGTTATCTTTTATCTGGCCGCCGCCAACGACGGTGTTGAAATATTGCTCGATTTTGAGGAAATTGTTTTAGCTTGGTTACTTTTAACAAGGTATTAAAAAATATTAGTTTTTAATCAATAATATTCTTTTCATATTTTTTATGGTAATGTCATAGGGATACGTATATCCAGCCCCTATCGGAGACGACGTAATTTTCACTTACATACTGTATGTATAAGAAAATTACATGGTTATATACCATGTAATTTTCTTACAACATGGTTACCAAAAAGTCGATTATGTAGGTACCCAATACTGTTTATGACAGCAGAATTATCGAGATATTACGATTTATATTGCAACAAATGAGATATAGTATCTACAAAGATGAAGGGACGTTTCTGGAGACTGTAATTGATTTAATCCCACGTGGAGGATATTACGGGCGACACATACCACGGACACAAACGCGCGGCCGGCGGTATTACGATTACCTCTGGACATAAATGCATGCTTCACATAGCATTTTAGAGATCCCGCGTTACAGTGTCTTCGACGATCGCACCCAAACGGTTGGCTTGCCACGGCTAGGGTCGCGGATGCGATTCCCGCTCACAATTAATATATCTACTTGCTGCATGGGAAAGTACGTTCGTAACGTGTGTTACCCACAAGTCCGCGTGCCAGACTAGTACTCCCTGTGTGTGTATAGGTATTTAGCGGGAATATCGAGCTGTGGCTTCTTGACTTATAAGGATTTTATTACGACAACATACAGTCAAACAGTAGTTGCGATTTTCATCAGCGATCAAAATGGCTAATTCATACTCCAGAATGTCCGTGGTCAAACATAATCGCGCACGCGACGACAAGTATCGTATAAAGAAAGGTATACCGTAAGATAAAAAGATACATGGAAACTTCGATGAGAAAAATGTATCACAAAACATCCAGCATAATATTGAACTTTACTAAGATCCACTTACATAATATTGACAATCACAAGTATACATAAGTATAAAATTTCGTCGTCATATTCAAACCAAAGGAGAAAGGAATGACATTGGTTTGTGAAACATACTAAAAAATATAGGCAATCACACATGAATTGGGCAGCAGCGGGGCGTCACATCACATAGCTACTAATAGAAGTACAGATAGATAATAATTTCGTGTTATTTGTGGCGCGGACACATCGGTCGTCCTCGATCACCATCAGCCAACGAGACGCAAATATAGTTACCGTCATCTCCATTCACTATTGACTTTAAGCGCCGTCCACACAATAACGATTTGTATTCTATCTAATGACATTATGATACTGTTTATATCAAATGCATCCATTTAATTAAAAATGCATCATTAATTGCGGTCAAGTGACGTTATTTATTATCGATTCCTAGTAAATCTATTCATAAAAAAACATATTATTACGAGGTAAAACATAGGACTTTTTATCCCGAAATTCAACACAGTTTCAAACAATAGCCTGAAAATCTCTACATAGTATAAAACTAAGTCGCTTCCCGCTGTCTGTCTGTCTCTAAGTATGCTTAGAAATCTTTCAAACTACGCAACGGATTTTGATGCGTTTTTTTAATAGAGTGATTCAAGAGGGAGGTTTTTATGTATAATTCATTTAGGTTTTGTTTAACCCTTGCGAAACCGGGGCGGGTCGCCAGTGCATAATAAGAAAGGCGCTTCTAAACGACAAAACTTTATCTTCAAAATGCTGTTACAATTATAAGTATTTTGCAAATGTCTAGTATTATAAATATCTTATCGTGATGATGGACCTCGAACTCACTCGAAAACCCGAACTAGATGACCGAGCTAACCAGAATATTATGTCTTGTACATGTACATAGGTACTTATTTGTATCTGTAAACTAATATTGCTAATTTGTGACCGTTGACGGTTCATGACCTATCTCTTACAATGTCTTGTAAGCACCTAATTATTGATATACATGCAGCATATGAGAATAACACAAACTCACAAAACCCGGCCAGGTGCGAGTCGGATTTGCGTACTTTACCGAGTGTTACGAGCCAGTGAACTTGACCAGTTTTTACTTCAAAGCAAGTTTGATGTATGATATGCATATAAGTATCATCGTTTTTACAATATAATATATACAATAATCTTTGAATTAAAACACTTTCTTGTAAAAAAGACTCTTCCCAAGAGGGTAGAATACGGAACCCTAAAAGGAACAAAATATTCCACTGTATGTCCTTTTTCTTTTGTAAGTCATACATAAATCTCATATCGGGCATCTCTATGATACGTGTATTCTTTTGTAAAGTGGACAGGTTAGGTATCCAACGTTATCTCTTTTTTGGAATTTCCTTAACTATGCGTAATTTGTTCATATTCAAATTAAGGAAAACAATACAATATTCATTTGGGTATTACCACAAGTGATAGAGTGTAACTCATTAGTACTGTTCTGCCATTAGTCACATCATTATATGTAACTATAATTATGTTTATTTATATTAGTGCATTGTTTTGTTTTTATTTTAGTTATTAAGATACACCACCATTACCTTATTGTTTAATAAAACAATCTAAAGCAACATACTTACTGATATATTTATAAGCACCTACTTAACTACACAATGGAAATGAACATGGTGAAAAATAATTTTAAACTAAAACTTTACATAAAATACATGAACATTGCATCTAACAATTTGGAATTATTCAACATCAATGCAAATTAAATTTTAAAGTTAAATTAGAGATTAGATTCTACAAATGATTTTTTAAATCTTCAACGTCACTTAGTTATTGAATGGAGGAACAATTCTCGTTTCTATAGTTGCTATAAACGCTGTACTAAATTATGTGCAGTTCACGTACAGGAGAGTTCACATTGTGAACTCTCCTTTACAGAGCGGAGTAAAATCACACTAGGTAAAAAGTAAGACCAATGATGTTACAGGCCGACCCTACCGACAGTGTACAAGGTGTCGCTCTAGTGTACACATGTCTTATAGAGACTCCATAACATCCTGTGAAACAAGTTATCTTATTTGAAAATATTAATAAAATTCTGCGTCTGATAACAATAAGTGCCGTGCCGTGAAAGTAAACAATACGTGTATCGCAGATGATAATATTTATGTAAACACTGTTTTTATCTTTAATAGCGGCCGCTAACTAAGATGTGGGTAAATTTAAACGTATCTACTGATATATAAAGAGTTCGCGATACAGGTCGCGGCACGAAACTCTAGCGCTGAGCGAAACGTGGAGGGGATAGCTGCGCATGGGTACCATCGCGCACGCAATACAAATTAGTAATTTAATTGCTTAGTTAAAAACAGCAAAATAATGTTTTAATGTAAAGTCAAATAGTAAGTCTAGCGGTGAACAAAATGTGGAACTTAACTGCGTATGGGTACTGTCACGCACGCAAATATTACTTCATGTTACCTACAATATAATTTTTAACAAGTTTATGGGGAGTAGAAAAATAAATACACTATCGGATTTGTAAATTTTTATATTAAATACCAAATAATAAAAAAAAAAATATTAAGTCCGAATTACATAAGAACCTACTGAAGTTTCTTCTCAGGATAGAAGAAACCTGCGAGTTCGGCAGGGTGTGGACATCAGACACCGCATTCTCCTTTCCGATATCTAGTCCGAATCAGACAATGGTCTTACACCTTCAATAGTATCCCAACAGGGCCTTTTGCTTACTGAGGGCCCCGGCTCAGGGCTGCTTCGGTCGTCGGCACTAACAGCGTCATCGTCATCAGACTCACCAAGGCTATCCTCTGAACTGTCACCATCAACGCGAATGATGAATTCTTCTGTAACCAAATCCACGACATGGTCACTCTTGACATATTGCTCTTCTATGTCCTTTACCTTTTGGCATAACTTTCCCCAATCCCAAGCACCCATCAGCAAAACTTTTTCTTGAATTAGTTCTATACATTTAGCAACACTCCACTTCACATTTTTACTGCCTACATATTGCTTTATGTCAGACCATGCCATTTCGATTGGATTTAGATCTGGGTGGTATGGTGGCAGTCTTAGCACTTGATGTCCTTGCTCTGCTAGTATCCTGTCAATTGAAAATGTTTTAAATCTATCTTTGTTAGCCCGTATTAAATTGTATAGTTGAGGTTTTAGTAGAGTTTCCTCATATTGTATGCCCTTTTCAGTAAGCCAACCCTGCATGTCAGCTTTTTTGGAATTAGAAGTGGGTGCAAGGTCCCATTGTTTATTATGGTATGATGCGTTGTCGACTACCACGACAGAATTAGGCGGTAAGTTCGGCAATAACTGTGTCCTCAGCCATTTTTCGTAGTTGTCGTAGTTCATATTGTCGTGGTAGTCGCCTGATTTCGCACCAGCTTTAAAAGTTAACAGTGCGTTCGGTATGAACCCAGCCTCTGATCCTGCGTGGACAATGACCACCCGCTGTCCTTTGGAGATAGGTTTTTTGAGACCTTTTGTAGTACCATCGGTCCAGGCTTTTGGAGCAGAGTGCGATGAATCTACGTAAGATTCATCTGTATATACGATGGGCCTTCCCTCTTGGCGATATTGTTTTATTTTGCGTAAGTATTCGATACGTAGTAAACGTATATTTGAACTTTCAATCAGTACTTTTCGATTGTTTTCAGTATTTTTCCACCGAAACCCTAAACTCTTAATTATTCGTCGAAGACTTCGTTCTGAGCCTTTGAAATTTATATCTTCCTCTAGCTTCTTTCTCAACTTTCCGACGGTGGGAAGTTCATTATTTGTCCTATGAAAGTTATGTATGCACCTCTTTATTAATCCTTGATCAAAGTTATCAATATCTGTGACCGGTTTTGATCTGGAGCGTTTTTTGCCTGGTGTTCTAAATACTGATAATAAGTCGGAATTATTGGCTTCAGTGGAGATTTTCCTTACCGTTGCTATGGACGTCTTTGTAGATTCAGCTGTCCTTTTCTGAATTTTCTGTAAGTCACTAATTATACTATTTAATTTTATATTTCCCGCCTGAATAACTTCTGCAGTTTGTTTTATTTCACTTATATCTACAGTGCTGCGGTCAGAATCGAGTAAAATACTCGCAGCTTCGCCAATTTCACTTTGAATTTGTTTCAGGGAATTAATGAAATCATTCGATTCCCTTTTCAGAAAACAATGCACGTCAAACACTATTTTCCGTGCCTGTCTTTTCAAAACAGTATTCCTTCTCGGCCTCGGCATTTTCACTGTTTAAAAACTGTTCAAACTTAATCAAACAGTGAATAAACTAACAAACACAACAAACAAATCAACAAAACAAACTTAACAAAAAACAACAACAAAAATTAACGATGACAACAAAACAATTCAGAACGCGACTGTACACTGGAAGTGCGCGGAGCGTCGTATCGGCACGGGGGACGGAGTACGACTGGAGAGCCAATCGGCGCAACGCACGCTCGCCCTTCACCCCTGTACCCCGCCAAGACACCTTATTTTTTACTTCTGCGCAATAACGGTCAGCGCTAGAGTTTCGTGCCGCGACCTATACCAACGTAAGCAAGTAGGTACTTTTAATAAGTCATACGCATGTAGGCAAACATATACAAATTTATTACGCGTTATGAACTTAAATTATTATTCATAAAAACATCACTGATTATTAGAGGTCGTTGTCGGTTCTTTTCGGGGAATTCACGTTGATAGCTGTTTATGATAGCAATAGGTACCTATAGTTACAAATTAAGTGGTAAATTGAGCTTTGTATTTTCCAAACAGAAGGTTACGCTTATAAATGACCTCATCTGTTATCTTAGACAGGACCATTTCTGTAAACAAGTTTTTAATACGTGTTTTAATGAGGAGGACTTATTCAATAATGACAACTTTATCTCAGGGGCGTATTTTCCAGTAATAATTATGTTTAGTAAGACCTTTGATTATACATATATTAAAACGATGAACATCGGCACACGAGTCAGTCTCACACGTTGCTGGTATTGTTTATTAGTTAACGTATTTATTAGAATAGAAGGGACTAGTATGCTTTTTTTGGGGCGGTAAACCTTATTGACCTTAGGCGCCAAATCTTCACATACGCTTCTGCGTTATCTTCACTACTAGCGAGCGACCCACCGCGCGCCGGCTTCACAATGTAAAGTTCACACGGCCAAGTTAAATTACATTAATAATGTATAAACCTTCCTTTCGAATCACTGTAACTATTAAAAACCACATCAAAGTACGTTGCGTACCTAGTTTTAAAGACCTAAGCATACATAGGGACAGACAGAGGGAAGATAGATACTATGTAGTGTAGATGCACCACCTCAATCTGTGTAAATTTATAGGAGTACAGTGTTTTAGCTTCATGGGAAAATAGTAATGCTAGGATGCTATTCATCTGGCTAACGTTATCTCTCCTTGAAGCCTACGTATGTAATTCTCCTAGTAATGTAGGGGCATCTAATGTACTTACACAATTGCGTCATAACTGCTTGTATACATCTCTATTGACTCAGTGATATCACCGAATCTTAGCCGAGTACATAACTTGTTAGTATTCTTTGGCTAAACCATGTCATAATGGTGCCATGCATTTTTTGTTTGCCGAATAGGTTGATAGGTTAGAGACGTATTTTTTATGGTTCCGGGCGGTATGGTAAAAATTAGGAACCCTATAATCTATAATTTTTAACCGAATTCAACGGGACGAGAATCTCAATTCCAATCGTGTTTTATTATATAGGTACTGTATACTAAGTAGTTATTCGGCGATTGCAATTGTAGAATACCTATGCGTAGTTTGACACGAACTTCACCAGTTGTGCGTACCTACTTACTACCAGTTACCTATAAAGTGAGAAACAAGCATACAGCCCGCCTGATGGTAAGCGGTTAGTGTAGTCTATGGAGAATTGCAATACTCACCACTTAGGTAGCGATGCCGCCCCGTGTAAAAACACGGGCTGAAAACTTATTCGTAAAAATGTATAGGTAGAACCTATTTCGTGTCGTAATTTTGCCTCATAAATAACCCCTAGGATCACGTAGGCCTCATTTATATACTTACTTAGGTCCTTCTAGACCAGATTTATAAAAATCTAATACCGAATTTAAATACACATTATTGGTCCGTAGTATTGGCTTATCTACATTAATATTCGCGATAAGGTACGTTCGGTGTCTGATAGTGAATCAAAGCAAACGTTATAAACTTGGCGAGTGGAACTCGTCCGAACCAAAATGGAAAACAAGATTTATTTGTGGTAATTCAGGACAACTAATGTTGAAATGGGTTGCTGTTCGGATTGCTGTGTTCCGCCGAAAGAATCCAGTAAGTTTCAAGCACTAGTATATTTCCTTGATAAGTTAGATATGAGTTATGAGTCAAGACTAGTTAATTCGGCTTTAATACCTTGCCCATAAATATTGACACAACCCTAAAAACTAACTGTCGAAGGGCCTCACTGCCCTACTTTATACAATTTTGAAATATGGTAATGAGGTATTGGTTAAATATATACTAGAGTTTATCGGACATCAATTTTATTCAGAACCTTGAAAATTGGGAAGCTTAAGTTCTTTATTGAATACTATGTACTAGGCATCAGTGTAATTTAGTGCCTAAATTTTGTAAAATTAACTCAATATAAAATACATGGTTCAATAATCTAATTGTGCCGCACAACACTGATCTACTATGTATTAGTAGATCAGTGTTGTGTTGTGCCGAGTCACATTTTAAATGTCAATGGTATTCCAAAGCAAGGGTGTCCTTGAGCATTTGTGGCCTCATTCTGACAGAAAATTAAGTGATTCGTTAGTTGTTTTAGATTATAATAGCTTGATATTTTTTATTGCCATACCAATATTTAAACGCATTGATCTTGAGCCTAGGTACTAAAATCTAATCGATTAAAAGTCAGCAAATACTTGTATGGTTTTGACCCTTATTTGCAATGTCCTTTCAAATATGATAAGGATTTTATAGCATTAAAAATCAAATTTATAAGAAATTGAAGTATGCGGCCGTTCAATGTTGTCTGTTCTGTTTATTTTTCAGGGGAGCCTATTCACTACGACCCCACGTTCAACGGGCCCACTCACAACCGGTCTTGCACTGACATCGTATGGCTGATCGCCTTCATCGTCTTCCTCGGTGCATGGGGCTACGTCGGCTACTACAGTAAGTACTATACCATACCGTAGAGGGAGAAACTAACAATTTCAACCATTACTGCTTGTCGAAATGCAATGATTTATTTATTATTTATTTAATAATAAGTTGCCCACAGTTACATTTGACATTCTTATATGATTAAAAGAAGTAGTTTGGTCTTAGCTAGTTTAACATTATTCATCCGATCACAATGAAACTATGTTGAGTTGTTATGCACGCGATCGCTAAATGAAGCTGGCAAACTTCAAAATCGAAATTAAAAAAAACTTCGTGTTTAGTAAATAGGGCATCATAATTTTCCCCCTTATTTATCTCATGTTATTTGGTGTCGCCGCAGTGTTCTTCTCTTCCACCCCTATCTATCAGCCGTCATCTCTTTATTCCATTCCTTAAACACCATGTCATCTTTCACAGAGTGTATCCAAATTTTCTTCGGTCTGCCTGGACCCTTTTACACATGAACAAAAAACGTTTCTTACCGCGGTATCCCCATAACATTATAACATGCATAAGTAGTACTAGTAGGTATATACATAAAATATAATAAAAATAAACATATATTTTAAATAAAATAAATTTATTTGCAGGTATTAAACATGGCGACGTGCAACAACTGCTGGCGCCGATGGACTCGCGCGGCCAGCATTGCGGACTCGACGCGGGCCTCGAGGACAAGAAGTACCTCGTGTTCTTTGACATCACGAAATGTCTATCTGCTTCCACACCGATCATCGGCTGCTCGACGCCTCAGGTAACTATAGCTCACTCAGGCAAGTTGCACTTTCAGAAATACGCACAGAATCGAATATAGCAGCCGCCGAAAGATGGCGAATTTTTGTTTTTACGTTAACCGCTAGGATATTAAGGTTATCAAATGACCCTTTCATTTGATAACCTTAATATCTTGATGATCGAATAAAAGCTTGTATAAAAAAAATACTCACTTTTAATTTTTGGAACTAAAACTTGTTTATCTGTCTAGTCATGAAGCTTTGGCTCCAAGATATCGTAATTATTACCCTCTATTTAACCCGGATGCGTCTGCGAAGTTGAGATAAATAATAATAATCGAATTGGTTTATTTGCTTTTCAACGGAAAATTTTTATTTGTGATTTTTAACATAGAAACTGTGTTGACGTTACAGGTTTGCGTAAGTCAATGTCCAAACACCACAGTTATATTCTCAATTATGAACGCGGACAACTTTCAACAATACAAACCACATCTGGTCTGCACAAACGACGTCAATGTGAACTCTTTGAACTACGCTATGGCCAGAGACCACATCGACGCGCGCAAATGCGCAAAGTACGTCCTGAAGAGTCAAGCAGGTAATTAACTACTTAATATGCAAACATTTGTTTGATTGTGACGTTGAATGACGTTCTGCATCATAATCATAATCATCACTAATCCGAGTGATCCTTTCAAAAAGTAGTTGGCGTGTGGCATGATTCCTATGACGATAGTAGGCTAAGGCCTAATTGTAATGAATTCGCTCAGTAATATGTACGGTTTAGTGCTGAACCGGTGCATCGGTGATCTATCGGCCTTCCAATGCACGGGCTCGACGGTGGAGCGCACAGCGAGTATAGCTCGCGAGGGCCCCAGTTGCTTGCGGAACCCGAAGGAGGAGCAGCAGGCACTGTACAACAGAGTCACCGCTCTCGACTCATACATTGGCTGGATCGCTGCCAGCGCAGTCACCTACTTCTCAGGAAACGAACGCGAGACCCAAGTCGTAGGTAGCGGTGCGAAATCCTCGCACCAACCTGCTATCCATGCACGCGTAGCATACCTTTATTATCGTAGCACATGATTTGGCACCTACTTAACTAACATTATAATATGTCTTCCCTATAATGTCGCATGACGTTGATAATCTTCTCATTGTAACGTTATTTAACATACCTGTGTGTAGTGCTTATTACACCGCCGCGACCTACTAACGATACCTACACAACATGTACCCAAACTAATTATTTATCAATATAAATTACACAACTAACTTGGATCACTCTGGTGGTTGGCGATGTCGGTGCAGTAATGGATCGGTGTCTGGCGGATACGGGGGAGCTGATGCCGGTGATACGCGAGCTTGCGGCCCAGTTGGCCAGCTTCACCGAGCAGGAGATAGCTAGCCAGCTCGCCCAGTTAGTGCGGTTCGACCAGGTACAGTGCGACACCACCTCGCTACTCACTATAGGTAGATTTACTTACATACATTTCACACTTTTACACATATAACATTCACGACTTATAATTCGTGCCTGTTCGTACAACATTTGTAGATAGCGGCAACTATATTTAAATGTAACTCATAGTACGTAACGTAACAATGTCCCAATGTTCACGTTCACTAATTCAGCTGTATTTGCATAATCGCAATTATCTAACGACTAGTAAGTAGAAACAGCACGATCCACTAACTCATGCATGAGCACCTAATAAAAATCTAATATTGCCCATTTAATCTGTTTTTTTTTGTTCATCTGTACACACCGATTACTCGACGTTTCTGGACCGATTTGCACAATACTTTGGTACGTTAGTCCTCATCTTCATCCGACATCGTCTTGGTCTTATCCCAAATATTATTGGGGTCGGCACTAGACCCAACCTGATGTGGCTGGTTATCTGATTTTTACACAAAGCGATTGCCATCTGACTTTCGCACTCAAGTTTAAAGGCAAAAAACCAGGGTTAAACTCGCTTCTGGCAGACCTGTAACGATAGCCAAAGATATTCATTGGCAAATGGTACCGACTAACATGCTCTGATGCAATAAAAATCACAACGAAAGATCGTACGCAGATAAGTTGCGTTATATCGGTAGATGATAAGGCGTGTGTTTGTGTGGCGCAGTTATCGTCGCAGATAGTGTCGGACCTGGTGAATTCACGCTGGTACATGGCGGGCGCGCTGGGCGCCGTGGTGCTGCTGTGCTTCGTGTACATCTTGCTGCTGCGCTGGCTGGTCTTTCCGATCGTGTGGCTCTCCATCGCGGGCCTGCTCGCGCTGCTCGGCTTCAGTAAATACACTATTCTCTATTGCATCGCTTTATTACACAAAAGCACACAACATACGGACGACTGAGAACTTCATCCGATGCAAAACGCTTGTTTTCGTATGTAACCATTTATTTACTTTGGACATAAGAGCCACGCAAGATTGTAAGGTATAACAGGGTAGGTATATCATCTACTCTCCGGTATGAGCAAGGGTGACGATACCATAAGAGGTCCGACTTGAACGGCTCGGCGCCGAGTTGTAATTAGGTATATATTTTGTTGTGTCTATTGCAGCTATATACGTGTGCTACAAGAACTACGCGTACTACCACGCGAATCCCGTGATGCTGATCCCCACAACAAACGTCAAGGGCTACTTGGAGTTGCTGCTCTCCAAGCAAGAGACGTGGATGTTCCTGCTCGTGTTCGTGGCAGTCGTGCTTGTTGTGCTCTTCTTGATGGTCGTTTTCCTCCGGGCGAGGATCAATGTTGCCATCGCGCTCATACGTGAGGGGAGCAAGTAAGGCACATGAAACACACAATAGTCTTATTTGCACGAGTTATATGTTGACTATCGTAAACGTTTTAGTAGAACATTGGTGCAAATTCTGTTGTTCAAAATGACTAAATTTAACTAATTTGACAGGTCAAAAATATTGCCAACCTTATTTAACTCCGCACATGAGAAAGGGATAGCAAGACTTTTAGACCTGTCATATTAGTTAAGTTTAGTAATTTTGTACAACAGAATTGGCACCAGTGTCTCGTTGCATTTGTGGCTGTCCTTTTATTGATAGGAAAAACTATCACGCTATAGCTAAATTCTTCAATTCCAAACTATTCTTGTTCTCAGGGCAGTGACCGCGATAAAATCAACAGTGCTGTTCCCTATTTTCCCATGGATGCTGCAATGTGTCGTAATCGCATTTGGAGTTGTTGTCCTCGTGTTCCTACTCTCAATTGGAGATCGGATCTTCAAAGTGGTCAACCTGAGCAACGATACTGACTGCCGATGTGCCAACAACGTTTACACAGAGGTACCTACTCTTATCATGGTTTTGTAAATTATAGTCTATACTGTAGTCTTTAACCCCATGAGACTAGGTACATGGGGTAGTGCTATGGGATTTCTTATTTAAAATTTATATCAACCGACTGGGGCAGTACAGTATCTACTCCTTACAGAATGTCACCAAATGATATGACAACATCCATAGTAGGTACGTATTCTGATCTGAGCATGACAATATATATTTACAAAAATAATAATTTAGGGAGGTATTCTATCAGTTCTGTTATCTGGTAGCCATAGAACCCAGATCCAAGAGAATACAACCGCTAATCCAGATGGCACTGTGTGAAAAAATATGAATTTATTCATTTATTGGGTTGCAGGACTACGTTAGTTGCGATCCTTATACATTTAGTTCTAACTGCAAGAACAGTGCAGACGGTCCGTGTGACAACGCAACTTGTCACTTCACAGCCCTCGATAATCCTCAAAGTGTTGTTTATCTACATCGTAAGTACCTGCTTCATCACTGAATAATATTGCGTTGCGTGAACTTACGTGGATAATTCCCGTATTATAGGTATTTGATGTTAATGTACATTCTGACTTCCAGTGGTAAACCTACTGGGTTTCTTCTGGACGATGTTCTTCATCAGCGGCGTGTCGGACATGATACTCGCCAGTACATTCTCTACCTGGTACTGGACATTCCATAAGCGGGACTTGCCATTCTTCACTCTCACAACCGGCATTTTCAGAACTGTTTGGTAGGTATAGTTCTTGATTGCTATAGCTCTTGCATTGAGGTATCTTCTATCACCGACACCTAATCTAAATAACTATTGTGTACCGTTTCTAGGTATCATTTAGGCACGGTTGCTTTAGGAGCGCTAATCATCGCTATAGTTCGGGTAATCAGAGTGATTCTCGAGTACATCGATCACAAATTAAAGAAGTTCGACAATCCGTTCACACGTTGTGTGCTCTGCTGCTGCAAGTGCTTTTTCTGGTGCCTGGAGAACTTCCTCAAGTTCATCAACAAAAACGCCTACATCATGTGTGCCGTACACGGAGGCAATTTCTGCAAAAGCGCGAGAGACGCCTTCTCCTTGCTCATGAGGAATATCGTCAGAGTCGTTGTTCTGGATAAGGTAATATGCTCGTTTGAATCAGAGATAATTTGAAAATTACAAAAATATATGTTATTACCTTCTTTTGACTCATTATTACAAAAGGCAACGTATCTCCGTCTCCGTATACCCCCGTTATCAGAAGGATCCGATATATATATTTTTATAACATTATTTTTTAATCTACATATTAATATACCTACCTGATTATGTGGGCCGCGAACTACAGCTGTTTGTGCAGGTAATGATAATGCAATCGCTTGTTCAGGTTACAGACTTTATATTCTTCCTGTCGAAGCTGTTAATTTCGATCGGTGTGGGGTTCGCGGTGTACTACTTGCTGCAGTGGAACTTCGTGTACGAGGTTACGCGGGGCGAAAAGCTCAACTACAACTACGTGCCGGCCGTCATCCTCAGCGTGGCCACCTACCTCATATGCACCATATTCTTCAACGTCTACGCGATGGCTGTCGACACCCTGTTCCTTTGTTTCCGTAACTATCATACTCCAATCATCTGATTATTCTACTTCCTACTAATTTTAATGAAGCCGTGGTGACCGTTTGCTTGAAGCAACGGCCTGTCATCTGCGGTAAGTAAGGTTGCCAGTGCTCCACGAGGATACGCTGCGCTAGTAGTAATGCTACTCAGTGAGTCCTCATCAACAACAGGGTAATTCGTTAATGATACCTCTGGTATTGCTAACGGCTATAGGCTACGGTGACTGCTTACCCTCAGGTGGGGATAGACTATTAACTGGATTAACACAAAATGTTAGGTTCCGGTGGGATTATCAAAAAACCAACTAGGATGTATTTACTTTAAATTTGGTATACCTATACTATACGATGAAGTGACAGGCAGAAGCTACTCTTTACACATGATAAGACGCAACATTTTTCTGAGGGTATTAATCACTCTGGTACCACTGTCTGATTGACATGTATTTTTTTATATAGATTACCTATGTAAGATCTTTGACGCATGCTCCGCATTTTAGTTCTGTAGGACAAATCAATATAATAGTACATGTACTTCAATCTTAATAATATGTTAATAATTGTATTTTCCTTACAGTGGAAGACTGCGAGAGAAACGACGGCTCACATGAGAAACCCTACTTCATGTCTAAAAATCTAATGAAAATCCTAGGCAAGAGAAATAAGCAGTTGTAAATTATATGCCAGCCAAATATTGAAGCTATACATACATATATATATATACAAGAGTTGTGGACTATCTATACGATATTACGCAAATTTATATTGATTGACGTATCAACTGTATTGTATGTGTAACCAGTTTAATGTATTTATAGATTATGTATTTTCTACTGGAATATGTCCAAACTTTTATTGTTTTTTACTTCAGACTTTTACATTAGATTTAAAAGAATAAAATGCCAAATATTGTTTAGTTAATAGGTACGTAAAATCATGATGCAATATTTAATTGTATAACAATTGGTTGCTAACCAACCATAAATTGTGATTAGTGTTGTGATGAATGAATACCTGAGAATTTTTGTATGCCTGTAAAGTTTATGCAGAGTTTATAAGTGTATAGGGATATTATAATAATTTTAATAATGCCACATAATATTCACTTAAAATTACTCATAATAATGATAATGTCCGTATACTACTAGCACTTTTCTTAGGGTTTACAATGCATTATATGTATTAGCAGGTAAATAATATTTAAATCAAAAGACCAGATATAAATTAAAACATCACCTATGTACAATTACATCTCCATCACTTCATTTATTCTGTGTTGTGTAAGGAATGCAACATCTAACATTGCTTCTGGGTCCAAGAGTTCCTTAACATTGTCATATTTCAAGCTTTCTTCGTAAGCAAACATGATACTGGTGTCATCCAACATCATTTTGGAGGTGACCAGAGCCACTATGCAGTTCTTTACTCGTGCCATTGTCTCCCTGTTCGTTCTGCCTACAGGCTGTGAATAGAACATTTGATTGTGAGAGCTCAATTCTATTTGTCACAGACAGACATGTACAAAAAGGTTATTTAACTTCTAATCATTTGTTCTATACATACAAAGACGTACAAAAAAATTGGGGGGAAAATTTATAAAACCACTAATATTAACACTAATGCTGAAATGTGTCAAATGTGTGTTTTTTCCACTGTGTATCACTACAGATACACTACCAGGATTCCTTGAAGTCATCATTAGTGATTTTAAATATGAATAGCCACTTGTGTAATCCAATTTGTGTGATTGAGAACTGTGGCAGTATTAATGAATCATAGACTATAAAATATTCACAAAAGCTTCAAACCTGAATTTCATAGTTATCAATATCATCTTTATTGCTCTCAAGCATGACATCCTGTCTCTGGGCACTGATCCAAATGTAGCCATTGTTGCCAATGATGACTGATACACCACATGGCAGGTTGTGGAAGTGGTTCTTCCTTCTTATAATAAGTGATGGAAAGACTTTTATTAATATTCCTTGCGATAACTGAAAAAAAATATTTAAGTATTTTTCAACATAATCATGTACTTTTTGAGAATTGTATTTGTAAATATACACATATTTTGTAATTAACTACCTAGTATACATAAAGGCTATGATTAAAGATAATAAATATATTTCGGGTACACATTATTTTGAAATATATACATCTCAATTAACATACATAATTGTATTTTACTGCTTTTCAACAAAACAAAAAGGTTTTGGGAGAATGAAAATGCTACCTACCTTTCCATATTTCAGACTCCTTGTATGGAGTGAGAGAGATCCATCAGAGGATACATTTTGCACTTCAGCACTGATCAGATCACCTTCTTGCAAGTGCTTCCTCATCATTTGCTCATCTTCTGCTGATCTCCTCCTCTAAGAATAAAACAAATTCCATTCCATTTCATCCTAATTCCAGTGTATGTGTGCAAGAGGTGCTAATTCCAGTGTGTGTGTATCTTGCACAGGAATGAAGTAGATCTAGAAACATTCAGGCTTTGAAATCAGACCCACAAAGTTTCTATACATGCATGTGATACTATGCTTGTTTATTTATTTTGAATTTAAAGTAGTCTGTGCAGCTTCCAAACTACAGACAATATGTGGCTAAGGTTTTTGTGTACCCACTAGTTATTATACCCCAAAATCACATGAGATCTACACAAAATAAGTGACGGCAATGTTCCAGCTCTGAATACATATTCCATTTAAAAATACTTAGTTTTAATTACATATATCAAAGTTTTATTACTGACCAATTCTCCACCTGGTAAATTGACCGAAGATAACTGTAAGATGGAGTCCAGTCTTGAGTTGGTTTCTACCTTCCACCGTCGCTGCTGTACCTCCAACACCCTGCCTACAACCACATCTCCTATCTCACCGACATATCGACTCTTCAATGGACGGATGCAAATCAACTTATTGACTTTCTGCATTACACCAGCCACTGATGATTTGAGGGAATCATCTTCCACATATGTCCCATGGCCTCTGCCATATGAAAATTAAAAATACTTAGTCAAGCTACTCAGTATGAGTAGACATGAAATATAAATTGGATTTGCATCTTACCGCATAAAATCTTGCATACCCGATATAACCTCACCGGGAGTATAAAACCGAGGTAATTCATTGTTTGAAGCTACACAATGATTAACTCTTTCAGAGGCAAGTCTAATTGACACCGTGCCCGTCATTTTTATAAATCGGACTTGAATTTAAAATAAAACCTGGTTAATAAAATATATTTGTTGTTGTATGTGCACAAAACCACAAAACAATACTACACAAACGTTGTGATTATGTACTCTTCTTCTTCTTCTTCTTCCTAAGTATGGCAATCAATCCCTTCAGGGACTATTTTTGCCAGTGTCGAGTGTTAGAGAATTTTCATGTTGCAAAATTTCTCGTGTTTGCCGCATTAAAATGCCTAGTGTCATGCATTCTAACGCCCAATGGAGTTTCTGGAGACAACCCACGGCAGTAGCAGATCGTAACACGCCTTTAGATTAGAGGTAACCTATTGACCAAAATGATAAATCACTTGACCCAAAAGTCGTATTATGGCATTATTTCCAATGCTCCTATAAATCAGTCACTAAATGAAACTTTACTGCACATATCGACACCAAAAATACACATTAAAGATCACTATAACACAATTTACGACACACTGGAAAAAATCTCAACCACTCCGCCTGATTCCCGCCAAAATCTCCGATTATGTACTCTGTGATACTACATAATATAACCACAGAGTACATATACGCGTAGCGGTTGTATTCTCTTGGATAACCACTATACCCCAGGGGAAAACAAAACAAACAACGAGACTAAAACCAAATGGGAGTTTTTGGCGGGAATCAGGCGGAGCGGTTGAGATTTTTCCAGTGTCTCGTAAATTGTGTTAAAGTGATCGTTAATGTGTATTTTTGGTGTCGTTATGTGCAGTAAAGTTTCATTTAGTGACTGATTTATAGGTACATTGGAAATAATGCCATAATACGACTTTTGGGTTAAGTGATTTATCATTTTGGTCAATAGGTTACCTCTGACCTAAAGGCGTGTTACGACCTGCTACTGCCGTAGATTGTCTCCAGAAACTCCATTAAGCATTAGAATGCATGACACTAGGCATTTTAATGCGGCAAACAGGAGAAATTTTGAAACTTGAAAATTCTCTAACACTTGACACTGGCAAAAATAGCCCTGAAGGGATTGATTGCCATATTTAGGAAGAAGAAGAAGAAGAAAACCAAATGACGCGAAAATGATAGAAGCCAAGAGAAGAGAAGAGCCGCTACGCGAGCCGCGACAGAAGTGACAGAACTAGGAAGCACCACAGAGTACAAAACCACTACGGGAAGCACCGTGTCGTGTGAGCACTTAATATACGAAGCTAAGGAAGGAGGCGGGTATGGGATGGCGCTTAGTGACAGTTGGTTATAAAACGTCTGTGGTATAAATTCAAATAATTTTATTTCAGACTTATCATCCATATTGTGAACATTATTACGAGAACATAATTATAATTTACTATTTATATTAATTAAATAAAAATATATGTTATTACTATTATTTTAGATGCATCCTTATCCAGTGCATCATAATAGGACTATCTACGTCCATCCTGCCCGCCATCAGCTGCAGGTAGTGGTTGGAGCTGCCCCGCACTGCTCGCATCAGGGACGCTATTCGCTTGCGAATTATAGCCGCGAAGCCATCTAATTTAGCTTCAGCAAACATCATAGATTTACACTAACTTTTGAGTACAGGTTCGTGGCAAACATACCCGAAGCGCTACAGAACCGCGGCAGCCCCAACAACACCCTGAACGCATTATTATACTGCACACGCAGAGCATTGTAGGTCTTTAGGGTACTTCACCCACAGGTTGCACGTATAAAAAGATTGACAATACGCTCTGAACAGTGTAATTTTAACCTACGTAGAGCAGCGTGCAAACCTGCGCGCCAACATAATATTATTAGCCCTGACTGACAATGCCCTGCGTTAATAAAGCGCTTAAATTTACTCTATGGTTGACAACTTTGACACTGTGGAAATGAACACAGAGTACAATGTAAGAGGGTAGAGTTTAGAATTTGTATTATTATCGTTATAACAAATTAAATATTTTTACTTCTATTTGATAGTTTAAATCAAATACTCAGCATGTCTGCTGCAAATGCCGCACCCATTACTGCAACGGATAGTTTGTCACAGGCATTAAAAGCCAATATAATACCTAATCAGGAATACCTTCTTCAGGTAAATAATTGACATGTTTATAAAGAGGATAATAATTATTTCTATCCAACAGAATTACCTACCATAGTTAGTTTTCTAGGGTTCCGTCCTCGATTCTGCTGTGGAAGTTTTACTTCATAGACTCCGAGGACTTTGTGATAATGTAGATGCGGGCCCAGAGACTTTCGATGATCAAGAAGTATGCTTTAGCTTGCGAGATCCCAATCAACAGGTAGAATGTTTTTACTAATGCAAAAATACGTTTTGGTGCTATTATTTAAATTATAATGTGGAAAATTTTGTCCTGTATTGCAGACGGCACCCCTTATGCTACGAGTGCGTAAAGCACTAGATGCTCGTGATATGCCATACCAGTTACGGTACATAGGACAGCCAGATCTGGGAGACAAGAGCAGACCCACAGTAGTGCGGTCAAGCCTTGACATAGCATGCAGTGGGATGCTGATAGAGTTTCTTAATGAACTAGGGTGCAGGATAGAATTTGAATATAGTGTTAAAGGTAAATTTGATGATTATTCATATCTATAACTATAATCACAACAATTGCAAAATAGCATATTATTGTGTGGATTGTGTACACTTTAACAGCTAGATTTGCTTATAGAAATGTTATATAGTTTTGAGTAAATCAGTATATATAATATAAATTGTAGTATGTACCTAATGTAACCTATCATCATAATGTTATCCCATATTATTTGGGGTAGAGCACAATATGTAGTACTCTTCCATCCTTCTCTATCAGTTGTCACCTGTATTCACTTCCTTTCTAGCCATATCATCTTTCACACAGTCCATCCATCTTTTCTTAGGTCTATCAGCATTTAAAAAAACATATTTTAAAATGTTTGTCATCCCAGATACAGGTGAGCTTTGTATGAAGTTGCAGAAACTGCTTTACATCTTTTAAAAAACAGGGACCTTCATTTTTTTTAAACAAATATAGCCATGTTTTAATACCCATAAACTCATGTTTGTTCAATATATGGGTATAATCCTAAAAGTTGTTACCTAAATAGATTCATTGGTAAATGTCGATAACAAAATTAAAATTATTTATTCTATATTCCAGGTTACATGTTCAGAAAAGGCAGAATGAAGATTACAGTGGCTAAGGTGTTTAAAATATCCCAAAACTCAATGCCACCAGAGCCCATATCTCAAAGCTATTTAGTTGAACTCTCTGTAAGTACCAACATGAAATACTTATTGTACGTAGATAGGCCAAGGTGCTGAGAAGTCATAATAAGTATTACACACAGTTGATAAATTTATATCACAGCAAATTTATTCATACACCAAATATTGCCTGTGACTTTGTCCAAGTAGATTTTCCAGGATAAAAATATCCAATGTTTCACTGTTTCAACCGTGGTCTATCTGTATGCCAAATTTTATTGAAATGCGTTCAAACAGACCAACAAAGCTAAGCTCCAAACTTTGCATTTAGTATATTAGTAGGATAGTAAGATTTCAATCTCAAAGCTTAATATGCTGCAGTCATACTTGCACCATCCAGTAAAATTATATGGTTATTCAAGAAGGTTGATTCAGGTACAATAATTTCAATAATATACGTTGAATAAAAAATGAAAAAATACTGTCAAATTATAGGTACTAGCGCCCCATGGCCAAGACGCTATTGCGGAGGACATGCGCGCCTTCGCCGAACAATTGAGGCCCCTCGTGCAACTCGACAAAATAGACTACAAGAGACTAGGCCACATGGCTGTCACTTAGACATTGAACATAAATGATGGCATCCTTAATTCCTAGATATAATTATTCATAGGTAAGATTAATTTCTTCATAAATCTATTCTAGACCAATAAATACAAACTTAATTGTATGTCTACGATTTCAGATTGGATACCATATTTATTTATTATTTATAATACATTATTATTACTTGCAACAAAAATCTAAAAATATTTTTAAAGATCTTTGTTACAGTTCAAATAAGAAGCCTAGTAGTATGGATGTTTGTAACATTCTGTCAGACAATGGAGTTCGATTAAACTATCAAGAGACTATGGATGGTATTTTGATTTACAATCTGTTTTGTTTCATTCATATGATGGGATAGCTTATAGGTTAGTTTTGTGAGAAAAACTGCGGCCAACCGCTGAACAGCTCTAGGCGTGGCGCTGAACTTCATGGGCAGATAATGGTCCTTATTTGTGATAGTTAAGCCGTCGTAATTGGTAAGTATGTAAATGATACCTGTTTATGAACTGGACGTAGCTTCTAAATAAATATTTTTGCGGTCAAATCAATGTAGCGTCTAGTGTAGGTAGTACTGTAGAAATGGGCACATTAATATCATGTAGAATGGAATTGTATTTGTATTTGTTTGAGTGTTTAGTCAGCGACTAGTGGTATATTGGTATGAATGATGTACTATTGTTATAAATTGTATAATTACAATAATAATTGATACCGGTTTATTAATCCCAGGTGAATAAGTCTGGGTTCTTCTTAACGGTTTTCACTTGTACGTGATCATCGCCGTAGTCCAAATCTTCGTATTTGTATCCATGGACGTATGCAAAGTTACCGAAATACAGGCATTTGTCGTAATTTATTGTGACGAATTCTAAAAAATTAAGTTATAAAATTAATTATTTTATATTGTGTTCACAGTTTTATGTTTTTTTATGCGCGGATCCTAAGTCTTCAAAATAAAAGGAACCTAGCCGAAGTTACGCCTTATAGCGTCAACTATCGGCCAATGAAATCCCCGTTAAAATGGCTACAGCTGTTTCAGAAGTTAGCCGAAACAAATAGAAAAACAGACAACATTATTTGAATTATTTTTTGTTACTAAATTGTGCCATACATACTTATATATGCTTTTAGTAAAATAGTGCACATTTAGACATTACAAACAGACACTTCATTTTATTTTATATTTATAGATAGTGTAGCTTTTAAATTTAAGATTAGTGAATGATTTTAAATCTTGTATTGATCAGTAGTATAGTATCAGAGATTACCTCATACATACAAACAAATACACACACACACGTTACGAGAATAACATTTGTGAATAAATCTAGGATCATGTTACTGTGACTTGTCATAAAACAAATTTTGGTGTAATATGAATTATACCCAAAGGCTTTAAAGAAATAATAATAACATTGTGCAAAAGGAAATAAAAGTAACGTGGTAAATGTTGTAGTGGAAAATATTACAGGATTGTACCAACCAGTTCCTTCCATGCAATTATACAGATCCATCACGCAGTGATTGTCAAATATAAACGTGCCGTTTGTTTGGAAATTAAATGCGCAGATCTTCTGAAAGTAAGTCGGACAAACTCCGCATCTGTAAATAACGCGTAAAGTTATAAACACTGAGGGTCATACTATACGCTCTTTTATAACATGCCTTTACATGTACAGAATGTAAAAAACCAACACAACCATATTTTAAGTTAAGGGTTGCTGAGAATCGTTATATGGAAAATGCGTATGTGTTTTTATGTTTTACATACTAATTGTAAGTATATAAGTGATGTAATCGTATTTGTATATACGTATACCTTCCTACGATTACAACAGGACTCAAAAGTAGTTTTTTTTAATGTGCTTTAGAAAAATCCAACGTATTTTCGCTTTATGCTTGGCATTCATGAACATTTACCAAATATTTTGTGTGACTAGCCAAGTAAATTAAATCATTTTATTAATTAATACCTGTGTCCATCTGGAGCCGGATTTCTTTTGTACTCTAAACCGGGCTGCTCGGGGTAATCAACGCCAGATACACCTGTGCTCAAGAATGTTTGTTAATATTAATTAAATAAAACAAAAATACAAACATCAAGGGCGAATCGACGGTGGGTTTTCCCATTAATGTTGGAGCCGCCGGACTGGGGAATGTACCTCCGCCTTACAGAAGAACGCAGTGAAATAACACTACTATGATGAAGTGTTGTGTTTCTAAGTATGGTTGCCAGTGCTCCACGGGGATACGCTGGGCTAGTAATGCTGCTAGCACAGTTTATCCTCATCAACAACAGGGCTGTCAACTCGTTAGTGTTACCCCTGGGCCCTGGTATTGCTAACGGCTATAGGCTACGGTGACTGCTTACCTTCAGGTGGGCCGTATGGCATTGGGGGTTGAGGGGGAGGTCGTGCATGCAAGCACGTCACCGTAGCTTATATTATAGGTAGACGCTAGAAACGCCAGGGGAAAAAAGCAAAAATGTTATTGGTGTAATATAAGTACTGTAACGCCTTGGTAGGCGTATAGGTAGCTGGTGAGTAATAAAGTAGACAATATACCATACTTGTACTGGGAATAGTAGAATGCTTAGACGGACATGTTAGACTCCTGTCATAGAAAAGTTATAGTAAAAGTGTAATAATTTAATTCGTTCGTGAAAATACGTTGAGTGAGTTTTTGTGCCTCCTATCAAGTCGTTCCCGACAGTATCTAGGTCAGCTTTACTCAACCTGCGGGGCTTTTTTTGGTCGGTCCATCTGGTGTTACCTTATTTTATACCATTTTGATTTTCGTGCCGAAAAGAAAAATTTAGAGCACTCCGAGATAATAGGTTCTCGTGCTATCTACTATTGATGCGGTAATTTGCCGTAATATACGAAAATTAACAAAACAATAAAAAACATCTATTCATAGATGTTTAATTCAATTTGTAACAATCGCGAAACCTAAGAAATCATAGGAACAATTTTTTTGCGTCTCGCGACACGCATAGTACGGTATGGAAATTTATGACACTTACATAGAATTGGAAAAACAATCCACAACGTCTGCACAATAACATGCATGATTGAATCCTGCAAATCTTATATTTCAAAACATTGATTAACTTTCTTATCATTTTATTAACCACGTACCTTTAAGGATTTAAACCAATTAATTGAATTTGCACCAAGAGTTAGTAATGTATTCGTTTAATCGAATTTCAATTTTGAAAATATTTTTGGTTTATAAGCAGATTTTAGGAGTACCTATCGAAATCTTAATAGGATGAGTTTACACGTATTATTTCTATGGTAACTACCTTCTACTCCAAATGGAAAATTGTTATTTACTTTTTTATCTATATTTAAAACCGTGGTTGACGTTCTACGCAAGTTCGAATCCCACCGGTCGATACGATTAGTATTACATGTAGGTATTGTCATACCACGAGCTTTACGGTAAAGGAAACATCGTGAAAAAGGGAAACCTACATACGTTGAGATGAAAACAAGGACGTATGTAGTGCCTCAGAGATGACGACAGATCCACCGCATTCAAATAGGTAGCAAGTTGGCACCGAGCTAATTTCAGTGAAAAGGGTTTTATCATCTTCCATTGTCAGAAAATAAGTAAGTGTTACAATTAATTAAAGATGACGCAATCGCCGGATTTATTGCAAAACATTTAGGTAAGGCAATAATAGTATTTGTAGAGGGACGACAGATTTTTTCCTTACAATAATATCATACTTAGGTAACTTACTTAAATGCCCATAATATCTAGTAGGTAGGTATCCAGAATTGTCTAAAAATTCATAGATACTATCTACTGGGCTCAACTAATTCTCATAAACGAATGATCAAATATGGAAGAAATATAATTCTGTGAAGCTATGTATTTAACATGCACAACATTGTGTAATGGCCATCAAGTCCAGAAGTGACTACATAACGAGAAAACAAAGCAGAATCGGCAAGTTACTATCTACATATATATCGTGGCGACGACGACGTGACTTGTATCACGACATGTTATCCTCAGGGTGACTCACTGCGCGCTCCCTCCCAGAGAACCAGTCCGCTATCCACAATAAATTATTACCAAATGTATTTTTTTATGAAATATTTCTAATTAAAATCCAATAATCGCTGACCCTCAAGCTAAAAAGAAATTTTAGAAATGTCGACACCAAGACTCAATGAAGTTCGCATGAACCAGTTGTATATATTCAACCCTAATAAAAGGTACTAGTGTACCTACTCTCGATTTCAGATGAGACAGGAAACCCATATTCAATCGCTTGTCCAAGGATCCGAAACGATACCAGCATGTTCCTTTCGAGAATGAAGTTACTTGTTGGTAGGGTGGAGTACAAGTTCGATGTTGGGCGATTCTTCGCTTCGATCCGAACGTTCGATGATCGATTTTCATTGTAAACCCCTCACATCTTCAATCTTGGCATGAGATATATTTGCTGGGCCCGTGAGCACCCCCCGTACTGTCGTAAAGATGCGTGTTGACAGCTAGCTCCATCACTTTGGAGAGAAGCGAGGTGATGGCGATTGGCCTGTAATATTTCGGGTCTGATCTGATCCCCTTTTTGGTCACTGGGTGCACGTGGTCTTCCATGAAGATGGGACGTGTCTGCTTCAAAGCAGGAAAGCTCAAATAGCGTCAATACAGGAGCACACCGCTTCAGCACTACTTAACGGTCGCTATGCCGCATGCTATCAGTATCTTCACCTGCAACTCCATTCATTGGATAACTGTGATGTGACACATCGAGCTCAGAACAGGAACTTAACTAATATGACTTCCCTACTATATTGTTGATATGTTAACCTTCCCTTGAACACCCAACTACCCTACCGTTGACGTAACTGTAGGTGCCTAGTGCCTACATGGCCTAGCAAACGTGTGCACAACACAACACAATAGGGTTACCACACAGACTAAATCACAATTAGGTATATATTTTAAGAGGTATCATGCGTAAACTCTTAGCAAAGACAATCAAACTAGTTTACTGGTCTGTGGGTGGAACATAGCAAATGCTCGTGAGGTTCATTCATGTATGGATCGCTTTATTGTTACTTGTGACGTGTGCATAATGCGAAAGGCGCGGGCACCGGCACTGCACGCACCCAGACTTAGTGGCGCTCGCAGCCGCTGCCGCGCCCGTGCCGTGACACCAGTTCACCTTCACGTTCCCTACCCTGGGGAACTCTCCGGCTTGGATTTCGGTGCATATCAATATCGCTATTCTTGAATATTTTATTTAGGATTTATATTTGGGATTTAAAGTAGCCTATGTTCTTCCCGGAGTTGCTGGCAGCTATTTCCTTTTTAGCTAGCCGTTTTGGCGTGATTAACTGATAAATAATCAAGTTTCGCATTTATTATATTAGCTACGTTACTTATCATGGGTCTATATAACTTCTTGAGCAAATAAAAACACGTTTCTAGTAAGAGAGGCCTCATTAAATTTTTAACTTATCATTACTTTTATTGTTTGTTATTATAGCAGCAACAGAAATACACATTCTGTAATAAGTTCTATTGTCTATCTATTACGGATCATGAGATACAGCCCGCTGACAGACAGACAGACGGACGGACAGCGAGGTCTTAGGAATAGGGTTCCGATAGTTACCCTTTGGGTACGGAACCCTAAAAATACGTGTATAATTATTGTGAACAATTATTATATTGGAGGAAGATTTCATTCAGTGCCGTAGGAAGAAATGTATGACTCTCCCACTTTGGGACCACCGAGAACGGCGGCGTTATTATGAAAACAAACTGTCTTCTTGTGGATCAGTCCTAATACCTGAGTATGTCTTGTAGTGCGTGATTGTACTTACTTTTGATAATAATGGGTACCTAACGAATTAAGTATTTGACAACTAATTACACCTCTTCTGCATATATTTTGTTTGATAGGAATGTTTACATTTAGTCAGGCAGCTCGAAACGCTCACCGTTGCATATGGAGGTAGGCATCAATTAATATACACATTAACTCCATGTGTCCTGAATGCATGAACGACTGTGTAAGTAATGTCCCTAACAGGATGAGAAAGAATCATTATGAATGGGCTTTGTTTTATAACTACTTTGATATATTTTATTACGTAATAGGTACATAGTTCACTAATGATTGCCTTCTTGAATAGACTGATCGTCGCCATTGATAGAATGTGTATCTAGTAGGTAGGTATGTTCCTTTGGTTAAGGTATGTTCATAATATGTGACCACGTAGGTAACATAAGCGTTTGACCTTCAAGGGCAACGGTACGCTTGCTGCGTACCGCGTACCTGCACTTAATAGGAGCGAGAACCCATACTAAATTGTTTGCCCTTAATTATGAACAAACAAGTTATCATCGCCAAAAAATAACTAATATCACAAGTGAATGAATAAATTTAATGGATATTTTGTTGCGATTCCTTAGTCATTTATTAAAAATGTGTTTCTTCAGGTAGGTCGTACGTAGGTCCTAATGTCCCTAGGTTTGTCATTGTTCTTCCGAGTACCTACTTATTTCTTGAGGAAGGTAATAGTGGACCTTATTGGCATTATCCTGGGATACAAAAGATAATCGAGCTTGTTTTGAAAATAATAGAATGTAGAAGTACACCATACTCGTATCTACTGAGCACTAAGCATTGGCATGACATAATAAAGTGAATTTTATTCGATATAGTATATAATTATCCATTGTAATTATAGGTACATAAAAGTTCTTCATCCGATTTTTTATATCACAAAGCGACTACAACGAAAACAGTACCGAGTAAAAAACATGCAAACAGGGAAAAGCGGGGGCAGAGGAATCGGTGTAAAATTTGACATAAAAATCATCTGAATTGAAAACCTCCTCCTTTGAAAAGTCGGTTAAAAACCTACCTTTCAAATCGTGTGACGAGACAGCGCAAGCAAGTGCTTATTTACACTATGGCGCAAGTGGCGCCAACCATGCCGTGTATCGATCGGCGCCTTGTGCAATAAATATAAGATGAATGTAAATAATGTAATAAAATCGTGTGCAAGCGCCTGAAGCGCTTCTTCCATTGCGCCCGCGCGCCGCACGATGACGCCTTCTCATGCCATCGAGACATCGAGTGAGGTTAAATACTTAAAGGTGCCAACATATCTTTCCGATAATAAACCATGCTGCTAGGTCACCAATGAGTGCTTATTCAGGGTTCCGTACCCGAAGGGTAACCAACGGAACCCTTATAGCGAATGTTACTCAGACAAAGTGTAGTATTCCATTAGTGTAAGAATCTTAAATTCGGATCTGTAGCGCAAGCATGAATAAATTGTCATCGTATCGCCTTCGACTATTTTTGTATTGAAAAATGAACAGCGATGCGGTGGTGAAAATTGGAACTAAAAATGAGTATATTTTTTTTTATTTTGACATTTCGAGAGTAACATTTTCGAATACGTAGGTAGTCGACAAATGTTCTTGCTACCGACACAGTAGGTACTAGAGTTCATCCCTTTCAATGCAAACAACCTGCACCTAGTTAAGTTACCTATTTTAACCGGGAATTTTTCATCCAGTTATTTCGAAACTCTAAGGGAAGAAATTTCTTAATTACATAGTATCTACTAAGTCGTTTTGTTATAAGTGTTATATTATAACCTACCACTTACCTAACTATTTTAAATTGAGATGTTTATTGTAACATTACAGTTTTTAAAACGGTAATGTAGTTAGTTAATTTACCTGTACATACTGTGCCGGTAGCAGGAACATTGTCGACAACGTATTCGAAAACGTAACTCGCGAAATAACAAAATTGTCATACTAATTTTTAGTTCCATTTTTCACCGCCGCAGCGCTGTTAATTTTTCAATACAAAAATTGTCGAAGGCGATACGAAAACGTTGTCGACAATGTTCCTGCTACCGGCACTGAACTGACTGACGACTTGATCACAGACAAGCTCCTCCTTATTTAACACTTGCGTGCATGATAAGGTAAAGTAAGGATAATATCATCGTAAAAAAATTGGAAAGCGTTTAGAATGCAGATTGAGCTAATTCCTTACTCGTCCATTAGTCATTCAGGAGAAACCTAGGACCAGTGGTAATTTATTCAGTCGACAGTGGAGACAACTCTCCATATAAAGTGCGACCTAGCTCACCAGCCGAGCGGCCGGCGGCCGAGTCACGGCGAGCGGTGCTTGCTTGCTACTCGATAAATTATCTACGCACACTACACAAGGCGCACCACTCCTACTTGGACGGACCTATTTATGCGTAAACGCCGATACGCGTGTGGGAGTGTTGTGTGATACGTCCATGAAACAGTCTCACCACAGTCGCCACGACTCATTCCCTTTGTGTTGATGACTGCCCACACGACACGATGCAAACGTATCAGTTAGATTCAATCACGGATGCGAGGACGCTAAAACAGTCGCTAGGAGGCTACGTAAGAAAATCTATCTCAGCTAATAGAGGACTGCGCTCACATTGCGGTTGTATAAATAGTTTATGTATCTACTTAATAATTATTTATATCCCTGATCGTTGGTAACAATAATTCAAACGAAGAAGCTTTGATGAAGAAGACTGGAATACCATGAACGGAATGTCTTATATTGAATAGGTAATAGGTTCTGCGACCTTTTTATAAATTCTATCAAATTGCTAAATATGTTAATTTTATACTTGCCACATGAGATTATTTACTATTTAGTAATTAATCGTTATGTTAGCACATTATCAATTAAATCCTGCTGTCAAAGATAGAGCGTTCTAACATTGGTTCTAACCGCCATCTTTGTATGTGTGCATCAAAAATATTATTGCGGTGTGGTATCGTTTTCTGAGAAGTGACGGCGGCGGCGCGGCGCAGGCGCAACGGCAGGCGGGGAGTGGGGGCTGCGGCGCGTCAGGCTTGTAATAACCTGGCGGACGCGGACCGCGGGGCGCCGGCCGGGCCCGCTAGACAACTTGTCGCTGTCCCCGGACAACGCCGCTGGACCACTCCTCCCCCTCGCCCCGTTCAAGCTCTCTCAGCAAATTACTTGGCGCACCCAACTCAACTAACCAGTTCCACCTACCTATGTGGAATTGGGTGTCGATAACATCAGACGAATACAGTCCACGTAGGTCGAGTTGTGAGTAGGAGGCCAGGATGTTGCTTCAGATGTCTTAATTGCTTCGTCTTTATTCAGTGATACACGAATGCTGTAGGAACCTACATTTAAAGCTAGTTGTTGTACTTGTTGTTCCTTACACAAAAATTCACTAGCCTAGCCAGGGGGTGCATTGCATGTAGGCAAAAAGTCATTGCCTACCTCCAACAAAATAGAATACACTATATAACACAGATTAATACGCTAATATGTGCGCATTTTATTGAGCTACGTAGGATTTTATATTAATTATTTTTGACTATCTACCAAAAATCAAATTCTATGCTCGCCCCTACGGTGGTCTAGATGTGAGATGCGTTACTGTTCAAAATTTAATCTTGGAAAAGATGAAAGCATAAAACACATTCTGACGTGGAGACTGTCCATAGATTGTGCTTATTAAACATAGGTTTACTAAACACATGTTTAATATTACTTTAAAATGTAGATAAGTACCTACTCGTAACAAGGTATTTAGTTAATTCCTTGTGGCTTCGGCTCGGGTCAGGACTTACTGGAAGCTCTTATAGGTACCTATTCAATAACTAGATGAAATAATTTAAGACGCAAATTCGCGAGCCCACAAGCGTGTGATGGCTTGTCGGGTGATCATTGCTATTTTTGTAACAGATGATAGGGCAGGCGGGTTTATCACATTGGTTAACCGTAAAGTATGACGAGCTAGACTAGCCTCCGTCACCAATCTCAAAGTTTTCATTTAGGTTTTATTTTATATATGCTAGTGATACTTAGAATAATAATATGAACAAGACCGCGCTCAATTTACTCCCAATGTTGTCTATGAACTATGGATTTTTATGTGTCTTTGGAATTATAGATTATATTTGCAATCGGGCACCACATGACTATAAGAATAATAATACTACTACTATAGCTAGCTACAAATTCTACGATACTTTTGTTAGGTAACATTATCATTTATAAGGCGTTCGCTGCAGTTGGTCGTAGTCGTACAGAATTGTACATATTTCCACAATGACACTCACTTTGAGTTATTATTTGTATCTTAACTGGGTCATCTACTTCATATGGATTTGCTACTAATTGATAAGAAATATTATTTCGTAATGTACGAATAAAATAACATGATGGGACATAATCATTTATTTAGCAGAACCCAAAAATAAAGATAAAAATAAGTAGGAAGGAAAGTATCATACTGGTTATGAATTCAAGAAATACCTTTATATTTTGCGAAAGTAGGTAGGTAATTGCTATTTTTGTATAGTAAAACCCAGAAGCAGGCTTATGTTAGCAAACAGGCAATATATTTTAAGACGGGATCGAGATAATGCAGCCAAACAAACAGATTCGGTTAAGCTATCTTATAAGGATTTAAAGCTTAACGCGACATGCCGCATGCTAGGAATGATCCCTATTACGGCACAAATTTACGACATCGATTACAGGAGTGAGGCTGCTCTCGGGTGGTCCGCGCTTCGGGTGGCGCTGGCGCACAATCAGCTACAGTTTATCAGTAGGGCAACCGTTAAAAACGTAAAACTCACTGAAAGTCATGCGAACCTGTTTTAATTATCGCTCTGAGTAACGCCAGCGCTCGGCAAACATAAAAATAAGTTTGGTATAATTGTCGTATGCTGCTGCTAAAGATATTTATATCTTGGCACGTTGACGTTAGGTAAGAAACAATACCCGCACAAAAAGAAATGTGCTAAGCAAATTTTGCTTTCATTGGCACCGACCACTCTTGCGTCACGGCCGGTCATCGTTCCTGAATTATTGGGAGTGTCCACGGCCACACCATTGACCCTTGTCGCGAAGGTGAAGTAAAGGTATGCTGTCGGTGCTCCAAATTACATAACTATTAAAAAAAAGTCTTAGAACATATTGTGTTGGAACACTTGGAACTACCGCCCTGCTATATCCATACTTGAACAGCATCGGCCTTGAAACGCCGTGTTATGATAGTGGCTGGTCAACGGCAACTAATTTGGTGTCTTTATTGATAGCGTTACCTACAATATAGCCGACAATGAGCATGGACTATGAAGGTTTGCAAATGTTAGCGTGGTCTGTACTGACTTCGAGGAGGCATTTGATTCTGTTAGACGACATGATATTTTGAATTCAGTGAATTGGGAATACTACGTAATCCAAAGCAACTTACTAAAATGGATGTAGACATAGCATAGGTGCGCCACCGATCGTAAGCAGTAGTTGTAGGTGGTTGCCTCATATATTTTTATAGTACTGAAATACCTTCAGATGCACCGTATGGCTCTATTTTAGGACCTATGTTATATTACTTTCTATTTATTTAATAATTTATGTACACACAACAAATCTACTTACCTAATGTCCAAATTTATTTCCATCATGCGATATTTCTTATGGATCTTGATATAAAAATAGGAAAACATCTAATCGTTTGTAGATAAACCGAAATTAATACTTAATACCATATATGTTTCCTTATTTTAATATATTAATTTATTTTATAATATAAGATAACTTGGGTAAATTTAAATTAACGGAAAGCTATAATTTTCTAAATATATTCAATAAGCCTAAAAAGTTGATTTGTATTAGTATTGGTTAGGTCGTCGATTGCGAAATCCAGTTTGCACACTGGTTTTATAGTTCTCGTACTGTTAGACATATTGTTTTGCACTATGTTTGTAACGGGAAAATATACATGTATAGAAAATACCTAAATCGTTGTAGGTATCCATCGACAAGAATAAGACAAACACAAGGCGATACAAAACAAAATACTCCTGCTAAGTAAGAAATCAGTCGTTAAGTACCCAAGTGAAGTCATAGAAGAGAAATATATATTCTACACACTGCATGACACTTACATGCATACATGTACTGAGGAACATGTAGGCGTACAATCACTTCACACCGCACACACTATCAGCTATCATTACTCATCTACTTTAAAGATGCAAACATTAATTCGACGACTTGTCTTTCGTAAACTTGCAATGTGAAAATGTGATACGCGACCAAGGATACTAAAGTAAAAAGGCGTAGGTGAGTGTCAACAAGAATACTGTAGTACCTACTGTTAAAAAATATAAATCCATGAAGTTAATGTGTTTAGTTAAAACAAAATAATAATTCTACTTACCTGTATGTTTGCTGACCTTCCTTTTTTTATACTTTAAAAGTAGGGTTAATATAAACCCTTTTATATTAACTTTTTAAGTTAATTACTGCTGCAATTACCTAAATGCTTTTAAGTTCTGCTAGGTAGTTGCTTGTGGTTTTCCTCAAATCAATATCGTTAAAGCAATAAAATTATAAAATATTTGCGAAATCCTAATTACTTATTATAGGTGCGAAAATATTGGATCATTGTTCCACACGGCTTGAAAAATTTCTATACTTACATATAGACTCAAACAACTTAACTAACGTAACGTAACGTAACTTAACTAACTAACGTAAATTTTTAACCGTATTTTTTTTACTTTAATGAAAACTTGAACGTGTCGTGCTACTTCAAAAATGATTAATCTTACATACAAGTATTACCCCTCATTTCCTAAGCTTTGTGTACCTAATACCTCAGCTAATACCTATCATAAACGTTAAGTTCTTAAGAGTGCATTTAAATACTGTTGGTATACAAAGAGCTAATGAGGACATAAGTTTGCGCCGCTATCAGTGGTTGTATGTTTAGGTAGCTATTGGTATCGGTCGGTGTCAGCCGTGTCAGGGGGCGCGCTGATTACGTCCAACACTGAGCATAGTGTTCATGTGCCGCCCGCTACAATGGCGCCGACACTTCTCATCTCACCGATCCTGTTTACTCTATTAACACAGTACCTACCTACACAAGTCTATTAGCAGCTGCCGACCTTATTAAAGCTGACTGTTCACTACATCAGTGTATGCAGTGGCGTAACAATAGGGTGGCAGGGCTGGCAAAATGCCACGGGCCCCCGACCCAAGAGGGCCCCGGCCCAAGAGGCCGCGAGCTCAAAACAATTTTTTTACATTGTTCCTGAGTATTTTATTTTATTTGAAAAGTATATTTTTATAAGTTCTGCTTAAAATCCAAAGTGAGACAACTAAAGACCATAATACAATTTTAAGTTAATCGTTGAGCATTTCAACCAACCTAAACAAAAATATGTTGATTCATTTTTAGAGATGTACACGTTACCCGTGACGAGTAATTTTCTTATTGAAATTAAATTGTTATTTTTATTTCATTGAAAATGTATGCAGGTTTCCTCACGATGTTGTTCCTTCACCGAAAAGCTAGCGAATAGATGATGAATGCATTGAGATATTATGATCCATGGATGAATGTGGGGACTACAGACCATTCCCTCTCACCTAAGACAGGATGCCTATGGGCATTAGTGGGATACAACGTGTAATTGAGTACGCTGAAATTCTCGAAGTTTATTAAAATTAAACTGAGTACAACGTGAAGATTTTTAGGGTTTCGTTCCTTAAAAGGAAAAAAGGAACCCTTATAGGATTACTTTGTTGTCCGTCTATCTGTCTGTCTGTCAAGAATTTTTATCTCAAGAACGCGTGAAGTTATCAAATTGATAAAATGAAAATGTATATGTAATACCCGGGTCTATCTTATTCGGCTGTAAAATAATCAAACCTGTAAGTCAATATGAAAAAAAGATATGACCGTTTATGTAGCAAAATTTCGTATATTTTGCGATATCACAAGGGAATCAAAATCTACAGGGTACTTCCCGTTGACTTAGAACCATGAAATTTGACAGGAAACAGTGTCTTACAGCAGCAGTAAGGAAAAAATCAGAAAACCGTAAATATGTAGTTTTTTTTTTTAATGCGAATTTACTAATAAAAAGCCTGTTTCGAGCTGTTGAGAGTCACCAACGAATAATGACCTTATTCGAATAATATAAGTTCTCCTACTTTTAACCTTACCTACAAGTGTTTACGGAAACCTTGGTGCGCGAGTCCGACTCGCACTTGGCCAGTTTTTTACTGATAGAGCTCCATCAAAAGAATTTGCCACGGGACCCAGATGGTATAGTTACGCCACTGAGTGTATGTTTAGGCAAGTGGGCAAGTTCGAAAATGACACTATCTAGAATAGTGTCATTTTTGATAGCCTATCGGCGACCTAAAATAATTACATCTCATTGGATGTTCACCGGCTGTACCCCGCGATGACACAGGATATGGGAGCACACAGTCGATTCGAGCTCGTTGAATATTATAATTAGTCGGTGTCGGTGTGAGTAATGGCGTCAGAAATAACACGCGGGCTGGCGTTGGCGCCAAGCGGAGCGGCCATCGCAGGCCGCCGCAGCGTCAGCGTCACGCATCACACCACACCACATGAGCGGCACGCGGGCCACGCGGTTGACGCGGCACCCCCCGCTCGGCGGCGCGGCCGGTCGCACACGGCAGCGAAACCATTGCCGCCGCCGCCCGTCGCCGGCACGTCTGTCTTGTGACTCGACTATTTATATGGCTATGGAATGGAATTAATGACGTGACCACCACTTTATTTATTTCAGAATTTAGCTCTAGGTGACTCTAGCTAGGCAAATATTGTATATTTTTTTGTAAACATATGAAGTAATTAGTCAGTTTCACATAAGTCAGTTTCAGTACAATGAATGTACTCCGGCTAGAATAAGTTTGGTTTTGTACTAAAAAAATCACTTACTACTAAGTCAAACGTAGTGATTACCTATGTACTCTGTGCTAGTAGTCGACTGTTACAGAGTACACTGTAATACCACATGAGTATAGGATTTGTTAACACTGCTTATATTAATGACAGATAACTACTAACTTTATGATTTGTAGATCAATATTTTTTTGTAGTCGTCTTTCTTATTTTTTTTTCTTTTTCCAAAGTGTTGGCGGTTAAATTATATGATGTAAAGTTATGATCTTTTTAAACAAAGGTGAAAGGGCAGCATTCCATTCCGCTTAGTCGTCCGACAGGCCACTGAGCTGAGCTCAGATATCTTTGAGAGATTACACCGGCTTGGACCGAGTTCCGACATCAAAGCAAGCCATATTTGAAGTGAAGCCGGCAGAACTACAAACAACTTGCATTTAAAGAGATTTCTGGAAGAGACAAATAAAAGCATAGCGGTTAATTAGTTTGTTTGCATTGGAGTAATTAATACTCTGTCAGATTTGTCATGCCACAAACGCTGTGTAAGATTTGGAGATTGTATGAGCAAGTTTGGTACTTATCAATTACAAGTTTGTAATGATTGGGAATCATTTATAGTCATGTAACTTAGACAGCACATTAAAAAGTAGGTTATTTAGATAATCTTTCTGATCTAATTTTACCGAATTATTCTACATTTATAATAATGGGAAGACTAGTTCAAAATACAATCTCATAGTAGGCAGATGTCAAGTGCCTTTCTAAATCTTACCTACGTGTAATCTTATAAGTTTAGTATAGAAGTTGAAAATTCTGATCCGATTGTACGGAACCAACCTCGGTATCGATATATATATAAAAATCAATGGGTGTACCGCATCATTAGCTTATCTGTGCCTTGACATAATAAAATAAAATATAAACAAATAAAATGTAACTGCGTTTTCTGCAACTTTTGTATATTTAACATCCCATAGCCTGAACCAGAATATTATGCGCTTGCTTTATGAGCCAAAAATATCCTTGACATCATAGCTGGTGCTGTGCCTACAACTTGTGCTTTATGGACCATCACGTTCGTCCGGCAGAGGCTGTAAATATCATTTTGCAGACTCACGCAGCATACAAATATGCCAGCGAATGCAACTAAACTACACTGAATTTACATCGAAACGCATATGTAGTCACTGTTCTATTCGAAAATATGGTGAAATATTTTAACACGTCAAGCACACACGTCACTTGTCGTCAATCTTCCCCGGGCGAGCACCAAAATACTTACAGAGGCCCTAGTGTAGTGCATATTTTTGCTTCGAGGCACGCCAGATAAATACCTGGTGCACCTTTTTATCACTGAGAATATTTCTGTCGCCGTCCTCGATGAAGTCTACTCTGTGGCGTAGGTGTTTCGCCTTATTATTGGAATTAAACTGTTTTAATACCTGTATTTGGTTTTATTTATTTCGTAACACAATAACAGTAATTAATAATGGTTAGGAAGGTATGTGGTTTTGCTTGGGACATTAACTAGCATTTTATTCACGTTTTAGGGTTCCGTACCTTAAAAGGAACCCTTACTTATAGGATCACTTTGTTGTCCGTCTGTCTGTCTGTCAAGATTTTTTATCTCAAGAACGCGTGGAGTTATCAAATTGAAATTAATATCAAATACCGGGGTCTATGATCTCTTTCAGCTATAAAATAATCAAACCTGTAAGTCAAAATGAGGAGAAGATATGGCCATTTATATCGCAAATTTTTACATATATTGTGATTTCACAAGGGAATCAAAACCTATAGGCCTATAGGGTACTTCCCGCTGACCTGAAATCATGAAATTTGGCAAGATGCTTTGATTGCAAGAAGCAGTGTCTTACAGTACAAGTAAAGAGAAAAATCTGAAAACCGTAAATATCTTTCTTTTTAAATGAGATTTTAGTAAAAAATATTCCTTAATCGCACTGTTAAGCGTCACCCACGAATAATGACCTCATTTAATGTTCGCCTACTTTAAGCTTACATACATACAAGTGTGTACGGAACCGTCGGTGCGCGAGTCCGACTTGCACTTGGCCGGTTTTTATTTAGGTTTAATTGACTATAACATTAAATATATTTTTTGCTGTTTTATCAATCAATTAGCTATTATGTTAAATGGTGCTGGTTGTTAAAATGTTTGTGTTATACCTCGGTGTTTGACAATTTGTAAATTATCATTTAGTATAGGTACCAATATTGTAGATATGACCACAACATTATGAATGGTCATTAGTCAACCTATTGAGCCGTCATACCTACATCCGGTGAAAAAAGATGTAGGTAAAACCTTGGCGCTGTTTTTGATATTATCGTAGTTGATAAGAGAGTTGTTCGTTATCTTAGCTAGGTAACCTAGATAACTGTGTCAGAACTAGCATTTGACTTTTCCTACACTAAATCTATACTTATATAATAAAGAGATATTATTTGTAGTTTTGTTTGTAATGAATAAACTCAAAAAGTACTGGACCAATTGTAAAAAATATTTCACCAATAGTATTGATTAGAGAGCTGTATTATCACTGAATAACAAACTATGTATCATATTGGTACGCGGGAGAAGTCGCGGGTACCTGTAGAAGGTAATCTGGTGCGTAGGGCATTCCTAACGTGGCCATAGTTCCATACGTCCCGCTTTGGCCGGAGCAGTTTCAGAATGACAGTCCCGCTGCCGCAGCGAGGCCTAAACGCCCCATTTTCGCAAACGAACTCAATTAATTTAAAATCTACCTATTATTTTTGCAATCCCAACACTGCTTAGACATACGTAGTCACTAGTCATGTGATTAAGGCTTAGTATCTTAACAAATATACAGTACTAAAAAATCCTACCTACTTATTATTAGTATTCTTAATTCTAATAAAAAAAAAAACCAAAAAAATGTTTGTCTCGGCTCCGACGAAAAAATAAAAGGTCACGTTGTTAGGCATATCATACCGTGTGGTGCAACTCAGTAGACTACGCGGTGCCCTCGCGCGCCGCCACACGAGACTGCCCGACGCCATTCCACATTTCTGCCACATTCATTAGGTTCTACTGATATTATAATCATATCGCATTGTATGTTTCCACAGTGCACTTAACTAAAAGATAAATCACGAGCATTGATTAAGCAGTACTACCTAAGTACCTACCTATATTTACAACCAAAGTACCTACCCACTTACATATATCACTGTACTTATGTGTATTATGTACGTATAGCATAGGGTTTTTTTATATAAAATAACAATTTGCATCTCGTTCACGTCGTCTTAATTTAGTTAGGTATAATCATGCATGTAACTATTACGTCTCAGCCCAGGTATCTAGACCACACTTACATAAACACCATAAATAGAATGTAATTATTTACATACATATTTTGTTACCTAGGTTAGGTACCGATTCAGGTTTTCGTTCTTGATCATTAGCGCAATAAAATACTCACCACATGCGTGATGGTCAGACTGAGCGGCGCTTACTTCCATCATACTAATATAAATGCGAAAGTAACTCTGTTTGTTTGCCATGCTACCTTTTACGGCTGAGCGGATCGTGATAAAATTTGACAAGGACGTATGATATATTATATCGTGGGGAAGGACATAGGCTATATTTCGTCTTTAAAGTTTAAACACATGCAGACGAAGTCGCGGGTAAGAACTAGTTAATATATATTATCACATAATTATAATGCCTTAAAAGGAAATACAATTTAAAAAGTAGCAACGTCAGCCCTGCTTCATAATCTTCTTAAAAAAAACACTTCGTGTAAGGGAGTACCCTCAGTGTTTTTTTTTCATTTACATTACCTATGTTGTATCGTCACATGTCGTTGAACACGAACAGGTAGACTTTTAAATATTGGATAGATAGGGAGTAGGCAAACATAAACCTTAATTTATAAACGTTTTTGCTAGACGACTTACTAAGTGTGTACTAACTTTGATTCTTATTATATACTTGTAAGGGACTAACTTACCCCTACTCAGTTGGGATGGGATAGGACCCAAGTCCTTGACCCAATAAGCCAGGGTCGCTAAGAATTTGGCTATGGCCCCTGCCCGTCGTAAAAGGGGGCCGACGGGCCCGTGGGCAGTCAGAGTGGGGGCTCTGACTGCCCCTTCCAGCGGACCCGGGGCTGGTGGCAGCACGATGTGGCAAGTGCTGTCAAGAGCACGCGAGGGTTCCAGGGGCGGCTACATGGCTGCCCCCGGGACGTGCTCAGGCTAAGTGGAGGAGGGCACCGGTGCGTTCCACTGAAGATCCCGGAGCCCTCCTATATGCACGGAGGATGGCCACCGGGGGGGTTTTAGTAAGTCAAAATCTCACATAACCCGTCTGCTCCCCTTAAGCAGGCGGGTACCTTTTGAAGGTCAACAAAAAAAAAGGTCCCAAGTTCTAAACTAAACTTAGCAGGTAAACTACTTTTTAATATTATTAGTTTAAGTAAGCTTGCAGTCGTACTAACAAATATGGATGAAATCCTAGGATGAGTCTGAAATAATGTTTTTTTATATTATTATTATTATATAACCTTTTAGTACTCCCTAGTTAAGGTTTGTAGTGAAATAAGAAGGCAAACAAATAGGTAACTAAGTAATGACATGCAATTAATTTCCTATTTGTTTGTTTACTCTCTGAATTTAAATTCATTTTAGGTAATGTTTCTCAAAACCACACATGAACACATGAACGCACATGAACTTTTTAAGTAGATGAAATCTTTTATTTAATATTATTAGTTTTACCACAACAATGCCTAGATGGTAGTTTTTCCAATGTTATGCCATTTTGTGACCTTCTTTTATAAGTAATTTTAGCGTCACTACGAACTATGTTGATAATTCAAAGTACGTCTATGAATGGGTAGGTATCATAGACATATAATTTGTCTATTGTAATTGACTACGTATGGAGTATTTAGGTTATTAACTTTATAAAATAAGCACAAGACCATTTTAAAATTATTATAAATAGGTCGACAGTGTCCCTTAAGTAAATGATTTTTTGGTTGACTTTATATTCTTGCTCCTTGGAAAACATTAGTAGGTTATCCATATTTCAACATAACACAGGACTGAAATTATCTTAATTTTAACTCTGTAATTAAAATTGAGATAATTGTGACAGGTTTATATTTCAAATGATACATAATAAGTGTTTTTAATATGGCATAGCTGCAAAAGAATGATTATATATATTATACACAGGTAGGTAAGGATTGGGTGCTGAGTGGCGCCCGGGGGTGGTGTTACCTGCCGAGTGAGTTTGAATGGACAATTCACATGACAATTGCTTTGAATTAAAATACAGGTTAGTAAACAACTGTTTTATTTAATAATATAATAATAATAGTTATAATCTTCGTAAATGTAGGTGTGCTTCATAAACCCCACATATAAAAATACATTCTTATAATTTATCCACAATATAATCTGTCATATCAATAGACTGAATAATGCACTATGGCGGCGTGAACATTAAGGCACGGTGATGGAGGGCTACGCCCCGGGCGGCGCCAGGCGGGCGTCGGCGACTAGATCACAGGAAGAACGGGGTCGGGCCCCGACGGCGTGCTCTCATCTGAGCGGTGCTGGGAACGAAGGAACGGGAGAACACCAGCGAGTAGCCGAGCAGGCGGTCAGCGCGCACCCAGCGGCGCTCTGCACTGGCACAAATGCGGATACGTGTACTCCACTGGACACTGGGAGTGAAGCCAAACATGGTCGCTTCTCTTCGTCATCCTCCAAAAGGTACGGCCGGAATAGTTTAAAAGGTTTTCGAGCCGGCTCTCGTACTACAGGATGTGCGTATGTTAATTGTGGCACAGACGGTGGTGTACTTCTGCGCACAGAAAGGTCTATGGGCTCGGCGATAGGCATAGGCACGGGCATTGGAACCGGTAGAGGCACTGGGACCTGGACTGGCAGAGGCGTGGGCAGCTGTACCGGCGTGGGTACTATTGCTGGTGGCGGTGTGGGTAGGCGTGCACTTTCAGGTGAGCCGGCGGCATACGGTGGTGGTGAAGGCGCGGGTTGCGGAGCTCGTCTCAGTAGAGCTGCTCTTAAAGCAGGTTCTGCTTGAAGCCACTTTTGTATTTGACGGCGATGTATACCAAATTTTCTGGCCGTAGCTCGTTGGTTTCCTCGACATTGGGCGTCCCGTCTGTACGCTTCTAAAACTTGAAGCTTGAACTGTGGTGGGAAGATACGTCGTGAACCGGCGCGACCCTCAGTGCGACGGTCGGAGGGCGCGGGGGCCGATTGCGTGTGGGCAGCGGCCATTCTGGAGTGAGTAGTAACGTGTGCGCGTGGCGATTGTCGGCGCCGAACTGACTGCTCGGCGCTCGCTCGCCCAGCAGAGCGCGGCGCGGATGTTGGTGGCGCGGCTGCCTGCCCGATGTGCGTGAGTGTGCGACGCGAGCCTCGTATACCTACTTCTCAAGCCGTATTTACATTGGTGAGTCGATTGCCATTATTTTAGTGCGTGTATGTATGTTTAATAATTTATCATAAAAATATCGTGATTGTTGTACCTATTTTTAATTATGAGCCATAAATCAGAATCATGATTAATCTTTATTATTTATCGCGCACTTAAGCATCCGAACTTTAATAAACACTATTTTTTTATTAATTTTTTTATTATGTAAAAACTTATGCAAATTATGTACTTTCATTTACAGATATCTTATATTGAATGTTTAACAAACCAATCCAATTGACAAAACTAGAACACTTTAAAGTTAATTGTGTGTGGTAGCAAGTAAGCAAGCATAATCAGTTATATCCACGAATAATATATTTCATTAAAAGAGTACTTTAATATTAAAAACGATGTAAAAATCGTCTTATGTATAAACTTGCCCTTACTTAGTAATCTCGCCTCATTCTCGGCGTGAAAAAATGCCGCAAGTGGGAGCCGATAGCACGTAGCGCCACTATTTCTATCTTTATCTCACTCGAATATGGCTGCAAGAAAGAGTAAGATAACAGATAATGCCCTGCCCCGATCGCTGCCACATCCGTTTACGAAACAAGTTTGCATGCGGCGTTGCCACTATGTGCGCGCGGGCGGTTAGTGAACATGGCAGGGGTGCGGGCGGACAGGAATGCGTGTGGAGTGGCAACACCGCTGTCCATGGCAGACAGGGTGTCGCCGACTTGCCGCCGTAGACAAGCCGTCGCTCGACGGCGCTAGCCCCTCTTACACCCGCTCCGCCCGCAACGAACCTCAACAAGTTATTTCGGCTCAACCTGTGGCGAAGCTGTAAGATCTCAAGTGACATAGGAACGACTGGCGCTTGTGTCTTTTTTGACTAAGACTTTAACTTAGCGCCATCGCCGTTTCGAGGAAAGTTGTTTTTTTATTGTAGAGCGGCGACGGCCGCCTGCCGCGCCTGCCTCGCTTGCGTCCGGCCGCCGGCGACCGTGAAAACAGCGACTCCCTTTTGTGCACAATATATTTCATTTAATCACCTTAAAACTCGGTGATCACCTTAAAACTCGGAATTTTATTTAATTTCTCCCAACTTTTTACGAAATTATGGTTAGCCTACAATGTAGTAGTTTAATCTGGAGCTCTAAAAAACGTTACCTTTAGTTATTGCTTTGTACCTCCATGATATTATTTTTAACCGTCTACAGGAGGGAAGGTTATCCAGTTCAGGTCTTCGGATATAGACGATGGAACTCCTCATTAAATAACAGGCAATCGCTCGTGTAAGGGTGTTAGATACCTACCCGATAAAGTTTTTTTTGCTGATACTGTACCTGGTATATCAGAAATTGGTAATGCCATATTTTGACCTAAGCTGAATAAATAATTTTGTTTTCAACCCGCACTCTCAGTGCCCAGCCAGTATCCTTCGCAAAAAAGATAAAACACTTGACAATTATTACTGAGTAATTAACTGTTTAAGCAAAACTTAAGTTATGTTAGGTACCTACTTCAGATGTAAAAAAAAATGTGGCCTGATGTCACTTTCTGTATTTTTTGTAATTTGATTACCTACCTACGAGTAGTAAGTACCTAAATGGTTATAATCAAAGGTAAATTGTTCCTGTCAGTGATTTTTCCAGTAAAAAAATAATTTTTACTGCATTCAAAACCGTTGGGCGCTGTGTTCGGTCGGCGCCACGTCTCTTGTTAGAAGCCGAACCACAGAACAAAAATAATTATAGCTGAACACACTTGATTAGAATTAATCCATGCTAATATGAGGCCCCTCCAGGCGAATACGGCAAAACAAGTTATCAACTAGTTGCAGACGAGAGTTTCGGTGGTTTGGTGACTGTATAATATAAACATACTTATTTGAATACCACCTACATAACTATTACAAAGAGCACAAGCCCGATGATGTAATTATACTAGGTGTATATTAAATTATAACATACATCCAACTGACCCACCGATGCACCTTCCTACAAAACAATGATGAGAAATTATTCCTCTGAGCAGCACCACGGTATAATGTATATATAAGGTATACTATATAGTACATGGTAATGTAATATAAGGTACAGTAAACCTAGATATAAACATAACAATAACGTGTCAACACTCTCCTAGTGGCATAGTCTCTATTCTACTTCTACAGAGTGCTACCAGTGCTGAATCTTAGTGGTTGATAAAATAACATGGACTTTGGGTGTATGTGTGTCCAAATCTATTTAAAGAACCACTTCTGAAATTAATTTTGTAATTTGGCCTACATGTTGGCTTCCCGTGACAATGCATGATTATCTAAAAGCCGCCATTTTAAATCCAATATGGCGATCGTCACAAAATTGAGATTTATCATTTCCTATTTATTAAAAAACCTTTTAAAACATGACCCGTACATGCTAGTACCTACAATCTCAAATCAATCAGACAAACTTGTATTCACATAGGTTAGTAACTAAAAAAGTACTTACCAACAAGTGACAAGCAAGGTCGAAGTATTCAGTAAGTAATATAATCCACCATGCCATGACATCATGGTGCTTGCGAAATATTCCATCGAGCTTGACTTTTTTGCTTGGTGTCGAGTCAAGAGACACAGGTCTAATTTGTACCTCCTTGGTGTCCAGTAGAAACTAAAAAGTAAAAGCTCTTTCCAGTTTCAAACCAAATATTATTTCAGGATATTGATACAATATTTGTTTATTACCTATAAACAAATATTGTATCAATATGTTTCCTAATCACTGTTTCTAATTACTAATTACTGTTTCCATTTTGAGATTAACAATGTTCAGTATGTGCGTAGGTTGTCCTTACAAAATGATTGAGAAATGGACACGAAATAGTAGTTTTGTATGCATAATCCACCTTGTAAGTCTTCCGTGAAGTAATCTTTTTACTTATGTTAATTCTTGATATCATTGATTGGAGTCAGGTTCAGAGATCAAACATATTTTTAATGAAATAAATCATCGGTTCCTTTCTTGAATACGTGCCGTCATTTTATAACTGCCGGATAAACCTCTGAACCTAATGTATCCGTATGCCAGAGACAAACAGTCGCCGCTCATAAACTGAGCTAATCAGACCCACAGACACATCGACGCCGTGGCCTGCTTGCCATACCAATGACTACAACTAGCGAATACGGTACGACTTACAGACTGACCCTCGCTTTATAATAATATACTTTACGCCTATGTAATAACGCTTGTATTTGCTTAAACACAAGTGAAGATATAAAATATTTCAGTGGAAATCATTATAACAATACTGACAAAGAACAGCTGCATTGCAAAATCAGACTTTCGGCGTGTGTTATAAAGTTGATAATCCACTTATGATGATTAATCGAGGTTCGAGTGTGAAGCACACGTGCGTTCGGCGTCACCCAAGCTGGGACCAGTTGAGCTCCATAATATATCTCCAGAGATTGTTGCATTGATAACTGTATCAATACCGGCCTCTGTCGGGTCTTAATGGGCTCTTGGATACTTCCTTGGAAATCCGATTCTATGGGTGAAGTGTTCGGCCTTAATTAATTTAATGTTAATTTGTAGCTTTGTAGGTTATACCGGGAAAAGCACATAAGAAGAATAAAGAATACAAATTATGTGATAAAATACCGATATGTATGTATATTGTATAAGGATGTTTGTTTAGCTGAATCACGCGTCTTAATCCCTATTATTCTCTACGCTAAGTAGATTCAGACTGACATCTTATCTAGTTTAATCATGATTTCGCAATAAATGCTGCAATTTAAAATGCAAACAGACACTTATAGCCATGAATGTCATAAAAATGCTGTGCTCGTGCAGTGATATTGTATGTGCTACATATAGCTCATAAGCTGTGAGCAGTCGACGAGTGCATCTCTTAGCTTTGTGTTAATTACCTTCGATATCTTATTATAAGCGATATGAAAAACAAAATTTTGGTTTTTTATTATTCAGTAATATTTTATAAGTCAATCAAGTTACAGTAAAAAGCAGTGGTGGCTGTGTGATATGAGCGTTGCCTGCGACGCAAGTGCGAATCCCACCAGTCTTTAACATTTTCTTTTTCTAAAAGCTGTGATTAGTCACACTCCGAGCTTCACGGTGAAGGAAAACATCGAGAGGAAACCTGCATACGTCTAGGAGGCAGCGACGGACTCACCATCTGTCACGTTGGCACCGAAACGAGGAACAAGCGAAAATATCTTCGGTGAAAATGACTTTTGTAACACCCAGGGGTGTACCTCTTCCGGGACATTTGTGGACAGACGTGATATATTATTATTATGTTATCCAGTTACTAATTTGGTTAGTGGTTTGTCATCAGTGGAAGATGACTGTACATTTCTATTTTTTCGTCGATTACGATAAGCGATGTATGGACAGCTTTCCTAGGGGAGGAAACAAATTTGAAATAGTCTCAAATGGCACAGTACCATCGCAACACACGCCAAGCTCTTGGGTATTTTCAGCCGCTTCACAGTCCGAGCGTATCTACATAACCAGTTGAGATTTAAAAGATAATTTGATGGAGCCGTGTTTTGGAATCAAACAGCCGAAGCCGTCCAAGGCGGAGAAGGCCGGTCGCTGCTAACCGGTTTGTGGTCATCTCACCTCACCTGCGCGTTTCCTCGCCGGTTGATACCTACTTACACAAGGTGTTGCTCGCCTCTTTCACGACCACATTAGCTTTCTACGACGCATAAGGAAAGAAAACGTCTACGTTTAATCAGATGTTTATTTGACACCTAACCTTAGCTAAGCCCAACTAAACCAATCCCGTGGTTAGTGCTGACTATAGTATTGTCTTGAACGATCTACATACGTTAAACGTGTCAAATTATATATATATTGTACTTAAATACATTATATGAAATATGCTTATCTTTTTTGACACACTACTATACTACACTATTGTGCAATAAGTTCCTTTATTCAGATTACTACTAACTGTATACACATCTTTATGTGTTAATAGTTACATGGTTATGGTCGAAGTTAGTTTTGTTTGTTGCATAGTTGTAATAGTTGTAGTGTACAAATGTTAGTGGTCGGGTACAAAATAACGTGTAAGTAATATGTACGTAATTATGTATATCTTATACAATGTTATATTTTTCAGGATGAATTCCATTCTCTATATTTTCGAAGACCTTCAACAGATTTTCGCAAGACTACATAAATTCTGGAGTAATCGGTGTACCTATATAACAAAATAATGTGAAATCTACTCCTTCCCAAGTCGGATAAAAACAATACGGACAGCGCGGCCACGAGTCCGAACCGACAAGTCTGATTTGGTTCGTGCGCGTGCGTCATCGAGTGTATTTAATTAAATAACTTGATACTACCGACATCGTTGAAAAGTAAATAGGTAGATTACTGTTGAACTTTGTAGTTAGTATGATAATGCATAATGGATGTTATCTAAATTATTGCGTCGCGTAATATATTCATCCGTCGGACACAGTGGTGTGCAAGATGCGGTCTCGAATGATCTGCCTTTTACGCCCGCCCACTGCAGCTAATCATACCTAGTCTAGATAAAATTATTCTTAGCTTGTGGATTTTTTACAAGATTGATAGAACTTGCAACGTGTAGGTATCACTATCTTCCCTGATTCATATTAATGACTCAGGTTGCATGCTCGTATTTAGAATATTAGTATGTTTAGTTTGACATTAGACTCCTGTAGCTGATGTATTCTCTTGGACTCCCGTCATAGAAAATCTATCAAACACCTATGTCAATTTATTTATAGATTTTGGATTTCTTGGTGACTGGTACCGTACTTAACAACCGGACAAAACAATGTTAAAATAAACTGAGTCGAGTGAGTAAGATCATAACACCGTGGGATCATTATGCACACTTACACTAAACTGATTCCGTATTTAGCTATACTACATGATTTCAAAAACCATATCACGAACTTGTTACCACAGAGCGTTTCAGAAACAAGTCGCAAAACGACTGTTTCGAATTTGGACCGGACCTTGACAAAGATTTATTCGTACTCCGTTCTCGGTGAATGCGAATGCGTAATAAGCACCAGATTAGAGATTAGACAGTAATAGAAGAGCAGGTACCAGGTACCTATGTATGTATGTATCTGTGAAGATTCATGATATGGAGCCGACTTAAAAAGCGCTTTATTATAAATAAGTTAAATAATTAGTTTTTTTCCGCGACTTCCGCTACATTGGAATAAAATAACGCAAAACTATAAAATATTAACAAAATACTGGGTCCAACTATAGCTAAAACCGTCCAAAAGACATCAAATGTACAAAACTGGTCAAAACGCTTAGGTGGTAAAGACATATGAACAATCGCACAACTGATATAAAGATAGGAAGGTTTTGTAAATGGAGTAAAATATAAAATCATTGTGGTGAATGACAAACAAAAATGTTTTATTTATTGCTAGAGCGTGTTCTATCAAAGTGGGCAATGTTACAAACGTCGGCGGCTGGCGGCGCGGCGCGCCTGCACCGTCAGTGTCACGTGACATCTTCTCCAAACAAGCACTTACATTGCGTGCTAGCAAACAAAATGTTTGCGTTTCAATTTTGCAGTCATTCACCGCGAGCCGTCCGCGGGCAGACGATACATTCGCCATCGCGCGATTGCATCATTTCTAAATATAGAACTGTGGCAGGGCACAATTATTGCTCCAGCAGAATTATCTATATTTCTATAAGTACCTACTACAACTTATATTAATTTATAATATAATATATACAAGATCGAGATATACAGCGTGCTCCTCAATTACACTGTGGTTGCGGTTGCCGACAAGCTCAACTAATCCCCGATGAATATAGATTACGAAAAGACCACGATAAGCAAGAATGGAGTAAGGTCAAAATAAACCCCGTTTCTTTAATCCTATGTGAAGTTAGGGAGACGTTACATAATCGAATTAAAAAGTACTTAGCCATAATTCTGAAAAGTCCTGTTAATGAAAGTTTCGACAAAAATCGCTTCAGGCGGTCCGAAGTTTAGAGTGGACGGACAAATCTCGTCCAAATAGAAAGAAAGACAAAAGAAATTGGTAACACGAAAATTTCCAAATAAGCAAACATTACGAAATTACTGAGCCTATGTATAGACAAATTATTAATACATATAATAAACATGATTTGCTATTTACACACATGAGGTGAAAGTACGTTGATATAGGGGATGATGAATTGTTTTTTTTTATTATTATTATTTATTTTATTTATTTAGCAAACAAAACAAGTTACAATTTATTTAGAGTAAGTGCATAAAATAAAATAAAAGCTAGATTGCAACTCTTCAATATGTAATATGCATGCATAATAATTATACTAAGGGGTTAGTTACAAGAATAAATGTATACAAGCAGATTTAATTTTATAAGATTAGCTTTAGTTTACATAAATGATTTGGCAGTAGATTTCATTTAGCCAAAGTGTACCTAAAGTATTTCTTATTGTAGATAAGATTTATCAAATCTCACAATGTAATTTCGTAGTACAGTAGTATTATTTAGGACGTAGAGACGAATTATGACATGACTTCTTTCTAACAGAATTCTAGCTTTTGATAGGCTGTTCAATTAGTTTTTACCTTTTGACATAGGATATTAGAATTTATAATCGCGTTGTGTATAACAGGTTTTCCAATGAAGTTGAAAATAGCAGTGCAGTGGGTAGGTTAGGTACTTATACATTACATCAATGACGTGTATTGTATTTTAGAATTTTTAATGTGCAAAACCAACAGCGTGTATGATGGGTTACAAGAAAATATCATTTTATATCTAACAGACGAGCGCCAATACGTATTATCATGCCATTTGCCAATAAGCGTTACAACTACATTACATCATTAGTGGGCAACACAACTCCATGCTCCATTCACTGCACTGGCAAGCTAGGTTGGTTATCTTAAACAAAAGAAATAGTGTATGTACCTACCCTTAATATATGTTATTACAAACTATTATCAATAGTCAAGCACTCCACCTGCAGAATACTAATACGATAAGTGACACAATTGAATCGTCTCTCCCATAGAACCTAATACCTTTGATTATATATTTAGTCAGTAATAACAAATGAGAATTCATATTACTATTAGCTGTTCCATGTTGTATTTGCTCAAAATATAACTTCTAACTTTCAAAACACTCCGTTGGTAAAGTAATTCATTTTGCATAAAAAGGGGAAATATCGCTAACTTTAAACTTACATTGACATCGCTAAAAATTTAAAGTATGCCGTCACGATTCCATTACTTAGCAGCTTGGGTACGTACTATGTCCCTTAAATTGTCGGTCCTCAACTTACCAGACCATCTCAGTAAAAAATGGAAGCTGAAACCTTCGCGGACACTATCTTACTTATCCACACTATCCTATCGACTCAGATGATTAAAGAGTTCGAGGAGACACCCATCCTTTGGAAGGATATCAAGACAATGAGTATCAGCATTTAAAGTTTATATAGACGTCATCGACCGTATGAAACAAACACGCAGTGAGCCACTCTGGCGCCGCACGCCGTCCCCGGATGCAATGCAATGCAACTGGAATATTCTAAGCAGCCTGTATACTGCAGCAACCTATCGGAGCAATTGAATATTCATTCACTTGTATAAATGCGCATATCGAGTTAGCATAAATTAAATTCAGCTTTTTATAAAGTTTGTGTTGTATAGTATCTTTCTGCACGATCGAATGCAGAGTTTACTAACTGCACGATATTAACTTACACGTTACATCAATATTGGTCCGTGGATAACATAGACTAAGGTGAGTAGAAAATCGGGCTTGAACAATTTAACATGGTATTTTCCTCAGGCTTAAGATGGATTGTGATGTGAACACAACGCCGCGCCGCGCCGGCCGGGCCGCGGTTGATCAATAATTGTGCAATGCGTTGGCGCATGGCGATCGGTGGCGCCAAGCCAGCGAGCGGACCACGGCCATCTAAATGCAATGCTATTTGTGGCTGCTTCTGCAAGCTGCCCGCCTCTTATATTACAACCTGAGGTCACAATACAACATAAATCTTGTAGACTTACATCCAAGCCAAAGCCGTCATAAATGGCCATAAGTCATCACACACACTCCAACTCTCCTACATATAATACATATAATCTCAACCATCCAGGTTCCTATCTATTCTAATCATTTTATAATATGAGTAAGTCACTTTGCAGAATACTGCTGTAGTGTGTAATGCACGTTAATCTTCACAGCACACGTTAGTTTACTCAATATGTGTCACTAAGACCCCACAGGCGGATGTAGATAACATTTCACTGTGTTGACATCATACAAATAAAGTGGCATTTGAAACTCGATGTGGTCAGCTCTCTACCATCGTGGGAAAAGTGTAGATGGAAATTGACTACTTGGTCAGGCAGGTGGGTATATTCACAGTCTTATGCTTCAACATCTAGGTATTGCGAGCCAATGAGGAATGTAAGTATTTTATTAGTACTAAATAATTTAAAAATACAAAGTGCCTACTTTACTTATCTGCCAATAAGTTGTGTAAGGTTCTCTGGAGGTGACTTAAACGTAAATACTTGGTCCTTCGTTAATTATGAACATCAAACCTACAAAGGTATATATATCTATAGATACAGCATTGTATTGTATTGTAGAACCTTTTAACATATAATATCATTGATTGTAGACGTGTTGTTGGTGCGAGCACGGGTATGGCAAGCGGCGAACGTGGCGGTAAGGTGAGAGGAAACCTGTTTGGTGGAGTCGTCAGTGCCGCGCCGCGCCGGTGGCGTGGGCGCCGCCCCTGCCCCTCACTCTAGCGCGCCTTGAGCCGCACCTCACGAAATTTTACCTATCTACTCAGCTTCTACTTTAACTAAATCGAAAAAAATTTGTTACGTACCACTAGGTGTCTGCTCCTCAAGATAAGAGAGTGCGTAAGTATTCAACTACTTCCTAGTCCTTTATATTATTACAGTTTGCCAGTTACCTATGTGAAAAAGATTAGAAAAACAATTGAAATTGTTGACTCCATGTAATCATTGACAAAATGAGAAGAGGTGGCGGCAAAATGGTCTCTGATACAAGCTAACAACAGGTTCTGATTTTGTAGAACTTAGGTGCATCGTCCGGCGGCGAGGGCAAAAAATGAGGTGCCAATAAAGGGACGGAAGTCCATTGTTTGAGTGTCATTCTGGAATCAGGAATTTCTTAGAAAAAACGGTGGAGCACAGGGTCCCTTGTATAGCCGGGCGGCGAAGAATACAATGAATCCTTTGTGCGCAGGCGCCGAACGGTCTAGCGGCGCAGGCGCGCGTTGTCGCCGCATCGTCTGGCATGCTCCGCGCACACTCGATTATGTTATGTGTGTACTTAGTGATATTGGTTGGGCGCTCTTTGTCACGAACGTCCGCGACCGAGTCCCGATATGGCGGCGGCGTCGCTTGAATCTACACACAATAATTTGTCCTGTTCCAACACTCCTGCGCCGCGTCACCATTTCATTATGCTTCCCTTTATCAATCCAGAAACTTTGATATTTATTCCGTTCGTCCAATTCATTCAAACCGATGTAATTCCAGAATGGCGTAGTATAATTATTTATTATTGGTAGGATAATATTTAGTTGGATGGCGCCTGTAGGTCCCATACCGAACAATAAAGTCCATGTGTAAAGAACCTATCTTTAGACATGTGCTAGTACCCGTTAATACGTGGGCCCCATAGCCCCAATGTGACACAGATAGGTTTGTCACATAGGACATAGGCAATTAGGTGAGGTAATCTATTAACTCTATTATCCCAAGATTCAGCACATCTGACAAAAAATTGGGAATTGAATTAGAGACATATTACTCAAATAAGTATAGTATTATACGCGATGCTCAGATATATAGGCAGGAGTCTTTGGATGAAATATTTAATCTACTATGTACCTATTTCTGTCGAACTAGACTAGGACCTTGGGAATAAGGTGTTTTAGACTAGGGACACAATAGGAACCTATTATGTATAGCATGATGCAAATTAAATTAATGGATACGTTCACACTTAGTAATATATTATTTAAACATCAACTAACAATACATACTTATAATACAATTCACAATCGTAAGTAAGCTGCGTACATTGCCTGCCACATAGTTACATATTAATCACGCATCACGCCACCGCGACAAGACACTTACTTGGGTACTAAGAAATAACCTAATAATGACTCACGAGCTCATGAAGGACACCCTGCCAGTCGTGCCGTGCCGTGTTGTGACGCAGCAAATAGTTCACATTCCACTTCCTTACATGATAATCCTATCCTATGACCAACCAATTACCTAAATGAAACAGTTTGTACTTTTGTTCTAATCATAATAACTACCATTGGCCTCACTAACTAGGCGAGTACTGTCGAAACTCACCCATTCATTGTTGAAAATTTGAGGAAAACTTTAATGAATTTACATGCTTCCAACAGTTCCAACAAACGTCTATCTACTAAACAATAGTAGATTGCTATACAAATATAAGGTGCTAAAGTAACCATTGTATACGAGGTGGATTTACTCCCGCGCTTTAGCGAGGAAGTAAATAAAAACCGAGTTACAATGGGATTTAGCGCCGTGTATGTATAACACTCTACTTTTCACTACGAATGCGAAAAAATAAAATAATCTAAAATGTATTATGGTCATTAGAAAGTCAGAAGAAATAAAAAGTCATTGGTAATTAGAGAAAAATTCTAAATATACGAAATATTTAGATTTTTTTCTCTAATTACCATGTATTCCTCCGAAGAAATCACCAATTTGGTAGTTCCATTTTCAAAAAATAAATATTCGTTTTTTTTTATAAAACAGTAATAAGTCGAGTCTTTATTCTTAATTGTTCTATTTATGAATAAATATTTTCGTTTTTATAAATACCTAACTGAAAAATATAAAAAAGTTAAAACTCTTTCCCCTAGAACAGGATATTCTTTTTTTTCCCCGCTCTGTGCCGGTAGCAGGAACATTGTCGACAACATTTTCGTATCGCCTTCGACTATTTTTCTATTGGAAAATGAACAGCGCTGCGGCGGTGAAAAGTGGAACTAAAAAGAAGTATGACAATTTTGACATTTCGCGAGTTACGTTTTCGAATACGTTGTCCACAATGTTCCTGCTACCGGCACTGGAACATTACAATGACGAACTTTTTGAGAATGAGGAGTGAAACTTTCCCCACACAGTAGAGAAAATATCATGCTTAACTATTCTGTCTTGTAGCAATACAATATTAAGTTACTCATTGATATAGCATTCTACCGGGTATTATCTAGTTTCTAGTTTGGGCTTTGGTGAATGAATGTTTAAAATCGGGCAAGTAGTTTTTGAATCTATTCATCACAAATAAAAATACAAATCTTTCCTCTTTATAGTATTAGTTTAGATATATAACAAGCTTATTCCCGCGATTCTGAGACAAAATTTACAAATTAGCTCTTGGTTTCTGGCTTTTTTATTTTGGTTTTAAGTGTGCCTATGAGACGAATGGTCACAGTGCCACCGCCTGCTACAATAACGCGGTTACGACGCGACGCATTCGTACCTACAATTTACAAATGTGGACTAAATGAGATTTTAGTACGAGTTATTTTTTTTTCTTAACGAGTTGCTAATTCTTCAAATTCGTACAAGACAATAATAGTGAAGCTGTTTGGCAGTTAAAATCAAAATCGCATGAACATAACATATAACATTTCTGAAGAACTGCAGTTAACCAACTCTGCTTAACTATTTAGAGGGTTAAAATGGAGCTTAACATAATAGCATCACTATTAAATGTATTTTATAACACACACAATAACTACTGATGTACCTAAAAGCTTAAAAAATCCAACACCCCTGTATATTACTTCGGTTACCTATTCCTGTACATTATTCGGAGAATTGCCAGTTTTAATAGATTAGTTTGATATTAATATACGATACCTACGACTTAAATCTTAATACATTACCTTATTTTCCAAGAAATGTTTGTAAATGGTAGCGCCTAATCTTTTGATGATACCCGATTAAAACGATTTCACTTTATGGATAATTTTAACATCCAATCATAATTAAGTAAGAAAAAATATTTCAATTGTTTTACACATTTATCACGGATTAATATATTTTTATCATTTTAAAATTCCGCCTTGTAGGAGAAGGTATTCGATGTCCATCGCTTATACAGCATAAAATATATATTATAACCTATTTAGTTGTTCTGAGACTTACCTACATATTTTTACATATTCTAGGAAGTAGTAAGTTAAAAATCTTTAAAAAGAGGACCTTTTTGACTGTAGTGTTAAAGGTTTGACTACTGTTAAACCCATTTTTTTATAAAATCTCTTTATAAGTATATATTTAGATTGCTTTGGATAAATCCCACTTTTCACCGAAGCGCATCCTAACCAAGTGAATTGATTCTGAGCTCTAAGCTCTTTGCAGTATCAGTCTATTTGGTCAAAGGTATCTGTATAAAGAAGTATATAACCATTTATAGCAAGTTGTTGAGGACCTAATGCTTCGAATGGAGGGCGCGGCGACGCGTGCGCCTCGAAAACCGCTTTCATACATACGTGCGCCCTGTCATGTTCATTACTTACAAAGTTAACAAAATTCGTCTAACGTAAAAAAATAATTAGGAAAAAGTGTTCCAAGAGGCAGCAACACTTTTTCCTAATTTTTTTTTCTTTCTATTTGATTTAATAAATATTAACGCATTCCCACAAGGGTCCCCGAAGAGGTGTGCAGAGGTGTTTCAACACCGGATAATGTATCTATATATCAATATACGATGATGCGTTTTTTTAATGGATAGAGTGTAGTGTGTAGCATCAGCATATACCTATAAGCACGTAGTTCACTACACATAGTCCCTGTACGAACACGTAGTTTAAGTATATAAGCCAGTGGTTCCCAAAGTGGTCCAGGTGGACCCCCAGGGGTCCACGGGAGACTAGATGGGAAATACGTTGACGTGAACAATAAATGGGGGCGTTCACAAGTTGTAAGTGGGGGTCCACGAAAGTGTATCTGGTTTCGACGGTGAAGAACAAAAATTTCCATCGTTAGATCTAATCTTCACCTTTATTACGAGTTTTCGGAAAGGGTGTGGTAATAATGGGTTATATTGACCTTGTCCGTGGTATGCACCCTTTTCTATTTCATATCTCTGTTTATTTATTAACATTGTGTAATTATTGATAGCTAGTTAGGTAGGTATAGACATGTTATAATCTCCAGCTCCACCTGAGCGTGACAATATAACTGTACCTATACCTACCTAGTTACTAATGTTACTACAACTACATACCTACCTACAAGTAAACGTTGCGCATGCACACATCTTGTAAGCCATAATTTGTAGGAACATAGATACTCGTGCTATACTTACTACACAGGATGCTACGTAGGTATTGTATTATAGCAAAATTTATAACAATCATAAAAGCAAGCAGCATTGCAACAGTATTTAAATTTTTCATCTAAGTAATGCACCTATCAAGCCTTTGTATTTTTTTTACATACATTACATTTCATTTTTACATGTCATTTACCAACCTACTACGTGCGCTCGAAGGTTGGGTGTTTGTCTATATAGGTTACCTTTATAGCGATAAAATCGCAATATTTTTTATTTATTTATTTAGGTATGCTGATACATAGGTACTAATCGCTCATAATCAAAACATGTAACATTAGACTTTATGAAATGAAATTGTGAATAGGCGAAGTATGACGACTATGGACGCATTCCATAATTCTCGCTCGCCCCGCCCTGCCCTTGCATTCCGATGAGACGAGATACTTCAAGATGCCCAAACATTCAACTTATGATTCAAGAATGCGAACGTTAACAAAAAAATTGATGAATGTTCACAGCTTTAGAACAACTAGGTCGGATATGCACCACTAGTCAAACGAAGGTAACAATGTAGACAAGTAGATAACATGTGATGTGTAATTTAAGATGTAAGTATAGAAAAATATTAGGCGCTTACTATTAATTGCAGTATTATCTAATATTGTGATAACCTCCAGTCTTGCTCTACTTAAATAAAACATTGCCCGAAATCAAATCTCAAGCCTTAAGACCTGATGAGTGCGTAAATTATTGTAAATTTCACTGACTACTTCGTATGAACTAACAAAAATTATGTTTCTTATTTTTATTTATAAGTATGACATGAAAGCATTGCGACTTGTGTGACAAAAACTGGCGACCCACCTAATTGGATATTTGTCGAGGGAGACGCCAGGACGCTGTTGGTACTAATTTGGCGGATGTTGCATGTTTCCGCTTACACTTTTTGCAAATTATTTACCATCACATACCATTTTTTTCACATTGTTATTTGATTACTAGGTATCTTTACTACCTGTCCACTTATTAAAATAGAATAAGTCCTTATTTACCATCTAATTATATGTTACACCTGTACTTTTAGGTATACTGTGGTTACACGATAGACAATACATAGATATCGTGGTCCTTAGGTACTTACTACCGAATGCATTGCTTTTCATCAGGATTTTTTGTTATTTTACTTTTTTTATGTCTAGGCACCCAATTGAAATTGAATGCGTTAACTTGACGAAACAACGTCGGATTTCTAATGCAGTTTTTAACTGATTAAGCTTATTCATTACTAGATGTAAATCTATTAAAAACTATAACCAAGTGTATAAATTCCCAGCATCAACAATTTTACACAACGATATATCATAGGAGAACACTAACCCAAAACAAAACAGAATAACACGTTTTTTTATAACACTACTTTATTATAATACTAAACTACAGCCCAAACCTCTTCAAAAGCCGAGCACAGTTTCGCACACGTGAGTGCTGCCGACAGGGGGTAGTTGCTGATTGATATAACTTCTTCGGAGTAGTCCACCTCCACTTTCCCATGGGCCATGGCTCCAATCACCATCACTATGGGCTCATCCTTAGGAACCAGCTCTCTGCAGTTCTGTACAACTTTTGAACTGAATGACATCGTTATTTTCTTCACGCCCACAGGTAGATGTGAAGTGACTGGGTTTTTGATCACTTTTAGTAACTTCATGGGTCCATCTGACGCTCTGATGGCGAATTTATGCAGCAGTTGGACTAAAAAAATAAAATTATAATTAGGTACTATAGAAAAAACTGCAATAAAAAAATGTTTTATAGAAATTAATGTGGCCATAGCAGTGGATTTATTCTGCAATTAATGTATCAATGCTTCAGAAAACTGATGTGGCTATTGTTCTCATTTTCAAATTGAATACTAGTGCAAACTTAGCAACAATTAGATGAAAATAAGAGTGTCATGATAAGAGAAAATAAAAACACTGATACAACCCTATACTGGTTAGCCCAACTTATAGAAATCTAGGGTAAATATTATTATCAAATCAGCCTTATAGGGTAGTTTTTAAAGTAGTAGGTATGTATATTTTTACTTAGAAAACATGTAAAGCACTAATAATATTATTGGCACATTTGAAACACATTTGAAAGTACACCAGTGCCATCTATTGGGAATATTGGGATATCACAAAATTGTTTATAACCAAGCACTAGTAGCATTACTGAGCCATATTGAGATTTTAACTTCCTTACACTGACCTAACAATATATGAACATCGAATCATTGCTCAAAAGTGCTCAAACCTGTCAAAAATCTCAAACGTTTAACTAAAACAGACCATCTGCTAATGCAATAACCCTAGTTGGTTGACTGCCTTAAGCCCAAATATTTTTATAAGTAATATTTTTTATATTAATTTAAATAACAAGCAAAATTCAACTGTGCACTAATATAGTAAAATTAAATTTTAAATGTTCTAGAATCTAGAATAAAACTAATAATCTATAATTTAGTAAAATTTGCTCCAGACACATCCAAGTATTATTTCTATTATTAGGTCAGTGCTTATTTACAACAAACATTAAAACATTGTTAGTGAACCTGCTTTTTATAATTCCTGCATATTTGAAGGACAGAAATTCTTTTTACACATTTAACCCTTTACCTATTAGACCAGCAAATCTTTTGAATGTCCTAGGTATTCGTGTTTGAGGGTTGATTTCGATGAGAACATTCTTCTCAGTGTGTATATACACTTGCAGGAGCCCTGCTCGGTTCAACGGAGAATCCATCAACATGAGCAGAGATTGATGTGTGATGTCTGGACGACATGAGCCAGGCTCTCTGTCATTTTTCCGTAAGATATTTGCATGGTCATCACAGTTCAACAGTTCAAAACTATTTCCAGTCTGAAATTAATATAGGCACAAATTAGCATTGCTTTCGGTCAGAATTTGCTTAGGATAGATTTGCTGTCACCATCATCATCCAAAGCCTTTATCACCACACTGCTGGGTGGGTATAGGCCAACCTATTGCTATAATGTGCTAATATCTAGCTAGGCACAAACAAGATTTTGCTTGCCCTCATTCTATCACTGCCTTACTCTCCCTGTCGTCACACATTGGTAAAGCATGGGATAAACCTCCAATACTTGTGAGTTTGGCTGCATAGGTTCGATGACTATAAGAGCATTCAGACTTCAATGCAAGTCTGCAACTGCTATAAAGCAGATGTCATCCTAAAATTCAGCATAATTAAATAACCTTACCTTCACTGTTTCTAACTGAGCGTTTTCTAAAATCACTATGAGTCGCTTCTCTTGTTTCTTTATGTGTGAAGTAACTAAATGCCTCGGTATGGGATCGAATTCAAATTCGTCATCCTTTGCAGCAAGCTTTCGCTTCTTACCCATACTATTTGATTGGTGTCTTGGTTATGATATTAGACCGCGATGGATATTGTTAGAAATGTAAGTTTTATAGACACATATATTTAATGCCACACTTCCTTCAAACTAGATTCACAACACAAGATAAATTAAATGATGTTATGAAATTATTGGATATTTCTTTACCGCCACATGTGTTTTTGTTTTGACATATAGTTGAAGGAAGAAAGAAACGGCAAGCATGTATCTTTGAATAAGGACATTGCTTCGCTTACGCTATACAAACTGTACCCAATAGAATTACAACCGCCACCGTACTAAATAAAGACTGTGTAACAACTCTCTTATTCACATTTTAGTAATACAACGTAGACAAGTTTTGAGTACAAAAACTCCTCTGTTTCTAATAATTTTGAAGCAGTCACATGTTCGAAGCATGTTTGAATCGGTGGTTGATGTGGTTGTACATTCGGCTTAAATTAAATGCTACTAAATAAAAAATACTTAGCGAGCTTCAGTCATTGTTCTGCGGCTCTACGCTCAGCTTATCAATAGTCGCATTCTTGTAGCGGTTGTATTCTCTTGGAGTCGCATATAGTGGCGCGAAATATTGAACACGTTATTTGGTGAATGTGTTATTTATTTAAATAATAAACTACGTAAATACGTATGCAAATATATGTAGCAAATAGACTGTAAGGTGTTCTCAAAATATACATTTGTCATGGCGTGTGTCGTTGATGACTGTAAATCGCATACAACTAGAACGGAAATTACGAATAAATTCGTAACTATTCATCGGTAAGTTTTGTTAGAACGTTTGCACTTTAGTCATTATAAAATAATTAAATAGCCAGAATTTTGATGTAAATTATATCTAATTAAACTTTCTTCAATATTTTGGACTGATTAGTCTTATTTTGGCCATTTATTCCAAACAAATTGATAAGTTAGTAGTTTTATAGTAGTGATAGTAAAAAAATAACGATATAGTTGATTTTTATAATAATTCTCTTAGGTAGTTTATAATAGTCGACACTGACAACAATGGTCCCTTGAAGTGGATTGGTTGCCGTAGCTGGAAAGAAGAAAGTCACTTGTGTGGCAGCCGTAGACTAGGAGAAGCAGCATTTAACGCACACGGACGCACTCTTTAATTACTCATTGATATAAATATACCGAGTGAGGAGTTTTTGGCGGGAATCAGGCGGAGCGGTGATTTTTGATTTTTGATTTTTTCCAGTGTGTCGTAAATTGTGTTATAGTGATCTTTAATGTGTATTTTTGGTGTCGATATGTGCAGTAAAGTTTCATTTAGTGACTGATTTATAGGAGCATTGGAAATAATGCCATAATACGACTTTTGGGTTAAGTGATTTATCATTTTGGTCAATAGGTTACCTCTAATCTAAAGGCGTGTTACGATCTGCTACTGCCGTGGGTTGTCTCCAGAAACTCCATTGGGCGTTAGAATGCATGACACTAGGCATTTTAATGCGGCAAACACGAGACATTTTGCAACATGAAAATTCTCTAACACTCGACACTGGCAAAAATAGTCCCTGAAGGGATTGATTGCCATACTTAGGAAGAAGAAGAAGAAGAATACCGAGTGAACATTATAGGTTAAACGTAGTGGTTATGTACTCTTTGGTAGGTATTTTGCTGCTGCTAAGAATAAGGACTTAGCTGGGGAGTTTTTGGCGGGAATCAGGCGGAGCGGTTGCGATTTTTTCCAGTGTGTCGTAAATTGTGTTATAGTGATCTTTAATGTGTATTTTTGGTGTCGATATGTGCAGTAAAGTTTCATTTAGTGACTGATTTATAGGAGCATTGGAAATAATGCCATAATACGACTTTTGGGTTAAGTGATTTATCATTTTGGTCAATAGGTTACCTCTAATCTAAAGGCGTGTTACGATCTGCTACTGCCGTGGGTTGTCTCCAGAAACTCCATTGGGCGTTAGAATGCATGACACTAGGCATTTTATGCGGCAAACACGAGAAATTTTGCAACATGAAAATTCTCTAACACTTGACACTGGCAAAAATAGTCCCTGAAGGGATTGATTGCCATACTTAGGAAGAAGAAGAAGAAGGACTTAGCTGCTGTTTAAGAGAATACAACCGCTATGGCTGCTGTCATAAGTGTATTCTATAGCTGCTGTGTTTGTTTAATTTATCGAAATCGATTTTTATTGATTTTTTTGTTATTGTTTTGGGTGGATACTTGAGTGCTTATCACTTATCTGCATAAAACTGTTGATAAACCGTTACTGAAAGTTTGTTAGGAGAAGTTGTGTGCTTCCAATCTCATCTTCAACCTTCATCTTATATGGCTAATGATCGAGAGGTATTACGAGAAATATGGGATGGAAAATTGCCCATATGTTTTCAGCTGGATCAAGAAGAGATAATGGAAATACAGCAACCAGATCCATTTTATGTCATGGTGCCCCGACTGAGCTATTTTCCTTTGGTAACTGACAAGGTATTTATTGTAATACAACCAACATTGACTAGAATCATTTAGTTCTCTGTTTATTGTTTAATGTATTTTTTATAAATAAATATTTTTAGATGAAGAGACATTTCCTACGCTATATATCTCAGGAAAATGCAGACAACGAAATGTGGCTGGACTACAATGGGCAGCCTCTAAAGTGGCATTACCCAATAGGATTCCTCTATGACTTGTTGTGTGGAAATGATCCGCAACTACCTTGGACGCTGACTGTACATTTCACAAGGTTCCCTGAGGACACTCTGCTACATTGTCCAAACAAGTAAAAATTATAACTTATGCATTTATCTGGTTCTTCTTGTTATTCCATGTTGTTTACCTACCTACATACATTTGAAGTGAAATATGATGTATTATACATATAATTTTTTATCGTATGTTGATTGTGCAGGTTTCTCTTTAATACAGTAATTCTAAAAAGACCGCATATTTTATAAGTATTGTATAAAGCTGGAATTTTTGCACCTTCACAAATATTTTTTACTATGTCCTTATAAGCTGAGTGCTGTGCTGAAATCTGGAAAGTGCCTTAATTTTGGATATTTTGCACTAATATTACTTGTCAAGTCCTGTTGTCCCCAAAAAAATAATATTACTACACAACATGGAGGACTCATATTATCAAATAATGAAGCCTATGAGACTGAAAAGCCTTATTGCTTCAATACCAATGGTCCCTGCCAGCAACTGATGGAATACTGGTGTCTTAACATATTCAGTCTCATTAAATCCATTGTTAATCTTCCTTGAATAAAATATTCATGAGCAAAATTTAACTGTGGGCAATGTTTTTTCAGAGATATTGTTGAAGCCCACTACATATCAACAGTAAAAGAGGCAGACGTTCTGAAACACAGAGGACAAGTAATGTCCACGATGCAAAAAAAAGACCACAATCAGCTATGGCTTGGCTTGCAAAATGGTAACCTCCTTTAATTATCAACTTGTTTAAACATTAAGCAAATGTGTATGCAAATTTCATTATTCACAGACAAATTCGACCAATTCTGGGCAATCAACAGAAGACTGATGGAATCACATGGGGACAGCGAGGGTTTTAAACATATTCCAGTAAAAATTTACTCAGATGATGGTACATGCATTCAACGTCTGATAAGTCCAAAGAACAGTGATGGCACGAGGAAAATTCTGAAGCAAATGACAATGGAACTGTATCCTGATAAAGAAACTGGTTTGTATCATTATTACCACCCTGTTCCTTTCCACAACATATTAATGTTTAGTTTCTCTTTCTTCAATAAAATTTACACCCATTGAGTAATTCTAATGAGTTTGCATGTGTATATTGCCAGTTGCAGAATGGATAGCGCTAGACTGAATATAACCAGTTACTGTTTGTCTATTGCCTATTCTTTAGCTTAGATGTTGTCATAACTGTTGTAACCTTCCTATCCATGTTACCTAGTTGGTGATTATTTATTATTAATTTCAGTTAATCTGCGGGCTCATGGAATAGTACTCCCTTCGGACACCCCACTGCAATGGCTCTCGGAGCACCTGAGCTATCCAGACAATTTTCTGCACTTATGCCTGTGCTGAAGTATATACAAGTCATATTACGTGCTAGGTATAAAAAATCGCTTATTTTAATTATAGTGAACAAATAAAAATTATATTGTGTATAAGTTTTCCTTTAATTGATAGAAAAAGGCCTAGTGCAAGTTTAGAATGAAAGAAAAATGCAATACAAAAGAATGTTTTTATTTACAAATTAAATAATCACTAATGGATGTTAACATGATTAGTGACATGTAAAGGATATCATGATTATTCAATCCAATTGACAAAACGATTGTATATGCTTGTACACTCTAAACAGGAAAGAATGGCACTTTTACTACTATGGAGCTACCAATTATAGGAATTAATTGAGGTTGTGAAGTCGCAAATGCTGCAGTAGTGACGTTAAAGTTATTTGTAATCTGCTGCCAGCGTCACATACAGCAGACAATGTTAAGACATTAATTTATCAAGTGTATGAGTCTACATTAGTGTGCAGATACAACTCTTTACAACCAATCTAACAGCTCAATTATTAACTTAATTAATATTAGCACATAATTCTTAATTACTGAGCATGGATGATGTAAGGCCCTTGTTTTACCTTACTGATTTTCTTTCTTTACTGACTTTTCTGTAAGATGGTAATGCATATAATAATACAATAAAATATTAGTCATTTAAATTATGTTAAATTAGGAGTTTCAAAAATATTTTTCTAATTAATAAAAATAAATTATAAACCTACCTATAACAACAACAAACAGGTAAAACTTTGTGTCCTGTGTAAGCTCTCTGAACCTTACCAATATTAATACAACGCATAAAATTAAAAAGTACCAAATAGTGCTTAAAAATAACATTGAGTATGTATGAGTACATTATTTACAAACTATCACAAACATTACGAACATTGGTAAATTAATTTATCATGTTTCAAGTTCATCTAAACATAATATAATAAATTTCTGTTACATCCCATGCAGAGAAATAGTTGAAGTGTGGTATCTAGGTAGGGAACAGGTAGTAAGACACAATAGCCAATATGCTTTGGTTTTTCTTATTTTGAACCTTACTATTGTAAATACAACATCGAAATTTATGCACATAAACCTATTTATCTTCCCACTACCTGCAAGCTCAGCTCATCAACACGGCAACATCTCTGTTCCTAAGGAACAATCATATTTCTGATCTACTATTACAACAGGTACAAAAATATGGACATTCAATAACATATGATAATGTTAGAGCTTAAAGCTTATTCTAAATTATCACAAGTGCAGTAACCAAATGTATGCACAATTGATTACAGTTCAGTTTTTGGTTTGTTTTTCTGTATCACATAAGGAATGTGTCTGGTAAATCTCTTGCAGCCATTGTTTGCAAAGATAGGCTGGTCCTTTGGACCATATGTAATTACAGTCATTGCATCCCTGTAAATTAAATATAAAAGTTAATAATTGAGCACCGTCGAGTGTCATGCTAGTTCTTGTCAGAAGAATATTTATTTATGATGAATAAAGTATTTTCATTTGGGAATATGAAATGGAACAGTGGTAGTGTATTTAAAGCATGACTTACTCTATCATCTTCTCAGTGGGATGGTAAATTCCATAGGAACGAAACTCTGCCAATACACACATTTCCACATGATTTTGTTCCAGTGGGAGGAATGGTACATAATGATCTATCAGATGGTGAGCGATAGGTGCAGCTTTCTCAAAACCACCTGTAAAATATTATGTTTATTCAGTATTTTCACGAATAACCCATTTAGGTTGCATTTTCATGGAACATAAAGGAGAAGGAATTAATTCTCGGAGATCTGCTGGAAAAGATTTCTCTTGAAATAATCAATACTCTCTAATTTTGATCTCTGTTCTTTCTCGTGTGTATACACATTATAAAATAAATAAATAGATATTACTTATGCAAACCTTGAAAATATGCTGTTCTTCTTATAATGTGTTCAAAGTCATGGAATTCAACATTATTTCTGGTTACACCTTGCTTATATAAGTCTAAAAGGTTTGTAGCTATCTCTTGCCCTCCAGTATTTGATACAAATATGAAGATACTGTCCCTAAAACATGAAGTATCTGTTGATGATTCTGTGATTCAGTATTTTTAACTTTAAAGCTTGTGTAATTTTTTGCTATAGTATATTAAGTAATCAACTATTTTGCATTGCAATTAAAACTTTGATTATATCTTGCAACAAAGACCTGGAACACCAGATTTGTTAATTAATAAAATGTAGTTCTCTTTTGACATATAGTGTTTATGATTATTTTCATGAGTCTTAGGGGACAAAGATTGCAAATGCACCATTGTATACACTGTACCTGCTGGCATATAATGCAAAAAATATATTAAATATAATATGTACCTGTAGTCCACACCATCAACAGCATGGTGATGATCCAACATGGGTTTGATGGCATCCAGAACTGATGGACACATGTCATGTATCTCATCGAATATAATTACAGATCTTGGACATTTTTTAACTAATGCATTAACTGTAGAAATTAATTCCAGCTGCAAATTGAAGCAACTACATTACACAATCTATTTCAACATATAATATAGAACCATATGTTTAGTCTGAAGTTCACAGACAGGTAATATTGATTTATATTCAAGGTGCAGTTGAGTACCAATCTACACTGAGACAAAGTTTTTTTTTGGTAAACAATAATAGTCATCCCCTAAGAATAAATGTTCTCCCTTACTTTTTTCTTATATAGATCTGTGCAGTCAAAATCCTTTTTACCCATATATACTTTGACATATTTACTCTTCATGCCTTTCTTGTAAATGGCCTCTACTATCATGTTAACTGCATAGTTCTTTCCCACACCAGACCAACCATGCAAGCTCAATACTAAGGTTTTTTTGTTTCTTTTATTCCCATCTTTTAAGGCTTCTTTATGAGCTGTCAGAATGTTGACAATTTCATTAACTAGAGGCTGACCAAACATGCGCTGAGATAGTGACTGCTGTAATTCTGTAAGAAATATTCAAACATATACTTAAATACAATTAATAATGATACAACAGAATATTGACCATGAAAATGATTATCATTTAGCAGGACTCATTAATGTACTGTGTACAAAGTTAAATAATAAAGCAATATAATAATATTTTGTAATATTATCTAAAAAAATATAATTAAAATAATAATTTCCACAAAATATTACCTGATTATTTTATATTCAAGTCATTTAAAACAAGATGAGACGTAAAAAAAACTAGTTATACACAAAGGTAAACAGGGTGCTTTTGGAACAATGTAAGCCTACTTTGACATACATATATAGGTAAGACACATACAATGAGAAACCTTCCGTAAATAAATACATATGTATTTACATAGTTACTTTGTAATAAACAGCTGTCACTTACTTTCGATATCGTAAGGCACATAATCATCATTACAGCATTCCGTAAAACGACACACTGTATTATCCGTCAGTGTATTCCATTTATACCAACCACCCGCTAGAAAAGCTGAGCCAAGAAGTGTAGCCGTGATAAGTTCGGCCACAACATAACTAAAACTGTTTATAGTCACTAAAATATAGAAAAGAAGATATTTACTATGCAACATATTTGATTTAAATACAGTTGAATTATATTCCCAATCTAATTTTAAAAAAACATCTGTGGTACAAAATTGCACTAGCTATGTTTCGAAAACGTAATTCCGACTATTAAGTATGTAGGAATTCGTATCGAAATACAATGTGCCATGGACATATAAATATATGTTTTCTCCGCTGCGATAGTATGATGAATTTTGTTTTCTCTTGAATATTTTATTTGATAGATATTATGTACTCTGACTGGTTATCTTGTACCCGACACCCGTTCGTATAGCGTAGCGGTTGTATTCTCTTGGCCCGTTCGTTTAAAATTCTGTCTTTACGTTGCGCGTTGCGTTGCCTTGTTTTTTTTAACTTGCTTGCGCATGACAAGATTCACAAGTTGACAAGTTGTAAATGTAAAGTTGACAATGTTGACATTTCAAATGTCTTTTTCTTCATTCTAACTATGGCAATCAATCCACTTCAAGAACTATTTATTCTGGCCAGTTTGGAGAAATACCAAGTTTGGAGTTCTCATTATTAAACAAAATTCCTAGTATCATGCATTCTAATGCTTAATTGAGTTTCCGGAGTTACTCAGTCTTTGTGTACAAAGCAGTGGTTATGTACTCTGTGGTCATCATTCTATTCTGTCTGAGAATGAGGCGTAGAAGTCCTTAATCTAAGGACGTAGGTAGAGGCAGGCAAGCCGTATATTGGGGTGGAATCTGTTGTTCAAATGACTAAACTTAACAGGTCTAAAAGTCTTTCTATCCCTTTCTCATATACGGGGTTAAAAAAGGGTGGCAATATTTTTAGACCTGTCAAATTAGTTATTTTAGTAATTTTCAACAACAGAATTGACACCATTATCAACTCCGAGGTAGTGCTTATATTCTCTTTGCTCTGAGGTGGTTGTAAATTATATGGTACTAAATAAAAAATACTTAGCAAGCTTTAGTTAGTGTTCTGCGTGGCTCTACGCACAACTTCAACTTGACATTTTTATTTTATCGTAAATATTCGTGAAGTTTGGTAAATTTAACATAGTCGCATTATAGTGGCGCGAAACATTCAAACAAACACAGTTTGGTGAATGTGTTATTTAATATAAATAATAAACTACGTTAATACTTCTGAAAATGTATGTAGTGACTCTGTAAGGTATTATTGAAATCGATATTTGTGAAATCGTGTGACGACTGTAAATCGCATACAACTAGAACGGAAAATACGAATAAACTCGTAACAATTTATCGGTAAGTTTTGTTGGAATGTTTGCATCTTTTGTGATTATTTATTTATTTAGTAAATAGTCAGAATTTTGTTGTAAATTATATTTACTAAACTTTCTTTAATAGTTTGGACTGATAAGTCCTATTTTGTCCATTTATTTAAAAAAAATGTAATTTATGTAGTTTTATTGTAGGGATGGAAAAATATCGATATTGTTTACATTGTTGTATTACCCATTTTTCTTGTTTTAGATTCTGTAAAGATGAAGCTGTTAAAGCAATGGGCACAACATATTTCAAAGCGCAGTTACATAATATCGATATTAGGTACATGGTCGGATTTGTTCTAACAGCGGATTGCGTTTAATATCCGGTACTAAAAATAAGTGCTTTACTTACATTATTACCAAGGCAAGAAGTAATAATTACGTCTTTTGTAAGTTTTGGTCATGAAAAGCGACAGAGAAAAAATCTTTGCAAATGCAAATATAAAACTATTTTGTCTAAATACCTATATCTTATTATTTTATTGTCTCTCCTCCTACCCTAACTCCGTAACGTAAATCCCTTTCTTTTTATTGACTTTCAAAATAATATTTTCTTTTACCTTATAATATGCTACATGGTTCGGGTTAGTTTACTTATTTGTCAATATTTAAGTAGACATACTTACATCTCTAGCTAATGCTAGTCCACAGGTGCCAATTCAACAAAATTACTAAACTAAACTAGAGGGTTTTTGGCGGGAATCAGACAGAGCGGTTGAGATTTTTCCAGTGTCTCGTAAATTGTGTTATAGTGATCTTTAATGTGTATTTTTGGTGTCGTTACATCGAGTAAAGTTTCATTTAGTAACTGATTTATGGGAACTTTGGAAATAATACCACTTTTGGGTCAAGTGATTTATCATTTTGGTCAATAGGTTACCTCTGACCTAAAGGCGTGTTATGATCTGCTACTGCCATGGATTGACTCCAGAAACTCCATTAAGCATTAGAATGCATGACACTTTAAAGGCATTTTAATGCGGCAAACACGAGAAATTTTGAAAGTTCAAAATTCTCTGACACGACACTGGCAAAAATAGTTCCTGAAGGGATTGTTTGTCATACTTAGGAGGAAGAAGAAGAACTAAACTAGTTTGACGTTCTTTGTACAACAGAATTGGCACCACAGAGTACATAACCTATGTAAATATATTATCTATGGTATATAACAACTACTTTTTGAGCACAGATATGATATCTACTATAGAGTGGTTATGTACTCTGTGCAGTCTACGTTCGGGGCCAAGAGAATACTACCGGTACGCGTTCGGCGGAGACTAATAAAACGTAGTGATTTTGTACTCTGTGGGTGGAGCCTAAGGAATACAACCGCTAACGTAGTGGTTATGTACTCTGTGACAGCCGCTAATCTACTGCGTTGATGCGCGGGTGTTTTGTAATGTATTTTATCCTTAATCTAAGATTTTATCAGTCATTGCCAAAGACCAAGAGAATACAACCGCTCAAGACAATACAACCGCTACGCTATGCCAAAGACATATAATCAAAGCCGCTAGCATTGGCTTAATTGACTGAAAGAACCCAAGAGAATACAACCGCTACGCTATACGTACGTCCGTAATCCATTTCCAAAAATATGAACTCTTCAAAGTTTAGAATGGAATCGGGAATACAATTGTTAGCAAGGTTAAACAAAAAACCAGAAATAGGAAACTTTTATCCTGTCTTATTTAACACAGGACCAAGAAATGGAGACATCATTGAAGTATTCAGTGACACATGTACAACTACTTTAGTTACTGATTTAATTTGCGAAGCGCTGATATCTAGCAATATTGGTGGAGGGAAAGCTGCTGGAGCTCTCCTCTTTAATGTGGATGGTAATTTTAATTTTGACAACTTTGTCAACATACTAAGAAAAAAGATTTGCAATCATCTCAACTCCTGCGAATTAAAAATTGAGCCAGATAGTTTGCTACGAGAAACACTTAAAAATTTCCATATTGTAAATATATACAATGCTACACATCTTTACACCACCATATATAACTTAGAAAACATTTTAATTGATCATCCTAACATATCTCTATTAATTTTTGATACAATAACTGCTTTTTATTGGTCAGAACAAAGTTTCAAAAAAACAAAGATGGACTTCTACATAAAGAACCTACTTCGGATGATCGACAAAGTGACCAAAGAACATAAGAATGTAGTGTTGTATACACGGCCAGAATATTTTCGTTCAAGCAGTGATGCTATTTGCAGCCTTGAACCATGTTGTGAACACTCCATGCCTGATCGACTAAATTATCGGATACAACAAACCAATTTGGGTGATGATGAAGGAACCCACATAATTCATGTTGTTACATTTAATACAGATTTTAAGAGATACTTTAAAATAATTGATGGTCATGTACAATGGTTGAAAGATTGATGGTTAACTCTCAGCTCAATAGCTTACTGCTCTGTGTTTATAGGTACACTATGTTGTGGAGAAAATGATAAATATTTTATTTCTGTAATATTCTATATTTAGAAAAATATTGAAACTAAAAAAAAAACAATAGAACCTGTGTATGTACACTATTTTAAAATAAGTTTTACAATGGCAGTGGCAGTTTCTAATAAAAAAAGGTAAAAAAATGAGTATCAATGTTAAATTTTCTTAATTTATAATAAATATATTACTAAAACATACTTAAATGCTACTAATTGAAATGGCTCCTACCTAATGAAGCAAGAAACTTGCTTGATTCTGAATTTCAAACAACTTCTAATACTGAAAGAGATCACAACAATATAAGGGAAATGAGACTCAAGGTGTATCCTTGTCTTAGAATGTAAAGAACATTATCACATCATTAAATATATCACAAACATAAAACTAGCAAAACCATGACTAAAATAATTAAGATTTTCCCATTTACTTATTGTATGAAAATATGAGTAACCAGATTCTTGAACAGAGAAAGATGCTTCAAACATTACTCCTAAATAAGCTAAATGTATGACAGTAATTAGGGAAAACATTGCATTTGTAATAATGGCAAGTACACTGCCTTTCTTATATTTATGGTCACATTGTTTTATACAAGGGTTTGCTAAGCAACACACCTCAAGAGCCGATGCCACTTTAAAACGCAAGTTATACTCTATGTAAGAAAATGACCCTATACTGAGCAGTACTGCAGACACTTGGAAGTTGAGACCATGGAGCAATGAGGATATGGCATATGTTATAAAAATTGCTGTGAACTGCCCGTAAGGCTGACAAGTTTTAAATATATAATTTTTTAACCACTGATGCATAGGAATGTTCCAATATATTACAACTTGGACTAAAGATCTTGGTGTTTCAATGAAAAATGGTTTGGTTATTTGAAGTTCAGAATGACAGTCATTAGTCAATCCAAACCCTGCACTTGTCATTGACACCACTGACATGCTTGAAACAAAATAATGGGACATTCTAAATGCCTGAGCATCTCTGTATGCCACCAACCACTTTGTTGAATCATCATCAATATACCATGGTACAATGCAATTGGATAACACCAGGAACATCATGGATATACACAGATTTACGAAAATAATCTTTATCCACCTCCTGGTCAAGAACTTAACATCTAAATACTGATTATAAGTGTGGAATGATATCCATGGCCCCAAAATGCAATTAGCAGGACATAATATGTATCCTCCAAACTCCACTGGATTCAGCATATGTTTAAACAAATCTCTGTCCAATTCTATGGCAACTGATATAATCTTCATTGCTGCTATCATCTGAATGCCCCGAATTTGCTGCCACATCTTTGGATTAAGAACATATATTTCACATGACAACAAAAATGTTATAATTGAGACAGATATCACTAAACCTCTCCATTTTTTCGTGATAAATGATAGCAGTATAATTAATATGTAAGATCCCGTAGCTAGTCCCACAGTCCATAAGAAAGCAGGGCCGATGGAATAATACAAAAGGAAACTTCCTATAACTAGACATAAACTGTGCCGTACATTATGAGGTAATGTAATTAATTGAATGATGGCACGTAAGACGGTATTGGCAATGATTAAATCCCTTGCGAACCGTAATCCTTCGAATAACGTTGGTTCTGCACACAGGGTGATGTATGTCCATGTTGTTTCGGTATATTCCTCTTTATCCATTCTTGTATAGACTTAATTCGATAGTGGTGAATCAAGTCGCGATTGCAAACTAGTACATTTTGTTTGTTATTCATATACTGTAGGGTTGGGTTGTAGGAATAATTCAATAAATCGGCAAATATCAAATAAACTTGTATCAATCGCCCGCCTCCTTTCAACGCAGTGCACCACAAAATACATAACAACACAGATAGATATATTCTGCTATACCATAGATCTTCTTCTTCTTCTTCTTCTTCCTAAGTATGGCAATCAATCCCTTCAGGGACTATTTTTGCCAGTGTCGAGTGTTAGAGAATTTTCATGTTGCAAAATTTCTCGTGTTTGCCGCATTAAAATGCCTAGTGTCATGCATTCTAACGCCCAAAGGAGTTTCTGGAGACAACCCACGGCAGTAGCAGATCGTACAGGTCGCGGCACGAAACTCTAGCGCTGAGCGAAACGTGGAGGGGATAGCTGCGCATGGGTACCATCGCGCACGCAATACAAATTAGTAATTTAATTGCTTAGTTAAAAACAGCAAAATAATGTTTTAATGTAAAGTCAAATAGTAAGTCTAGCGGTGAACAAAATGTGGAACTTAACTGCGTATGGGTACTGTCACGCACGCAAATATTACTTCATGTTACCTACAATATAATTTTTAACAAGTTTATGGGGAGTAGAAAAATAAATACACTATCGGATTTGTAAATTTTTATATTAAATACCAAATAATAAAAAAAATTATATTAAGTCCGAATTACATAAGAACCTACTGAAGTTTCTTCTCAGGATAGAAGAAACCTGCGAGTTCGGCAGGGTGTGGACATCAGACACCGCATTCTCCTTTCCGATATCTAGTCCGAATCAGACAATGGTCTTACACCTTCAATAGTATCCCAACAGGGCCTTTTGCTTACTGAGGGCCCCGGCTCAGGGCTGCTTCGGTCGTCGGCACTAACAGCGTCATCGTCATCAGACTCACCAAGGCTATCCTCTGAACTGTCACCATCAACGCGAATGATGAATTCTTCTGTAACCAAATCCACGACATGGTCAATCTTGACATATTGCTCTTCTATGTCCTTTACCTTTTGGCATAACTTTCCCCAATCCCAAGCACCCATCAGCAAAACTTTTTCTTGAATTAGTTCTATACATTTAGCAACACTCCACTTCACATTTTTACTGCCTACATATTGCTTTATGTCAGACCATGCCATTTCGATTGGATTTAGATCTGGGTGGTATGGTGGCAGTCTTAGCACTTGATGTCCTTGCTCTGCTAGTATCCTGTCAATTGAAAATGTTTTAAATCTATCTTTGTTAGCCCGTATTAAATTGTATAGTTGAGGTTTTAGTAGAGTTTCCTCATATTGTATGCCCTTTTCAGTAAGCCAACCCTGCATGTCAGCTTTTTTGGAATTAGAAGTGGGTGCAAGGTCCCATTGTTTATTATGGTATGATGCGTTGTCGACTACCACGACAGAATTAGGCGGTAAGTTCGGCAATAACTGTGTCCTCAGCCATTTTTCGTAGTTGTCGTAGTTCATATTGTCGTGGTAGTCGCCTGATTTCGCACCAGCTTTAAAAGTTAACAGTGCGTTCGGTATGAACCCAGCCTCTGATCCTGCGTGGACAATGACCACCCGCTGTCCTTTGGAGATAGGTTTTTTGAGACCTTTTGTAGTACCATCGGTCCAGGCTTTTGGAGCAGAGTGCGATGAATCTACGTAAGATTCATCTGTATATACGATGGGCCTTCCCTCTTGGCGATATTGTTTTATTTTGCGTAAGTATTCGATACGTAGTAAACGTATATTTGAACTTTCAATCAGTACTTTTCGATTGTTTTCAGTATTTTTCCACCGAAACCCTAAACTCTTAATTATTCGTCGAAGACTTCGTTCTGAGCCTTTGAAATTTATATCTTCCTCTAGCTTCTTTCTCAACTTTCCGACGGTGGGAAGTTCATTATTTGTCCTATGAAAGTTATGTATGCACCTCTTTATTAATCCTTGATCAAAGTTATCAATATCTGTGACCGGTTTTGATCTGGAGCGTTTTTTGCCTGGTGTTCTAAATACTGATAATAAGTCGGAATTATTGGCTTCAGTGGAGATTTTCCTTACCGTTGCTATGGACGTCTTTGTAGATTCAGCTGTCCTTTTCTGAATTTTCTGTAAGTCACTAATTATACTATTTAATTTTATATTTCCCGCCTGAATAACTTCTGCAGTTTGTTTTATTTCACTTATATCTACAGTGCTGCGGTCAGAATCGAGTAAAATACTCGCAGCTTCGCCAATTTCACTTTGAATTTGTTTCAGGGAATTAATGAAATCATTCGATTCCCTTTTCAGAAAACAATGCACGTCAAACACCATTTTCCGTGCCTGTCTTTTCAAAACAGTATTCCTTCTCGGCCTCGGCATTTTCACTGTTTAAAAACTGTTCAAACTTAATCAAACAGTGAATAAACTAACAAACACAACAAACAAATCAACAAAACAAACTTAACAAAAAACAACAACAAAAATTAACGATGACAACAAAACAATTCAGAACGCGACTGTACACTGGAAGTGCGCGGAGCGTCGTATCGGCACGGGGGACGGAGTACGACTGGAGAGCCAATCGGCGCAACGCACGCTCGCCCTTCACCCCTGTACCCCGCCAAGACACCTTATTTTTTACTTCTGCGCAATAACGGTCAGCGCTAGAGTTTCGTGCCGCGACCTATAACACGCCTTTGGATTAGAGGTAACCTATTGACCAAAATGATAAATCACTTAACCCAAAAGTCGTATTATTGCATTATTTCCAATGCTCCTATAAATCAGTCACTAAATGAAACTTTACTGCACATATCGACACCGAAAATACACATTAAAGATCACTATAACACAATTTACGACACACTGGAAAAAATCTCAACCGCTCCGCCTGATTCCCGCCAAAAACTCCTACCATAGATCATACACTAATACTAGGGCTATACTAGTCGTAGTCTAGTAACAACCACAGATCTAGCGTAGCGGTTGTATTGTATTCTCTTTGACCACAGAGAAAATAACCACTACCACCATAGAATAAGGACTTAGCTACCACTACGTTTAAGCTCAGGAGTACATAATCAATTAATCACTATAGGTCAGAGTGTATAATGATCAGCGAATGACTGACTAAACGTAGTGGTTATTCACTATGCGGACTGACTCAAACTCAAAATTATCTTTATTTGACTTTACAGACAAGCACTTTCAAATCATGAGAATCCTTTCAAACCACCGGTTTCGGAAGGTCCTACTCACAGAGTACATACTGCTGATTAGTGTTTAATGCTTAGAATTAATGCTGATGCCTGATATGGTCGGTACATTCAGGTGATACACCGTGTACCGGCAGAGTCTGAAGTAAAATGTCACACTTGACAGCCTTGACAGTTATTGGTTTTGGTTATGGCTAGTTTTGCCGGTATGTATTTTATTTATGGAACCCGATTTCCGGTTAGTTTCAGAATAAACCTAAGAAATATTGTTATAAATCTCGATTTGTTTTTAATTTGAAGGCTTATGCGTTATGCGCTGCGCTTTCTTAGGAATGACGCGGTTCCTTAGTCGATTACTAAGACCAGGTTGTAATACTTGATCCAAGCTACAGTGGATATCTGTGGGTGGATACATTACTATCGGTGTGGTGCTAGTTTATATTATAGTCATGCAATGATCTCGAAAAGTAAAGATCAGTTAGCTAAGTAAAGTAAGTAGGCATTTAGGAAATCAAAGTTCATAGAGAATAGTTCATGCATACTTACTTTAACTATTCTCTATGAGTAGAGGAATTTCTTTATGTTCACCATCACCACCTTGGACTTTATTTTTTCTCTATGTTCATTCATGTAAATCGTAGTGGTTAAGTACTCTGTGGTTCCTCTTCGCGAATGGTAATTGAATTGAGGCTAGATCCAAACAAAATTGTTTTCTATTTCATGATTCCATTTGACGATCGTATCTTTTAAATAATAATTAATTCCCTTGTTAGGTACTTAAATAGTTCATCAAAATCAAACTTTAAGTGATAATACATTTAAGACTTTCGTGTTGGAAAATTTCCTCAAGTGACAGCTAAAACAAACAATTAGGTAGTCAGTCCGCCATAGACGCATAGACGAAGCTTGGCGAATACGAAGCGAAAGCGTTTTGTGAAATGAAAACCTACAATTAAAACAGAAAGGATGGCCAGTCCGTCGCCCCAAAACAGCCCCATGCCTCCGCCCCAGGCGCCGAGCCCCATGGGACCACCTATACAGAGCCCGGCGCCGCCGCAGTCACCGCATAGTCCGTACAGTCAGCAACACGTTAATGGTCCGCCACCTTCTCATCCTTCCGGAGCTGGGCAGCCTCCAATGCCCAATCATATGTCTCCGTCGGGAGCCTCGCATTCTGTACCTCCAAATAGTAACGGCCCTCCAGGCGGTCCACAGCAGCATCCTGGTATGCCTCCAAGTGGACACCAGATGCCACCGCATATGGTAGGCCCGCACATCCCCGGGCCGCCGGGCCATCCCATTCCGACAGGGGCTCATCCACCAGGAGCAAATGGGCATCCCAACATGCCCGGAGCTCCACAACATCCAAATATGCCAGGGCAAGCTCCTCCACATGGATATATGCAACATCAAATTGGACATATGCCTCCAGTGCAGGTAATTAGTTTTGTTCTGTATTCCTATTGGTAGACATTCCCATAGAATTTTTCCCAAATTTATAAAGCCGCTTGCTGATTGTACATCATTATTATTCTTTCCCTATTAAAATATAAATATACAACCAAGTTGCTTACTAACATATAATTGCCAGTATATATTTTAGCAGTTTTGTTAATAATATAAAGGAACTACCTTCCTAAAGCTATTGAAATTATACTATTACTTGCTTGAGTTTAAATTATTGGACTCATTAAGATTTATTTATTATGTTCCCTTGATTTTGCATCAGCTTGAGTGAATAAAGTCTCTGTTTTTATTAAATAGACTTATTGCTAGTAGATATGATAGTCCAAGCTATTGTAGTCAAAATAATAGCAACAACGGCATTATTTATAGTGCTCACAACCTCACCATTAAACAGAGGATGGTAGATGCTATGAGCTAGCAGCAAAGTCTTCTGCAAGATTACTGCAAATTGGTCCCTTAAGGGCCCTATGTGTTCTGCTTGAGGAATTAAATTATCCTTGTATCTCATATGAACTGTGTATACAACTGGTACATTTAAATTTTTCTTCACCCAGTCCGCACTATTCCCAGATGCATTGTCTGAAATAATGTAACATTGTATTGAGGCAAATACTATTCTGTTTGGGTAAGGAGATACAAAATCAAGGTTTTTTTTTTATGTTCAATAATTTTCTCCAATATGTCTTTTTTTTGCTATATGAAGTACTTTTTAAAGTAAGAACCTACTAATAGTTTAATGTTGTTGCTTGCTCATGTTATAAATTAACACGTTTCCAAATATTAAAGTTCACAGTGTGATCAGCTGAAGTATACAACCGAGAATAGTTGAAGAACCAGTTTAGCACCTTTATAAAGTTGTGTGTACCATAGGATGATTATATAATTATTATAGTAAAACATAAACATACAAATCAAGTTTTCAGTACTTCCATAGTAGAATGTAGTATTTAAATCTTTTTGTAGTTTCTCACAAGTGGATGTCAATATTTCCATCTGGAAAGAAATTATATGCAAATTTTTATATTTGTTATCTGCACGAAATAAAACAAATCCGGACAAGGTGATCACACTAAGATTGAGAAACAAACATTTCACATAGCAATATTTGATGGAAGCTTACCAAAATTGCAAAGTTGCTTGTATGGTCAGTGTAGTCAGCATATGGTGCAAGTATCAGCCTGTCAAACCCCTTCAAGTTGATAAAAGCCATTAAATTAGGAGCTAGAGTATTGAGGAACCTTGATACTGCCTGAGGTTCTGCTTCTGATAGTGTTTTTTGTCCAATATATACAGGGGCACAAGGACTATTCTCAACTAAAAATAATAAATTTAATTTGGTAGAGTAGACAATTCCACAAAAAAGAAAGAAATTCTAATCAATATTTGCTTATTTTGGTCTAGGCATATATAAATATCTTTATTAATATTTAAATGATTTTCATATGTAATGTCACACTCACAAGGTGATGAACCTTCTGTAATATACCAGTTTCTATCTATATTCACTCCAATGGGTGAAGTATGCCAGCAAGATTTCTTTGGAATCACTTGCCTATTTTTTCTCCAAAATCGATCCTAATAACAAAAATGCCAAAATGATGTTAGAAATCTGGCATTAGCAATTAGTTTTCTGCGCTGATAGTTGCAGTTTGACATGTGTTCCACGGTAGGCAGGACTTACTACTTAGATCCCAAATTTTTTAATTCTGTTATAAAAAAATCTTTCTATACTTAGTGAAGTTTTGTGTTGAAATGAGTTGTCCTGCTTTTCATGTTTTAGTTTTATTATGCACTGAGTTGTTTGTTTATGTTTCCTAGCACCCTGGCCAATACTGAAGTCCTTTGCAAATTAAGTTGTAGTTAACCATACTAATATTATAAATGCGAAAGTAACTTTGTTTGTTTCTTTGTTTGCTACCTTTTCACCATTAAATGGCTGAACGGATTGTAATGAAATTTGGCAATGAGATAGATTATAAACTGGGGAACGACATACACTATCATTATCTAGAATCACGCGGGTGAAGCCGCGAGTAAAAGCTAGCTTATATAAAACTCTGAGCTGTCCCAATAATACATAAAGAAGGCAACACAACATTCAGATTTGTAGGGCTTTGCATTCGTTTCATTCTTTTTGACTTGTACTTACATACTTCAAACTATATTCATAGCCATCAGGGTTAAAAACAGGGAGTACATAGATGCTGTAAAAATCTAATAAGTTTCGTAGCCCAGTAGTGTTATGAAGAATATCATCAATAAAGCTGAGCAGTATTCCTGGCGAGAGCCAGTCACTTCCGACTTCGCCACCCATCACAAAGACTGCCGGCAGTTTCTTCCCAGTTGATAACCTTAGTAAAAACAATTCTCTTTTCTCATATGTATATCCAAGTAGTATCTTTCTCAAAAGGATTGGGAACCTTCTCTCTTTCAGTGCCACCCATTCTGGTACTTGTTTCCAGCTAAGGAATTGGTTTGTTAATTCCGTGTTTCTCGTTAATTTATTATCAAACTGCTGTTTTGTTCTGTAAATTTTACAATTTGTGAAGAGAATATAAATTGTAGAAGGTTATTAAGCGTTTGTGGAGAAGTCTCACTACCTAAAGTGAAACAGAATCTATGTTAAAATTTCATTTTCACTTTAAAAGATTGCTTCCAAATTATAAAAGTTTGCAAGATTATTGGGTACCCAGTACACTGGCTATCGACTTATCAAGATCTACTGAGATTACTATTTGGATGGCAAGGACATCTACATAAGGACCTATAAGCATAAGGCGACATACCTAAGGGTCGTTATACATACTTTAACTTACATTGAATACTCATTATATTGATATTCTATGTCAAAGTCTCGCAGCGACTTCTCAAATGAATACATGCAGCAATTATCCACGACCACATGCATCGGTATAACCGCTTCTTTAGTTATACTGTTCAGAAAACGCAATTTGTTATTTGTCATATGCATGGAATATAAAGTAGATCTTTCCCGATTATTGAAGGCAGTAATTGTATACAATTTGATAGAAGCATTCCTACTTTCGAAAATGGAATGTACTAAATGCGGTATGAATACACAAATAATAAAGATAAACATTTTATAATTGCACTAGTTCAAAGGTAATTCAGGTGGGCTAAGGAAAGTATGGTGGTCCATGGCCAATTGATGGCAACAAATAGAGGCTTGGAATGCTCACAAGGTTTGTATTGCATTATAGGTATATGCTTAAAAAAAGATAATTTATTTACTACAAACATATTATTTGCCGTTGGTGCAATAGCCGTGGATAGGGGTTGAACGGCAAAGTTAAGTGTGTCATTTAACCTAGTCTCTTAGTACGAAACCCTCGGTGCGCGAGTCCAACTCACACTTGGCCGGTTTTTTAGTTTATCGTGTTCATACAGACAAGCAGTGAGGGAGTTTATTTTGTTATACACACGTATGCATTATCATCACTCCAAGTCCCTCACGAGGCAGACTGTAAAGAGCGCCATTTCACTCTCGACTTCACACCTCTTTTTGCTGTTTTTTATGTGTTATTGCTTAAAATGGACAATAATTTGTCCAGGGTCCTCTAGCAATGGGTGGAGGGCCACCGCCGGGCGTGCACCCGGGACAGGCGCACCTGGCGCCGCACCATGCGATGGGCTACGGCCCGCCCGGCGCGCCCCCGCAGCCCGGCGCGCCGCCCCACCCCCCGGCCGCGCAGACCCCGCCGCACGCGAATCCATCGTCCTCCGCCAACGGCCCGCCGCCCTCCTCCTCCCCTCAGCAGGGGTCGCTTCCCGCTACGGGGCTCGACAACCTGAACGCCCTCCAGCGGGCCATCGACTCTATGGAGGAGAAGGGGTTGCAGGAAGATCCGCGCTACTCGCAACTGCTTGCGCTCCGGGCGCGTTCCAACCCCCAGGACCCGAACAAAAACCTCTTCTCAAACAACCAGCTCTGCCAGCTTAAGTGAGTACAGTAAGGCATTTTAGGTACGTGTTTGTGTGTATCGGAGCTCACTCATGGTTTAGTTGTGGTGATAACGTAGATATGCGAAAAGTACGAGTTAAGTCCTTAATCTGGATTAACTCTAAGAGGCTAATGAAGTCTGTTCAGAAGCAATCAGTGTGCACTGCTGAGGAATAGGTTTACTACCAGTATGAACGACGAACGGATCATACTACCAGCATAGTCTGCTTTGTAAAAAAAATATCTACTGCAGGAACCCAAAACTACATGTACCCAAATATACATAAAGAAAGGGTAGTAATGTTTGCAATCTTAGAGTCGACAACCCGCGGGTAATACCCCTGGTGATGCAAGCGTCCATAGACTTCGGTAAATGCTTACCATCAGGCGGGTCGTATGCTTGTTTGCCACCCTAGTGGTATTAAAATAAACAAAAATTAAGTCTTCCATAAAGTGCAATTTCTACCTCAGTCACTTAGCTCAGATTACGTTGTACGAGGTTGTACCTTACCTGTAAATTAGTAACATTATTCACGCTCTCAATGATGATCGGTTGGTGAACAGGGCGCAGATAACGGCGTACCGGAGCCTCGCCCGCAACCAGCCGCTGTCGCAGCAGGTGGCGATGATGGCGGCCGGCAAGCGCACGGGCGAGGCGCCGCCCGAGTGCCCCGCGCCGCCCGCGGGCTACGGGGAGGCGCAGGGCGCCAGTGGGGGGCCGGGTGCGGGCGGCGCGGGGGGCAAGCCGGGCGGGGGGCCCGCCGCGGGGGACGCGCCGCGAGGCGGGGGCGGCGCTCCGCCCACGCCGCTTCCCATGACCGGACAGATGGCGCCCCCCACACAGCTCACGCCGCCGCTTGTTAATCCGGTACATTTATTAATATTGTCAATGTATTTCATTTATGTTGAGTTCAATTTATATCGGAAGATTTCTATATGTGTATGTATTGCAGGCGCCGGGAGGCCCGCGAGCGGCGGCGCCGAGACCTCCGGGCCCTTCGCCCGCGCCGCACCCGCACCAGGTATGAGTCTTATTTTATATAATATATAATACTACTAGCTCTGGCTCGCCACTATACCGGAATAAGCGACAGAAGATGAAAAGAATAGCATATCAGGCATCATATATATTATTTTGATTCGCAGCCAGGAGCGCCGATGCCAGGTGCTAAGCAGAATCGTGTTACCAGCATTCCGAAACCAGTTGGCATTGACCCATTGCAAATTTTAAACGAAAGGGAAAACAGGTGCGTACTTACAATTATCGCATTAAAAACTCGCACAATGTATAAATCTGGGTCGGTGTATAGAGTCAGGATCGATGACGCGCGAGATACCTTTAGTGTTGCAAGCATCCATAGGCTACCTCGATAACCGCTTACCATCAGGCAGGCCACACGGCTTTGAGTGATACCTAAGTAGTATAAAAAACCTAACAACTAATATCACATTGTTTCACAGAATTGCAGCGCGTATTGCTCATCGCATCGAAGTACTTTCCAGTCTACCGGCCAACATGCCAGACGACCTTCGGCTGCAGGCGCAAATTGAACTGCGAGCCCTACGCGTACTTAACTTCCAAAAACAATTGAGGGCTGAGGTAAACAATCACAACTGTTATAGTCAACCTCTATACCGTACAAATTACACCAATACTCCTTGTGCGTTTCGCTTCGGAAAAACATTACAGGAAGCCGACGAACAGTGTTGCCAATTTTGCGACGTTTTAATTGATTTAGATTTTTTTAATTTAAAAGTTACTACTTTTGTTTAAGTCTTAACGACAAAAAAGAGGCATCATGTGCCACTACTGTACGACTCGTGCGTTTTTTTTATATGGCAATTGTGTATAATATGCTTATGTGCTATTATGTCTATCGATAAAGAAGTATTGTTTGTTTGTGCATAGATCTTGGGTCAAATGCGTCGCGACACGACGCTGGAGACGGCGGTGAACATCAAGGCGTACAAGCGCACCAAGCGGCAGGGGCTGCGCGAGGCGCGCGCCACCGAGAAGCTGGAGAAGCAACAGAAGCTCGAGGCCGAGAGGAAGCGCCGCCAGAAACACCAGGAGTTCTTGCAAACCGTCCTGCAACATGGTAACCAAAATATATTATGTACTTATGGTATACTTTGGTAGCGCCTAGGTGTGTGCTTACCATCACGTGGGCCGGACGCTTGTGCCACCGTCGTGCCATATCTTAGAATTTGACAAATACTTACCACATATACGGTCGAATACTGACACGACATTTAAAGTTTAAGGCCCGCGTAACGTAACTATTCGAAGTGTCTGTGAAATATCGGTTGATTAGATAGATAGGATAGATTTGACCGGCGTTTCAGTGTTGGCTGTTAGTATTTATTGTTGAATGTCCGATAGTTCGGCAGCGTTCTAACTAACCGCTATAGTCACGGAAACTTATCGCTTTTTGGGCCTTATCCTAAGGTTTGTCAAGGTCGGCACTAGACACTCTTGACCGGACGATTTTAACACAAAGTGTCTATCCAAACTTTGCTACCGTTTTTATAGCAATAATCGGCTACCTGGTTATCATGAAACCAGCTATCAGACATTTTGTATCCAACAGACCTCTTAGAATTGGCAAGGATAAAACATTTGTAATTGGTATGTAATATAATGTATTTCTTTGCCAGCCAAGGATTTCAAGGAGTACCACCGCAACAATATCGCGAAGCTGGCGCGCATGAACAAGGCCATCATGAACTATCACGCGAATGCCGAGCGCGAGCAGAAGAAGGAGCAGGAACGCATAGAGAAGGAGCGAATGAGACGGTAATATAACTCTATCAATCTGTACTAATATTATAAAGAGGTGTAATTGGTTTATATGTAAATTGAATTTAGCTACGCTATCCCTCAGTGACATAGGTTATTTTATTTTTAATCGAGTGATGCAGCGGGCTATAGTTAGAATTAAATATGCACGTTTCGAGGATTGACCTAATCACAAAACCTGCGTTAATCGTATAATATGCTGGCTTTAATTAAGTCATATTAACTCTGCGATATCATTTGGATTTTCAGTTTAATGGCAGAGGACGAGGAGGGTTACAGGAAGCTTATCGATCAAAAGAAAGACAAGAGGCTGGCGTTCCTCCTCTCTCAGACCGACGAGTACATCGCCAGCCTCACGGAGATGGTCAAACAACACAAACAGGAGCAGCGCAAGAAGCAACAAGAGGAGGAACGCAGGAAAAGGGTACCCTTTAATTATTTTAATAATTAATTAAAAGCATTATAGTTTGAAATAACGGAATTAACATTTATTTTATTGTACAGAAATCGCGAAAGAAGAAGCTTTTGGAAGGCGGCGAAATCGATGCCATGGATGATAGCTCCCAAACATCTGACTCGCGCGTCAGCGTTCTGGATCCGAAGACTGGCGAGGTATGTTCTTATTATTACTGATATTATTGTAGTCATCTATATCTGGTTGGTCTTCGGGCAAGCGACCTCGTGCCGTGAAATTTGCATTATTTTTGCAGCTTAGGCCCTGATAAAGTTTGCAAATATCGTGCTTTACTTTACCACCGGTTTGGAAAATAAATTTAATGGACATTGCTTTGTTACTTAGATACTTAGAGGAGAAGATGCACCGGTCCTATCTCAGCTGAAGGACTGGATGGAGAAACATCCTGGATGGGAGGTACTCTCTGATTCTGAGGACTCCGGCGATGACAGTCAAGATGATGATGGTGAGCTAACAACCCATGGTAAATTAAATGTAACGAGCTCAAAAACTAAGAATAAATAAATAAAAAAATTACAGAAAGGAGAGAACGGAGAGACAGGCACAAAGACGAAAGGAGCGAAAAGGAGAAAACAGATGAAGAGAGGGCGCGAGAGATGATCAAGCAAGCTAAAGTTGAAGACGACGAATACAAGACAGAAGAACAGACTTATTACAGGTACGATAATTTGTACTTTGCAAATTATAAATAAAGAGTAATATAGTAAAGAAACAACATGAATAGTATAAAAAATATAATATGGGCAATATAATTTTTCAGCATTGCACACACTGTACATGAGTCAGTGACTGAACAAGCCAGCATTCTCGTGAACGGCAAATTGAAGGAATACCAAATTAAGGTATGAATATGGTATAACATTTTCTTTGAAGAAATCTTCATATATTTAATATATCTGTAAAATAAAATTGGATTGTTGTTTAGGGTCTGGAATGGCTGGTTTCGCTTTTCAACAATAATCTGAACGGCATCCTGGCTGACGAGATGGGTCTCGGCAAGACCATTCAGACTATTGCTCTGGTCACTACCCTCATGGAAAAGAAGAAAGTCAATGGGCCTTTCCTCATCATTGTACCTCTCAGGTAAACTGCTTAATTTTACACGATAAAGTTGCATAATTAAATAATAAAAACTGTATAGACTGTGAACGGAAAAGGCGTATCGTATTGCGCCAACTCCAAATGATTGAGAACTGAACAACATCCATGGAATAATAATAATGTCCTGAAAATTATCTCAATATAAGAAAAGCTTGTACAATGGATTGGTATCCGTACAACTCATAGAATAATTAAATACGTTTTTTGTCTGTTTGCGTATTTTGCACTGATATGAGGAATATTTCTTATAATTTATTTCAGTCAATTCCTAAACATATAAATGTAATATTAATGGATAACTGATATAATTGTATCCATTATATTTACTTTGTAGTTGAGACTTAGTACTTTTAATTAATATACCTACCTAAAATGATGTTCCGACCATTTTATATTTGCATGCCATTTTGGTAAAGTTTATACGAACAATAGTTTTATTTTTAGGACCCATTAATGTAACCGAGATAGAGCAAATAAATATTATATTTATAGGTATTGACCCTAATACTGGGATCGTCCCAGCAGTATCAAGCTAGAGTAACAGTGAGGCCTGAGCGAGGTATGTATCGTGTGTGTGTCTGTGCAGTACGCTGTCGAACTGGGTGCTGGAGTTCGAGAAGTGGGCGCCGACGGTGGCCGTGGTCTCGTACAAGGGGTCCCCGCAGTCGCGGCGGCTGGTGCAGACGCAGATGCGCTCCACCAAGTTCAACGTCCTGCTCACCACCTACGAGTACGTCATCAAGGACAAGGGCGTGCTCGCCAAGGTAACCGCATCATACGTAGACCTACATCTGTGGCGTTTGACATCAACGCGGCAGCTTGAACCAAGTTCAACGTCCTACAAGTACGTCAAAAGGATAAGGGAGTGCTGGCCGAGGTAACCGAATAATACTTACATCAAAATAGTTTTAAATCAACGCGTAACGTTGAAGGAATACCCCTAAGCACAATACCACTCACTGTTTGAGTACTCGGCACGAACTCTCAGGATGTTATAATAAAGCTTGCGTACATTATACTTGGTATAAGAAACCGATCTTGTTTTTAGGTTTCTTATATCGTGTAGGCATTTGCTAGGGATAGCTTTTGTATATTCTAACCCATAATGTAGGTAATGAAATGGGCCGGTGAAACCGCCGTTGTGAAACCGAAGTTACATTACTGTCCTTTTATTAAGCTATTTATTTTATTTAGAATGATTGTAGAGCATACCCTAGTAAAATTCATGTACTCTATAACGAGACTATAATTAGAAGAGACACACCAAATAATTGAGAACAAGGCTGGTAGTTTGAGAAGTTCATAATCAGTGTATTTCTTAGTGTGCTAATGCCAACGAGAACCAAAGCAAGCATGATTTTCCGTCCTTAGGTGCAGTGGAAGTACATGATAATAGACGAGGGCCACCGCATGAAGAACCACCACTGCAAGCTGACGCAGGTGCTGAACACGCACTACATCGCGCCGCACCGGCTGCTGCTGACGGGCACTCCGCTGCAAAACAAGTTGCCCGAACTCTGGGCGCTGCTCAACTTCCTACTGCCCTCCATATTCAAGAGCTGCTCCACATTCGAACAGTGGTTCAATGCCCCTTTCGCTACCACTGGCGAGAAGGTAAACTCCTTTATCGATGTTATAGACAGATAAATAGGTACCACTTGTCTCTGGATCGTGATAAAATTTGGCCAAGAGATATATTATAACCTGGTTAAAGACACAGTATATCTTTATTTAGAATCATGCGGGCGAAGCTGCGGGTAAAAGCTTGTTGTTTATACTTATCATTCAACCCAATTTGTTCCAACACTTGCGTTGTTGGGACTTAACCTCCTACGTATGGTGTTCCGTAATATTTCTGGTGTTCTTGGCTCTCTTTGCTTCCTTCTCAGAGCCCTAAAGAATTTTAATTACTTTTATATAACGCGTCTTCGTAGTAAGTGGCTTATGATCGTGCACCTGCTATTTAATATGGTGGTATAATACAAGTGGTAGAACGACGATTGCTCCAGTGTCAAGACCCTAGTGAATTAATGATGATGACCATACAAGTGATTAAAGTGTATATTCTTGACAACAAACAGGTGGAGCTGAACGAGGAAGAGACGATCCTGATCATCCGTCGTCTGCACAAGGTGCTGCGGCCGTTCTTGCTGCGGCGACTCAAGAAGGAGGTGGAGAGCCAGCTGCCCGACAAGGTCGAGTACATCATCAAGTGCGACATGAGCGGCCTGCAACGCGTCCTATACAAGTAAACCCCACCACTTATATACACCAGCTCAAGCTTGTAAACATCGTATTAGCTTTGCCGTAATGGAACATCGTCTCGATAATTGACCATCAATACTAGCTATAATACCGATCCCTCACCTCCAGGGACTGAATTTGAAATAACTCTTGTTAGTGCAACCATCAAATATTCTCGCTCCACATTTAACAACTATATATCCACCAAATTATGCATCTGACAATGAAGTCAGTCACAGACTGATTAGATGTAAATGTAATTACATACATGTAAAATAATACACTTATTCATTTATATTATAATCGAGTATGTATATTTTTTAGTTACTACATAATATTCGCGTTATCATGTGAAGTGTGTTCTCGTCAGGCATATGCAGTCGAAGGGCGTGCTGCTGACGGACGGCTCGGAGAAGGGCAACAAGGGCAAGGGCGGCGCCAAGGCCCTCATGAACACGATCGTGCAGCTCCGCAAGCTCTGCAACCATCCCTTCATGTTCCAACATATCGAGGAGAAGTTCTGCGACCATGTCGGCTCCGGTGGTGGCGTGGTTAACGGGTAACCAACATTTCATACTATACTTTTTAGGACCATTCTTACATACATATATTATCACGCCAAGTCCCTCACGGGGTAGACAGACTATAGATCGCCATTTCACTCTGCCAACTCACTCCTTTTACATTTCTTCAATCTTAGGACCATGTCTATTAAAATCGGTAAATCTAATGTTATAAAATTATGAATTAATTATGTTACGATATATTGAAAAAGCTGAAATAATTTTCGATTTCTGTGTCCTTGCACATAATATTTATTTCGTTATATATGTATGAATACCTGTTTTTGTTCCCCAAAATACAGACTGCCAAATTTGGGATCTGGTGGCATTGTGTGACGTCGTGAATAATATTATTTTTGTTGTTATCAGGCCGGACTTGTACCGCGTGTCGGGTAAGTTCGAACTGCTGGACCGGATCCTGCCGAAGCTGAAGCAGACCGGGCATCGCGTGCTGGTGTTCTGCCAGATGACCCAGTGCATGACCATCATCGAGGACTACCTCTCCTGGAGGGCCTTCCAGTACTTGAGGTAACTCTAAATATAAATAAAAAATGATTTTCCATGCGTTTATAAGTTTTCATATTGAATGCTTACCTGACATATTATAAAGAGCAACATGTATCCAAATGTTCGATATCATGACTTAAATATTTAACCAGAAATTCTAAATAAAATTATCAATGACACTTACCATAGACTTCGTCAGTCTAATAGGTTACCTCTAGCCAATGCTGCGAACGGAGTTTTGTAGAAGTGGCTTTATCATGAAAGCATCTATGCTAGTAGGATCAATGTCGTCTGCAAAGTATAAATTTGTCAACAACTCGTATTACGTTACAGTATCTTAAGCACCTAACCCGTGTGTGTGTGTGTAGATTGGACGGCATGACCAAGGCGGAAGACCGTGGAGAGCTGCTCAAGAAGTTCAACGATGTCGGCTCGGAGTACTTCATATTTTTGTTGTCGACGCGCGCCGGCGGCCTCGGTCTTAACTTGCAGAGTGCCGACACTGTCATCATCTTCGACTCCGATTGGAATCCGCATCAGGTACATTACACTGCAACACACAAAATCTGATATATTTCGCAGCATCATATATACAATACAGTATACACAGGATCACCTGTAATTATTGTATCATAAGGTATTTGATTATGCTTGTGATATTGATTGATGCATCCAGTGTAATAAGCTAAATATACATTACAGTATACACATACATTTCACATCATAAGGAAAGTGTAGTATGCAGCACTAGGTATATTAATATCTTCATTTTCATATTCTTAGTTTTGCATTGTCTACCTAAGGTTTCACGCGACCCAAAGTGTCTTTAAGTTCCTGTAAAATTGTAGGATCTGCAAGCGCAAGATCGTGCACATCGTATTGGCCAGCGTAACGAGGTGCGCGTACTACGGTTGATGACTGTCAATTCAGTTGAAGAAAGAATATTGGCTGCAGCCAGGTATGTGCCTTAATATGGTCACCTATTACTTCAGATGTGTGAAACTTTAATGTGGATTCATTTATCAACCCAATGACATTTGTGCAGATACAAGTTGAACATGGACGAAAAAGTCATCCAAGCGGGTATGTTCGACCAAAAGTCTACCGGATCCGAGCGACAACAGTTCCTTCAAAGCATTTTGCACCAGGATGGAGATGATGAAGAGGTTAGCATGCTCTGATCATTAATATATTCATAGGAAAGGAATAGTGGGTGTATTATAACCATTATGACAGGTGATGCTTATGATCAGATGAAGATCAAGGTTTCACCACGACATTTTGTATATAGTACACGTTGATGGATATCTACGTATCAATAATAATTTACTTACGCAGTCACTATTTAAAAAAAAACACATCACATTTCGTTTTTTTTTAATATTTTTGATATTGAATCGTCTCTTTTCGGTGAAGCAATCGCCAATCTGTTTCAACTCTTTCACCTACATAACTTTAGATTTTATCTTAATATACGATATAATTAATGCTAAATATGTGTGATCGAGCTGTAATCAGATAAAGCTTTTAACAGAATCTTGGATAACAATTTTTTTTATTGTTAGGAAGAGAACGAGCTTCCGGACGACGATTTGATCAACGAGATGATAGCGCGGTCCGAGGAAGAGCTGGAGATATTCAAGCAGATCGACATCGAGCGCAAGAAGACCGAGACACAGTCGCGGCTCATCGAGGAGTGCGAGTTGCCCGACTGGCTCGTCAAGAACGATGACGAGGTCGTCTGCAACAAGGTGATTCATTACTTTCCTTACGGCACCAACAATACATACATCATGTAAAATACTAGCTGCTAACAGAGATCATCTGTAAGGTGGAGTACAGTCCCCAGTCGGGCGGCTCCAAATTTATGGGAAAACTCACGGGTGATGCCAATTCGCCCTACCTCTCTTTAAAAGTAAAAAGTCTTTCGTCAAAGTAAAATATTGATAACTTAACACTGTAGTTTATTAAAAAGGTATTATTTTGAATTTAATTCGTTGGTTTGGTCTAGATATAATATAAACCAATAAACAAATTACATTATATTATCATACAAGTTGCAACCTTTATCTGGAAATACAAATAACTGTGTCCTATTTAAACGACTACTGCTATTACTATTAAAAAATATGGGGAAAGAGCACTATTAAGTAAATAAATGTATATGACTCCAGGGGCAAGGTTGGAACTACCTGGATGAGGACGAGACGCTGGGGCGAGGGTCGCGGCAGCGCAAGGAGGTGGACTACACCGATTCACTCACAGAGAAGGAGTGGCTCAAGGCCATTGACGAGGAGTTCGAGGAGGAAGAGGAGGAGGACGATGACGACGACGAGGTACTCGACAAGAAGAGGAAGAAGGGACGGAAGCGACGGTAAATACATTTAGACTAGACTTCCTTTCGGAATCCATAGGTATTCTGAAAACACGAAACTCACACCAGCCTCATACAAATGGAAACCCTCAGAATGGTTAGCATTTTCATCAAACACACAACACGAGCACCTCCTAATAAATAATATATCAAACTAGCACAGAAACTCTTAAGTATATTTTTATTTTACCAAGTGAACAAATTATAAATACCATAGTACTTAGTAGGGTAATTAGGGTTTGAATATTTAGTCACGTTATAGAAATTAAATAAAACACCTTGTGGTCAGCAGGATAGAGATCTGTATGCAATGAATATACTACTGTGAGGTGGGACAATTTCGCGGGCGGATGAAAGTCGCTTTTTTACTAAGATAATAATTTAAAATGTTTTTTCAAAAACGCCTATAACCAGTGGTTTAAATAATATAGCTAGAGATAAAACAAAACACAATTATTTTATTTCAGCCGTAACCCAGATGAATCAGATGATGAGGAATTAGCCAGCTCCTCAAAGAAGAAGAGTAAAACAGAAATCAACCAGGTCAAGAAACGATTGAAGAATATTATGAAGAAGGTTATCGAATATTCAGACGAGTGAGGAAACATGGACCCTTATCAATTAGATAGTAAATTAATTGATACAATTCATTTAAATATATTTTCTTTGAATAGGGCTGGTCGAGTGCTATCTGAGCCGTTCATGAAGCTTCCCTCGCGGCGAGAACTACCTGATTATTATGATGTCATCAAGAAACCATTGGACATCAAAAAGATAATGAACCGTATAGAAGATAGCAAGGTAATTCCGATGCTTAGTTTGAAATATAAATCTATCGAATATGATGATATAGATATGCTATAAATAAATACTCGATTTAAAATTTGAGAGTAGGTTCATAGTTTATATTATTTTCGCAGTATAGCGATATAACGGACTTGGAGCGGGATTTCTTCACTTTATGCGCAAATGCTCAGACATATAATGAAGAGGCGTCTTTGATCTACGAGGATTCAGTGCGGCTGAGGAACGTGTTCATTGAGATCAGGCGACGTTACGAGAGCGGTCAGAACTCTGATGAATCTGATGAAAATGATAAAGGTGCGAATATATAAATTCTACCTTAATTATTACTCTCGTATCAGCTTAAGAAACTGATGAAAATGAAATTTTTTTTTTACATAAAGCAACTGCAATCTATGTTGTTCAAAATGGCAAGCAGGATTGACCTGACGTGCTTTCCAAGGCACTATAGGGACTTTGCAAGCAACAAGTCGGTCTCGTTTCCCCCTTCCAATACTGGCAGTTTCCCAAATGGCATAAAATATGCATTTTAATTAACACAATGTTTGGTAAATATTACAGAAGAAGAGGACTCAGATGGTGAGTCGAACCGCTCGATGAAGATGAAGATCAAGCTTAAGAACAAGAGCAAGAGCACGCCAACTCGCAAGCGCAAACAACGGAAGTACATCTCCGATGACGAAGACTATGAGGAGGATTAAAATCTAACAAATGATATATATAACCAGTTCTATTGAAACTTGAATATCTTCAAACTTCTTACTTTTGAGTAATAGTGTTGTAGTTTGTCATTTTACCGCTGATGTGGTTGGGATTCCCTTCACTTATCTACTCGTTAACGGATGCTACAATCCATTTTTGATGTCTGAAGTGGTTTTAACATGATTTAGGATACATACTAGTATTAGTATTTTACTTTGTACCTTAGATTTTACTATTTAAGTATTCTATTCCTGACAAACGGGCAAAAGTTTTATTACTTTTCGACATATACTAAATGGTCATAAACAATGAATTTTGGAAAATAGTAAAAGAATAAGATGTAAATTATTTCAGTTTTATAGAACTTACACTCAATTTAAGCATAAGTAGAAATATTTTTTAGTAACGGCAAGTAAGCAAACTAGCACTTTTATCATTAAACTCCCAAGTGATGTTTATGTAGTGCTTATTATAATTAATGCTTTGTCAATAATTAATCAATTTGTATGGGTAAATGTTGTTTTATTTTAGTACATAGTCATTCATTTTAACTGTTATCTTCTTTTTCATGGTCTCCTTCCATTTGTTGTCTCCCCATTTATATAGAACTCCATGCACTGTCTGCATGTGTTTGTTGAGACTGGTGCTGTGCATAAAGCGCTGTGCACACATGGGGCAGGGGTATGGCTTCTCCCGTGTGTGCACTCGATGGTGTCGTCTCAGATCTCCAAGTGTGTAAAATGCTATCTCACAGGTTTCACATTTAAAGGATTTATTACCTGCATGCCTGAAAGAAATTCAATGTTACATTACACACCAATATTACTCATTTACAAAACTATAAAGCATTAATTAATACTCTTTCATATCACATTTCACATCACATACATATTGCCAAACAGAGCTTTGAAAACACTTAAAATAGCTACATTATAAATATCAACCTTTTTATGTGGGTGGTCAAATTTCTTTTTGTATTTGTTTTATAACCACACAGATTGCACTCCATATGTCTAATGGAATTGTGTTTTTTTCTGTGGTTCAACAGTTCTGCTGAGGTAATGAATGTGTCTCCACATTCTTCACAGTTGTAGTTGTATATGTTATAGTGCCGGTGCAGATGAGCTCGAAGGGACTGTTTGGATTTCAACACTTTCTGACAAATGTTACAGCTGTAACCTCCACTATCATGTACTCGGAGATGGTTCTTTAATGCAAAGGCATGTTTGAACTGCTTGCCACACACAGAACAAGTAAAGTAAGTAGTGGTGCTGTGCGTTTTTCGGTGAGCTGTGAGACTGGATGATTGGGTAAAAGATTTTCCACATTCACAATGATAGGGTCGCTCCCCATTATGCCGTCTCATGTGGTTAACTAGAGTCTGGCTATGTGGAGTTGAGTATGAACATGCTGTGCAGTGATAGCACCTAGTGGCACCAAAACCTGTCACTGTCCCTACTTTCTTCCTTTTCTCATGCATTGATGATTTGTGCTTTATAAGGGAAGCCATTGTTTTTAAAACTTTATTGCAAAGAGTACATTGAAAGTTCTCTTCAACATTTTTATTACTTTGGGCTTGTACTTCCTTAAGTTTCATGTCAACCAATCTATTATTTTTTATTTCTATGTTATCATCAGAGTCAAATGTATCTAAGTTTACTTCTTGACTATCTCCACTTTGAGAATAGGTTTTATATATTTTGCCTTTGTTCACATCGTTTCTCAGTAGGAACTGGTCACGTACCTCTAACAACCTTTCTTCAATAGTAATGCACTTAAGCCGAAACTTGTCAGCATTATTTAATTCTTCAGCACATTGTTTGCAAACTCTAAACGGCAAATATCTTTCAGGATCGAGAACAACTTGAAAACATGTGTAAATTTTTTTTACGATATTGTTTGATTCGCAATCCATTAGGAATTCGTCTTTACCATTTTGTAAACATATCTTACAGAGTTTTGAAAAATCCATAAGATTATCCAAATGTATCAATCAACAAAACATACAAATTAAAATAAAATTTGGTTTGGCATGACATGACAGATGACAGCAATTAAATCAAAACAAAACTTTTTTTCTTTTTATTGATATATTCATGACATGGAAACAAGTCCTTCAGTCTTGAGATGTCAAAATTAGCTGATTTTATTTATAAGAAAAACGTTAATTGATAAAAAAAAATCGATATTTTTAATGGGTGAAAATATTAGTTAATATTTTATTCTTCTTCTTCCTAAGTATGGCAATCAATCCCTTCAGCGACTATTTTTGCCAGTGTCGAGTGTCTGACAATTTACAAGTTTCAAAAATGTCTCGTGTTTGCCGCATTAAAATGCATTCTAATGCTTAATGGAGTTTCTGAAGACAATCCACTGCAGTAGCAAAAAAAAAAATGTTCCTATAAATCAGTCACTAAATGAAACTTTACTGCACATAAGGACACCAAAAATCACTATAACACAATTTACGAGACACTGGAAAAAATCTTAATCGCTCCGCCTGATTCCCGCCAAAAACTCCAATAAATATGCAATATAATAATATAATATCATATGCATAAAAATAGCACATGTATAAAATTAGCAGGCATAAAAATGTCTTGTATCACGTCAACGATGACAATATCATGTAACACGTCAACGATAAACAATTCTCCTGCGCTTATCCCATTTGGGGTCGGCGCAATATGTATTTCTCTTCCATCCTTCTCTATCAGCCGTCATCTCTGTATTTACTTCCTTTCTGGCCATGTCATCTTTCACACAATCCATCCATCTTTTCTTAGGTCTACCTCGCCCCCTGTACCCACCCACATTCATACATAAAACCTTTCTTACCACGTTATCCTCTTCTTCTTCTTCTTCTTCCTAAGTATGGCAATCAATCCCTTCAGGGACTATTTTTGCCAGTGTCGAGTGTTAGAGAATTTTCATGTTGCAAAATTTCTCGTGTTTGCCGCATTAAAGTGCCTAGTGTCATGCATTCTAACGCCCAATGGAGTTTCTGGAGACAACCCACGGCAGTAGCAGATCGTAACACGCCTTTAGATTAGAGGTGACCTATTGACCAAAATGATAAATCACTTAACCCAAAAGTCGTATTATGGCATTATTTCCAATGCTCCTATAAATCAGTCACTAAATGACACTTTACTGCACATATCGACACCAAAAATACACATTAAAGATCACTATAACACAATTTACGACACACTGGAAAAAATCTCAACCGCTCCGCCTGATTCCCGCCAAAAAAACTCCACGTTATCCTCATTCCTCCGCATAACATGTCCATACCATGACAGACGCTTGCTCCTCAACTTTTCTGTTGTTTTGTTTTTTTTTAATTGAATAATATATGAAGCTGTTATAAAATTTGATTTGATATTTTTATGCGAAAACATTCAATCAATCAATCATATCAATTTGTTTATCGAATATGATGATAACTATTCATTATTCGGTTATTTTAACGGCTACTTAATATATTAGACAGCTCTACTTCAGTCGCATACATGTTTCAATTAATAACTTATTACAATTTAGATACAACAAAAATATCTCAAATGAAGCACATTAATACAATATTAAAATTTAAACTAATTATTTGAATATTAACATTTATGTAGTGGTAAATCTATAACTAATACAAACAAAAAACCGTCTCAAATATCTAAATTTGAATTCCCTGTTATAAAGAATTACTTGTTTTTAATGCAAAAAGGTCAATTATTGTCCTTCTTGATTTCCTCAAAATGTGTTTACATTTACATTGTAAATGCAAACACGTGTATATAACGTGTATCATGGTCATAATACGGCCCAATTTGACTGGTCTCTCTCTCTGTGCTAGGAAAGGTTAAGATGTCTATGGATCGCTTTTAAAAGTACCAGGAGCTCATAGCTATACAAGAGTTTGTAAGATAACAAAAGCCATTACAGCGTGTTTTCTAATGTTCCTATTAATCAGTCACTAAATGAAACTTTTTACAGCCCTACAGATCACTTTAACCTACGACTATAACATAATTTACTAGACACTGGAAAAATCTCAACTGCTCCGCCTGATCCCCGCCTTAAAACTCACGGAATTCTATTTAATTAGACATTTAGCAAAAACTAATTCTATCCATCGACACAAATGATCATAATATAAGGCCATATGATCAACCGCCGAACCCTGATTTTCTATTCAACAATACAATTCCTTAAATGAGAAACAATAATTGATAAATAAAAAATGCGTTTATATCATAGACTTTTATTATCGTATAATTGTCTATGCCTCCTGAGCTTGAGCCTGAAGTCTCTTGACGTAAGAGTCCTTCTTCTGCTTGATCCTGTTCTTTCTTTCGGCAAGTGTAAGCTTGCGCTTGTTCCAGCGTTTCTGCTTGGCGGGGTCCTTCTTCTGGTCTTTCTTCTTGTGTGCAGGATCTGCGCGAATAGCTTCATGCGCCTTTTTGTATAGGCTTTCAATCTGTAGAATAAATATACTATAACACCTCTATTTTTGTGCCAGGGGTTAAAAAAATGATATGATTGCTGGTGTTTAGGTGCATCTCCAAATCGTAGGTACAATAAAAATTGTTGCAATAAATGAGACTTTCCAAAACAGTGGGGTTCTGAAAAACTATGTTTAAAGCAAATAATTTTGTCCAACTTCGACACTGCTCATATTTTAAGATAAGAACAGTAATTTGGTTGGACGTTTGGTGGAATATTCTTGTTACTGGACCAATAAGTATATTGAATGCTGCTCATCTACCCTGAAGAGAGTAAGCAATAAGAACTAAGTTAGTTGAATATTTCAATACTTACCGCATCAGCATTTACTCCCAATTTGATGTATTTGCTAAACTGCCGCTTGAAAGAATCTTCGTCCTCTTGTTCCAGATTACGCATGTACTCTGCCACATGAAGACCAAAGATGTGTGCTCTAAAAAACAGACATTTGGCATTTATAAACCAAGCACTACGACCAAATAAATATTTACATACCATACTTTATATTGTCAACAAGAATGGTTCAAAAAATTTTTGTATGAAATTCCTTTGACAACCAAAAAGACTTGCTAGTTATGATGTTGCTCCAATATGGCTGTCCAATCAATAGATTTATCTATCAATTGGAGGATGAAAGGAGCTAGAAGAGATCATAATAAATGTGAGTTTTTCTTGTAACTTACCTGTGAACTTCAGCATTGAATTTCTTTGCTTCTGCATCATAGCCAGGGAATCTCTTGACAGAGTGGGGAACATTAAGACCGCCATCAACAGCACCCTTCATGGCTCCAAACACTCTGGCACCAGTGGTTGTACGTGCAAGTCCTACATCAAGGTAACACCTGAGAAACAATAAAACAATTTAGAATATTGTATGTACTTTGAAACAAATTACAAGTTGTATTTAAGGTGATCTTAGTCAGCATATTACGATACAACATTATTTTTTGGCATTGTACTTGCTTTCAGTCCGCCCGTAATAACTTCATCATATTTATTATGTTGTTTGTTATCATATCACTTAAAATTAAATCTAATGCCAATAGCAAGACTATTTGGAACAAGAACAGGGAAATGGAATTATTACTCAGTAGCATCTTACCTGAAAGCCCCTGGGCCATTGTCAACAGGTTCTACATTGAATTCATCACCCGTGACTTCTGTGGCTCCAGTGTAAAGAGAGTCAAGACCAAGCCTCTGCAGCAACCGCCTGGCGAGGAGCAGTCCAGTGCTGTAGGCAGCAGCATAGTTTGTCAGACCAACCTGCAACATCACTTTATGTAGGTTCACATCTGCACTGATACTTCAGTTGACACAAATTAAATATAAGAGATCAGTAGTGAACATAAAGCAACATGGGTTTGTGCGGTTGTACAGTCGCTTCAGACCGCCCGTTCAAATCATCATTTATAGTATAGCCAATGTAAAGAGGGAATAAAGTACTCCACAATTGTACTTGTGTAATGTTAAAGTATAGGGTGACATGCATATTTTCTATTAAATTAAATATAGTACTTCAGACTACAGTATAAATAGAGATATACCTTGATGCCATAATTAGGCAGCTCATGGGAGTATGCAGCACACACAATGTGGTCACCCTCAATGCGAGAGTAAGCCACCTGGCAGGTCACATCCTTGTTTGATAAACGGACAATCAGACGGTACTTGGGTGTGTTGTACTTGTTCTTGTCCTGTAAGGAAACAATTTAAGGTTGAGCGACTTTTATATTTATACACAAAATTATTATGGAATAAATTATAAATTCGATGACAGTTGTATTTGTTTAAAAATTAAAAGATGAGGTAATTGAATAGTATGATCTAGAGATCTAGTGATGTGATGCTTACCTGAACAACAAGACGCTTGCGGGCATAGTAGTCAGTTTTACCCTCACGACGCCTCTTGAATTTGACTTGATATCTCTTGAAGTACTGCTTGTTCTTCACGACTTTCACGAAACCCTAAAACACAAAAATCTTGATATTGCTTACCCTAATAGCACCAGTTTTTTTTATTATTATACAAGGCTTATCAGAGACACTTTATAATCAGTAATGCCGCATCAGAAAACAAAATAGACTAATGTAGTGCACATTAAACATGGCAAAACACGCCTAAGATGTTTCTTCAGCGGCTTCAGATGACGCGCATGTGTCAGTGTTTCATCATTTAGGTTAGGAATATGCAACTAAAAACGTAACAGTGTAACTACTGTTAGCACTCTTATTCAATTCAACAACTTAATTAGAATACACCTAGTGTTTATCATAAAAATATAGGAAAATACATTTGGGTTACGATCAACGACAACAGCTCGTCTTGGAATTTATCACATATTTTACAGGACATCTTACAGTATTCTTGCGAAAAGCTATCAGTATCAATTAAAAGGATTTGTATTTATCCCAAATCAACACATATTTTTCGATTAAAGACTCACCATTTTTATTTAAAACTATAAAATATCACTTGGGTATCCTACGGAGGATACCACCGGAAAGAAAGGTTTAATCAACTGACAGACAGTTGACAGTTGAAATAAATTATTGCCGCTGGTAAAAATATTCTTGTTATTTTTCGTTACCAAGGGATAAAGTAATTGAGCTAGAATTCGAGTATTAGGGATAATATTTTAACTAGATTTTTTTATTCTTATGGTTTTAAAGTGAGCATTTTTGGTACCACCTTGTGCAGTAAATGTTAATTTAGATAAAGAAAGCAAACTTGTGAAATAAATCATGAAATAATTAATTTACCCCAAAAATTGGCAGATCTATTCCTTGAAGACTATTTACAGTGACATGTCTTCTTCTTCTTCCTAAGTATGGCAATCAATCCATTCAGGGACTATTTTTGCCAGTGTCGAGTGTTAGAGAATTTTCATGTTGCAAAATTTCTCGTGTTTGCCGCATTAAAATGCCTAGTGTCATGCATTCTAACGCCCAAAGGAGTCTCTGGAGACAACCCACGGCAGTAGCAAATCGTAACACGCCTTTGGATTAGAGGTAACCTATTGACCAAAATGATAAATCACTTAACCCAAAAGTCGTATATGGCATTATTTCCAATGCTCCTATAAATCAGTCACTAAATGAAACTTTACTGCACATATCGACACCGAAAATACACATTAAAGATCACTATAACACAATTTACGACACACTGGAAAAAATCTCAACCGCTCCGCCTGATTCCCGCCAAAAACTCCCAGTGACATGTCATTCTCATTGCATAACTTACCATGTCTGTTGACTATTTAGTTAAGTTTGCTCCCAAACTTCCCAAAGTGAAGGCTTTGATTTCAGTAGATCTAATTTTTTTTTAAAATAGTTTATAAGGTTTTTATTAATATATTATAATAATAATAATAGTTTAATTCAGTCCCACAATAGGTAACCATATAACACATAAAACACACAATTTCATCAGATTCTACAAAATAAATTCCACAAATATAACATTTTAAACAATTAACAATTCGTCACAAATAATTTAAGTTTATTGGCACAATAGCAATTATACATTTACAATACATATATATATTAAGATTAAATTAGTTTTGGCCCGTCACAATTAGCATCCATTTGTATTGGATAGGACAGTCTGCACAGTCTTTATTATAATAAGTTTGTAAATTTAAAATGTAAGTGTTTTGGCATAATGCTGTAAACTTATATTTCAATTAAATAAATAAATAAATAAAATTTCAACCAGATTCTATGGTCATCCTGATGTAATTTTTTTTATATGGCAGCCCTAACGATTTGTGACAATTTCTTCGTTATGGCTTCCTCATATTCATATCCTGAATTATTTTTGGCGGGTTTTATATTTACCTTACCATTTTTGTACGAAAAAAGTAATGTTTTTAGATATTACTTGAAATTTTTCCTCTATTATGCATATGTTTTAATTACTTGTACGGTTTTATTGCCTGTAGTACTATTTTATCCACGCGATGTTACAAATCTAATGTGAGTTATCGATTAATATTTTTCTTCCTTGTACTTCAATGTCTTTAAATTTCTTTCAATTATGAACATTCTATTAATACGTTTCTATTTTTCTATGCTAGAGTTGCTTCCAGATTTTGCCGATATGCCTCATATATAGTCGGTATAGAATGGGAATTGCGCGGTCTTGAACACTGGGATAATGAGCAGTCTTATATCGTTATATCTAATCATCAGAGCTCCTTAGATATTTTAGGTAATGTTCACTTTAACAGATTCCAAGCGTTTCAAATGCACAATTCGTATGAAATCTATTATTACAGGGATGTTTGAGATGTGGCCTCGTATGAAGCGATGTACGGCGGTAGCAAAGAGACCACTGATGTTCACAGGAGCCTTCGGGATTGGCGCTTGGCTTTCCGGTCTTGTGTTCATCGATCGACTAAAAACTGAAAGAGCTAGACTACTCATGAGAGAAGCTACTGACCGAGTTATACAAGAAAAGGTACACTATATATTAAATTGTATCTGTTGTAAAACTGAAACTTATTATTTATCTTAATACTTTCAGACTAAGCTGTGGATATTTCCTGAGGGTGCGAGATTTAATAAAGGCAGTATACAAAATTTCAAGAAAGGGGCATTTTATCTAGCTATTGATGCACAAATCCCAATTATGCCAGTTGTTTTTAGCCAGTATTATTTTTTAGACAGTGAGACCAAAACATTTGAACCAGGTATGTTTTAACTGTTTACTGTAAATATATTGAAAAATATTTACAGTAGGTATAATACTGAACACTATTTATAATATAATCATTTTTATACTTACAGGCAAAGTGGTCATAACCACACTACCCCCTATTCCCACCAAAGGCATGACTCGAAATGACCTAGAAGCCCTCTCTGAAATGGCCCGCCAGCAGATGATAGAAGTTTTCAATGATTCATCTAAGGATCTTGTAATACAGAAGAAAATTGCCATCTAAGTCACTTATTTATAATATCTTCTGGTTAATTAATTTATTTGGGAAAACATTTTTCTAGAACTAGTCATCACTGGAAACGTCTAGTCCGTTATTTTAGTATGTAAGTAATTAAGTACATAAGTTGCTAAGAGATTATCACAATTGTTTGATATTATTTAATATCCCTAAGCTCTTTACTAGTGCTGGCATCCATTAGATAATGTATTTAAGTTTTTTTAGATACCTTTTTGTCACACTGAAAAGGCTATCTTGTGTAAAGAGAAATCTCTGTGCTTGAGGATAAGGATCTTCCTACTGCACTTCCTAATGGTGAATTAAACGAAAATCATTATTATTAAGAATTTTTTTTGGCATAGCCACTGGTAATTTATTCACAATAAAAAATAATGTAGGTAATATGTAAAATTTAGTGGCTGTGTTTATAACATAATTTTAAGCGTTTTGAATAGAGAGGCTGTGAGAACGATTGTAAATAAGTGTATACTACTTTAATTATTTCTTACTTGAAAGAGATTCTTAATGTTTAAAACACGATAATATTGTGACTAATTTATTGATTGCAAAAACCATTAGCATTTTAGTGTTACAATGCATTATATATTCTTTTTTTACAACAATAATGTTTTAAAAAAGGCGAAGTAATGTTATAACACTACACACGATATCACAGTGGCACTACCTACATTTATGCTTGACATCAAACTTTCGCTCTAGAATGTCATGCATAATGTTAAGTTTTAATTTTTTTATTTGTAAATATTGCAATAGATTAGGCACATATGCTGTGATGAATAAATTAAAATATTTTCTCTTAACACTACTCATATATTAAATTAGTTACAGAATATCTTAAGTTAAACAGACAAATGTCAAGAGAACAAACTATACATAGTTCAATTTATTTTTTCCAAGCATTCATTTTCTAATAATTTTGTGTGTGTAATTTATTGAGAACTTGTAGCATGTACACACTTTTGCCCATAATAAATACTCAACATAATTTATTGCTTTTTAATTTCAATAAATTTACCGCCTGCTTACTAATCATTCCAATTTTCTCCCCAACCTTCATCTTCATCCTGGCCCTCACTGGGAACAAAGTCCAATTTGCTACTTAGTTCTTGTTTAATATTATTTTGAGCAACACTCAGAGCAATTGTTTTTTCTATGACTGGTGTCATATCCGCAAAGAAATCAAATTCTACAGAGTTTCTTTTAGAGTAATCAATTTTTTGATTTTTGATATCTAGTTCTGATATGTCAACTATATTTTTCTTTGCTGCAATTGCAGCTTTCTGCAATAAAGTTGTTCTATTTGTTGTATTTTCTTTAACATCAACAATTAGTTTAACTTCATCGTTAAAATCTGCTTCCACACACTCCTTAGGCACAGTATAGTCTTCTTCAATAGTGTATGTAATATGCTTCGTTAATGATAATTTTTGCTGACCCTCCCAGTCACTCCAATCATCTTCACTATTACCTTTGTTTGAGTGTGACTCTAACACATTAACTTCATCATCTAGTGATTCACCACCCACAGGAGAAGGTCTTTCATTCAAAGGAAGGGCTTTCTGATAAGTCATGGCACTGTCTCCAAGTTCAAATACATCTTCAGAGCAGGGCAAATCCTGTAATGATTTCTGTACCGTTAACATGTGTTGTGGTTCATTTTGAGAGCTTGGAAACGAATGATTGGGTTTCGAATTGGGTCTGCCATCAGAAAAAAATTTTGACCTTTTGCCTCCTATAACAGTATCAGCACCTAAAATTGGTACCAATTCACTTAAGCATACTAAAGTTGAAGCCACCAATATGTCATCTGTATCTTTGATACCAAGAAGTAACTGTAATGAGATAGAAACAACAGGTTATAATTATGATGTAAAAAATATCTGTACAAATAACAATAATTATGTTATCATAGAAATTTATCGTACCTCTGGTAGAACATGCTGTGAGAGTTCATCATGTGAGAAGGCATGAACAAATTTTGAAAAATGTGTTAAAAGTAGTGATCGTATTTGACCATCTCGAACTCCAAATAGTTGCATCAACCTAGGTTTAACATGTTCTTTAAAGATACCTAAACTAAAAAATCCTGTCTGCTCTCCATTTGGTGCTCTTTCTGGAAATAATAATTTAAATTTAAAATTTAATTTAATGTATCATTTGCAAAATTTCTAAGCATTCTAAATAAATATTAAAGTAAATTGTAAGTAATATAGGATAATTAAAATTTTATATAATTACCATTCTTAGGTTTGAGGATAAAAGGTATGACATTTTTCCTTGCTGTTTGGTCCAACATAGTAAGTCTAGAGAGCAATAATCCACTCAACTGCTTTGCTACAGTTTCTTCGTCATAACATTTTAGACTTTCCAAAATATCAGAAAAGAAATTACATCTTTCATCTTCAGATTTCAAAGGGAGAAAATTTAGAAATTTGTAAATGGATATGAATTCATGGTTGAAAAATTTATCCAGAAGCACATCTGATAGACTTGGCCTATTTGCAGGATTCTGATGTTGAAGAAATTCTCTACAAAATTTCTTGAATTCATTTAAATGTGGAACTTCATCTGGAACAATTTAAAAATTAGGAACTAGTTTAATAATTAGGTATGTTATTTCAAATAATTATGGCTGTCATAACATTTTTTACCATCTTTGCATCCTTTGAACACATCCTCAACTAAAACAGCAAAGCTATATTGATCAACTTTTGTAGTAATTACATGGGCATCTTCATTTGGATCCACAGCTTTATCATACCTACAAATAACCAGAAAATCGATCAATCTCATCATACTTATAAAAATACAATTTAATCAAACTGAGAAATGAAATAATGATTAGAATTTCATAAGATTATCAAATTTATTACCTATGAATTCTTGCGTGTTTTAAATATGCAGGGGTCAGTTCAGTAAATGAACACAAATACTGCAAGCCCCCTAGCTTCCATTGACCATCTCCAGTCACATATATTGCTGATAAACTAACATTGTTGTGTGACATGCCTGCCTGGGAACAGTACAGACAAATTAGATACAACAGAAAATATTTTGTAAGTGATGGGAAGCAATTTTTTCATTATTATCTAATGAACATTAGATTGCAATGCAACCAAAGTCAGCAGTGGAAAGCTTATTCACATCAGGACCACAACTTTGCAGTTCTAGCATCATTTGATTAGTTATACTATGATAGATTATATTGTAGGAAATAATATACTGCTCAACTGTTCTTACCTGATCATGAAGAAAAACGAGTGCTCTCAATATGTTATTTAGTCCTATGCATATCTGAAGGGGTGTTTGTGAACTCAACACTTGTGAAAGGGGTTGAATATACTCCGTGGCCAAATGCAAGGTGGATCGCTGCTGCCATGCTGATATGTACCGAATAATGCACGGATGACGATACTTGAGAAGATTCTATAAGACAAAGAACATTATGTTTTAATAAACAATATCACTCAAACATAGTACTCGTATATATTATAATACTCACATTTGAAAACTTTTCCAGTGGAGTGGAAACTGACCACAGCGGACCTACAGCTGCTTCACCTTTAAACACAGAGACTGAGCCGTCACTCTTCAAACTAAAATACCTGCAGCTATCATTAACTGTAGCTTGGTAATGACACCAAAAATCTGTTATCTCAACCGCTTTTTCTTCAATCTCTAGACCACTTAACTGCGAACTTTCGATGCCCATCATAATAGAATATCCATTTAAACAGAATTAATAGTTGAATGTAGTAGTTTTCATTACAATTTCAGAAACAAACTATAATTAAATTGGATTGGATATGATACTTGTACGAAATGCACAATACGATAGATTAGTCCTACACGCAGATACAGAACAAGCTGATTCTGATTGACTGACTGACTGACGCAGAGTCCGTGCAGCTGCAGATATTGTGACACTAGTGAGTGACGTGTCTTCTTCTTCCTAACTATGGCAATCAATCTTCTTTAGGGACTGTGTTTGGCGGTGTTATCACATATTTTCGTTTTATTGTAAATAACTCAAGCCAAAAGTCATATTATAGCCAACGTTCCTATAAATCAGTCACCAAATGAAACATGCTGCACATAATTACACCAAAAATACTCAGATATTACTGTGTAATAACACAATTTACGAGAAACTGCCTAAAATCTCAACCGCTCAGCCTGATTCCCACCTTAAAATCTTGTGTGACGTGTCATGTCTTTAAACTATACTTTTTTTTGTTATTTTGGGTAATATATTATTTAAAAAGAAAAAAAAAACTATCCTTATATAATAAATTAAAATAAATAAAACACTTGTCCCAAATCGCTGTCACGCGGGAGGGTGCCAAGAAGGCTGGCAGCATTGGCAATGCTGATTCTTTGCGCAAAATATGTACCAGCCTTCTTGTCACCGGAGGCCTCAATCAATCGTCGCAAGACCTCCTTGTGCAGCAGATGAGCGTCTGGACCCCATGGCCCCAGGGTCTCCACCGCAAACACAGCAAATATGTAGCCCCTTCCGAGGCACACATACTTGCGGCGTTTGAGGCTCTCCTGTTGTACAGCAGCGGCATATTTGATTGTTAATAGAACTGTTACATTTAATATAAACTAAAATTAAAACTATAATTCGTTTTCTCTGTGGTTTAATGTTGACGCAACTGTCACATGTCAGACATCAGTGCTGTCACTGTCAACAAATTTTATTACAAAAAAATACAAATTGCTCTGCTCTGCCTGCTTTACCTGCTTATACTTTTCAGTGATAATGGCATCGTCTTTATTAAAAAAGGCTATATTGTATAATCCAAATTCTATCAAAAAGACGGCAGCAATATTTTGTAATGCCGCACGAAACCGTAAATACATTATATTTTTAATTGTACGACGTTTATGTTAACAAGAAAATGTTGCGATAGTTACGTCACTTTACACTTTTCAGACTGGAATTACCAATACAAACCCGGTCCTTACCCTAAAACACCCGAGGAGCGTAGTGCAGCAGCGAAGAAATATGGGATGACCGTTGAAGAGTACCAACCCTATCCGGAGGATATGGGATATGGGGATTATCCGAAATTGCCCGACATTGGTGCAGACTCTAAAGATCCCCACTATCCTTATGATTGTCCAGAGTTAAAAAGGAATTTCAATGAACCTGTAAGTAAGACGACGTGTCGGAGGTTGCAATTCTAAACTATCTGTTTATAAAATCGTAATATTATGTTTTAGATGCATGCAAGAGCTGAGATAATTGGAGGAGACCGCTGCGACATAAGTATGAAACGTAGGTTCTCTCTCACGCACCAGTGGTTGTGGTTCTTTGGAGTAGTGGGTGGAGCCTTTTCACTGTTCATATTCTTGGAAGATCACAAGTTTGGGAGGCCTGTTACTAGCAAGCAATACCCAGGACAGGGAAACCACTATCTATTCTAAAATTAATATGGATATTTTATCTAATTCAATAATTTGTGTAGTTCTTGATTTCAATAAATAAAAATAACTAATGAATTTAAATTTCATTATGTTCCTAATAGGTATGTTAGTCATTATTTTTAGAATTTGAAACTGTAGTAAATTTCATATATTATATACTCCACATGACTAATAATTGCAACATACATGTGGGTATTTTATGTTTATTTGTAACTGAAATTTACTGTTTATAAATTATAACATTTTATGATCGAGTGAGGTCTGTGATTCACAAGGTAAGACTAGAGAGTGCTGTTATGTCATCTATTCTACAAATATGGCAAATAAAACATTTATGACTGGTGCCTATTGATGTCTAAAATGCCAGTGTGGTAGCAAACACTAAAAAAGAACAGTTATTGGCTGTAACTTGGTATAAAGTCAAGGTGCTATCCCAGTGGGGCAGCACCCATTTCAGTAGGTGGTAACCAGCATGGACAAGGATTAGAAATACATCTGTTATACAGTAGTGAAATAAATCAATATAAAAAAGGGTTGGCAACATGCAACAGATACACTCGGTGTTTCAAGCATCCATAGGCAATAGGTGTTTGCGAACATAGATGGAATTACAAAAATTGCACTCATATAAATTATAAATTTAATTGTATTCAGTCAATCACAAATATTCAGTTGCAACTGCTGGTTATAGTCTGGTCTCTCTCATCATGAGTCATGTAATCCACTCAGCAGAGCACCACTTCCAGCCAGACCTTGCAGACTTCTTCAGGACATTGGTCTAACTGGCTATACTCATACACTTATTTGTAAATACTTGTGAAATATTCATCTTCTAAGTCATATAAATCTGCAGCAATGTCATCTCTCAGGGACATTAATTTTTGGTCACATTCCTGTTGTTTAGTTCTGAAGAGTTTGGAGTTCTGGGTGATTGCTTCATTCACAGAGGGAAAGTCATTCAAAATTAAATACTGCTTGATGTCTGACACAAGTTTCATGAGTGATTCACCAGCTCTTACTGAAAATTAATCATGTAGTCAGAATTATATTAACATAATAATAAAATGAAAATTGTTAAAAGAACAAACCAATGTTAGCTGCACGAACTTGCATTTCAAATGTGTCTTGTTCTATCTGTGTCATTCTATTCAGTTGAGATTCATTTTCCAGTTTTGCCAATTTCATTATTTCTGAAAAATTAAATAAAAATGTTAAATAATAATAAATCTACTTATAGCTTAAACTGATAGCAGATTGTAAAAAAAAGTGTGAGCAGTTTGTGGCACAGTTACCATTGCACATATTTTTTATATTTGATTTATTAAGTAAAGCCACCTCAACAAGAGACATTTGATCAGGACTGGCAGATGGAATAATTAGATACAGAAACAGTAAAATAGTTTGTGATTGTTAAACAAAGAAGTAACAGGAGACAAAAAGTAAAGGGAGGGATGTTGGCTTCACTCGCAGCCTCGCATTGGGTTGTGCCGACCCCAACAAGATTAGGGTAAAGCCAGATAAATAATTCATAAAATATTTCAATTGCAACTAACTGTTTAAAATTAACACAGATTTTCACAGCTCAGTTGACAATCAATATATTGTATGTACATACATACAATATATCAAGGGTTTCACTACATTAGGAATATATTGTGACTTGCCTTCGAAATTTTCAAGCATGCTTTTAACATCTTCCTTCAATCTTGTTGTATACGATTTCAGTAATGCTTCTTTGTTTTGCGGTAGACTTCTTTGCATTTTGTTGAAAATGGGAGATACGGTCTTCTATTCAGTATATACAACGCATTAGAACAATATTTCTTACGGTAGTTAATGTATACTCAGCAATATCCTTATATAGTGTGGTATTTCAATGCAAAAATTGTTACAATTAATTTATTATGAATTGGTTACTTGGTCTTGCGTTACAATCAAAGTAGTCGTATATCAAAGTAATCACAGATATCTAATAAACTAGTCTACGAAAGTAATTAAATAATGAATAAAGCTGTGGTTTAAAACTACCTACAGACGGACCTAAGATTTTTTCGCAGAATAAACAGATGGCTTGTTTCAATTGACTGTCAGTGTCAAGTGTCAACTTGTCTTCTTCTTCTTCTTCTTCCTAAGTATGGCAATCAATCCCTTCAGGGACTATTTTTGCCAGTGTCGAGTGTTAGAGAATTTTCATGTTGCAAAATTACTCGTGTTTGCCGTTTGCAAAATGCCTAGTGTCATGCATTCTAACGCCCAATGGAGTTTCTGGAGACAACCCACGGCAGTAGCAGATCGTAACACGCCTTTAGATTAGAGGTAACCTATTGACCAAAATGATAAATCACTTAACCCAAAAGTCGTATTATGGCATTATTTCCAATGCTCCTATAAATCAGTCACTAAATGAAACTTTACTGCACATATCGACACCAAAAATACACATTAAAGATCACTATAACACAATTTACGACACACTGGAAAAAATCTCAACCGCTCCGCCTGATTCCCGTCAACTTGTCTGTGACAGACCCTGAGAATAAGGACTTTGCTTTGCTTTAGCGTAAGCAAAGCGACCATAGATGGTAGACAGTGACAGATATTTTCTTCTTTTTGCTAATTTCAATCAGACAATCAATGTCGAATGATAAAGAATTCATAAAACAGAGCACATGGGCACTACGTGCAGGGCGCAGCGCAGGGGACTGATAATAATTAGGTAGAATACCGAAGGTTTGAAAAGGCTAATATATGAAACTCGATACACGAGGATCGAATATTGGGATGCGACGGAGCCCTTCGATTGGAACCATACTCAACAATACACCGGAGTTTTTTGGCGGGAATCAGGCGGATCGGTTGAGAGTTTTTCCAGTGTCTCGTAAATTGTGTTATAGTGATCTTTAATGTGTATTTTTGGTGTCGTTATGTGCAGTAAATTTTCATTTAGTGACTGATTTATAGGAACATTGGAAATAACACCATAATACGACTTTTGAGTTAAGTGATTTATAATTTTGGTCAATAGAATAGGTTACCTCTGACTTAAAGGCGTGTTACGATCTACTACTGCCATGGATTGTCTCCAGAAACTCCATTACCATTAGAATGCATGACACTAGGTATTTTAATGCAGCAAAAAAGAGAAATATTGAAACTTGTAAATTATCTGACACTCGACACTGGTAAAAATAGTCCCTGATGGGATTGATTGCCATACTTAGGAAGAAGAAGAAGAACAATACACCGATTTATTTTATCGTTACACCCAAAGGTAGCCCACTTGACGTGACCACCGAGTACGCCACCAGGGTGACATAGATAATTATAATTAGTAGCTCTACGAGGGAATTCTTGCTTTGTTATTAATAAAAAACACTTTGCGATCATCATTATGAATTTATTGTATAACTAAATAATAAAGTAGGTATTGTTGTTTACTTGTTCTGAGCGGTATATCTGGCAAACTCTTTAAGTCTCAGTGCATTTATATTTATGAATCCAGTACTGTCTTCAGGAGAGAACCCTCCAGCAATGTCCATAGATACTAGATTTTGATTGTACAGGCTGGTTTGACTCTTCCTGGCCAGTATAATTACTGTAAATAAATAAATAAATATGAACAGGTCAATCGTTCCTATTATATGTTTGGATCTATGTATTGTAGTGTATGTAGGATATCTAACTATGTAGTAATCGTAGCTTTTAAAAAAAGTTACACAATACAATTGAGAATTTAGCAGCTTACCGTTATTTGGCACAATTAAAATTGAATTGATAATTGTTATTAATTGCAATGTTTATTGGTTTAAATAACAGACTCGAGGCCCTGCTCACTTAAATAGATGAACATTCATAAAATAATAAATATTAAAAAAAAATAGCCTGGATGAATTGAGGAATCGACGTTCGGTAACCCAGGACTAAACAATTTTATGCTTGCTATATGTGACGCCATACATTCGTTGTGAGACCATCGTGGTTTATGGTGATGGCCCAAGGGTTCAGAAGTCTTATAGAGAAGGCTAGGTATTTATTATTTAGGTTTGTAGTTGTAGGTCTTACTCCCGTAAATGTACATATAATATTTGATTATTAACTTGTCATAATCAAAGCTTAATAAACTCTTTGGTCTTACCATTTCCTTTGTATAGTTGGACAGTGACTGAGCCGCTTACACTTTCCTGTGATAGCTCCAAGCATTTTCTCGTGAACGTTGTTTCAGGCGAGAACCAGAAGCCGTTGTAAACAAAGTCAGCCATTTTATCTTGAAGATGTTTTTTGACTCTGAAATTTGGTTGGATCTCTTTATCATCCACCTCTCTGTAGTTATTGTTATTAATTTTCATATGTAATTAATATGTTTAATCAGTGAACACAGTTCCCTTCAAAAGCATTGTGGTTTAAAAAAGAACAGTCATAAATATTACAATACAACTCTTGCTTATAATAAATGGTACGAAAACGATGAAAGCTGATTCAGTAGGTACAACATCAGAGTTTCATTCTTATTACATCGAAAACTTTGTTGTCACGAAAATGCATTATTGCATGATTATAATATAATACTCATCTTACCGATATGATTGTACTATGCTTACCTCAACACTTCTCTGTCAAGAGCGTACGCCTCTAAATCAACGTGAGCGATCTGCAGAATCGTTCCCGCTGGTGTTTCATACAATCCTCTGGACTGAAAATATCATTAGTTAAGTTACGTCTCAGAGTAAAGTTAAAGTTTTTTTTTCAAATTACCTCTTCACATAGCTGTATTGGTTTGGTATACTACGTACAAGTTACGTTAACAAAATTGATAAGAGGAAGATAGAAAAGTGTACTATTCTGTTACCTTTGTTTAGGTTGTTTAAATTAGATCGTTGGATTTTGTTTTCTATTCTAAATAAAAATTCCTTAACATTCGCCACTACATTTTTATATGGAAAACCTTAAAATAAATTAAAGTTTTTTTTTCAAATTACCTCTTCACATAGCTGTATTGGTTTGGTACAGACTGTTTAATACGTTGTAGGTGTTTTTAATGTTACCTTTAGACCTAGGAATCGATTTTCAACGATATCGATGCGGCCAATACCATGCTGTCCTCCCAACTTGTTCAGAGTGTCGACCAGAGCGAGGGGCTGGGACACCAGCAGAGATTTCTCGTGGCCACTTGGAATACGCACGGATACCGGTAATCCTTAAATGAAAACATAATTCTCAAGATTTTTTGAATACTACAACTTGCAATCTAATTAGTAAAATACCCTGATATCGTTTTAACGTAAAGTACGAAATACCCAATAAAAAGTTAAACGTGCTATATCTTGTGTTACAAGCCTATATAAGCAAAGATAGCCGCTGTAATCAAGCGAGCCGTATACATGATTTCCAAGTTATTATTAAATATTAAAAAAAAAACAGTTTCAAACCCTTTTCGAAGTTGATGTCGATGACGCTCGGGTAATCCTCTGCCTGCTGGATGTTTCGGGTTATTTTGAATATACCGCTGGGGGGTATTGCGGCAGGATCTTCAAGTACTCCTGACTCGTAACTGTACAAGAATATCATAATAATCTAGTAGTAAAATATGGACAACATTACGTAGATGTCATCACGTCAAGTCCGTCTCGATATTTTCGGGGTAGACTGATAGGGTTTATAGTATACAGACGGGGTATATCTATCTATACAGCATAAATAAATTAATATGAACTTACCTTCTTATTCCGAATCCGAATGCCCTAAAAATGTTGGTGTGGACTGTGCGAAATCCATAGTATAATAAGGCGTTTTACTCACCTAATGTGCATAATGTTCTCATCAGTAGACCATGGTTCTTTAGGGGTTGCTGATACTGGAATATGTTCCTTCTTTGCGAATTCAATAAGGTCACTTCGGCCTTGGAATCTCTCGAAGAACTCAGGAAGACGCCATGGTGCAATGATCTACGATGATTGAGAATTTAATTAAGTTTGTCCCTTCGAGCACAATATGCGCACAAGCATGCATTTATCAAAACGCAGTCTATGGCACTCTAACGATAAAAGATAAATTACCTACTAATTGTAGCAAAAGCACAATGTAAAATTTTTTAATCAATTATTAGTAACAATAACATCATATCAGGGGTTACATTTTGTGATATACATACATATTCCTCTATAGATAGGTCATTAACATCTACTCAAATGCAAGATAAAATTCGGACTAAGTGCCTATCTAAAGTAAACAATGTTTGTAATATATCACCTTTATAACGGGCCACAAGGAATATGCGCTCAGTTCAAATCTGACTTGATCGTTGCCTTTGCCAGTGGCGCCGTGAGAAATGTACCTGGTGGAAAAAAATATTAAGTCTCTGGGTTTGTATGAGTTTCTTAACACCACTATAGCCTAAATTAGAGATGAGAGGGAGAGGCGAAATAGGATTACCGATTAAGAAAAAAATTAACCACCCGACTAGGGTGGGGACTTTACCCACCTTACTCAGAAATAACACTACTCTGATGTAGTCTAGTTTTTGTGGCCAGTAAAGTTTCAAGAGGTTTTCGAAGATAGGTAAGCCTTCCAATGCCGTGGAAAAAAAAAACATATACGTACTTGGCGCCTAGTCTCTTCGCAGCTTCTACGAGGCCCACGGTGATGCAAGGCCTTGCTAATGACGTGCCCAGGTAGTATCTACTCTCGTAAACCAAACCCATTTGCACAGCAGGCAACATGTAGTTCGTGACAAACTCAACGCGTAGGTCTTCAATGATTACCTGCAAAGTGAAAGTAGTAAAGATGCTTGCACGACTTGGTCATAAAACATTTTAACAACATTACCTACCTATTAAAATAGCAATATACTTACATCCTTTGCGCCAATCCCTCTTGCCTTTTCTTTAGCTTTAGCGAAGTCTTCATTCTGTCCCACGTCAGCCATGTAGCACACGACATCGTAATTCTTTTGAATCAACCTGATTTGCAGATGAAATCATTACTCTTGTTTTAAAAATACAGATAGGAAGGTATTCCATTGAAATAACGTTTGTTTTATTGTATATAAATACGTTTTTGTTGTATAGACAATTTTATATATAATGATGATATTGATGATGATACATTGAACCAACAACATGACGTGGAAAGCATTACCATTTCAATATGCAGCTGGTGTCCAGTCCGCCAGAGTAAGCGAGAATAACGAGATCTTTAGCCATTGCCACCGTTGAGATTGTTACCGTCTAGAAGACCCCAAGCCGACTGATCAGGCATGGAATTTTTTTATATTATTAACGTCTCTATTATCCATTGAGATAACCTTAGGTCAGCTCCAGGCAACTCAATGTTTTCGATACAATATGTTTCTAAGTAAACGAATGCCTATTACAAAAAAAAAAGTATATTATACACAATTGTACATGGGTATGTAATAATTCAGACTGACTCAAGAGTAGATAATATTTATGTACAAGTATTAAAATGTTTTGTTTCGATAACAGCTCAACAGAGGAACATGTATACAATATAAATAAAACAACAAAATGACGTAATTGATGATTAAATAATTTAATGAAACCTTTAACAATTGAATACTGATAATCAAATATTTTAATGGTTATATTAAATAGAAACACTTCTACATAATTGCACGATCCATCTGATACACTTTATTTATTTTATAACTTTACAATAGATGTTGATGTTGTACTTTTTATCGATTATAACATCACAAATATTTTATTAGTAATTTTACTAAACAACTTTGGTTCATATAAGAATGCATGTAACAAAGCGCTTTACGATAATGTATCTGAAACAACGTATCTAATTTATACTCGTAAGTTAACAAATAATTATGACATCATTGGCATACCTGTAGCAAGCGCATTCGTGTCACGAAACACAAGTGATCGTCTCGGCCAATGACGTCACTAATTAATAATAAATATTTGCTATGTTGTCTTGAGATTACAGTAGTTGAAACACCTTGCCTAGACCCCTAGGGATTTTGTGGGTGCAAAATCCTGTACCAAAATATTGGCAGTTTTCTCAATGCAATCATTTTGTATAAATTTAATTTAGCCCATGTTGTGTCTACGAAGCTAATACTTAATTCTGCACTACAAATGCAGATGATGTAAAGTGATACAATATTGATATTACGCAATTTTAAAATAACTCACACAGCCAGATAATTACAGCATTGGAATGTAAACAAAAACTTGTGGGTAGTTACTGTTATAACGTTATGACGAAGAATATGAATATAATTATCTAATAGTAGGACCTAGAACACTAGATTAGTCGAACGCTAGCGAAATATGAACTAGAACTATATTAAGTCTAAGTAACCGGTTTAAACTGTTGGAAATACATGTTTTGTTCGAAATAGTTATAACTTATCACTTCTACATATCTTCTAAGTAAGATCGAGCTTTTGGCGTTAAACAAAGAAATCAAGCGAGATTTGCTGGAGAAAATACAATTACGTTATGTCGTGACTCATCTGTGTATTTGTGATTTCTCAATACAATCTGTTGTGTTTCTTCATCGGTCAATTCAAATAGTAAAGAGCTTGTATTAATAAAAAATCTGCACTTAAGATACATTTAAAATAATTAAAATTAATAATACATTAATTAACAATTAAATAAACCACTATATACGTTATTTTAATTTTGTTAAAACATCAACACTATAAACATTCCCAAACGCTGGTCTATACATTTGTATATGAACATAACATACATAATTACAATTTGTATAAGAAACGGGTCATATGAACCCGTAATTTTAAAAGCATTTTAATAAATACCCTGCATTAATGCATCGGATTGATAACAAATTCAAGTAAGAATAATACAATTTGGAACGTCATTATAAATTTCAAATAAATTTATAATGGCAATTAATGACGTCTAAACATAAATTGAAACATATCTGATATTACAAACTCCAAGTATTTACTACCGAAATATACAAACAAATTAAAAGTACTTGATTTGAATCTCTTTCTTAGTTGGAAGTCTAAATCAGTAAGATTCAGATGTGATAGCGAACGAATATTTTGCTACTCACCACAGTCAGGTGTTGTGATATAAATATGATATTTTTGTAAGCGATTCCATTGAGTAAATGCGGATACTGTTTAGGCGGTGAGAGAGCTGAGGTCGGAGAGGAAGTTGTCCGGAGTGAGGATGTGCGAGGAGCCCACGATCACCTCCCAGTTCTTCACCGCAGCGGTCACCTCATACGCGCAACGTATCTCGGAGAAGCAAACGCCTGCAAATTAAACATTCACGTTTATCATAGTTATACATATACCAGAGTCCAGAGACCCGTCCCGGCTTCGCACGGATTAACACAAACCTAAATAAATTATATATATAAAAACCTTCCTCTAGAATCACTCTATCTATTAAAAAAAAAACAAAATCCGTTGCTTAGTTTTAAAGATCTAAGCATACACAGGGACAGACCGACAGCGGGAAGCGACTTCGTTTCATACTACGAAGTGATTGCGATATTGCCTCAAGTGGCAACGATAAGTTTGCATACTACATTGATTAAAGCGAAGCGACCCCGGGCCGTCATTTAGTTAGTGTTAACATTAAGCTAACACTGCTTTCAAACTTTCGCGATCTAAACACATATTAATAGCATAAGAATGAATCAATTATGTAAATTAATGTTATTTATCTCAAACCGAACTCGTAACAATATCTTAACACTCAAAATTTACAACTTCATCCAACATGTTCGCAACCGAGTTTTTCCGAAGGGGCTTCATCTTAACACAGGTCATAAATATATCTCACCTCCTACGATGAAAACGATCAGACGCGGAACATTCTTGATGGTCTGCTGTGCCTTGTCCTTGTGCCAATGACCGTAGCGCACACTGCAAAAATATAAAAAATAAATTATGCCCCGGGCAATACAAGAGTGAAATGGCGTTCCATACTCTCTACCTACCCTGAAAGTGACTACCAATAAATCCTCAGCTCTATTAGTAAGAAGATAAGGTGCATATTGGATTACCTGGTGGGTGCCTGGTAGCCCGAAGTCTGTGCACGTCCAGCCAGGAAGGGGAAGTGACGCTGGTCAAGTTTGTCTTCAATAGCGTCTTCCATGATATCCTAAACAGTTTGGTATATTATGTACATATGTTAGGGAGAAGCCACACTGTTGTTCAATTAAAAAAAACAAAAAAAAAACTCTAATTTGACAGGTCTAAAAGTCTTGCTATCCCATTGTCATCTGTGGGGTTAAACAACGATGGCAATATTTTTAGACCTGTCAAATTAGTTAAGTTTAGTCATTTTGAACAAGAAAATTGGCACTAATGTCTCTTTTCAAAAGATACCTTGACAACCGGTGTCCATCGCGACATTTGATATGTCTGTTCGGTGATTCTCTCCTTTCGGGTCACTTGGTACTGTTTCTTTCTGTTACCCTGCCAATCAATGAAAATTAACATTCTACATTAGTTTAATTATTTTGTAATGGAGTCTATTTTCGTTTGAAAATAACAAAAATGTAGACCCCACATTTACCCATATCAATTGGACTACTACCTAGGATCAGGGCTATGGGCATCATTAGTTAATCTCTTATATTTTCAGTAGCTACATACAATAAATCAAATCCAAAAATAATGTACACACTTCTACTTGGCGGTAGAAGATATATGTATGTATAGGCAGGCAGTCGAATTAAAAAGAAACCGTCTTGTACATATGCCTATACATAAGACCAGTAAATCAATTATAACCATAGCTAGTAGATAAGACAGGGGACGATTAATTGGTCTTCTACAGAGTAATACAATTCGTAGTGTACAAAGAGCAAAAAAAGCAAAAATGTTAATTTCAGAAAAGTAAACCTAATGTATCCGATTTAAGAAATAATTTAGTACGTACATCGACGACGACGTTGAGGCCGAGGTTGGCGAGGTTGAGAAGCGTCTGCTTGTCGGAAGGCTCGAGTTGCGCATGCGTCACCAGCTTGTTGAGGTTCTCCTCTGAGATGCCGTTCTTGGACATTATGTACAGCGCGATGATGCGCATTTTGTTGAAGTTTATCACGCTCTGAAGAATCAACGGTCAAATTTAACAAAAAAACATACAAATAAAATTTCTATACTATTAATTTGCACAAAGGTTGAGGCAAACCTAAGCACATGGATGAACATGGCTCCAAATAATTGCATACAGAAATGAAGGCTGATAAGGAGAATGGAAGGAAAAAACATATTGCCCAAATGACATAGAATAAGGATAAAGGCGGGAGAATTATGATATGATATGTTTTGAAATATGTTCTCCTCACCAATCTAACATAATCTTCTTATAACACGTTCTAAACCTAAAGTTTTAAGGAACGAAAATTGGTATCATTAAAACTCACCTGATCTAGGAGAACAGGAACAATGCTCCTCATGTGGTCTTTGATCTTCTCACCCTCGGCATCTGTTCCCATTGCGAGGTCCTAAACATATTGAAAAAATATTTCTAAAAAAATAGAGTACAATAAATGGTATCTGTTATTATTTATTCATTCTGTATATGTCGTTCGTGTATTGGACGTGTCTGTTGGCTTACGATTAAGGGTTACCTACTATGACAGCTCATAGTACTCCATAAAGAGAGTAGACTTCTTATCATCATTGAGCTTGACAAGTTTATCAAAAGCTTAAAGCTCAAGGACTACAAATTGAATCCCATGTTTCTTGGTAATGTTCTCTGGCTATGCTATTTTTATCTACACTAATATTATAAAGAGGAAGATTTGTATATTTGTATGTAACTAATAAACATAAAACTACTGAACCAAGTTAAAAAATGATATTGCCGTTAGGAAGCTACATTATCACTGAGAAGCATAGGCTATAAATATCTAATATATAAAATTCTCGTGTCACAGTTTTCGTTGCCATACTCCTCCGAAACGGCTTGACCGATTCTGATGAATTTTTTTGTGCTTATCCGGTATCTATGAGAATCGTCCAACATCTATTTTTCATCCCCCTAAATGTTAGGGGTAGTCCACCCCTAAATTTTATTTTTTATTTTTTAGACCGATTTCAAAAATTCTTTCACCGTTAGAAAGCTACATCATCACTGAGTAACATAGGCTATATATTATACTAGCTTCCCGCCCCGGCTTTGCACGGGTAGACAAAATATTTGATATAAAAGTCTACCCGTGCGAAGCCGGGGCGGGCCGCTAGTATTATATAGATACGCGGGCGAAAGGGAAAACAGCTAGTTTATTACATTTTCTCTTAGCAACAACTTTGCCTGTGCAACCAAAGGTAAGTAATTTTTTTAAAAGATGTTAAGTGCTTTATTTAAACAGCTTATAATTACCTGTAATGTTACCTATAAGTGAGAACCTTAAATTGGCTTTATGGTAACAATTCCATTACTCATCTTATGCTAAGATAGCTGTTGGTTTTCCAATAAACAAAAAATAATAATTAGGATCTGTCTTTCTAAGAGTAGAGAAATAAAATAATGGTGACCTGTTCAACTTTGCAAAGCTTGTCAACGTAGCCTTGGTAGGCCTTCATGCAGTCTTCGGCGAGCTTCAAGTGGGTCGCGTACTTGGAGAGCTCCTTCTGGTACTGCGGCATTTTCTTGATCATCTGGGACAGGTCGCGCATAGACTGCTTGTCACCTGCCGAGTTGACAAACGATATGTACTATAATTATATACTATAATATAATTTTTATACATATTGGTAATGTTTAAATGCCAATGTTTTGATGTTTTTATGTAAGTTACTTTATAACGCAAATGACTGAACGTATTTGAATGACATTTGGTATGGAGATTGCCATCAACCTAATGAAGAACAAAGGCACTTCCAAGGCGTATTCCGGAAAACAAAGAGTTCCTAGGGTTTAATGTACCTTGTGAACATATATGTAAACGATATAATATGTTAGTTACTTACCACCTCCCATACGTTTGGATTCCGTGAACTTTTTCAGGTTTTTGGTGACCGAGTTGGACACGACGGCGATATGTTGATGACGTAATTCCACCCACAGCTCATCGTTTTCATCAAGTAATACTTCTTTCAACTGTCCTTGGGATGCTTCATACCTTAAATTTATAATAATATACAACTAAGAAACCAGTAAATTATCATTATATATTCAAAATATTATATATTTTTTATTGCAAGACCTTACTATCACAGGTTTGAAATATCAACTTACTTGTAGACATCGTTCTCAATGGGCAAGAGATCGTAGCCCATTGCTTGCAGTGTCAGTTCGTGCAGCAATGGAGACACGCAGTCAAAGCCGCGGTCTAGCACGAGCAGCTGAGATCGGGCTTTCTCTGGCCCCTCACCCATAGTTGGTTCGTCAGCCTGTAAGACATTCAGAGATATAAATTCTTTCACAAAAATAAGTCGTAAATATTAAATATACTGTTTGTTTGGAAATGAACATTGATAGTAAAATTTTTTTTTGAAAAGTGATTAATAAACGAATAGACCTTACCTTGTAGGCATCCAGTTTTTGTTGGATAAGTTGGGCAAGTTCCACGTTTCGCTCCCAATCACTAAAACATATCAATTTTAATTACAAAATTGCTGAGACGTCATATGTGTGTGCTTCATTAAAACAAATGTTGGTATGTTACCTGCGATATCTGACGGAGGGGTATTCTCCAAGTGTGGCACAGAGTGTAGCAATTTGTTCGGCAATGCGCTCCATATTCGCATTGCGAGTCTGCGCCAGCGCAGGGTTATACATGCATTGGAAGGTCTCCGGGGAATCCAAAGAAAATACCTACATTTATAAAATATGATTATTAGGACAATCAGTATTTAAATCAGTAATACTATATTATGTTGACTAACAGTCTGCATTTATGTTTAATTATAAAGCAGTATGGGTTCTATTGTAGATATTCACCTGACTCTCATAAGGTAAAAATGCAATGTTGATCTCCTTTAATGTTTTGATCTTTCTCGCCGCCGACGACTTGCATAGTTCATTGAACAACTCCTCAGGACACACTAATATATAGCAGCGTGCAAACAATTAACAAGTTGGTATGTAAGTTAAAAAAGCAACAATCAAAGGGTTGTTAACCTTAGCCTAACCTAGAGGGGGTATTCACACATAACAAGTGTTGTCTTTGTGGGAATATTCAAAATAACAAACCTGTTGTTCATAAGGAATGAAAGCAATGTTGATTTCCTTTAATGTTTTGATATATTTAGCTATTCGATTACGAGACAACTCATCAAACAGAACATCAGGACAAGCTGCAAAATAAAATTAAAAAAATAATAACAATAAATGACACATTGTGATGATATGTATTTATGTATAAAAATAAACTGTAATAGCACATGTATGTAAATAAATAAACCAGGTAAAAGACAAACAAGTAGAGACCTTTGAATTAAGCATTTTGTAAATAATGAGTTCACTCCAAAAGAAATATACCTTCAGTGAAGAACACATGTGCAGCCTTGTACATGATGCGGTTACCGACGGAGAAGTCATTGATGAGGGCATGCACAGACTTTTCACAGGGAGTAATGAGGTAAATCCCATCCATGGTGCAAAGTGGCTCCCGCTTCTTGTGTATGTCCTCCACCACTGTAAAAATGTTCAACATAGTTACTAATTGCAGAAATGGAATGAAAATTTTAATAAAATAAGCAAATTATTTATTTACGGTAAATAAGGGAGACACCACATATACAAAAATTACTATTTAATATACCATTTAATTAATTGAATTTGCCAATGCTTATTATTATTTTGATATGAAGGCATTCAATTAGAAGAAGTAACTACACATAATTTCCGATTCCTGGATCTGGATTTAAAATAAACAGACATTTAAATTGATTGCACCTAATCTAATTTGTGGGCAGCAAAATGTTAAACCAAACTTAGATAACACTGCAGATTATATAGAACATGACATTCAAAACAGTATGATTTTCATAAACCTTCAAAAATGCTTTTTATCATATCACTGTGTGAGTGTTTGTTCAGTTATATTTTAATTTTAGTAATGAGTAAAATACTTACAGGTGATCCCCTCTGCTGATATGTCGTGCATTTTGCAGCATGCAGATACCATGCGCATAGATAGCTGATCCACAATCAGAATCCTCCATTCTATGCGCTGGGACTCCTTGCCTTTGGGACCGCGATAGCGGATCACCTCATTCATAATCTCTACAAAAGCAATTCATATAGTTATTTATCTACAAGCATTATAAGTACACATCGGTAATTGTTTTCAAAGTTAAATTGTGTTCCTAGTATATTTTAATATGTTATAGTCAAATGTTTTGTCTAATAAATAATAGTTGTGATCCAACCTAGTCATGATAGGTTAGAAGGCTATTAAAATAACAAAACACACAAACATACAGTTTAGTAAGTCTTATTGCTGCAGTCAAAATTAGTTTTGTAGTAACAAATCTAACATATTAAAGCATAAATAAATAAAAAAATAAAAAATAAATTGCCATAAATGTATTTTATATTATTTGGAGTTGAATGAAGGGATTATATTAATAGAGAGTAATGGTTTTATGATTGTTGGCTGTAATACATATATGGAGCATATTTATTATATTGATGCAATGGGAGCTAGGTATGTCACTAATTCGTTATCAGTAAAGTAGATTTAGCTAGGTGGAATGGCACAATACAATTGTGATATTGCAGCGCGTGTGACGTACTCGTCCCCACCCCTCTAGCACGAATGACATAATAAAATCAATAATTCACTAGTACAATAACTCCTAAGTTTAGTATAAAACGCACAATTTCGTAGATGCCCTAATGTTATGGCTATCGTGCAAGAGGTGGTCCCTTCAAAAAATACTAACTAGGTACGGCCTACAGGGAAACTATTTTGTAATTCTATAAAAAAATATACGACAATGTTCTTACTGAAAAGCGATATCTTGTTTCATTTAAACGTTTTATTGATAGATGGGGTCATATTTATTTGGTATAAATTTAGGCACTAATTAGAAAAAGCAACAATTGTATGAAAATGAAAATAAAACACAGAATTAGTCATCGAAAAGATAAATAATAAAATATAATAGTAGAATCTAAGTCCGCAGAATTATCATAACAGGGTGTATACAAATGAAAATGATGCAAATTGAAAGCTTCACTGTGCAAATAATGCGACTAAATAGTATATAAAATAAATATTTTTTAGCTTACTTTGTCCGACAAGTGCTTTGAGAGCCATCTTGGACCATAGACTGATTGAATTGAATTGAATGAGGCTAAACTGTCAGTCAAACAAAACTGTCTGTGCCAACACCAAACCCAATGAAACGTCAAGTAGGTTTTTCAATCTTCTTTTAGCCCACTAAACAATTTTGTCAAGGTGTCATTTAAAACTATTTTGCGTTTCTTGTAATGTATGTTCTTTCACCGGAATAAAAATAAATGGAAGAAAAGGTTTTCGAATACCTACCATAGATATATTTCGAACTAGTCTACGAATACCTATGCCTTGAATATGTTATTGTCTATGACAAATAATTTTGAATGCATGTTGAAAAAAATATGTCACATAATAGGAAGCAATTTAATAAAATTGGTTTTGTGAAGTGGTCAATAAAATACTGGTACAATATTTTTTCTAATAATACACATATTTACCACTGGACTCACCTACCAGATAGGTAAACTATCATGCGCGCGCAGTTTGTATGTTGAAGATTATGGCGGGATAGCGGGTCAATATTACGACGGAGATAGAATATACTGGCATCGCATTCAGATTATCACAGAGTAATGTAAGAAATAGAGCTGTAACAGAAGTAACAAACTAGTAATTCAGTTTTTTGTACGCTAGTGTCGGATGTGGATGTGCAATTTGGGGATATTTACAGTGATATCATCACGTGCGCGTACTTGGATTTAACATGGGATATTATTGAATAATTTGAGTTACGTAGTTTTGGACTATTTCGTGGACACATACTCAATTAGTAAGTTTATTTCGTGAGATTTTGATAATGATTGAATTATTGAGGGTAGAATGAAAATTGTTTACGTGAATGTTCTAATCAATTCTTATTTCGTTTTTATTCTTTTGTTTCTAATTTTATTTTCTAATCTATTATTGCGTTCTTCTTTAATTTTATTTTAATCAATTATTTTATAAAGGACAAAAAATAATAAAGTACAACTACAGTATGTTTTGAAGATAGGTATAGGTAAATAAATAGTGAATGGGCTTTTAATATTTAAACTTTTTATTTGAGAATTAAGGGCCAGGCTTGTGCAAAATTATGTATCTGCCTTTGAAATTATGTAGCTGTTAGTGCTGTTACCGGTAAAATATCTTCGTTCTTGTAGAATTAAACAAAGTTTTTTATGGTTTCACCTGAGTGGTTCAGAATGTTTCTATTAAAACCCTATTTATTTGCGGTTCTTTTGTTTTTCAGACAGTAGTGAATAACTATCTAAATGAGGACACGGCCCTTTTAAAAAATCGGCTCGGAAGACAGTCTAAAAGAATTCAGTTTGATTGTTTTGGTGTGCTTAGAGATCTTAGAGAGAAAAATATATCAAAACAGAAAAAATATATAAAAAAATATTTACGTACGACGATAAAGATCTTAATGCTTACGTTTCGGTACTTACGAAAATAATTCTTACATAACGTTATTAGCCATTTTAAGATGCTTCATTGTATGTAGTTATCGAGTATCGATGTTCTCAATGATTAACATAGTGGTGTTTTTCTGCAGTTGGTGAAAGTGAGTTGCGGTGATCGAGAGGGCTGGCGAGTCAAGTGACTGATCTGCCACAGTTGAACAGCCGTCAGTAGTGTGTGGACAGTGAAATGTAAAGTGGCGATGTTTCTTGTGCTGTAGTTTGTTTTGAGTAACCGAGTGCAACATGAAGATCGGTGACCGAATGGTTGTCATCCCGTATCCCTGCCGGGTGGAGGGATGGCTCTACAGATGTGGTAAGTTAGATCTTTTTATGTTATTGCCTGAGTTCATTACCTCTGTCAATCAATTAACATAGTTCACATGCCTTCGAGTATTTTTTTCATAGTAATAATCTGTCTGCTACCTACGTAAATATGAAATTACTCTACGAAAACCTGTAGGAAGACAAAACCAGAAAAGCCAGGGTATTTCGATGTTTAGTATGTAAAGGGTACCGGGAAACTGATAAAATTAAATAATTGTTTTTTAAAATGTAAATATAAATATCTTCATACTTAGATATATAATAAATATCAAATACCCAGACTCAAGGGTAACACGATCTTCATGCGGGAATAAACCCACTGCATTTAGCGTCAGGCTCACTACCCGTACCCTAGCTACTACTAGCTAGAGTAGCTACTTAGCTAGCTAGACCAATGGTGTCTTTACTGGAGTTAAATCAATCGTAGATTATTTAAATGTATGAACACGTAATTTGGTAATTGAAATGCAAATATCTACTCGTTTACACTCGGATTACAGTAGACTATTGGAGATAGGTTATTTGGGGCACTTTACGTAGGTGGTCAAGCAGTGACACGGTGTATGTAATTATGTAGGTACGCGCGGGAGCAATAAAGGTCGAATTCTTTGGCAATTATAGCAAGTTAATAATTCAAGTCTGCTAACTGTTGTTTTAATGCCAAAATGAACTTTTAAACTTTTAATTGTGCGAAATTATTCACAATGCCGCTATGTTTTCCTTTATGAAAGAAAGAAGTCTTTCAACGCGTTTATGACTCTTTTTATATTGTATTGTTATAAAACGTTCAGAACTGTTTCCTACCGAAATCCACCTGAAATACCTACCTACTCGTTTCGGGCTTTCTTAATGCGTAGCTGCAGCATGTTTATTTTTCCAATTCGGTCCGGCATTAGATAAATTAGTTTTGATTTGTGGCCCCAATGTTGTGATTGTGTGTAATTGTCAAATTGCACAATGGGCACTGGGCGGACCAGAGAACTACCAAAGCCTGTAGAATATTACCGTGACTGTGTACGAGTAGGCCTGTAGTATGGTCTTTATCCATTACTGTTGACCTGACGCCAATTCCCAGTCGCCACTAATTGTTTAACTCTTAAATTGAACACAATAAGCTCTGGTACGCGTTTAGGGTTAGTCATCGGTAACCTCTTTAGTATTTGTCATGTGTTTTAAATAAATTCTTATGAATCGCCCAGTCAATAATACAATTTTATTCGCGCATGCAATTGTTTTCATTACAAGTGCAAGCTACTTACAAATAGAAAACTGCATAGCGGTAGGTTCACCTAGTGCATATAAAACTAAAATGAATCAAGCAGATATCGCACATATTTAATCAGTAATTATTACAATGGCGAGCGTTATCGTCAAGAGAATAGCTGAGCAGGTCGTTCGCGTATGCCCTAGTTTAGTTTACAGTGAAAACTATACGGCGTTGTGGTTTCTATCCAGTTTCGGTCCATCAGGCTGGGCTTGGACCAATAATTGACGCGCTTTCTAGATTTGCATATACATAAATACTACCTTCGTGTACCAGCCAGAAATTCGAAATATATGCTTTATTCTAGTAAAGCAAACAGGAAAGTGTCTTCTAAGAAATGATGACAATTAATTATGTAGTCCTTTAAAAATAACTCGTACAGTAAAACATAATATGTAAAGAAGTTAAGTCAAGTAAGCTCTAAGTGTATTCATATTTCCCAATTGCTCCGATTTATTATTAGGTCGATAATAATATTGTAAAGCAGAGCGCCGGATGTGGGAGAGAAAAAGGCGGAGATTAATTTTAGTGCTGTCTAAATTTACACGAATACACTAATTCAGAGCCTGACTGATCGTGCGTTCATTTTGCCATCGTCTTGCAGGAATGGTTCTTGAACTTGGAAACGACATTCCACTTGTTAAATAGTACTTATAACATTGCTTTCGAGAAAACTGTATTAATCGTTCATTTCAAGTTATTGTTTCTATAGGAAGACATTTTAAAAAATAACTTTTCATTTCTAAAGACTCCTGAAATACTATTCATAAAATTAGAAATACCAAAACTTCTGTGGTTTTAAAATATTCGCTTATTTAAACAACTACCAATTTTATAAATAGTCCATTGCAGTTTTACGACACGTCACGATGTATATTATTTATTTCTAATTGATGGAAACATTATTGTTTGAGGTCACTTCATTACACGGGCCAATTCGTATTTAGTGATCGGCATGTCTAGTCATGTGGATCACTATTGCATTTGCCTTTCTTAATTAGAATGTATAATTGCTTGTGGCATTACTTTGTGATCTGTGCGTACCTATACTGTTTATAGAATGCTGTGATAGTTTTATTTCGTGATTTAATTGACATATTGTGTAATAGGCTATATATTACAATGTAATTTATTCAGGCTTCACCGTAGAAATATCGTTCGGCTATAGATATATATAGCATTGACTCTGGACGTATCGTATGTAAACATAACATTGTTACATGGCTTTCGTGGAGCAATGATGTCATGTTCCTCGTAATGGTGTGAGGTTGTTTCGGCCAGTAGTCACGTTGTCGTGGCCTCACTACACCTTAAAATATAGTACCTATATAAAGTATTATAATATTAATAATATATTTTGACTTTCAGACCGGACCGACTAACTTAAACTGAAGGCTTACTATTACGGCTAAAGGGCTATGACTTAGATACAATTCATCTTATAATTTTGTTTAAATTCAATTGATAATCCAAAAAGTGATTTTTGTCATTAGGTTATCAACATAATTAGGTTGTCTCTCTACCAAGAACGATGTAATATATTTTAATCGAACTTTACAAAAGTAACTGTTACACAATTATAAGTAAGTGTATCTATACGTACACTAAGTGCGTGACGAGGGAAGTTCCGTTATAGCCACCTATTAATACAGTGTTGGATCTGGTTGAGGCCCAACACGTGCCGCGCCTGCAAATGACATCGGTAGAAAGTAAACTCTCTCGGGCCTACTCCCGTCTTGCCAGTTGCCACTCTTGCCTGACACGACCATTGACATCACTAAACCAAAGCTATTGTTTTAATTTCCAAAAGCCACTGTTTCTATTTCGCAAAATTCTTCAATCCACTTTCTACACTGCCGCTTGTATGTAACAATAAAAAAAATACATAATATATTTTATTGTTTTTACACGACGTATTCATCTACTCCCATGGAATAGTGTGGCAACACGACAATTAAGTAAATAACGTTTAAATTGTTTTAACAAATTCCTTTTGGTTTGTAGACTAGAAAGTTTATCAATACTGCAATTTTGCAACTCAACTCTCAAATTAGAAATATTTGTAATCTACTTAAAAAACAGAAAAATCTTTTAGTTTCGTAGGCAGTAATTTGTATGATTATAAGGTTAATCTGAACTGAAGTACCTACTTTGTCGTAACTGGACAAAGGACTTTATTGGGGCGAGTGATAAGTATGCAATGAATGCGTCGTAATACTGGGGACGAATTGGAAAATTGTAGGGTGGTGATTGTACGTCACCAAGGGCGGCGTTGCTGAGGGGGCCCCGGGACTTTTAGCTATAAATCAGACTAATCACTTTCATTGCCTGCGTGATCACGTTACCCTAAAATCGTGGAATCTATCTTAATATCCACCGAGATTTTACCCATCCAATACATCTATGATTGTATGTAGGCGAGTACTAAGCTAGTCAGATGTCATATAAGCCCGTAGCATAGATATTACATTTGTGTACACACCTAGGTACCGTCGCATATTTTAGTGTTGCGCAATCCGACATTTCTTAGTAAAAGATTTCAAACTGTGTAAATAGAAGAATTTGTCTATCTATTTCCTCATTAGAAATGTGTCTGCGCAGTGCGCGTTTAAGTATCTTGCAGATTTTGTGCTTTACTTCCTTGACCGTACTTGGATCGTTTATGATGTGCATACTTCATATTATAAGCATGTGTTACTTTACAGCTATAGCACCACCCATATCATTTATGTAACAATTCAAGTCGTTTGTTTCATAAACATGCAGGCCTGAACAGTTCTATGTAGGTATATTATACTTCAAACCATTTGCTTTTTAATTAATGTAAGGTCGTAGATATTTTTATACAATATTGATATTATAATAATTACAACTAGCTATGATGTAAGTGATGAGAGCCGTAATTGAGTACAGAAAGCTCCGTATGGATAGTCGAATATACCTACGTCTTTATTGTGCTTGCTCACCGCCCGAAAAGTACATTATCAATTTGTATCGCACAATGCGACGGAAATGCACGCTATATTTTGTGTACGTATGAGAGTGTGATACACAATCGTGCCGTGAGATCGTCACAATACATATTAATCGGGTTTAATCAATAGTAACAAAAATAATCAAAGTAATTTAAGCAATCGAAGGTTAATTACGATTTGATAACTCGTTCAAAATTTCGCATAGCATACCAGAAATATCTTTCGTATGTTCAGTGACCCTGGTTTCCAGAGTGAATAGAAGTATCGAACCCTCGACAGCCAGTTCGTGTCTAAGATCGGTAGTTGAAAAAGCGCGAGGCTGCAGTAACCGCTAATCACCAGGCGGGCCGTACAGTTGTTTGTAGAATAAAAAATAGAAGTCTTGTATTTTATTAAGACGGCATCAAATTTCCCAATGTCACAAAAAATAGAAGGTTGTTGAACCGAATTATTTAAGTCATAGTTAAAATGTCATTAGGTGAGATGGAATGGATAAATGAAATGATGCGAATGCAAATGCGAATACTTACCTACCTACCTTGTTGATGCTCTTCTCCACAAATTGTTAATTGGATAAAAAAAGCAAATAACGAAGAACAATGCGGAAGTTAAGAAGATAATCTATCTTCTTCGATAAATGTTTATCAAAAAAATATCAGGATGCAAGAAACGAGTTTTTGATTTTGATAGTAGAAATATTCCAAATATCATATTTGTATAGTAAGATCACATTATATCTCGCAAATCCCTATCATTACCTGTTACATTTATTGCATGAATCTACGATATGAAGGCAATACCACAGTTCTACATTCTCTTTATAGTGCACCTTTAAATTGTGTTAGTACTTAAAATATATTTTAAAAAATCTGTAAAATATTTGAGGTAAAGGAAGTAGTTAGAATTATCTCCTAACAATAAGTGAAACTATGATTCTGACAACGACGACGGGTATGTAAAGTGAGTTACTCGTACATATAGTGATCTATCATTCAATCAGAGGAATACGGAGGTCAGGGAATCGTTCCTCCCACGGTCGGTGTGGTTATCAACAAAACTGGACCGGGGTCACCGGCCACCACCCGGTCGGCATACCGTATCAAATCATTCTCTCTGTGGTTATATTCTGTGTTTATACTCACTGTAAAATCTGTGCGCGCCACGTCAGAAATTGTAATGTAACTGTCATGTAATGAATAGCTTTTTTTTAAGTTTGAGCAATTGGATGGCAAAATTGTATAAGTTGATTGCTGAGTTTTGTAGTGACGATTGCGGGTTTATTATAGATTAGTCTAAACGTTTTTGTAATGCTAGTCATAAATATGGATAGGTAAACTTAAACATCTTTTCAAAATGAATTTATCATGATATGTGGGTGGAGGACATTAGGACAAAGTTATGAAGTGATTGTATTTTTTGAAAGTACATACTTCAGCATACTTACAGCCAAGTTCAAGCTAAGAAAATCTTACCGTTCATTCCATTGTGATCCATTGAGCAAATCTAAGAAAGTGTTATTATTTCTACAATACATTTTTGGATTTATTTCCACTAGTTACCTTTTCTAACAGTCAATAAATTGATGGATTGGTGTATTAACAATTTTTCTTAGCCTTAGTAGGGATAGAGATCTCACGATATTTACATACCAGAAAGTAGGTTAGTGACATTTACTTGATTTTCACGTCACGTCCTGTCATATGCAGATCCTCCGTGTTGATGGTGTAATTCGTGTATACATGTGGCTTTATTCCTTTCATCGAGTTATATTCCATGTGTTTTATTTTCACGCTTCGATAACACACAGTTCTCTTGCCAACATTTTCGCAATATCTCGATGAGTATTTTTTTCTAAAATTAATATGATTGCACTCACTCTGCATGGCAGGTTTCAGGAAATGTCAGACTACGAAAAGGTGTCAAATACGCGAAGGTGTTAAAGTATTATGTATATACTATTTCATTTCGATTGTTTATCTGAAATATATATTACGGCTTTACGGCACACTTATTGTTTTGCCATGTCCTTCACACGTGTATGACATATCTACTCATCTGCAGCCCAAAATATTAAACAAAAATATGTGATAGGTATGGTAAATCTGTATTAGAATTTAAGATATTTACACATAGGAAACATACATTTACGATCCATCATAGGCAGACCTCCTATACTATTCGATGTATGATTGCGAAATGATCACAATCAAAGGCAGAAACGGGTTCTGTTAAATTGCTATCGAATGGAATGTTACGTAAGAAAGTTTTTTTTTACTATTGGAGAGAAGTATTATGTTTGCACGTTGTTATAGGATTTCGCTGATAAAATGACAGAAAAACACGTTTTTATTTTTATTTCGATTGATATATGAAATTATTAACGACCTTAGCTTTCGATGATCGCTAAAAAGTTTATATTAAAATTGATGCGTAAATCCAGTGTTTTTGGACCGGTTTGCATGATTATTTTTAAGCCGATTTAAAATAATGGCTTATCTTTCATTTGTGTTGAAGTTGGTGCCTGAAACCTAGCTATCTCGATTTTTATATTCTGTTTATTTTATTTCTTTTCAACAACCCTCAGTATATTCTAACCTGACGCAAACAAATATATTTTCCTGTTCATAATATTCAGTGATTATCAGTTTCGTGATAAAAATTATTGATGTAAAAGGAAAAGAGCTGAGCACCAATTGAATGTACTACAGTTAATAGGCTATTTATTTTATTGGATGCTTAAATTTTTTGGGCGTAATTTAGAAAGTAGATACAGCGTCGCGAATGTGGGTAATTTGGCGTAAAATTTGCTAATCGGTGATTAGTTACCGTCACCGTGACTGGTGTCTAGATAGAAACCACTTTTTGTACCCTAACCAGCTGACGTCACGTTTTCTAACCACGTTGTTAAACAATCTATTTTTTATTATACTCTTCGTATATATATATCTACGTAGGTAATAAGTGCAACTGATTCAATGAGCTATGAATTTACAGTTACATATATAATATTGTATATGTATTTTAGTTTCGAATACTAGCGAATGTAATATTAGATATGTACATAGTTAAGTAGAGCCTACTAAACATTAGTAATAAAATTATGAGAAAAGATGTGCATATGTGCAGTGGGTCGCGACCACTGCGGGCTGTCGGACATGAACATGAAGTCTCAAATAACATTGAGAAAAAAACATTCACACTTCACCGCCTCACGTGGAAGATAAAGTCTCATCTTATGTCAACAATATTTCCGAACATATCAATTTCCAAAAACCACTTGTGATGTAACCGACACATCATTTTGTAATTGATAAAATCACTTTTAGTGGAACAAGTTGCACTATGGATGCCAGAAAGAACATTTATTTCCACTTTCATAGGACAAAGGGCAAAGGATTTGAAGAAGTCTGGAGTTCCATACAACATCATGCTTCTTTGTGCTTGTTTATACACCATTAAAACAGTGAAGGGCGCTAGAATCCATCCCGCGTAACGCACACGACACCCTTGCATAAATCCCAGACAACGAACCTCTTTCACTTCTCGCCCTCCGACCCTCGGCGCAATGTGGTGCACTGCACGGGGGGCAGCGACCGTCATGTAGGAAGCGCTCCCTCGTCGCCATGACAACGCCTCTCACAGAGTACATAACCACTACGCCTCTTCCCGCCAATATTATTGACAGACGCCGCCAATGCAGGTTCAACTACCCTTCCTTTCCCTGCAAACATTCTTATTTTCCAATTATTCATGGCCACACAGTAACGACGTGTTCATTGCTGATAAGCAGTCGTTGCCTTTGCAAGATTATGTGTAACTTCCTTACACTCACTTCAAATGCTAATGCTCGCAGATTATTGTGTTATAAAATATTGATATGAAATGGTTTCATTGACTTGGGTTACGAGAACTGCGTCTCTTAAGTAACCGGTGCCGATTTGTTAAATGTAAAGCAGCACTTACGAGTGATCAAAAGAATGGAACGGATGAATTTTATTACGGAACCATTATTTAAAATGTGCTTTGGGTTGCGGGCGTCGGGTTACTTCCCGGTTACGCATTTATTTTGTTTGATGCACGGGTGCGACTGCGCAGACTTGTCATGTCCTACTTTATTTGTTAAAAGTGTTACAAAATGCTTCGCGTTTCGCATCGAAAATATATTTCTTTTTTTTTTGATACCAAAAAGAAACGAAATGCCGTTCGTACCGAAAATACCTTGCCCGTTAATGATTTGAATTGAAATCGTCTAAACAAGTTTCGTTTCAATTATGTTATGTGTAATTATTAAAGTTATTAATTTCATGATAAATCAATAACAAGACCTACTGGGTCACTGTGGTGAGGTTAAACCTTGGCACAGATACCGGTGGACAGCTCAGCTCAAAGTCAGGACTGGTTTGTAAATAAATAGCGCTGCGTCAGATGATACTGCCCAATATGGACCCAAGACTCGTATTCGTCCATATCTTTACGACATCTACAATGCAAATAAACGCATTGAAGTGGAGGTATTTAATAAAACTATCAACCTTACCTTAATAGATGGGCGTTAAATCCACGTGTTAATTGTGTTGAATCATGCGAAGCGTCTACATCATCATTAAGCGACGTGTATGAGTTAAGGCATGACTCGTGATTGAATCGATTTTGCAATCGAATCCACCCTGTCTTAGGCTGTCGCATTCGTAGAGTCAACAATAGGAAATGCTTTTCTACGGTTTCCCTAAATTAAATCAGCCGTTCGATGTTATATAAAACCTTGCAAAATGTACACAATTGTTTTGTCATTGATTTTAGTTGAGCTATGTTATGTACCTAACTAATTATTTTATTACATGCCGGTCTAGATACCTATTTGCATTGCATAGATATTTTTTGATCGGACGTCGTCTGTAATTTGTCAAGGTTGCATTGCGTCAGTTCGAAACTCGACTAAGTAATATTTTTAACGATTTCAATTTTATATTGATTTTGAAACGTTTTTCAGTACTTAAGATTATTAGTCTACCTGTACGTTGTACGAATATAGAAAAATGCATAAGGTTAATCGAATCAGGCTGGAAATGGTTTACCTAATTCTGTAGCAGAAAATGTATGGCACGGATGGAAATGTTCGCGCAATCTCCATCGTTCCCGGGAAAGCGCAGACAGGCCGCCTGCCCGGGGCGTCCGGTCTGGCGTGTAACTCAATTTCTCCCGGGATGATGATTACGTTTCCGTCACCCTACTACAAACCCCGTATGCAACATAAAATGCATAACATTTCACACGACAAGAATTTATCTATTGGCTACGTTCAAAGAGCGATGTAGGTAAGGCTCTATATTCGAGTTCTTTCATATTACAACTGTGTTAATTAATTTGCATGATTGAAAGTAATTTTATTTAGTAACGTAACATATAGCCTTTTCCACCCACACATACAACGATATGTGTAATGTCGGTAGTTACGTTATGCAATCAATAAAGCTACGCACTATTTCACGTTTTGACAATCAATATTAATTAATAGAATGTACTTACGTATAAGCTCCTAAAAGGGCTATTGAAATTAAAAAAGATATCAACGAGTACTTTTGCTTAGCACGAAATATGGGGCAACCATGACACGCAAAATTTATTTCATATATGTTTAATGATAGAGCTTTATATTGTATCCTCGACGAGAGACTAATCAATAAAAAAAACGCAAGTGGTCTAAACAAACATCTTGATTTAAATTTAAACACGACACTTCCGTCTTGATAGCTCAAAATAAAAATATTATATGTAAACCAAACGTGTTTGTTGAAAGCTCATATCCACAAATAGAATATAATAAACACTTCTAAATGTAACTACCAGTTGCCGGAGTGCCGTAAATGATGGTTATTAGCTCATTTATAAAATAAGTCTGTTTTTAATAATTACTTTGATTTCCCGGAAACAGTTATCTGAAATGCATTGTTGCTGCGACTTGGTCCTTTGATATTTTGTGTACATATTGTGATTTGATGATAGCTGGCGCAGCTATGCAATGTGTCGAAAAATATTCGAGAGATTTTTTTTGCTGTTTTTCTAGATTCACACTGCAGTTCGATTATGGATCTGTATGTGACGATATAATTATTAATATTATTATAATAATTATAAAAAATATGATGTACCGATTTATTTTAAGTAACTGCTTGATGGAAAATCTGGTAACCAATCAGACACAAATAGGGCTAGTTCGATAACGATCCTCCATTTAATTTGATACAAAGATATAGTTAACTAATTTCTAACCGACTTTAAAAAAGGAGGACATTCTATGTTCGGCTGTATGGCTTTTTCTTTACATTCTGTCGTACAAAGTTGGAATATAAGTGATGGAAACCCGCGCCCCGGGCACATGCGTAGACACATCAAAGGCTGTTTTAGACACTAATTTGAAAAGTGCCGCAATTTGCGTATTAAAAGCTGTTTATTGCGTGACCTCCACCAAAGAGTTGCTGCCGTGTATCTATTGTACGAAGCTTACTATTTCTTTTATGCATATGTAATTGGATTCATCAAAGAATGTGTCGGTCATCGAAGTGTCGAGAGATATTCTATACTTTGACAAAGCACTGTTCAAATTATGGTCTAAAGAAATGTTGACTCACTATGAACACATGGGTTACATGAACTATATATATTTTTACCGAAAAACTGAGGATATTGACATTTCAGCTTTTAGCCTTTGGCCTAATTTTTTCACTGAAATGTTTAAATTAGGTGACAAATCGCAATCACTCACGATCCACTTAACAATTTTCATAGTTCAACGGACCGATAAATATTATCATCATTTCTAATAGCAGTAACTCTTGAATCCAAAAAAAGGCTCAAGTCACGATGTGCAAATAAGCTAACGGTGGTGGTCGGCGGCGCCGGCGAGGTCGTGTGATGTGGAGCCTCGCCGGATGGGTGAGGAAGGACGAAGTGCGACCTGCCTGCGACGTGTTTTGTGATTCCGGACGTTTGAGACCCGGACAACACTGCGGTTAAGGAAATCTAAACACGAGCCACATATAACCTCGTTACCTCGTCCCGCTGCAGCTCGCTACATGCAGTGCGGTGCGACTTCAACACCGAATACTATGTTTTACTTTTAACGTCTTATGAGTGCGACAAGCATTATTAGCTGACAGTTTCCATGCTTTTACCTGGTGATAACAATTCTTTTTAGTCGACTGCTCTGGCGACTCTAGGCAGCTTTAAATAACACATATAATATACTACGTATTTTAGTGATAGAATCAACAACTTGTTGCTGCTTACTTCTGCTATCGGGAGTTATCCGTTTGCAGATACCCTTAGTAACCTAAAAACAGTGAGCTCATCGTAACGGTCGCGCATGCAAAGCGTGCGCAATCAGTTGCCACAGCTTAGGCACCTGCTGTATTTAAATGAGGAAGCTTTGCTCGTTTAGTCTCCCGGGTACCAATGAAATCCTACTTAATTATAAGACCCTAATTGCTTTAGGCTTTGTTGGTATGCGCATCATGATAATCGATCAAGAAGTATTATTAACTTGAGACTTGTTAGATTATATATGTAATCAATGTTGATGGTGAAACCGACGCTCGTACCATACCAGTCTCAGCACCACAAAGTGCTTAAAGCTCCGCCGACCTTAAGTGCACTACCTACACTCGTCATCTTGAGACATTAATTGACCCAGTAATATGAACTAGTGCTCTTCAAACCGAAACTGCACATGTGTCTTCTAATACTAATTGTACTCAAAATATCTGGCCTTGTGGTGGTACGATGGTACCTGGTAAATGCAATGAGATGTGTAGCGGCTAAGCGTGAATGTATAAACCGTCGGTCGTAAACGTTAGCGTTTTGCCCGTATATTGTATATTGTATTGTATCAGTCAGTGCTATGATGTCAAATATAGGAAGTATAACATATGAAATGTATCTTTGTACGTGCGTAGGGACTATTCGTCAGTCCAATTCAAAAGAACTCTGTTAGCATTGCTTTGAATGATATTAAAGGCTTTACGCTTTAGCCCTGGGTCTCCAATTAACAATAAGCATTGCCCAACGCATTTTTTTAATTCATTCGGTTTTTATGCATTAATCTAGGAATTTTAAATGTATTGCTTATAGTTGCTTAAATGTAGTATATTATCTTCTCTGAGCTTAAATATTGTAGGTATATTTACTTTGAAATTTAGTTAGTAAAGGTAAAATTAAAATAATATTTTCGGTAACTTTCTCGTGTTTTTATAATGTAGATAATTTAGTTTTTCTGCATAAAGTGAAAAGAACTTTCCCTTTCAAATTTGTTTAAATAATTTACATCGAAACCGTGGAAAAGTTGTTTAGAAAGTTATATTTTATTGGAAAAATTGCATGTTGCAGTGAATTTCATAATGCGCGCCATCTAGTGTTGAATAGTATACATACAATTCCTGCATCGCTGCTCGCCGCGCGCGGCAGCGCTATATAGAAATACTATTTATGTACAAGCTGCCAAAAAACTTTTTCTACTCCACGATAGGTGGCGCCACATTTCTCACTTAACTGATTTCAAAAACGAATATTTTGATTTACACACACTTCTTTTTATGTATATAATATAATTGTTTACACTGATAAATTGATGACTGTAAGAATGCCTTACATTACGCGGATTGCGGAACTTTGGAAAAAACATATGTATTATTATTATTTTTTTTTTTTTTCTATTCTTTATTTTTAAGGGGCTTTAAACAAAGTTTATGCCAGCCCCATCGTATCTTAATTATAACAAAATTAACTTAATTAAACTAAAGACTAAGCTATCATTAATTAACCACTGACAAGGCGTATCAAATTATGTATGATTTATGGACTGGAGACAGGGAGTCACCAGTCCATAAATCATTTGGGCTTCATTTGAAGCTGGACGTGACAAAATAACTTGTAAGACGCCCACACTGTATTTATTCACTCCCAGGTCCTCAAACACTTGTCGTCTCTCTGCTTGGTTCCGGACACATTCCATCAGTACGTGATACACATCCTCCGGTTTGTCGCACACCTCACAGTTAGGCGAAGCTACTTTACCCATCATATGTGCAAATATCGCGAGTGGAATGTGTCCGGAACGATGTATTATTATAGATATAAATAGTTACTTCACATCGTACAATAGTTACCGAACGATTTCCCATAAAGGTAACGATGTTCCATGATCAGTTTCAGTAGCGCGAGCATGAATAATTTGCGACAACGTTTTCGTATCGCCCTCGGCAATTTTTGTTATGAAAAATAAACAGCGCTGCGTCGTTGAAAAGTGGAACTAAAAATTAGTTTCCAACTTTGACATTTCGCGAGTTACGTTTTAGAATACGTAGTCGAAAATGTTTTTGCTACCGGCACAGGAATATGTATGTTTATGTTAGTTGCTAAAACTAAACAATTTCTTAAGAAGCTTTATCGCCCACAATTTAATAGGGTCAACGACTTGATATTAGATTTGCTCTGTCGCTGGAGCGAATTCAGGCCATGTGGGATGTGGGTGTTATTGTTCGTGTTAATTGCTTGCAGGGTTCAAGCACTCACAGGCTTACGATTTGCGAAACAATAATGTTCATCATATCTCCATAGTGTTTCTGGTCTTCTACGTAGGAAGAGTAAATTAAATGTTTTATAATGTTGAATGGCAGCAATTTATCCGCACAGAAAATCTTATCAGCTGCGCCTTCTGAAGTTTATGATGCTGAACAGTAAAAAGACAATCTTTTATAAGCATTACATTCGTGTTTAAGGATGAATTAAGGTCAATTAAGGTCATTATCGTAAACTGCCCATTGCTAAAAGTTCACAATAATAATAATCATTATTGTGAACTGTCTCAAATGAATCATATAACTTGCCACTAATTAAACTGACAGAAATCGAAGAAAGACGTGCAGCGTTTAGTACATTGCAATTTGCAATTAAATGCACGAACATCGCTGTACCACATTTTTTATTTAAGAAATATCTGTGTAATTGGTAAATTAAGACCTTTTTGATCGATTAAGATCTGAAGCGATTTTATTAATATCACCGAGTGAATCCGTAACTCAATTTGATTGCGAGATATAATAAGCGTGACAACTGACTAATAAAAACATATTCGAATGTAGATTTTTGCTGAATCTGTAGTAGTTAGTAATATTTTTTAAATTCCTACATGTATTCAGAGTCTGTGTTTGGATTATAAGGAGAGGAAGGAAGTTGCGACTGTGAATAAGGGTGATTTAAGGGATATCTTACTAATATGTTCTTCGATTCGTAGGCATCATTAAAATTGATCGCCTGCCTGCAAATGTACTGTCATCTGTGTAATGTAGTGGACCATTAGGTATGGACTTACTGTACGTACAGTGCCCAAGAGTAGCAATTATGATTCTTATATTTATGCTTAGAGTTTAGGCGATTAGCCGGTACATTAAATCGTGGGCATTTCCTGTCTTAAGAATAATTTTGTGTTGAGCAACGGAGTACTTTTAAAATCTATTTCAGTTAAACGCTTACCATTTTTAAGTATCATGTCTCGATAAACGTCTGAAAATTGAAATAGTAAGTTAAAAATGTTCTAAACGGATCAATATCAACTTGTATCAGCTTCATATCCCAGCGTGTATCAATATGTACCATTGGCAATCTCACGACGAATCGCGAGCTTTAGATGTAGAAGGTATTGTCTCGAGGAAACCTACATGCGTCGCAGGACATACACTAATCCGCACTCAACTCAGCCCACATGGTAAAGGTTTGTGTTGAGGTTAAGTTAGGATCTTGGTAGATGCAGTGCAGGTTATATACATAGACGGTAAAAGACGTTACTTTAACCGTCTGTGATAGAGCTTTATGCTGCCGTTTGATACCTGAATATTTGTACTTGCACTAAGAATGCTTGTAATACCAGGGCCAGGGTATAAATTCTATCAATACCAAATATCAGTCGCGTTGTCAACCCTATTGTTGTTAAAAAAGACTCACTTCGCTAGCAGCTTTATAATATCGTAATATAAATATTACGTGTACAGTTTTTCTTGCAGTTTAATCGAGTCGTAGCTTTAAGATGAACCGTGTGGGAGGAAGTGCGAAGTGCGAAAAATGGCTTTGATCATTAACAAAAAACCTTCAAGAACCAATTATAGTTCTTATACATACCTACTCAAAATTATTTTCAAATAATTTATACTTTACTACTCGACCTTAATAAGTTTGATCTCGATATTATGTTTCTAACATACGGTGCGCTCTATACTATTATGCTTATGCGAGGGACACGGTGTGAGAATAATCTCTGTAGGTACATGTACGAGTAAGTGGACAAGATAATGCATATGATAGTGTCAACACTAATAATATTTCGCAATTAGTGAATAAAGAGTGAGGCTCGCGATGCTACAATGTCGTGTCAGCGATCGTTATGGAATATAATGTTCAAGAGAACAGACCTTTGACTCTTCAATTAAGCTCTATTAAGCAATACAACAATAACTTGCTCAATTGCACTTAAAGCTTGGTGTGAAATTACATGCACATACGATTAAACAACCAAGTACCTACTGTATAAAGACAGTTAAAACAAAAACAAAGTTCTGTTCTCGCTGGAGTCGGTCGGTACTATTTTTATCTCGCAAGTGGCATGGAAGTTGACTCTACTCGTTGAATCACAGTGGAATGGTGGCTTCGAAATGCAAATACAATACAAACATCAGAATGAACCGGTCTGTTCCGGACCACATTGACTAAGCTAAAGCTAACACTTACATGCAAATTGACACTATAGTGTGATCGTTTTTTACATTTGTCACCTTTCCTCGAATGGTGATGATCGCATCAATCCCCTAGATAATGCAACTAACAATCCGACAACACAATGAAGGGATATAAACGAGGGTTCTCCTGTGATTCAAAAACGAATAATAGGAAACCCGGTTGCCCCCTTACTTTAACTAGTTATCTGTGTATCTAGGCGTGCTTGCTTACATTATCAACTGGTTTGACGGCAGTGACAACACTATCATTTTGTAGGGACTCCTTAGTTGTGTGCTTAATGTGATGTGTAGGAATATGAAGCGGATCTGTTGACATAAATTTGGTGTCCCTTGTCGTGAGTGGTAACGGTTTGGATGGTAGCGGCGGGCTGGCGACCAGCTGCGAACAGATGAGCGTCTCTCATATTATCGTGTGGCACGACGTACGGGCACCCTCCGCGCCGCTTGTCCGCACTCCAGCCAGTCGGGCCGAGCGCGAACCGCCACGCGCACCTCTATATAGCCGCGGTTAACGAAACGCATAATTTAATCGAAATATTCGAATTAAACCGTCATCGCACTATTGACAGATTTAAACCACTTTGTGTCCGGGATTGTGTCCAGTGTCAAGTTTAGTGTGCTACCAGTGGGTAGGATTAGTCGATTCGCATTGTTTATGTTTACTTCGGTCGGTGTCCACAATTTTCACGTGTCGCTCCTAACAACCGGCTATCGATTAATGGAATGAATGCATGTGAAGGGAATATTTATTTGGTAATAATGTTTATCTTTACTTTATATCGAGACAGTCAGCGCTAATGCCTATCTTTTGTATCGATACTTATTTGCTTATCTTATGAACACACATTAGTAATTCAACATATAAGTACTTTAATTGACAAAAAGAAAGAAAAAGTTTATTATTATTAATAAATAAGGCATGCATAAATAAATGTAAGCAGTAACCCAATATTAACGTTAATAATATTTACTTATGTGAAAGCCCAAAATACCAGATTTGATATCACTTTTAACCAGTTGTTAATTACGAAGAGTACCTATGATCAAATTACAATAACATTTTAACGGTACATTTAAATTCTGAAAGATACGCAAATATTCTCACAGTGACATCGTATGCCACGAAGATAAATGATTTTTTTATGTAAATTGTACATTTTGTAAGCGATTCATATAATATTTTCTTTTTTGTGGTAGGAGCGTCGGACTTTACCAATAAACCTGGTTTATAATTCTCAATACTGGCTCTCACCGCTACCTAACATGCGGTTTCATTGCCTTCGAAGCCTCCAGGGGACTTTTCCTATGATTCAAAAAGTAGTCCATCTATTGATAGAGAGATCGAAGACATTTTAAACGCCATTGTTTTAATGTACTAGCTATCTTGCGACCAACGAATGATATTGGACTACTTTATTCATTCGGCTTAAATGGACACCTCAATTTCTAAGTAATTTGAATATAAATGTTGCAATTTAGCTATTGATATATTTATTATTAATTGGAATCTTTATATTCTACGTTTGTTGTCTTGTCTAATAACGTTAAAACTGCTGAACAAAATTGAAATCATATTTAACATAGAACGTATTATCTTGGAGTAATCACATGACGTTTAAATATCTTCGATGAGGAGTCATTCATACGGGGATCCTTTCGGGAAGGCGTATTGATAGATAAGTTTAGGCCATATATTTATGTACTTACATAGTCATCAATTACTGCAGACGATGTTTCAGGTAGAAAGATAATTGAAGGTATTATATAGGATATTATGTAGATATCTTGGGTGCCGCACATATGTATATGTCGTATTAATGTAGGGACTTTTCGGTACCGGGCGTCCGTAGGCCTTATATAATTAAGAGCAATATTATTGTTCCTAAACTTATCATGTATGCCGAGACTATATCATGCCGGTAAAATGTCTACCTTCATGATTGTCAAAAGCGAGCCCGCGACTTCAGCCGCGTATATACGAGTTAACAATACAAAAACAACTTACACGCCTTCTCTAAAGACGATTGGTTGTTGTTAGCTTTCAGCGCGGTGAGCTTTGAACTTACTTTCGCATTTATATATTTATGATTAGAAAAAATCTGAAAAAGACAACCCGTTTATGTCTTTTCCTTAAAAAAAGGCATTCAGACGTATTATTTATATAAAATTTAATGATGTATGTACTTTTTAGGGCTAAGTTATTTCTGGATGTTTTATTAGGAACTTTTAAGTTAGCATTCTTAAAGCAGTCGAGAGTCGTAAAAGTTACAATGTATTCAAGAAACGCACAACAATTCTAAAAGGATTCGCGTCAAAACTTACACGAAACAATTAACACAAGTTTAGCATATATGTTAAGCAGCAGAAGGAACTGAGTTTTATTTGTAAGTTCATTTATTTTATTTATACAACAACAAAATTATGTAAAACAATAGTTGTACCATAACGGATGAACGAGGGAACTAATAAAACCACATCACCTGCTCGAGGAGACCAGGAAACTTTACTCACCTCAGGAACACAACTCTAGACGTATTGTTATTTAGAGATAGTAGACTAATCTAGACCATGAAAGTCACAAATAATGAAATTATGAGACAGTTTAGGAAACACACATTTAGACGTTATTTTTGGTTGTAATAATAAGGTTTAGAGAGGATGTTTTTTATACCACTATGGTGGCCCACAAGCTTACGGCCCACCTGATGGTAAGCAGTCACCGTAGCATATAGCCGCTAGCAATACCAGGGGTATCACTAACGGGTTGCTAACCATGTTGTTGATGAGGACTCACTGTGCTAGCAATATTACTACTAGCCCAGCGTATCCTCTTGAAGCACTGGCAACCTTACTTACCGCAGAAACACAACACTACATCAAGTTGTGTTATTTCACTGCGGTCTTCTGCAAGGTGGAGGTACAGTCGCCAGTCGGGCGGCTCCAATTTAAATGGGAAAACCCACGGGAAATCCCAAATCGCCCTACGTCTCTTGAAGAGGTACGCGTTCCCTAAGTTCCCTGCAGTGGGTTATGTAATGATAGATGTAGAGCAATTCTGGAATCAAGGCGCGTACACGGTCTAGTATGTGGTTAGTTAAGTTGGTAATTTTGGTTCGTTGACCGTGGCTGGTGAAGTTTTTGTCCATCGTTGTTGACGGACAATGGTGCACGTGACACCATCGCTACGCTCCGCTAAATAAAATTCACTATCACATACTCGTATCCACCGCTAAAGTACTGTGAAAGGATGGTTTGATTCAGGGAAACTTTATTGCTGAACTGTAAACGAGTTATATTTCGATAATTTAATTAATTAATTCCTGCCACTAAGGTTTCCATAGTATTATCAATCTAAATTCATACTTTCAGCGAGAATTATTGAAAAGTCAATCTCCATTTCTTTAAATCACCCCTTTAGGGTATTTTTGTGTTAAGAATACAATGTTAGTAAAGTCTACGGAAGCCAAACTTTCAACTATACGAGTGCCCTTTTAACAGGAGTAAGTCCATTAAAAAATATTATAAAGAATTTATGATAAATGGGTGGGTGTAGAGATATGTAATATAACATGAAGGGTGACAAATACATATATGGAAATAACCTTGCTATGGAAAATAGATAGTAATTGGCCTGTTGATAAATATATTAAACGTTAGTAGGTATGTTGTTACGTAAGACAATTAAAACGTTCCTAGTATTAAACCGAAAACACGAGAGTATAATATATCTTTCTCTTGTCCATTAAAAGATAAATTAAACAGATAACACCGAATATATAGCAGTTCCCCGTAATATGCTAAACATTTTTCTAAAATGTGTTCTATAGTGTAAGTACAGCATTGGGGCCGGCTCGAAGCCTCATCTGTTATTATCAAGCCGCTATAACAATTTCAAAGTACTTACAAAATAATTGCGTTTTCTGAGCACGACTCACAGCCATTGACCTTTCACTTATGCAAGCTTAACATTGTGGAAAAATGTCTTATTCTCTGTCCCTGTTGTGTCATCGATAGAAGGGTTTCTTTAATAATTTTAAAAACTTACATTAACTTGCTTGCGCTAAACTATACTAATATTATATAGAGAAAAGATTTATAATTTTGTATTTTTGTTTGTCATGAATAAAGTCAAAAACTACACCGATTTTGAAGTCTTTTACAGACTGAATGCTTTATAAACCCTTACATATATAGTTATGTTAACTATATATGTATTATATTGCTACGCTGACTATGTTATAAAAAGAGCCACTTCTTATTCTTCTTCTTTCATAATCTTGGTATCACGTTAGTATCCGGATGTTTTTTAAAATTTTTATATACCCTCAATACAAAAATATTTTTCAAATCTATTGACAAATTAATGGTTTTTGAAATATACAGGTCGTTTACCGTATTTCAGTGTACGTTTAGAAGACTCAGCTAAAGGCTGTAAGTTATATTATATTACTATTTGCATTTACTAGCAGTAAATCTCTATCTATGCGCCTAGGTAATTGACGTCTGTCATGTTGTCTACGTGCCAAATAACTTTGGATACCTTTTCGAGTATAAATAGATACTAACACATACAGCTTATATGCTTAGTAAAGCTCGTTTTCATAGTTAGTTACTTGGTTATTTTTATAACTTTAAGCTTATATAAATTGATGAAATACAAAAAGCTACAATAGACTGATCTTCGAATGCTCTAGAAAACTATTATTAGAACAGTTACATAGCAAATTATACTTTATTAGCTCAATCGATTTCAATTCAGTTACAAAATTGATCGCATATAGGGGTCACTATTCTGTCATTTAGTTAATTTCAAAGAGTATTAAAAGCCTGATTTGCTAACGACACATTTATAGCGAGGGAATGAAATGAAGTAGCTATAAATTTTTTTTTGGTGCTTCAAATTCAAAACAATACCTATATTAGTATTGCTAATGATTAGATGGATAAAAAACAATTTTGACGTGTATTTAATTTAATTAAAGAGATCCCAAATTGGTTTAAAACTAACGGGGCGCTTCTGGTATCGCCGAGTCGATACCGTAATGCTCTGAACCTGTTGCCAACAGATATCTACAACCAGTCTCGCAAATACATCCGGCACTCTTGTTAGAACTCTCGTTCTGCTATTGCTGCCCGCTTATATAGTATCGATGTCAAAACTAAATTTTCTACAGCTCAATCCTTTCGTCCCTTTTCCCCCTCTTGTCACGATGGTCCCCGTGTAACTTCATATTAATTTAACATAGATGTGATGGTAAAGGACGGCGCTAAAATAAAACTTATGTTTCAATTAAAAGTTCTGTAATTGTAGCGATCCTCGAATTCAGTGTTAGTAACTAGCGTATCTGTGTGTCGTGCATTGTAAAGTCTACGTTATATTGTTTCGTTTATAGCTCAGCTGTAATGTAGGTCATTCGATTTGCACCACTTAAGGCTATGTTCTACAGGCTGTACAAGACTACGATCGGCTTATGAACTCAAGTAGATAAGCAATGTTCATTAAACGTCCAAGGCCAGTCCTTATTTTTTTAAACAGGTATATTAATAAATTGTAATTAACTGCTAACATTTAAGAGTCGTTAAAATGCATTGAATAAACATGTGTGACATAGCAGCTTTAATTAGAATACATTTGCTGAATAAAGTAGCTTGACCTTAACATTTATTTATACAGTTGTGGACGCTGACCGTAGTGTATAATATTCGGGAATTTCCTTCAGATTATACTATGTAAGTGACTCAATCAGTAACAGACGCTAATGTCAGTGTGAAGGTGCGATGCTAACAGTATCGTTGAGTGTAACCGCGTAATGTGGTTGGTGAGCGATGCCGGACTGGCGATACAACGTGTTGTCAACAAGCGAGGCCTACATCGAGGCGGAGGAGGGCCCGCCACGAGACCCGCTCGCCGCCAGCTACCCGCGTCGGGCAGACCGCACCCGGCCCCCACACACCTGCCCCTACACCACCATATTTCTCGGCACTCGCTCTCATCACACCCCATTCAGATTACAGACTGATTCAGTAGATCCCTACGCAGACGTATATTCGGTTGATCGCTCGTCCAACCTCACTGATACCTCCAGTTTCGCGCGGTATGAAGACTGCCGCCCCCAGATAGAAGAGATCAACTCGGATGAGAACAGTCACTCTTATCCTAGTGATACACAACCGGATAATGTAACGCTCCAGGTTCAGAAAGAACCTTATTCGTCAGGCGTATTCTACCTGTCATCTAAAACGGAATCAATTCACAAGGACGTTATCCAGAGCAATAACGTGTTTTTAGTAGAAGGATCCGATTCGGATGCGTTATCGTCTTGTACATGTGACAGTTTCGAACGCTGTGAGTTTGACTGTAGGGACTTTGAACCCTTCTCTGATACCTGTTGCTGCGACCCTCTGAGTGATGGGGTGTGCAGTCGCAGTCCTAAAGATGTGGACTCACCGGAACACTTCTGTGATCGAGTGGTGGAGGAGGACCGAGTGTCAGCGAGAAGCGATATGGAAGGTCTCGACTTGACTCTGTTTGAGCCGGCGCAAACTGATGTCAATGAATGTGGAAATCCAACGACAGGTGATAAGGCTGCGTCTGCATCAGCTACTCTCCGTGGGATATTGTATGCACTACCCGACAATAGCAGTGGTAAGTATTCACAATTTTTGATCTTTAATTATACAATATAGCCATTTCTGCAGACATTGAAACCGGAATTTCAGTATTATCCGCAATAATATCCAGTATGTTTAATTATATCAAAATGATAGAACTGTTCAATACCAACATAGATTATTATATCTCACCTCGTTGGTTTTACATCGGTAAAACCAACAAGCATGTAATTGTCAAAAGTTTGTATTACCGCAATGTTTCTTTGCTGGCATTGAGTTTTTGCTTAATATAAGGAAACCTACAGGTAAAATGGCTTATGGGAGTAAATTGCGGAAGTCGACGCAGCTTATATTCGAGTTGTAGCGCTACCTACAAATCTTGTACCGTTACCAGTAAGTTTCTAATTACAAGCGGAGATAGAGGGCGATTGTTAGCTCACATGCAAATCCGATTGACGAAGAACAAGATAAGCGGATACACAAAAGATACTCGTGGTCGTTAATATAAGCGGCTGTTTATTTATAGCAACGGCTGCTAATTTAAATGTGGAGTGGATGGTTAATGGAACAATGTCTTACCATCTAACCAACTGACCTGTGTAGTGTGCAAATTAATCTGCCACAAAAAAAACACACACATGTAACAGCGTTAAAATATGTCAAATTTCAGCTATTACAAAATCAAAATGTCGTATAAAAATTTAACTCATCAACTTACACAATTGTAATGAAAAAAGCTTAAAAATAGTCATAGTTAAGTATAAAATGAGTCCAAGTCCAAGATATAACTTTCGAAACATACATTCCTAGCCGCCTATGGAAGTTATGACATATAACCTGTCATATTAAAATTACCGGATAGGTAGGTTCTTAATACATACCATATCCGCTGAGTGAAATGGCTTTAAGATTATACTTGTCACGAATGTGCGTTGCAAATGCGTACTTGTACTTGTAAATGTTTTGTGACTTGGTATTATACTAGTATGAGTATATGTACGAGCGATGTGAGTAAGTAAACCCTGGTAAGGTAACAGGGTCAACAGTGTAAATATTTAACGATATTCACTGTGGTCATACTGCCCATTGGAGCAGCACTAAATGGTCATGACTTGTTTATCTGTGATTAGAATAAACTAGTTCTTAAAACGTTTGATAATAACTTTTATCATTCAATAAAACTCTTTCTTTTTATCTTGGTCAATGTAAAGATGTAGACCGTGTATATTGTTGTTGATAGTATAAATAGTTGCAAATTATTTTGCGTCTAGTCTAGGTTTCACAAATTTAATATTACGGCAACGTCTTGGTGTAATATTGTAAAATTTTATTTATGATTAGCATTGTTGAAGGTGTGTAACTTGAACATTTGACAGTTTCACCGTGAGAGCGATTGCCTCGTAAATCAACAGTAATGAACACACGCTTCAACCGGGTTCCAACCCAAAACAAGAATCTCAACGATTTGCGATGCATTGTGCTAAAATATCAATGTTCCGTTTCAACCTCTTCCTTGCTTATTTAGCTCGTGACTCACGTATGAATCACTTTTAGCATTTGCAATTTGAATTTGGAGGTTTACTGTAGAAAGCTTCTATTCATAAAATGTCGTAACTAATGTAAATTTTCACAGGAATCGGACTAGCCTTATTAAATGTGATACATTTCGCATTATTTCAAGATACAAAAAAGTTAAATTATCAAAAACATATTGCTTCCGAAGTGTTAAGTAATAAAACAGGTTGAGAGTTCAAAGCCCTTACTGTTTGTTAAAGTAACTCCAAATGTGTATAGGTTTTAGCACCGGGTACAGTTGTTTTCTTACAAGATTCCTACGTATATGGCACCAGATGAAATAAACTCACTGATATCGATGGACGCACATCCTGGTCCAGCTGCGCATGTGATGCAACAAACTGCTTATACTTTGTAATGCGTTAGGTTGCCCTTCCTGTAAGAAGCCTCTTACACCGACAGGAAGGCACTCGCATGTTCTTTCGTTTAGCACCTAGATGCAACGCAATGCACAAACAAAGCACCATTCATAAATATGTATATTCATACAGTACCTATTAAAACGTCTGTGTATGAATATACCTATCGAATGCAGAATATCTGTTATATCCTTTCTATCGAAAACTTGTATGAATAGTTTAAAAACAAGGTCTCATTTAAATATATTTTTCACATTTTGTGTAAGTTGTAATATTTATAACATTTACGTAAAATAACACTTGGTGTCATTCTGACGGATCTTAAGGACAACTACAATCGAAATAATACAAGAACGAACGGCCAAATACCAATTTTCATGCGCTTTACTTAAAAAATGGCGCATTTCATACAATCTTTCGACCCCTATTTTACACCCTAGGAGTGGAATTTCCAAAAATCCTTCCTTAATGCATGCCTACATCATAAAAGGTGTGTACTGCCAAATTTTAAAGTCTCTTACCCTAGCCATTTAGGCTGTGCGTTGATATGTCAGTCAGTCAGCCAGTGAGACAGTCAGCTTCTTATTTTATATAATTTAATGTCATCTAATATTTAATAACTACATTGAAGCAAATAAATGTTTTAATTGATTGTATCTATTAGTTTAGTAATCCTGCCCAACTTATTATACCCATAAGAATATTTCGCTTTGCTGTGTTTTATAAATAATTCTGCGGAGTAAATAAAACATTAGAAAAATGTGCGGTTACAGTTGTACAGGTCGCGGCACGAAACTCTAGCGCTGAGCGAAACGTGGAGGGGATAGCTGCGCATGGGTACCATCGCGCACGCAATACAAATTAGTAATTTAATTGCTTAGTTAAAAACAGCAAAATAATGTTTTAATGTAAAGTCAAATAGTAAGTCTAGCGGTGAACAAAATGTGGAACTTAACTGCGTATGGGTACTGTCACGCACGCAAATATTACTTCATGTTACCTACAATATAATTTTTAACAAGTTTATGGGGAGTAGAAAAATAAATACACTATCGGATTTGTAAATTTTTATATTAAATACCAAATAATAAAAAAAATTATATTAAGTCCGAATTACATAAGAACCTACTGAAGTTTCTTCTCAGGATAGAAGAAACCTGCGAGTTCGGCAGGGTGTGGACATCAGACACCGCATTCTCCTTTCCGATATCTAGTCCGAATCAGACAATGGTCTTACACCTTCAATAGTATCCCAACAGGGCCTTTTGCTTACTGAGGGCCCCGGCTCAGGGCTGCTTCGGTCGTCGGCACTAACAGCGTCATCGTCATCAGACTCACCAAGGCTATCCTCTGAACTGTCACCATCAACGCGAATGATGAATTCTTCTGTAACCAAATCCACGACATGGTCACTCTTGACATATTGCTCTTCTATGTCCTTTACCTTTTGGCATAACTTTCCCCAATCCCAAGCACCCATCAGCAAAACTTTTTCTTGAATTAGTTCTATACATTTAGCAACACTCCACTTCACATTTTTACTGCCTACATATTGCTTTATGTCAGACCATGCCATTTCGATTGGATTTAGATCTGGGTGGTATGGTGGCAGTCTTAGCACTTGATGTCCTTGCTCTGCTAGTATCCTGTCAATTGAAAATGTTTTAAATCTATCTTTGTTAGCCCGTATTAAATTGTATAGTTGAGGTTTTAGTAGAGTTTCCTCATATTGTATGCCCTTTTCAGTAAGCCAACCCTGCATGTCAGCTTTTTTGGAATTAGAAGTGGGTGCAAGGTCCCATTGTTTATTATGGTATGATGCGTTGTCGACTACCACGACAGAATTAGGCGGTAAGTTCGGCAATAACTGTGTCCTCAGCCATTTTTCGTAGTTGTCGTAGTTCATATTGTCGTGGTAGTCGCCTGATTTCGCACCAGCTTTAAAAGTTAACAGTGCGTTCGGTATGAACCCAGCCTCTGATCCTGCGTGGACAATGACCACCCGCTGTCCTTTGGAGATAGGTTTTTTGAGACCTTTTGTAGTACCATCGGTCCAGGCTTTTGGAGCAGAGTGCGATGAATCTACGTAAGATTCATCTGTATATACGATGGGCCTTCCCTCTTGGCGATATTGTTTTATTTTGCGTAAGTATTCGATACGTAGTAAACGTATATTTGAACTTTCAATCAGTACTTTTCGATTGTTTTCAGTATTTTTCCACCGAAACCCTAAACTCTTAATTATTCGTCGAAGACTTCGTTCTGAGCCTTTGAAATTTATATCTTCCTCTAGCTTCTTTCTCAACTTTCCGACGGTGGGAAGTTCATTATTTGTCCTATGAAAGTTATGTATGCACCTCTTTATTAATCCTTGATCAAAGTTATCAATATCTGTGACCGGTTTTGATCTGGAGCGTTTTTTGCCTGGTGTTCTAAATACTGATAATAAGTCGGAATTATTGGCTTCAGTGGAGATTTTCCTTACCGTTGCTATGGACGTCTTTGTAGATTCAGCTGTCCTTTTCTGAATTTTCTGTAAGTCACTAATTATACTATTTAATTTTATATTTCCCGCCTGAATAACTTCTGCAGTTTGTTTTATTTCACTTATATCTACAGTGCTGCGGTCAGAATCGAGTAAAATACTCGCAGCTTCGCCAATTTCACTTTGAATTTGTTTCAGGGAATTAATGAAATCATTCGATTCCCTTTTCAGAAAACAATGCACGTCAAACACCATTTTCCGTGCCTGTCTTTTCAAAACAGTATTCCTTCTCGGCCTCGGCATTTTCACTGTTTAAAAACTGTTCAAACTTAATCAAACAGTGAATAAACTAACAAACACAACAAACAAATCAACAAAACAAACTTAACAAAAAACAACAACAAAAATTAACGATGACAACAAAACAATTCAGAACGCGACTGTACACTGGAAGTGCGCGGAGCGTCGTATCGGCACGGGGGACGGAGTACGACTGGAGAGCCAATCGGCGCAACGCACGCTCGCCCTTCACCCCTGTACCCCGCCAAGACACCTTATTTTTTACTTCTGCGCAATAACGGTCAGCGCTAGAGTTTCGTGCCGCGACCTATATGTGGTATAATAGCACAACTGCCATTTGTGGAAGAAATTCGCAGACAATATGGGCATGGAATTGAGTTTACGGTAAATAATTACCACTGTCTCATATTGGAGTGCGGTTTTGAGTGTTGAAACTTGAAATGCTTTGGCATCGTTCTAATTTATATGAATTGAGAATGATCTAATTTAATTGAAATCATTTTATTTGAAAGCCGAAAATAAAAGTAAAACTGTTTTCTATTGGACCTATATACAAGTTAATTATAGATATTATTTATTTTTATATTGACACTTTTTAATTCTGAGCAATGAAACTCGAACTAAGATGTAATACTTACGCTATCACTCCTAGGACTTTAGAAGCTTTTCTTTCCTGATGTTGTATAATATATATACGGCTTATATCATAATTATCATTCCTTATCTTCTTTACTTCAAGGTAAATCATATTTGATGATTTATATCCGATTTAGTTGACGAAGTAAACGCTCTATTTGTATTGGTACTCCCTGTTAGTGTAGATATTCGATATTAGATAACCTTTACTGTTGACATTAAGGACACGAGTCTGTGTGTGGAAGATAGGAAAAAATTTAGAACTCAATTTTAATGTAGCTCATGCAAAATGCATAAGATTTGATGCATAAGTGCCAACAGGTTGTATACAAATTATTTTTATTATTTATACATAATATATGTATATTTTATTAAATACTAGCTGTGCCCGCGACTTCGTACGCGTGAAATTATTTTATTTTACAATTTTATTTGTAGCGCGGATTTTTTTTATTAGTTAGTTTACTATCATATGCATTTAGTAAAAAGCTGTTATTTTTATATTGCAAACGACACTTCAATTTTAAATATCTGTATAGATGTAAAGATCATTGCTCTCTATTGTTCGTTGTGAAACGTGACGCATGATTGATACTAATTTGTAAAAAAATAACATTTGCATGCAATCAGCCTTCATCGTATACCACAATTGTGTAAGCGCATGTTCTGTAAGGTACTTTGTTTCGCGCTTGTTACACGTAATTTGATGTTTAAAAGCTCACGCGTAAAAAGCCTATACTCTACACTTACTTTTTTTACTTTGCATTATTGGCAACGCCACACAGCATTTTTTTTAAGTAACGAAGCTGAATATTACGATTGGGCTCTCGAGAAATGTGCAATGTTGTTATTTCAAATTAAAACACGTCTGACGTAGTTTCTAGAGTGGATGTTTTATAATGTAAATATAATCTTTGAGTTGCACTTTTCACCGGAGCAGCGCTATTCATATTCCAATACAAAAATATTCGAGAGCGATACGAATACGTAGTCGACAGTTGTTGTTACTAGGGCTACAGGTCAGGGGCTATTATTTATGCCTGATCTCAAATAAATATAATATGCACAGATAATAAAAGTAAATCCCATGTAAACAATGCGATCAAATAAAGTGATCGTGGGAACGGAACGTGTGTAATACACCATCCACTCAGGTTACTTGCTGGTTGATGTTGGTAGACGTCTGTTTGTGTATGATATCTGCAGATATGGATAGATGTTGCAATATATAATTGAATCGCTCCTGTATAGTAAGTTTTAAGATCTGATTGATATCACAAAATGTGGTTAGTTTAAGGTTAAGATTGTGAGTGTAAGTTTTAAATAAGTAACATATTATTATGTAACTGATTTATGTACCGCATGAAAGGATGTTGATGAAACCGGTTGATTATTATGATGTTACTTAAATGTAGATAAGTCTGTATAATAGAAGAAGCTGACTGACATATCAACGCACAGCCTAAACGGCTGGGGTTAGAGACTTGAAATTTTGTTAGTACCTACGTACGTACCATTTATGATGTAGGCACCCACTAAGGCATCAAGCAAGCAAAGATTTTTGGAATTTACACCTCTAAGGGGGTAAAATAGGGGATAAAAGTTGGTATGAAAATCCGGCAAGGGCAACGGGCAAGAGGTAGTTACTGAAATAAAGTTACATTACAAGACTGGCTATAAGCATTGAATTACCTCGTAAAGCTTACACCTAAGAATAGTGACTAAGCATGTAAATAAACAGGCAATTAAATGCATAATTGCGAAGCAAATAGTTTTGAAATGTCGGTGTGCGGTAGGGTAGGCAGCTGATGTTGGCAAGGCGGGCACGCGTCGCCACACCTGTACCACTCGCCGGGCCAGTTCTCCCAGTTCATTTGGTGACGTCACCAGTGTCCATTGCCCTGTTACTGGAAGTGATAGTTTCCAAAAGTCAAGGCTAGCGTGACATTAATCACGCCTGTCTCTTTGTGTCATTGTCACCTGCCCAGCACCCAAAGGCCTAACCGTATTTATTTACATTTACTTTCTTATCCACACTATCTTATCGTTTCATAATTCGAATTGCATATATTTGAGTAGCATTCCGATTGGAATACTAATACTAACACAACAAGATTATTTTTAAGGTCGCGCTATGTTTATTAGCCGTTGAGTGTTGGCTACGTTTCGGAACGTGGACTCCATTCAATAACCAGTTTATGTCCAAACTTTATTTTATTTAAATATACAAGCAACATGAAATGACGAGATAAGAATGCGTAAGTAATTCCTCCATTAATAATTACTTTGTTGAGACGCTTCTAAGTCGAGCCCTGACGATAGTTACGCCTAGGCGCCTTGGAGTAAACATTGGCATGTAAACTTACATTACTCAATTTACATAAGAGTTATATAAACTAGCGCGTACAAAGAATCATGTACTTTTCATATCGTTAACAAAATAGAAACTTAGAGTGAAGATTCACTGGTAAATACATATAATTTTGGCATAAATTATGTAGTCACTATGAAATTATGAATAACCAGAACAAGTAAATTAGACATTTTAAGTCGCTTTGTGTGTAATATCATTAATTAGCTATTTTGTGCATGCAAATGTGCTTGTTTCATTTGATATATTACGGCAGTGAAATCTCCATTGCTTTTTGAGAGCTATATGTTTTTACATTGGCGTTGTTTTAAAAGTTTCTTGGGAGATAAAACTCTTGCCTCCTTAGTTGTAGTAGAGCTCAATTGTAGTCTTAGAACAACACAAAACCTTGCTTCAAATTCAGGTCATTCCCAAACATACGGAATACAGATTAATTATATTTCAAAACGTGTGATTCAGCTGATATCGTATGAAAAGCTTAAATGGTGTAATGGCATATTCTATGAAATATAAGGAGTTCCACTTAAATTATACCATTTATTTATCGCGAATTAAAAACAGCCGTCAAGAGTATTAATCGACCCCGCAATACAACTGCAACCCTTTAGCTCCAGTTGTTTCATTCCATACTAACTGACCAACACTTATTGAATTTTAAGTAAAACGTTCGTAATTTCTGAAAATATGTTATATATTTTGTGGATATAAAATAGTGGAATAAAAATAAACATACGCTTAGAACATGCAAACATTGTAACGTGAACTTTTACCGCAGCGTTGGTTCATGAAAAAGCAGCATATTCAAACACTTCCGGGGAAGACAGGCGCCGAGCAATCAATAGGGAAAGTTGTCATCTCTTCGTGACAATGCTTATGGTATCACGTCGATATTGCATAATACGACGGCGGATATGTTAGATACGAAGAAATACATTGTACAGGATTTGTGATTTGTAAGATAGGTTTTACTAAATCTATACAAATTAACAAAGTTTTTTACATAATGCATAAAAGTATGTACGACATCTATATATATATATATATATATATAAAACAAATGCTGTTCGTTAGTCTCGCTAAAACTCGAGAACGGCTGAACCGATTTGGCTAATTTTAGTCTTGAAATATTCGTGGAAGTCCAGGGAAGGTTTAAACGGTGGAAAAATTGCGAGTAAAACACTAAAAACGATAAATTGATTTTCCCATACAAACTGTTCTTATCTGTCAAACATCAAAACACAGAATTGAAGAATTTTTATTTATATTGATTTTCTCTACCCGTGCGAAGCCGGGGCGGGCAGCTAGTATATAATAAAAACAATTTTAAAAGGTTTGTTTGTCTGTCTGTCTGATTCTTCCGGGTGATCTTTGCAATAGCTGGACCGATTTGAACTGTATAATATACTTAATCTACCTTTGAAATTTATGTGTACATGATGTGATATGCTCTTCGATCGTAGCCATATAGCACAGGACTTCCGTTGCATTCTCCAATACACCGTCTGCCTAACATCAGCCTCTCACAGTCGCTGGAACTAATGAATTCACCCAGTAAATTATCACAGCATTGTTACACTACCGTTTCTGGGTAATAAGATCAATTGTATTGCCGACATGAACTGTGGTTACGCATGTTTCACCTTTTTCATCGAATCGAATCAGTGTGTTCGTGTGGAGTGTGGACGTATTCTTATTATGTAACGTCATTTGTATCCTGCGTATTCAAGCAGATGCTTAAATGGTCAGGTAGCGTTCTTCCAGGTTCAATGTTAATACATAATTTAACAAAGCTTTTGATAAAGTGATAGTTTTAATATTTTCAGGAGTTGTAGTCTAAAATCACGAAAAGAACCCCATGTTTTATGGTCTTGATTTAAATATCACATTATTCAAACCACTACAACAATTAAATTAAATGGGTATAATAGCCTATATTAATAGTTTAAATAAAATTGATTCTGCAATGAAACTATATTACATATACGGATATCGACTTCTCGACAAATAGCAATTATAACTAATCGTGACGCCTTGGTTTGAGGAGCGAAAGCTCGAGAATTTATTTGAGTTTTTTCGTAATTATTTTTAAACACGTACATTTCTATGATATTATAGTGGTACTTTTTTTTAATCCAGTGCTTTTGTAGAGGTTCGCACTAATTGTGTCATACCAAAGATCGTGCCACTTTCTCTCTGCCCAGGGGTCCGCTGCGCACGCACTCGGCACTTACACCTACATGCCCGTATTGTTGCACTGTTATGGTAAATACTACATGGACCTTACAAATCACAATTATGAACAGACATACATTGGTTACAACTCTATGTCTCATGTTCTAGTCAAGAACATGAATGGACGCAAATAACAATATCCGATTAAATCTCTGAAAGTAAATATTTAAATTAACCATTTAGATGCTTCTAATGAATGAAAGGAGAAGAGGAATGAATGACTTCGCTGAGCTTTGAATAAGTATTCAGATCACGGCGTACCTCATCGTCGCCGGGTTTTATCAGGCAATTCGTGCGCGGGGCGTGAGTAAGAAATGCTCAACTGCCTACATAATCATCTGTCAAGGCGTCTACATCTAGTTATTTTTATCGCGCAACAATGCATTACAGCTTACAGAGATTGGCGCCCACGCTACAATCAGCTTGACGAAAAGCTTTGATATACTATGATATGAACTTATATATACTATGCGTTGTCTATATATGTATAGGTTATGTATGTGTACAGTTGTATAGGTTGACTAGAGGAGGAGAGAGGATAAAAACGTGTTGTAAGTTTCACTGATACGTGGAAAATTGCATATGATTACAATTCCCACGATACAATGAGGCAAGTAACTCGTGCACTCATAGGCTAACAAATGCATGCGCGTTGATGGGGATGGCAACAATTAGTTCATGCATAGTATGGAGAGATACCTGACACGTACTCACATGTATAATTATATGTACCAGTGTAATAGACATCGTGGAGTCGCGTCTATGGTCGACGCCCTTTGCAGCAACTCTTCAAGTAACCTTTAGATCTACCTTAGAGACATTATGCAGGAATCTGCGCTTTTTATAAGCGTAATTGAAGGTCAAATATGCATAGAATTAGACACGAATATTATTAACATATTACATTTTTATTGATTGTAAGAAAGCTTATGCAATTTTAAAATTTATTCGTTTCATACTTCACGCCCACCCAAAACCTGCAAGGTTATTGAAATGAATAAATTTAAGTCGTGGCATTTAATAAAATTAATTAAACATAATCGCACAACGACATTGCTTAACTTAGTTGATTATTTGTCAATGAAGTGTGTGTTAAACAAGAAATAACTTGGTCTTAACATTCTGTCGACCAACGAAACGAACGATAATAAAGTAACCGTGATTTTATCTCATGAATTAAGTAAAGTCAACATTTTCAAGGGTAACTGGCTGAAATATCTGTTCGTAACATCTAAATGACTATTGAACATGAGATAGAAAAATCTGCGTAGAACAATTAATAACGTTCTGCGTATGTTGCACGCCAGACTTCTTTACTCACGATAGCATGAATACAAAGGGGCTTTTGGGACCGCGGTCCCGGTCCCGAAAGCCCCACGACTCCGTAGTCTGTTAATCAATTAAATTATATGAACTTATTTTAGAAACATGTAACAAATTAATTAATTAATTGTTATTTGTTTAATACTGGTCGGCAATGTTTGTTGTATCAGAACATGTAATGTTATGGAAATGTTGGAGATCAGATGCTGTAGTCGTTGTTTGTCTAGCCAGCGTATTGTCGGTGTTTTTATAAATAAACACCACTGTGTTGCTTCACGAGCTATGTTCTCTTGTTTATTTCAAGTTCATTGTTTTACAAAGGGCTTGCTGTTTAAAGGGCTCTAATGCGTTCGACCGGTACGGATCGCCGCGATTCAAATTGAGTCATGACATTATAACAAATACACTGGTTCAGGCTTTCAAATCTTTCACGATGTGTTTTTTGCGACTTTTCCAAAATAGTGAAATTTCCATCAGTTCCGGCTTAATGTGTGTTGTCTTTAAGGTTGGTCTCATCTCGTTTCTCCGACGGCCTCCCACACATCATCGCGCTCAGTATCTGGTTACTAGAGTTATTTTCAACACGGGCTTAAAAGCTTTTAAGGGAGCTCCCTTACATCATTATTGACTTATATTCGACTTCATTAATGTGTTACGTCACACATCTAATAGGCCTTGTACGTACAGACATAACACATACATTTGTAACTCAATTAAACATCTCTCTATTGAGTAAGCAAGGCAGATAATTGGAATCCGATATTAGTTTCGTAGATCGCCGATGTATTTGCTTATGTTTATCATTGGTTGTGTTGATTTATGGAATATTTAACTATAAATGTACGTAACTGCTCCAAGGGAACGTTTAGTCATATCCCGTGGCGCGTTCGGCGAACCGTTGTATATTGTTATTATAAGGCAACTTGCTGCCATGGCAGGCCAGTCACTCGTGTTAGGATGACGAGTTGCAGACTGTTCGTTATGCAGTATTGCCCGGAGCTCAAGTTAACGAGCTTGCTACCGCATTTACCACCCTGATTGGTTATCTTTAAAATTATCTGATAGTATCGCGGGAGTTGGAAAAGTGACTGAACTGCGTTGGAGACCTTAACTTTTTCATCACTCGCACATCGTGACAAGTTTTATATTAGCGATGATGTAGGTTTTAGAAGCCGGTTTTAACGTTATATGTGTATTTGTAATGTGGTGTATAAACATATGGGTTGCGAATGCAATATAATGTAGCAACTTTTTACTTATAATACAATTTTAAGACGTAAGATATGATATGTATGTTACACTGTAATAGCCATTTACTGTCGGATGGATTGCACAAATTTCATAACTATGTATCTGCCGTCTCTAGAATACTTGTTATCTGCTGATATAATTTTTATCTAATAGAATATGTTTATTTTCTATTGGAACCGTGAATGTTACTGCATCCCCGATGAACCTGTTGTAAAATTACTTACGTGATTCATCTTTGAAGGAAATGTTTATCTATTATCGAGGAAAACATAATGTTAAAGCCTACTAAATGGATGTAGTAATGCATACTCTTGAAACCTACTTCACTTTATACAATCGCCTTAGACTGAAGAGTCCGTCTATCGTTAGTCACGGCGCAAAGCTCGTAATAAGTTATCATTAGGGTCGTAAACGGTTCGGTCGGTATGTTATTTAGTAAACATATCGGTATTGCGACGCGGTCGCTCGTGCCCGCAGAGATTCTGCGGCGAGGGTGCGTGACTCCGCCCGAGATACCCACTCCGATAGCCGCCGGCTATTTCCAAAGCACGATGCGATGGGCTTGAGACGGTAATTCTTAGCGCACGTTCCTTTACTATTCCTAGGAATAGGACGATAATATTTTTTGCATGAAACTTAGTTCCTAACCTTTATAACTATACTTGGGTATAAAATTTATTGAAGAACTTGAAGAATACATGTATTTTCCAAGACTTATTTAAATGTAATTGTGAGGAAATTTTAAGTATAAGGAGGCTTAAAAGTTGAACTTACTGAAACCCCAAAAGGTTTGGTAACCCTTCCATTAGGCGTAGACTAGTCTCATCACATCAAAGAGCTGTGTAACAAAATATTTTTTAAATTATATTTTGTTTAATTCTAAAATAACGTCATAGGAATTAACTCACTAGGTCTGGGAACGAATAAAGAATATCAAGTGCAAAGTGTTCATTTCAAAAATGTATGATAATGAACCGAACAAAGGATCGCAAATGAATGTTAAAATTCACAGGTAAATTGTAAAATTTCGGAATGTTATGCGTATCCCTAATATAATAGCAAATGGTGATATTGTTTGTATCTCAATCACTTATGTGGTTCAACTAACTTTTTTGACACTCAAAATATAAGCGATATTAATGACACTAGAAACTAGAATATAAGTCATATTGCGTGCGCTGCGGATTGTCACCTGTCGCTCAGAGTAGAATCATTCGATCGTACAAGTCGTACAACCTATCGCAATCATCTTAGGCACATATCACACAATGCACTTAGCTTTTTATGTCGATAAATCAAGTGGGCGTATATAAATGTGTTTTCTATTAAACTTAACTCTTTAATTATCTTATTAACTCCAATAAACTTCCTTGGAGCGATTTGTAAGTGTTCACGTATTGAGATACGATAGACGATCATGAAGAAAATCCACTACTCTCATCACTGCTACGGATGGGTGGGCGTTACTTGATAACTTACTGGATTATTATAGTGTTGATATTGGATACAATTTTAATAATAAAGATAGACCAATACAGTAGAAAATTGTAATGAAACATTTGTCGTAGTTACAATACAAACCATTGATAAAGGATGCAACGAAAGTGAAGCTAACCGACGGATTATCTCTAAGGCTCGACTATTTATTTCATATAGTTTTTCGTCATCCTCATCATTAATTTTGTTCTCCTGAACAACATTGTGCATTCATGTATAAAATCACGCAGAATCGCTTCTCATTAAATAGCTACATTAGGTTGTGGTTAAAACCTAGCCCTCTTATAGGCTTTTAAGACATACTAATTGCATGTGTGCGTAGAAACCATGCTTTAAACCGTTTACCAATGTGAATCACTCTGGTCTAATAATAACCTAAAGATGGTTTTATAATCAGTTGTAAGTGATGTACGTTCGAGTTAAACATTTTGTACAGTCAAATACAATAATATTAAAATGAAATATCATATTGCGATATTTGTGAATGATTAAGGGTTGGAAAAGGAAGAAATATTTTTCAGCATTTAATGTATAAACATACTTGTATGATCCTATACCAGTTGTTAAAAGGACAATTATATTAAATTTTATTTTTCTAGTGTATGGTGTCATAATGTTAGTTATTTAATAGGCAAAAGAAATAGGGTTGTTGTACAAAAATAAATAGTTTATTGATATAGCTTGTACGTAGTATATTATCTACTCTGAGATATAGCCATTATATAAATGTGGTCGACTATCTACTGGCTGAGTCACTGTTTAATAGATTAAATGAAACGCATTAATCCAGTGGAGGCGCGCTCTCCGTATAGAGGACATTTATTACAGTCAATTACTCACATTGTCCTTTTGATGCACTTTGATGGCTGTAATAGGAAGCTAAGCTAATAATAAAGAAAGTAGGTCCAGGAGAGATCACTTGTATAGCATGCATCTAACGATGTTATGCCAAACATCAGTTATGCCTGTGAATACCTACTTCCAATGTAAAGTTGTTCAGTATCAAATATTGATATCAAAGCTATTTAAAAAAATCTTTAACTAAGTATCAATGTTACCTGTCCAATAATTTATTTAAGACGCACGAATCGCTTTTTTATGAGTTCCAGTCATTTATGTAGTTCGGTATGTGAGATTGAACCGCATTCCTCGTATTGAGGCAGTATTTTCAAATAGTTTCGGCCTGTGAAAAAACCTTATAATTTTTTTAGAATACTAAATTCCATCACTCTGTGTTATAAGGAATTCTTTGACATGATGCCCACGGCAACCTTCTATCATCTCACATTTCGGCATCGACGGGAGTTCGCTGCTTTTCCTTTGGAAAAGGTTGTGAAGACATTTTTGTAAGATCGGCAACACGCCATAGAGTATTAAATATATATAAATAAAAATGTAACAACTGATCTTCGGTCTTGGTAAGGTAATAACCCAGTGGAAAGTAGCTTACTTATATTGGCAGGCAAATAATATCGAAAAGTCGTGTGAAAAGGTCTTGTTGGTGGGTTAGTCCGTTGATGTGTCTGAAGCTGGACTAAATGCAGTTTCATCGCATTACGAGCTTATTTAATTTAATATTCAATAATGACTTATTTGTTGGCTTTTGAGTGGAGTTGGCTGTGAGATAAAAATACGATTTACAAATTTCGAACTAATATAACTTCTTGCTTAAGATTCTAAATGCAAATGCACTCTATAATTGCTTAAACTTCCTGTGAATATTTCTGTGGCAGGTGGCATGGCATCGTACCCTGTATTCCGTTATATTTCTCAGCCGTATTGTAACAAATACCTAAATACCACGCCTAGTTATACCTTTATATGGAAAATGAACAGATTTCATCAAACCGGGAGTATGATAATATAAATATCATAAGCTACTGCTTGCTACGTAACTACTGAAAATGTGCGAATGTACGTCACGACTAAAGTTCTTTCATAATTAGATATTTTAAACCTCTCATAATATATGTATATAACATTATCTAATGGTAACATGTTATAAATGTAATCAGATAAGAAGGGAGCTCCTTTCACTTTGATGTCAAGTACCTACATTACAATGTTTTGTTGCTTTTATATAATTGATTCAGATAGGTTTAATAACTGCCTTCGTCATTTTCAACCTAATTATAGAGATAATTATTCAAACGATTCTGTTTTGTTATTCATTTCGCCACCGCTTACAAAATCTTTCCATTCACGACAGCCTACCACTATTTTTCGAAGTCGCTAGTAATGTGATGACAGTGTAAGATAGGATTCTAAGTAAACAAAGTAAGAATTCTAAGTGGGAAATCTTAAGTGCCTCTCACGAAACGTAGGCCATCGTCAAAAGTCTTAATGATTGGGAATGCTATAGTGATATATATAATGGTATTGTACCGTCTAGGCTACGGTGACCGCTTATCATCAGGCCGGTCGTCTTGGTGGTATATAACAGGTAAAACTAAGTATATATAATGCAAAATCATTACAATATTATATCATAGATTTCCGTCATGTTGTTCACAGATAGCGCCCCATGCGCGGTCAGTGGCGCAGCAGCTGGTGTCCCACTGTCTTGGGAGCCATTCTACTGCGTATTGCAGCAGGACAGGCGCGTCCTCACCGCTTACACCAGTGAGGAACTTGCTGTGAGTATACCTTACATTCACTAATATCATCATCACTAGAAATCATGAATTCTAGTTATAGGAAACGACTCCACCAATCTAATACATACAAATTCTAGATATGTGTGACGTTGTGCTGTATTTATTATGAAGATAATAGAAAGAAAAATAAAAGATACGTTGAGGTAAAGTAAATTAATATCGCTTATATGGCCGTTCTTGGGTCTTAAATATTGGGTCGTAATTTCTAAGAATTTTTAGGCACTAAGATGATAGTATTTGCAGTTTCGGTTTGATCCGTGCAGGTCACAGTTTATTACTCTCCTATTGTATTCTAAGCATATATCTAGTATCTATGCTAGATAAATTGTAAAGATTGTTTAGTTAATAACTCTCAAATACACACAAAGTTACGATTTCAAGCGTATGTTTTAAGTATAAATAATCTTAACCAGTAAGAAAATTAAAACATATATTCATTCAGCTTAATAATGGCTCATTAACTTTATTTCCTTTAATCCAGTAGAGGTAATGTTGACATTTATAAGGTTCACCAATTACTTCATATATAAGTTGTTAAGCTGTACAACCAGTGGTAATCATTTCGGTTCGACTAAAATATTTAAAATAATGTTTCGCCAAATTATCAAATTGATAATAAATAATTACGTTAAGTAAGAACAAGAAATTGATTTTAAATTGAAAATTTAAAATCAATTTCTTGTGATCTATAACGCTAATCGACAGTATCCAGGATGTAATGTTTTTTCTCGTAACTAGGTATGCTAATGACTAGTTTTTTTGCAACGATACTAGCCGCATAATATTCAGCTGGCATGGGACAGTAAATAGTGCCTTCATGAAGGCGGTTATCCATGTAGTCGAGCACCCGAAAACCGGATGTGATGTGTTGCTAAATATGATGGCAATAGAGCGTAACGTAGTATCAAACTGGACTGACATGTTTTGTGTGATATTGTATTCGTGGCCAGGTAGCTACATTATTTAGTGGATCGGAGAATAATTTTCTGGTTGTATTATTCCGGTTACCCCATTCGTTCCGGTTTTTCATATGCCATTTGGGCTAAAGTTTTTTTAGAAAGAAATTATATCTGGTGGGTTTGCGTAATTGGTATGTTGCTATAATTTACAGGCCTATATATAAAAAAATGCTAGTTTGGGCCCCGATGGCGCTGTGTTACATCAGAATAGCAATGGTAGACGAAGGCACAACTTACGACAATAACTACTGAACTTAAGAAATGCTAGTACATACTTAGTTTCCCAGTCTAAGTATAATTATGTAGGTAGGAATACCTCTTTGTGTCAACATTTCAAGAAATGTACAAAAAAAACTTTATTGCTTGATTCTCAAATTGGTAGTTCACTTGTGCTTCGTTTGTTCCGCTTTCCTAATCTAGTTAAAGTTACTTATCACTCTGTAGTTGACGCCGACCACATTTTTACTTCTACTAAATATCATTGACGCTACCAAAGTTAATTGACTCTAAAAACTGCAAGTCGCTTTGCAATTTCTAAATTACATAAATAGATGAGTCGATATAGTATCGTATGTACAGAATTTCATGCTTCTAGACCGACTGGCTTAGGCTGTGCGTTGTCTATAATTAGCCAGTCAAGATAAAGTGTTTGTTCTTTGATCTTTATTGATGCCATTAATTATCTCTCTCTCATTGTTGTCTCAACTAATTACTCATAGAGGAGGAAGTAATATTAGATCTGATTCAATTTAAGAAATTGGGGATTACATTCGGTGACTTTTTTTTGTCAGTATTTACATGGAGACTGCTACTGTACTAGCATAATCATCACTACAAGTCCTTCACGGGGTAGAGAGTATAGAGCGCTTCACTCTTGACTTGCACACCCCTTTTGCTTCTTTTATATTCATCAATATCATCATATATATCCACTGGTTCAGAGTATTTTATATCTAAGATTAATAACTTTAGTTAAGATTCACTTTCAATTACCCGGTGTCTGTATACATTTCACCATAATTGGCCCATAAAACAAAGAGATATGATTCAATTTGGGTGTACTCTTAATATCTTCGATTACGGTATAAACTGTAGCAGGCAGACCCATTACATTTTGAGAGAAAGCAGATTTGCAGAGCGCTCTTGCATTGCTCACCGCTTTACTTTTGATTATCATCATTATTGTAATTATGGGCATATGGAATTAAATTTTATTACATCAGCATCAGAGTTTGTCGTAACAGTTAATTTTATAAAGTTACTGCTTGGTTAAATTACATCCACAAATTACGGCTGATAAGATTGTACTTAAGTGTCATTTTCATTCGAGTAACTCGTCGTCATTGCATTAACTGGGTGAGCACATTGAAGTCAATAATTCGTTTAAGCTTTATAATATAACTGCTTCAGTCACGAATGGCAGAGACTTTGTACGCACGACTGAAGCCTTCAATGCATTTGGCATACTTCCACTGTTTGAATAAAACTTAATATTTTAGTCTGAGTCTACTTAGAATTGATAGACCAATGTGATTATTGATAGTGGTTTGGTTCATTGCACTTGCGTGATGCGTCAAGAACAAGATAATGCTCAATCTTAACATATCACACAAGACAACATAACATAACAACGTTAATCATAACTTAACGTCGTGTTTTTGCTTTATTCTTGAGAGTTTTGCATACTTTGAAGTATCCGTTTTGGTCCGAAAATGGAGAACATTATTGGAGATGCCAGTGCGTCGAGCACAAATAAGCAATTGCGATGCGTAGGCGCATGCGCCCGCTTTGAATAAATCAAAATTAAGCGAGCGTCGCACGAGGAGAGCTCCAAAAGGATCGGTCTGAAATTGTATTCAATTTCTTTTTATTATATTTTACGGTTCCATTCACTTGAAAGTTTCTTATATTTGTGAATACATAGGCGAATTTAAACATACCCTGATAGGCAACAATTGATTACAAATAAATTGGATTTATTTAGGGACATGAAATAAATTGCCAAATGAAATAAGTAAAACCCATATACATACAATGGTTTTACTTATTCTTAGATCTGTACTAATTAGACCTAGTTTCTGGGTTAAGTAAGTCCATAATTTTGATGTATGGAGATGACATCCTAATACCAAACCCATCCTACGTGGTTAATCAGAGGCAGGACGTCTTCGAACAATGAGAACGGAAACTCGAAGTGAGCGTGTTCCGCTTCTCACGAAGATGAACGAGTTTTTAGACTTTGCTATTACTTGATGGATTGTCATCATACACGATTACCTACACTGAGCCTGATCGTTATATAACGGTTAAGTAACACTTTACAATGGTTTGTTTACGTTATAATAAGGCAAAAGGAATTAATTAGTAGCATTGCCTTAACCCAGCTGTGGGACACTGGGTGGTTACTTTTTTTCTTAGTATGCGGTCTGGGAACATGTACTTAAATAAAACTAATTATCCCCGGAAGTACCGGAATCCAAGATCCTTTTGCCTGATTTCTGTTGCGAATTTTACTTTAAGGTAAATGACCGTCTGCCATTTGACGTGACTCGAGTACAAATCCCGACTGCACTATGACAATAAAGTTTGACTGGAATCTGATTAAATTTAATTATTGTATTGTATTGATATAAATTTGTATTGTTACACGCTGCCGACCAGTCCTTCCCCGGGTTTTATTTGGATACAAAGGTAAGGTACTTTGTGTTAACAGTTTGTATGACACTTTCGTTATCTCACTCCAATAAAATCATATGTTTTGTTCAGTGTGTCTCGTTAGCCAACCAGCTTTTGTTTAACGCCTTTCGTTCATAGCATTTCGTAGAACTAGAACCTGTACCATCTTCATCCATTGAAATAAAGCTTTTTATTCATGCCCTGATTTAAATGGAAACAGATCGGGTGATGTCATGGCCATTTTGTGAAGCCACATGCGCGAGGGACCGTAGCCGGTCGGCCAAATGTTTAATCCGAACCAACACCATTGTCGTTCTAAGTTGACCTTTCAGTTTTCATTATAATTAGGAATATACCTACCGATTAAAATAAATACTCTACTTACGAATATTCACTTTAAAATATGTTATAACAAAACTTGAGATTATAGGCATGAAAATGGTTGAAATTGAGAATTTCTTCCTACCATATCTTGACGATCGATGAAGGGTAGGTATTATACTTAGCGCAGTTAATTCGATCACCATTCGTGTCAATGAAGAGTTACGCTATGCAGATAAATAAGTAGCTGCCGGCTGTATGGTCGCAAATTGTGAAAAACTTGACCATGGAGCAGTATAAGCAACAATATTAACTTTTAATTAAAAAACATTATGGATGTAAGTGAGTGCAAGCGAGTCAAGTATTTCCTTCTACCTAAATGTACAGATAACTTCAATGGCTTTTCTCAGACCCGGGTCAAGGAAATACCGAGGCTATGCATGCAACGAGCTTTAAACGTTCACAATTTTGCTATTCAGTTTCATGTACATGACTATAACGGAATTCGAGTTGAGGACGATGTTTCGATCAGAGTTTATCGCACGTGTGCACTGTGCGTTATGCAACACGTTCATTGTTCATCTAGGGTCGTTCCTAACGTGTATGGCCTATGTGGATTATCTATCTACGTTGTAAAGTATGCCCGCTATATTCATGTCAACATGGCTATCAATATTCTATAAACGGTAGGCACCGCTCTGTACTCTGGGCGCTACTAAAGTTGTGTTGTTTGGTCTTTTTAGTTATTTTTTTGTTAGACACTCACTGGTAATGTATGTATAACATCTATATTTGGTATGCAACTGCAATGCTGTGTTTCTGTCAGTTAGTTTTTCAGAGCTCCTCAAGGAAACGCTTGTGCTGGCAGCAATTATAACATATGAGGATTTCTCGGGAGCAATATGGTTGGCAATGCGCTAGCGAAACCCTTGGTTATTGCTAGCGACTATAGGCTCCGGTGATCGCTTACCATCAGACGGCTCGTTCGCTTGCTTGTCACCTTTGTAGTGTAAAAAAAGAGAATATTTCTGCATTAGATTGATGTTCTTAAGAAAAAAAAGTTACTCCCAAAAGTGGACTATTGGTACAAAAAGTTTTACTTTCCGTAGATGGGTTTATGCAGTTGATAATAGCTCAGAGTAGATAATATACAATAAGTAATATTTAAACAAAATTTACTAAAACTTATACAACCAAGGAACTACGGAGAGCAAAGTAATTTATTATCAGTCTTTGACTTATTCAAATAGTTTAATATTGGTTCATCGAATGCAAGTAAATGTTACGTATAATCCTTGACCAAGTCGACGGAACATTTGCTGAGCACAAGATAAAGTAATTATGTTCCCATGACTCTGTTTGGCAATAAATCATTCCTTTCACACTTTTGGTACCTACACGGTTTTTGGAAGGATACATAAAAATAATGTACTAAAAATATCAGACAACTGATACAATGCAGCAAAGCAAGCTACTGTGCAAGTAGCTGAGTGAGTAATAAAAATAGTAATAAAAAATTTGGGGCTTGACTTTTGGTTGTAGGAGTTACCTATTAGGATATTATAGTTAAAAATAGATTGCTTATACCTTCTGTATATACTGACCTAGTGTCTGATAAATATGAAAGTTACAAAAATATTAAATGTAAAATATTAATATTTTAAAATTTTATACGATGTCTAGGGTTATTACTCTATCCATACAAATCTAAACATGATATTATACGACGAAACGATTATACCTATTACAATATTAATTGTAAATTAACTTGGTGATGCAACTATTTTGATGCCAATTTTTAATCAACACAGTGGAATAAAAATTTGCTATTAGCTGTAGCAAATAATACTAAAGTAAATATTCCAAATGACTTTTTTGTATTTTCCTGTAACTCTAATGTGTGAGTTGGACAAACTTTGACCAATGAGTAAAGTCGCCAGGCAACTTGGTGCTTCTTTTGTGCTTGGTGCTGTGTAAAAGTAATCATGCAGACATTGCAAAACACGTTGACTCTGTTTATAAACGTATTCCAACTTGTAAAACACGGGCCCACCATGATCTGCTGTCATTACAAAGGGCCGGCCGCGTTTCTAATTTCATGCTTTCTCTGACCTATTTATAGAAGTGTCTATTACTAGGTGCAGTGCCCGCTTGTTGATGCTACTTACATAGCGTAAAGTTGGGGACACATGTCTTTTGCATTATTCGTCTCGTCTGATACAACTCATACAACGCCCACACATAAAATAAGAACTTTAGGACATGTTCGTAAATCAAATGTGTCGTGTTGTGTCCCGTGTGACGAATGTAGATATATACTTAGCTTTGTTTGGTAACAAGGAAGCTTCCATGTAATTGGGTCATATTCGTTGTGTTCCACTTCTCGTAGTTAATATGTGATGTACTGTGCGTAACTATGTTGCGTTTTATTACCATCTAAATGCATGCCGTTTTAAACGCATGTTTAGAAATAATATACATGAACGTATATTGAATTCCATTCTTATATGAAGCAATTAAGTATAATTAATATACGTTCTTTGTGGTAATTGTTTTAATGGAACACTTCCTTTATAAAACGAGTGAGCTATTTAAAGGTTAGAGCTTGAAAGCTTTGTTTATGCTATGTTGTTCGTGCGTTACAAGTATATATTGTGCTGACTTCACGCCTTGTTTGCAGGGGTAGGCATAGGTAAGAATGATCCACCCACCCACTGACGATATCTTCAAAGAGAAGTGGGTGCTGACTGAAATTATGTCCTAACGTGGTGGTGAGCTTCTCAAACCATTGCCTTTCTTCAATCATGTAGGCTTTATAAAATACATAAACTGTTCTCGTCACGTCTCAATCCAAGCAAGCGTTCAACCGCTTCGGACACGGAAGCGGCAATTGTGTAATGATAATAAATTAAACTATTTATTAAGTGCCTAAAACATGTGCCTTAAACATCTTTACATTTAAAAATACGGTGTGCGTATGTGCGTTATTAATCTCATGCTAAGCGGTTTGGTTGATTTTGACTTTGTTGTGCTTCTAGGTGGGTGGCACAAGGCATAGAACGACTCATAAATATACTGTAAAGCTAGACTATCTGTGAACACACAGTAGACTAGGTGGACTATCGGGTGACAGTACCCACACACGTCACGCGCCTACAATTTCCACCGTTCACATCGTCTGTCATTCTCCGGATTCTTTCATCGGTACTGTTATGAGTCCATTGTACACGTATGTGCTTATGCTATGGGTACTTGTGGATATTATGACATGTAACTGTATTGCTATCGAGCTTGGTAATGGCTGTCATTATAACTAAAGTCATTGAGATAATATGCACGTAGTGCACTAGAGCAGGTGCGTGCTTTTGGGATATTATTACTACAGGAATAAATATCGGCTAGATGGTCTATTCTGTTTGTGCATACCATAAATATTATGATCATTGAATGCTCGTGGGCTACATTTGTATCAGGCTTTCCCACCAATCTACTTACAGAATACCTTTCAGTAATTTTTGGGTTATATGATATATAGGTGTTACATAGGTCGTAAGGTCAAATGCATGTTATTTATATACCATAGTTATATTTTCTATGTTATCTGATTCCGCTTTTCCATAATACTCAATTCAGCGGGTAGTTATTATTAGCATGTAATGTTAATAATAACATAAAAAAAAAGAAAATGTCTTCTTTGCAGACTAAAATATCCAACTTTGAGTTAGTGAGGTGCACGGACGGCAACTAACAAACCCAGGGTTGGTCAATACTCAATACTATCGTAATTTCGTTCCTTTTACCGCCGTCGCCGTCTCTCACTATGTAAGAAGATATGGAACATTGAAACGGTCCGTATAAGGCCTTGCCGTGATCGGATCAACAATCTAAATAGCAATGCACCTAGTCGAGTTCCCACGGAAACCGGCCTATCGACTTTTTAAATATTTTTTTGTGACACAATATAGCAGCCTTTTCAATTAAAAGTGAAAGCATGAATCATGGGGTTCATATCAGTGTATTTCACCAGATGTTCCAATAACAAAATACATTTTGTTTTGTTTTGCTTCATGTGTTGTTCGTTTCCTTTGTCAAAATTTTGTAATCTATCTTCATAAAATTTCAACATAAATCGTTGTTTTCAGGCAAATAATAACAATGGAGAGTATTCATCGCGGAGTTTACCCAGAGTGAGGCTTGACAGTGGAGCTCAAGTGGGAAATGCAGGCGTCAGGCTACGGTGCTGGGCCGCGCCGCCCTCCATCACCGAGGAAGAAGTTGAAGATGAAATCGACGATGATGCTGTGTCGTTACGAGCAGTACCAGCTCAAGGTAAGCTGAGTTTATATTAACAGTGTTTATAACACGGCTTTGACGTATAAAAATGAGTGAAAAATACTTAAGCTTCTGCAGCGCCATCTATTGATTAAATATAGTGCTATAGTTATTTTCGACTCGACTGCTACTCGACTACTCGTCGCTAGATGGCAGGCGATTACAAAAGTTTCACTCATGGACGTAAAGATGGAGTTAGAGGTATCTAAGTTTTTGCTTTTTGTACAGATAACTGCAAATGTTATACATGCTTATATTTACTTGTCCTGGGTTTGCTTCCCAGGTCAGACTAAAATTAAGTAATGGCTTACTATAGACTAGTTGATCATGTAAACTACTTGATATTTGGTAAAGCTCGGGTTCGGAATGTGAAAAGTATATTTTTTTGCACCATGCCTGAAGAATGGCGATCTGCTCTTCACGCGGCACGTTGGGCTTCGGACCTATAAACTCTTCGTTGGGAAGTGAATGTTGACTGATTACATAAACACCTCTGCCTACCCTTCAGGAACCCTTTCGGATAGGGAAAGATATTTTTGAAGATTTATTACATTACGGGTACCCTATGGTATGGGTTATTTGGGACTTGATTTTGTAACGACTTGGTTTTTAGTTGCACCGAGCCAGCGAAGGGCGGGCACCGTGACGCCCGGGCACCCATCCGGCACCGATCGATTACTTGAGTTTCACGCCCCTTCTGCATACTTGCTCTTACGACTCTTTTTATCCACAAATATAAGATTACAAACAGCTCCACATTTTTATGACTAGTTTTTGTTTTTGACGGTCATTCCATCACGGTGCAGTGGTTACACCATTTTATTAGGAATCGTTGTTTGATAACTTTGTTCATTTTATTTATTGAACCAGTCACAAATTAAATTTGCCAAAATAATCTCAATAAATAATACTGCTTGTCGTACAGAGCGACTTCGTCAACGTCACATATAACAATACACAGGTTTTTGAAATTCCGCGGAAGGATCAAGTCAAAAAACTTCCCTAATTTGAGATCATTTATTATATGAATATGTAGGATAAGATATTAGTGAGGCATCATACTAAAGATAGCCATCGATTGCGAAACACAAAGACACACACAGAGTAAATAAATCTTGATTAGATTATGTACAAAATTAGTTAATTAATCAATATTGGATATTTAAGGCAAAAAAAACAATATTGCGATTGAACCCGGTCAATCCCCTGCCCTGTCTGGTACAATCAAGCCAAAATGGGTACAATTAGGGTCCGGCCGGTTTTAATTGACTTCACTCCCTCCAGCCTGAGTATCACTCACAATCAATCTCGTTCAAGTGAAATGCGTATCATTAGATAGGATCAGGTCGGGTGGGAATGTTGTAATAATTCAACCGCCCTAGTATTTCTTCCAAAATTGTTAAAGTCGGCTATTGTAAAAGCACCTCAACAACCTATAGGTGTTCTTAGTAAAGTGGTATATAGATACATAGCCATTTCAATGTATAGTTATTAATATAAGACTACTTTCTGTTCCGGTTCAGAATAATCTTTTTAAAAATCTTTTTTAGCTTAAAAGCTATTGACAACGAGCTTAATGATAAAACAAATTAAACATTTTTTTCTTTGCCACAGCAAAGTATGGTCGGTGTAGCTAGTTTTAGTAAAACCGTTTAAAATGATAACGTGTAACACGACAACCCGTGTTACAGGCCTGAAATGGTTGTTAAAAATATGCAATTGGACGGGAGGTACTCGGTATGCTTTAGGTAGATGCATCCGTTCACTTAACAACGAGGACATCGATCGATATGCATAGTAGCAACAGTCCCATAATCCCTTCATAACTATACAAACACACGTCTATAAGTAACTATATTGAAGAAATCGGTATATATAGGTCTCTCTTTGTTCCAAAGTAAAGTTTTATTGTAAGGGTAAGTGATTTCTCATCCTAGTCTACGTAGGCGGAATGAATGAGTAATAGAAAAACCACGGACATTCAATTTGCGTCAATTGCACACAAATTAATGAAACATTGAACTTCTGAGATACGTGTTTTATTGTTATTAACTTCTTAGACTAAAAAAAGTGTATTTTAAATACAAACTAGCAACGCCCCGCGGTGACAGTTGTCTTTTTCTTACACAACATGTTTGACACTCTATATTTCAACCTTATATATTTTTGGCAAGAAAAGTTCTATGGAATATAAGACCCCCACATAAAGTCTTATTTTTGAGTAAATAATATATGTGCTAAATGCAAAGACTGCCAAGTTAAACATATTAATGAATTTGTTGGAGTTTTCAATAAAAACGAATTAATCTTGACTTGATCTTGAAGCCTTGAAGTCTGTGGACGGTGTTAAGAATTTTGTTTAATCATAATAATATGAAGGTTAAACGTGCATAATGAGTTCCCCAGTTTACTATTCTTGACTAGTGTTAGTTAAAAAGAAATTTCGAAAGAGCTTAGAAAATTCTTCACCTGTCCGTTGGCGACGTGGGTTTGTCAGTTAGAAAGCACAGCGGTCGATTGATGTCCCAGAAATAGCGGACGCTACTTCACGAAAACTAAATTCTAATTTCATACACAAATGTTTTTTGTTCTCCACACTCCGGTCCGTCATATTTATGGTTCAGAATCACTTGCATGTGCTATACATCCAAAGACTACAAAACTAACACTATCTTCATGGCCCTTAAAGGTGATATGCACCAAAATACAAGTGCAAGTTTCCTTAAACATAAATGAATTATTAACGATATCGTTTTTTAGTAATTAAATAAAAACTCATGCGCCTTATTTGACCGTTGTCTCATACTGTTGATTATTTATGTCATATTTAAAAATAACTTGTGTCATCATTTCCTTTTATGGCACATAAGGACGAGGAACGGCCCTCCTTTAGTGTGGAGCTACATCGAACATATTGAATACGGTATTCATTATGATCGAATACCATATAATAAATGTATATATTGACTGCTACTGGGTGAACATGACAAAGCTTACAATACCAACTTGCAACAATCGTAGCTGTCCTCCGTCATGAGGGCGATGGCTTCGATTCCTCGCGTTAGCTTCGTGTGTGACTCACGAGGGCTTATAGGGAAGTTAGGCGGCTTGCACACATATTTCCTATGAACACTGACGTGCGCCCTGAATAATAATTACAATATTCAATCACCATTGTCTGTCTACAAACATAGCGGGCTTCCTAAACCTAAATATTCGTCTAACTACTTACAATATTGTTATTTATACTACGGGGATTTCATTAGGAAATACGGGTTGATAATTTAATACATAAGCACCGGACATATACCTAACAGGAAAATGAAATAGTACGTATTAGAGAATACTAAGTATAACAACAGGTTTTTGTACTTTATACAAGTAATATATACATAATATTTTTTCTAAATAATTTTAACCTATATATAAGATCCAAATATATACCATACTGGAATTCCAAATCATATTTTTTTTCATATTTTAATCAGCAAGCCTCTTTAGGCTCGGTACGTAACAAATATTTGGCCGAGTGGCCTGTAATAATACTTTTCTCGTCTTTATATGGCCTGAGGTTTTCTATAGTCAATTAAAAAGTTGACCGCGCATGCTCACAGCCTTAAAAGGGTGATCTTGTCTCGCAGACGTACGTTATTGAACTTTCATGAACGATATATCCCACGTTATACTTAAGTATACAGGCTTCAGCCAGACATACAGGGTACACTCAGTAAGGACTACAGCTACAGAATATTATCCGGTACATATAAATGTTTCTATTATATGACGATTTAGTTAAAGGAAGCAACAAATTATACCTACGGTAACGTATTTATAAACATAGCTAAAATGGGTGATGTTTCATTCTTCCCGTTTTGTTATTGCTGTGTTGATCATTTGTAACAATTATGAATATTTCACTAGCTGTTAGAGCACCATTGAGTGTCATTTGTATTGAATAAAATACCTAGTTTTGATTATTTATACTTCATGCCTCGATACAAATTAAATAATTTATATGCGAAAGACTTTAATGTCTGTCTGCTTGTCACCTTTTGCAGCTAAATGTTTATGATATTTAGCTCGGCTTGCATCAAGTTAGAGGAATATGCACGCCACTTTTACTTACGGAAACATGTCTATCACCTAGACGAAGGCGACGTTACCGGCAGAAAGCTTATTTATTACCAATAAGGTAAAGTTAAGTCAGTTTTGTACTTACAAAACGTAGTTAGTTTGAAGTGCATTTAGAACTTTTTGGATGTATTAGTTAAAATAAAGGAATATATTTCAAATTCCGAACAAAGAGTTATTATGTTAAAAGCAAGTATTTTAAACGAATGGTCAAAAATATAGAATCGATTCATTAATATCATTTACCGTGTCACTTACGAATATAGCAGGCGGGGATGTCAACGCGCCTGAGTCATTAACGCTGTTTCAATAATGGATACGGATGCAGTTGCAGCGGCGGCGGCGCGGCGTATCAGTCGACGCAGCGGCTGCGGGGCCTGCGGGTGATAGATACTCTATTGTTTCTGATACTAGGGATGACACGTGCCGAGCCTTAGAGAAATAAAAAACTCACATATTTTTTGAATATTGTGTACATAATTTATTTATTTGGATCAGGCATTGAGGTCTAAGAAATGAAATAATACAAGCTTATTCCCGCGTAGTAATAGCAAGATATACCAAATATAGTCTCCATCTCAAACATGTATTGATAATGATAAAAGCTTATAGTTGTTTTGTTTATATTGAGTATATGTGTATGTAACACACCACGACATAAATAAAATACACCACACTTATTACGAAGCAGTTATTTAATACCATAGCACTTGATTGACTTTCACTTGATTGCATATAATAGAGTGAACTATGAAACATCATTCAATGTATAGCGCGATTTGAATGTTAATTGTTAACAACAAGCGGAAAATTACATACAATCATTAAGTTGTGACGCCCCTACTTTTCTCTGAGTCAATGGCGAGCGGCACGCGGCGGCTGGCGCGCCAGTATGTTCCACCGCTTCCGACCTGCCGCACTTCGGCAGTGAATCGGGTTTCTATTTACAAAATAAAAAAAAAGTTTAATTAATCAATATAAATTAAAAGTAAACCGAATAGGTTCATAATATCGCATCCACAACTTTTAGTGAAAAAAGTTTGAGTGCATTGCGTCGAACCTCCATAATATTACTATGTGATGATTCAGTTGTACTTGTGTTTGTGATTCGATCAGCTGTTTGGAATACTTATTGATAGCAAATGGTTTCTGTTGACATTTATTCTCGGCTTCAGGTAAACAGTTTAGATTACTGACTAAATTAGAACTATATAAAACATATACGCTTCTCGTTGAAAAACCTTAATTAGGGGCATACTTGTTACTTATAAATCTTATATATACACATCAGCAATGGAAATAAAAAATATGTGTTCACTTTAGGGCCCTAATAAAGCAATAAGCCTTCTGGGAAGCAAATAAATTGCATCATACAATATCATAATCAAATATGGATTCCATCGTATTCCATTGTATGAACTCCATTGGTAAACAATAGTATTTACTGAAGTATCTGCATTATTCTTATCAAGTGTCAATCTGTACTTTGTACAAAAGATATTTGATAGTAGATTGATTCCGTACAACGCAAATTGTATTTTTATTTCTCAGAGTACGGACTCTTTCACAAACCACAATATAAATAAGTCCAAGATACTCATACTTGAATAGTCAAGATATTCCTCATGCATTCAATATACGTACATTGTCTTATGTAGATAATTTACGGATTGAATATAGGGTCTTTGCTCTCAACCATATTTTTCAATGGAAAGAGCGTTCTATACCGTCACCTGCAATTGGGTAATTGGGTCTTATATAGCTATCAATGTAATATAATAATATGTACCAAGTATACCAAGTCCGATACGTATTTTGATTGAAACCTCCATGGTCTCACATGAAAAATATCAGAATAATAATATAATATGAGTATATAAATGTATAGTATACACATTACGTGTAGTATAATTTATAAGGAGGTAACCTTCACAAGTTGTTTTGATAAAAAAAATGAACATTCATCACGGACAGTTGGTCTCTCTGTGCCATGTGGTGCGTAGGAGTCTGTCAAACGCAAGTTCACACCAGCCTCTATGGACAACTATTCTCATTAAAATAAATGACATGAAATGATGATTTAGAAACCTTGTGGCACATCCGCTTAATATGCAGAAACAGCTCGCCTTGATGACTGTCATTATGCTGGACACATTTAGATGATAATGGTTTAAATACTTATGATACAGCTCAAGAATAAATAAATTATCCTATTATATATCAATATTATCAAGTATTATAAACCATAAGTTATAATTATACTTATAGAAATCTGTGTAAATTAAACCCGATTCACTTAAAGATAACGTTATTGTCATACAAAGCTTTTGATTTAAATATGTCACTGGTATGTGATAGTATAGTATAGTATAGTATAGTATAGAGCGGTACTACTAAACATGCAATAACATGTACACAGCCAGATGTAATAAATAAGAAGCATAATAAAAAACATTTTTTTTCGAGTACAAGGCTCTTTTGCTCTTTATATTCAGTGCACTCAGATAATTCCGACTACATTAAGTATAGTAAGTAACAACATAAAGATGAAAGTCCTGACAATCAGAGCAGAGACTGCATTGCAAAGCCATAGCTACTGAAGTCAGAATAATAGGAAAGTAGGTTTCTAGTTGTAAGATAGATAAACCTCTGTCGCTTAACGTTAATATGAATAAGTATATACCTATTCTTTGAGGGAATAACCGAGCGACTATCCACAGGACCCGTTACATAATTGCCGTTACTTACTACGCGACCGGGACTGAATGAAATATGTCTACGATTGTGGATATAGTTTTCCTCTAACCTCGACTACAATACTTACGCTACGTATAATCCATTTAACGTAAGACAATATAAATATAGAAAATAGACACATTTATCTTATCCGAGTGAACGAACAATATTATGTATGTCTCTCATTGTTGGTCGTCGTTATTGTAGTGCTCCTAGATAATATAACATAGGTACTTATCACACCATAGAAAGTTCGAACTTTATGCAATACTACCGACCCGCCCCAGCTTCGCACGGTAAATACCTACAAAACACAAATTAATTATACATAAAAAACCTTCCTCTTGAATCACTCCATCAATTAAAAGGTACAGTATCACCGTATCAATATCCGTTGCGTAATTTTAAAGATCTAAGCCTACATAGGGACAGACAGATAGCGGGAATCGACTTTGTTTTATATTATGTAGTGAAGTACCTACAGCATATACTTGGATCACAGCGAATATTGCGTAAAATGCCGTGCTTCGATCGAATTTCGTGTCAAACTTCATCGGTATCTCTCCGTTAAGTGACCGTACTACTTCCTGCTCTATGATGCAATGAACTAAATTAACAGTTTCTTCCATTCGTTTCGAGATCTCTTAATTTCCCTATCAGAGTATAGTCAATATGAATTTCTATTGAAAGCATCAGCGCGGGCGATCTGAGATGTGGTCACGCGAGGGGATTCGATGGGCATACGCTTTCTGTATTTGTACGCGGAACGCCTTGCGTTGCGTCTGACGATTGGTTTGCAACCTTCACGGTATATTCTGCCATCATTTCGCATCACGCAACTGAAAACGGTAATTTTTTACAATAAAAATAACTGCAATTTTTTGCTTCATGAAACATTTTATATGCAGTTAGCAACAGTTATTGGTTTTGTAAAGTCCAAGAATTTGAAAATATGCAGCATGGAACGAATCGTAGTATTGACTCTGCGAAGTCCCTTCATGCTTTGGAGGATAAAGTAGACGTTTCCTCAATTTGTGTCCCTTCCCTGTTCTGTACACCTCCTTAACCTAATAGGACGATTGCTAAAGTACGGTGCACACGTATGACTTGAATTCAATGTCAAATGTATTAAGACAACGTTTTGACAGCGCCTTAGGTGGCCTTAGACATCGTTTATCCCCAAGTAGTTTATCTATGAATTAACTATACAAACTAAAGCTTAGTCATCTTCATCTTATTAATCGAATGAATCAACACATTACATATATACTCGTACTACATCTGCGAGTGCAATGAGATTTCCCATCGGCAACCGTTCAGCTCAGGAACCATTCGACTTTTCTCTTTTATTAGTTTATGGGTAGATTTTTCTGTCCATGCCTTTAAGTAATGCTGTAATAAATTAAGTGGATATTTGTAATCCTTTATAGCATCTGTATAGGGATGAATTTTCAAAAATGATTTATTCCCACGCTGTTAAAGGAGGCATGTCCTGTTAAGACTGTGAAAAAATATTAAGTAGGTAGATTATACATATAGGTAGACTTCACATACTAATTACTAGCAGGTCGACTATTGTGTAATAATAGCCTCTCACGTAATCTAAAATTATCATATCAACGAGGCAGAAGTTGTCAAACGACATTAATTTCTCGGCGGTGAAACCTTAGCGATCTTAGCGAAAGTTGAGTTGATTGGCCATGTCGTTATAAACGTGTATATTATGGAAGTAGACGCCAAAAGTCCACTGTTTTTCATGCCATTACATAAATCTTCAAGATCGATCTCGATGTTCGAGAAAACTTAATTGATTAAATTAGTCTTCACTAATAGACGTTGCGTTTATCATTTTTTTGTAAGAGTGCATGTAATGGCTATTATTTCTATTGAGTTACTTATTTCGCAGCATTTCGGGGAAAGAAAATCATAAACTAGCAATATGAAATCCTATAACACATAACTAAATGCACAAAGTTGATGCTAATGTTTCTAATTTCACCAAAAGACTGTATGCAGTTGACGAGATCGTCAGCGAAGTCATCGTTTTGTGTTCACCGAGGGCCTAAAAATACGACATAACGCTCTTATATATTCCGCATAATGTTTATTATTTGGAACGACCATGGTATACGCAGATGACGGCGCCGTCTGTATGAACCATGGAAATCGGAATAATACGATATTATTCTTATTGATGTGGTATGAACAGACGTTTGTTTGAAAGCAAGATTCTTTGATGAAACAATTTTCCACGTCATTTACTTCGTTAGACGCCGCTTAACTGTAATTTTATTAGCATTAGGGAGCATGATTATATATATTAGAGATTTAGACATGGCTTTTAAATTGCATGTTCATCTAACTTCAACCCTCGCATTTTGGCAAACCCCTGGCGTAATTAATCAGGCATTTTATCCAAAGGGTGACCTAGGCGATCCCCTTTGTGCCTGCGGATTTTGCAGGGGATCGGGAATCCATTGAGGTGCACTTGTATGCTCAGATAACTAGTCTTATGCGTATGCATTAGAGGTTGGGGCAGAGGATGCTTGACGAAAACTTGGCTTAGTAAGGAAAAAACATTGAGTATGCAAGATTTGTATTCTGTTCTCTCAACGGAGAGTGAAACTAATTGAACCCAATCAGATCTAGATTTCTGTCACAGATCACTGGATATGTAAGGCTCAGAACTAAGGTTAAATTACTGAAACTTCGGCCATAACCTGAATTGTTACCGCTAACAATAACTCTCTTGAGACCAGAGCAGTATGCATGTGGATGATGTGGACTAGAATAGACATTGACTGGCAACCCGTTTTTGCTTTTATACAATTATCACTTGAGATTGAAGAACATTTCCAACTCTCGCTAATACTAATTCGCAGCTATTTAGAAGTAAAGCGTAGTAGCGTGTTACTAACAATTACCTGCGTTGGAAACTGCAAAAAAGTTGTTTGTAAATAAGAAATTAGCGACACAATCCGAACAATCACACTTCTATGGTCCTGCTCTTGTTATTTCTTCACAGTGAAAATGTCTATAATGGTGCTAAGTGGCAGTCGGTTGATAATGAAGCCAAGGTCTTCGGATGCCCATGGTCGAGTGTATATCTTCTTTAGTACCAGATCATCGCCTTATTAGTCTTTCATATCATATCAAGGTAGCTTTGTTTGAACAAGTGTGTCAAACAGTAAATATGGTTTTAATAATGTCAAATCATTTAATTAATTTTGACAATTGATTCAATCAAATATGGATTCCAAATAAAGTTTGTTGATCAATTGAAATTTGCGCCACACATTAAAATATTTATTATTTTTTATGCAAAAAATTACTCAAATTAACCTTTCGTATCTCCGGGCGATCCTTTACCACTCAAATGTTCTTATCTTATTTTAATTACTGTAACTTGAACCTTTGACTTGGCCGCAATATTGATACTTGATTGACTTGAAGATAATTGATAATAACTTATTTTACGCCGAGCTTCTGATATCGATTATTATACACATGTTATGATTAAGATTGTTATATGATGCGGTTTGATGCTTCATTGTTTTTATATTAAAGTGCTACTTAGAGATTCTTATAACATTCTTCCATACCGTAAATTAAAAAAAAATATTATTATTATTTCTCATTTTATCTTGAACGAGAGTTTCAGATCAATGGGTCCTAACACGTTATATCTTTCACTACTCATAACTTGCTTCAACAAGCCGTATAAGATTGCTTGTTTCAGTATTCTCGGTATGTGAAGGAATCCTATGTAAAGTTAGATTCTATGTCGGAGGCTGTATTGAAACGGCTGTACTAATTTAAAAACATAATTACTAGTTTGTATACATATCATCATAAAACGCATCAGAATGTGCAGTAACTCATGTAATAATGCACCAGATAGAATCAGCATGTGAGTTAATCTTTGTATCATTGGTCGTCGCACAAGCAGGCACGTGTTCCGCAAGCTGATACGTTATGACCGCGCGGGCGCGGCATGTCGCGGGAGGCCAACAGTAAAACTATTATTATTTTATTACGCGATATAACTTTAGGAGGCTAAACCGTTTTCCAATAAATGTTTGGTTTTGCTTTTGGCTACAAAGAAGTCGTCCGTGGTACAGACCACAGACCTATGAAAGTATTCGTGGTGACACTATATACCAGTGACACTAACGGTATTGCTTTGGATAAGGGAGTGGCAGGAGATAGTTTATAAACGGTGTGATGCAAAATGATAAACAAGGAACATTATTACTGTTATGTCCCAACCAAAGCAAACAGTGACACATTAGATCAGCGCTGCGTTTTTATTAGATGTTTGCTCTATCTTACGTGTATTACTTATCAAGGCCCAGACAATTAATTTATTTGTATGTTATATATTGTACTTAGGCGTGTTGAATTTGATAAAATCATTTCCGGGCAACACGAGGTAGAAATGAAACAGTAGCATCTCATTTGCACAAATTGATTCAATGTTTTAATTTAAGCAAACGTAGATTTGTTCATTTTAGATTTTCTTTGAATTTCGATCAAAGTCGGCTTCGGAAGAAAACATACTCCAACGGCATTTATTTTTTTCTTTCATAACTCTTCTAAGAGACACTGAATTAACTACGCTGCATAATAAAGTAAATCAATTGACTAGCTCTTTTTTTTCTTTTATTCCACTAAGGTGGCACACAAGCATACGGCCCACCTGATGGTAAGCAGTCACCGTAGCCTTTAGCCGCTAGCAATTTCAGGGGTACCACCGTATCACTAACTACTGGCTACATTTTACATGTAAATATTCAGTGAATCTTCAGGTTTCTATTTATCATCATGTTCCTATTTATATTAATTGTTGAAATGCTATTGTTTTTCGTATGAGCGTAGTTTCGTCATCCGGGAGCTATTACAAAACCTTATTTCTGGTTTATGGGCATGGCTGGTGTAAACACTGCCCTGGCATCGGGCCACCTGATGCAGATCGAATCTACGTCTACATAACGTCGTTAATGACTAACTCCTAAATCATGTGAGATGAGGAAGACTTGCCAGTGATCACCACAATAATTATAGTTAGACATGTGCAGCGTTACGATTGTGTCAAAACTTATCTTTATACAAAAGATTTTTTAATTTTCACTGTAGCCTTAGCTAGCACAACTTTCCACTACGTTTTCGTATCGCTTTCGATTATTATTGTATAAAAAAAATGAACAGCGCTGCGCCGGCGAAAAGTTGAACTATAAATAATATATAAAAAAATGATATTTTGAGAGTAACGTTTTCGAGTGCATAGTCGAATGATGTTCTTGCTAATTTTACAGTACTGAAACAACGAGAGATTAAAATCACACTACATCTGTTAATTCAGGATAATCGATTATGTTAAAAATATTTTACTTCAATGATATTTTAAAATACATTTTTCTCGTATTCACAATCACAATCTCGTGTTTGTTTTTCAATGGTATGTAGTTGTTCTACTCAGCTTAGGCGTCTTGTAGGCGTTGTGTTTCTGAAGGGCAGTCTATGACGCAGGATCTTTGGAATTTGATGTCTAGTATTGAGTAGCTTTTACCGTTACGTTGTTTATTATTATCGACTAAACGAAGTACTTCTTGGAAGAAAATATTAATGTATCCAGATTGTCGTAGCTATAATTTTAAGAATAGGAAATGCAAATTGTTTACAACTTTAGAGCCTTATTACGACATTTCGAATATGGTCTGTCGCTTAGTATTTTGCATTTATTCTCTATTAACATACTTAGCTCTAAATGCAGATCAGGTCAGGCAATGTTTGAATTTTGACCTCCTCGAAATCTAGACTTTATATTTACATGCATAATGTTACAACGAGGGTATTTCCTTTTCTGAAAGACTACATCTCTTCCTCAAAGTATCTCTACTATTTTTACGTTACATACAGAATGAGTTCTTTATGATATCAGATATTAGTATACCTTTTATATCTACGCCAATAATATCGAACCGGTTTTCCGTGCCGGGGATGTTCAATATTTGAATATCAAATAGACAACATACGAAATAAACCAACAACCGACCAAACTCCTAACAATACTCCGTACTACGTACCTAAGCCAAAGCTGAAACGTATGTTAATTCTGTTGTTAGTGTCGAAATATCCATGCTAATAATAGCTTTGAAGCATGATTAATTTAGTGAACGATGCTTACCTCTGTGTGGGCCGCCTATGGGTGTAGGAAGATACAAAGTGACTCCTCCACGTGCGATGCGGTGATGAGTAATAACTTAATAAGTATTAAGAAATATCTGTGTTGATGATACGCAACAAGGAAGATATTCTATTAGCGCTAACATAGTTGAATACGCGAGTAGTTGGGTAGTATCGATATTTTTCTGTTTTTAAGTGCGTCAAGACTCAGGGCTCCCTTGTTTGTAGATAAGAAAAAATAATGTCGCGTAATTTAAACTAAAACGTGTAAAAGTATAACAAAATAATAACAGTTTTTCTGAGAATTGTCCGAGGAATATTCGAATTGTGATTGTGGTATCGTCCAAAAAACGCTTGCGCATTTTTTAAATTACCTGCATAAATACGAAGCTAAAGCCTAAACTTATTCTTTCAAGTCTATTAGTAATTAATATTATTCGTTTACATTTAATAATGCGCGGTTTATTATCGTTAAATAATACAATCTAATAAAAAAATCACATTTAAAAGGCCAGTTTGCACGGCGTTGTTGACCGCAAGATGATTCATGTCATCATTTTGATCATTGATTGTATGCCCCTACAATTGTATGCAAACATTAGTGACGTCATCTCCAGATTTGGCATAAACAATGACATATTAAGTCAAAATTGGTATAATTTGTCACGCTTTGTACTACAAAAGTGCTGCTTGAGTGGCTGCTGTATCGCAGCCACTCAAGCAGCACTTTTGTAGTATATGGAATTTATATAATAACTCCGTCTATGCTTAAACATTGACTCCTGGAATACATTGATCATGTAAGAAATTACATATATAAATACATAGATGAGATAAGAATGCTTAGGTGGATGTGTGGAGTAACAGTAATAGATAGGAATAAGATTGAGAATCTTCGTAAAAGTTTGAAATTAGCTGTCAAAAAACTTAGAAGAAATTGTTTGTCATGGTATGGGCATGTTACGAGGAGGGATGAAAGTCATGTGACTAAACATATGAGTATGAAGGTATGCGGGAAAAGGAAGGACGAAAAGGAGATGATGGTTTGTGTGAAGGACGATATGAAAAGGAAATGAGTGAGGTATGGTGGGTAGAAGGAAATGAATGGAAGAGATATTTTTTACTATGCCGGCTCCAAATAACACAGAAACAGAGCAGGAAAAAGAAGCAAGACGTATAAAGATACATATATGGACATAAGAAACATTATTTATGTTGGTATAAATTATTAAGTATAAAGAACAAGAAGCAAATTTAATTGCTGCGAAATACTCCCACTTTCAGTGATTTCTCAGTATTGTTTCTGCCACAATCGTCCTAAGCGCGTAGATCTTTATTGTTCGTCTAATCTTTAAACGAAATTTTATTATAATTTCCTGCGAACATTTTTGAATATGATTAGAGAAGCATCATGAGAATTTTTAGAAACCTGGCGATTTTATCGCATCATTCTTTTAATTAAAGCTCGTTCTTGGCACCAATCCAGGGTACTAAGCAGAAACAGATACGACCTCAATTGTTTAATCGCTGAAAATAATAATTAGCTATTTATAGCGGTGGGACTTTTATAACAGAATAATTAGCGACGCTATCTTCTATATTTATTGACTCAAAGTGTCAATTTTTAATTTTATAAAAGTTAAAGTTTTATTTAACTTTTATTTAATTAGGAACTGACTTATGGATAGTGTGTTCACCAAAGCCAAATCCAAAGCTGCGACTTTCGACGATTCGATAGATTCATAGTGTGAGCGTGCGATGCAGTTATTTTATAAGACATACTTTCATTAGGCTTGCAATCACTTAGCACCAACAGTATGAACACAAATGACTGTACTAATTTTATTGATATAAGTGTCACGCACAGTTATGCGGTCCAATTCCATTGCACACCATTATATCCTAATATGTGTTACCGTACGTTACTCACGTACAAAGACTGTGACCGCAAATACTATAATTTTTCCAATAGAAAATACCGCATAGTCGTTATTTTCTACGGGGCATCTCTCCTCGAAAAGAAGTTAACTTCTACAATAACCATTGCAAGGCTTTTTCCGTTACATTATTACATAGGTCGTCTTTAACAGTTAACTAATAATAGGGATTAACTGTTTATTGGAAATTCATTTGATTTATGTTATTTAAGACAAGATTTACTCATTACTGATAACTTAAATGTTTGGGTCTGCGTAATTACCCTTAAGTAATTATCTTTACACGGAACCATTATTTAATTTGCAAAGAAATATAACTTCAACATTATTGTAATATTCTCTCGCATGTAGTGTTCCTAGAGAAACGCAGCATGATGTAAAGGAGCGCGCACGCACAATAGGTTCTGATGGAGTGATAAGTAGATAGTGAGAGCGGAAGACATCGCCCCTATGTTCATTGAACATTGTTCTCGTTAGACGCTCGTTGAACCGTCGTTCATTGATTTATTTGCCAATTGTACGTATAGTTCTATCTCTTTAAACTTACATTAAAATTAAATGGAAACCATTTGCTTAAATTGTAATTTTTTTAGCTACTTTCTATACGAAATGAGTGATAAGTTATTGATGTTTTCGCGTAAAGAGTTTTCGTGAAAAGTAGTTTGAAAAGTGAAGTGATGAGTTTACAAAGGGAGAAACGGCCACGGTTTAATATGTGGAGGGCTATAATACACAGAAAAAGAAAGTACAGTGAAGTTATTCCATGTGATCGTGAATCTTACGCCGCCCTAGCGGCCATGCAGGGAGGCAGCGCTGCGACTTTACCGCCATCTCTTGATGCGCTACGAGCATGTGAGTATTAACGCTACTAGACGCTGGAGGGAAGCACTGATACATCACAGGTGCTGTAATATCGACCGAAGGTCTTTCAATGTTTAAAATAGGTCTCTTTACTTTAAACCTTAATATAATTAAAAAAAAACTGTTTTTTTTTTACTATATTTGTTATTATAGACAAACGAGAATTAACTTTTTAAGCAAGTATTAAACGGTTTTTATTTGCTAAATTGTACATATTAGCCGACAGATGGCAGTTCTGTAATATAAAAATATTACAGTAATGAGAGTGCTATCACTGTTATCATCAATATTCACAGAGTTCTCGATTAAATTAAATACCTACCTACTTATGTTTAGGTTTGTGTTTCAACCTAGTAATGAAACGAAAATGTAAACTAAGCTCCGCTGGTTTCGTCAGTGTAGGCATTATTTTTTTATAGGCAGTAGAGTGGTCATTGGCTTGTCTGAAATTGTGGGAAACATGATTCATTTCTTTGTGTTTACTACAGCGACTGCGTCAAAAGCCGCCGTGCTCTGTATATGGTTAATCGTGGTCAATCTTCGTGACACTACTGCCTCCCGGGAACGCAGTGACCTCCGCAAAAGCATTGGAGACAATTTATAAACGGTCAAACCTTGTTTGAATATACCTTAAACCACGTCATTCACAGAAATAGTAATAATAAAGAGCCTAAGAAATTCGCTATTTTATAACATGTTCTGTTTACATGAAAGAAGAAACCTATTAATAACTATGCTTTCTGTGATTCCGCAAGTCTAGAGTAATTTATCCCTGACCCTAGTTAGACTGTCCACGAAGTAATGTCAGCTTCACAAAGGCGAGGCTTACACGCCCTGATAGTCCTTAAGCGACAACAATTGTCTTTTGTTCCAAGTAAAAATGAAAGGACGTTACTTGGCAGCCCTGTGAAGTAATAGGTACGTTTACATCAAAACAATGAGCTCGCTATAAGGAGAATATGACACTATATTATAGTCACTCATAAATCCATACAGAGGCTTAGACAATATAACTCCCACGACACAGTTACCACGTATTTACGTAAATCCGCTAATTACCGAACACACATTCAACAATGAGACGTTTCCTCACTTTATATTTAAATTGGCTGCGCGGAAAATACAGAATTGATGCCAAACCAATCAAAATATTTAAATTATATTGATGACAACAATAATATACATGATTCTCGTATTAAAATACTAATCATAATTTACCTCAATTTATGTAAAGTGATTTTCCCATGGGATCAGGGAAACGCATATGCATTTAATTATTTATTCAACGTTAATATTATTATAGATGGGGCTCTTTGTTACAATTCTAAGAACTCACGTACAAAATCATAGTGAAATGCAATTTTCCTTGTCATAAAGTATTATGTAAATAGTCGGTGTTGGCAGCCGAAGCATGCGTACACGCCATACGTACTTACATGAGGTATTTGTTTGCACACATGTGTTCACACGAGTATAAATGGTCGGCAGTCGGTTCGAACTTTGACCCAATTATCAAGCCTTAGGGTTAGGCACTTGGCTAGTAGTGCTCCTTAGAAATTCCAAATGATTATAATAATGTCAATATTATTGTTTGTAGATTTACATTGTTCATTGTTCCGCTGAGTCATCGACTTCCTATGAAGAAGGGAACGGAATTAATTTCAGGTATAGCACGACCGAGTTAATTAATATATATATGTATAATTTCGTTTCATTTCAAAATCAGGTGGAATGGAAGTAAAAACTAAATAATAAATAAATATCGTATGATATACTTTTCACTTCCATCGAATTTCTTAAATTATTTTGGTTCAATTTAATATTCAGTCATGCCGGTAATAATTGTGGATAATTTTGCAATATTAGAGAGACATAGATCATATTGCTAACGTACAGTTTCCTCATTTAGTTAGTGGAATTAGATAAAAATATACTTCAATTGAAAATCACAATTAAGGTTATTCATCTCTCAATGTCAGTAATTCACGGAGCATGTCGGCCGCGTCATGGATTTTGCCCTGCCTTTGTCTCTAATCTGACAAATTAAATATAAAGAGACGCGGGATTACGATTTCTTTTATCTTTTAAGTTCCTGATTCCTAATTTGTTCTTGGTACAGGCTCTGGAACTCCGCAACAGCTTATAAAGGAAATGACGCAAACGTTTTGTACCTTACATCGCCCATATTCTTTAATGATCGATCAAGTCTATTTATCCTCTTGTTTATATGATCAATATATGTAAATCGTTGCGAAAATAATACTTATCAACCATTTATGGTCTCTATGTATGAAACTTGTCTATATATGCGACAAATTTCTTCCCCTTCCGAATCATCACTGGATCCTATATGGTAGCTGACCTTGTCTAGAAAAACTAGCTCCTAGAGTCCATGTGGAAGAGAGAGCTTGTAGTTAATAAAAACTAGTTACGCTCTGAAGGCCATCATTACTAAATTCTCCATAGTTTTTACTGGTCTTGTATCTCAGAAACAATTTTGAATACGATCTCTCCACAGAAAAAGACCACGAATCCGTTTAGACAAAGTAACTAGAGTGTACCTCCTACCTACGTACAATTAAAAAAAGGATATAAAGTAAGATTACAAGACAAGTACATCGCTATTTTTATATTACCTTATCGTAATAGTGTTTAGAATACTGCGTGGGCCATAGTCATTTGTATAACTTTTAATTATGTCTTTGGAAACAATGATCAGTGGAGTGCTCATTAGCGAGGAGTGAGTCAGCTATTGTGGAGGTCGACCAGCGTTTTTTTCTTATGTAGGTAGCTAACCGCTGTTATTTTCCTTTTCATCTGCATCAAATTACGGATCTTCATAAATTAATGTAATAGTTATTACTCCAATTACATTATTCATTAACAGTTGGTTTGCCTGTAGTTTTGTATCATGTATTTTTTTGTTACATAATGAAACTCACTTTTACATACATATGAGCCACACCGCTGTCATGATTACTATAATAATATAATCTTAGCCTAATTTAACATAAACTTTCCTGGTTAGCTTTGTAGTAATAGTTGACAATATTTATGAATTTTTACAAAACATTTTTTGCTCACGTTACGATTAATGTGCGTTACTTACATAATACGTCTTATAGCTACGGAATATTTTGTTCGAATTAAAAAATTGCGTTGCCCTCATACTAGGCTGTTTTTCTTTTAAAAAGACAAATAGTTAACAGAATGTTCATGTATGGCAAACAATGACCCAACCTAAGGCACCCACCCTGCCGGGTAAGCCTTGAACCTATACAGATGATCCAACACACATTGGACAACAATATTCTATGGACCCGACCCAAAGCCCACCAACGTCGATGGGCCATACCGAAATTAATTAGAAAGATCACATTGCAATATTTCTCCTTTTAGGTCAGCAAACGGCAGCAAGAGATTGAGGAAAGTTTTTAAGAATTTTGCACCAACGAAAGTCACAGAATTTTCATTTCGCTGCTCATTTGCTCAGTCAGTTTATTAATATAATTATCTCATTTTGTTTCAGGTAAGTGTTGAAGCAGTTAAACTTTTATTACCATTAATTATATGGTAAGTAATCTAATGTTTCGGTAGCAGTGCAATTTGAATAGAAAGCGTTAAAATTGCGCTCCACATAACATTTCAAAGGTCTTAATTTAAATCTCACACGCACTCGGTTGAAATTAAAAGTATTGTTCGTAGGTTTCATGCGATTTTCGTTTTCGTTAAAACACTAACTCTATCACGATGCGTCCATTTTAGCTCTGTTAGTTAAATGTTTTTTTTACAAGATGTTAAATGAACATGGTAATTTCTATGAAAAAAAAACTATTTATTTACTAAAATTCCACGACCTATACCTAATAATAAATAGGGGCATCATCACACATCGATATTTGGTCCCAGACTAAGCAAAACTGGGCACCAGTAGATGCAATTTACAATACTGTTTTCTTGTGTAACAAAACAAACCCGAACGTTCATCGTATAAATATTGGCCCTAGCGGGAATCGAACCTACAAAACCTAGTGTAGCAGAAGACTGGCTTACTAAGCTATGTTTGTTTTTTCATCGAGATGTGGCATAGTATAAACCAACACAATCTCCTATTACCAAGAATTAGCAACATATCATACGTTGCATACTAATGATCAGCAATTAATATGGCGCGCCTATTATAGAGTATCGCATGTCATTGTCCGGCCGGTGCTGCCTCACCGGATGCAGGAATTAACGTGGATGCTGTGCATCAGAGCCCCGTTACACCGCATCCGTTCGCACCCAATTCGGAACGTGTTCAACATCACCATGTTTATGAAGCTATTTCTGATCGGTCATTCCGAGAATGTTTCTGTCTCCTACACGACCACGTCACCCTTTGACCGTTATTGAATCAGCGTTATTCAATTAGCTGCCAATGCTGCCTCTATTGATTTTCTGATCTATTATGATTGTGTCATTATTTGTTTTTTTCGTGATCTTTGACTCATCCGAGATGGCCATACAACATTGATGCATTGTCCCGGAGTGCATCAATATTCTTACTCTTAGTAGCACATCGGTGGACCATTGTTTTAGATTACATGCGTGATTCATCTTCAAACCTAAACCATTACCCAATAGTTTGATTTGTGCGAACAAATTAAACTATTCTGCACGAGTATAAAAGACTAACAGTATAACGACTTGTAGGCATTATAAATTAACAAGTACATGGTTCGTTTGTTTTGAGTTAAAATAAGATAATATAGGTGTATGTACGAGAAACTAATCAGCCCGCGTTATGGGGCTTTGGCCCGATTTTTAAATATCCGTGCCAAAAATATTATTGGTATTCAACGGCAATGCAGATGTGCCATTTTACGCATACAAATTGGAACAGGAACCACGTTCAATCGTTTCACAGCGATTCGACGGTTGCATAAATGTATATACATTGAAACATTTGACGGCACAATTCTGTGAAAGTATGAGTATTTTATACAAATAATGACGTAGATTGTATGCTATATCGTATATTCTTATCGCATCTTGTCTTCCCACGTGCGAGAAGACTCGCTACAGCTTCTTTGTATATACATATGTATTAACGTGACTTAGTAGGTTTTGTCTGATGGACGTATGCGTTTTAATTTCCCTTTTTTGTATTGTTTATGACTACAGGGCGTAGTTCAAAGCTGCTGTGTTCGTGTTAATTTTAGCCGAGAACTGTTTATCAATCTCTTCCGGGCGTTTGCTGCGATAAATCTGGCTGAGACATAAACAGTTTATACATATCACCTTTCACTGAGCACGTCTTCATTCAGTCTGTGATTCATTAATTTGGAAGACTACATTAAAATAGCATATGATATTGAATTATTACGATATAGTTTTACTTTAATGTGGCAACATAGTGCTATCATTGTTGCTCAATTTATTGCGCATTGGTACTCAATCACTTCAACATTGATATTAACATATCTACTCGTATTCATGTGTGGCCTTTCTGTCCCAAATACCCTATCAGTGTACACGCGGCAAAAAGAAAATTGTTGTCGGCGAACAAAAATTATCGTGCGTACGCGCGTGTCCCAGTTTGACAATCTATCAGTGACAATTTACATAGCTTCAAATGTTGCATGCATGCTTTTCCCTAACATACATACAAACAATGCACAATAAAATGTTTGTATGATTGAATTTATCACGGGAAAGATTTATTCTCGCTGTTGTCATACATCAACGGCTCAAAGATTTCTAGAAATATAATTTGCTTTATTCCGCTCAAAATAGTTTATACGATATGATAAAATCGTAAAAACCAAATTGAATATGTATTTTATAAATATAATTTTCGCAAGATAGCGCCTGATTCTATTCAATTCTAATTGTGCTTAGAATGCTATGTGTGCTGTATAATAAAGTTAAACTCACATTTCTCTCTACGAATAGCTTACAGGCGATTGTGACTCTAACTTTCAAGTTCTGACGCGATATAATAATTCTTATCTGGTGGCCAAGTTTTTCTATGCATTTAAGCTTTACACTATAATATAGGGCTATCAATAAACATAAATGTTATTATTATTATTATGCATGTTCACAGTTTCGGTGTCAGCTGAGTATAGCTTAGAGCGCCATTTCACTCTTTTATTATAACTTACACGCCCATTTTGTTTCTCCCAGTTGCGACATATCTACACTAATCTACACTAGTAATATTATAAAGAGGAAAGATTTGTATTTTTGGATTTTTGTGGGTTTGTATTGAATAGGCTCAGAAACTACTGGACCGATTTCAAAAATTCTTTCTCCGTTAGAAAGCTAAATTATCACTGAGTAACATAGGCTATATATTAAACTAGCTGCCTGCCCCGGCTTGACACGGGTAGACACAATATTTGATAAATGTCTACCCGTGCGAAGCCGGGGCGGGCCGCTAGTACAATATACACGTATATGTTCATTTTATGTCTGCAACCACGCTGCCGTGGGTCCCAACTAGTTTTAAGTACTCTCATTCCGATAAAAAAAGTTTCTATCTCTAAACATAATTCTCTAAGAGTAGAGGTGTCATGTAAGAAACGTTTCGAAGAAAAGTAAATGATCAATCCAAACAAGATTTTGTTCCAAGTAAACAATAAATAGCACTACTTATCAAAAATACATACTCAAAACAATCTACTTTGTACTTACCTAAGCTTCACACTATCATTGCAGTACTTACATGCACTCATATAATATTGAAAAGGATTAAAATCTGCTGTTCATATAAAAAGTATTTTAAATTTAATACAAACAAAGGTGGCAGCCCTGGTGGTTGCACACCGGGCCGGGCGCGGCGGCGTTGGTAAACACAACACAACAGTCGTCAGCAGGCCGCGTCGCGTGCGCGTGTACCGCTGTCTCGCCGCGTCCGTCGCACGTAGTACCCTGCGGTTGTACATTTGGACTCTCTGCCACAATGAACGATCTCCACGCTCAAGCTCTAAAGTACTACTCTAGTGACCAACTTTATGTTCTGTGACACTATCAAGTGAAGTGCCTCAATTGTTGTATGTAGTGTTTGTGTGTATTTTGTAAGTTTATAACAAGTGTCGTTAGTGCATCTTTGATATTTATTTAATTATTCACTCGCGTAACGCCACCGTGATCGATATGATTATGATAAATATGTTTACTCCAACTCTTTTCAAACTTTAAGAATTCAGATTTTCCTACGCCTGGCATTTAACATTCATTCAAAAAGCTTCCACAAAATTTGTATACGTTTCTACAGTAGGTACTGGTTGTGTTATGCAATCCTTATCAAGTTATTCGGAACCATTTGTACGCATCTCTTTCTCAATATTTCGGGAATTATGAAGCAGCTGTTTAAATGTCAAATTTCATAAAAGATGTGGGGTCAGTAGATAATGTTGACAATGGCCCTGTAGTGCAGTCTTCTGTGATAAATCAATTAATAACTGGTATATTGGTTGTCTCCAGTAGCCCAAGCATAACATACGTCGTTGGTTCGCCACCGTGCGAGCAGCCTAAATATAGCTGCCCCAGAGAGTCCCTCGTTTCACACTTACACTGGCTGTGACATCTATAAACAATCCATTTTGCATAAAATAACGACGCTTATATTTGCATACGTCTATGCAATTTCTCTCGTATTAGAAACATTAAACACACACATGTTTAACGAGAACATTTACTTACTCACTCTGATTTTATCTCCAAATTTTATCGGTCATTTTGACCTTTATCTTCATCCCCCTGTTGCCTACCTGTCCTGCTATCTCTTTTAAAACTGTTAGTTGGTACACAGTAAAGATTAAAAGCTCAGGCGCTTCTATATTGTCTAATAGAAATAGGTAGGTGTTGTCTGTTGGAGTTTGTAAGTAACATGTTTCTACAAGATGTGGTCTCGTATCACCACAAAATAATTTATGAATACGATTTGAAGTGTAGTTTTTATGAAGTTAGAAACGATTTAAAGGGCATTTGAAGTGTTGAAGACATTGAAGAGCATTCCTCAATTCTTGTAATTTAGTAGCGTGACTGAGAAGGCCAACACTTCGCGGTTCGGTTGTCCCTGATGAATAGACGTTTGGACACACACGAACGAGTTCTCTGTTTAGTTTATATTTGAAACCACATTTTGTAGTGGATTTTATTCTTTGTAAAGACAAATTTTTAAATTGTATACTTTATTATAGCTTCCGAATACTTCCGATGTAGTGTAGCGTAAGTCAAGATCAAAATTTGGGTGAGAAAAAAATAGCATCTGCTGTGTCAGCTGTCTTTGAATCACGGTCGCATATGTCATGTGAGTTGTCTTGGCTTTATGTTGGCAGCGGTGCAGCGGCCCGCATCCCGCTACCTGCTCCACTGCACATTGTTCTCCAGTACCCCACAATCCGCGTCGACAATAGGGACCTGCTTACCCTGTTTTGTTCTTAGAAAAACAATGACACGTTGTATTGTTTTCAAGTACCTACACCATGCACCCATGACCGCTGCTCTTGACTTAAGTAATGTACAATTTTTAAACTAGTTGTAATAGGTACTTGATTACTTATTGTGGAACTACATTCAATTGCTCAATTTCAATACTACATACATTTGAATCAATCCAAACATTAACTACATGTGCTATGTTGTTATGTTAGGCGTTGCAGCAGACTTGCAAACATTGCCTGAATTTTAACAGCAGTTTTCCTTGCGATGCAGGTAAACGATTCATAATGGATCGTGCTATTTGTCAATCGGACCACGTTTTTTAGCTACACCGTGCATTGTGATGTTGAATTCTAAAAGAATTTGATGTGGGTGTACGAGTATGCTCAGGAATTTCAATCTCCGTTATTCTGTTTGAGATATTGGCAAAAAAATCTTTACCGAAGACCTTCAAATTCTTCGTAAATATGTATTGAAGCTTAAATCCCATATCGAATATTAAGAATTGGAATAATGTAGGCATTCGATGAACTGTAAAATTCTGTAATCGTCGTAATTCTCATATGATTCTTATAGCTATTTTGTGTACTACCTGACGATATCATCCAAATAAATCGCGACACAGTCTCTGACGACAGATAAGTGCGTGGTTATCGTCACAACCGAATTCCCCGAGAAACCGATAACGTGCGTGAGAACATCCATTTCAGGGATAATCTGGGATCTTTGGGGAACTTCTAAGCTCTATAAATATAACTTATGTCAAATACGATAAAAGCTTTCGTTTGGTTCAAGAGTGTATTCAAGCTTCGTGCGATCCATTGGAATTCCATTTGACATATTTTTATACGCAATAGCCCAGAGTAGATAACATACTACGTAACTAAGTTATAGATAAAAAGATGTAGGTTTTTATCAAATACATATCCCAAGTAAAATTCGAAGATCTCGAGAAGTGAAAAATATAAATACTCATGTACATATATGGTGGTCATATATGCTTATTAATTTTCAGGACATGTTTGCCCTTTATTATATACAGTTCACCGAAGTGCACCTTGGATGAGATCCCACGAACAACTCATGCGTGTATTTTAAACGACCCCGCACAGTTTTATGATCAATATGCAAACATACGGTGATAAAATGAAGTAAATAGACGCTGCATCATGCAGTATACTTGAGTCGTAATTTTTTTTTAATGCTAAATTTTGAATAATTATCAACATGACTTGTTTTTTGTACTTTGTAAAATCAAAGTTACTTACGTCCTATTTGCCAACACAAGGTAGTCTTTTGATCATTGCATGCATTTTTTTTCTGTCTGTCCGTTACTACGATTGAAAATGGTGAATCGATTTACTTTCGTGTTATTTTCTATGATAAATAAAATAAAATAAAAACTTTGTAGATATTTTTTTCTCTGGCCTGGTTATAGCTGCTTTTGCCCACGACTTCGCCTGCGTTGATGACTTGGTTGAAAGCTAGTCTTAAATTTCCTTTTTATGCGAATATTTCATTTGTGAAATAAGCTACATTCCTGAATTATTATTACACACCCACGTAGTTATCATAACTCGGTCAACATTTAAGGCGACAATTTTCGCAGTTTTGCCAACAGTGGAGCGACCGGTAGCCGGTGACGTGGGGTCATTCCCCCAAATTTCCGGTATCTACAACTGCCTAGCGGATACTAACGTGCACTTACAGTGTATGTAGGTAGTGATTCTGTCCCTGCAATTTTCTCCAAGCAAAACTTGGATTCATTTGTAATTTTTCAACATTTTTTTAATTTCGAATATTTTCCAAACTTCCTGCAAATATACATATGTATATCATGTCATAAAAGAGGTATTCAAAACGTGAGATTTTCTATGAAAATACGAATGTGACTTTCTCTAAGTCAATGGTTATAATTCGTTCAAGACAATTTACAATATACCTACACCATGAAGTAAAACAATGGGAATGCCGAAGTCCCCCATTCAAAACATGCTTAACAAATCAATCAATATTTACATAATTCCTCGTGATACATAAGACGGGAAAGCGATGGACTTGTCTACTTACTACCAACAGAGTACCAACCCACCTAACGATTCTAAATTCGCCAAAAGTCGTGAATATTGACCGTCAACTTAAAAGAAACAATTTTGGTGGCTTTTACTTGATCCGGTTACAAACCCTTAGGTTGTCTTGTCACAGTGTGCTAGATATGACGTGCTTTCCATTTTAGCCTACTTCAGTTACGCGGGAGACACTTGGCTTGCGCCGCTTTTATTCCCCACTTTTTGCAAGCTTTTTCCAATACTCTGCTCTAAATTCGATCTTTTTTTTATTCAACCAAATTTAATTTACTTTTGGCTTAATAGTTGTTTGAGCGTCAAACAAACGATAGTTCGTGCCATGTCTTACAATAAAGTAATTTTGTATATGAGTTTAACGATAGTCATGAACACGATCTTGCTTTTAATTGTTCGGTTCGATTTATTTTTATCATTCTGTACGTATTTCGAATTTGTGAAAACATAAACATTATAACAGTTGTATCGTATAGTTCAATAATGAAATAACTTGATGACTTGTATATTCTTCTTACAATATTTGGCTTACGCAACCAAAACTTTCACTTTAACTTGTTTAAGCTCGGCGACGTCTGAATCTCCAATATGAATAAAGTACTACTTGAAAGATAAGCCTTTGGATTCGTAAATGTGGAAATAAAGAAAACATTAGCTGAATGTTGCTACTGCTAGCTAACCAATATTCTACCAATAACGAGAATGAAATCTCACTTTATGGCAACACAACACATACGACTTGCTGGACTGCTTCATGTATGTGCCCCAGTTCTCAAGAGAAACTCGATGATTCCAAATTTGGAGAACATCGAATCGCAGATAGTGTAAATTTAATTTTTATAGCTCTATTTTGCTTATTGAGAACAGAATTGCTGCAAACATTTGTTTTCGTTTTCAAAAACATTTCATTAGAACATCGCTGTTTTTCTTCACACCGTCAATCCAGCTCATTGATTGTGTTTAAAGTGAACTGCTATTATCGTATTCCCTGGCACATCCTGTTAATACAAAGCACTAGAATCTAACTTTTACAAATGATTATATCCTTGACCGATTAGTAGCATATATTATTCTATCCGCTTCTGCTCTGGCATTTCTTATGCTCCATCCAAATATTTGTATTGTTATCTATCATGTCCATTACTTCCTCTAACAGAGAGATGTCTAAGATCTATTACAGTATACGAAATACAATTTCAATATATGTACCTGTTAAATGTATCATTGGACAGTCACAAATTAAATATTGTTAACAACTTTGTTGTTAAACAAATGATTTAACGTTTCACCTTTACTGGAACATAAAATGTAGGATCGGGATGACTGGCATTAGTCCAAACATAAGTTTATTAGCTAGCTGTTTACTGTACTGAGCCAGCGAGTCACCTAAATATGAGCCCGAAGTAAACTTTACATGATTATATCTGTAACGAAATACCCGCTCCGGATGCGGAAACTGTTACTGCAAACTCATAGAAATGGTAAGCGATAAACTTTAAAATCTGTGCCGACCATCATACTAAACATAATTGGGTTTTTATTTTATCGACGGGAGTTTTAGGTTAGTTGTAGATTTTAAGGCCAGTAAATATAAAACTAAGCAGCTGCTATGCTAGAAGCAAAGCAATGAAATAGGTATTGTTATAAATAAACTAGGTAATATACGTAGATAAGTGGAGGTATCTAACTAGGGCCATAGGTAGTTAGTGCCTTGACCAAGAGGATTTATTATTTACTGGGTTGCGTGCTTAATCTCTTCCGGTGGCTCTATGCGACACACTGGATTCTTTTTAGCCTACTGTCCTGATTATACCCACCATATGTCACGTTATGCGTATGCTATAGTTTGTTTGTATTTCAATTGTTGTACCTGTGATCTCTTTCATGAAACGTATATAATCGGTGATTTCGTAAATACAAGAACTACCTTTAAAATCAATATACGGTAGATTTCGCGATGGCCTGCGACCAGCATGATAGTAACATATGATTACTACACGTCTAATTAATTTTCATTTCACTAGCAGATGTTTGAGTGAAATTAATTGATATTTTCGCTACATTTAATTTTTTCTATGAATTATGAACAGCAGTAAGATGCCTGCGCGCACGCACAATCGCTCGCATTCTATTGGCACACTTCTCTCCATCGAAAGTTAGTTATTTATTCAACTTCTTGCCAGTAAGTGCTTTATTGAACTACTGTTCCATTGAACCAAATGATTTGGTAATTGATCAATCATGTGTGCAATCGTTCACCTTCAACACATCGAATTGTATTTCAACAATAAAAAGTGTTTTTAATTTTCGAATCGAACTAAACTGAATGAGTGCAGTCCTTATGTGCTGATGTGCTGAATCAGTGTTCTTAGCGTAGCTGCGCAGGTGTGCAATTGCGATCGACTATATTAAAAAAAAAATCTTTAATGTCTCTATTTTTAAAATGTATTAAGGTATCATTTATGAGTCGTGAACTAGAGTTTACTGAATATTTTATGTTTCGCATATATCGTTATTACTTTTATAAAACACGCAGATCTCTATACCTATTATAAGATTTAGTTTTACTGGCATTACGCATGTGCCTAAACTTCATTATTATAAAAACGTGTTTTGCAGTACTTAACGCTCCTCCCTCACCTTCATAATGTATTAAAGTATTTAGAAGGGCTTCTATTACTGCTATGTATATTGCGCAAGAGTTGCCAGAGAGCCAAGTTCAGCCGCCCACAGCTACGCCGCCCATACTGCTCCTACGCTGTGTTGTTAACCAGCTCTGTTATTGCATCTGTTAAGAAGTAATAACTGATCTAAAACTACAAATACCAGTAGAATCGAATCTAATGCCACATTCATTTTAAGTGGCTTTAGATTTCACATGCGTAATTTTATTTTAACGACGCCTTATAGTTACGTGGTCAACTTTGGATGTTGTTTCAGTATTCGGCCGTAAGTCTTAATCGAACGAAGAATTGTTTTAATGAGTTTTACATACTTTAACCATTGTACCAAGTTTATGCATCACTCGCTCGTATTACTCGTTTCTCTCTCAAGACGAGATACGCGCGTCCGTGAACTAGAGCTGCTACTAGACAGATGTATAACATAACATTGCTCTCAAGGTCGACGTCTTGCTGAGCCACTTACATACAAACATATACATAACATAACACATACGAGTTTGGTTTAGGTGATGTTGTTTACTCGTACTTAATAATGGTGGTTAGTACCTAGGAGTTCTATCTTCTTCACTATCAAGTGGGCAATAGGTCAGGTGACTATGGTAGATTTTAGTGCGTAGACACCTGCACCCACTCAGAGCTAGATGAAATTAGCCTTGTGTACCAACCGTTAATTATATAGTTACCCGCGGCTTCGCTCGCGTGGTTTAAGATAAAGATAGCCTATGTGATCTATGTCCTTCCCCAGGTTATAATCTATCTCATTGCCAAAACGATCCGTTCAGTCCGTTCAGTTTAATTGTGAAAAGGTAGCATACAAACAAACAGAGTTACTTTCGCATTTATAATTTATTAGTATGGATATTTCAAACTTTTCAAAAATTATATCTTCTATCTTCCTCTAATTCTTATCCCGATACAAAGCTTTGTTTGACCTTTCTTAACTTATTCTTAAAATCAGCAATGTGATGAGCCTTATCCTTTAATTTAAAAGTATCTATTAAAAGCCAAAGAGCGGTAGCTCAGCTTGAGCCGTCGTTGTTGATACATACCAGATAGTGTGGTTTTATCCTTAAACACGCTGTTGGCATTCCAGCCAGTCTCTGTTTGTCCGTCCTCGTCTAGCGGGCTTAAAATAATTACACAAGTGCGTTGGCGACCCATCCCTCTCCAGTTCGATGCACCCACTTCCCTCACACCTTGCCTACCTTTAACTCTTAGAAAGAGTAAAAGTTAAAAAAAAAACAGGTTTCCTTCGAATGTCGCAATTGGTGTTAAATGCCGAACGTTGGATAACTTTCACTCTTATAAGATTTATAGATTTGTAGACTTTTTTGTTATTTAACTGGAAGTCACATTAAAGTCGTATAACTCATGCCACTTCCTCTCGGCTTAAGTCATTACGTTTGTGTTTCGTCTGTCACAGGCTCATAGCTTTTGTTTCAACGTCCATTGGTGCTGTTGACTGATTTGTTATCTCTCTCTATTATTATAATTTCTCGGTCATACGTGGGTGTGAAGTCTAGCATGAAGTTAAGCCAGTCCATGTGCGCCATGTTGATTATTGGAGCACGTTCGAAATTCAAACTGTGAATAGTAAATAAACGGTCCGTCGCGTCGTGGACGGAGCGAGGCATGCGCGTACGCAGCTCTTGTTCGTCATGTTTCGCGGCGCGGTTCAGTATGTTGGTATCTCTGAATGGAGACAGTCATGCGGTATTCCGTCTCTTGTCTATAATTACGAATCTTTAGGCGCGGGTGTTAGATTAAAAGGGAACGTGTGTTCACAATAAACATCTCTCGTATGAGGATGATCAGTGCGTGAGTGTTCGCGGTTTTATTTCTCGATTATTACGTGTGGTTTTATTTCGGTGTCGATCTATTTTGGATGTGTTTCTCTCTGTGTGAATAAACAGTATGGCTGCATGGGATTTAACATAATGATTTATGAAGTATATATATAAGTAAACGGTGATCTAGTACATGACAAGAGACTTTGGGATGTTGCGGCTGTTATGAAAATTGTACGGATTTGTTAGTAACAATAATAAAAATATATCCCCGAGAAGCTAAAACTTAATGTTGAGGAAAATACAACTTGTATATGTGCAAAGTCTATGCTAGTATACTATTCACAACTGTTACGATACATAAAGATTTTAGGATTACAGTTCTTAAAGAACAAAAAGTCTAAATACCCTTATTGAATTAGCTTTACAAAGAATGGGGCGTGATTATAATGAATAATGATTTAATACCAACATTAAGCCATCCTACAATGAGCCTTTTGTATCCGCGCGGTCGAGTGAGATTAATAACTCTACGAACTGGGTTGTTAAGGTTCAGCACTCGTCACTCAAGTAGCTCTACTTGTCCCAATGGCCATATCCGTCGTGAATCGACCGCTTCCTCCGACCATCTTCGCGCTGTCTCGCTATTATAAACATGATTTATACCTGGCCTGTCATTAGTTAACATGTCAGCGACTGTCGCAAGCGGATGTATTACTTTATTTGCTCCAACGGCCTATTCAAAGATTCTTAGTAGGAAATAAAGATTATCCGCGTAACATTTGATATCATAACTGGATAGTTGTGAAGTTAATTTCCTCGTTTCTCATTTCTTACTTCATCGAAATCTTCAACACTATCTTATCGCTTGTCTTATTTGATTTTAGAGATAAAAGTTTGATTTAACTGACTTGTCGATTAAGGTCACTGATGAATGTTGTACATTGTTTATCAGTTTTTTTTTATTATCAGATTGCATGACCAAGGTCTTATATTGTGACGGCCAAGACGAATGTGGTTTATTCATAAAGGATGTTTGGTCATTTGGTACTATGCTATGGTGGATTGTGTTGAAGAGTTATTGTGATTGAACCAGTTGGCGTGCTGATAATATTTCATGTATGGTGGCGGCTCGCTGGTTGTAGCCCTGGTGTTCTTTATCTTGGGAAAATATCGGTCTCGTGCCGGAAAACGTTGGCTACTTGCCAGGCCTTGGCCTCAAACACGTTTCCATTATAGTCAGGTCCGTTTGTGTTCTTAATACTTAAATAACCATTTTCAGGACACCATTTGATCGATAATCAATTTCGTTACAATATTGAGTCGCCAAAGCTTAATTATTTATTTAAAAGTTTAATCAAGAAAGTTTTTTTCAAATCAATCAAAAAAATTCATTCATTATCAGAAATCCAACAGTACAATATAAACTTGAAGAACTTTTTCCATGTACCGCCCGATTCGTAGCCATGTCCTGGCTCCTGATCTGTGCTACTACGCCTTATTTAGAGGGTACATGTTTCTGATATTCATATATGTATATATTTTTAGCTTCCCCACTTTAATGTTAGACTTAAACCATGGAACGTAACATGAGCTTCTATTATTTAGAAGTACACCAGTGGAAACGAATCTATGATTAATGTAGTAAATCATTGCATCGATTAAAATAGTGCCGGATGGCTTAGCACCTTGAGGCGTCCTTCAAAACTACGAAATCATTGGTGGAATAAAGTATTGTTGAGACTTGTAATCACGTTCCTACAAATCTATTGTTATTGGCCTTTTACGGAAACGTACCTTAAGATATGGATAAACATAAGTTTAATAGGCACGAAAGCCAACAAGTAGTGTTACATCCGCAATTTTCTCCTCATTCACGTTGGGTTAAGCTCCCACAGTGAACTTTCCACGAGACAATGGATCGTTGAATGTTTCACTCTTTTTCTCAACGCACAAGCGCAATTTTGTTTTAATTAAATTCAAATGTAACTCTTCCTAGACGCACATTCTGTAGTTGTATCACTGAATGTTATGTAAAAACACCCGACTCCCACATTATGTGTTCACAAAACTCCTTTGTCACATTTTTTTTGTAATTTTGCCAATCTTATCCGGTTATTATGAAAGTAAAATGCCGGTTTCAATCGTCATTTCCTTGTTCCCTTACGGTAATGGCTTCCAGACGCGATCAAGCTAGCAGATATACTCGATCATTTTAAAAATTAAGAACGAAAAAGTTTCTTTTCTTCTTAAATAATGAGTTTTTAGATATTTTTTTATCTTTTCTTATTATTCTTAGCGTTTAGGTATTGCATTTGGATATTTTGAATCAGTTTTAAATGTGATAAACGATTAATTATTATTATGATCTGGCTTAACGAACTGAATTGTGTTTTTACTCATAATAATAAAGGTGTATTGAGTGTCTATGCAAATATAAAAAAATACGCGTTACTAATCAAAATATTAGGTCCTTACATATGAAATTGGCGTTTTGTATGGGAGGAACAAAAAGTCGAATATTTTTTAATATAATATATTTAATTAATCAAAGTATGAACCATTATTTTCTATGCACTTTTGCCATCTCATAGGTAGTTCATTGATCCCTTTACTAAAAAAACCAGTCGGACGGGAATCAATAAAATCTTTGAAGGCGATTTGGACTGCCCCATCGGAGTTGAATTTTTTTCCTTGCAAGAAGTTATCCAAATTTCGAAAAAAATGGTAATCTGTTGGAGCAAGGTCCGGGGAGTACGGAGGATGTCTTAGACTTTCCAATTGAAGCTTTTCTAATTTAGTAGCCGTCTGTAGCGCAGTGTGTGGTCTAGCGTTGTCGTGAAGCAGCAGTGGCGTGGAGCGATTGACCAGCCTAGGTTGTTTAGCCGCTAGCTTTTCCATCATGGTTTGCAATTCCTGACAATAGACATCAGCCGTAATAGTCTGGCCAGATTTGAAAAAACTGTAATGAACAATACCGGCACTAGTCCACCAAACGCTTACAAGTAACTTTTTTGGGGTTAATTTTCGCTTGGGGCAGGATTTGGCTGGCTGGCCAGGATCTAACCATTGCGCTGAGCGCTTCCGATTATCGTAAAGAACCCATTTTTCATCACAGGTAATGATTCGGTTTAAAATACCTTCATTATTGTGCCGGTTTAGTAATGTAACGCAGCAGTCGACGCGCGTTTGCCGGTTTGTTTCAGTCAATTCGTGAGGTACCCACCTTTCAAGCTTTTTAATCTTCCCAATTTGCTTCAAGTGAATTAAAACAGTTTTATCACTAACATTGCAGCCTGCAGCTAACTCGGACGTGGTTTGCGATGGATCCGCTTCCACAATAGCCTTCAACTCTTCATTATCAACTTGAGTCTCAGGCCGTCCACGGGGCTTGTTCTGCAGGTCGAAATTTCCAGAACGAAAACGTTGGAACCAAAAACGAACTGTGTTTTCTTTTGCAACACGACCGCCATACACATCATTCACCCTTCGAGTTGTTTCCGCAGCACTAGTGCCACGGCGGAACTCGTACTCGTAAATAATGCGATATTTAAGGTTTTCCATTTTGTAAAATGAGTGACGCAAACAGAAAAAAACAGAAGAAAAAAAACAAATGAATGACGATCATCGAAGCACAAATACATGAGTCTATAGCTGTACAAATTTGAATTTGGAATTCCTTACCAAAGAGGAGAAATTCGTGATTAAAGTGGCCAGTACGAAAAACGCCAATTTCATATGTAAGGACCTAATATTTGTTACTTTTGTCAAGGAGTCTGTGTGGTTAAGTAAACTTGTCATGGTATAATTGTAGAGATTTGTTACAACGGTACTTAACGAGGGAAGGTTAAGCGTAATTGAGAAATACTCGTATTGCGTTGTTAATTATAGCTTAAAATGATCTCAAGAATCATCTTATCGAATCGGAGATCAATTCACACGCAAATGTTTATTGGGAATAAGTCAAAACTTTTAACAAGCATAACGCATACTCGGTAAACATATAAGTTACGCTTGAAACTTAAAGCATAAGGCACACAGTCGCAGGAAAATGGGAACGGACTGTGTCGTTGAAGATTTGATGCCTTTGTTCGTCTGCCATTCATTAGCCGAATGTGGCTCTGGTAGGTCTCATTCTTCGAAAGTGCATTGAACTGGCGATTGTGTGTTCCTTGATGTCTCCGCATGTACTACATGTTTTTCGGGTTGTTGACGCGTTTTTGTAGGCTGCATGTAGAGCCCACTTGAAATGTGGAAATGGCTCGCTTTACACGGGACAATGTGACGAACCATATTGTTTAGTCTCATGTCGAAATATCTACATTGACTTTTGCCAGTGCAAGCCAAGTGTGGTGGGCATGTTTATTATTTAGGGTATGAAATATTTTTTATTCTAATTTCAAAGTTAGAATGTACGCAGTATTTTATCTACTCTGAGCCTGTATACAAAGTCGAGAGTCAATAATATACTACCCATTCGAAATAATAGCAAACGTTTGTGGGTATTTGTCGATTTTTATTATACAAGCAATACAACAGCATCGAATATTATCGTCTATTGATCTCCCGCCTTACTACTTCCTGATACCTACATAATATTTCTCTGCGTTACGATTTACTAATAGATGTTAACCACTTACATTAGATTAAGGTAACCAGGCTATATATAATATGCAATATTGCTTATTACATATAGCTGATTACTGTGAATGCGTGAATGTATTAAAGTATAATATTGCTGCTTATTTTATTAAGCAACAGCTTAATAAAATAAGCAGCAATATTAGTAGTTGGGTAACAACCCAATAATGCCACAAATCTTTGAATCTACAAATTGCGTCATTATTCTTTTATTATATCTTGTGATTATTCCTTGTATAATAAGTCTTAATGCTACATAAGTAGGTAATATAAGTCATGCACGCAACACATTGTAAATTGTAACAGTAATAATACACAAAGTTTTATCATCATAATATGAATACGTAAAGCAAAAACCATTTCGCCGTTTTACGAAAATTATGGACGTAGGAAATAGACATTGTATAATAATTTCTATGAAGGAGGAGTATGAAATCTGGCACAGTTAAAGTTTATATGGAGAAGGAGTCAAGAAAGTTAATATGTATTTGCATTTAATAAGCATTATCCATTAATTATTTAATTGAATAAACCATTGCGCACGCAACAAACACACGTCTGTCAAGCTGACATGACAGACGTTGTCCAGTCCAAATGTCATAAAAATACTATTTTCTTTTTCTTCTTGAACGAGTATGTACGCTATGTCATATACATTGTGGTCGAATTTGATCACTGGGCGACCTGGGCGAGTTTTTTTATTAATTGATCAGTGTCGATTTCTTAAAGTTTTTGGCCATCCAAAAATATAAAATTTATATTAAAAGTACTGTTTATTCACATATAGATCACGGGCGCAGCAGTGGATCATTACATTGCTTACAATTGCAGGATATTAAATGATATCGTAAAGATAAGGAAAACAGTGTTATCGTAGAAGGTGTGTTACAGCGTACAGTGTACACGTATGTACGGTAATGATTAAGCTAACATACACAGAATTTCTTGACTCTACAAAGATCGCTGACGACACCTGAAAACTGGAATAGATAACGTCAACTAACTAAAAAATATGGAATGAGTCAGTAGCCTTAGATAATAAATCGTGCTACGATGTGCTCGTGCTGAATGAAAGTGTAATAAAGTGAATGAAAAATAAAAATAAGCAAGTTGAATTGGTGATTTATTAGTGAGCAATAAAGTTTAATTTACCGCGGTGTGTCGGGACATGAGTGAGGATGAGTACAGAGCGACGTCTCTCCCGGAGCTTCCACTCCTGTCTGAAGGGCTCCTCGACGGAGGAGGGTGCTGATGAGGAGGAAAACTGCTACCACTCCCTGGGAGGGAGGCATTCCTTGAGCAGACACCCTCAGGTCTACGTGGAAGATCTTTCCACTCTGTCTCTGGCTGATTTTGAACCTACGCAGGATGAGATTAATGGTTTGTATTTTTGGACTTACATACCTACAAATTGTATTATACAATGGTTATTTCAGAGAATCACTTTAAAATTATGTTCGTTAAAATTATGGTCCTTACAAGGACAAATTTTAAGGTCGTACGTTACAAAACGTAATAATGGTTCCTGGCTGAATAGCTTAACTGTGGTTTATTGCTTATCTCTCTTACACGAAGGCTATAAATAATTTATTTAAACAACATAATGTTACTCTTGTATCAATTCATCATATACAATAATAAAATAAATAAATATGACGGTTTAGTGGTAGTACAACTAATGGGTTTCCTGGGTTACTCTATTGATAGGTTTAGGTAAGAGACATGTTTATGTATGAAAATATGGGGACGTCAGAAAGCCCTTGTATCTTTCTCAGTTACATTAGATTTTCATTTTCTATTTTATTAATTTGTATTGATTGGTTCCTCATTGGCCCCACATTCCAAAAAAACCTTGTTTGGCTCATGTTGAATTAAAGTCTTGTTTCGGCCCTCTTTAAAGTACCAACCAATGTATGGTTATCAACAAAAATGTGTTATATGTATTGCTTACTACAACTTGTGAAAAATTAAAGCAATAAGCTTATTCAGTAAATGGTGAAACTACGAGGAAGACGTAGACCGTGTATTGGCAGTGATGTGATATAACTGTTTTCGGTGACCGCACGCCCCAAAGCAATTGCCATATACATGAAGTGGTACAATTACACTACTACTACAGGTAATGAAATTTTGAGCTTGAAGACTGACGAATAACATTATCTTCTAATATTCTAATATTACAAAAGTTTGTAAGTTTGTGAGTTTATTTGTAGGAAGTAATCTCTGGTACTACTGAACGATTCGTAGATTTTTTTTCACAAGTAGAAAGCTACATTACTCCTGAGTGACATAGACTAGATGTATATTATATTGCAGTCGGGCTAAGGAGCGGTGAAAAATCTAGTAAAAAACAGAATGTTATTTATACAATGCCATTATATATATGTACCTACACACAATTATCCATGATTACTTATGATATTGCAGAAGTCAATGACTATTTCAAAATCCAAATATCTTTTGAATGAACAATTATTTCGACTATTGTCTTCCTGATACCCCTAGCATGATTATAGACATTAGATACACACGTGTAACTGATGATCTTGGTTGACTATTATATTATATCATTTAGAGAAATGGTTTTTTTCTTTGGTATTCTTATTGCATAAAATGAAGTCATAATGACTGTTCTACTTCCACCTGTAACTACAGAAATTTTTATTTGAAAGACATCTATTGAACTTGAAGACCTAAAATTTTATTATCATAGTCTTGTTTTATGTTCTTATTGTTACATATTACGCCCGCGTCACATTTATTTATACCGTTAAGATGGCAAGCATATGGCCATCCTTATGTTAAGCGGTTACCATAGCCTATGGACGCTTGCAGGAATATCACTAGCGCCTGGCCGACCCTGCAAGAAACTCTTCACGCACTTCTTATAGAACACCATGCTGTTCTCTATGACATATATGGTCTTAAAATCTTTAAATCCTACTTGTTGCACACAATCCCTTTGAAAAGACTTGATAATATGCATAGTAAAATCCTAAAAGAATTGCGCGATTTCGTGTGATAAAAAACGATTCTAGGTTGAACCATATGCTTTTGAAAATAATGACGATTTCTAAACATTCTATAAATATCGACATACGTACTAGCACTTCAGGATAAAAGAAGTTATCCAAGAGTACTAACTTAAGCGTTCATTTACACAATGATTAAAGCTTATTTGCTCGCACGCAACATTTGAAGGTGGCAAAATTCTTGAATTGATCTTGACCTTGGTTTTGTACCACTGGTGTTTAGTTGTCGAACATGACTCATGCATCGTACACAGTATAGGTATCTATGTATTGAAGGTACATCAAGATATCTTGATTTGCGATGATATAGTTATATAATACACAAAATGTTATATTTGAAATAAAACAATTATGAAGAGATCGAATTACAAGTTCTTAAAACTCGATCGCTAAAAAAAACTTAACGGTTAATTACTGACAACACAGCCCCATACAAGGATGGTCCGTGGGTGTTCGCACTTCTCGCTCACACGCAATGTAAAAATACATCCAAATCCGAACAAGTATGCCTAACTTAGCTGTGGGTACATAACATTACAGTAATAATAAATATATAAATAATATCATAACAATTGCCTAAACTATCTCTGCTAAGGTATGGAGGTACCTACCTACCTATGTGCATGTAAAGCGTTTGTAATGCATTTTTGAAAGCAATCTCAGGTTATGTTCTTAAATTTGTGTGAGCTAACCAGTTATAAATTGCGTGATTTCCAAATTATTCATCTCACTTTTGGTAAATCTAAAAAAGTGGCGTGTTTACCTATGGGTCATGTTTGTAGTTAACTGATTCGAGGCGCGTCGGTGCACCTATGCGATGCGAGCGCAGCCACCACGCATCCGCTTCCCGTGCCTGTCTCTTTCATACAAATCCTTTGAGCTACCTGTCCTTGCTTCCGTGATGATGGATATTGTAAAAAAACATTAAATATCCCTGTTTACAAATTTAATTATTAACCTATCCGCAAGCTGTTATCCTTTCGTAGACAGAAATGGTGGTTGTTGGTTAAACAGTTGCGAGTAAGCTATAATAAATATTATAATTAAAATAAATAATGTAACTTACCAGATTTTAGCAACTGGAGTAGTCCTAATAATATGTCGTGAGGACAGTTTTCTGTCACAGCCTTGCCTAACTCAATAAGCTATAGTCATTTAAATAATAAATGATTATGATTAAATTTCTATGATTGATTAAATTATTGAGAAACGACATACACCCTTAGAAGCCTTCCCATAAATCCCTTCTTAAATTTCTGACTGGAGTTTAGTCTAAAGATCCAAAGTAAATAACTATCATTATTTCACTTAAGCCCGTTCGTGATCGGACTAACACTACTAATGTATGTGCCGAAAAAAAGCAGCCACTCTGTTTTGACAGCTACCTTATCAAAATTCCGAACACACTAAGCACAAAACGTAAAGTTGCAAGTTACTTGATATTTCGTCTTTCCCACACGCTTGCTTGCCCGAGTATCAGGTATCCAGGGATAAGGTTATGCGCTAATTATTATCAGCCGCTGTACGCTGCCTGTGGGCAGTCGACGACATCGATATTGTCAATCTAGTACAGCGACATTAACGCTGGCATGGCATCTCGTTTGCGGTGGAGCTGGTTTTTGTGTGCAGCATCCATTACCGACGACGGAAGCCGGTGGGTGCACGTACCGGTACTCCACTCTGTCCCTTTGTAACATAGTTTGGTACCTACGCGACTTGAATGCAATTTAGAGGAGCCAGGAAATAGGTACACGTGCTAATAGTTCTGGTAAATAGTTGCAACAGGGCTTGCAAACCGCGTTTGCTTTCTCGCCGTTTTTATAGCATACCTTATCTCATTACAGCATATCACGAAAGTTTAAGTTTGCCTTTGCTTGTTGGTTTCTGTTAGGCATGCCGAGGTCCAATAAAGCAAATTGTGTCAATTAAAACGTCGTTCCGCGCAGTTGCTTTGGTACGGGCCGCCATGATATCACTCGTGAGCTCATCAAAATATTGCAATTATCATCGTGCACTGCTGTTAGTATAGTACTTACAATAAGATTTACATCTTATGCAGGAGTATTGTTCCCCTACATGGGCATTCGTGTAGTCAATAATTCATTCAGAATATGTTAATTTAGCGCTACGTACACTGCAAGTGTAACTAATTGTGTCTGCTGTGCTGTGCTAGTAATGTTTAATATACTTTGGCTGAGCAATGAACGTTAATATTTCAATCAATTTTCTCAAGAACTAAATTAAAACTATGTAGCTTTAACTACTTTGTCTTTGTCTTTGCAACAAGACTAGAATTTTGATTCTCTATTATTTCACTCTGAATTTATTTTGATGATCTATATTATTGGCAGCACTATTTGTTTTGAAGTACTATTATTTATCACTCTGTCATCATAATAATTCTATGACAAGTTAGATTATTTACTTGCTTAGCTTGCTTGCTTTCTAATCTAACTATTCGTGGAGGGTTCTTGGACCTATCAGAAAAGACTTATTTCATAAAATTTAACATCTCTAAATTCGTGACCATGGAATCAAGTAGAATATAACCATAGTCTTTGCATGGAATAGTTATAACACCGTTATTACTAGTATACGTTAATCTAATCCCAAGGAATACATTACAAATACAGAGATAAACTCAATCACATTAAATGTGCCATTTTAATTAATGTAGTATTATAAAAGTAGTTTATTGTAAGAATAGGATACATATTGTATGGTAATAATGTGTAATGTTTAATACTTGCTAGGTGTAATTACAGCGATGGGTCCATGTTTCGCGTTATCGCATGTAGAGTGAAAAGTGTGCCGTACACAGGAAGCGACAGTTCGTATGTAAATTACAGTTACTACATAGCCTATACACATACTGGCTGGCTGATAGTTGCTTTGTAATCTGTACGCATATTTTTCTTAGTCAGTGAATACTTTACACCAATTATTTGGTACCTAACAGACATAACTCTTTGTACATTGCTTTAGCATATCTCAGGCTCGTCTAGCTGCCCACATATTCTGCACTAGCCTTAGCAAGAACATCTTTTGAATGCGCATTCTTACCTATTTCGAATATTTTTTATTTTCTCATTCAAAAATAGTCGAAAGCGATATGAATACGCAACCGAAAGTCTTCCTGCTAAGGCTACTGAGTACCCAGTACAAAATTGTAATAGGTTCATCAAAACCTAATGTAATGTTTCAATTTTAACATAGCTTTGTATTGTTTCAGGTAAGTTCAACTTGAGCTCTAACGAAATAACGACTCTACTTAAGACAAACAACGCCCTCTGCGTGTATACTATGGATACTACTGTTTCACTACTCCACAACAGGTGGCGCTAGATGTTCGTAAGTTTACGCTGCGCAGCCTTCAATATCTCTACGATCGTAGAGATAAAAAAGATAATGTTAGGTGTCTTCCATATTATCGTATAAGAGGATTACAGTGTATGGTATAGAATATTAGCTTAAAAACAGAAAAAAACAAATTCATCAATGAATTGATTTTGATGTATTTTCATTATAGTCCAAATGTGCTATAATAATGATAATACAACATTCTTCGTTAAGAGTTTATCGATCATGTTCGCAAATGAATTATTTGTGATTCACACACAAACAAATCCAGCAAAACGATTTGCATAAATAGCTTCCGCGTAGAGCGCACTTATTCATACATACGATTTGAAGCCCTTGGCTTGATGTGAGGTAAGAACAATACTAGCGAGAACCAGTTTAGTAGGTTCATGACCGACGATCGCCTCTCGCATAATGCTTTTGTATCGTGACTTATACCTCAGCTTATATACATACTAATACCTCATGCCCGGCGGCAAGCAAACTTTCCGTGCACAGCTTCATACTTGACATTTTAATTAGACTATATAGCTATACCGTCGTGTAAAACTACCCTATGGAAATAAAAAAAACAGTTTATTTTTTTTACTCTAAAGTTCGACTATAGTATATCGATATTATAGCTATTCGTCTCGAATAGTTAGTCAATAATACTAATACTATAAAAATATAAAATATTTGTGTATCTTGTCTAGTCAATAAAACACTACCATCGGTGTTAGGGACTAAGTATTAAACTATTCAATTTAGCATAACACATTTTAATGTAGGACAAGGCGTTGATGCAAGCTAACGCGGCCACATGTTCAGCTTAGTACAAATAAGATTTGTGAATTTTAACGAGTGCTTAGCTCTTCGCACCGTCTAATGATTAGCATTTCAAGACAAGTTAACGTTTAAGTAGTAATTATTAGTAACCTAGAAACTTGATTTCTGCCTTCGAACATGACTGCTGGATATCTAACGAAGACAAGAGACGGTCATCATTATCATCTTTTGATAAATTACGAATGGGTTACTTTACATTTTAAAAACACAAAACGAGCAAATCTCTTTGCCGAACCTACCAAAATATTGGTAGGTTCGGCAAAGAGATTTGCTCGTTTTGTTAATTTGAACTTTTCGAGTTGACTCATTTATTTAGTGGCCGTTAAAAGAACCTTACTTCACATCAGTGATCTTAATAATAATAAATAAAAAAAAATAATAATAAAGGAGGCTAGGTTCCTTGATTAAATTATTTGAGCATCATTTACCTCCTAAGTGGTCAATATCAGTGAACTTATGACCTTAGATGACTTAGCTATACGAACTTTCTGTAAATGAGGCGCCTACCTGTTATTTTAACCTATTAAAAATAACGTTATGACTACGCATAAATATAAATTTCACGTTTACTATTCATAAATCTTAATTTTACGCTAATGATTATTTCGAAAGATAAAATAGTTCCAATTGGGAATGGATGCTTCACGTTAGCATTACAAATACTCATTGATAGATTCGCATAGGAGAAATAGTAACCTAAAGAACATTGATATGGGTAACTAAGGGTAAAGCACTGGCCTACTGATTGGCATAATATTTCAGATTCATTATTGTATCAAAGTTATGCGTAATGAGTAATGTAATAATATGTTATGAGCAGTATCGCGCCGAAGAAACGCGATGTGTGTCGGAGATAGCCGAAGGAATCCAATATGGCGGCGGCGGCGGGAGCTCGGCGCACGGGTTGTCAACAAAGTTACTCGGTTCGACCGCCTTGACAGTCGCGCGTTGTAAGCCGGTCTATAGTTCAGTGCCGTGACGCGAATGTTATAAGTGCATTTATGTTTTAAGTTATATTAGTGAGTGAAACAACCCTCGGAAATTCATACTTTGGATATGCAATCGCTCAATTTGATATAAAGTTTTATTTTATGACAGTGTGTCTATTTTTTAACAGCATATTAAATGTGGTATGTAGTTGTGTAGAGTTAATGCACAAACAAAACGAAATGTTGGATTATTAACTACCTTACTTGGACATTTTTTTTTTCCTTTACATTGTTCATAATCAACATTGATGATCAAACTGATCTTTATTCTATTTCTATCTAAAATCAATCGGTGCTATCATTGCATAGCACTCTTTGATAAACGATTTTACTCAATTTGTTACGTAGCCGGTCAGTGTAGCTATCCCCGAACAATTAATATGAAAATGAAATCTATTTTAAGTACAAAAAATGCATTCTTTAGATCCTAATGAACGGCGATCGTTGAAATTATAGCCATATTTTGTGTACAATCAAATTATAATTTTGTGTAATTATTCCTTAAAATAGTAGGTTAGTATCTACTGTGATTTTCTCCCAATTCATAATTTCTTTACGTAATACCGTCTGCACCTATATTAGCTGCATGGATACTATGGTGACTATCACCCAAACACAAGTGGGAACACCACTCCGGTGCACCGGCAAGAATTATCAACCATTAGCATACCTACTGGATACAAGCACTTCCCCTTTATAAAGTAGGTAATGTATTTATTAAATAGGGTGCAATACGAGCACGTTCTGAATTATTCATTTACCCTTATCAACAAAGCTTCCTCGCACGTGCTCTGTTCTCACTTGTTGCACAAAAACCCGGTATTTGTGTATTGTCAAACCGAAACACAATGGCACATATTTCTTCTGACACGACGCATCTTACATCTTATTTTATTTGAAAAGCTTAAAACCTCCATTTAAAAGAAAGAGCATCCTTTTTCATTATGCTTGATTATTAAAGCATATTCTTTAACTGGTGATCTTAGGATTCACTGTAGTTTTGACGACTGCTGTTAATTATTCGCTAATCAATATATATATACGTGCTTGATATCTGCAGGTATCAAGTGCGATTGAAATAAATAATAACCGATCATTATTTGCTAGAACCTTTGATAAAGAGAAAAGTGCCTGAATAGCGATCAGGGCCAGGCCAGATATAAAAGGCCTTATACGGTACATATCGTTGCAAATATGATGCCGCATGAATTCACAAAGGCACTTCTGGAAAAAGAACATATCTACCTACCTCCCACCTAGTTCTTTGAGCGATTCTCCAGGAATGTGTAGGAGACTTGCGTCATGCCCAGGGACATGTGGATGAATGTGCGTATTTGGACAGTTATTAGATGCTGCCGGAATTTACTGAAAAAGTGCCTTGAAATGTGACACTTTTCCCGTATAATACTAACATTTGCTAAAATTATTTGTAGTGAATATTAAAACGGATTTTCTACAATATTTGCCAAGGAAATCGGCTAAATTTGAAAAATAAACGATATACATTCATAATTTTCATGAAAGAAAAATATAAAGATTATAAAATATTTACATAATATTGCTCATATACCTAAGTAATATCCATATTTGCTAGTAGGAAACCTTTTTTCTACTATTATATCCAACATGTTTTTCAATTCTAAGCTTGTCCCAATCACGATATGCAAAGCGAAAGCGGAAAGTTCGCCTCCCAGTTGGCAAATTTTATCTGTTCTTGTGAATCCTGTGTAGTTAGCTATGGTTATACTGTAGTCGCTAGATAAATCCGTGCCGCTGCCAACAGCAGGTCCTCTAATTTTAATCTTCTTACCCAGTTTGCGGCTTTGCGCTCTCAGTCATTCTCTAAAGCATCTTCGAGATAAGCCTTTGCATTAAATTCGTCATTTTTTTACTAAAAGCGCTATTGCGGCTGTTTACAGACTAGATACGGAAAATAAGCTTCGTAATCATCGATAGAGCAAATAACTTTATTCTTGTAAGGATTTAGACAAATCAATTAATGAATTTATCATGGCCATTATGATTTTGTAATTATTTTAATCACAATAATAATATGTCGATGTTCCTTTCATACAATACAACGAACGTAATGCCGCGTTCAAATGCACCTTCAACATACCATTTTAAAAAGGCGGTGTGGGATGTAAAAAGTATGTAGGTGTCGTGTAATCCTGTTTATCTATGCACCCACGCCGGTAATGTAGAAGACTTTCTAATCAGCCGGGAAGAACAGCGGCAAACTGCTTTTAAATTTTTTCTTTGTGCGTCTTATGAGTCACAAATTCGAGTCCCATCGAGGTCTGGGTCACATTCCAGGATCGCCACAGCCGCGCCGCGCCGCCGGCGCAAACCGGACCTAGCAACGCCACACGACACGAACAACACCCTTCGTATTTTTATTCGAACCTTGTTCTTATGTAATACTTTCTTTGAGAATGAAACCTATGTGAGACGCCAAATTGTAGTCCTTGATTATAGAAAATGCTTCCGGCCCACTCATAGGGTTTGGGTTCCCTGTCGACAAAAGGGACGGCCCTTTTTTGCTCAACATCTGTCGTGTGCAGGTGCCTCTTTACATACTAAGCAGGTGAATTGTATTCGCTTTCCTTACCTTCTTTTAGTTTTTATCTGATTATTTCTTTCAAACGCTAGTAATGATTTAATATTCATCCATAAAAGCTCTTGTTTCCGTTCCCCGTTTGCTCGGAGATGTGCCCAGACCACAGACCAGTATAACAATATACTTTAATCTCTACCACACATCTTTATAGATATGCAAAGTGATATCTTTATATTATGTGTACCAATTAAAGTCAATTATTGATTTATTGGCACCAATAAATATTATTTGTATAGGCTCGAGATGAGACGTTAAGTCAGACAGTAAGAATTAATCATGTCATATATTATCATATGATAATACAATTATAATTGTACAATGATATTATCGTGTATATTTGTTTTACAACAAAATATCATTAATTATTAAATTAGTTTTGAATTTACCTGTTGACAACTGGCACACATACAGAACATGACCTGAATTTATATTTACTGATTCGCATGGGTCTTTGTCCGGGGACAAATTTGTGGGTAAATTATAGTTTTCCATGTTTGTCTTTAAAACCTACTATGTTCTTAAAATATATGTGCAACAGTGCATTTGACATGTGAGGGATGAGCTATTGTCTCTACTTTACGGTCCATTTAATGTGATTGCATTGAAATACTCGGCAACAAATTACCTGACCTGTGTATGATAAAACTGTTTTCATTTGATTATAAATAAGCATTTGTACTCCAAGCTGGGATGTAAATGTAAAGTATATTGCTGAGTTTTATATTTGAAAAATAATATTAAATACAACTTTGTTTAAATAGCTGCACTCCGCAGTATTGTTTCGCCTTTCACTCTCTAGAAGACTTTTGGAAATTGAATTGTTTGTATGAGTAACATCAAGTAATCGAACACAAACCTTCGTAATTATTTTCTGACCACTCAACCCATTATGAAGCAGTATGTAATATGTAAAATTAAATTACAGGAGTGTCTGCTCTCTGCTCTTAGCAGAAGCTGAAAACTATTGTGGTTATAATTTAAATTTTCATTGAAGTACAAACAATGATATTCCCATTTAAAATCAAATTAAGATCATCCTTACCACTGAACAATGACCCTAACTATGGAAACATTTGACAGGAAGCCGGGTTATCTCAATGGCAGCTAAATGGCTGTACATTTCCATCGAATGTCTCTTTATAACTTAATTTAATTAATTTATCATTCGTATTGCGCGGCAGTTTGTTATTGCAACGTTATTAAAAATAACGGCCATTCTATTGAACACAGTTCGCAGGGGTTGATATGCAAGTTTTATGTGTGATATCTAGTTGGCTTTTAACTTACAAATTCTTACTATATTCATTTGCACTAACAGACACCGTTATGAATTATACATTAGTCATAAGTCTGCTGTGTTTATTTTCTTTGCGTAAAATATTAGTTTTTATAATAAAGTGTACGCACACACGTCTAATGATATTTTTATTAACATACGTACAATCTGGTCAAAATATTTTATACATATCTTCAGAAAAACTCAGCAGATTGAAAACTGAAATTTTTAAAATATCCAAACAAAGCATTATTGCACACATGAGTCATAAAAACCATTGTATGTAATCAACACATTAAAGTGCTGATTAAATTCAAGTTCGACGCAACAGACCAAAGATTCCTAAGAATGATTAGCGGGCTAGTAACTACAGCCGGACGCCCGGAACCCAGCCTTTTTTACAACTTCGTTATATTACACTAGCTGCCCGCCCCGGCTTCGCTCGTGTGGACAATTTTTTTTTGCATTTATGGGGATGAAAAATAGATGTTGGCCGATTCTCATAGATACCGGATAAGCACAAGAAATTTCATCAAAATCGGTCAAGCCGTTTCGGAGGAGTATGGCAACGAAAACTGTGACACGAGAATTTTATATATTCGATTTTGCAGATATTATATTTATACATGTTTACTCAAGAAACGTGTTACGATGTTTTGCAAAAAGTGACACAAAAAAGAATGAAGGAATTTAAGCCGATAGAGATTAACTACCGAGTACCGATCATAACTGAGAACTTCGTTCAAATAGTTTGTTTTTTGTTATGACCCACGTTCTTATAATTACTTTATTAATAAAGAATAGAAAACGTAGCCTGGTTTAATTTTATTGGTCTAGTAAAAAGTAATGCAAAAATGGTAATTACAAAAAAAAATGATTTAACCAAACCTATTATATATTATATATATTCCGAATTTAAGTAAGAAAACTTTTGTCATCAATCCTTAAAAAGCATTGAGGTGAAAATTTACATATCAAAGCAAAGCTTCTGTCATGACCTGTAGTAGAATTTAGAAAAGATACGTAAGAGGGTATTCTTGTCAGAAGTCAATGAAAGGAAATATATATGAGATGCGCCAAATGCGAACTCACTCCGTGAATTAAATGATGGAGCATTTGAGCTCAGCTACCCTTTTAACGTTTTTAATGAAAAAATTCACGCAGCCACTAAAGATAGATACTATTGTTTTTGTGGCATAAGCAAACATAATACATATAATAATAAAGCCTAATATGTAACGCGAATTAACCGGTAGCTACTTTGGTTTGATCGATCTTAGACAGCGTGATATTGACCTTATACCTATAAATTAATGCAACTTTAAAAGTAGTAGTGGTTAACATTAAAACTGTTCAGCATAGCCTGGTCGTGACCTTGTGTTGGTGAATGTATTGGGCTATCTAGGACTCGCGCAAGCCTCGTCACGATTTGTGGGTACCAAGTTGTTTGCTGACATCACACCGACCGCTTTGTTTTGCCTTGCTTGTTAAGTTGATGCAATTGTAAATTTGATTAAGTATACATGTTTTTATGTGTATTTCTAAAGTCCTGATTATACATTTTGAGGCAATTAAACGTCATTATTGTTCACTAAGCACATATTTTATTATCTTGTAGCTTAATGTTATGCTATTCAAGAATTGTGAAAGAAGCTGTATGTAAATTTTATGAATACGTTAAATCTCGACATTGTACGTAAACATTTAACTCCACATTCTTTGTCCAAACACAGAGCACAGCCTCTCAGATCGTAGCGTAGAAAATTGTTTATTGCACAACGTGGTTGCCTTCAAAACACGTTTCGTTCGCACGCGCTTTGTTTGCATCATGCGATCCCGTTTGTCACCTTTGAACTTTTATTATGACTTCCTCTCAAGCTTTTGTTATTCTTTCCTTTTATGAAAGACTTTCAGATGTGGTACGCTCCAAATATAAGCGTATGTTCTAAGTTCCGTACAAATTGCACTCAATAGTCACGCTCTTGCCCTCGTTTTATTGTCTTCGCCGCCGGTGACATGCGCTGCTGTAACTAAGAGCTTTTATCGTGACCCACCGCCTGCCCTATATCCCGGGGCACGAAGCTACCTCGTCTATTCCTTAATATTTTTGTTAGCGTATTTAGCATGTTTCGAACGATACATAATATCATATAATTTTGAAATCAGATCAAATTTCAATTAGCAAACATATCGGGAGTACTAGAGAGATCTAATTCATGGCCTTATGACAAACATTGTTGGAATCGGCGGGATGTGGCTGGTAACCTGAATTTTACACACAGCGACTTGCACCTTGATTGGGTACCCATCTTACATGGCTCCCTGAAGGCGAACCAGGTGTCAAATTAGGCTTTTGATAGACCTGTAACAATTGCCAAAGATATTCAATTGGCCCCCGACCGATAATTATTGGGGACGACGACTTAATCTGCTCTCTGAAACACGGAAGAGGGTAGGTACAAATCAGAACCAATTAAGTTGTACACATTTAAAGGAAAAAGCTTGTACACAGTCCAATAAAAATATTCCAAGAGTATCTGGAGATTGATATTATATGTAGTTCCATAAACATGGTTGAACAAGACGTACTTGATTGGTTAAAGAGATAACAGTAACGTTGGGCAGACGAGCATGAGTTTATAGGGTCGCCCGTCAGTCAAATTAAAGAGTTCTTTACTAACGGCATAAGATTGAAGGTTTTTGCTTCGTTTCTGTAACCAGTGTTCTACTTATAGGCGTCAGCTAAGTGAGTTCCCGTTTGAAATAACTAAGATTCACCTCTGAGTCTTTGAGATATCGATTAAATTGCTCGTTTTATCTTTGGCGCGCAAGTTTCAAGTGGTCAAAAAATATTAAGGGTACTAGTATATAGTTTTGTTCATGTAGGAAGTAGAAATTGACAGTTACATACATATAGTAGTCTTGTTTAGTTAAAATTTCTTCCGGCTTGATAATTTTAAATTCACTTACCTAAATACGTTCCGGCCATACGAATAGATATATTCTGAGTAATTACTTACACAAGTCATTAAGGCCGACGTAATGACAAGTTTGATCTCCCTAGATCCTTTGATGGATGGTCGTGGCTTGTGAAGATGGGAGGAGCGTTAGAGCTTTATGAATAAACCGTTTATGTTCCTAGTAGATACTCAAATACGTAAATCGATTATATCAGATGCTAAAATATAACGAGTACAGGACGCTTTTGAAATAGAGTTTTCTTAAAAGTATGATCATCACAAAAGGTTTGTCTCTAGATTTAAAAGTTTACACAGTGTCTCGTGTCCGCCTTAGACGCCCGTATACTTGTATTTATTAAGCAAATAGAGCCTACCGGGAACCAGTCGTCAAACCTGTATCTATCGTTCGTATCTCACATTTCGTTCGGTCAGTCCTACCTAAGGAAGCGCACACATCTATGCTCTACACTGTCTGACATTTCTCTCGAAACCTTTATAGTTAATAGCCAGTTTAATTATCGATTTTCATCAATAATTCTCTTTCAATTTCATTTATCTGTCCTATCTGCTTCCGACTAGTAGCAGATATTTGGTATAAGTGAGAGGACAGATCTAATAAATTTAATCTTCGATAGTTTACTTGGATGGGATACAAAAAACGGCATTAAGTTTATTTATATCTTTAATTTATTATGTAAAAATATAGCTATAACAGTTTTATTTACGATTTCGATAATCGGCAAGCGTTTCGTGAGTATACATACTATGAATCATCATTGTTGATTTCTCTATAGGTTATTAACATCAGCCATTTCGAATCAAATACCGGATCCACCAAATGATCGCTTAGACTTATTCATACAGAGTACATAGGCACAAAAGCACGTTTCGTGTTCTATGTACTTTCTGGTGATAGTAACTTTTTTATACATAAATAAGCATAAGGCCCGCCTGATGTTAAGCGGTTACCGCAGCCTATGAACGCTTGCAAAAACCAGGGGTATTACTCGCGCGTTGCCGACCCTAAGTACTTGAAGTAAATAACCTTTCTATGTATACTATATCTAATAATATACCATTTTATTAATGTTAACGTGTCATTTGAGTACCTATCAGAAATGTTTGCATGGGCAACTCCACTAATGGGAATAATGGCTTATAAAATTGCACTTTAATAGATGAATTCTAACAGAGCACCTAGTATTACATGTATATTTTAGTATGTAGAGTAATACCCTAGTATATGTTATGGATATGTAATAAAAGTATGCTATATCTTATATTTATTATTTTTCTACGCAGCCGACTTCTCGGGCAAAAGCTACTAGACTAGATAATTAATACTCATAAAATACAAACAAACAGTGGTTCAGTAACTGTAATTTTTGTCTGTTATTATTTCGTAACAATAATCGTGCTGTGGGTTTGTTGGTATAAAATTTGTTGCATTTGGGCTAGCATGCGGTCGGAATTACTTGCGAAAGTCCAGAGGAAAGTTTCGCAACTGCTTTAGTTTCACACTGGCTAGCACAGAGTGCCTCTGATCTTGTCGGATTTGCCTTCAGCGTAGATTGTTCTCGGCTTTGCTATTCCGAGACTCGACGAGAGAGTAGTTTCACATATAATTCAATAATTTACTTCGTTAAAACGGAAACTAATATAATTAAAAAATAAATTAGCGGAGCGATATGCTAATTTTACGATTATTAAAATGTATCACCAGATAAAGTTGCCTGCTCAGAATTGTGGGCATGTTTTAAGCTTTAATATTGGAATTATTTACAAAGGAAGTTTTCTCCTCACGTTACTGACTATATTAATATGAAGCAAGGCACTATTCATTGAACTAAAATTTGACAGGGAAAAGGCAACCGTGCAACCGTGCATTTATTCTTCCATTCCAAAGCTGACGAGCAAATGGCGTAGATAATTCCTTCTGGGATAATTTCTCAAGGAATTGCGTGAGAAAAATTGCCCTGTTGCTGCCATATTGAGATGTTTTATTTTTGTCTTCATATTTCACACACTCGGAGACCACCTGCGGTGGTGAGATACGTTTTGAATAATTTATAGTATCATAAAGGCTGTTTATTTGATATCGTATCAATTTAGATATATTGAGAGGTTTTCCTTGTTTGCTCTGAATACTTTATGAACCGTGCACTATCGGTATTCACCAGCTCTTATGTTTACACTTCTTTTCCGATATGCGGAGAAATAGATTAATATTAGAGGCCAAGAATGAAGCTTTCTTAAATAAGAAATAGTGAATGGTTTTTTCAAACAAGAATTTCGAATATACAACTCCTGACCCATAAAGAACGAGGAAATCGAGCGAAATCGCAAAAAAATTACTAACAACAGGTTGTCGTCGCGAATGCATCTAAAATATTGCTTGCTCCCACGAAATGCAAGTGAATTGAGGCACTAGGGGTAGTGATTTCCACGTTAGGACGGACGCTGCCTTGAATCATGATTGTCCGCACGCGTTAGTCACGCCACCAGTCCGCAAGTGGCCGCGACTGGCCAAGGGCTCAAGTTTCTCCCCACCTCTACTTTTATTTGCATCAGTTTGCAACTTTTTCTTTGCTTTGCCGTGATTATCACGTTTCGTTTGCAATAATGCAACGTTGGAGCGAATTGTTTAAATACTTTTAGTGGCTTCAGATTCCAAATATTTTTTGCAAACATTAGCATCAAAACAACTATGATTCTGTTCTACATTGTACCATTTCATCATCAAAAATGTCTTATAAATATTTACTCCCTGTTATTAATGTGAAACTAGGCTACAATTTCGGAGAATTTATGTCTTCTTTTAATATTATAAAGAGGCAAAGTTTGTGTTTTGTTTGTAGGAAGTAGGTCTGTAATCTTGTAAAATAGTAGTAGTGGAAGTAGGGAACTACTAAACCGATTTTCAATTCTTTTTTGCCAGCAGAAAACTAGGTACGTTATTCTTGAGTGATATAGGCTATATATTAATTTGCAAAAGGGGGCGCAGTCGCGGGATAAACCTACTTAACTATAATTTGGTATATACATATAACCGTACCTCTCTACCGATTCGATCAAACTTCGTGTATGAAACGTGATTGCTTTGTATGTAAAAGATTGATTAAATCAACCCGTCTATGTATGGTTTGCTCGAGAACTCAAATGTGTTTACTTAGGTCCGGAATGTAATTTCATGCGGAGGCATAGAAAATCCTAGTGAATTAGCATTCCGAATCTGATCTCAGGCATCGTTAACAACCGTATTCTATTTTCTAACTATATTTGTTCCGCAAGCTTTAATCGTACACTCGATTGAATTCGCTACGGTTAGTATAAGCTCTTAACTAAATTTTCGCTAATGGAATCTTTAGATCTGCTGTGCATGGGTTTCAAATTTTAAACAAACCTTCTTCAAATAAGAACACTATTTATATATTAAGAGATATGTGAAGATGAAAGCCTACATTTACTCTTGTAGTATGCGTGTTATTCGGAAGTTGCTGGAATTTTGGGAACGCAAACGAAGAGTCCATAAAGAGACAAATCTCAGTACAACGCTGTGAAGCTAACCACTCAACAACGATTTACTTCTACTACCAAACCAAAGTACTTATATATTCAACTACCTTCAAGACATTACCAACTATAATTGAAAGGTTACATTGCAAAAATAGGCTGGCGTCCATATAAGTGGTTAGAAGATAGTTCCGATATGTAAGATATTCTAACTTTCAAGTCATGCATAATCACTGTATAATATAATAAAAACTAGTTTTGAAAACGTTTCTAATCTAATAAAGTTATTTTTTTAATATTGATTACGAATTTTACTGCACATGAATTTCTCTAGTTTTATGATTGTGCACAAAATGTATGGAACACGCGTTCGTTAATTAAATTAGCTGATATGTTGGTTGGTAATTGCGTCCCCTGCGTGATGGCTACCAAGGGCAGTTCTAACTAAATATATTCGCACAGCACCAACACAACGCATGTGTCCCTAATATCATGCAGCCTTTTTATGTTATGACCTCATAAAGTATTTACTTTCAAATCTGAAACTTTGCTCGAAGAGCAACATTATCTCTCACGTTTATAACTCTTCCGAGTTACGTTCAACTTACTTAGCGGGCCGTATGCTTGTTTGCTGATAAGTAAAACATTCGTAATTTTTTTCTTGTTGTCCGTCATCATGTTTCCACTTGTTGCATTTAGTTATTATAGTTAATTTTTAATATTACTTCCATATATACAATACCATCATGAATTTGGCCTCTTTTCATTGATTCGATACGATAACATGATTGGCTACAGTTGGAGCATAATCTTATCGGCTTTTGATAAAACAAAACGGCTTATTTACCGATCAATACTCGCGCGTTTTACCTACGTGTTTATATTTGCAAGAACATTGGGTTTTATTCTGCCCATAACCAAGTTATTAACATATTCAGGATATCTTTAGCATTTAAATACGCTAGTAACTACGTCATTAAAATTTTGTAAAATACAGTATAATTGGACAAGATGATTTTATTAATAATCTAACATTTCGTTTTGCTTTTTTAAAGTTACTACTAAATAAGTGACAGGAATAAAATTAAGAACTGTGAAATGGTAATTAAAGAGATTTATTTGAAAGGAAATTGTTCAAAGTGAGACGAATGTCGGCGGCGATGCGACGAGCCGACTTTGCTGAAGTCAAGCGGCGTTAACGCAGCGTGCATCCTGCGCCTGGGCAGTATGTCGAGCGCACTATCGCCCGCCGTAGAGGCCACCGACGCGGACGACGAGCGGACACGACGTCGCTCCGTCTTCTACGTGCCACTCTTCGAGAGTTTCGAGAACTACTTGCCACTGACGCCAGAAGAAAAAGACGCACTCATATCTGGACAGATCATAGAAAGCATCCGGGCAAAGAGTAAAAAAAGAAATGCCTCAGACATTGGCAGATTACACATCCCGTCTCGGGGTGATTCATCCTTCACAGAAAGTGAAAGTGACATTAGTGTTTTCAGTCCAGAACGCCGGTTTCACATTCGACGTCCTTTGTCTTCTACTATGAGTTCTAACGAAGCTCTGACGAGAGTAGGTCAGCGTGATTTGACGAGCCCGAGGCTCGTAGCTGAAAATACTTTCAGACAAACGAAACCACGTCTCAGAAGCACTACTTCATGTGAACCTCGATACGATAGAATATTCTCCCCATTAGGAGGATCTATATCAGCGAATAAGTTAAATAGCTCTACCACAAGTATTGGAAATAAGATAGCTGCAAAAAATTCAATAATGAACTCAAATTTATCACTAATACCCGACTCTCCAAAACTCATAACCCCAGGCAAGGAAAAATCAAAGACCCTCCCGCAAAATCTCAATGTCCCATCATCTATCAGATGCAGCAGTAGCTCCACATCTATATTCAGAACGCCTAAGATTACTGTGACGCCAGACAGTCCTACTAAAAGTCCTGGAAGAATGTCAGGTCTGAATTTTATTCGAAGATCTCGAAGCACAAAGTTGTCGAGAAGTAATTCCTTGCTGCGGAGTATAACAGCGAGGCATATCGAAGTGGGGCTAGAGGAGCAGAATGCAGTCGTCGCGGATATCACGGACTATGATAGCTTTGTGCATAATAACGGTGGTGAGACCGATGTAATCGGAGCTTTGATAAAGAAACATGAATCTCAAGTGGCTAGTCCCCTAAGCATCAGACGGGAATATCTTGACGTCGAAGATGACGTAGGTGTACACTCTGGTAAGATTTTACATCGAATATCTGCACATTGTAGTTTACAAGAACCTTGAATAAATTGCAATTTATCTCCTATCGTCTCCCATTAGTTACCTATAATTTATTCAATAGGAGAAACAAGCTCGTAATGTCTAGTGCGTAAAGTGAAATATTGAATGGTCGTGGTCTTGGTAGCGTTAGAAATTGATTGTTAATAACCAGTGAATCAAGATACCATTTCTAAAATGAATTCGGTTTCCACGGGATACATGAGTCAGTTCAGTGTAATGCAGTTTATATAAAGTGACTAGTGAGCAAATGGTAGCTAAAACCTCTTAACTATTTTAACTTAACAAACATTCCTTTTACTTACACTATTGTTTAGAATTTGATATGCTTTGTTCACAGTGGAGGTTATGCAAACACGAAGTCCTTGCTAAGCGTTCTTGCTAATAACGTCTAATGTGGATGAGCTGACAATTTTGAAGTGAACCGTATTCGACTATTCATACCAGACAATGCTTGCTAATTGCAGGCCAAGGAACAAATGGATTCCTTAACAAATTATATGTCATTAGTTAAACTTAGCCTAAAGAAATGTGGAAGTCATCCGGATGGCAGTCATCGTAATAACACCAAACATAGTACATTACTTTATGCTGCTTCCGCTCAATATGGTGACTCGTATTCGTATGGAAGCACAAGTAGACATGTGATAACAAACATAGTTTATGTACGTAAATTCCGACGTATCTTTTTATTTACATCTTGTATGCAGGCATGGTAGACTGCAAAAAAAAATTAAGATCACAAAATACATATTTTGGTAACAAAGTATGTTATTTGACATAATTTGACTATCCTATTATTGTTTGATACATGATAGGAAAATATATGAGCAGATACTATATTTTTTAATTTGTTTCATCAAATTTGCAATTTGCATAGCATTACTTACAAACCTTGCTTGCCAGGCAAAAGCCAATCATGAAACTGAGCCTGATGTTTTTTCATAACATAACAAACAATAGAAACAAACATCGTTAATGCACCGTTGCTATCACAGTTCGTCGTGTGGCACTTCCTCGTGGGCGCTTATCGGTCCCTTCTTATCAGAAAACGCATAACGATTGCGAGGAACAGACTCTCAAATATTTTCAATGATACCACATTGTCGAAGACGACCGATTCGTACTCGACGCATTCAGATGATGGCTAAAACATTAAGTAATTATGTGGCATGAACGTAAATTATCTTAATTCCACCCATATGTAAGATCTATTATTGCGTGCAATTGTTTTGCCGTATTTACTTCATTCACTTTACTGAGGGTTGGGACCACGGTACAACTTTGCGCTTTTATATTTTTATACTTTCCGCAGCAGTCGGCGTGCGTTTATGACTTTAAGCTTTGTAACGTATATATGTATAAAGTGCTGAAGTTTTACTAGTACATAGGTATTGTGAATAACGCGCAACTTATACCTACTCCGCTTTGCTGACACAACAATAGAGATCACATAACATGAAGCAATAACGGTAATAGGTTCTAAAGAACATCTGTTGCTTTCGCACGTCGTATCATCAGTGTCGTTGACACTAGACATAGTAGCATATTTCACTACTAATATCTGTAGTATGATGAATTAACTAATTAATTTGATTCGTATTGTTTCTTACAATTATGCACAATATTTTAGATCGTTTTATGTTAACGTCGCAATTGGAATACTTTATATAAAATTTTGACACATGTGTTCAAATGTATTTTGGTAGTACAAAACGAAGTTTGTTTTATCACTGTACACATCAATTAGCCTATTTTCCAGATTTATTTCATTTGAGGTCCGAGATTTGTTACTTATTATTTCCATCGGCAAGTCTAAAGAATAATTTTATTTGAAATCTGTGCATTGTCCTTGGCTAGTGAATGTTTCTTGAAAAGTTTTGACATCGTGTGCATGCGCAGCGGTCACGGGCGGCGTGCGCGCAACTTCCGGCGGAAACCACGCCATAAGTAGCGCCAATTGCAGTGTGGTGATATTTTGTTATAAAACTATCCATATGACAGTGTATCGGTAACATGAAACCTGGTAACGGGTAATATCAATTTACAAAACAATACAATACATACAATCAGGATCTTGTCGCTAAATCAGTGTCAATTGAGCAGCTCGCGTGAACAGATATGGGGCATAATATTTTCCATACGTTACTAGGATGTTTGTGTAATTAGTATTTATCAAAACATTGGTTTTAATATTGTCGATCAGTTTAAATACGTCATTGATATCCACGCGTTCCTTACTTAAATTTAACTAACTTGGATTTATTTTTTTATAACAATGTAATTTCTTGTTCATAGACACATCATACGAGAAGGCATGTCGGCGAGGCTCTGCGCCGACCACCCCGGTGCCGGGGGCACAGCCGCAGCACAGCCCCTCGCGGCTGGCTTCCTTCTTCTTCTCCAAACGCTCCTTTAGGAGCAACCCCCTGAAGAGGACCAAGTCCGCCACCAAGCTAGAGAGGGAACGAGCCCTGGCAGCCGTCCCCACTCACCCACCCTCACATGCGCTGAGGACTTCAAGGTAAGCTGGGAATATTTTTTTAATATTATGGACCCAACTATTAACGAGTATTATATTATTTTACTATGGAATTTTATCATAAGTATGAATGAAATAACCCTATCAAACAGATTCCTTATATTATATTTTTAAAGTTAAGTAACAGGACAGTGAACAGTGTAAGAGGAATTCTCTCACAGATTTTTGCGTCGTAGCCGGCCGTGTCAATATGTCGGCTATTATCAGACTACCACTAAAATCTATTTTGTGGCTAAAACTGCATAAAAATATGACCTGGTCACAATACAAATATTTCAAGTTCTCTGTGTATCGTGACCGCTGGGCGTTATTCTAACACTAGTATTTTATGTGTGGGAGTGTCGCCACTCCCCGTCTACCTAAGCTATTTACTGTACACGTTAATTACTTCCCGGCAACAACTTTATTAGTAATCAAATAAATCGCAATTATAGAAACAAAAAACAATACTTACTCTAATATGAAATGCAATAGTATCTCTGCTTGTAACTTTTCTTGATCTTGATCACGTGATCTTTATAAAGGATAAACTGTGTTATGAGCTTTTATCACATTCACAGATATTTGACACGACACGGTCGAGGTCGCAGGCAGATACATTCATTTTCATTCAATTCTTATAACTAGCCGAGATAGTGATACTACTTTAAGTATTGTAACCACATATTTGACTCTCTACACACCCCGACCGAACACTACTCGTAACGAACACGGCTAGTGCGAGGTAGCATACGTTTGATTACTGATCACTATTTCATTTAATAAGGAATAATACCAGATATAAATCTTGACATGTAGGTTATTTGTATACAATAAATAAAGAATAAATAATTTTACCCGTCCATCCTTCAAGTTTCAACCATTTTTAAGATTTAAAAAAAAAATTGCTATACCATGTTAGATATTACAATGTAGTTAGTGTTTATTTTAATTAATCGTTGATGTTTCGTTATTACCGTTCCTAGATTGCTATTAAATTCTTTTTTTACTAACAACCCTTCTACTTTCCCTTAAATATTATGTATCTCTCACTATTATTTAAAACAATTGTTCATTATACAATGTAAGTGTTAGCCCTTAATTGGCACGTGCATTAGATTAAGTAAATTAAATGAATGTATAGACATACGAATGTTAAATGTTGCATGCTGTGAGTAACTTATTTTTTAATAAATAAATAATTAAAGTTGAAAATTAAATCCCAACCGGCATGTCCCTGTTAATACCTACAGATGAATCATAGTAATGTGCATTGTGCATGTGCTAAATACGGAAAGATGTTGAGACAACCAAACAATATTATGTCTGTATGAAATATTTATAACAAGATTGCTGCGAATAGTTTCAATTACAAACATTTTATTTGTTTACTTAAACATATTACAAATTGGCTGGAATAGTGTCATTGTTTTCCTGCATAAATTGCTGTGTAATATAATTATAATATAAAAGCTCAGTTCTTGTCATAACATTACTTGTAATTGGATTCCAATGAAAATAAAGTAAAATACTTCGTGTTAAGCAATTTCGAGTTCATAGCCCACTCTTACATATTTATGTTATATAGATTTTCAAATTCAATTATAATAATTTTCTATTAACTTTGATTCAGATCTCATGAAAGCCTGTTATCAGCACAGTCACCCGCTGTGTCCACCATGGACTTGGGACCACCGAATCAGGTATGTCAAGTATGTATGATAATTATTTAATAAAAAACAAACCATTTTTAAGGAAGTAGGTAATAGCGGAAATATCATCATTTCCACCGATATAATATAGATAGAAGATATCTATTACACTTTTCTTTATATAACTTCATATAACACAAAAAAATATTATCGGATAGCATTGATTTGTTCATGTCATATTTACTTTTACATGATTGAGTTATGCCAACTTAAATATACACTAGAATATAAATTATTATGAACTATGGAAGAAATAGCTCTTCAGTAAATTCTAGGCTATCTTACCCTCAGAATATTAAAAAGTTCGATCTTACCGCTGTACATTTAACTTGGTTCACATAGATAGAGGTATAAAAATAAACAGCCCATACAGTTGACGCTTTGTCTTTTAAAAAAGGGGCTGCTATTCCATTGCAGTGGGATCAATATAAGCTGTTGACAATGATGATAACAATGGTAAAGATACTAATGATGTATTTATATTTGCAGGTTGATATCCGTGCTCTCCACTCATCAGTACTGGGCAGACCGCACTGCTTCGCACTGAGCGCAGAGAACCGAGCTCCTCGATACTTCGCCTGCGCTTCACGGAGAGAGCGAGACCGCTGGATATACAGGTAAACTCGCAGAATAATAACAAGCTCGCTATAGGGTAAACTATACCATGACAATAAAGCCGCCATAACAATTGTGTGATGAGGAAACTGTATTAATTTTAATTGCTCTCAAATGTGATGAGGAATATTATAATTATCGAAACGAATTACCATTACATTAATGGTATGTCGATATATTTGTTGTATTATAATTAATTACAATGTTGAGCTTACCTTCGTGTTTATTCTTGGTTGTACACCTAAATTACAAAATATTACTCCCTATTTCTATATGGTTTATTATCTTACTAACTAACCTACTGAGACAATCGGTTGAACTTAATATAACGATTATAGTTTGTTTACTTCCAAACATATTTTATATACTTGATTTATACTTATAAGTTACGAGAACCCCCTATCCTTCTACTTTTCACTGAAAGTGTAGGGCACTTGAATTTATTACTAGACCGGTTCAACTTGTTTGTCAATATTGTAGAGGCGCTAGGCGCCTGGCCCACGCCTCATTCATTGGTGATTTAAAGCCCGCCCTTCTCATAATCTAAAGTAATGAATGAGGGTAATACAGTTAGATAGGTTTCAGCCTTGTAACTAACAAAATTGATTAGTATCACAGAGTACATAATCACTACGTTTTGTTAGTATTACCATACTAAATAATGGTGTTGCTTGTTAAAGGAAACATAATAACCAAGGTTACTCATTTCAGACTTCATAGGTTTTAGTATTATAAATATGGTGTGGTGTTATTCAATAACGAATGATGATATTCATACTTTTTGAATTTAATGGTGAATAGAGAGCCAATTGGCCTTTATTATACATAATTCGCAAATTTATTTTATCCTTTTTTTAAATTCCAGTTTACGGCAAGCGGCGCGACCAGAAGAAATGCGTACCCGACGCTGTGAGCGGACCGTCAAACTATGGCTGTTGGAGGCAAAAGAAATCCCACCCAAGAAGCGTTACTACTGCGAAATACTATTAGATGACACGCTCTATGCGAGGTGAGTAGATAATAACTAAGTAATAAGTTCGCATCAATTAGAGCAATACACGCGCTATACCAATGTTCCGCAAACTGGACTGTGTGCAAGGTACATCTTGAAAATCGGGAAATTTTGGAATATCACAATTTTTAAAGTGAGGTACTGGGGATTGTACCTCCGCCTTACAGGAGACCGCAGTGAAATAACGCTACTTGATGTAGTGTTGTGTTTCTGCGGTAAGTAATGTCGCCAGTGCTCCACAAGGATACGCTGGGCTAGTAGTAATGCTGCTAGCATAGTGAGTCCTCATCAACAACATCGTTGGCAACCCAGTGATACCCCTGGTAATGCTAGCAGCTATAGGCTACGGTGACTGCTTACCATCAGGTGAGCCGTTTGCTTGTGTGCCACCTTAGTGGTTTAAAAAAAAACACCATAAAATTACTAACTAAGCGTCATTTTGTCGTATATTCGCTTTTATTACATACTTCAATATAGAAATGGTTTATAAATAATAATAATTATTATTTATAAACCATTTCTATATGATTGCACGTAAAAATATCAATAACAAGCAAAAATTTAATTAGGTTTTGTAAATATTTGTACTGAAATATGTAAAATGAATTGTCAAACAAGACAAGGCAAAACAAGACAGACGGAGAAATATATAAACAAACACTGTACATAATATACCAGGAAACTGATAACAATTCAGTTTATAGAATACAAATTACAATATATTTTGTATTCTATAAATATGAATTTCCGCAAAGTAAAACCTGAATCAATTCAATACACAATTCAGTTTATTTGTGAGAAATCCCGCACTGAATTATTAATATCTACAGGTTGTATATAAGTCACACTTCAATATTCAAACATAGGTATATCATTTCTTGCGTCTGCTTAAGGATATAGAAAAAACTGGAAGGAGAACCTAATGTCTAACTAATGAAGCGTCGAGCGTGAGAACAAAAGTTTACTTTACGGCTTGTGATATGAAGTTGTAATTTCACCAGGTCGTCTTCAAAGCTGAAATCTGAGCTGTGCTTCTGGGGCGAGGTGTATGAGTTCAGCGGGCTGCCGGCCGTGGGCGCCATCCACGTCAACGTGTACAGGGAGCCCGAACGACGCTCGCGGAAGAGAGACAAACATGCACTTGTCGGTTAGTGTGACCATACTTTATAGATTTTAAGTAGAAAACGACGTGCTATATGTTCTAAATACAATTTTCCATATATCCTCTATTTTCTAATTCCAAACGCTGTGGAAATTGGAAGTTTATAGCGACTTTAAATGTTCTGTACATAATGAGTTATTTTTGTGGTAACCGATCATTCGGTGGGACGCATGATGGTAAGCAACCGCTTAAATCTCAAAACCTCACCTCAAACAGTCTTAGTTAATAATATTCGTCATTAATAAGCTTGATTTATATTTTTGAAGACATTATATAAAATTTTGATGGGTCCTTAAGGCAGTACATATTAATCACGGAGACTGATCAAGATGGCTGGAATACTGTCGGAAGATTGACCACTCAAAATTGATTACAAATTCGGTAAGAACCGCAACATTTTCTATATTAAGTATTTTATGGCAGGCACTGTCCGCATACCGGTGGACGACGTATCGTCCCGGTACCTGAACGAGCGGTGGTACCCGGTGAGCGAGGGCGACAAGCCGGCGTCCCCCGGCGGCCGCGCGCCCGCGCCCATCCCCTCGCTGCGCATCAAGTGCCGCTACCAGTGCGTCGACGTACTACCACTAGACCACTACGCCAGATTTCTAGACTACCTCAAGAAGAACTACAAGCGGCTGTGTGAATATCTCGAACCTGTTATAGGTGAGGAAAATGGAGTCAGCGTTTTCAATTAGTAACTTTTGCTCGCTACTCGAAAATAATTCTGCATTTGTAATGCCTGCCTGTGAGTTCTTGTTTTTTCTGGATGCAATAAGTAATGTTTTTCTCAGGGTTACTTGCAGCCGTTAAAATTCTCAGGCGTTTTGTCGACATAGAGTTACAAAAGCGTACAATCGCACGCCATTAAAGTGTGAAGAAGCTTTAATTTTCTGTTACTGCCTGAAATTTTAGGGTCGGCAACGCGCGAGTGATACCCCTGGTGTTGCAAGCGTCCATAGGCTGCGGTAACCGCTTACCATCAGGCGGGCCGTATGATTGTTTGCCACCTTAGTGGTATAAAAAAAAAAACAAAAGAAAAATCTTGTTAGGGCTGAAAATTACATCCTCCTGTTTCCTGTGGACGTTAAAATGTCTAAGCGTAACAATTATGGAAGTCCTAGCTAGATCGTTAAAATGTCAACGAAATCATTATACCTTATGATGAGGTGTGTGGCAGGCGTGAAGGCGAAGGAAGACATCGGGTGCGCGCTAGTGCTGTGCATGGCGGGCGCGGGCCTGGCGCCGCGCTACCTGGCCGACGTGGTGGCGCTGGACGTGCGTCGCACCGGGGACCACTCGCTCACCTTCCGCGGGAACTCGCTCGCCACCAAGAGCATGGAGGCCTACCTCAAGCTCGTCGGCGACCAGTACCTCCAGGTATACCATTATTACATACAGTGACACACGGCACACTAGGAACAAAACTTTTCATCCCCACATCATATATCAATTTAGATATTTGGGATGGAGCAAATGTGGTGCGAGAAAATGATTCGATGTTGCCGTTCTGCCGGTCTAAAGATTAGCTAACAATGTATGGGATAAGGCCCTGTGTGGTACGAAGAAGTGACGTGGTGTCTTGTGCATGGACAAGTAAGAAGGGCAGGGTCCCCACCCTGCCCCAATGGAACTGGCTGGCACTGGCATCACTGCTCTAGCTCTACTTCCCATAAAAAAAAATTGCCCCCCAAGTAAAAGTTCGGTATATACTAAAGAAAATTTCTGATTTGTCTCGTAGACCAAAAGCTAGGACATTAGATGAGTTCTTAACGCAGTATTTGATACATACTAAAAGTAAATTCCTGATTTGGGCAACCCCATTCTCTAGACCGACTCGAGTCGTACTAAGTGCGGTACGTCCATGCTGAGTGTGTGTGTGTGTGTAGGAGACGCTGGGGGCGGCGGTGTGCGCGGCGGCGGGGCGCGGCGCGGCGGAGTGCGAGGTGGACCCGCTGCGCGCGGGCGGCGGCGCGGCGCTGCGCCGGCAGCAGGCCGCCCTGCGCGACGCCGTGGCGCTCGCCTGGCGCTCCATCGCCAGCTCCGCGCCCGCCTTCCCCCCGCCGCTCAGGGACTGCTTCGCCACCTTCAGGGAGAGGTACACCACTATACACCTATACACTTTTTCGATCATAATGGAATTTGTTTCATCTCGATAGATTATTTAGTTTAAAAGTTACACCGTTTTGTTAACACGGGCTGAAAATATTTAGATTTTTATTAATATTTTTTCCGTGGATAAAATAAAGCATACATTTCGTCATTTCCATATGTGCACATTAAACATATATAAACATGAAGCTATGTGCAGTAAACTTCGTAGTTCATATATTTATGTACCTACATCTAAAGTTGAACGGATTTTGTCGGACTGTCACTGACAGTTAGAGGCATTTTCAGAGTGACCGAGGCCCACGACATTGCAGAAAAATAGTATATCAAATACAGTTTTTTTGTACCCATTCTCAACTCAGTAGTGAGCAAAACAGTGTTACCGTTCAAGGAAAATACTAGTAAATAAATCGTAATAGATCGATAACATAGGTATAAAAGGGTCACGTGAGAATGAGGCCTATGGGATAAAGTAATATGTATTTTTTTACGGTTGCAGATTGGCTTCGATGGGACGGGAAGATATCTCAGACAATTTAATTAGCGCTTCAATCTTCCTGCGGTTCCTCTGCCCGGCTATTCTGTCGCCGAGCCTATTTGGAATAATTCATGGTAAGGAAAACGTTGGGGAAACTTTAGAATCTGCTGTTTAATTACCAACTCTATTTACAAATTAAATAATCAAATAGCAGCTGGGTCCACAAAATATTATATTGTTTATATATGTACTATGTACATGCATTTTTACTTTAAGCCCGAAAATATAGATCGCCAATTCATTCCGGCATACACCATACCAGTTACATCACATTTGCGAATTTTGCGATTCTATAAACTTGGGACTACAATTTATATTATATATAGTAACCCAATATATTTATCAAACAAATAAACCTGCGATCTGATGATAAGCGGTCATCATCGGCCGTCTATGCACTAACGCTGCTCCAACCGTTATGTAAATTTTGAATTCCAGAATACCCGAACGAGCGTGCGGCGCGTAACTTGACCCTGGTGGCGAAGACGCTGCAGACTCTGGCCAACTTCACGCGCTTCCAGGGCAAGGAGGCTTTCATGGAGTTCCTCAACGACTTCCTCGAACAAGAGGCGCCCAACATGAAGGCCTTCCTCAGGGCTATCTCGGTAATTACGATCATGACAAACTTCCACCAGAAGGGATTGGCTCCCAATTTAAATTCTTAGCCATTTATAAAACTGTCTTACTTACGTTTAAACTCTCAAATTCGTGTGTTTGATCTTGATTTTCAACCAGGAGTGAACTAGGTAAAGAACACCATCATTCATTCCAGTTCCCTGTCATTATTGTTTCAAAGAATTTGTATCTTTCTTTTCGGTTAGACACGTCCGGATCAGCAACAACAACTAAACCAGCAACATCAAATCCAACAAGACGGCAGTAAGCGGAACTCGGCTGCATCTCAAGCCTCCGCTGGCACTGAAGGGTCGAGAAGCGAGGCGGCAGTGGAGGCCGACCCCGAGTGGGCTCCACACGTGGACCTCGGGAAACAACTGGCTACCCTGCACGGGTTGCTGGTCGATAGCCTCCCCAAGCTACCTGCCAACAAAATGCAGGTATGGTGCACCCCTGAGAAATTCGAGTTATGTTAGGTTTAACCTATTTTAGATTAGTAACATCGCGAGCGTACGAAAACATGTTGAGGGAAATCTGCATACGTCTGAAACGAAATTCAAGGACGTATGTATTGCCTAAGAGACGAGAACATACTCACCGTATAAAAAATGGCTATTGTTACACCTCTCCCCATCTCTTCGGAGACCCTTGTGAGAAGGCGTGAGGATATATTATTATATCATTAGTTATAGTTACCTGTTTTACGTGACAATAGGTTATTATTAATTCCACTTAAAATAGGTACTTACACAAATACAATAAAATAAAGAAGGATTCGTGCTTCATATCCAAAAACAGACTTTGCTTATGTTCTTACCTATTTTTTTTTGTCCAAAGATACTGTCGTCTATAGTACAGCAGATCGAACAGCTGGAATTTATTTTTATCTTTTCAGGAACTAGACCCATTGTCCGACATCCTGGATGATCTCAGCAAGCGGCTAGTGAGCAATGACATTGGACCTGCGCCACTAATAGCGGATAACATATTCAGGTAAACATTAATTCATTAGTGGAATTATTAATTATATTTATTTTTAATTATTTCAATCACCGTTCCGCTATCCTTCGTGATTTCAGGTTCAACGATCCTACATGCAACACGCCAACGAAGCAAGCTACCAGTGAACCAACGACCAACGGCCAACTCAACAGCAATTTCGCCCACAGCTCTCCGATTATGAACAAAAATGGCGTTCAATTCGACATGACCCCGTCAAAGATAAACACTGAGGAGTCTAAGTACAAGAGTTCTTATGTCGCCGTGTCCAAGTCGCCCAGCTTCAACCTACGGTCGGCAACACTCCCTAGGAACGGCTACGGCTCGAGCCCGGTCAGTCAGAACGTCAACCCAGACCGATACAGCTCACAATACAACAATCAAGAACACTGCGTCAACTTAAAAGTTGTACAAATTGGTTTCGGCTCGGATCAGTATCCCAAAGGTATCAACAACGGCATCGGCGAAAGCTTAGAGCGCAGATTCCAAGAGAGATACAAGCCTAATAACTACAATCAACAAGCCCACTTCCACAATTCAAATTACAACAGCACCGAAAGGTCCCCGAGCAGTGATAGCATCAACCACAATTACTGCGCCAACGACATGCAGACCATAATGAAGGAAACCGCCAATCTGGAGGAGCTGTCAGACCTACTCAAATACGCAGATGATTCTGACATAGTTAACGATAAACACATTGGAAACAAGAAGGGCTTGACTCATTCCAAGTCAAATAACAATAACGTGATCAATGGAAACAAAATAAGCTCGTACACGAACAATGGCTCAAACGTATCCATCAGTGGGCTTTCTAACGTCGCGAGTTCCGGTTATCAAAGTATCGCCACATACAGCCAAAGCTCTAGTCCCATCGAGAACACGACGCACCATCACCAGCCCTACGAAAACGGCGGGCAGCCAATGAGCCGCTACTCGCAGATAAACTACCAAAAACAGAGGGATAAACAGTATTACGATGGTAAGAACGAAAAGTTCTATCCAAAGAGTCCTGTGCAACAGAAGATTGATTACGATATACAGAAATACGGAATACAGAACTTCACCACAGCAGACAATACTCAGGCAAATGCTAATCTGAATTCGAAGGTAGCTCCGTTAGTGTTCACAAATCCAGTGTATAATATGGAAGACAATCGTCAGGCGCAGGAAAAAAAGAAAAACAATGACAATAGGAATTCCAAGCGTTGCCCCTGTGGCTCATCCAGTTCATCGATAGATGAGGAGGGCTTGAGCACGGACAATGCAGAGACAAACTCGGAAGAGGGTTCTACTAACTTCAACGACGATAGTAGAAACTATGACCAACAGAACCGCAACAATACCCACCGAAAACTCACCAGAGATAATTGTAATTATGACGACGTATACCAGAGGAGCAATCACAGCAACTCCCCGAGAATAAGAGACGACGAATCATCAAGTAACTCTCCGAGCCTACGAAAGAGTAGCAAGACGCGTATGCCGCGGACAAACCCTATGCTTTCCTACTCCACAAATCAAAATCAACTCAACCTAAAGCATTTTGGACAAAGAGGCGAATCTTTGTACGAGAGCAAGCCTCATCACATCTCGACAGACTCCGGGTACCCTATGAGCAGGTCCGACTCGAACGTGGAAGAGGTGAACAAGGAAATGTACAGGTTACAGATTTCACGAAGCCAGAAAGCGCTGTACAACATGGAGAATTCAAAGAATTTACCCGAAAAGTATTCCATGACTGACAACGGTATTCCTGAAACGAACTACCCGCTGGACCGAACTTATTCCGGTGCGAAAATGTCCAGCAGTAGATTGAACGAAGATATGGAGAGGCACCAAGATTATTATGGAGTCCGAGAGAGGGCGGAATCGTCACCGCGCGCAGTATTCGGTCGTGAGTCTCAGTCGAGTGAAGCGAGCGAGCGTATGGCGGTGAGAAGCGACGCTAGCGATCGCGTGGCTGTGAGAAGCGACGCAAGCGATCGCGTGGCTGTTAGAAGTGAGGCAAGCGATCGCGTGGCAGTGAGAAGTGAGGCAAGCGATCGCGTGGCAGTGAGAAGCGATATAAGCGATCGCGTGGCAGCGGTGAGGAGTGAAGTGAGCGATCGAGCGGCGTTGCGAGGTTCGCGCGAGGGCACACGAGACAAGCTGCAGCGGCGGCTCAGTCTAGAGTCTGCTCGTGACCTGACAGATAGCTCCGACGAGGTGGAGGATACGCTCTACAGCACCACGGGACGACGACGCGCCTCCAAGCACCAAAGGACAATCGAACAGGTCAGCATTGTTTTCTTCCTCGAATATTGCCTACAACCTGGTATTGTTTGAGTATTTTTGTATGAATACCTATCCACCGAACAACCGGGTCGTATTAATAACTAGCTTTCGCAGTGAAAACTTCTTTAGCCGCGTTGAGCGATTTCGGTAGGGGCAAAACTTATGGGTTCGCGTCAACAATATACGATAACTATGCTGACGTGTTATTCCAAGGTTTTAAGTTTTCGCTTCTGCCTATTTTTTTAATATTCACTTTAACGTGCTAAGTAGCGGACAGTCCGCCTAATGGCAAGCGTTCACCGAAGCGTAACCATGGGTACGAACTAGCGTGTCATCAAACTGCCAGTATAAATATCATCAGATCATTACAGTAAAGTTACATCATTACAATAAGAATGAATCAATTAATGTTATTCGATTTATTAAATCTGAAATTATATTTTTTACAGTACGAACGTGAAATCGAGAGGCTAAAATGCTCTGTAGAGTTACTTCGAGGACGACTCGGGCCGGCTGAGCCCGGTCAAGATCACACAGACGCTAAAATGAAGGCCATCATATCTAGGTATCACAGACAAACTACAACTTAATTAAAAAAGATGAAAATAATTTTCACTAAAATAGCTATTATAAAGATGCTATTGTTTTAAGGATGGTGAGCGAAAGTATCGGTAGATGATTCTTAAGAACCTAATTAATTTAGTCTTTTCTAGAAAGGTCAAGTCATTAGGACGCTCTTAGGATCACGAGGAGATTTATGAATGTGAATGAGGGGAAGGAGGTATAAAAATGGTACGATAGAATAGTAGGTTCTGCCCACACCCATGCGTTGCAGACGATTTTATACTCACGCATATTACTATTGTAGGTTGATATGCGTGGAGGAGGAGTTGCGTCGCGAGCAACGCAAGATGGCGGCGGCGTTGTCGCACAAGCAACGCGTGATCGAGGCGCAGGAGCACCGCATCGCCGCGCTGGACGAGGCCAACACGCGCCTGCTCTCAGCTCTCGTGCACTTGCAGCAGCGCGCCCCGCCGCCGCACCACTCGCACCAGGAGCTGCAGATATAGCGCCGCCCTGCTCCCTCTACGGCCACAGGATGCACATAAAGCCTGTCTAATGTTAACGTAATTCGAATTAGGAATCGAATCCGCACCAGGAGCTGCAAATATAGCCCCGTCGTGCTCCTTCGACGGCCACACGACACGCATAAGCCTGTATAATGTTAACATAATTTGAATAAGAAATCGGGTCCCACCAGGAGATGCAGGTATAGCACCGTCCTGCTCCCTCGACGACCACATGTTGATTGCCGAACACCGCGATCGGTTAATGCTGTGTAATGTTAACATAATAAAAAATCAAAAATTGGGCCGCACCAAGAGCTGTAGATATAGCCCCATCGCGCATCCTCGTCGGTGACACGTCACACAAAAATGCCGTACGCTGCGATCGGTTACTGCCGCTGCTTAAGGTTAACAGAATTTGAATTAGGAATCGGGTCCACAGCCCTCGCACTAGGAGCTGCAGGTATAGCCCCATCCTGCTTCCTCGACGGTGGAAGTAAACGTATAAAAATGGTAACAATATGCGTGGCGTTCGGAGAACGTTGACAAAGTTGTATAGCTCTGCGGTCAAGGTGTTGACGTAAAGTAAAATGGATAAGCTCTGTCAATCATCAAAATGTCTTAAGTAATTTAAGGATCGATTTGCCCCCTGCTCTCATTAGCTCTCAGTGCAAAATGTATTGTATGATGATTTGATGTATTGTTTTTATCAAATTTAAACGTTCTTTATAATATTTTCGCACAAAATAGTTTGATAATACAATGTAACATTTCGTGTCTTTAAAATAATCATATTAGGTATATACTAATCTTAAAACAATTGTATGCACAATTTTTACTGGCGATATGCACGCTGTATGTATTTCTTATGGCTTAAACTAGCCAAAATGAACGTAGTAATTCCACTGAAACGCAATATTTTAATTGATCTTTTTGTTTTGGAATTGTATTTAACAAATTTTAATCCGACAGTTAGTTTTGCCATTTATCTTTAGTTTTGTTACATTGTTTCATTAGTTTTAACGTGAAATATGCTTTAAATGACTTTAACATTTTGTTATAATATCAGTATTGTTGTGTTAGGTGGGTTTATGTTCGCGTCCCGTGTCCACAACACTGGCAACACTGCTGACTGTAACATTTGATACCAAAGACGATTGAATATCCCTTAGAGCGGGGCCGCCCGCAGCCGCGCCCCGCACCTAGCTGTAATTTAAAATAACATACGTTTTACTTCATAAGACTTGTATAATATCCTTAGGACATACGCCGAGTGAAATGTATGAAATAAAATTAATATTTTTAATACCTTTGTAGTATTACTGTATGGATTATAGAGTAGATCTTAATGCTGGTAATTTTAAAGTACCTACCTACGTATTATTTTGAATTAGAACTCGCACATTCTACAACTAAGTTGTTCTGCAGTGAAAGTCTAATTTTAAGGTTCAACTTCATGTAAATATACCTGAGTAGGTATACGTTATACTTATCACATTAAATTATAAATTACTTATGTTTCCTGACTTTTATTTTCCAAGGGAGTAGGTATAATTATAATTCAACCTTTATTCGTACTTTGACTGAATATTTTTGTAGAAATTAGCCAGTTTCGGAATAGACCATAACAAACCAGACTGCGAAAATTGTTTGTGGAAACAAAAACAACGTATATTTATGGGATTTTTCAATTAATTTAATGCATTTATAATTTTATTCTTTCTCAATACCCGCTGGTAAACAGATGTACCGTCTCTTTAGTAGCGTGTTGTACCGCTCGCTTGCTTCCCTGGTAGAGTACGGGTGACACAGTGTGAGCTCTTCTAAGCGCGTAAACAAGTATGAAAAGTATATTTCTCTAAATTTCTTATTAGGAAATTCGCACTGGTACATAGTCGCCCACATAAGATTATTAACATAGGCGAATGATCTAAATAGTTTCAGTCTGTAATCTTCAGAAAACTTTCTAAATTTATCATTCAATTTTTGCTTCGTCCTCCATGTCGTGAGACCGGAGTACTGTGGATCTGATGCCGGCGTTCGATGCCCAAAGCCTTTATTCGCGAGAGTATTAAAAAACTGCCAAAACGTAGTGCTTTTCTTTCTTAGAGCTTCTTTTTGTTGTGGAGTGAAGGGCCCGTGCATGCGCCGGCGCATCCATTCCCGAAGCTCGGGCACGCGGTGCACGTCCGGCAGCCTCGCCGCCAGGTTCACGCTCCTCATCAGCCGCAGCGCACAGCGTAAATAGTCCTCTCCTTTAGGATTCTGACCCAAACATGTTGTGGAAGTTTTTTTCACTATTTTTTCTTTCTTCTTCTTCTTTTCTTTCCTGACAGTGCCTTCCTCGACTTCAACGTGGAGAACGCTATCTGTATCCCACACTTTCTTAAACTCCTTTTCAATAAGAGTAATTTTCGGGTCTAAGTTGTAAATAGTACTGTAATTAAAAAGGAACGGTGCCTTGCCTGTGGGTTTTTCAAATAATGGTAATTCATCAGGCAAAAATGAGCCTTCGTTACCAAAATCATAGCGGTGACCACAGTAACATTTAGTTGTTTTAACATATTTAAATACTGCTTCATGCCATTGCTTGACGCAATCACAAGGGTCGGGTGTTGGCGGGGGTGGCCGCCCCCTGAACCCGCAATGTATGTTAACGTATTCACCATCAATGTATTTGTAACCACCATGTATTAAGTCTCCATTCGGAGGCAATATGGAAACATTACCCAAGACATAAACAGTTTTGTTTAATATAGTGAAAACCCCATTTATAGTATATTGTGCATTCCACATTCCGGTATTTGGCGCATTAGGCCTTTTTTTCCGTCGGGGTTTTTTAGGTGAACCACCACTAACGCCGTAAGTTTTTTTAACTTCAAGAGACATTGCTCGAATCCTTCTAATGCCAGCTTGGCCTGCGGTTCGCTTTGCGAGATCTGTTATAGAAATGTGCGGTCCCATGGATACGACTCCAGCTATCTTGTCACAGTAAGATGTTGGTAGTCTATTTTTGGGAGCTGGAGGTGGAGGCGGCGGCGGGGCAGGCTTCGGTATGACAAGTTCATCGTCTTCTACAGCCGTCGCTAGCTCGTTTAGCTCCTCTAAGTTCGGTAACGCGAGGGGACGGGGAGGTGCTGGTTTGGATGGGTAATATAAAACTGCTACCTGCTGCTGGAGATACGGCGACGACGGTGGGGGTTCTTTGGGTTTCGGTTTCATCGGTGGTGGTGGCGGCTCAGGATCAGGGCGAAACCTTTCCCGCAACAAATGGATGATATTATCTAAGCCTAAATATAGGATGCTGGATAACAAAACTTTTCCGTTCAGACAGTAGGTAGCGCGTTTACCATCGATTGCGTGGCCATAGTACACTACGAACAATTGTGAAAGCATCTCTTTCGGATCGTTGCGTCCTAAATAATTACAAGTCATAAGATTTGTGAAGGACGGTCGTGGATATATTCCGAGAATTCTTATGATTTTAGAAGTTCGTGTAGGTCGGTCTTCTAGCAAGTCCTGATATATGCTGCGTTCTAAGGTGTCTAATGCACAGCGTTGCGGCACACTTAGGGCGTGATACCATGCTGGGCCAACGGTGTAGGTGATTTGTTTGAAGAATTCCTTGTCCCTTTTTCTTCGGTAGACTTTAAGTTCGTCGAAGAAGATGCGCCTCTCGCGCGTTCGCCGGGCGTACACCAGCTGCATGCGGCTGTGCATGCGCTCCTCATTGCTCACCTCGGGTCCCGTCTTTTGTCTCATTTTGCTTGAATGCTAATAATTTGACAGCGTATAATTCGCACACGCTATTAATTTGTTCGCAGTTTGTAGTAAGATGAATTTGATATTTACTGCAATTTGGAAAAAAAATGCGAATAAAATATGATTTACGCTCTAGTGAAAATGATTATAAATATGTCAAATAAACTTCTTCTTTTTAAACGACTTTATAGTTCAGCTATTCAATACGAGGCTAGCACTAAAAAGTATCATCCATGATTTTTAAATGTTATTGGAGATAGGTACGTAGTATATTAACTAGTCTGAGGAGATTGTATGCAATAATAATTTAAACCTTTACTTACGTCGTATAGTAGTATAAAAGTATAAGTGTGGATATATATGTATTATAAGCTTATCCTAAGGTTTACACTCGATCTACATTGAGGCTTATAATATTTAGGAAGTATTATATATTATCTAGTATACTTCTTACAGAAAAATACCCTTACGTGCACACTACTGCCATCTGGGATCGAGTAGAGAATACATTGGAACACCGAGTACCTATACGATTATTCAGAAGCGTTGTATAAATCAAATAAATGCATTAATCACGAAGTAAAAATGGGGAAATAACGGGTTCCCAAATTAAAAGCAGTGTATAAATTTGTTAGTCATATGAGTGAGGGCATTGTGATTTGTGACGTGCTCGGAGCAGCGGTCGGGCGATCAGCTGGCCGGTGTGAAACTCGGGCGGTCGTAGACCCGCCCCAGGGTGAACGCACCGACCTCATCCATCACCTGAATTATTCCTTGTTTAACTCATTCATACACTCGTGAATCCCATCTCAATATTTTTGTCCCGGAAATTATCGATGAACTCGAAATGCTATCAGCGCTGCAGCAGTTGCAGCAACTGACAATTTAGGTGTCCTGTGTGCGGGTAAGTGTAAAAATACATATAAGATTTTGGATTTGAGCTCATCAGTCGTACTATTTGTAGGAATGACACTGGAAATACGAAATTTTATCAAATTAAAATATTGAACACATATATTTCTGTCCAATATTATATCAGCAATATATATTAAATTTATAATGTTATATTGTAAAGAATAGTATACGCAATACATTATTATAGTCTATTATTTTAACGAACAACAATGTAATAATAATGATTAGTAAAACTTGAACTGTGACAATGACTGCAATGAGGTGATACGGATCCACATTCTTTCGTTCAGTGATTCATTGAGAAATAGATTTCAAGGATCGGCAACGGTATGAATTTCATTAATTAACATCCTTGAACATTTAATAGATTTTTCTTTTTATTCAAATTGCCTTATTTCAATGTGAAGGTAAAGATTATAGTTTTAGGATCAGCAACGCGCAAGTGATACCCCTGGTGTTGCAAGCGTCCATAGGCTGCGGTAACCGCTTACCACCAGGCGGGCCGTATGCTTGTTTTCCACCGTAGTGGTATAAAAAAAAGAGTAGGTACACTGAATCGGCAGGCGTGTACAAAGATATTGATGAATGTAAAAGAAGCAAAAGAGTCGTTCAAGTCAAAAGTGAAATGGCGCTCAATACACTGCCTACCCCGAAAGGGCTTGGCGTGTTGATATCTATGTAATGTGGCATACATTACATAGATATTAACACTAAACTATAAGATGACGAGAGTAAGTGCCGAGAGCAGCCGCGTCACCACCGTTGGAAGTTAAAACCCTCACTGTACCTATGTCATCACGAGATACATCGTGGTACCAGCTGTCTCCGACTCACGGCCACCCTTTTAGTCATATTTATTTATTATTTAGTCGAGATGGTTCCCGAGTTGACGTTTCGTAAGCACATCACGGATGTGTGCAATAAGGCCTTCAGAAATCTGGGGTTCATTTTGAGACAATCCACTGATTTCAATATCACCTCCGTAATAAAAACTTTGTACAACGCATTAGTAAGAAGCCATTTAGAAACAAATGCGATTGTCTGGAATCCTCATGAGGCTAAGTATAGTGCAATGTTAGAAAAAATTCAAAATAAATTCACACGGTTTTTATACAAGAAGGAATATGGGGTGTACCCGTACTACCCTCTGATGTACCCGAGTTTATTTGTGATGGGTATGACAGGGTACAGTAGGTTGGCAGTGAGACGGGATGTAGCCCTGGTGGTGTACGTGGCGCGGGTGGCGCGCGGGCAGGTGTACCACCCCGAGCTGCTCGGCGAGCTGCGCCTGTGCGCGCGGGCCGGCGGCCCCGCTGCCCGCCGCCGCCCCGCCACGCTCTGCCTCCCTACTCCCAGGACGAACCTGCTCAAGTACGCGCCGGTATCTCGAGCCGTCCGTCTGATAAATGCCATGTCTAACGACATTGACATATTTCACCAGACCTTGCCGAAACTCGCAGAAAGCGTTCAAAGTTATATAGATAATCATTATTGTTAATTTAGGAATAATATAAGATAGTTATTTATTTTTGTTGTTAAATTCGTTATGTAAGTAGGTTAAGTCATTCTATAGATACTCGTATAAATACATAAACATCGCATTAGGCTATCCTGTAAAGGTGTTATATGGTTAATAAATAAATAAATAAAAATAAATAAATAAATATTTTACAAAAGGCATGAGATAGAGATACCATAGCATATTTGGAACCTTTGCTATGCGGTCTTTTCATAGGTGATCTAGCTAGATGACGTCTTCCATACACAAGACACAAGTTTACATGTTATGTAGTTGTAGAGACTACGGAGAGTGTTATTATTGGTGGGAGAGTACTAGTCTAGATACCATGAGAGCTCAGATTATTAACTTTCATCTCAATAGTTCAAGTACCTACAACTGCTAATCCGGAGTGGTAACATTGAGTACATTGACAGTAAGCGACAACCCTATCACGGCAAAACCTTGTAGCTATATTTCTAGTTATTTTATCGTGGACGATTGCTTAAATTATGCATTTGTATGTAAATGTAAACTTTCTTTCTTTTGAACGTGAGATGTCTATCTGTATTGCCTAGGCAAGGCGATGTCGTGTCTGAGTGCTCATGCGGCGTTCACTTTCCTCGGGTCAGGAAGTATCCAACCACTTTCTCTCCATTCAAGATCAGCTTGTTCCGCCTAGCGCGACTGCTCTAACAATAACTCTTCAGTCTTCACCATTGTCTACGGATACATTTGCAATATCCCTGTGATTGCTTATTTAATGGACGATCTAGGTGCGGATGCAGTCATTTCATTGCCACTTTTACTTTACGTACCTACTTACTCACGACGCTACCATTGTAGAGACTATTTTTACTGTTCGTAGTGCAACCTTCAGATAATGTTTTCTTGCCGCGTTTTCAGGCGGTATTCTCTGGTGAGGTCGTCGACCGTGCTTATCTGACGGGGCATGTGTGCGTGCAGTGCACGTGTCAGGCCGTGCTGCGCCTGCGTCGGTCTGCGTGCGTACTCGCATTGTGTGTTGCACATTATTATGCAACGCGTATGAAGCGGTTAAGCTGCATTATCGAAATCGCATCAAAACGTTCCACGTAAAGTAATTCCTCCTACCTACCTACATGCTTCATTCTCGATGTTGAAACTTTCAAGGCCGCAAGGGATTTTCAAAAGTACCTACTGTGTCTGACTCAACAGGCGCCTTTTAACACAACATATTTTTTAAATACACAATACAACACGTATCAAGATCAACCTGTAAAGTATAAATTGATACTTAGTAGGTCATTTTCACGTGATACAATTATATTTACGCCTTAACCCGATGATTCATAATACATAATATATATATAAAGGAATTAAGATAAACATAGAGTAAGTAGGTATATCTCTGGAGTGGTGTAGGATCATAGGTAGGAAAGAAAATACGCCAACGGGACTTATCAATCGTCACTCTTTTATAATGGTTATTATATCATATAGGATAACCAGGGATATTGTATATAACATAAACTTAACCATACATATATGCTCGATTATATGATATGCTTACATGTATTCATGATATGATACATAGATATCGTAGATTACGATGGTATATAGTTATCCAAATCCAAATCTACAAGATCCCTTGCCACGTAAGCTTTATTAGGAGAGTAGAAACACCGCGACAAGATTGTACTCATTGACAAATAGTCCTGAAGGGAGCTCAGGGCGATGCCCAAATTATTGGGTGAATAACCTCTTAATGCGCAGTGGAGACATTTTATTTTTATCATACACCGTATCTACGACTTTCTGTGAACACTTCTGTTGAATTAAAACGCAACATAAACACGAAAATATACGAACGTTTTTTTATAGACTCAAAAGTGACCACCCACGCTTGTACAGTACATGTGACGTACTATCGGAGTCATTGCTTTAAAATAAAAGTGGTTACGTAGGTCTAGGTACTAAGTAATCTTGGTTCAAAATAATATTCTTTACCTTGTAGTAGTATAAAAATTACAGTTCTACCCAGCAAAGTGGTGGGCGGAAGTTAGTACGTAATTTAAACTAGCAACACATATATTATACGTCACAATAACTAGCTTTGAGTGACAGACAGACAAAGCCAAGCCATCGCGCTCTGCGAAGTGCCTACCAACCGTTATCATCACTATCAGCTCTAATTATAGCCGGCTAAGGAAGGACCGCGGCTGCTCGAGTCAAGGGTACGTTCACTCCTTCCAAGTTCAAAGGTCACGCAGTTCACGGCTGAAACTGAAATATTCGAGGCCAAAGCCTATTGTTCTAACCAATATAGATATCTATTTTGTTCGTCGGGAATCTAATGTTCACATCGGGGCTCTTTATATGAATACACTAAGCCAATAATCTGAATATTTTTATAAGACATTTCGAGTCCCTGTTTACCATATCTACGTTTCTATTAAATTCACCTCATAGTGGCATAAGAAACGCTTTTCATCAAACTATCACGTAACCGCCCACAACAAGCTAGGTGCTGAGCATGTAAGTAGGTATAGCATCAGAAAATGGTGGCAATTCGACAATGGTTTTCCGGTTGGCCTGTTATTGTGGTGTGGGTGACAGACAAATTCACGTGCTTGCGCGTGCGTCGATGCAGCATACGCATGTGTGCGTCAGGATCGCATTACAGCTGAAACTCGGGGCGCCTGCCGAAAAGTTCGGTCGTCGACCCGGTCAGGAGCCCGGCCGTAAAGTGCGACCGATGCATCTTGATCCGTTATATCAAAGTAACTCGTACAATACATAAGTACCACAATATATAATATTTAATAATACACGCACTCTCACCAAAAAAAAATTTACAAGTAATTATTATTAGCGTATCGTATACAAAAGACGGTTTTATCTTCTGGCAAAAGCTTTTTCTTCCATTAAATCTTGGACTTATAGGGGAATAAAGTGACCTAGACGAGGAAAGATTGGCAATTATATGTGACGGAAGGAGTTAAAGTGCATATTAAAGCAACAAAAGTGCACACGTGATACACCTGGAATTGCAAGTGTCCATAGGCTACGATAACGCTTTCCATCAGGCGGGTCGTATGCTTGTTTTCCAGCTAAGTGGTAAAATATATGGAAGTCAGTTTAATGGTCTGCCGTAAAATATAAGTCCCCGAGACGAATAATTTGCACAGTTGAAGATTCGGAGAAAGAAGTAGCGTGTAATATTTACCTGCTTATATGTTTGACTCAATAAATAAATAATAATAATAAATCTTCACGCTTTCCCTCAAGAGTTCTTGAAGAGGTAGAGAGGAGGCAGAGGTGATAACACTCACTTTTCACAGATGCGATGGTGAGTCCGTCGCCGTCTCTTAGGCGTCCATTACTACAACTTTATAAATAGAACGAGAGGGCTAGTATTTTTTGTCAAGTATCAAAACTATGCGTGCGAAGTACAAACACTCGGTGATATATTTGGTGACATTGAACCGGGTCCATTGCCAACGACCTCGCTCCTCGGGGAAGCTCGTCGGTTTGCGTAATCGGTCCTGCGGTACTGTAGACTGTGTAGACAACCCAACTCAACACACGCACACACTGTCTACATTGATAACCAGTCAATAAGAGCTCTGATAAATACGCTAAGCCTTAATGTTCTTCACCACCGCACAGGATACAAGATGTCTCATAAAGTTGGTGATTTATTGTAGGTATTGTTTCGTGTGTTGTTCTGAGTCATTGCGGGTGAATTAGGTTTCTGATGTAACATTTTATACGTATAAATATCTATAGGAACCGCGATAAAATAAAATGAAGTATTAAAAAAAAATTGGGTTCCGTAACTGAAGGATAACCAAAGGAACCCTATTACGGACTTCGTTTTTCCGTCTCCGTTAACATTCAAATTTTTTGCACAGAGTGTGCTAGTCCTGTGTGTGCGAGTCCAATTCTAACTTGGCCGTTTTTTTTTCTTTGCAAACTAAAAGTATTTCTTCTACTGGGCTGGGCTGAGAAATGTGATATGAATAGTGATAAAATTATAATAACGATTTTGAAGAATTATTAGCTATGTGCTGATTACGATGATCAAATTGTTCCTTATCATACCGAGGGTACCTAAGCTCTACTTTATAGTACCTAATTTCTGGCCCTAATGTTTCCAACTGAGGTATTTCCAAGGTTAAGGTGAATGAACTTCGGAAATTGTAACCGTAAGGCAATTGCAAGTTCAAATGAGTACCTACCTTTATTAACGGTATCCAGCCAAGGAACAAATAAGCAGACGCAATTACAATTTATTGGTTAATAAGATTATGTTATTACTTTCTTCTTTGTGTTCAATCTCATACAAATTGCAAACACATCATTATGCTCTCTTATGAGCGAAATTGGGTTCAGAACGTGGAAGATGATATGAAATCTTACTGATCCAATATGAAAGTCAGTGGAACTGGTGAAGGTATGCCTACATTTTCTCTGAAAGTAAACGCCCATTTTATAACGTTTTCAGGCATTCAGCTGATTACATCATTGATAATAATCGAGAAAATTGTTACGAATTTGGTTTTTTTATACTAACAACTGTAACACAGCTTCACAAATGTCTATTCAACATGTATTGTTTATTTATTGGAATTACCTAACCTAGTAAAAGGGTTATTACTATGTAGTACCACGAAGACATATACTACTAGCAATAGTAGCTACTTACACGAAATTGAATTGTACCCAAGTACTTTACTATCCAATAAAGTTTAATTTAAAAGGTATTGCGGAGTGTTCAAATGTTGCGGTAGAGGTCAAAGGTCATGTGAAATGTATCTATCTAACTGTATTAGCGATAGAATAGAGCAGCTCAAGGTCCGCAGGGCGGAGGTGCGCTAGACCAGAGCACTTTCACTGTCGACCACCGCGGCCACAGCCCAGAGCTGCTCGCTGGCTGGCACTTGCCACACTGCAAGTGCACACTTACTGTTGTATAGTAAGTATCTACCCTATACAAAGCCCTAATAACATCATAAATGTGAAAGCTTAGATGAGTGTTGGTTATTCATACTCAATCACGCCAAAACAGCTACGAGTATATACCATAGTCTGAACTTAACAAGTAGATTGCTATACAAGGTGCTAAAGTGACAACCTGGTTTTTATTTACTCCCTCGCTAAAGCTCGGGGGTAAACCTAACTCGTTTACAATGGGTTTTAGCGCATTGTATAACACTCTGCTTTTCACTACGAATGTGAAAAATTCTGGTCATCAATTCAATTTGTGTTGATTCCGCGCCAATCTCTTTATTTCTTCTGTAGCCGCAACGCAATGCACGTATTCCTCCGAAGAAATTATAGATTTGGTAGGCTCCCCTAGCACAGTGCCGGTAGCAGGAACATTGTCGACAACGTATTCGAAAACGTAACTCGCGAAATGTCAAAATTGTCATACTAATTTTTAGTTCCACTTTTCACCGCCACGTAGTAGGGGAGCCGAAGCGGGGATTTTGGGATTTACACGAGCGCGTCAGATTAACATAAGGGAGGTACCCTGCACCATGATGAGTACCTCCGCCATATATGAGCCCTCCATATAGGTCCGCGCGTCTAGGGCACCTTTTTTTAGTTTTCAAACCATCTGTTTAAGAAATATCCTCTCTATCACCATCAGATTATAGTGTCAGCATGACTGGGACATCAAGCTGAACCATCTTTAAAAAAATCTGACGCGCTCGAGTTTTCAAAATCGCTTTTTTGTTTTTTTGCATATTGTATTTTCAAAAATTCATCACGAGCTTGCGTCACGTCCGAATCGTCAGTCTTTCGAATAGTAGCTTTTGTCGGGTTCGCTTAACACCCCCTCTGAAATTGTGACGCGCTCGAGTATGTCCATGTGGCTGTTTCATCTATATTTTTTAAAAACTTGCAGGTAGGCGGTCTCCCCACCGGCTTAGGGGGGAATACATCATATAACCTTATTTTCTACCTACTATCTAACCTTCAAAAATAGGTCCCCATGACGCTCGAGTGAATCCCCATTTAGCATCGTGGGCTCCCCGACTAACAGCGCTGTTCATTTTCCAATACAAAAATAGTCGAAAGTGATACGAAAACGTTGTCGACAATGTTCCTGCTACCGGCACAGGATTTTTTTTTTCCCGCTCTGGAACGTTACAATGTCGTACTTTTCGAGCATGAGGAGTTATTTGCTCTTTTCTTTGCTACGCGAAGTCAACAACCCCTAATTTTGTACTTTGTATAAGATTTACTGATGAAGCGATTTGGTACCTACATAATAATATGCATTGTTTCGGATACACACACATGTCCAGAATTTTAAATTGCTACCTTCACGATTTTCTACAGAGATGCACGATCGCGAAGTTCACCCTGAAGATTATCAAAACCTGTTGAGACAATGAGGCACGAAAATGGTATCGGAGGTGGTTTGCTACATGTGCAGTCGGGTTGCGTGTGGAAAGCAGTGGGTTGTGTTGGTTGCGGGTCCAAATCCCGGCGGAAGGGTCCCGGAGGAACCCGGCGGGGCGGCGCGGCAGTGTGCCGGTCAGTCAACTCAGTCACCGCTCTGCCGGCGTGTCGTGCGCTCGTTGCTGTCGCCTCGTGTCTCATGCCGCGCTGCTATTGTTCCGAGTAGCCGACATCTATGTTTATTTGACACCCTGGTACGCATGGCACGTCCCTGCTCTGAACTCGTGACGTGATCTTCTCAGGTTTTCAGACTAGTGCACATCTTTCAGTGGGTTGTGAACGTTTATGTGTTAAATTGTGGATAGTGACTTGCTTATAAGGATTTTTGTTACTGAGGATTTTCCTGGAGATGCTGCAGAGGATTTGATTTCAACGATTAATCCAGGTGCTTATTTTTATATCCTGTTTTTCACAAAAATAAATAATCCGAAGAATTTTTAAAGTGATTATAAAATGTGGAAAACAAAAGAAAACTCATTACGCAAATTTTCCTGATAGTTCTTACTGAAATATCAGGTAGTTATATTGTTTGAACGTATCTTCCACCCGTAAGCTGATAATTTAATGTGACTTGAATATAAAAATTATTTATATTTAAGAACTTAATGCACGCAGCGCCTGAAAGTTGGTGATGATTCATTGCGGAAATGCATTTTTTTAACACCTTTGCATAGGTCTACAGATAAAAATAATATGTTCCATGTTGAAACTGTATTGTGTGCTTTATTACAAATTGTAGTGAACAAATGAAAAACCCATTTTCAAACCTGAATTCCAGTGGCTCGTTCAGCTCGTTGGTGGTATAGAGGGCGATAGTGGTGACTCGTTATATATTATACTTTACCTACCTAATTTAACTATTCGTTGCCATTTAAGAGGACTTAGGTAGAGAATCATCAAGTAAAGGATTAATGATACATACCCGAGGATTATTTCACTCGGTGTCAGAGTTTTCCAAGATGTATTTACAGTAAATCTGTATAAAGCTTCCTATAAAAATGTTTCACCGCTTTCTTGTTTCATTAGTCTGTAGAGAATTATCGGCGAATATGCGACAAATGTTTCATCTAGACCCGAATTTGTTTGGGTAAATCCCACACATGGATCGTCTGAGTGCACGTAGGAAGTAACAATTCGGTTAACCTCACAAAAAGGGCCAATATTGCGGATGATGAAGATAAAATTATATACTTGTTACTACTACATGGTTACTTTACTTATCATCATGTCCCGATCCCTTTTCGGGGTAGGCAGAGAAAGCGCAATTGACTCGTCTAAAGCAACATCTTTCGTTTGACCCGACTTTTGCTACCTATATCTAAAAGTTATTTGTTCTTAGTCTGCGTGAACTTTGTTCTGCTTGTATACGTGCATGCTTTAGGTACCTACGGTGCAAAGTATTACATATTCCCACTCTATCTCACTGTAACTGTAAGTAAATGTAATAAAGGTTTATTCGGAGTAATAACGAGGTGCGATCTGTCAAATCCCTGATGCAGCTCTTTGAATTGTCTTTCAATCGTGTCATTATGGTTCCATTGGGGAAGAATTGTGGTTGCTCTGGTACCCTCCTAATTGCATTTTTCGTACTAAATATTAATTGTGTTGTAATACCAGAAAACCCAAGCCATTTTAATCCTGAAAATTCTAACAAACTACAGTGCTTGAAGTGCACTAAAGGAGGGTTATGTTTCAAGTTTTTGCGCGTAAACTCTAAAGTATTGGACGTTCTGTAGTTAAAACGGGAGGTCGTGAATTTCGACTTAATTGTAGGTGAGGCAGAACATTCCCTTCGCCTTCGAGGAGCACTAAAATGAGCTAGATTGATTTATCATCGTAATATATTGATACGTGAAATCCTAAAACGTTGTACTCCTTTTTACGAAAATTACGTGTACGGAGGAGTATGAATATTGTATAATTGTTAAAAAAAAACAAGTCTTACTAAATGTCATAGTTGGTTTGTATTTGGAATTACGGTCGAATGGTCGAAGGTTCAACCAAAGTTGTTTTTTTTTTTCGGAACCGGTCGTACAGCAGACTTTCATAAGTCCCTTATAAAGGCCTAAATTGAATAAGCGCTTTTTGATACCACTACTTAGTATTATATATATCATAACTAGCTGTCTCGACAGGCGTTGTCCTGTCTTAGCTATGAATTCATATGACAAATAAACCATAGAACAAAGGTCCATTAGTTTATCCCGATATTTGTACGTAGTATATTATCTACTCTGCGCCGATATTAAAAATAAACCGACTCTTTTTTCAAATTTTATTTTCATAAGAACCTTCTTTTGAGAGTAATAAACAAAAAAAAATAGCGAAATCGGCCTAGCCATTTTACGACCTACCCAATATGCACACAAAATTTCATGTGAATCGGAAAAAAAAAAAAAATCGCAATGTAAAAATAGGGATTGATTGTAGAGGGTTGAAAATTCAGGTATGTATGTATTTACTAATGCTTTAGCAGATTTTTTTTATTTAAAAAAAAATAATAATAATTAGGTGTGGATTACCCATAACATTTAGGGGGATGAAAAATACATGTTGTCCGATTCTCAGACTACCCAATATGCACACAAAATTTCATGAGAATCGGTCAAGCCGTTTCGGAGGAGTTTAACTACAAACACAATTTTATATATAAGAATACGCATACGTTTTATTTAGGTAGTGTTAGTTGTTGAAGACGTCTTATGTGTCCACACTCCAGCTCTTGTGTCTAAATATAAAATTATTCAGTGGATGCAGTGCAATTTCAAAGGGTTTTTTTATTTCCTGCAGCTGTGAAATAGCCCTCCCTTCGCTTCCATTCACCAGAGATGAGGGAAAAAGGTTGAGGAGATACGCGCAGTCTACGAATAAAAATGTAAGTACCTAATATATAAGCTAATGTTAAATTATGTACCCAACATAACGCAGGCACCGTTTCCACCATTGTGCCCATATCCTACGGGGTTTCATTGGTTGAAAGTTTGTTTTCCTATCCTTTCCTTACTCGCCTCCTCTCAAGGAATCATCTTTGAACTTACAACGATTATTATTAGAAACAGGGACCTTTATTAAATATCATTGAATATTTATAAGAACTAGCTAGGTATATAAAACCATTGTGACTGAAAAGCTTGTCGTTGCATAGTCTGAGTAAGCTCTATTGCCAAAAAAACATAACACAGGCAACATAATTATAGCTTTTTCTGCCCGCGTCGAAAGACGCTGAGACAGAGTAGCTTTTATTTTGTAGGAAATTACTAAATCTGTTCAGCAATTTCAAAAAATATACCTAGCCAGAAACAAACAAATAATTTCTTTTTTAATATATAGAATACCTTGATAACATAGCTTCGTATAAAGCAACATAAAGTGTATTCAGAATTTGTTTTGTGTGCTGCACTAATCTTAAATTATATTACTTCACAGTTTATACCACTAAGTTGGCAAACAAGCATACGGCCCGCCTGATGGTAAGCGGTTACCGTAGCCTATGGACGCTTTCAACACCAGAGGCATGTCACTCGCGCGTTGCCGACCCTAACCACCTATCATCACCTTACCTAACCTTTATTACTTACCTTTTCATTATTTAAGGAAATCGCCTTTACACGTGTTAATATTAGCTGTATGAAGGTGCTATGTTAGAATGTTATGCCGATATTCATTCACCCCTAAACTCCGGCCCACCTCGTACACGTGTCTGCGGATCATTAACCCGCAAATTATTGTGACGCTAATTAATTCACTGCAATATTTTTTGTCATCACTTTAGTTCATTCAAAGTATGTCTTCAGTACGGTAGCCCAAGCAATAATTACTTGCGACTACGTATTCGTAGCGCTGTCGACAATTTTTGTATGGGAAAATGAACAGCGCCACGGTGGCAAAAAGAGGAACTAAAAATTCGTATGAATATTTTGAGTCTTAACATTTAAAGAGTTACGTTTTAGAAAACTTTGTCGAATATATTCCTGCTACCAGTACCTACTGTATTCAATAACGTATGATATTGATGTCTGATTATGTGACGTACTTAAATAATAGGGATATTTAGGAACGCACCAGCATCTAAGGCATACAAAAATTAGGAGCTTATGACGAAATTTCATACGTGCATTAATTTAAGTGCATAGTTTTAAAAGTATTCTACGAAGTTCAATATTAGGACAAACTCGTTGAAGTCTTTTACATTGAAAAGCTATATCAATAAACAACATAATTTCAGTTTTAAATAGTTTGTCTAGTACGAGCAATACTTTAATTTGTATGGTCGATGTTAATATAAAATTTATACAAGTGCACTCAATTTCAAACTATAAACAAATAATAATCAAATATAGAATTTCAGTGTCTTTTCGTAAGGTGCATCAAACACAACTAGCCGAATACATTATTTTACCTACTTATCATTACAGAGATTAAAACGTATGCAATTGAGGGACTCCCGTCAGGAACGAAGATCATTACAAATAAGTTTTAACGTAATTTCCACGCATTCAGTATTGATAGAGGTTATAACAATATATTCCTTCTAATAATGTGCAGTGTTAATCACGGTGCACTGTTGCGCTGGTGGCAGTAGTTTACGAGGTCTTTCACCGACCACGGTATATAGGTCACTTAGATTAGCAACGCTCCCGCACTTACGATTTGCTATCGTTCTAAGAAACATTTATAATCTGCACTTAATAGGCATAAAGTATTTATTCAGTTCAAAGGCAACTGAACGAGATGAAACTTTATTGCAATTGATTATAAGAATGTAAAGATAAGTTTGGAGTGGTCGAGCACACCAACTAACTAAAATCAATGTTGGGTACAGCTTCCATTTTGATAGAACGCAGCCAAATAACTCTACTTCTTAGTGTTGTGTTCTTATGGTGAGTGGGGATGTAAAAAAATTATAGAAAAAAAAAAATTAACGACTTTTTTTCATGTGCATCCAAACATTTTTTTAATATGTTTTTAATACTGATATCAATTGTATCATCATCATCATCATATATCAACCAAAAGAAGTGTTGATTTTCAGCTCTACCTTCAGTGGTGAACTGACGAATGAATAAAGCCTAGGTCGCTCTTATGTTTGTAAGAAATATACAAATAGGATCCCGATCTATTATTTTTCTCTATTCGTTTCACTTGAGCTCGGTCGGGGTAAAGTAAAACTGCTATGGCCTTCGCTAAAAACCGCAGCGGAATCCGCCGATGTTTTCAACAATGCCACTAACGATTGTAACTTGCGGGCAAAGTATGATAGGACACAAACAATTTATCCGTCACATTATATCCAATGTATTATCTGTTTGTGTACTAAAATAGTATTTATATCTAGGCTAACGCCGAAATGAGGTAAATGAAATTACTGTCTACTCTTAAAATACGTTGCGGTGAGTTATAAAGTCACCTCGCCTCGTATGAGAGCACACAATTTTGTTAGAATCTCAGGCAGAAATATGTAAGTTCAAATCGAGCTATTCGCCTGATTTACACGTACCTATTTATTGCATTGCATTGGAACATGAGAATTATGTTTCACTATCTTTAAGGTGTAAATACTAGGTTAATGATTTCCACGGGTACAAGTTCCTGAGGTCTGGTTGTCCCCGATACCAGAGGCATTGTTTGCTCCTTATCACGTTATTATTGCAAGCCTAAGCTTGTAAAAGTAGGTGCATTGCTTTACAGTTTTCACGTCCTACATCTCGCGCCATGAAATCATACCGTGCTTTATTACTATTACAGGTAATTTTGTGCCAGGCTAACATTATGTTGAATTTAAATATTGGGAAAGGAGTCATATTATACTTTACATACGTAAATCTTTTCTTACTGTGGTTGAAAAAACCACTAAAAAAACTGAGCCAATGTGCTTGGAAAAAATTAGACACAGAAAGCTCAAGACCGAAGAGAATGGCGTGCATTTGACAGTCATATGCATGCTATTCGCTACGCTACACTCATCAGTGGCTGTACACTTGTCGAATGAAACAGATTCTACACCTTTACATGCATTACCCATATTCAATTTTAAGACAAAAGCCTACACCACACAATTCTTAAGAACAAACGTAGTCATCGATCGGAATCCAGTTTAATTGAAATCTTAATCGGCACTCGGCAGTGAAGTAATCTGGCGGTCGTCGGCGACAGGACGGATTTATTGTGGAAATGATTGTTTCGCGGGCCTCCAGACTTGGCCCGGCCCACATTCGGAGGTCGCCGCCCGAACGTGAACTCCGCACTCCGTTCAATAAGCTCCTGTGTTTTTGTTATTTGATCCTTATTTATAGGACGTGAGTGACGTGACAAGCTTGTGGACTTTTCTATTTGCCCAAATGTTTTTGGTTCTGTACATAGTCAAGAACTATTTTCCTATCAACTATTGTTTAGCTCACAAAATGAAGGAGATATGATTTTTGTAAGTTATTAATTTTAGGTCCGGGGACTATTAAACAAACAAATGAAAAAGAGAGATGTGTTCATTTACAATTCGTGATTGTGATGCGGATTTCGGTGAAATATTTGTCAGTCAGTCAGCCCCTGCGGCTCGCTCGTGCCGGCCTCGCTCGCGATCTGCACGGGGTCAATGTCCGTCAGTAGTATATAGGTCAAACTGAAGGCGCCTACTCGTCTGTATTATAAAAGCCTGTTCGTTCACTAATAGCTGCGCGAATTATACTCTAACGACGAAGAAAACTCTTTCAAAACTCGTTCCAAAACAGGAATTCAAAATTTTACTTTTGTTCTTTCTTTACGTTGAACGGGGTACAAACACTCGTACATACGTCGGTTATCATAACCAGTTAGTTTGCATTGAATTATTTATGAATTGTCCATGAATAAACATATACGGAAGGGGTTTAATTATGACAGGAGCGATGTACCAAATAACATTTTATGCAAAACAGATCCAAAATCAATCGTGCTTAGAAAGCTAGACGGTTGGTATTTGTTGCTTACAATAAGTCCAACATTTGATATTTCACGATAACAATAGCTGTTGTGGTAATGGCTAATGAACCGGCCGGTGTAGGAAGTATTTCGATCTATTTTCTACATATCTGGTCGTAACCTTTACTTGATCGTTATACAATAATTCAAATTCCAAACAGCTGCACGCATCATGAGGCACTTAACCTCATTTGTTAGTTAACTGCATTATAGTGCGCCTGATTTGTGTAGGCCGTACTGTGAACACGTTAGCTAAGGCATCCGTTGTCTCTTTGTTTGGTGGGTTATATTGATGCATAGAGCTGTGGTCGGCTGCTGCAAAAGGGAAAGTGGTCGGCGCTTCCTGCTTGCTCGCGGAAGTGTTTAGTTCACTATACGTAACTGCATTTCACGGCGAAACCGAGCGCCAATCGTAGCGCTGCAGCGCTGTCTAGTACCAGTGGAGGCACAGATCATTTGAAATATGTCTACTTAGCTTAACGTCGGGATGAGTGAGGTTCGATCTAAATGTAAATGTTCGACAAAAAAATATATTTTATATATCGATTTAAAAAATTACACGGGCGAAGTCACGCTCAGGTACTCATTATACGATAAAATATTTTCTCTACGGAATATTTAACAAATGCAATATTTGATTAATTTACAGGCACATGCCTGTATGATAATGAAAACACATGTTTTCATTCTATTCTATTACTTCCCATTCGAATTATTGTTAACGATTGATTGCAACATTAAATCATAAATACAATTCAATTATATTACGTACAATACAGCTGTACGTATTTATTGTAAGAGGTTTTAAATTATATGACATACAATTTTCAGTATTGTACTCGTATGAAAAAAAAAAGATAATCCCATTGCTATAAGGTCTTCCAATAACTTAAGTATATATTTTTTATGGATATTATTCCTTGCTACTTGACAGACAGGCGAGCAGATGGTAGTTTGTGGAGTAGATAATATATGCTAATACCTAATGAAAAGTGAGTTAGGCGAGGTGTACACGGTTCGGCCGTCACTCCAACTTCTACAGTTTTACTTTCATTAACCGTCACGCGTCACGCACACTCTTACCGCAGCGCAGGAAGCAACGGGACATAGGTAATTAGGTACCTTCATGGACTATTTGCTGAGCGGTACTTTAGTTCGATTGTATGAATTGAAAATATTTTTTGCATTATTTATTTATTTATTTGGTTCATTGACATTGTATACATCACTCATTTACAAAACATAGGAACATAATTTAGTTTTGGATATTGAAGAACAACACAAAATTCAAAGGCCATCCGTGTCCATCAAATTAAATGTCCTGTAATGTCCAGCTTTGGTGTATAGTAGTTTATTTGTGGGCGTGACCCAAAACTGGAATAGCGCTGTTAATGTCTGGGCCTTAACAGAATATACATAAAATATGCGTTGGCCAGCACTTTCCGATTTGGGCCAAAATGGACGATGTCCTTTAAAAAAATTACTATCTTTGTTAAAAAGATAGATACATATATGTATGTATACATTGGAGCATGGAAAAAATACATTGTTCCATTCGCATAATAAAATAAATATAAAAAAGAAAAATCGTAAAAGAAGTAATCTAAATCGCGCGATGATTTTGTTCAGAGAAAGTGAACATTACAATGACGCCCGTCAGAAATATAATTAATTGATAATGTGTCTATGTACCTTTTTCAATAGATGTGATTGTCTAGCTAGCGCTGCATGTGAACTGTGCCTAAGGCGGTGGGCTCTTCCGCGTTGGCTGCACTTTCTCCGCATCCGTTGCACTTTGAATGCACAGAATAAACAGAATTATATTGCAAGGAAATCCTCACTACGTAACCACCGCGAGAAATCTAATGATTCATTTCATCTTTATTGTTATTCATTGTGCGTTGTAATGATTTGATTTGAATAGTTTGCCGGCAATTAAACTGGTTGCCCATCAATTTATTGTCCAACTAGCTGTTGCTAGACTTCGTCTGGGTGGAATTACACGCAGTCATTTAGTTCTAATTAGGAATAAATTCGCGTATTTTAAAATATTTTACGGGATACTTGTGGAAATAGTTTCGTTTTAAGACAAAAAAATACTTTATATTTTTTTGTTAATGTCATTAAAATACCCGGAAAAATCGGCTGTTTCCAAGTTGAGCGTGGACAAACCGACAGAAAATTACTCATTGCGTTTGAAACCTTGCGAAAAAACTAAACTATATATGTTAAAAAAAACCTATAATAGAACAACCACCGCAGCAGTTTAAAACCAACTGGGTACGGAACAAAAATACTTATAACTCACTATATCTCTCAATCTGTATCACTTAGAAGAAGCCAATGCGTCTGAAGATCATGCTTTTATTGCTGTTATTAGGAAGATAAATTGAGTGCCGATGTAGTTTAAATTTACATTTGTAAAAAAAATCAATAATGGCTTATTTTTAAATTTATAGTGTGTCTATATTATAAAAATAAATTGTTGTGACTTTGTTGCTACAACATTGCGTACATTGTTCGCACTCATTGGATAACGATTCACGATAACAATCGTTGTTCACCTTCGACAGGCAACACTTACGGGGATTTGTTCCCAATCCCGGGATGAAGGGGAGATTTAGCTTCGTTACTACGCCTCGAGACTATTACAGTTGAATTGTATGTCACCGTCACCTCGAAACATAAACTAGAGATATTAAGCCACACGTCACTCTGATACTGTACAAAGTCGATATTTGGATAGGTATATAAAATAACACGAAAACACGGTACCAACATTATAGTTAGCACAGATTCTGACAATTTGAAAGTACTTTCTTAAGTCTGGTCAAATAAAGATGATTTGAATTTGATATCGTAACGAACAGTCATATATCTATTGACTTAATGGAACTAGACGTATATATGTATAAGATACTAGCAGCCCGCCCCGGCTTCGCACGGGTAGACATTTATCAAATATATTTTGTCTACCCGTGCGAAGCCGGGGCGGGCAGCTAGTATAATATATAGCCTATGTTACTCAGTGATAATGTAGCTTTCTAACGGTGAAAGAATTTTTGAAATCGGTCCAGTAGTTTCGGAGCCTATTCAATACAAACCCACAAAAACCCAAAAGTACAAATTTTTCCTCTTTATAATATTAGTGTAGATGTAGATTTAAGCAAGCTTTTACTCGCACCACGGTTTGCGTGGTATATAAAGAAACGCCCTTTGTTTTTCCGGCATACAAAGTAATAGGTCATACACAGTTTGAGTCTATCGATGTTACAAATTTTATTCCGTCTATTCGCTCAGGCGTAATTGAATTATAAACAAATATGAAAGAGAAACAAATAGTTTTTTTCCTTTTGTGATATTATGTACTAAGATTTTATGTCTCGCTGCGGTGACGGCACTGTCCGTAGGTAAAAATAAAGTATAAACAGACTTTTACTAGGAAATGCATTGCGTGTCGTGACATTCAGCTAGCATCTTCCTTGCTCGTGCGATGCCACATATTAATATTGATCATAGGTACTCAGAGTCAACTCTTAAGGATGACAATTTTGTATTAAAGTACCTTATCGGTTCTGTTTGCTACATATATTATACTAGTGGTTACTCGAGTCTTCGCCCGCGTGGTTTTAAAGAAAAAAGTAATTATATAAAGTGCGTATAAAAAAATACAATTTCGGACCTGATATTTCATTAGAGAATGGTACAGAGCAAATATTTTTATTCGCTCCTAGTACTCAAAAAGTAAAAAATGGAATATCCTATTCTAGGGGTAAAAATTTTTACTTTTATTATTTTTGTTACTTATAAAAACGAAAATATTTATTCATAAATAGAACAATTATGAATAAAGACTCGACTTACTATATAAAAAAGATTAATTAATATTTATTTTTTGAAAATGGAACTACAAATCGGTGATTTCTTCGGAATACGTGTATTGCGTTACCGCTATAAAAAATCATTGCCGCGAAATCTTTATTTATTTTTCTAATTACAAATTGAATTGATGGCCATAATTTATTTTTGGATTTTTTATTTATTTCGCATTCGTAGTGAATAGCAGTGTAACACACGGCACTAAAACCTTAAACCACTTTAGCCCCTTGTATAACAGTCGACTATTGGCTAAATTCGATTTCAAAATATCAACGGTACTAATTATCGTGGTACAGTAGTACCGACAAAGCTACAGACGGACAGCATCGATAAAAGCGCACGCGCCGCTTCTTTTCGAGATGGCGCATCTCCAACTCAAGCGCAGCGGACCTAATGTCATACATAAAACGGAAAGTGCTGATGACCGTACAAACCCGGAACAGATATCAACGCCCTGAATGGTCATATAATAGTATCTTGCGTAGGAGCGATGACATGTCAGCGTAGACTGTAGACGCGCGCGAGACGGTGACGTCACGGGAGCGGCGGCCCCGCGGGTTCATCGCCTCTTACCACTCAGGTATGTTCACACTACACCACTTTTAGGCCCGTCTATTAATTCCCATTTGCCCTTTTAATGTGATACAATGTATTTTTACTCCCCTTTACATAATATCTGCCCGCATTCAGAGTACCTAGGTTCACTAATAATATTTATTTCCTAAAATTCATACTTGGTATAGGTATACCTACCGTTATTTAAATTTAGCACTGGAACTTGGAACAGTTATTCCAACTCAGGAACCTATTCAACAATCTGCAAATAAAATAAGTAAACAAATGAATAGGCAGGCACGAGTTCAAGCAAATTTATTTTTGATGAATAGGATTTCAGGGATTGATTCAAATTTTAACTCCTACCTATATATTTTCTTCTAATACATATAAACAGAAACAATATACTATCTACTCATTTTAAAACAAACGAGAATAGGTTGAATTCTACACAATATTAAAAAAGTATGAAAATAGTTCTGCGATAGTTTATTATACGGCTAGAAAGAGACGGGCATAGTTCTGTAGGCGCCGCTCTGCAGTGCTAAGGACGGTCGTTACCCCGCAGACGGCCGCGAGTGAACTCCGAATTATCGTATACGTTATATTATTGTACGCCGCGAGTCGGTCGACCCTTCCGATTATAACATAACACAAACAGTGATCTTAGTGATTAATGCATTTTACATCAAAATACGGTGGTATTTTTTTGATTGTTATTGTAGCTACCTTCGTCTGGCCAGTGTTTGACATATAAATTTATTCATAAACTGCGAGCGGGGATTTTATGTTTTCATTGAACTTCTGTCTCAAGTGTTGCAATATTGGTGTTAGCTTATGTGTGGAGAAATAAGTGTAAGTACCTACCTAATTAGAATTACCTACTAACTCTCAATTTAATTTTGTTTAGTTTATTTACTTACTTAAGTGGAATAGAGGAAACGGTATTTTACTTTTAGTAGCTTGGCTTTTTTATTAAATAACAACTAGAATTTAATTTTTTTTTAATACGTTGATTTTGTTGACTCCAATTGGGTAAGAAGTAATATGCTGTGAGTTTTACTTAGAAATTGTGTTATTAATCAATTTATTATTCCTCACACTTTCCTCGTTTATAATCGCAAGACAGGACGCAGATAGGTAGGTAGCTACCGCGACTAACACTACCACAGTGTGGTGTGGTAACCACACCAAACCACCATTGTACAGTAAGCCCTAATCGTAGAATTTGTAGGTAGTTACTTAGAAATACTTGTGTGTATAGTTTAATTTTTGCAGGCAGCTATATAACCATAAGTGTAGGCAGGGTATATATGCTATAGTTATGTTCCAAAATACCTGTAATTAATCTGTTGCACATTGTAAATCGGCGCTGACATTGAAAACAACGTCACTAGTGACGTACCCCACATTCCTTTACAAATAGGTGTAACATCGGGTCATTAACCTTGAGCGATGACTGTGCAGTGATACACTCATAAACACGGCATGCGCGTATTTAATATATTGTAATCAAAGAAACAATTATAATTATGTGACAACATACTCCAGGCACCGATTTTTATACCTATCCGCTTTTTATCGGTCATTTCATTCATACATAAACAACCTATCACTGAAGTGCGTTAACCCTGACAACTGCCGATATTTTTATAATTTTTACTACGAAAAAAAAGGTGTCTATATTAAACAAACTTATCTATTGTTGTTCCAAACTGTTTATTTATAGACATACAACCACAAACAACAATTAGTCAGCTAATAAAGCTTCTAAATATGTGTGCTGATAAATGGCAATATAGCTAGCACCAGATTACCATAGGTAGCTTGTATTACAAGACTCATGAAAAATATTATCTACTAACTTTTTCGCTGCGACTTCGCCCGCGTAGCAATATAAATAATTTAAACAGCTTATGTTAATCAGGGATAATATGGCTTCTACTTGTGAAAGAATTATAAAAATCAGTTCATTCTTTTTTGACTTTATTTATTACAACCCAAAATACAAATGTTTATCTTTGTAATCTTAATATTAGTAAACTATTTACAGTCAATTCATGTTAATAAAAGCAAATAAATGTTAGTTCCTCCACCAAGTCGTCCCATTACTTATAACCGCATCGCAATCTCGCTTAACATGTACTATAGATTGTGATGTTGAAACGGGCAAGCCACGTGATTTGCATATCTAAGGAGCATTTTTGGCAAGCTTATCAGATGCCACGTGGACTACGTTGTGGCTCGAATTGATATGATAAGACAAGGTTTTTGACCTGCGCGAGTTGGATCATATCAGAGGTCGATGAACTGTCTTGGGGGTAGGCAGACATATGTATACTCACACATATTATCGCGTTCTTTAGACAGGGGTCCTGTTAAATTGCAAGATTAAAAATATATCTAGGTATACATATACCGTATAATGAAACTATGATGAGTACTAATAACATTTGCGGTTGAACAGTTGTTGTAGAGTTGTTGTAAACAACGATGTGATTGTACGGTTATCATTACATATGTAACCAGCCGCGGTATCTGGAGACGGGTCCAGCGAGTCATTGTCACGTAGCCAGTGTATACACAACGACCATTGTCGCATTCATGTTTACCAGCCTTATCAATAACACCACGCAGGTTGTGCCACACGCATAGATACGCTGCACAAGAGCTATTCGCAAGCAGTAATTCATATCATAGGTGTTCGGTTGGTCTGGGTCTCAACTCTCACGTATGTATATAATATATATGTATGTAATTTTAGTGTTAGAGTGAGGAGTGCATATTGGTTTTGCTGTATTGACTGTACGTGACCTTCTGTCGAGATAGTTATTCTAAGTGAAAGTCCCACGAGACCAATAACTCTTCATGCAGGTGTTTCACATCGATGTTATTAAAATTAAAAGTACGTTAAATAATGTTCATCAATAAAGTCAATCGATCACAGGAGTTTGCTTAAAATTAGTATGTTAAAATATATATTAATAAGTATAGCATGGCATAGCGTATCCGATTGTGTACCACTGACCAGCCGTCAGCGGGTTCAAGTTCGGGCGGGCGACAATGAACTTGGCCGGCCGTGACTCATACCACTGCCATCACACTTACGAAACCATAAACACTGCATCACTGCGAATGCAACTGATGCACCAAGCAAGACACTTGACACGACCATTGTCCTCTATGTCCTTGATCCCAACAGCTTATGGTCACCAACTCCGTCCTGTTGTTCATTATATTTATTACACATTCTTATCCTTACGGACTTATTTATACCATTGCTCGTCTGTTTATAACAGTCAGCTGGAATTTTATTTATTATAGCAGGTTAGCTGTTGTTATAATAATTAAGGAAAAATAAATACAATTAATTTCCTCACATCAAGCGGATGAAACTCATGCGCAGGACGCATTCGGCTCATCACCGTCAGACGAAGAGAGGTTGAGAAGGTTGGTTAGGTAGACCTCCAAGATTTTTTATTTACCTTTGTGGACCAATGTGTTCCTCTCTACGTACGCAGTTGTCGATATTCTCTAGACTCGAGCTTTAGTTAAATTGACTTTACTACTGTTAGTAACGTGACAGGTCGGTCAAATAAGATTTCTATCGTCATATTCCCCATATCCGTTGCACCTGAGTGCACTATGCTCGTCACTTCCGAGACAGAAAAGTACTTTCAGTATGTGTCTCAATCGATATTAAGATTGATATAGCTACTTATAATAAAATTAGAGCACAAAAAGAAAAATCATTTGCGCACCTTTTTTTATACCATTAAGGTCGCAAAAAAGCTTACCGCCCGCCTGATCGTAAGCGGTTACCGTAGCCTATGGACGCTTGCAACACCAGGGGTATCACTTGCGCGTTGACGACCTTGATTTGTGTGCAACAACTGAATAAATATTCAAACTATGACAGACGATTACTACACAGGCCCATAATTTTTGTAACACCTTTGTAAAGTCGTTAATGTGTAGATGCGTTATGGGCAATCAGACAGGCTCTTAACCATCGTGTTTATATTTCAGAAGCAAACGATGTAAACGAGTTCAAAGCTCAAGGGCGTGTTACCCTTCGTAATAAGTCGTATAAAATGTATATCTATCTAGTCTCTTCTAACTTGGATAACCTTGGCACAAACTTCAAGGTTGTTACTAGAAAATAGCGAAATTGAGGTTGATATTTTTGGACTTTACTACTAGTGGCTTGACATGGCTTGCACGACATTTGATGAGAGTATGGTTCATGTGGTGGCAAATTTATAGAAGTCGGTTCAAGAATATTCTCAGAAACTCCAGTTATGGCCTGAAAAAGAAACTGTTTGGAATTCGTTCGTGTTTTATATTAAAAATAGCACTGCATACTTTATCTTATGAAAAATTTAAATGAAATTAAATAAATGTTCAAATGACTCTGAAACCTTATAAGATGTCAAAATGGCTCATTAAGTATTTGCCTGCCTTCATTAAGTATTTGACGAAAGAGGATGTTCTAAATATGTTTACTTATTTCATTGGCCTCTATTCGCTCACCGACGTTTAATTTGTAACATACTTAGGGAAAGTTTTTTTTCAGGCATTTAGGTAATGTTAGCATTTGACACACGTTTTATCTTAAAACCATACAAAATATTAAAGCTGAACTAAATCTAGTCGAAATAACATTTAATTGAGTATATCAGAGGAAAGTACGACAATAAAAAGCATTGCAAATCCGGCAATATTATTTTGTCCCCGAGAGGTCTATTGTAAATGTATAATATAACACTAGGCTCTTTCCTCACGACTTTGCCCACATAGCACTAATTATATTGCCTATGTTACTCAGTTTTAATGGGACTAGTTATTTAGTTTATTCATTACAAACAAAAATACAATACTTTTGTCATAAAAATATAACGAAAATATTTTACCTGAATTGTAATTTGTCGCTCGAAATCGCGTCAGTACGTTGTATATTACATATATTATTAAGTATATGTACTGGATCAAGATAATAGCCACCGTCTGGTGCCAGTCTGGTGTCTCTAGTGTAAGTCTCTACCTGTATTCAAAGGTTATGTACGTATATAACCTTATACACTGATACGTAACGCGTTATTGGGATTTGCATTCTTGCTACTTACGAACGTATCACGTACACATCTGCTAATAAGGATGACGAACGTGTGCGAGTACTGTCGAGTAATGTCATCACTGCAGCATGATGTCATGTCGTGTCCAATGTCACGGCCAGGGAGACGGACCAGCGCTATTGAATAAACATATTCGCTACACATATGTATAATATTTTCTTTGACTTTCCTGCGACACTGATAGTTGACACTAAGATGTCATGTGATCGCATTTTTGTTATAACATTTAGTGTAAACTTTGTGATATGTTTTCATTCATTCATTACAAAATTCTAAGTGTAGTAGCAATCCTATGAACGTTACCTTCATAGCAGCTATCAGAATAGTGTAACGAATTTTCGAATACATTAGTTTTATTATTGGCGATATTCACCCGACATAAATTAATTCTAAGCAAAATTTTATAAGAAAATAAAATGTATTGATTTCATTCAATTATTCTTCCATTTATTCAACATTTCGAAAGGTAATGCCAACAATGAGAAGAAAAAATTAAAAATAAAATCTTATTGCATCAGAAAAAGTACAAAGTAATCGGTATGCGGCTGTAAAAGACTGCCTAAAAGAAAAGGAAACGAGCGGCGGTGCCGAAGATAAGCGAAGGCTTCCGAAGGACTAGCGAGCTTTCCGTGGAAGGCGGAAAACGTCGGCACATGTTGAAAATACAGGGGCATTGACCCCGACCGCCTTCGGTTGAATCTACAGCTGTTGGTGAATCTAGCGGCGCATCTCGTGATGCGTTTATTTATGTGCCGGCACATGTACTACATTCGTTTCCTAGATCGCAAATAGATGCATAGTAGTAGTGATAGACGATTTAATAGCTAGGAAATGCCGCCTTCGATAAATTTATTAGTTTTGCTTTGAAACTAATATGTACGTATTCTTAGTCGTGTTAAAACTCAAGGGTGTATCACTTTTTATGTCGTTTTGGTTTTATGAAGTACCTACTTACGTATCTTGTTTTGTTAGAAACCTAGATAGTGAATAGATAATAAGTTGTTAAATTAGCGCGACATATTCAATCATGTAATTAAATACTTCAGGTATTTGTAGATTTTAGGTTCAATTGTGGACCTACCTATCTATATTAAATTTCTTCGTGTAATGGTTAAAAGAACTAGCTTAGCCCACGTCTACTAAAAACATCTTACTGGATTCAGTTTACTTAAATAACTTAGAATAACGTCACCTACTGACAATATTAGAGGTACCGTCACTACCGTCCTACCTAAAATTATATGTATTTGTCACATTGCATCAATAAAAAATGTTTTGAATATTCGCCATGTCGGTGATTTGTTGGTATCCCTAAGGATTTAGCAAAATCCCTAATATCATCCCTCCATTTACCTGAGTGCTTAACTAACGTACTGCGTGGCATAAGGCTCTCAGAAGAGTGAATTTTAAATATAATTAATAATTTATCCAAAACAAATGAACCAATACTGAAATGAATCATCCTTACGATTGATGTTGTAGGTATTTCCTTACTGAAAGTTGTGCAACTGCAGTGGCTAGTTTATTTAAGTAATCATCTTGTAGTGGACCATTACGGAATACCACAATCATTTTATGAGCTCTCAATATGTGAATGTGCCGAGTCTGCCGAGAGAGAAGCTGATCTAAATCACCGAAGAGTTACGTAATCCCGTAAAGCTTCAAAGGTTTATACATGTCATTTACTAATAACCTTATCGTAAGAACAGAAATATCATCTAAATTTTCAAATTATATAAATATTACATAAATAAGTACCTTTTTATTATTATCGCTTATTGACGTTGGCGTTTGCGTTTTAAAATATATATAAGTATAAATAAGGCTAATATAATATAAAAGAAAACATGGCGGTTAGTAAAATTATTCCAGTAAAACCCGACAAATACCCAATCCAGTTCGTTCTGAGGGTCGGCCAGGAAGAGATTTGTTATGACATTGTGCTGATTAAAATTGAACACGACACTTGAAACCTGGCAGATATATTATAAGAAGAGTAACAGTTAATCATTCAATGGTCGAACTCCGAAAAATACTAAATACACGGTTTTCGCGAGCGTAAGCAACTACATACCTATACTGTGGAATGCCTTCAAGAACGTTATAATTTTATACCATAAAACGAATTCAAGGAGTTCGTTATTTATGTTAAAACGGTCATCCTTTTATTTATTTATTTCCAGCATGTTGAATTATTTTTAATCGACTTCGTTCTGCTTTCGGATCGCTTTTAATATTTTCAGGCTTTATCACGTTCATCCAGCGTACACCGCTTACTTTAGCTATATTGGACATATTTTATCGTTTACAGTTATGTATGTATAAAGTTGCTTTTAATTTAAATTGATCAAGACAGTACATTAAAATAAGGTCTCGTTTCGCTACTAGCCTAGCGCGGTCGAGTTTCGCGACTGTTAATATGCACGGGCAAACTCATTAGCTGCTCTCGAAGGGAAGAAGTCTTTTATTCTTCTCAATTGGATTTATGTATTATGGCTGGCCGTTCGTAAGACAATTCGCTTTCAACAACTGCGATCGTTGTATTGCAATTTTCATTAACGCATATAACATTAACTTTGTTTACGGAAGTTCTGTTACCTACACTCATTTAATCGGTCGTCTGTTCTCGTCCAAATAATTTTGTTAAAAGGGCGAGAAAACTCATCCTAAGGCTTACTCACCTTGTTAATTTTGACGATGCTGATGCATTGAAGACGTTGCTTTTCGATTTTTGCTGAGACCGAATACCGGACGTTCCTTGACGCCTAATTCACTTTCAACTTGGAATTATTTGTGTCATGAGTACAATAAATTCTCGTCAATTTGCATCTCTGTCAACTCGCCGTTTAATTCATTCACTCCTTTGTTTTATTGTAGCTCGGGAACTTTATCAATGTAATAAGAAAAATCATAATATAATAATTAGTGGTAATTTACGTACGCGTTAAGGATTCCGGCCTTCCAAAATCCCACAGCTAATTTTATTAATCGTTAAGAAATCTTGAAGTTATTTTTGAAATCGAAATGTCGCCTAATATCTGTCCGAATCGTTAAAAAAAATCTCTAGATTATCATGCAGCACGTAACGTACTGATGGCAGATCGGTTGCTCCGGGGGAAAATTTACAGAAATTCGGCAAATAATGGTTTACTTTGAAACTACTTAAAACATTTGGCCTGGTATATTACGTACGCCGAAGGTATGTTTCCTTACCCAAGCTTCCCCCCCGGCGCCCGTCCGCATTGATTTCGGAAAATGTTTTTTTAAAACATCCCGTGGGAACCAAAGAGTTTTAAAACATCCCGTGGGAACCAAAGAGAAAGAAAGATTTTCCCGGGATACAAACAACCTTGTTATCGATTCCAGGTTATGGCATGTCTGTCTGCCAATTTACAATCAGTTCAGCTGTTTTGTGATTAAGCAACAGATAAACATTAAAACTCGTCCGCGACCACAAATAAATTAATTTCGTTTCTCAATTCGTTGTAATACTTGTTGTACCATAATATGTTACTTAACGATAGACAGGCTGGTAATATAGGCAGGTAGCATCGATTCTGTAGCACCAGATATAGATCTGAGTCAAAAAAATCAAATTGATATACTGTAGATACTTTTACCACAGAGTAGATAATACACTACCTTTTACTGTTAACCATTTTCCCCCCTTGTAAAACCTATTGCTTTGTAATCGTAATAACAAAGTATGAAAATAACCCAATTTTCAGCAACGTTTTATTGTTAAAGACGCTTTTTATTTTCTAGGTCTTCAATTTAACCTTTCTCGTCTCGAAACTTTGAAGCTTTTGCGTTTACACAATACAAACAAGAACTTTTTAACAGTGTAGCTACTTATATTAAGGCTAAGGCACATTGCTTTGACCATTATTTATTACATTAAAAATATTATTTAATTTGGATAGGGCTGATAAAACACACCGACAGGCGGAAGCATTAGCAATAGGTCGTTGAACCGTGCATTGAGTCAATGTCAGCGGCGGTAGGCGTGAGTCCAAGATTCGACATGAACAGGGGTGCGTAGAATTTCTGGCTCGGGGTAGCAGGGTGCAACTGTCGCGGGGTAACGACCCGGCCGGGGTCGACGGCCGGCGCCACGCGGCCGCGCGACCGAGCCATCCGATTGATTGGAGCAGGATGGCACTACCTATTATACCCTCACGATTTAACTACCCCTGTTCTTAATGGAGGAAATAGCACTTTGTTCCGTAACAGATAAGGTTTGATTCGGTTTAGTTTTGATCGTCGATCGGGCTTTTGTCTGTCGAAGCGGGAAGGTTGCCGACGCACACAGCTGGGATAAGGGAAGTAGTTTTGCTCAAAATATTGATTTTTCCGCAAGGCCTGTGGACACGTGTGCGCGCCTATGTGCATGTGTGGATGCTCGTCTATTTTCGGTAGAGCACGTGGTCGTAGTTGTTGCTTGTTGACGTGCGTTTTTATTTTTATGGTGGCTTTATGGCTTGGACAGTTAATTGTATCACATCACTCTGCAATGTGATTTGTTCATTTAAACAGCTATTTAAATATACCACTTGAGTAACATGGATTGCTATAGAAATAATTTGCAAGTAATTGTACTTTCGAATTATTTCTAAGAGGGTCGTCACGTCGGTAATAAAACTTTAAAGTAGAGCCTCGGACAGAGTACAGAGTAAGAGCCATTTACCGATTGGCTTTGTAGTCCCATAGTTTCGAGTTTCAGTGCTATATTCTGGGTCTCTGGTAGGTATCAAATTGTTCAAAGCGTGTAGGTACGTACCTGGTAGGTAAATCATTAGATAAAACCTAAGATCCTAGTAGGTACTTCACTATGATGCTTTAGATTGGTTAGAATACAGAACGTAATGACATTTATTACGAAGGGATATCGTAATTAACTAAGCATAAATAAACAATTATTTAATTACAACGCTACCTACGAACCTACCAACAATTTTCTTAACACGTTAGTTGCACTAGAGAGAAGTCGCCTCGACTACAAACATATAGTTAAGGTACCTATCTACTATACGTTTATTTCTGTGTGCTGATATGCTGAGTTTATTATTAGATATATTTATATGTAGCTATCGACACACACAGTTCTCAGGACACTCACACAGCAATCGTTACCCTTGATTTTGCCAGCTCAAGGTCTCTACCCTCTGAGGATATGCACTCGCACCCCAGCTCTCCTGCATAAGTCTATCCCACTTTAAAATGCGGACAGGGCCGAATTTACCCGAACAGGAGCCGGGGTCGACGACCGAGGACGCCATACGTATTGGTAAATAAACATTGTTTATGTTACATAACAAATACTATAAGCATGTAGGTACGCAGGTGTTGCGATTTGTGATAACTTTTGTGATATCACACAGAAGTAATATTTTTGTACATGTATGAATGTAGGTACCTAATATATGATAAAAAATAGAATATTATATGTTTGCTATTATTTTGTAATGGCAGCTAGTTGTCAAATAAATTACCTTCATGAAAATTCTGCCTTGTAATGGTGCCTTGCAGATTGTATCCATGAAAACAAATAAGTCGAACTAAAATAAGTTGCTAGTCCCAGATCGATAACATAATATAATAGGTATAGCATATTGTTATACCAACTCATTTCTAAAATAGACATGATGAATTTCACAGGAAAATTAACTATTGGCAAAAATAAATAAAAGGTGCGCTGCTATTTATTCAAGAAATTTATTCATATTTATATTACAGTCACATTTAGATTAGTGAAGTTTTATAAATTGGCTTGTAATTTTCATGTTCTGCGTACATTAATTCTTTTAGTGTATTTAAATTAATTCAACTACGATGTTTAAGATCGAGGGTATACGCACTACATAATAACTCACTAGTACCTATACGTTGTACATGTAATACTGCGTTGAGGGTATGAAAAGTTTGCGTGGTAGATAAAACGTGTAGGAGCCAACAGCTCTATCAATGGAACAAGCTTGGCGTGACACTGTCTCTATTTATCTAACCGTATAAATAAGCCATATAATTGACAAGTTTGAAACTTAATACACAAGAAGCTTGAAAAATAGCACTCATTTATTGTAGAAAAACAAAGTGGGAGTCCCTTGGCAGGCCGACATCCCGTCGCATTTGATTATGCTGGTTATTGCAGTGCATCGGGCGTGGGAGTGCCGACCTACCCTCCAGGACCTACGCCAACGATGCACCTAGATATGTAGGCATCTAGACGTCTGGTCAGGACACCCCACTCACACCCGCTCACTCACACTTGCACCGCACGTCGTTGCTGCGTCTGTAGTTGGCAGTTCATCTGTGTGTTTGTCGATTTTTGCCATGTTTACGTCACAGCGCTGTGATGCACCAAATTGTTTGCACTCACTATTTTTCTTTATTCGTTTGTCTATTCTGCGTTTTGAAGAGTCAAGTGTGTTACAATTTTATAAATAAGGGTTCAAGTTCATATTCCGAAGCACTTTATGATTAAAAATAACAGTGATTATGAATAAATGTATTACGACGATATAGTTTAATAGTAACGTTATCGATATTTAAAATAGAGATGGCAATTCTTTGTCGATTTCTGTCTGTCCCAATAAATAGGTGCAGGGCAGGACGGATAAAAATCTAAACTCGTTTATTCAGTTTAGGCCCTAAGGCACTTTTGAGGTTCATAAGATTCATATGAACTATCTACTTTACTATCGGTTCCGAAAAAGGCCATTAAAGAAGAACCTGCAAGACATTCAGTTCTCTGTCTTGTCAAACTTAAATATCGACATATATTCAGCCCTTAACAATGCAAACAAAAGAAAGCTTTAATACTCTAAGCGTTCGATACCAGATTTATTACTGGAAACCACCGCGCCCTTACCACTTATAAAATGTCAAATAAAGTCATGCACTCGACTGCGCGATTATGGATCGAACTGTCAAATTATGCGAACATTTTATATAAATACATAGTAGATCTCAGCTTCGTCTGAACCTGCCCTAACAAAAAGGAGTGCAGTTCCACTTGCAGACTTGGACCTGTGTGCCGCGCTGTGTGCACTAGCTGCACTCACACACAGATACATTATATTTACTTGAACTTCAATTATACGATCGGAGATGGGGTGGTTCGTATATCATATATGTATTCGCGCTATAGCGAATTTGTATGTGTTAAGTGTTGCTTCAATGACAAAAGTACAAATGATTTTAAAATTAATGAAGTATTAAAGAATGCCTAAGAAAAGCCTGGATTGTTTATAACCGAAGCACGATTAATTTCTATATATTTTTTAAGTTATTACAACCTATGCAACTAATTCTGGACATTAAGGTTTATAACTATACAAATCTTAGTTTATTATGATATTTTTTTACATGAAAGTATGTTTGTAAATGTATTTTTAAAATATTAACTTTTACTCAACGTTGCTAGTCACGATCGTAGCATTTATCTTGCTACGGCTTGAACAATTTCGATTCTAGTTTGCGGACCTGTCTACGCCGTAGCTGCTACGAGACGCTACGCAATAATAGGCTTTTTACTAGAGAATCAAGTATTAGCTGTTGAACATTAGAATGATATTGTTTGTTTATTTATAATATAGTAAACACTTACATAAGAAAATATTATTCTTTATTTTGAGCTGTAAATGTAATTAATTTTTATACGTTTTATATTGGACCCGCCTATTACGTATCCATATAACGGGTCAATCTAAAGGTTTACTCTACAAATTCAATAAAGGTTTTTATATTCGACGATTTAATAATTTAATTAATTTATCATCTGTATGTATTATTTTCCATTGATGCCGCCACCTAGCGGCGAGCGGCAAAAGCGTTCGTTCAGTACTTTAACGATAGATGGCAGTATGAGGACAATTTTGCTTTGAGTGCTAAACAGTGATTTTGATCCAATCATGCAAGTGAATAAAAAAACATACAAGTTATGTTATTGTTATGTGATTTTATGCTACATTAAATGTTATTTTACTACATAACCAGATTATTTCAGAATAGGATGCAATACGAATTACTTTTAATTTTGACTGATTTATTTTAGCATAATTGACGAATATAATCAAGTAAAATAATAATCATGTATATTTTGAAATCAAATTATGCAAATCAAGTAACCGAAAGTTATAAATAAGCATCTTGTTTCACAATGAGAATTGAGAATTTTCTGAGAAATATTATATCTTTAATGCTGCCTGCAGTTAGGGGCTTAGCAAATGATGACTAAATATTTTTTTAGGCAATTTGCCAGTTTGTCGATCTTTGAATTTAGGACGTCGGTTGTCGTCAATCCTTTACTCCTAAAGTAACCTTTAAAGCTTGCATCGCCTGCAGATAATTCCGCCTGCCATTAAATTTACTTACACTGATATAAATTTACAAACGTGACCTAACAATATTATATTTAACTAGCGGCCTGCTCCGGCTTTGCACGGGTAGACATTAGTTTCGGAGCATAGACATTTATCAAATATTTTGTCCACCCGTGCGGAGCCGGGGTAGGCTATAATATATAATATAGCCTGTAGCGACCTCACGGCTACATAAACCAACGTTAGAAATCGACTAACTAGCAGGACAACATTCAACGAATGACGTCACAATCCTGCCACGCGCTAGCGAAGTTTTCTACGCAATTCAACATATATACAAGTTTCCGACTAGAACAGTCGGAGCCGCGGTTCCCCAGGCACAACACCCGCCTGGCTGGAAGATCTTCCCTTTGTGGTGGCTGAGCATGATCACCTCGCTCGCCCCACACTGGTGACCCCGTTGCGTCAGTATTGGCGTGAACATCAGCAACCTTCTCCACCCCCATCAAATTCTTCAGCAGCAGTCACACAGCAAGCCAGCATCGAGTATCAACAGGTCCAACTCAGCCGACTCACCGCGCTACTGGTCCTGGCACTCACCTCTCCACCGACTACATACGTCCGCCTCACACAACCCACTTCTGGAGTCCATTCGGCATTGCTCACCGTCTTATCTCCACGTCGTACGCTTGCATTAAGATACTGGACTCAGTCGGCATCTAACGCTCAGTCTCGACTCACCGCAGACTTCGAAGCACACTGGCACTTGCAAGCATTCAAGCACAAGCATTCAAGCACTGACTGTAATCAAGCTCTGGATCGACCTCCGGTCTCGGGGGGGAGTGATGTAGCGACCTCACGGCTACATAAACCAACGTTAGAAATCGACTAACTAGCAGGACAACATTCAACGAATGACGTCACAATCCTGCCACGCGCTAGCGAAGTTTTCTACGCAATTCAACATATATACAAGTTTCCGACTAGAACAGTCGGAGCCGCGGTTCCCCAGGCACAACACCCGCCTGGCTGGAAGATCTTCCCTTTGTGGTGGCTGAGCATGATCACCTCGCTCGCCCCACAAGCCTATGTTACTCAGTGATAATGTAGCTTTCTAACGGTGAAAGATTTTCTAAAATCGGTCCAGTAGTTTCGGAGCCTATTCAATACAAACCCACAAAAATACAAATCTTTCCTCTTTATAATATTATAAGTGTAGATGTAGATGTAGAAGTGTAGATAATAATCTGCCAAAATTTTATCCTGAGTCGATTTTGATCTAGTTTATTTTTTATTGGATTAAGTATATAAATACATAATTTTTTGTTTGATAAAAGCTAAAAATAAAATAAAATTATTACGTACAAACTATATAAATAACTATGTAATATATGTATATCAGGTATAAATGTAAAAATAATAATTTTAATAATAAATAATTAAATCAAATGTATTCTGTGATTTCTGCGTGAATAAAGCATAAGCTCTTAATTATTTTCGTGATCTTGATCTACCTCATTTCTACTGATAAGTTCGTTTGTTTCGAAGCCTGGGTACCTACCATCGTTTTATAATAATCTGTCACTTTTTTAGTATTACAGATATTGAATATAAATGACGATGAGAACAATAGGTAATTAAAACGTCTTTATAGAGACAAGCGAAGGTCAAGATTAATTTGATAAAATACAACGGTTGAATTATAAATTCGAGTGTTCTAAAATTAAATTCAGCATAATAATATTGTATTGTAAGTTTATTTTTATGATTATATTATTTCCTCAGTGTGACGTTATCACGTCCCGGGATCAAACCGCGTAGAAACAGCGATCTATCAAGATAACCCAATTCTATGGGAGTTGTGTGCTAGGAACACATAGCTTTGAAATTTAGAACAAGTGTGATAAATATTGCACAAAATGTCAAACAAACGATGCAACAGCTATACGTACAAAACATATAGAAAACAAGTGATTGTCTGTAATTTAAAAAAGCTTGCGTGTCTAAAAGGCAATAATAAAATAGGTATATTTAAAAGATTTTGACAAGACTGCCAGTTGAGTACTGTCAAAGTCGTAGAATAAGGAATTACGCTAAGTCCTTACTCTAAGGTCAAAGCAGGGAGTCGTTATGGCTACTACCGACTCTGTAAATGTTTATACCAACCATCTTTTTTATTCATTTTTTATATAAAAAAGTTATTTTGTTAATAAAAATTATATATAATTAATTAAAAATAACCACACCCTGGTCCAAAAAAGGCGGACATGTTTGGACAATGGGAATGAATAACAAAAGTGATATGGTTCCAACTTTCCAAGATCCTCTCTTCCTACCCAGCAAACGGGGGTGACGTAAACATATTAAGTACCTATATAAAAAACATTTTCCTTGGAACAGTAGCGCGAGCATGAATAATTGCGAGAACGTTTTCGTAACGCTATGGTTAATTTTTGTATTGAAAAATATAATGTATATAAATATATAATGTTTGTTTGTGATTTTGAATACGTAGTCGAAAAATGTTCTTGCTACCGGCAATGATTGAACCATATTTTACCTTTTGCAGTTCGTTTTATCATATTTCCTAACTGGTTTGTAATAAGTGCGAAAGTTCGGATTGTTGTAAACGGGCATATAGAATAGGCAATTATGTATCCGGGTAAAATACTACGGGTTTAAAAAGCAAAATGTTTTTTTTAAATCCATGCGGACGAAGTCAAGGACAAAAGTTAATATAACCATAATTTCACTGAGAGTATTTCAGGATTTCTTAATATTTTAGAGTTATTATAAATATTTTATTTGATCTATACCAGTATCCAGATAACACAAAAAATATTGGTCATCGAAATGTTAGACACGAAGCCTATTTTTTTAAACTCCTTTTATAATACAAACAATGCTAAAAACAATGACTAAAAATAAAAATCACATTAATTTTAAAAAGAGTTTTAAATAATGTGCGCAATATGGTTATACGGCATTGTACAATATTTTGGTCTGAGTTATTGAGGGTACTTGGGTTCACACTGAGTTCTAGGACACAGTCTGTCGCAACCCGCAAGTTCGGACCGCTCTTATCGTATACCTACCGCCTATTTTGTATATCAAGTGCGCATTACCCAGATATTCTGTAACCTCCTTTCTCGGTATCTATCAATATTATTATATCTATCGGTATCTATCATTACCTTTTCACTAATAAACAATACAATCGCGTGTATGTCTGTGCTTTATGTAACAAGTTACAAAGACAATAGGCGTTACAATTACCTAACTGCTAATAGAACTATTCTATATGAAGAAGAGAAAAGATTTTTATATTTGTTTGCAATGAATAAACTCAAAAACTACTGGACCGATATAAAAAAATCTTTCATCAGACGAATGCTACATTATCTCTGAGTAACAAAGTATTCCGCGAGAAGTCGCGGGGAAAAAGCTAGTTTTGAATTTAGTTGTTAAAATAATGAAGTCCGCACATGTAAAGATTATGAATTGTTTAATTATAATTATGACTTTTATTATTTATTAGTATGTTTTTTTTAATATTATATTTATGATATATAATGTAAGATATATAGATAGATAAAAAATATGTATTATTAGTAAGAAAGAAATGAACGTTTTAAGTACTAAATATGTATATACAAACATATATAATCGCATTGAAATAATCTATTACTGAGTCAACAGTCACGCCCCTGACACACTTGATATTGTTAATTTGCCGTCTTGGCGATGATTTTCGATCCATACAGCGCATTCAGTAGCTACTTCGGTTTATGTAAGCATCAAATTCAACTGTTTTTATTAACACCAGTAGTAGTCAACCCTAGGGCATGTAATAGAAATAGAAAAGGTCCGTGAGTGTGTGTGTATTGCACTTATATTGTAGTAATGTGTGCAATAAATACTTTGTACATCCATCTCTTTCGTTCCCGACATTTTCACTGATAGCTACAGCCTTGTCTAGTCGCATCTAATGCTGGCGTTAGTCCGTTTAGACGCAGCGTTAGGCTTTCAAGTTACTTGCCTTTTTCTTTGTTTTGTTTATTAGTAGATACAATATTTACCTTTGATCTTGCGTTAATAACCTATATCTTAATATACATATCATTGAGTAGATAATATACTACGTACTCCATATAGTAGTAAAAAGTATTGTGAATTCTAGGTTGCATGACCCACTTGTGTCAAAAAATAGCTGTTGTATAAACAGATGTTTTACTAAAACGAATTTTATGGTCATTGGCATGGTAAATTTGGTTCATACGGAAATGTAATGTATATTTAAACTAATTAGTGTCACCTTGTCTTGTTTCAGGTAAGTGTTACGTTATGGAATGGGATTTCTCATTTTTTCTATGGTTCGTATAGTCGTGCACTTTTTTGTCAATAATTATTTTAGTATTGGTTTTAGTGAAAGCATTTGAACCCTTATTTTCATTATTCAGTCAATCGTGTCTGTTATACGTAATGAAAATATGTATGAGGGCAACATTTAGTTTCCTTACCACATACATTACAACCTCTTAGCGTAGTTACGTGATATATTTTATGTTAATATTGGCCAATCGCGCATGTTATTTCGGTATTGTTTGTCACGGCTTTCGCTGTTTTTCATGTTAGTCGTTCCTCAATACCAGTGGTTTAATTCGGTCAGCACTTGCTTCGCTTACTTGTTCAAGTGCAGTGGCTTTTCAAACGCACCTAATGTCCCTGTAGCGAGTGTTGACTGAGCCGGAGTGTTGACCGGTATGTAGGTTACACCGCGCGAACCGGCGAACGCCTCCCGTACCCCGCACAGCCCCCTGCATCACGCAGCTACTTCTATGATCCTAGCACTTTTCTGCTCAAATGCACTCTCAACTCCCCCTTTGTGCACCGTCACCGTAAATAGGTTAACAGGGAAGGCTTCTGAGCTCATTAATCGCATGACATGAGGAGATGCAAGGCTCCATGTAATTTACAATCTATAAAATGCGATGTAGGTATGTCCTAGGCGGTATTATCGTGGTATGCTTCATGCGCATGTACGGTTGGAAATGTCAAAGTGCATTCTGCACGTAGGCATTGATTAGTAGAGGAGTGTAGCCAGCGAGAACATGGATGGGTAGGTAGAGGTAGGTATTTGGACGGAGGATCTGTAAGCAGCGGCAATGTGCCACCAATTCTATTATTGGAATTGGACCTATTATATTTATATCAACCGCTCCCCGTGGTCACTGGGGCAAGTTCGCTCGCTTCTTTAAACTCGCAATAAAAATCGGACAAGTTCGTGCTCGAGACCGTGGCCTGTGTAAACAGACAATATTTTTATATTAAATTATTGCTGAACACATTTTTGCGATGTTTGTTTAGACTGCCAATTTGACTGCAGTGTGTGAGCATTAGTTGCTCTGCCATCTACCATCTCAATACGTCAAATCAGTTGTTCTATAAATATGTTTGAAACGTTAGTCTTTGATAAATTTTACGTGTACATATTCAGCATTATCATCACAAGGTAAAACTCAAAACAACGATAACAAAGTGACCATCAAATTAGGAGATCGACAACCGGCCGTGACTCTGTTTACGTATTAATATTTCCAGTATAAGAACTGAAGGATTTCATGATAAGATGACACACTATTTACGCAAGGAAATTATATCGTTGCGTTGTGTCGTACATGCATGCTATTATTCTGTGGCCTATATTCTGTATATCCACTAAATGACTGCGCGAATGCGTTCTAGTGAAAGTGAGCTGACTGCAGTAGCCAAGGTTTCAACACCTGCATTCGCAGCGACGCGCCGGCTCGCCATAGAACTCATGGGCATGCGTCACGTGGAATTTTACTCGCCATTTTTATACGACAATAAATACTATAAAGAAATATATGCGATAAACCTGGAAAATATAGTGGCACATTTGGAATTTTGCCAAAGTCGGCGAGACAGCGCGCTTTAGTCGAACTATTTGTACAATGATCTCTCCTCATTACTATAAATTACGGCTACCAAGTGAAAACAAAGACTCACTTTCGAAAGTGCAAGCGAAATGTGGTCTGGTTACGATCTCGCGAGCGCATAGATCATCCAAGGAGAACATCCTGAACGCGGATGTATCGCAATCTACAATAGTACTGTCCGAACTGGCCGCCGCGGCTCACAATAATGGCTAAATGTGCCCCAAGCCCCAATAATTATTTGCGAAAAAGTATTCATATCTTTTACGTAACTATTTCTATGGTTACCTGTGTTTGTTTATGTATGCAGACTTTTGACACAAACCGTCAAGAGAACCAACCTTTGCAATACGCAACAGTGGTCTCTTGGATACGAAAAAAGATTCAACTCTACGAGGTTTAGTTCCTTCTACGCACTAGAGGCATTTTATCACAATTCCAGATATACACAGGTAATTATGGAAATGTTTACGTTACCGATACAATCCTTTTTGGCAAATTATAGGTGCTTGGGCCTCGGAACGCGCAACAATTACTGATTCTAACTGCATGTGAGTGAACGTTGCACATTCCTTGCACTCGAATAGACTTAAATATGTGGTGCAGGAACATCGGTGAAGGTCATCCATGATGTTCATCAATATAATTCTTTTATTAACTTTAAAATAAACTGGGTGAATTAAATAAACTCTCTTTTAGATGGTTCTAAATTAAAAAAAAAAAATTGCTTACCTGTTCTCCGGCTAATTGATTCTGTTTCTAAGCCAACTCAGCACTGAGCACAGTTAATGCAACAATCAGCATATTATATTAGATCTCTTTTATAAATATTATAAAATAGCTATGTACGTACTAGTTTTATATTGCTACGCCTACTCGAAAGGGTCCTCGTAGGCCTTCGTAGGCACAGAGATGTGACATCTGTCAAACACACGTCCCACGGAAGATATTTTATGACCCCACATTACCAGTTGTAAGCCCATCGCCCACAAAAAGTTACATTATAATTACCAAATTTATATATTGATTAAATTTAACACATGCATAAATGAACTTAATAGTATTTCGCTACGTAATAAAAATAAAACTACCTACAGATAAATTATAACTCAGGTAGGTACTTCAGTTGTTTGTCAGTTTTTGTTACGAAATAATATTTACCTATTTTTTTTTATGAAAAGACCAAAATAATATGTTATTTTAGTAAACAATTATCTCGAAAACTCATGTGCACGTGCGAGCTGGACTGTATTACACTGACACGAATTCGTCGGGAAGAGGATCTGATATACAATTCCGTGTCAAACGACATAGATCTTGATTCTTGAACCTCTGTTCCAAGAAAAAAAATGTGTTGGCACTGCACGCGTCCGGCGTTTAAAAGGTTGCGTGGTCTATTCTACAAGTGATACAAATTTTAGCCAACTTCAAAAAGAGCAAATGCCGAATTCGGGTCGCTTTTTTACATACAATTAGGCGTGGAGTTATGGATGCCATACTTCATTTCTTACTCCCATAATAACAAACTCGCGTACTAGTGTACTAGTAGTACTACTAGTGTAATACGCTTGAGTTAGTGTTAGTGAGTTGTTCCAAACATGATTGCTTCCAGAGACAAAGGTTATCAAACTTATGCAATTGTACCATAGACGTACCATAACTATCTGTTTTGAGCATTGTCATTTTATTAAAAAGAACAATGTATAACACAGAAAAAGTTTTCATTAATTAATTGAAGAATTAAAACTTTGTCCGTGGAATAAAAATATTATTGATATAAGACATTATATATATTTTTCAACTATGCCTTAGCATAGTATCTTAGTATTTATGAAATATCTTAATATTTATGGACGTGTAGGGATCGAAGTGCATTTTGTCAAGGAAGCCTTCAGGTGTTCGGGGACCCTCCTCGCCGCTTACCGCTCATGCCATACGTCCGGCAGCCAGCGGTCGGCGGCCGGCCTAGTTTCGCGCTAGGAATAGGCGCCGCCCCCGCGTCGCGCCCTGTACAGCCAAGTACTCGTTAAAGGACACACATGGATGCTTTTCATGTTTTTTATACAGCAGAGTCTCATTTGAAGCGCTTGTTTGATCAGCGGATGCAGTGACAATATATGTATATGTGCAGCTACTTTTCACCGCGGACCTGTATAGGCGCCACATGCACTGCAATTTAGTTTGATACTCTACTCAGGGATTTGAATATTCAGCGGTCGATTTTCACACATTCTACCTCAATTATAATGTAAGGGTATTTCCCTCTTGTGTCCCGCGGCTAATCCCTGCTTTCTTTATAAACGTTCACATTTCCGAGGATGCGCTGTGCTGGAAGTAAAGAGACCATATGCTACTAGCATATGTACTCCTCTCAAAGATTGTCAACACGCTAGTGATAGCGCTGCTATTATACCATACGGTTACCGCTTACCATCATGCGGGCCGTACGCATGCTTGCCTGTATAAAGAGGAGCAATACCACCGGTACTTTTATTAGAGTTAAGTTTTCGTCTGTAAAAGGTGTATTATACACCTTTCAACAGTTTTGTTGTAAATGAACTAACAATATTTTAAAAGAAGTAGTAAGTATTTATTCTCAAATTAACTACTTGCATTTATTCGTAAAACGTAATACCGTAATACTATTAAATGTTAAGAAATCTTTGTGTATGTAGGTGTCTACGTTATCTTAAAAATAGTTATAAAGAACTGAATAGAATGTTCTTGTAATAAATTGAAAGTGTAATGTTGTTATTGTCTAACGGTATGTAGCACTTAAATTTATTGAACTTAATACGTTGTAAATTACGCCAGTTGTCGTAAAATCCGAAGCGCACGCACACAAAGCTATAGTTGCATCAGCAAGTGTACAGTCTGAGTAACGACTGTGAGGAATCGAAGGTATAGGGCTGTCAATAATATTGCTAGCGACCCGCTCCGGCTTCGCACGAGTGCAGTTTATCCTAATTTTCCGACGTTTCAGGTGGATTTGAAAAAAAACACAAACTTTGTTATTGACAATAACAAAAACAACAAAAAAAAATAATTATCCTATTTGGTGCAGTTCTTCGAAAGCTGATGTGATGTGAAGCTGTATTGCGTAGACCTGTGTGGACACACGCACACACAGACATATCTGTCTAGGCTCAGTTATAATGAGCTAAATTATTTGCAATTTCCTTCACATGTAGGTGTGCTAATGTAGCCTAGGAATTTGCTTTGGACTTTGATATACGGCTGTATGCTATGGAGATAGTAATGTGATTTAATTGGCTGTGAACCACTTCGCTTTTCAATGTAGGTTCTGAAGTAACTTCTGGACCATATACTATTCAGGTAGTTTGTACTTTTCATTTGTATTCCACTTAGACTATTTGGTTATTTCTGTAACGCACCCGATAAAATGCCTTCGTTGTTGAGTTTGGTCTAAAAATGTAAGAGAAAAATTTAATTAACCTCACAAATATTTCCTGCTTAAATAATTAGTCATTCCACTCAATTCGTCTTGTTTGTCTCTGCTGGGGTCAATGAGTAATAGAGTAATGACGTGTGTCATTATCATCTGACGCCTAACATTATGATTATATCCAGATCGTATCCAGATGGATCGGCAAATATAACCAATATTTTTTGCTGGAAGAACGACTCCTGGCTGTGAACTGAATTAGCTCACGGCTAAATAATATTTTTGCAAAGATATCACATGCATACACATTGTAAAAGTACGTAAGTAGGTTTCCTTTTTATACAGCTAAGGAAGTGTTCGTTTTGTAAATTTTAAGTTAGCAATAAAATTTATTGGAAAAATTTATTACAGTTTTAGTGTTGAAGGTGGACGTTAAAAACGCGTTCAACAGTGTCGATAGGGGTACCTTGTTGACGCAGGTCCAACAAAAAAATCTTTCTACCTATAATTTCCTGTGGCAATGCTACAGTTCACCGACCAAATTAATGTACCAGGGTAATCTTTTAAATTCATCCGCTGGATGTCAACAGGGTGACCCTCTTGGGCCGGCCATATTCAGCCTCGCATACACCCTGTAATTGCGAAAATTACGTCTAAATTCAACATTTGGTATTTGGACAATGGGACTCTGGGCGGTGACGTGAATTCAGTTTTTTCAGATCTCGAAATGATTATTTCGGAATTCAAGACCATAGGACTTGAATTAAATTTCACAAAATGTGAACTTTTTATCGCCGACCTCGATTCGGAGACAAAACGTTCAATCATATCCAAATTTAATACCTTGGCACCAAATATTAACATATTAAATAAAAATTCACTTCGTCTCTTAGGGTCTCCCATTTTCGATGAGACTTTCCCGTCTTTCGCTGATGATCAAATTAAAAATTTCCGTAGTTCGTCAGAACATTTGAAAAATATTAATTGCCATATGGCATATTATATTATCAGGCATTGTCTTTTTGTCCCCAAATTTACTTACGTTTTACGTAGTAGTCATATGTGGAAAGCCCGTTCTATTCTACTAAATTTAGATGAGATCATTCGGTCTAGTATTTCATCTATATTTAATATAGCTTTGGATGACCGTACGTGGTCCCAGGCTTCCCTCCCTATCCGGTTTGGAGGTTTGGGAATACGCAAAATTTCAGACGTGGCCCTACCGTCATTTCTGGCTTCAGTTCATAGTGTGCGAGATCTCATAGGTAATATTCTCACTCCGTCACTTAGTGGCTGTGAGGTTTCGTTCCTGACTGAGGCCAGAGATGCTTGGGCATTGGCCTGTCCAAGCTCAGACTTTCCGCTGAGACCACAATCGCAGAAGCAGTGGGACGAGCCCGTCAGCAGGATGACTTATAATTCTCTTCTCGAGAGTTCCTCCAATTCTGCTGACCGTGCACGTCTCCTGGCAGTTGCTAAGTGGGAGTCCGGGCTCTGGCTTCATGCGCTGCCTTCTTTTAATATTGGTACCTTGTTGGTTGGTGCAACTTTCAGGCTGTGTGCTTACTTGCGCTTAGGTGTAAAGTGTATTGTCCCTCATCGGTGTCATTGCGGGGATAATGTTGACGTGTTTGGGCACCATGGCCTTTCATGTATCGGTAGCGCCGGTCGTCTGTCACGTCATTCGACCCTAAATGACCTGCTACGCCAGGCTCTGGTCACCGCCGGAGTACCTGCTGTACTGGAACCAGTCGGCTTAGCGCGAGGCGATGGCCGGAGGCCGGATGGCATGTCGTTGATGCCATGGAGATTGGGTCGGCCCCTGGTGTGGGATGCAACTTGTGTCGATACCCTGGCTCCGTCTCATCTCCCTGGCACCTCGGTGGCGGCCGGCGCCGCTGCTGCTCAGCAGGAGTGCCTCAAGCGCCGGAAATATGCATGGCTTGGTCCAGGGCACGTATTTTCTGCATTTGCAGTTGAAACTCTGGGTCCCTGGGGCCCGGATGCTCTTCAGCTTTTCAAGGAGGTCTCACGTCGGCTGGTTGAGGCCTCCCGTGACAGGCGTGCTGGAACATATCTCGCTCAGAGAATCAGCATTGCTATCCAGCGTGGCAATGCTGCCAGCATTCTTGGCACGCTACCGCATGATTCCGGTTTGGGTCAGAACTTTTATCTATAAGTAGGTAGGTTAAGATATGTTTTTGTAAATAGTTTAATCTGTTTTGTGTCAATAAATAATTACAGTTTAACATAGAATTACATAATATCTTAGTATGTTTATTGACAACTGAGTATTTTTGTTTCCGAAACGTTGGTAATTTATGCCATATCTCATAAATTTATGCCATTAGGGACTAAACATTTTTTTTAAATCTTGTGTTCAGAATAGCGGAGAAGACTGAGAGCACTCTACTGCGTACTGGTTTGTCTTTACTGCATATTAGCCTCTTTGCCGAATGGTTCGCTTCGCGGGGACTTATCTATCTACTAGGTCAAGGCGCCTACTTTCGAAATGCTCCTGCTTTCGCGAAATGACTAACAATGTTTTAGTCATCCCACCGTGCTGTATGAAATTATGACGCATATCAAAACTAGTGTTAACATAGTTATCGGTGCTAGATGTAACAAAGCCTCTATTATGTAATCGAAGTAAGCACCTATCTTCTGACGACTAGACCGCTGGTTGTGGGTTTGATTCCCGCCGGGGCAAACATTGTGACGAACATTTGTGTTTTTCTGGCGTCTGGGTATTGGTATGTATTTACAAAAATAAAAGTATTTAAGTTTTCAGCAGCTGGTTCCCATGGTGCAAGGTTTTCTTAGTTTGGAGCCAGATGGCACTGTGTGAAAATTTCCAAGCATTATTATTATTTTTATTTCCATTATTTATTTGGTTTGTTAGGTTACATATCATGTTTTGCAGCAACTTATTGCCTAGAATATTAGAATATAGAATGTTTTTAAAGAAAATCTAATCTTAGGTACTAGAATTACAAGAACATCTGATTCTTGTTTAGACAAACTATTTTAAAAAAGCAACAAAATAGTATAGTGCTCCAGGGACCAAAGTAGTAAATTTATTTATTTAATTCGATACGGAGCAAGGTATGTGTTGGAGGTGCTACGTGCCCAAGCCAGAGTCCCGCTAACCTAAATAGCATTTGAAACAACATTACTTCGGATCAATACATGGTCCGACCCGTGGAAAGTGTAGGGTACGTGTACAGTATCCCTTACTCGTGTAAAGCGTGAACTTCGACCTGGGTTTTGGAGGTCATTAACATTTGGGCGGACGGGTCACGGAAGTGGGTCGGTGCGTCGTCGGGCTGCAACGTTACCATAACGACGGCCGCCGCTGCCGCCCGCCGCTCTGCCGCCCGCCCAGACGCACGAAAACATGGCCGCTCTGTTTGGATAACATTCAAGCTATTTTCAGTTGCTTAATCTCACTTGCGTGTTTCGTTTTATCGGTTCTGTGACACCGATTACTACTTGATAGTCGATAGTATTAATAATTGTGGAAACGATTTGGCGTGAGCCTATCAGTTGATAAGAGGTCATTCATTTTCTGACGCTGGATTGCTCTTTCCCGTTGAACATTTCTACATTTGCTCATTTCCATCTAGAGCCGCTAATTGGAGACGCCCGACTGGGGACTGTACCTCCACCTTATAGAAGAACGCAGTCAAAAAACACTACTTTGATGTAGTGTTGTGTTTCTACGGTAAGTAAGGTTGCCAGTTATCCACGAGGATACGCTGCGCTAGTAGTAATGTTGCTAGCGCAGTGAGTCCTCATCAACAACTGGGTTGGCAACTCTTTAGTGATACCTCTGGTATTGCTAGTGGTTATAGGGTGGGCCATATGCTTGTGTGCCCATTAGTGGTATAAAAAAACTAGTTCTAAATACTAATTCGTTTTAAATTTTATATAAATTTACAACATTTATTTAAATGCGATTATTGCTGCTATCTACTGACAGGTAGGTAATATTTTGATCGAAATGACCCAGTAGCTCTTCAGATACGTGTAATCAACACGAGGCAAGGATTGGGGAAAGGGGTAACGACTACTTATACCCAACATTATTTCTATGTACATAATCCAGAATAGTTGAGTTTACACCTTATTGCCGTTGTTCAGGTAATTTCTTAATAGTAATAGTACCTACCTGTTTTAATTACTTAAACATATTCTTATACAGTTATTTAAAAAAATCACACACTGTACTGTTCCAGCTTACGCTACTTGATAAAATGTCTGTTATAACTCCCAATATCATCAGAAACTCAACTCAACGAATCACTAACTAAATGGTTTTCAAATCAGAGTTTTCGTCGAGGCATATTGTACAATCATATAACCACGCGCGCGTTGCGTCACTGGCCCGTAGAGGGACCTGTAAATAGGTCAAAGGGGGCCCAACCACTGTCACTGCCACTGTACAGCTATATGTACATCACAAAATCAATGACGGCACGTGTAAAGTATCTACGACCTTCGAAATTTGGAGAGTTGATCTTGAAGCAAGGTACGGCTTCATTGTATGGTTTCTTTGAGGCTTGTGGGCAAACGTGCTTCAAAATAACTTCCCAAAATAAATATTGCATTTTACTTAATGAGAAATTAAAATGTTAAACGTAGCTACACTAAAATATTCACGTAAAAAATTACTTATTGAGTTTCTTTTGTATTTAGGGTTCGAAATGTATGTCTCCATCTTTTATACGAAAAAAAAGTTTGTACAGCTGGAGTGTAGTGCATTAAACTGGTTATTAATGAAAAACCTACATGAAATGCAATCATATCCAAAAAATATAAATAAGTCTGGCTACGTGCACTGCACAGGCAGTAGAGTTCTTTTTGCACTGTTTTGGACATTTTCTCACTAATGTTGCGTGTCCAACCTAGCTAAGCCGGTCAATTCAAATACGTAGCCAGTATGTATCACACGAGAATGTTAAGATGGCGTCGGAAACCTACAATATGCATGGTTCGACCCGCACTTGTCCGGTTCTTTACACCATGAAGATATACATATATACGCCGACGTTGTTTTTGGTAGATAGTGTAATTCTATTGATGATTTTTTACCTGATATAATCGTAAATTCATTACAGTTATCGTCCGAACTTTTTTTTGATATTTATATGTATATTTATCCCAGTAAACAAATAAATATTTAAATTCTGTCTTTTCAAGTAAAGATATATTTGTCAGCATCTCAAACTCATTAGCTACCAGAAAATTTCAAGAAAAATACTTTTTATATCGATTTCAACATACGTTGATGTATTGAAATGTTTAATTCGCTTATAATTGTTACATTACCGATTATTGCTCAAAACGATATTTTCATGCTCATAAATATGTAGTGTAATAGAATGTTAGTAGAATTTGTACGCAGTATATTACTTACTCTGATGTAGATTATACGTTTAAAAAATAATTTAGCGATCTATTTCGAACGTGAAACATTGAATACTTGACCTTAATTACTTTCGGCTATTCTACAAAGCGAACTGGTGTAAACAGTTTCTTTCATAATTTGCTATTAAATATTTTTAACTATTATTCTCATGTACCTAAAATTATATATGTAATGTTACAACGTATCATCATAATTAGAGAGGTGGAGTGAAATGGGACTTCCCATTAAAATAACAGCCGCCTTACAGAGACTGCAGTAGATTAACATTACTTTGATTTAGTGTGTTTCTGCGGTAAGTTAGATATTAAGAACTACACTAGGATACGCTGTGCTGGTAGCAAGGATATGCTGTTAGCGCAGTTCGTCTTCTTAACAACACCAGGGTTGGCAATGCGTAATTAATATCATTGTGATATCGCAAGCGTCTATAGGTTCCGGTGATGCTTACCATCAAGAAGGCCGCAAGCTTGCTTGGGAACTTCGTTGTATAAAAAAATACCCACAGATTATTTTAGAAGCGTTATTTAATTTAATTTTAATATTTTATTATGACGACATTATATTTTATCAGAAATATTGAAATTTGCGACAACACCGCCTTTTATTTATTTGAAGTGGCGAATTTGCGAACTCACGATCGCCACCCTGAAATCGGTCAGAAAATATACACATTCTAATTAAACAGAATTAAACGACCACTGATCTTCAGGGGTTATTTGGATACAGACTACAGAGCATGCTATTATTTACTGTTTAGTATGGATTAATGGTCGCATACTCGTATTGCGGTGTCGAAAACGCGCCAAGATATAAAGAGGGAGATGACCCGAAACAAAAGAATCACTTAGCGAAAAGAATAAAATTAGCAATGTATCCCGCTTAATTCAAACAATGCATTGTTTGAAATTTGCTGCATAATATACTTGGAGAAAACGGGATATTAACTATTAGTAATTAAATATTCCTGAGATTGCGAAACTTTGACTAAAAGCGGTTCGTTTGCAGGTAATAAATACTGTCACCTGTACTTGAGCTTGAGATAAATAATTAATTTATTATTCTTATTTTTTTTTTCTTTCATTAGTTTACTTGTTATATAACAGTATGTATGTATACCTAAGCGCTTGTTAAATTATTTATATACACAGTATTTTATAATTCAGCATTGTATTGTTGGAAGCGCAATTTATATGTAAAACTAGCGGCCCGCCTCGGCTTCGCACGTTTTCACATATTTGGTCTACCCGGTTTTAGACTTTTTCAGGCATTTTTTTTTCTCTCCGTTATCCATCCTCCATATGCAATCCATCCTCGTACTTCAAGGAACCTTCCTAGTTAATATACGTTATGTCACCGTGTTCATAGCTAACACTCCAAACGGAATTTTTCATTAATGAACGAACAATCAAAAATGTTATATAAGTATGTCAATTTATTATACGATTTTATTAAATCGAATATAACAAATGGTTAGTTTTTAAGTATCATCATGTTAATAAGCTCCTGTCTTCCAATTCATTATGTCGGGCCGACATAATGAATTGGAAGACAGGATGATGAAATAAATAAGTGTGCGCTGAGCTGACGTTTCCTCGGATCTGGTGGTGGCGCCAGGTCGTGTGTTTCACATCGAAATGCTGTAGAGACAAAATTCTTAGGGCCCCTGACATTGGGATCTGACCTCACTTCGCCTTTTGGCAGTCGCCTTGGCATTGCAACAGGGCCGTGTTCAGACTCGAGCAAGAGCTCAAATTTTATACTAAGTAATTACTAGTCGTACAACATTTAGGCGGCCTTTACCTTCAACAGTTAATGCCTCATGATTGCTGACTTTATTTTGACTATTCTATTTATAAATCGTTAATGAATTTCGTATGCATTCGAATGTTAATTATAGAATTTGGCTCGGTAGGGTTGCTTTGTTTGTTGCGTTGCGTTGCGTTATGCGTGATTGCAAAGGTCAATGGAGTTATTATCTGGATTGATCGTGTAGTGTGGAAGGGGTATTGCGCTGACAATGACTTGAGAAATAAATGAAATAACAAAGAAATCTTAATTCGTTTTGTAGGGAAAATACTTACGGTACTTGTGTTATTAAAAAAATAGTCAGAAGTGAAAATTTTAAACTTTGGTACAACACGTCACATTTGCATGTTGCATGTCGCATGTCGGTGATGCGAACTCATGAGTTTTTCTTCTACCAAAAATCGCTAAACGTGGCAAAAGAAAAAAAAACACTCCAAACAAATAGAAGTGTCTACGAAATCACGCCTTATATTACTCAGTCTGATGTTCATTGAACGCATGTTCGTTTATTGCACAATTTCAAAGGTAAATTCCTAAAACAACCGATTTATTGGTCAGTTTGTTTCAAGTTAATTGCAATTGACATATTAGGCTCGCACCACATACTCGTAGACAGGCAGCATTCAATTGGAATTAGTATACCTTGTAGTATACTTTGCTTGTAAAGAATTCTTACTATGTGAGGTGACACACAGATATACTGCAGGTGCGTTCATATACCTTATACCTCCCTCAGATAGGGTATTCTCTCCCCATTTGCGACATTGTATTGATCGAAAAGTTTAAATGCCAAACGATGTGAATGGGACATGCATGCTGGTGCCGCAATAATCGAACCCCTCTTTAATAGATATGATAAGAGTTTCTGAAATACCGTTGGTTAATCACTAAGAACCATTGAGAAGCGTAAAGTCGATAGTTAATAAATTTGCAATTCAAAATGGTGTAGGATGCACCGGTTGGCTGGTTGCTTCGCGCATGCGCGGCGTCCTAGTTCTTAGTCGGAGGTCACGGGTTCGTTTCCCGATCGGTATTGATCGCTACCTCGAGGCCGGAAGTGGGACTCCGGTGCAGCGGATGTCGATAGTGCAGATAATACCCCTTACCGAATATCTTTTGAAATGTAGGGCAATAAGTTTGAAGTCTAGGTTTGCAAAGGCATGCAATTTTATTTGGTGTTTTAAACTGTGTATGGATAAAACATAATTTTGACATGGTAACAGTACTTTACAATACAGATTTATATGTGAAATACTGATGTAAATACTAATAATTAAGAAATAAAATAATATTATAAATAATGGTCGTGCTTAAAACCAGAGACGTTATCTGGTTTGATTATAATGTAACTCATTAATGCATTCATGTCATTAGAATAGTCTAGTTACACTTGACATTGGCACAAAACTACTGGGCTAGAAGGAAAATTGTTATGCCCGTACTTTGGCTGGAGCTTGGAGCACAAACATAACGTCCTTAGCATCAAAATGATACTCATTATATTTTGATTCACTAGTTCTCATACTCACTGAATCGAAATAAATTACTCGCGGAATTGTTGGATACATTCGTGACGTGGAATTATTGGCAAGATGTTCACGACCATCTGGAACTGGTTGTGGAACCCTCGATTGTGGTTTTCAAAATAAGTTACACTGTGAGTATGTGGTTTTCCATTAAATGTACGAATAGATTTCTGCTGGCTACGGCTGTCCATGGTCTTTAGAAAGACCGTATCGTATGCTTGCTTATTAGTGTAAATAACAGACAATCGTGTAAATAATAAAAATCCTTAACCCTATCTACATCTCCAGTAAAAATGCTAGTTGGGTATATTTGAAATTGTAATAACACAAATTTGTTTGACCGACTGCAACTAAATTAGTGTCAAAACAATAATAAATACGTAGATACTTATGTAAAGTGTATTATCAGCACGCACTTCGTCGAGGACAGTTAGTTGCTCACATACGCACCCGATCAAAGTACCGACAGTTTAACATAAACACATCGGTATCGCGGGGGTGTTATCGGCCCGCTATAAGTAGGCCCCGTAGTTGGGTCAATGACGTTCGTTAACCCGCTGCAGGCGGCACGTGTCGGCCTCGCATCCCCCGGCCCGGACCACCCCGCCCCGCCCAAACCGAATTATAACGTAGCGAATAACCTTTTGCAATGCACCTACCATTATTGGGTGGTTTTTCCCTATAATAAATACGAAAGGTTGGATGTTTGTTACATTATCACGCAAATAAGTGTGAATGAATTAAAATTTGGCAAGCCGATAGACCATGACCGAGAATCAAATATAGGGTACTTTTATCTCGGAAAAACAAAGCCTTCGTATGGTATTCAAAAAAGGATTTTCTTATCCTAAATTAACGACTGGATTCTAAAAAGGTAGATTTTTGATTCTTGATTTGTATGTACCCATCATCTCTAGAAGTACCTAACATGTTTTGAATTCGTTTTATTAATAAAATGCTACATTACCTACCCCTGTTTTTCGTGAGCGAAGTCACGGGAAGAAGCTAGTAAAAATATACTAGTCTATTACGCGTGACTTATTTTAAAATTATCAATTTCATGTTCATAATCATTTGGGTTACACGTTATCTGTATTACTATGATTTTAATAGATTCTTATATTATTGAAATGCTTCGTATCGGTCTATATTCTTCCAATCAATTCATAATATTACTACGATGACATACCGACTATATTAGGAGTTTGAGAAGAATCACTGCCTGCAATGTATTGATTTTACTACGTTCAGAATTTTCTTCATGTATAGGAATATTTGCTCTTTGCTAAGTGTATCTAGCTATTGATGTTTCAAAAACTGAAAGAACTTATTAAAAAAAAATTGCTCAATTTACAGAGGAAATAATGTTAGTTCACTTACTCTTGTCTATTCTTATATAATTAATTTAAATATGCTACTTATACATCCCATAACACATTTTCTGAGTTACACTTTAAAAAACCTAGCAGTGCATAGACAATTTTCGCAGTGTTATCAACCTATGAATAGTTAAATGTGCGAGGCAATACCTACATGAGTATTGATTTCTGGGGTTGTCGCAGTGCACTTTGACTTACGTACCTGCCTGTATGCTCCAGGTATTGAACCATTTCAATGCCATATTCCCCGAGATCGCTATATTTATCAGTCTGGTGTACTGGGGGAGGGGTGCGGGTTGGGGCGGAGGGAGGGGCTTCATCGCGCAGGTGGGTCAATGACGTTCCTTAACCCGATGCAGCCTGTGCGCTCCCCTGAAACTAGGGCGGCTACACACCCCCTAGTTATTTTCAACGTAGCATCAAACAGATATTTATATACATATACTGCACTTCACTCCCTTATATATTCAATATCCATTTGAACATCCCTTACTCGTCACATCCACATAAATTTATATTTAATTATAAATGTTTCCTACAAGATTTATTTCATTTTATGAAAAAAAATAATTCCTGAACATATTAATATTTATAAACGTTTTAAAATTATAATAAAATCTTGATACAAAGCAACGATTTTAAATCATTATAAAACCATTCAAATTCAGAGTATATAATTATGTAATAGGTTTATTTTCGGAATTCTATACATACTAGCTACTCGCCCCGGCATCGCATGGGTAGATTTAAAAAAATATTACTAATAAGCTATACGTAAGCGTGCATGATGGGAGCTGTTAGTTATGGCCGATGTGCGGAGTTCCAAACCTAATTTACTTATTTTCTTTTTCTGTAATTATAATCGATACATGAATACTTCTGCTAATCAGGGTGAAAAGGAATTCAACAAATTAGAGATCATTAAAATCGGTCTTGACTGTTCTTGAGTTATAAATGTTGTAACTAGCCCGACTTTGCTTTATTTATTTAGATATAGACAAGGTTAGTCGCTCCGATCTGAAACGACTTTTTTTAAACTATATTTAACAGCTATTATACTTAATTCAATGTCAATGCAGTCTGGTTTCATCCTTAATGTTTGTATATTTTGTCTCACAGTGTAACTCATTCTACGGAGCTATCCTTAAGGACTGCCCTAGTTTCAAGCAATTTTATCACGTCAGGGCTTCATGCAGAAATAAACGAATATATCTGGAGAACAAAAAGGAATGAAATGTCGACCATGAACTTAACAAAGTTCGCTTTCTGCTTCTACGCACTTTATGATCATCGCCCAGGATTTATCCCAAACATTTCTGGTTAACCTATTTATACACTTAGCGGCAACTGTCTTTAGAGCCCAGTTTAATAAAATTAACAACATCCATAATAAAATAAATATAATAGGGTCAGCAACGCGCCAGTAATTTCCCTGGTATTGCAAATTACGAGGACCGCTTACTACCAGGCGGGTCGTAAGCGTGTTTCCCAATTCAATGGTATATAAAAAATAAGGAAGTTATACCGTACTAACTCAGTATGATAGTTTCGTATATAGTTACATACACACCTAGACTAAATAATTCCTACTAGAATTATGACTTTTTGTCTTTATTTAATGTGCTTTTTTGCATTGTAAAATGGATTTGGAGAATGTGTATTCTTCTCTACAACTCACACTGACCCCGTGTAAAAAGATAATTCAAATTTTCCAATGTATTTTGTTCCAAAGCGGATCGTACAACTCTGTAGTACATTGCATCACTTATACATTATATTCTAATGTGTGTACGAACGAACGTAAAGCAATAGAATTTTCCACGCAAACAATGCGATACAAGTGGATCCATGTCAACAAGTAATCCAATGAAAGTGTTAAATAAGAATTAGAACGTTACTTAACACACACTTGGCTGGAGCTTCGTATAAACTTATTACATCGATTTAGTGCAGAGTACTCCTAAGTACCAAGTACTGGAGCCTTCGCCCATGTACCTACTCGTAAAAGTAGATAGAATGTCTAAGTCAGCCAGGCCAGTAGGAGCCAAGGCTAGGCTGCCCGACGACTTCAAGCGAATGTTAACTCTATATCTAGCGTGTGAGAGAAGAAAAGCGCTTGCCGTAGGTCGTCAATGACGTTCGTTGACTCGAGCATTCGATGCCGGCGCAGTGCTGTTTTCCTTCTCTGTTTTCATGCATTGGTATTAGAAACTACTATTTCTGCTATAATAATGCATTTTGGTTTTCCGTCGAGGCTGTTGAATGTACATTAGAATATTATATTTATAGGGCTTAAATGCAAGACCCCATCGCGCGGTTTGGCCTGAGTTCAATTAAAACGCACCTATGATAATGCAAGTGGCACTAGACCAAATATTCACTTAATAAAATACCTATGCAGAGGTGACTCATACTGAATTAGTTTTATTTGTTTATCGTAGTTTAAATATTAACGACTAAAAATGTATTTGTAACATCCGGGGTAGCGCTAAACGTAACGCCGGGGTCCATAAAACAAACCGCAATTCCGCGTTCAATCTATCATGTTGTAACACATAGTTATTTTAAACGGCAGAAGGTTTATTTCATTTGTCGTCTTGCAAGTACAGCACCAATGTTGGTAGAGCTGCGCTGTGGCGCGCGTTCCTCGATAAGCACACGTCCGAGGTGGAATGTCGCGAGCCATTGGAGGTCTGTGTCAGCTGGTTGGTATACGTGAGGTGGCTCGGAGCTCGTGACCCAATTTCGCAGCTGCTGGTTTCAGCAGTGGCGAGGGGCGCCGGAGCGGGGGGCGCGCGGGCGGCGCGGCGCGTGTCAATGCCGTTCGTTGACTCTACTCGCAGCAGCGGCATCGACGTGGCCTCCGCCTTACATAACCACCGACAATGAGCGCCCGCCGAGTGCGTATGATGTACCAGTACAAGCAACAAGACCGCACTGTTGCGTATATTCCAGAACCGCCCTCGCATGCCACTGTTACGTTGAACATGTGTAACAGCTCGCTGGTAATGAACGCGATCGCGATCACCTTTTGTTATAGAACTATAAAGACAATCCTTAGCCCTATTAAATCGCAAAATGTATTTTGCTGCCTGAGTTATTTTACTTTTTAGCCTGTGTACCTATAAAGACTACAATTGCTACAACACGTGGCATCTCTATCGTTTTTTTTGCGTAACCGCACATGTTTGACATATCACAGTTTGTATGATTATAAAATGTAGCTCCAAGATCTCCGGCATCAACCTTGGATAAGATGAGTCTCTACAAAGTCGTTATGCCTCATTAGGTTGTCAGTTTTATGAAATCAAGCTAAATCTAGAAATAGTTTCTGATGCGCTCTTAATTTAGAGTTTTTTTCACAAAAAAGTGATTCGTTGGAAATCAATTCGTTGAAAATAAATTAATCATATATATATATTTGAAGCCCGTTGGAGTCAACGGAAGACTAGGCACCGAGTTCAAATATAAGTCATAAGTACAAAAATACAAAGACAAATGTATGTGTCGGCTCTTAACCGAGTATCGGCTACACATTTCACTAGCACCAGAAATTTTCTTATTCGGTGAAGTTTTACATTCTCTTTCCATAGACCATAATAGTTTTTTACTAAATAACAATGAGACCACATTGAGATCTTCTGTTCTTTTTGGTAAGAACCAAATAAAAAAAAACATGCAAACATAATAATTCCGAATGGAGAATCGTCTATAAATAGGGTAAAATAAAAAACCATCATCGAAGGTAGTAGGTAACATCTTCCCATATGTAATTGCATTGGGCCCTAGATAATATTACAAATTGACAAACGTTATGCAGAAACCTAAGCCCTTCTGAACAAACTGTTTTCTATCTAGACTCGTATAAATACTATTTGTTTACAGTATCTGACACAAGGTCGTATTGCAATATGCTAATGAATTTCTCTCATCTATTTTTATAGAATGTACCTTTGTTATCGTTGACAACCTTTTCGACTCGGTGCTCAAGTTCAGAATATAATCGAGGTTCTGAGAATGAAAACGGGAAAGATACTTATAAACGTCATTAAACAGTTTTGGTTGCTAGCACCACTGACGTACTAATACATGGTTACACTTCTAGTCTGCGCTCAAAAGTCATTCGCGTCATTCTCCGTTTGGTCAACTGTCAAAAGTAACGCCAACAACGCTGTCCTGTACGGTGAAAACTTCCAAAACCTACCCAAAGAAAGTAAAAAAAGGCGATGGTATATCATATTTTGTTAAAGTAGATTCATTTTGTATGATATTATCAATAATATTGTGTGTAAAAAGGCATATAATAGTATTTTTGCGCTCTGGGACATCGTATTTAAAATTGAATTAATTGTTAAAACAATCACCATAGCAACCAAAACAGAAAGAGTGCAGTATACGTCAGCCACACGTCAACCCATATTTTCTTGCTTGCAAAATTAAGCCGTGCGATAATAAGATTGAATCTTGAGTGTTTTAGATTTGTATAATAATATACATGAATCCAAGTTCATATAGGTGAGCTTCGGTCACATTTATTTTGAGTTTTGTACTAGACTCAATGTCCATGTATTTGTACTTCAGTGGTTAGCACATACTGCTGAGTTGCAATCTAGCTCAAAATTAAGATACACATTGAAAAAGCCTTTTGAGAGGAACCGGCAAGTAAATTAGCACGGAATATGTTTTTATTTTCTTGTTGCAATAAAATTATTATTATAAGTTTATTAAGGGATGCTACGGAAGTAGTGTTTACACCTCAGAGAAACTGTAAGATTTTCCAACATTTATTTTAAAGTCAATAGGTATACTGAACTTATTTTATGAGTATGCGTCCACAGATACAATACCATATCAGAGTAGCATTTTTTTGACTGGGATCTCCTGTAATTTGGCCTTCTCAAGGGGTTTATTTCCGACGCAGTTGTAAAGTAGACGATTTGTTCCGTATCATCGCATCACGAAGTCTTGCCTTACAAAAAAAATCCGTATTCGTCTTACATTTTATTCTCTTATAACCTTGATTCATAAACGTTGATTTGGATTTTGAAGGTGGAGGTAGCGCTTCGGGCATCTCCAATTATTTTTAATGGAAGATCCCATTACGCCCTACCTCTCGTTGTTAGTGACCAGAATGAATGGAGGTAGTTTGTGAGCGGTGTAGGGCGCAACAATGGGCGCGTGAGGGCGGGCGGCAGTGCGGCCGAAAGTGAAAGATGCGCGCTGCGCGGGGCGCGGGCGCGGGCCGGCCGGCGGGCCGCGCGCTGCTCGCTGCTCGCTGCACCGCGCCGCAGCCTCACGCAAACAAAACTTTAGTTACTAACCTACTTCCGTGCGGGCGCCAACCGCGAGCGCGACTCCCGCTCCGTTGCATGCCGCTACCCCGTACTACGTACCTCTATGACACGTATCAGTGATGAACTATAACATAGAAACTTTTGAGTAGAACTCGCTCCGGCGATTTAAGCCTGTTGTTTTTGAATGGACACGAACTCTTTAGACCACAGTGGACGACAATTGAACGAAATGTTATATGGTGAGATGATGACCAGTCTTGTAGCTTTATATTATTTTATTTTAACGTTAGCATGCAATTTAAAGTCGCCGTGTCATTCATTCGTTGTTTATTATTAGACAGCCACGCACACACCGCACGATTAACACGTGTTTGTCAATGGCAATTAGAACAATATTTTAAGTTTAGTTATATCTCTCAATTACGTTGGCGAAATTTATTGCTATAAAAGAATATGAGTGATAGTTCTTCAACTTTTATTAGTAAATATATACCATATCCTCTTCTCCAGCCTTGACACTATTCAGTTGCAACAAAACAATTTAAAACTCACGCGGTGTTAGCCCGATTGTTTTGAATGTTATTGTTTAATATTATTACGCATATAAAAGTTTTAAAACTGTTGATGAAATTATATAAATAAAATGATGAGTGTTTTTAGATCTAAGCTCTTAATATGTCCATCGCAAACACTCGAATTAGATTAAAAGAAAATTCTTTGCTTTATTAAATGAATCTTCCACCTAAATACTATATCTTAACAACAAAACCAACGATTATCTCACTAGAATATGGTGGAATTTTCGCTCTGTAGCCAGCCGCCATATTGGATTTGCCTAGTTGGTGGTGCCGCCCTCTATCGTCAGGCTTGGAAACCGACATCTATTTATTATTAGATACATTTATGTTATTGACGAAGAAACAGTTATGTTCCTTTGTTTTCGCAAATTCTATTTAATAATGCGAATATCTTAAACAATAAAATGTAGGTTATCATGTCACTTTATCTATTTAATTTATTTGTTTTGACAAATTATCATTTTTTTTATCTTACTGTGAGACATTTCCAATGAAATAATATACATATTCTGCATGCATTTATTATGATCATGATATTACACGCCGCTGTGTAGACACACTTTTTTGACGCTTTAATTGTAATTTAACATGTAACAATAGTCCTCGCTAGTTGCAGTATCTATTCCCAAATAATATTGAAAAAAATATTCGTCTAGGACTAATACATAATTAGAGGTTTCCTTCTAAATAGAAGTACTGAAATTCTGTTTATACATTCATTTTAACTGTATTAAATCAGTCGATTTTATTTAAATAAAGGTATGTCTTAAAGTCTCAAGACAGTGACGCTCATACAACTGCATTCGTAGTATTTTTATACCACTAAGGTGGCACACAAGCAGGCCCACTTGATAGAAGGCAGTCACCGTAGCCTAAAGCCGCTAACAATACCACGTTTATCACTAACGAGTTGCCAACCCTATCGTTGATGAGGAGTCCCTGTGCTAGCAGCATTACTGCTAGTCCAACGTATCCCCGTGGAGCACTGGCAGCCTTAATTACCGCAGAAACACAACATCTCATCAAATTAGTGTTATTTCACTGCGATCTTCTGTAAGGTGTTATATTACATGTGTTGTATTTAACCAATATTAATGGGATATCCCACGGGAGATCCCAATGAGCCCTATCTTTCTTTTTTCTCATGATGTGATTAATCACTGTAATTAAACTTGGGAAATTCATTGGTCACTCACACAGACGAGGGATTTGAACCTGAGCCGATCAGATGACAGGCCGTTGCTTCAAACACAAAGCTACCACCACTTTTATATTTTTTATAGTCTCTAATTGAGTACCTTTAATTATTTTAAAAGTATTTCCATTTACACTTTCGCGTTGGGAAGCAGGATTCCACAAATACCGGGATCTCGGATATTTTGGGAAACTGGATTAAAAATCAGCGGCCAATTCTGTAGCTAAGAAATTTTCAGCGGGATTGGATGCTCTACACTCGTACCTAAAATTTATATTCTCCATATGTCGGTACTTTTGTTATTCTGTCAAATTATATCGAGATCGTAGTATAACCACATGTTATGCTAAGGTATTATTTTTATCCCGTACCTAAACCGGTGATCTCACGGTTTATAATTTTAACTGACGGTTCACGATGACGAATTGTTACGGATTTTCCAATCGCGCTCTGTTTTTATCTGAGTGTGTATTTAGAATTAATAATACCATCAATGTCTTACAATAATTAACTAAATATTGGTTGCCAAATAAGTTCACACGTTACCAACGACTAATCACTTTACAACTTGCAAAAATAATAATCCAAATAGAATTTACAGTTTCTGAGTAATCCGTGAACCATGAAAAAATTTGCATAACGACTTTCACGAAATATAGATTTGCCTGGAAGCTGTAATAATTATAACATAATGACGGATACGGAGAACATGCTTTTAGACTTTAAAGTTAAAAATCAGCTACAGCAATAATTGATTTTGCAACACGTAACTTTTATTCATAAACAAAACCGACCTGATGAATATTACAAAACATTGAAATCGACAAAGAGTGAGATGAGTTCGAGTTCCGACAGTAGCTTCGCTTGCTTAGGGTGAGCACAAATGTGTGTTGCGTGTACGCGCGAACTGATGTGTGCCTGATTGAAGAGTTGCGTTTGTGTGTTTTTTGAGTAAAACGCGCACACGGGCCCGTGGTGTGGCTCTCCGTGAAACTAGGTCGGTTCAGTGACCCATATGTTTATCTAACGATTGTGCGGCGCGGGCCTTTCGCGCCCGAAGCTTCACACTTATCGTTATCACTGCGTTCGCGTTTTCGTTTAGGTTATCTGCCGGGCAACCTGTCTCTTGCACTATTCCAAATGATAAAGTGCAAGCATATCGGGTAACTGTTATTTGTATCCGTAACACATATTTCAAAATAATTATCGTGAAGTCCTAATAAGCCCGTGTCTCTCGACAGAAAATAAATTAAATGTTAAAATTACTTCGTCTTTCTGTGCAGGAAATATCATTCATGATTTACTGGTAATTTGATGAAAACTAAGTACCTGTTCAATATTCATAGAAAATGCAGTTTCCTTTTGAACATCCTTGAAATTGAATACACGATACATGCAAGAAAAAATGGGTCACAGAATTACTACAAATACATATTTACAAGTACACGAACCCGAGCGATTTTCTAAAGATAACTTCAGGTGAATCATTTTGCCTCGTTAAGCTGTTGCCTAAATTTAAACCGAAACGGGCATCAAATAACGACCGTATTTTCATGCCTTCACTCTAATATCTCTAGAATTAATCTATCTATAATTGTATTAGACTTCTAATAATCCATAATAATATTATAAATGCGAAAGTAACTCTGTATGTTTGTTTGTTTGCTACCTTCTGACGACTAAGCGACTGAATGGATCGTAATGAAATTTAGAAACGAGATAGATTATAATCTGGGAAGGACATAGGCCATATTTATCTATAACGACGCGGGCAAAGCCGCAGGCTAAAGCTAATTTGTAATTAAGTACAGTTGATGTTAGCAATCGCATATATTATTGTAATTTTAAACACTACTATGAAGTGGCAGCCAGATAATAATCATCAGGGTTAAAGTACCGCTGGACTATCTTATCGACATCTGGATAGTTTCCTAGTAATTCGCAATTTCTTTTGACGTCGGTCGGTAACTTCACACAGAGAAATTCTAGATTAATCTCGAAAATACTTTTTTGGCAATGTTACACTTTCTCTACCATTACAAAGTTAAGTAGTTACATTAAATTGTTACTTTTAAACGGTTTTACTGCGATAATACATCAAAGATAAAGATCCTTTAGCTGTCAAGCTACTATAATATCCAAAAATATCGCAGTGCTTAATTATACCTATTAGCAAGTTGCAGCCGATTTGCAACTTTCTCGCATTCCACTTAAGGTCTGTAAAGCATTATTTGTATTGTAGGAGTATGTGGTATCTATTACCGTTTGTTCGACAAGGACGGAGAAAGTTGAGAGAAAGGATTCAATGCTGACGTCACTAAGCCCGCATGTATTGTTTTACTTTCATAACACAAAATAACGGTTTTATAAAATAGACGTATAACTACAGCGTCGTTTATTTTATCAGCATTTCAGTATTTGAATTCAATAAGCAAAAATAAAACAACATTAAAAAGTAATTTTAGCCGGCATTAATTTTATTGTAATTTTTATAATGATTATTTATTACTAGCTGTTTCCCCGCGACTTCGCCCGCGTATCAATATAATATATAACCTAATGTTACTCAGTGATAATGTAGCTTTCTAAAGGTGAAAGAATTTTTTAAATCGGATCAGTAGTTTCGGAGCCTATTCAATACAAACATACACACACACAAAAATACAAATCTTTCCTCTTTAAAATAATATAATATTTATTATAGACATGCTTTTATTACCTTCCACCGCCCAAATTTCTATTGCATTTCAATCACTATGACGGCATTTTAGATCGCAGCGGAATAAATTCTCACATTAGTAACCAAAACCATATTTTTTATGTTGCTACTACGTTAAAATGACGTCATAGTAATTGAAATGCGCTTGAAATTTTCATACATAATACGGGCCCTGTATGTATGTATCTCTATCAATGTAACGGAATCTTTCAACGTCATTTTTACCGACTTCAAGGCGTCAGATTATTTGCACACGTATTAAGAACCGATGACAGTATAATAACTTCCAAACATTATCCTTATATCTCGAACAGGATCATCAGGATAAATACACTTGAAGCGTGTTTTTTTTAGTGTTTTAAATTAGTAATTAATTATATTTAAATCTAATGCCGCTCTTACACGTATCTAGATATATTAAATGCACTGTTCAAGAGCTCAGTGTACTTCCTTTTGATACTATGTGTGCGCATGTCATTGTTAATTTAGAATTTAGATGGTCGTGTTCACATTGTGTTCCAACTCCGCAGCATTAGAAATATGTACTTGTTAAGGGCCGTATCAATGACAAGCTGACGGCTGACGTCATGCGGAATTTATTATTCCCAATAGCTGCGTCGTAATATTTACAAACGTGAATTCTTAGCAATTAGTACATAGTATAGGTCCGTTACCTTCAAACACTTGAAACGACTATCGCCCTTCATTTTTGTTAGAGCCGTCCATACTTTACCTTTATGAAGGTGAACACTAGCTTGTGTTAGGTAAAATCATCATTCATATAGCTTTATCTCACTCTGTATCAATGCTAGATAAATCTGTGCGAGGGGGACGGGTTCAATTGGTTGTTGTTATTAGTAGTTAGTCTAACTAACGCTTAAGCTTAAGGTCACTTCGACAAAACGTAGATGCGTCAACGAACGCTGGCAAGGTGACGGATTGTCGCTAGGAATGTATTATTGTAATACCGAGTGCGAGTATAGATAAATGTACGTTGAAAAATTCATATATTACTTAATGCTACCTACAATAAATGGAACGGGATATTTTTATATTGTCAAACATTATGAGCCGTGGATCAGTTTGACATCTGCGCGTGCGGTTTTTGAGCTTGACATGATAGTATAAAAGCTATATACTATTGCTACTTATAAACATATATGTGTATATTAATACACTTATATAAAACCGTCAAGTTATTTTTATATATTATACTCTAGAATAAGAATCATCCGCGCGATTGCAATGCAATGGTGTAAATTTAGTATGAATTTGCAACCGAAATGTGTTGTCAACAAACTAATAGTACACCACACCAACTGTGTACGAATATGACTCTAGATTTCTTTAACACAGAAATGTTTGTGCATATACATATGCTGCTGTATTTTCATTACAGTATATTTCTACACTTAAGTGTATTTCGGGTAGTTTTAAGTTTATATCGTTTTCATATGCAACAATCAACACAGCATAGCTGCAATAGCTTATGTTATTTAAACCATATTCGTTTTATTAGTAGAGTCAGCAATTACTGTACTTCTACGCCCAAATACAAAATACCACAAACTATAATTCTGAATGAATGAAAGACAAAATATTCGTAAAAAAATATCCACAAAGAAAAAAATCATTCAATGTCCACTCAGCCACATCATAAAATATTAATTTAGACACTAAATAAAAAAATGCAATTCTGTGAAATGTACCTACGTACGAATGAATCGAAAGAGCACGTGTTCCATCCGCCGTCTATCTACAGATGGTTAGTCAGCCTCCGGCCTGCGGGAGGTGTCTAAATTAGGGTCAATGATGATAACACCGTAGGTTCGTCATCTAACATTGTTGCGCCTATAATAGTTTATAGCACTATACATTGAATTGTCAGGAGGGGTGATATTTTAGAAAAAAAGAAAGATAAAGTTGTGCGTAAAATATTAAATTGAACTCGATGTAACTTGTAAGTATATTGGAAAATGATCTAGGAGTCTGCATACATACATTTTCATCACGCCTTTTCGGGGTAGGCAGAGAGTATAGCGCCATTTCACTCTAGACAAGTAGTTTACTGGTCTGCGCTTGCACACCTCTTTTGTTTCTTTCTTTTACATTCATCAAGCTCTTCAGAACATAAAAGCATAACTGCTATAATATATACCTAACACTTGCAATTTTTTTACCGTTTGGCTGAAGCAGCAGTACCTTAACTATTGATTAGCAACCCGTAAAGGCTTGTAAAAGTGGAGAATATTTAGTGATTCCAACATTTTTTTTAAATCGGTCACTGGTGCCTTTTATGCTATGTTATATTTTTATTAAGTAAAATATTATGCTTCAGATTATTGCGTTCGTAATTTGATTGAGACTGTATTACCTGCCTTACATGAGGACATTGCATCTACTTCGATCATTCGTTGTTGGCGGATACAGTAGGCGATCGCCCACACTCACAGATTTAATGTCCCTTAGGTATACAGATGAACTGCAGTAACCCGTTGTGCGGCAATTGTTTAATACTAAATTGCAACTTTAGACAACAAAAAAAAATTGTATAAAATACAATACAGCCACGGCAAATATTTAAAAAACCTTCGACTTAAGTGCTTGCAAACCAATATTTATCACGATCATGTTTGAAAACATTGCATTTGTCCAAATTCATAGATTTATAAATAGCTTATCTTTAAACACAAGTGTTAATCCATGATCAATGTATAAAGTTACAGTGGTTTTGAGGTAAGGTTGCGGACAAACAACCGACATTGTGAACACCTTAGACAGTATCACTTACTAAAACAAAAAATACCGTGAAATTCCTTAAAAACAAACTAACTTCCCTACGGTTTAAAACGTACAAGTACATGAGAAAGTTCAATCTGTATTTCAGTAACACTGTAATAAAAAATCATAGCGACATTGTCACTAGTACCTAGTAGGTACTAGGTACTTCTGCTGCTACAATAAACTCTAAAAATATTAACGTGTTAATTCGTAACTGAATGTTTGATGCGAAATGTCAAACTACACGACATATTGTTGATTTTAACAGAATAGCACTGCTGCATAGAGTGCAATAGTAGATAGGGTTTCCCACGATGCGTGGGCACACGGCCTTGTTGTTATACCTTTGTGCCTCGCAATGATATCGACAAGTCAGGGACTCGCAGCATTCAATACTCAAAATCATCTTTATTTGACTAGACTTTACTAATAAGTACTTTCAAATCGTCAAAATCTACCACCGGATTCGGAGGGTCGTTTTTTGCTGACAACAATCCGACAGAATCTCAGCAATTACTCTTTTCATTGTTGCTCTAATGTGCTTATCAGTTACATATAAACAGTTATTTATATACGTCTGGCTTATTGTGTGGGGGTAGATGCGCCGACAGGGCGTGATGTTCTTCCTATAGGGGTTAAGTTAGGGGTTAATATTCCAATGTTGGTTTGCCAACTTACACCTTTACGGCTTAATATGTATGAAGTTGTTTAAAAAAATCAGTAAGATATTATTCCAACGATTTATGTGCCTTAGCGTATACTTAAAAAAATAAAGATGTCTTTAACTAACACAATTAGCGTGAAATTAAAAAAAAACATAAAACGAACGGAATCAAACTTACACGGCTCCAGTTTTTTTTATTATCAGTAATAGTGCAAGGGTAAAGTTTACGTTTATGTCTTTTGTCAGTTTCGCTGTAGAAAGCAAACCAGGTTTCTTAGTCAAAAATACTTATAGGTACATTTACTTTGGACCTAAACATTTTATTCATACAACAACACAATTATATTTAAATAAAGCAACCTCACGACCTTCTTAACCATAAAGCCGTAAGTTAAAAAATATTCAAGTTAACAATTACCACATCCACGTGTCCCCCTTCGTCAAAGGTGAATGATCTTGAAATGAAATCCATCTCGAAGTCATTATTATGGAAAGTGAGCGTAACTGTCCTATAAATAGATAGTGACCTTTCGCTTGAATGATGCGTCAGCCAAAGTTGAGTGATGTAACAATACTAAGCACATACACACACATATATTTCAGATGTATGTGTGTGTAGGTGCGCGTGTACGATCATGGGCTATCGAAAGAGAAAGTAGTTAAGTTCTTAATGGTTCCTGACCGGTGGCCGGAATAGTGATGTTAACACTTTCGATATCGATTTTATAATTCGATTTGATTGAGTGATTTGTTCCTTATTGTTATTGTACGTTTTGATCAGCGAGAAATTAAATGTTTTTCTTTATTGTTATTTTCATTTTTGTTATTCAGTCAAATTACAATGTTTACTTTAATTCTAAATTTTCTTTAATTGTAACCAATCGCTTTCCTTTTATTGTAAATTTAAACTTGGTACACTTACATATATTTAGAAAAATAAGTGTAACAGTTTCCGAGTTTCTCTCCTGCTTCAGAGAAAAGACATCGGCTTTAATAAAATGTAAAACATTTTTTATCCAACGCTAAACGGCTAACGCCAAATAAAAAAATGAATCCAAATTCAATGCGTTACAAAACTATTTTACGTCGTGAGTGGGAACTACGAACAACGAACAACTTGTCCTACGGGAAGTACCGCTACGTACACCCGGTACCGTTGTCCCGAGCTGGCCTGCGCCGGCGCATAGACACGATTACTCTCGCTTTCGACGCTCGCTTGCTTCTCGGTTTTCTCGGTAAAGAGACAATGAACTTTCTACCGGCTTATAAATCTTTTATATAACCAATGCAAGCATAATTGAATGAAAGCACGATACGCAAAGGTGTCACTCTAAAACCATTAAAGTACGTTCAGTGTGGTCTATTCTAGAATTTGTTTTAATAAGGATTTGGCTTGAACATCGCTTCTCACACCACTTTATGGTTGGTTACATAAGCTTCTAATATACTAAGAATAACAATGGGTATTTATTTAAAACGGCAATTTATGTGAGCGGGCTTGGACGTCAATCAAAGCCGCTAAACCTGAAGATAAAATCGCATGAAGCAAGCAAGCACTCAAAAAGTTTAAACCTTGACCACGGCTGGCTGACATTAAACGCATGCGCCTTTCACGGCCCAGTCAGGTGCCGTTGCGTTGTATAACTCACTTTCCATTTCTTTGCCACTAAAACCTCATCTCATTCAAATACAAACACGCTGTCTGAATTATGGGATTGATAAAGATCTCATTAATAAATTAGTTTAAAACATAAAAAAATTGCCACTTTTACGTAACCGAAGTTTTATGTGCGAAGAAAGGAGCTTTATCGCAACTTTCATCAGAGTTAAATATATTTTACACATAATTAAAATTAATGCTAACTGTGTGAGGTTATGAGACATGTATAACGGATAAGTTCTAAATTGTTGTCGGTGTTAGTATATTCTTAGTCTTAGCGCACGGCAGTATCGTCTTGCGAAACTGGCGGTCCCGCCGCCGCCGCGAGTTAAGGTCGCCAATGTGTGGCAATTTTCCCATTTCGAAGAGAAGCCAAACCTTGACCTAGGAATTAAATTTCATTTCGTCACTCACGCTTGACTCGGTACATGTTTATTGCAATTTATTTGGCGGGTTTTATAAAATCAAACATGAAGTAGCCACACAGTAGCAAATCATTATCTTGGTACTTCGTATATAACTATAAACTAATAAGCTTGTTGGCAAAATTTTACTTATGCACGCAATTCACATTCGTTCAGCTTACTCTTCGCATTTCATAGCTAATAAATGTCAGGAGCTCAAAGATTATGTTCTTAGTTACATGGTTATTTAATAATAGTCACTTTGAGATGTCTACGTTTCTCTGTAGCCGTTTCATCTGGGTAGGTAATTTTCAGTAGCATAGTGGAGTGTGGATTGTGCAATGTGTCGGTAGATGGCGGTGTGCGCGGCATGCGGAGGGGCGCGCGCGCATGTTGCGCCACACCGAGCGCTTTACGCAACGAGGCCATTCACCCCGGAAGGCGTTTTCCTCGCAGTTTCTTTAGCCAGTGTGTTACTGTGGCGTGGTCGCGTGACTCGTTCGCGTGCCGAATAACTACATATGCACCTACCAACTAACACCCTCACCACCGGATCTCAAGCACTCAAAACTCAACAGACCTAGTTATCTTATCGCATGAGACAAATACTATACAAATGTAAAAAAAACATGCATTAATGACCGCTTTTAGATATACCCCCCTACCAGTCGACGTACCGTATTATTATTACAAATGCAGCAGTCCACAATATTAATATAAAACAAGATCTATTTATATACATTCTCCTTGTACGTATACATATAAAACTGAAATTACATACTTACAACTTTGCAACACTTTAAGTTTCGAAAGTCTGCTGTTTAATTTGTTGTCACATTCATTAATCTTCCCTCTTGAAGGACCATTAAGGATATGACTGCAAAAATTTTGTCACCAATTTTTCCACGCAGAAAGATTTATTTTCATGCGAGGTGTTTACAGCATCGCTCGGAAGCCTGTCATTATTTATCAGCATCTGGTCGACTTTTACTTTGAAATAAAACGTTGTTAACACAATTGCTGGATCCATATTTCATTCAGTAGTTTTGGTGTGCAAAGAACCTTGTTTCAAAGTAAACAGACATAGTTTCGGAGTATGAACCCGTCTCCGTATTGTGTTACAACATGTCTACAGAAATAGTCGCGAGCAATAAATAGGAAAACTAAAACAACATTTTCTATTGAACGTGACGGATGGCGCCGCACAATATCTGGTAGCTGGGTTAACGCGTGTATGAGGAAATTCGTTTTAGTGTTTTGGTCTCTCGGAATTTTCGTAACTCGCGCACATTGGGCCCCGCTGTGACTGAGTCAAGCGTAGAACTATAAACAAAACAATTCTTGGACCTCATTAACATTATGATTTTTTTTCACACAATTACTTAAAATAACTTGTACGCAATCCCGTTCGATACACCTATAAAATTGCAGTATTGAAAACTTTTTAATCATTGAATTACTTTTTTTTATCGCGGTATTGCATATGCACGAAAAATCTCTTAAGAAGGTATTTTTACTTAACGGTTAAATACCTGCGAGAATATGAAATAGACCCTGAAAAAATATATGAAAGTGTATGCTTAATTATAAAAAAAACTGCTACCAATAAAAGAAAGCCAACGAGTAAAAGCCAAATAAAACAAAATAATTACCTAAGGCTCTTGACGAAATTCAAGGTTATAGATTGAAAGTGAACGCATCACGTTAGCTGGTGCGACTTGTTTTGAGGAAAAGTGTCGTGATTGACTGTCAAAGTCCGACGCTTACATAATGTGTGACATTGCGCTTACGCAAAGATGCACCGGCAATCGGTGAACGCTTGCGAAAGTTTAGGACAACGCTTGTATGAAGAAACTACACAATAAATGTTGCTGATATCGTTTATGATTTAAAAAGTAAAGGTCACGATATTTTATCACATTAAGACCTTTTTCCCACGACTTCTCCTGCATTCAAATATGTTACTCTTATACACCTTACTCTAGGATTGTTTAGCTTTTCAATGTACAAAATATTTTTTAATCGGTTCAGTTATTCCAGATATAACGACAAACGTACAAGATTTTTTTTTTATAATATTAGTTTTGATATTTATAAATACCATGGCATATAATTAAACGACTTATAATGTTCTACAAAACCTAGACAAGTTCTTACGCAAAATCTTGTTCAGTGCGGCAGCTGCAGCGCTTATGCTTATTATGCATAGAAATCATAATAAATTGCATGTTACATCTTAATTGATAATATAACTATTGCAACCATCATGTAATATTTGGTGAGAAAACACACCAAACATAATGTACGAGACGTCGTGAAAGCAGCTTCAAACTGTGGCAATTCTAAGAATTGGCTATTTACGTTTTTACTCAATATAAAACACATTTACTCACTTTTCTCTAAGATTTTATTTTAATTAAACTGCAATAAGATAAATTCATTCTATTGAAATAAAAACAAGGAATGACAAATATTGCATTGAACTTCAAATAAATATTGTAAGACATTTATTTAAAACAGATTAAACTATTTATATATAAAAAAAACAGAAGTTAACCTACCAACTTATAGATTGTAATACTATTCTAGTCCCGATGATATTTTTTTTACCAAAGTATATATTGTATGCACGTATAATGAGTTTCTCAAGCCTTATTTGGTCGATCTTTGAATGTCGTAATTTTGCAATTACAAAGCAAACTGTTACTTGTAGCATCTACAAACCGCTAAAAGCTACAAAATATTGCTAAACGTAAATTGAAAAGTGATTTGGAGATGATGGCTAGCGTCATCTAGCGCATTGTTCGCTGTTACCCAACCACACTCAAGTGCTAATACTCGTAAATTAAAACATCTCTTTAATATTGCTGTCCCAAATAAGCAGGGGTAAAGACCTTTTACGTAACGCTTGTTACGTATGCCAGTGAGAGGCAATGTCAGCCTCTGCAACCGCGCTGTTATTATGACAGGTAAGCACTTTTGATCCCCACACAATGCTTTGTTTTACAATTGGCGTGATTACAATAAAATTGCTCGAGTACCAATTCGTTCGCTTAGAAGTTGTTGCTTAGAAAATAGCAGTTTTTTTTATGCCTAACAATATAAATATTAGTTGGTAACATGTTGTTTTTGTCAGTTTTCCTGCTTTGTTTGGACATGTTGAGTTTATATTTTTTTACTAAGTTGTTGATTTATAGAGCAAAAAAAAAACTAAATTTTAAGCACTGTACATTTTTCAGATAAATGCATATTACAGGTAAGGTAGACTTTACATGTGTATCAGGGCCATTTCAAACAATTACAGACATATTTTGGACAGTTGGTTTTGTAATATCGGAGTGATTTTATGTTTGCCATATTACAATATCTGACGAGACCTCTAGTGGTTAGTATACCTGACTGCTACGCTGGGGTCGCGCGTTCGATTCCCGCCGGAGCAAACATTTTTGTGACAAATATGTTTGCCTTGCGTCTGAGTGTTTAGTATGTATTATAAGTATGTATTTACAAAAAAAAGTATATAAGTATTGTATCAGCTGCTGGTTCTCATAGTACAAGCTTTGCTTAGTTTGGGGCCAGATGGCGCTGTGTGATAATGTCCGAGCAATTATTATTATATTAATATAATGTGTGATCTAATTTCTTTAAAAGATACTCAAACTAGTGTTAAATGTAATTTCTCTATCATACAGCGTTAACAGCCCCCAAATTACATATTAGTTCATTAATAATGTTATTATATTATTGAATACGGACACTTTTGTGCATACACATCAGATAAAGATATTCGCCAACAATTTAACAAATTGCTGTGAAAGCGTTTACAAGTACAACAGAACTAACGAGATTACAACTACATTTTTACATGTTTGAAATTTAAAATGTGAAGTGGAGGTCGATTATAATCTGAACATTCAATTTGTAACAATTTCAAAATATTAAGTAACTAAATGAGATGGTTATTTTATGACTTCAAACCATAATGTTAACAGTTGCTAAATGCAATGAACAAAAATGAACCACTTGGCATAGTCTTGAGTTAATTAAATCTCGGACATCGAAAAAGTAAACATTTTTTTATTCGTACGACTTAATTCCAAATTCCTTGTTTTAATATTTTCAAGTTCAAATCTCTTCAATAATGGTTAAATACAGTTCCACATAGGCATCTGGTTGCACAACTCCGGGTTATGTATCCCAGATCAAGGTTCTGCTTTAAATCTAATAAAATTCAACTTTTGTTTCTTTAGTGTTATGTGCCCAAAAAGGTCAATGAACAGCCTCGGTATTTCTACAACCGTATTTTGTACATCGTAACAGCATTTATCGTAAGTGCTTGTTGTTCTAATAGGAGTACTACTACTTGCCAATAAGGCTTAATTTGTATTTGTACGTTTGTGAATGGAAGGCCTTCTAGAACTGTGATGTGCACGGTCAGCCCTGACGCAAGCTACGCAGTAGCTCCAGTGCAATTTGAACTCAGCTACATGGAGTTACATGTCGAAATTTGTTGGCATGGAATGGTTGTTTTGACGTATGTTCTTTGGCCTGGGTTTGGCAGTGACGGCCAAAATGCTAGTTTGTTTATCGTTAGCGTTCGTTCTTGACAGCGAAAAAGTGAAAACGGCTGCGGTGGCTGAGCGTTGTGATTGTGAAACCAGGCGACGTCGCGAGGCCTTGCGTCGATGGTGCGCGGTGCTTCGTACGATCTTATGTAATAGGAAATGTGCAGGGCTCTACCCATATCGAGAACCACATATCGCCACTTCCGCCATATTTAATCCCATAATACAATTCGTCATGGCATTGCTCCACTGATTCCCTGTCGGCCGCCTTGCGCTACTAATTAATTATTGTAACATTTTATTGTCAAACGTTACAAATTTAATTCTTACATAAAGTAAGGCACATATAAGTTATGTTGGTACTATCGCTTCTACGGAACCCGCTTAAAAAAAAGGGGATTAAAGTTATATCTAAAACGAAATACTAGTTATATAACTACACTTATTTATATAATCATTCAATGAATAGCTAACCTTCTTCGCATAAATATGATGTAACTGAACATCTAAAATCTCCAAGTTATTATTTCATGTCATTAATAAATAAATAAAACCTGTTCATGTTTAATAAACATTGAAGAACTCGCTAAGAACATACAGTTGATTGAATGTGAAGGCTGAATTGAGGTGCCAAGCGCTCATAAATTGATAAGATCAGTAAATAGGTATGTACTCTGTAGTGTTTGGCACCCATTCATTTGACGATGTACGGCCACCAAGCCTCGCATACCATAACCTATAAGTACAATAGATGTGTCATTCAGTTAATCTATTGTTTATTGTTTTGAATTAGGTACTTTCACTTAGAAGTAAAGTGGTACCTACCCTCTTTCCGTCTACCCTTTTAATAACAAAGTTTTAGTCAAGTGTATATTAACTGAATTTAAAATGTTATCGATATTTGGCACAGCAGTCGATGACACACAGATGTCACGGCAATCGCAGACAGCGAGGCCAAATTGTATTTATTTGATTAATAAATTAACTGTTATTATTAACACATTGATGTTATAATTTCAATAGTAAGGACGCGCTAATGAAAATAAAGCTCCTTTATGCTCTTTTCATTAATATTGCTCAATAATTATGGATATCGCTGCGTAACGTGCCCCAAGATATTGACGTTCAACGGACAATTAATTAAGTACATTAATGTAATTGAGCTAGGAAACAGGCAGTTACTTACGAATTTTTGAGGTCATTCACATTACGACGTGTGCATTGACGAAATTCTGATCGTCACCCGAACACATCCGCAACAGAGCTCACTGAAAATCGTCTATAAAAACAATACGTCACTGTAATCGGTCAGGTGCGTGATACCAACGAATCATATTTTTGTATTACATTACAGCTACGATAAAACTTTAAACCATGAATGTATTGTAATCTGGTCACGAGTCTTGTAATTTAGTGAAAAATATTTCCCCCTAAAAGAATCTTTATTGTTACGACGTTAGTAGTAGAAGCCAATATTTCAGGAATACTGCATTTTTAAGCGCGACGATCTATTTCAGTTTGGCTTCTGTAAACAAATTTCGATCAAGAGATCCAAATGGTTGAACATAAGCCGTGTTATTTTTTTTAAAATACGTTCAAGATATTATTTTTATCTTTTGTCAATTAATATCTTGGCAATCAATAATCATACGAAATTATCAACGACGCAAAAATATAGCACATTCTGCAAGATTATCGACTGCCACGTAAGGTAGGTCGTTCAACTTCAACTAGATCACCTAGTCTGGGTACAGCGTGTGAAAAATAACCCACTATCGACACAATGAAAGTCGATGTGGCTCAATATTCAACTGATAAACGATGAGAACTGTCGCCGATTTTCTGTATTCGGTAAAATGTTGCGAAATGTTTTGTGTACTATTCTACACTCTATACCGAACTGAATACAAAGAGCGCAGTTTATCTCAGTTATCTATAGTAACTCCGTGTTGCAACTCTCAATAATATATAAAGTAAATATTTAACGTTAGATTTTTTTTGGCCCGGCACTTGTAACATTAAGGTCGATATCGATAAGAATAATACGATGAGATAATAAGATCTCTACAAAAAAAAATCCTGTTAATTTAAGTAAATTAAAGACAGTCTCGCAGAGGGTGGAGAAGAATTTAGTAGTAAAAATAAGTTTTCTTATTGTATTTTTTATTTTCATATAGCACAAAACAGATTACAATCATGAAAACGTACAGATTAAAAGGAAATTAAAATAACGTTCTGGATTATAGTCAAGGTACGTATATAAGTAGAAAGAATGGTAGGGAAAACAGCCATTATAATATTAAAAAAATCCTAGAACTGAACATAAGTCCTACGTATTATTGTGACACACTAAAGTGCTGTGCTCCTTTTATTTAAACTAAATTCATGATTTGCGACCAAACCATAAGTTTGCGCCAGAGTTTCAGCGTGTGTTAATATGTTACTGTTCAAAATGTTGCTGCAAATAAGCGCGTTTCAAGTCTTCCAGGAAAATATTCACGTTGTATCAAATAATATTGTATATATGTGCTTCCTGTTTTCGCAGCTTCCAAAATGGGGTTATGCGGCGCGGCTCGCTTTCACAAATTCTTCAGATAGGCCATCCATACATACATAGTACGTTGCGTTGCGTCAATATCTCGAGTGGCCGTGTTGTGTTCAGAAGAATAGTTAACCCAGTTTCGGGAGTTCCTGGCTAAATATACTCCGGGCTACCTGACTGCGCGCGCGCATACCACTGGGCGCACCTTCAATGTTAATTGGCTCAATTTACCTTACAATCGAGAGAGAAGACTTACTACCTTTCTACAGGTTTCTAGAGTCCGTACCTATTTTTACATACGGAAGATATTCAATTATACTGCCCCTGTAAGGCTGTACATTTAATAGGATCCCTTCAAAGGAACGCGACAATGCCGTACTGTAATATTCTGGGTTGCGGAAATTCTTGGGGTGACTCATCCCCCAGCATCCTTGCTCGCAAAAGTTCTATATAATCACCTTTATTGAACTACCTATTAAACGCCTCATTTTCAAGGGGTCAGTTTAACAAAAAAAACGTGATTACAAACCTCTTCCAATAGATAAAAAGTTTGGTTGAATGTTAAGGCTTATCATTCGACACACTAACTCTATTCAAATGATACTGGAAAGTACTAAGCCTGGGTAGGTTCTTTTGTCCAGTACTCATTGTTCGAACACATGATTCAGAGGCGTTATTTAGATATGTACTATGAATAATAGCGAAGCGAATGAACTCCGTTTTAATGTAATCTAACACCGATTTGTGCCATTGGCCTGCCTAACCTTTCAGCCAAAATCGGTAGGGTTTACTTATTTGGTAGGGGAGATTGTGTGTTCATAATGATTAAGTTATCAATATAACATCGATACAAAAAGGTGAAACATTACTGACAACATAACGGACGGTAATAGATGTTTGTTAATTGTATTCAATTTTTATTCCATAATAAAAAAAAACTTCCACATGTTTGTTATTAGATATAAATAATACAATTCTCAATAAAGTATATTTTCATGAGCGGTTATGATTTTGAAATCAATCCGTAAATTGTAAGCCATAAGTAGGTAATGATGATAATGCGTGTAGTGTGTAGAACGGTCGTTACGCAGTCATGAAGATCAACGCGTGCGCGTGCGGCTGACCTAGTTCCGAGCGCCGCGCTGGGAGCGACACTGTGCTGCCTCGCGCTACAACACATCCTACCCACTACTGAAACATCACCAACAACTAACCATACTGAATCCCTTTTCGGCAGTTCAACGACCCCGCTATCGAAATCCGCACACTCACACGCGTGTCCTCGAATGAAACATACAGATAAAAAAACTGAAACAAAAAACATCTCGCGTAACTGTGAATGAGTACCAGACAGAGATAACTATATTTCGGCGGTACACTCGTTGAGTGTAAGGTCGACTACGAAAAACACTGACGCAATTTTTACAGCGTACGTAATTGAGCACGGATCGAACAGCGGTGTGTGCGTGTGCGCCGAGAGCGACGCCCGCGTCCGCCGAAACGGAGGCGGAATATTTAGGTGAAAGTGTTTCGAATTTCGACATGACGACATTCGCGCGCAGTCGTTATCGTGATTTTGCCGAATCTAGAGGTTCGGAAAGCGCGCAGCAGCAGGAGGTGACCGCGACCACGCTGACCGTGCTTGTTCCGCAGGAAGTGTCCGGACTCTACATGCTGATCGTGTCTAGTGCTTGCGTTGGAAAACTATGCTGAGAGTTGGTGTGGCGAAAAATTTTCGGAGACGTAAATTAAAAAGGTGATCGGTGATTTGGGAACAAGGTGATACTTCGTGTGATGTGCGTGCGCCCGCGCTGAGCAAGCTGTCGGAGAGCGACACGCTGGGGCCCGGAGAGGCGCTCGACGCCTCCGCACACGCACTGCAACTGCAGAACATGACATCCACGATGGGTAATTACAACCATCTTTTACAAAAGCTAGAGAAAAAATACAAAATAATAATTAGAAAAAAAACAAAAGGTTCTAACAACTATACAATAAAAATGCTACAATAATCAACAGAACAAAAAATAAATAAATATCGAATATATTGAATTTACTCAAAAATAATTAAAACAATATTTGCATGATTTATGTAGCTGCAGAGTGAAATATTTTTGTACAAAATAATAAATAAAAAAAAAATATAGTCAGTTTAATGCATATTTTCTGAAAACAACCGTTTGTAAAGGTTGTTCTCGTAGACGAGACTTAGTTGCATGCTACGACTGCTACGTAATATGCTACGAACCGTAGAGAAGTTTGTAGAACCGTATTTGGCGATCTGCTTATGTATTAAAAATATAGTGTTCATTACACGAATATTAAAAGTTATAAAGTAATCATCAAGGTACTAATTAACTAAATAACATTTATAATATTGTAACGCAAAAATATCTGGTAGTGTTATTTTTCTGTAACAATGATAAATTGGCTTTTTTATTATTATCAAATAATTTTGCACACCCAAATGTGGTAAATAACACGTAAGTTATTATTATTATATATATTATTATTATATACAATTCAGAGGTGTTTCGTATAATTTTTCTGTATAATATTATTATCTTCAATATGGAAAAAAAAATCTTCCTTCATACGAACATGAATAGTAGATTTAATTAGTCTTTGAAGCTGTCGTCGTGATTTTGATACTCACATAGTGTACATTCTTAGCGACGGATCATAAAAGAGCATACACGTCGTGTAGTCGACAAAGGACTCAGAAAATTATGCATTATACTTTCCGAGTTTTAAGATACGAGGCATCGATCCCTGTAGACTAATATTTTCTTAATTCTTTAACTCTGAATTATTTACATTATAAGTACGGTAGCCCACGTACAGGATATGATTAGACAATTAATGGAATACGTTAATAAAGTACCCATAGAAGAATTATCCTTATATTAAACTAAGCAGACATTTGTACAAAACGGCACTTATTATCTTACCAATAAAATAAAACCCGTGAATAACATTTGTGAGTATAATATTAAATTTTAAAAATAGTATAGGTAGAATCCAAATCCCGCCTTTGCGCCTTGAGCAAAATAATCAGAGTCCCAGGAGAAAACAGGTCCAAATGTAATGCTTGGTGCTGTCACAACAACATCATGGGAAAGAGCGCGATCACCTCATAACAATTATGTTATGGTTGTTGATGGTTGTATATGGTTGCAAAACAAAGAAGCGAGACGCCGCGGTAACCGTGACATTCCAAATCATCTCGTGAATCGTAGTCGTGACTGCGCAGACCAAACTTTTACTTTCGTTGCAATATGGCCGCCCTTTGTCTATGGTCTATGACTTGGGGTCATTGATCTGCCGCCATTTTGGTCGTTGCCGAAATATTTTTTTTACGCTCACTTTCCAATGTGGTGAAAGCGAAAAGTGCCGAATGTCACTGGTTCCTTTCAAAGCATTGTAGTGGGAGGACCGAGTTCAATATTATAATGGCGCGCTGGTTCGCCTGTCAAAAAACACTATTGTTCTTAAATTTGAATAGTTAACGCGAACGTCCCATTGGCCCACTATCGGAGTGACGAGCGGCTGCCAACGGTTTTTACATTTATAACAATTGTTTAAACAAACGTTCAGTATTATGTATCTATCGCATATGGGGCTGGACATCTTGGTCAAGGGTTAAACTTAACTAAATGATGTACACAAAGAACCTGATAGAGTTTTCAATCCACCAACAACGGAAGGAAAATTCAAAGCCTCGAACTACAGACCAGTCTTGATTTGACGGTCATTGGCCATGCCTGCATTAAATTTTAATGGGCACGCATAACTACTTATTGTTTTTATTGGCTTAACCTTTCATCTTGTTAACTGATAGCAGACACTTGAAATCGTGCGCACAAAGACTGCATTATACATACAAACATACATTACATTAACGACCGAGTTCTTCGTACACGGAAGCATTTGTGCCTACCTAATATTATAGCTTCTCAATATCTTGGATGATAGATATTCCAAATTAAGTTGTCATATCGTATCTTCATATTTGATCATAATAGGAAGTAGATATCGGAAGTATTTTGTTTAAAAATGGAACGTTTGGCTTTGTGCGCACGCGCTGCCTGAATGTCAAGGCGCAGTCGTAGAGGCCACTAGAGAGGCCAGAATTCAACATAACACACTTACTTTGCCAAACAAATATAATAATACAAATAAATGATGAAATTTTACTTTATTAGCAGAGTCTTAGTATAGAGTATAGACCCATTGTCATATCTGTTGAGCCCTGAATGTTGGCAGCTGCAAACATCTTAATAAGACGACATACATTATGAAGACTATCCAAGAATCCTCGAATAATCATTTTTATAATATTTGTAAGTAAAAATTTTAAAACTTTGGTAGCAGCCTCCGTATTAATGAAGTCACACTTCTCAGAATGCATAATCGAGAGGTAATAACAAGTACATATACTTCCTATTTCCTTGAGACAAAACTAGGGTTGTAAATGATACCTACTCACTCGTATTATGTGCTTTGGTCATGACTTTGGGAAATATCTTATACCGTTATGAGTATGACATATGACGCATGCACTGTAGTCAGTGCTCGAATCGCTATGATATGTAATTCATGGGCGCGCGACGATGCGGTGAGGAGTAACATGGGTAACCCATACGCTCTTATCTTCCACACATCTCTTTGGGTTCCTTCAGGCTATCAAATATAAGTAGGTTCTTCTATTATCATAGCTTTTTAACTACTTTATAATTAAGGAGTTCTTAAGAGGCAGCCCTGAGTAATGAAACGTGTACACCAAAACAAAGTGATCGGTGATCGTTGGCGTCGACTTGGGAAGCCGGCCTCGCGGACGGCACTGACATTGTGGCCGGAACCGAAACACTTCCTTTACATTATACAGCCTGCAACTCAACCTCACCATACTTCATTATCGTTAGATCACGAGAACATCTTCATTTAATAGATTTATATCTGATCCAACCAAAATTTTTACTCCATATAGATAGCAATGACATGAAAACGGGTCTTATACGCGATATTAAATTGTTTATTTACCTCCCGACGTTTCGACCGAGTTGCATCGGCCGTGGTCACGGGCTGACTAATAGATGTCAAAGATTCACAACTAGATCTATATAGATGTCAAAGATTCACAACTTCCTCAATGTATTGATTATATTTATGCCTTCCTAGTTTTTATAACATAATCAGCTACACTAATTCAGAATATTCAAGTTTTGCAGATTGAGGAAACGCCCGAAATATTTACTATTGGGTATTTAATTATCCTAGACAGCATATTTGATTATATCAATTTAAGTAAATATCATCGAAACAAAGATATCCAATTTAGTTGTATTATTTATTCACGTCAAATATATCACAGAACAAAGTATATGGAAATACATTTATAGATACTCGCTCATTAGGCCATACGAGTCATTATCGAATGCAATATTGCATTTCAAAAATGATTACCCAACCAATAAATTCACCTTCAGTACCTGAGATGAGCCGCTGTGACGCAACTCAGCCATTAGTTAATATAACATGGTCTAACCTTGCATCTACTCTTCAATTCATTCTGACTGGCAAGGCTCGATGCATTCTAAATTCTTTTGTAACATGAACTCTTCAAAACAACACTTACGTCATTGTTAATAATAGGATGTTTTGTAGCAAGTACTGGTCAACGCAAATCTAAGGTACACGTCAAATCTAAATGAATAAATAAACTCTAAGCAAGAGCTCAGTTTCGATTTCTGGTCCGTCAGTGATTTTGTTACATCTATAGACGATGGTGTTGTTAAAAATCCATCGCGCTTGGTCCTCGAACAGAATACTCGAGTATTCACGGCAAAGGACTGATGAGTACGGTGACTGCATGCGTAAATGTACAGACCTTGTATCTGGGGCTCATGGGAAATTCTCATATTTATATTTAATGTTTTAAATGACAATGCAGGCGGAACTTGAATAGAAAACAGTATAATGACCATAACGCAAACAACCCCACAATACGGTGCAACATTTTTATTTTATTTTGTTTATATTTAAATATTTTGTATTCCTTAATTATTGACCAATGTTTATACTATTAAGGTAAATAAGCATACGCCTCGTCTGATGGTAAGCAGTTACTGTGTCCCATGGACGTTTGCAACACCAGGGGTTGCGCCATGCCGACCCTGACCTCGTCGTCACATCAAAAACACGCTCCTAACGAAACCAAATGAAGAAGTTTTTCATCTATTTTCTAGTGTTCTTAGCAGGAAGTCGCGGACATAGTTCTTGAATTCTCTAAACAGTTTTTTAGTTGTTTACACTTCACAACTTGATCGATAAGTATGCAAGTGCGGAAAGCGACCACGCTTAAGCAGTGCCGACAGGCTGGCATTGAAAGAGGTCACTTCCGACTCTACTCGAGTTTGGTTAGCCCTTGGAGTGTACCAAATGTCATTACTAAGATGGTGCGCTGATAAAGGGCTCATACAAATAGTAATTGTAACCTTGGTCAGTATGTTGAATGAAGGTAATGCATGTTTCGTATACAAAACCATGTGTTATGTGATTGATACGTAGCAAGTACCTTCAAGGTATATGACGGTCGGGTGAAACTTGTATTTATTATCAAATAGGTTTCAGTTCAATTTATTCATATACAATCTGAACCGAAGTATATTGATAATGAACCTCAACACACGGCGCCATTTGGTTCCAAACTAAGCTATGGATAGTAGGCAATTGTTTGAATACCTTATATGTTTATGAGAATACATACTTTAATTATAAAACATACCATACATCTCACAACCAGACAAGGCAGCCAAATGTTGATCACGTAAATGTCTGCCCTGCCTGCGTTAGTACGTACGTACACAGTTAAATGCAAATATTAAGTAGGTACGGTCCCTTCCGTAGATCATTAACGTAATACGTGCTATTTGACACGAGTAGTCCACACTGTAAAGATTGTAAACAATTAAACAAAGCATTGAATAGTGGGGTCGAGTCACCGACCCTGAGCGAGGACACTGGTGCAGGTTGCTTCCGCGTGATGTTGCCTTAAGACAGCGATTGGTGCGCTGTCATTACGAACAAAATTTCGACAAGTAAAAAATTTGAACTTGAACCTAGGAAAACATAAAGAAAACGAGTTTTAACACTAAATTAACGTGTTAATTTACGTTGACGTTTATTTAACCTAATAAGAAACTTCAAAAGACATCATAATCTACTAACGGTTCGAAATAACAAGTCTATCAATATATCGTAATACTATCGTAGGAGTATCGATTAATTATGTCATTAATATTCTGTGAGTCCAAGCCGATGGACCGGAATATCTTCATCATATTTCTTTGTCCCAATATGCTTAAAACTTATACATAATAAAATGTTAAATTGTTTGTTTATCAATCTCTCACAACTAAACGTGTTACAGACTTGGAGCATTTTGCTGAAAGTATGCACACAGATACATCTGGACTTGGATTTACAAATAAGATAGTTTTAATCCCGGAAAATTAATGGTTCCTGAGCGATATAAAAATCTTAAATTTTGGACACTTATTCTATGCGAACAAAGTCACGGGCAAAAGGTAGTGGTATATATTTTTTAACATTTAATAATTCGATTGATATAATTTTAAAGATTCGACATAAATACCTGTTAGCCTGTATAATCATATAATGTATTTGTTTGACAGAAAGCTTAATACTCAAATAAATTATTTAATTAATTATTTTGCCTGCCGTCTAACTAGCGCAACATCTTTGCATGAACCTAGGTCACTAATTTTCCACCACAATTCATAATATAACATATAGTCATGAATATTCTGATTTACCTTATGCAAATTCGAACTAGAAATATACATACATACGTTATTATCAAATTGCATGGTAGTATTTACGAAACTGCCACCAATACAATGCCATGCATATAATACATGATAAAAAAATACCATTTCCTGCGTCATGGTCACGGAAGTAAATAAACTGTGACCTCGAGCTTTGAAAAAATCTTACGAACGAGACGCCTCCGCTCAAACCTGCGAAATTATTTTATTGAGACGACTTCGCGCTATCAAGGTCTTTGACATCCGCTATTTTTGTGCCTAGAGTTCGTTTATCTTTGGCGAAACAACTTCTAAGTACGTTGCACTCAAGTTCGCGTACCAATCAATTGATAGCAAATATGTGGTTTATTTTTAAACTAAATTAATTTGTGTGCGATATTATAGGTGACTATTTTAAGTTACTAACAGGAAGAAAACATTATTTATATTATGATCGTACCAATTAAATTTTGAGCCCTACGCCGACGATATTATTAGCGGCTCAAATGTCGTTAAAGCTACCATGAGGATAAAAATAAAGGATAATTATCATGGACAACAAGGAACTATAACGGTGAATTATATTAAGTTTACACTGTATTAAAGTTAGTTTGTGTGTTAATAAAATTAGTTTGAGAAAATATTTACACCGTTGTTAAATACTCTACGATAACTGCAGTATGTAAATGTCTATCGGGTGTAAAAATAATCAGCTTAAAATTTTATGTGTATTTTAAAATACTTACTTATTTATTTATGTTAAAAATGAACCGCAGCAACTCAATGTCATGGTGTACGTATCACATTAACAGGGAACTGTGAAGTGACGTGCGCATGACTCGTTTCTTATCATTCAACTCGACTATAAAATGTTTGTGCGCATTTTTTGCACGCAATACGTCAGAGTTACACCGCTATTACTATAGAGACGTAAATCTCTGTGATGAGTCAACGTAGTGTGTTCTTAAAACACTTTCCTAGACATTAGTCTCGCACTACACTTTATTTTATGTGTTAATTCCCTTCAAAAACAAGAAATATATTTATACCGTTAATAACCTTTATTTTTTTCAATATAGATAGTGGAGTTTGGAAACGTGTTGGCAACAGTCAGTTTTCTTTCTTTAACACAGCGATGTGTGGTCGTGTATAGTTATTAGACACTTATTTTTTATTGAATCAGTTTCCGTTTTAGTTGAAAAAAAAAATAGATAGTACATTAAAACAATTATTTAACAAGTATTACAATTGATAATCATATATTTTATAACTATATTATAACAACCATTTTATATCATACTATAAAATACAAACGTCAAGAAAATGCCATAAAACGTAACCAATTTACGTCAATATCGTTGCAATAAACTTCTCCGCGTTTGCATAATGTCATAGTATAAAAGAATCGCCTAGGCACCTTATTCCATTCCATGCAATCCATTCCTAACAAAATGTCATCAGATGGCAGATGGAGTTGAGATATGGAACGCGGTAGCGCTGTAGTTTTACGCGAATAGTTGACACAGAAGACGCGATTGCACTAACATTGAAATATTGATATTGCGATTGACTATTACACTACAGCGATGCATGAACGATATACTCTAGTGACGAGGCCTTTTTACGTGGATAAACCGGAACAATCACCCGATTTTAGTGAGTGACATAATACTTTAAATTAATATTAATACATGCTAATATCCACGATAATACATATTTATTCGATAAAAATTCAAAAGCATTTAATCATTACGCTTAGAGACATCTCGTTAATAATGCATAGTGTTTGATAATTTAATTTAAAATTTAAATATGAAACGAAGCTCAGGAGAATGAGTTTCTTAGGTTTTTAATCTATACTTATAATAAAACAGTGTAATAGGTCAAATTCTGTAAAATGAAGATATTTTGCTTTTTTCTTTGTTGGTAGGCACAATATTGGAAAAATAATTGGGGAACCGCGCAAATAAAAACGTTCCACGCGTACGAAGTCGCGGGCACAGCTAGTAACACATAAGAGTTGTCATATGAACTATGTTTTAGGAATAAATTCGTTAAGAAATACCAAGCATTTTATTTATATAGAACCAACATTGATGTATAACACCCTACTATTCTGATATATCATTACTTTACCTATACTTGTTTTACGATTGTATGCACTGAATAAAAACGGAATGAATAAATAGCTTCCATATCATGATTAGTTTTACAAAAATAAAAAAAAAATTGCCTGTTAAATTTGTTCCTTGTTGATGAAATATTATAGGTGTATCCGCGTTGCAGTATCAAATAATCGATCGCCATCCGTGTGTGCATTACTGCGTTCCAATTTAAAGAGCACTGTAACCAGAAAAAATACTGGACATAAGACTCGTGAACTAAGGTCTCGAGGTAACGAGGGCAGTACAGTGGCACGCTGGAGTTACGATTGAAGGTCCTGGATGGACTACATGTATTACATCGGCGAGCTGGAAGCTTATTTAGGCGAATGACTCATTTTACTTTCACTAAGTTGTATGAAAATATATACTCGTATGTTTCGGGACATTTATTTTACGTTTAGGTTAGTTTTGTACTTCTTAGTTTAGTTTATTTTAAGTTTTTAATCCATAAAATCTATTAATGTTAAAAACAAATAAAAAAATAAGTATGATAAGGTAATAAATTTGTAGTCCTGAAGAGCTAACGTGTTTATATTGTTTTTTTCTTGTCCTCAGGAATAATGACACTCAGCCGCGGCCCGTGTGACCTCGACAACATGAGTCTGTTCCAAGACCTCAAACTGAAGAGGCGGAAAGTTGACTCTCGATGTAGCAGCGATGGTAAGTTTGTTTACTTTTGTATCTCATTAAATCAACCTCAATTGTTACGCTTTTCTATGATTTCGTGTATTTGAATAGATACACTGTAGTTTTACATTTGGATATATGTATGGTATTAAAAGAAAATTGGCCTTTGCTGTCAGAAATGTAATGAATTACAAAAATATAACCATTACATTTATATATAAAATAATTAACAGCAGTTTACATTTAATAGACACCAACAAATCAATACTATGCTCATTAATTACACTATGTCCATAGAAGTTGCGACATTTAACATTATTTATAGTTGGAAATAACGTAATATTACTTATTAAAATATAACCTTTAATGTTTCCTTTGAATATAACTGCATCTTGCAACATACATATGTACTTATCAAACGTCTCTCAGGGGTAGGCAGAGATTATACACTATAAAATAGAGAGAGCAAGATTTCACTCTTGACTTACATCTCTTTTGCTTCTTTTACATTCATCAATCATTTCATACATGTCCGCCGGTACCGAGTACACTTTACCTTTCCATCATTGAGTACTTTGGTAATTTGATCTAGAAAGTTGGCCTTCCACGGCTTCTTGCAACATGCAACATAGTCCTTTATTTTTATGGTAATATTAAAGTAAACATGCATCTTTTTCGAGAGCAAAGCAACTCTTTAACTCATTTACGTTAAGTAAATAAACAGATCCTCGGTACTGTAAAGGTCACAACATACCTAGTTGTTATTCACGCGGGGAACTGATTGCGATGCAGCTCACGATTCGCTATCACTCTTGACTGGAACTCACTGTCAATTTCATTTTCTTTTGCACGTGTTTCTACTCATTGTGAAGCTATTAGTAACTGTGAGACGCGAGCGGAAGGTGTGTAATACGTATTTTTCTATAAATTAATATTAGGTAAAGTAACTATTACAAATACATGTACAAAGTTTCATTGTTTCTGTAAATATTTCTGTATAATACATTTGACTTTAGATACGTTTCTGGTATTTAATAATAATTTGACTGCACCAATATTATTTATGATGTTGTAACATTTCACTATATAAAGCTTTTCATAACAGTAATAGTACATGATTTGCGAAGGGACATTTACGACGAAGCCGTTTGAAACAGGAACTTGGCAAATATACTCGTATAACATGAAGCAAATTAGCTAAGACATTGGAAAGGTAAATAAGGAAAACGTAAAATAAATTAGTATGAAACATGCTGTCATTATAACTCAACCCAGGTTTTGTGTCCTAAGCACCTCGCGAGTCAAGTTCAGGTTCACTTTTTGATAGCATGTGCGTAACATTCACAAACCTCCTTACACGCGGTGACCCTGCTCTCATATTGTATCGAAACCAATTTTGACATTTGTTGTGCAATCGGAAACAAATCATAGTTCGTAATCGTTATGACGAGTTAAATAATATCCGTAGTTAAACATAATAAAGTGTGAGACACTGGTTTCGTGAAATGGCGTAACTTTCACTCGCACTCATACTAAAAATCTTCCAAGACGAGATCCGGTCCAACAAGTCCGTAATGGCAATGTCGTTGCACTGCTATGAATATAGCGGTTATGACTTTAAAGGTAATCGAATATTTTACAGTTTACACCAAATCGACCGTGTGTCGATCGATTTTATATACAAGTCAAAGACTTCCTGCTCCAATGGAGCGCAAAGCGAGAAGTCTCGAGATTCACAACTTCATTCAATACATTTGATGAATAAACATAGTATGTAATACATGTTGAGAATTTAAATAACGTGAATAAAATAATAATTGTGAGTATTAGTACAGTTAATTGTACCTCGTCAATCAAGAAGGTATGACTAGCAAAAAGACTTCAACGAGCGTGAAAAAAAAGGATATAAAGTACATTGGTATTTTTCTTTCGTAACAGTGACGTAGCGTGAAGTCACAGATAAAGAAAGTTTACGTAAACACGTGACATGATAGTGAAAGCAATAAACTTCGGTGCCGTAATAATTGTAACCTCATGAATAACTCATGAGAGAAAGATGCTCACTGTCATACAATGCAACACTGACACTGCCTGGGGCACTTGCATACATGAACGATGACCTTCTTTACTTTTCTGTGAGGCTTCACAATACAGCTTGCACTAAGATACAAATGTCTACACATTTTTCTCATCATCATTCAGTGATGCATGTGAGTGCGAGCAAGAAGGGTAGCCAATGGAATCCTTGCCTATATATCCATTTTATTATTCCTTTAATCAAGGCAGACATGAAAAATATAACATTTACGTAGGAAGCCAATTTCCCATTTATAAATTGAGCGTCTTTTATATTATTGTTTGGGTTTGTAGAGTATCTCATAAATGTCTGAACGGAAAAATGTCAACAATATCATTCACAGCTTCGCGTATAAATCTATAACATTTTCGTGTGGAGGCACGTGAGTTACGTCGCGGGGGTGTGACGCGTGCTATCATCCCGCGTCATGTGACGCGCCCCTGGCACATGCGCCAAACGTAGCACGAATATATGACTTAAATAACGGGGCCTACTTTCGATGCAGTTATACTACAATGACAGATTAGACGGACAGATACGACCTACGATAGACGCTTCTCAGCATTTCCAAAGAGAATACGAACCGCTTCTAATTTCTTTGTAGCACATTAACTTACCACAGGTAAAGATTATGTTGCGAATTTTACTCAAGCTAACGTTGGTCGATTAGGGTGCTGATGATTTCATAGTTCTATCCTATCATACGTATAATTAGAAATGCGTGCATGTAAAACTCCGTTACAGTCCAAAGAACACATCAGAGACCTTGTACATACTAGGTAAGGAGCTCGTAAATCGATACAGAACAACCATTGTTTCGTTACATTTACTGCAACAAGCGCCAAGTGAAAGTCGAACAGAAACATTAGCACAGGAAGTATTCAAATTCACTTCTACAATTGTTAAGTCTACCGTTAAACAAATAACTGAATAAAAAAACGGTACTTTTATCTCTAAATCTGCCGAGGCATATTTCGAGAATAGCTGTCAAGGGGCTTACGATTATGAATTTCCCGAAATAGATGAATGTTGGGCGCGTCTCGGGGCGGGCGGCGGCGCCGGGCGCAGCGGCACGTGGCGGGCGACGGCGGTAGGGGTGTGACCTACTTTCCCGTGTGTCGGTGACCGCGACCGACCTTCGGGCTTGCACCGATCGAATGAACCGTCGCGATTATCCGCCCCGAAATATAAGAATTGCGTGTTGCGTAATATACTTTATTGTTGTCTGTCTAGCGCGCTCGAGGATTGCTACAGTACCCTTGCTTAGTTGCTTCCTCATTGCTGAATACATTACTAACAGAAGCATTTCTGCAGTATTTTTAGAAAACTTTTCGATAAATGACTGCGCCCTAGGAAAATACAAGATCATCATGGAACAATAGCGCCTGTTAAGAAATTTGTCTTTTGCGTCTTACCTAAAGTGCGATGTAGCTATTTGAAACCACTCTAATTACTATATAGAGATAGTTGAGTAGCGAGTAGCAAATCAGAACGGGACACTTGTCTAGGCACAGTAGGTACAAAGAACCTCCACGGTCGGGCATTGCATCACGCGGCTAGAAAGATCGGTCCCCACCAATGATGTGGCAAAGGACGCGGAGTGAAATAGAGATCGTCCTCGAAGCGAGAGCGGTGCACGCGTTGCACTAGTCATTGTGCGGTTGCAGTTCGCACGCACGGCCGCTTGAGTGACCTAATAGCGCTGGAGGGAGGGACCGGGAAGGCGGGGAGCGGCGCCGCTCGTGCGGTAGGTCGGGCTCACTGCGAGCGCCCGCCGCCCGCCGTCGCACCGCCGACACTGAAAAACTTTCTTCGCGACTTTTCCCCGTGTAAACAAAACCGCGCAAAAATTGCGCCCGCGCGTCTCGCCGCGACGCCTTCCACGCCGGTTACAAATGTCGTTGATAGCCGAATTTAATTATCCCTTAAACAAACTCATTAATATAGTTTATCAGTTACCCATTCGGGAATTGGCAATTTTATCTTGGTGGACAATTATGTGATCAAAAAGAGCTAATTTCTGCAAGTCATTGGACTGTTGACTGTGTTTGCGATGTAAGCGGAGACTTGTGCGAGGGTAACGACTACGCCTATGGATTTAGTAATAAAAAGTCGGTAAAGTTTCTGTTTTATTGGTATAGACTGATTTACCATCGTTTATAATTTAAACAAATAGTCAGCAGCTAGAATCAATTGTGTTTTTGCAGTTACATCTTCTACTTTTTATTTATGCTTATTTTTACCAAATCTAAGTGTAACATTTTATTCCATGATACCTACATATTTATAATGTTGTTTTTGATAGTATAGTACTAATTCAGTTTAAACTTAACTAGCATCGAAGTGAAAGCAATAATATGATCAATTTGAAAAATTTGGTTTTAAAAATATTCCTCGAACAAAAGGTTACAATTTATACTTAAATTTATGATTAAATACAGTCATAACAATTATATTTTACGTATAAATATAACACACGAATTTAATTAATGCAACAATTGGTCTAAATGAAAATATACTTATTCCGAGAGCCCTTTGTGTATCAGTACGGAGCGCAGGCGCAACGCTTCCGGGCTTAGCATCTGCGCGCGCGCTGCTTTCACTTTCACCGTGCAGACCGAGCCGTATCTCGACTCTGAACCACAAGTATACCTACGCTCCTTACTGGATAGTAATATTCAATTTTTATATTTCATCTGACCAAAGTTCGTACATATGATTAGCTTCTATGGGACAAAGAGAGTCATTCTATATCGTATTTTTGAAGCCTAATAATCATCCATAGATATAATAGATCAAGTAGTTTTCTATGCGGCCGGGGCCGGCACGGCGCGGCGCTCACATCGTGATTCGTGACGCAACCGGCTAATCTAGTCGGCGGCGTCGGGAAGTGCAGTGTCGCGTCCCTGCGTCGCTCCCCCCGCGTTCCAACTACGATCACGTTGTGCGGTCGTTGACATTTCACCTAGTTTCTATTTGTCGCTTCTGAAAAGTCCACGGTGCTCTTTTTTTTCACTTTCATCCACGAGGTCGCCTGTCTCTTTTATTAACTGCGCTCTGAATGCCCACAGGCGAGTCGGCCGCCGACACGAGCACGTCGTCGCCGGATCCAGGGCCCCCGTCACCGCGCATGGCCGAGGCCGGGTGCAGCACGCCGCCGCACCCGCCGCCCGTGTTTGACGGTGGCGGCTCCCCTTCGCCCTCGCCGGCCTGTCATCCTACTGTCATCCGCTCTGCGCCACCTTACTCTGTCATCAAGTTCGAGGGGGCGGCTGTCAAGCTGGAGAGCTCCCAGGCACCGAAGCATGATGCGACTCCATCTTGCCAGGTCTCCTCTGTGAAGCTAGAGGGTACGCAGCAGGAACCGCCGCAGCTGTATCGCCCACGCACTATTGCGCCCCCGCCCCCCAGCCCGCACTCGTCGCTCGCGCCGGGGCCCTGGCCACCTGCTGCCTGTATCAATGGCGTTAAGCCGGAGCTTATAGGCGGACATTTCCCACCGCAACCTCATGATCCTAAGCCTGGAGCTCGAGGATCTACACAATGGCGAGGTGCGCCCGCCGTCATTATGGGTGAATCTGGTGGTGTAAGGACGATGTTCTGGACGCTTCCAGCGCCTTCTTCAGGGGGTGAACCTGCGGCAAGCGCGTCACATACACCAACACCGCCCACTCCTGACCCGGCTACGTGTAGCGAGGAATCGGCCGCACGATTGCTGCTCAATCTAGGAGAAATGAGACGACCCCGGGGGCCTCCGTTAAACATGGAGCTTCTTTGGGCAGGCGACCAGTCCCAGTTACAACTTCATGCTTTAAACTTAAGTGCAGCAGCAGGAAGCGTAGCGAGTACGTCACCGGTCGCTGGAGCCAGCTCCCTGACGCTTGCGAGGCCCGAACTCCGTGCATATGCTCCTGAGACTGAACGAGATGAAGATGAACAACCTATGATTTGTATGATTTGTGAAGACAAAGCGACAGGTCTACATTATGGTATTATCACATGCGAGGGATGTAAAGGGTTTTTTAAAAGAACTGTGCAGAATCGGCGCGTATACACGTGCGTTGCTGATGGTGGCTGTGAAATCACAAAAGCACAAAGGAATAGATGCCAGTACTGTAGATTCAAAAAATGCATCGAACAAGGAATGGTATTACAAGGTATGTATAATCCACTTACACTTCATACTTGCTACACATTTTAAAATTATTTCATTTGATTTACTTTGCCATATAGCTGTACGAGAAGACCGAATGCCAGGTGGAAGAAATAGCGGAGCTGTCTACAACTTGTACAAGGTGAAATACAGAAAGCATAAGAAGGCTAATAAGGCGGCAACGACGACGAGTCGAGCGTCTCCACCTTCCCACCAAAAACCCAAGGAGCCGTTACCGCCCCTCCCACCGCACTTCAACGGCACAATACTTAAGACTGCTCTCACCAATCCTAGCGAGGTTAATATTAATTAACATTTACCTTTGTATAAACATAGACCTTGAACAGCTTATCATAATGGTCTTCTTGCAGGTGCTTCATTTAAGGGCGCGGCTAGAAAGCGCTGTGTCTTCGTCAAGGGACCGAGCTGTTACTCTAGATAGGGCGTTGCATATGATCCGAGCCCTCATAGACTGTGACGCAATGGAGGACATTGCAACCGTACGACATTTACCTGATCTCCTTCATGACACATCGGAAATAGGAGATAAGCTCTGCAAGATTGGGGACTCCATTGTACACAAAATGGTTGCATGGACGAAGAAACTACCTTTCATCATGGAAATACCCATGGAGATACACTCGAAGCTCTTGATGGAGAAATGGCACGAGATCTCAGTCCTGACGACGGCGGCGTACCAAGCGATGCACGGGAAGCACGCGCACTCGCCGCAATCGTCTGACCACGAGCAGGACTTTATGCAAGAGGTAAGTGTTAATTATCTGCAATCTAATCAAGATTATTGAGTTATGAAACGGAAAGTAATTAAGAAATATTTTCCACACTTCTCGTTAACAAGCCCTAGATCTGGTATTCGAGATCACTCAGTTCACATTTACTCCATAGACTTCCGCCACATGCGCTGGAGTGCAGTTACGTGATATGCACCGGCGCTTGCGCAACCCGGTAGAAAGTCGCCGACTGGCAAAGAACTAGCTGCACTCGGACGCTTGCACACTCGCATAACCATCTATATTAGAATCGTAGAATAATGCAAAGCAACAAACAGCGAGCGTTTCTATTGTCGTTGAATTTATCGAATGGATATGTAAATTTTTTTATGATAAAGTGCACGTGGAAATTACAAAGGTTGAAGACCTTAAGAATGGATATGAAAGTTAATTGCGCAACATTTTAGTATCCAATTAATATAATATTACCATGTGAATGGTTAATATTCTATATAAAATAACTATGACTGTAGAAATAAAACATAACTAATGGGCACGACCGCGGTCCGAGAATCGCAGGGATTACATAAATGTAATATAGCGCTGAGGTAATATAATAGCGGTAGTTACATAGGGAGTATTTTTCATTGTCTAGAGCATTTCCTTTTTATTGCTTACATACATGCATTATGTAAATAGAAACACGTACTGACAATTAGATTACGATATGTGAGATTATGTTCCATTCTCCAAGTAACATAGCATTCAGAAACATAGTTCTTGGGATTGAAAAACAAAATATACTATGTTGAAATAATTAACGTTTGTTATTTTCTGCATAAAATTATTATTAACAAGGCTATATTTCTTAACCTCTGTCATCGGTTCTAGGTAAACGCAAATCTGCGAACGCTGCAAAACTGTCTAACATCACTGATGGGCCGACCGATAACGCTAGAACAGCTGAGGTTGGACGTGGGCTTGGTCGTAGAGAAGATGACGCAGATCACCTGCGTCTTCCGCCGCATCCAGCTAAAAATGGAGGAGTACGTCTGTCTGAAGGTCTACATACTCTTGAATCAAGGTAAGTTCCAATTTCTTTCTTTGACACTGTTAGAGCTGCCGTGTTAGAACCGGTCTGTGCTGGATGTTTTTTTAAGCGATTTAGTTTTATACAAATGATGTTCAAGGCTCGCTGAAATCGTATCGGTATGATGATACGGGTATCTAATGAATTATTATTAATAATTTAATTTATAAAACAAGTAACAAGCACTAATTTCTCATGAGAGGTATGACCGGGAAATAGGTTTCACGCAAAACAATGTAAGTAAAAAAAAAAACTTCGAATGATGTAAATAATAAAACATTTCTATACATTTACCTTATAATAAATTAATTGCGTGCTTGAGCGTAACTACCTTGCTATTTCTATTGTTGAGTAAAAAGGGAGCAAACTAAGACAATGAGTGAAGAAATCATAAAAGAAAAGTGTTTTCATTGATAAGGCTTTTAAGCTTCGACTTGTTAATGCGATATTTTTGTATAGAAATTGTTTTTTTTCCATTGACGTCAATTTTGGAATCTTCCGATTTAAATTGTGTTAATTGGTAATGGATAACCTCTCACCAAGTCACCACAGGGCAACTGGCGGATTATTTAGGCTACGCCAACAGAGCCGCGTCCATTTCCTTGTTTTCGAAACCGCTGATGAGCGCGTGTTTTTAGACTAATTGAGACCTACCACAGATATATCTTTGAACTAGAATATTTTTTGTCGTTACGAATTATAGTTGCACTACGCTTTAAATTCATGCGTTTTTCATACAACTGTTCAATTTGAATTAATTTGTTTTTAAATTAATTATAATTAAATTTAAAAAATATTAATTGTTTTAATGGGGAGTCTTTGACGGTATAGTGGGACGTAATCAATCGGAATTGTTAAGGTAATTTCAGTATCGTAACGTCTAAATGGTGGTTTTTATTTCACGTGGCAATTTGTACGGTAAAGCTTATAGACTGATTGAAAGGGATATTTAAATTTACACAATGTAATAGCTGCTATTGCCTTTAACACGAAAGCTCATACGTATCGGAATATCCAATAAGAAATTTTATTAATAAATGAGCCGCTAGTAAAAAACTAATAAACATCTAAACAACAACTATATACGAACCCTTTGATGTAAATTGAATTATATCACATGCACATAAGGTCAGTCTTAAACAAATTTCCTGAACGCAGCATGGAGTGGACTCCATTACTGCAGTCAACGCACGAAGTAATCTAGTTAGTGTAGTCCTAGGGTACATCGGCCTGGCATGTAGGTCAACTGACCTACAACAACATCATAGGATGCCTAGGTTACGTAACATAGTTATGTTAGTTTACTTGACTCATAGAACCTACTTTTCTGTGAAGCTGCTAGGCTATGATCTGATTAAATATTCTTTGCCTACTAAACTAATGACCAAGAAAATGAAATAACATTTATTGCTCTTACTAATTAGCGAATTTATTTATTTTTTTGGCAATCGGTATACAAACATGTTTTTTAAAGTCTCTATTTGGCATTATTTTTATAGGAGTTCTATATGTTTTTATAGTATCTTTAATGATTATTTTCTATTATTTAATTAAAGCTATCTAAAATTGTCGAGTTCTCTCTACAAATACACACAATTAAAAAAAACGTGTTTTTTTTTTTTGTTTTTTTTTATACCACTAAGGTGGCAAACAAGCATACGGCCCGCCTGATGGTAAGCGGTTACCGCAGCCTATGGACGCCTGCAACACCAGGGGCATCACTCGCGCGTTGCCGACCCTTCAAAAATCTCTTCACACCCTTCTTGAAGAACCCCATGCTGTACTCCTTTGGGAAAACCACGGCGGGGAGTTAATTCCACAGTTTAATTGTGCGCGGGAGGAAGCTGTTTTGGAACCGCGCAGTTCGGGACCATTTTGGTTCCAACGTGTGGGGATGAATTCCCCGCCGGTGGCGAGAAGTGCGATGGTAAAATGTTTGTTCGTCATCAGATATGTAGATTATATTGTGAAATTTATCATACAAATACAACACGAAGTAGATATAAAATAAACAACTTAATATACATTTCTAAGTACTAAATACATACAATGTACCATAGAGGCATAGTTTTCCTCCTCGAGTAGGTAGACCTACTAGAGTTACGGAGGAATAGTAGTTCAGAGAACTCTTGTATTATTACTCGTATGAATATTATAACTAAAATTATGTGTCTATTTAAATAATGTAATGGTACACCATAACAGTTTTAAAGGGATTAAATCAAATAAATGTCTTGCTATAACTAAACAAGAATAAACCTATTTTGAATTCTAAAATAATTTAAATAACACGGCATATTCTAATTAGTAGTGCGATTGTGTGCGGTAATGGTGAGGAGAGTCGATAGACGAACGATGCAAGTGTGCCTGCTAATACTATTATGATTTATGATACATGTAACCCAGTTGCGACTGCGAGTAGTTGCGAAATCGATTAGAATCGACTCCGGGACGTTTGAATAACAATTTCACTGGTACTCTAACATCTAAAGAAAGTGGAACTTGCCTATACATTGTATAGGTAAGATTTATTATAAATCTTTTAATTCGAATGATAAACTTCGGCCGACAATTTCAATTTGAAAAAAATGCCGATGTCATACATTAAAAAAAATAAAAAAAGGCGATGTCATACATTAAAAAAATACATACCAACGAACATAGAATCTGTATTTTTTTTTAGTCGGTTAACAAGGTGTTTTTTATATACTGTTATCTTTTTCATCGTTATTTTAATTGAATCTAAGATAGGATGATAAGTATAGTTATGCTGAGAAATATGTATTTTTTGGCACCTGTGCGTGGATCTATGTTTTTCACATACGCATGCTTTGTCCCATAAACATAGTTGGTATTCGCCCTAGTACTAGGCATTTATTTATTATCGAATTCTACACAAAAATTGCCACAAGAAATTTTCATTACAGCAAACCATGTAAATTATTTGCTTTCATAAAAAGTATGTTAGAGTCATCCATCAAGCATCATGCACAGTGTTTCCACTTGCATTATACATATGCAGGTGAATTTTAATGAGCACTTTCATTTTTAAACCTTTGTCAACAGTTGCATAGTAAAGCGCGGTGAATAGTGCATGTGCCATAGTGTATGTAGGTAGGGAAACTATGACATCCTGCGTTATCGTACCATTAAGTAGGTCGCACGCTCTAACGCTATGTTTGAAAATTATTTTCTCTGCGCGGGCTGTTTACGTACTACTCTTCGATAAAATAAAATACGCGCGTTACTTATGTAGAAAGGTACTCCCCGAGTTAGAACGAAAGTACCTTTACATTTTATTCAAAGATTTATTTTGAGCCAAGTTGTACATGTGCTCCATGCCATAAATGGAAAACGGTATAAGTGGGTTATTCAGTTGGTTAACGGCTGTTTAAAAGGACAATGAAAACAAATGTGTTTATTTATGAAATAAATGAATAACGATTAATGAATTTAACCATATTGAAGAATTCTGAAACCATCTTGCAATTTCTCCAGTTGCTATTTAAAGCGCTGCCCCGTTTTTTCTTCCAAGTCAATGATTAATCCTGAAGACATTTACAATACTGTCACCCCTTATAATGTAAAGATCTAGCCAGAAACCAGTATTAGACTAATTGAAATGTGAAAGCAAGCTAGACATAACTTCTTGGAAGCATGATCAAAGGTACAGTCGCCGTTACATAAGATTATCTGTTTAAGGCCAATCTAGGTTTATGTCGACGAACATGTATCTTTACAACCAGCACGATAGAACATATAACTAATATTAGTATAGAATACTTCAGTTTCAATTCCTAGTGGATAAACAACTATCAGACAGAATTACACATTGTTATTGTTGAAGACATATGCGAGACTGGATCGAATATAGTTATTGGTGTAAATTTATCACACTGAATTAGAAGTACAGATACTTTAAAAGATTGTATGACCATTTACTTAAATAGAAATATAATAAAAATTTCAGGTTTTTATGTTTATTCGCAAATTCAAAATAATCTTTATTTGATTAACCTTTATACAAATTAATTGATTTTACTAGACTTTACAAATAAGTAGTTTCAAATGGTCCGAATCTCTCCACCCTCTATGTCCGTCGAAATTTGAACATATTTTAGTTTTGTATTTTCGATATGAGTTTACAAATTGTTTGCAACGATGATAAAAGTGCTGCAATTCCAATATAATGTCAGCCCAAAGTATACAGAGACTATATGAAAATAAATGGCGTCATCGTATTTCGAGCCCTGTAGAAGTCCGTGCAGGTACTCTCCTTCGTAATTAGCGATACTTTCACCTTTCCCGAAAGTGTAGTGCAGTGAGCCAAGCCAGTGTGATTGATGGCGACTGAGGCGATCAGCACAAGTGCAGAGCACGGTGAAATGGAAAGCGCTTACACAACAACCATTGCGCCCGCGCAGCCCGGCGCCGCGTCGGTAACAGTATTTTATAGTAATCTGGTTTTTTTATCGTATTTAGCCAGACAGTAGTTTTTGAAAGGAATTAAGGCAAATGAAATGTTTTTTAATGAAATTATATATTCATTATAAATTCGATCGAATATTTTAAGAAGACTTACATCATGAATACCTAATAATATTTCCAGCAATTTTCCATTAAATGCGATTCCTTAATACCCTCATTCGTAATTCAATAATAAATAGATCAATAGGAAAAATCCTTGTTTATTTACTTGATTTGTAGCCGCTTACTTAACGGCACATTGCGTATATAATAACGCAGAGATAGTTACGTCAGTGAGAACGGGATGACAGCATTTCACTCTCGCGGCGCGGGCGCGGCGGAAAGCGCAACGCGGAAGGCAAACTTTCTCTTTTGCGCAGCGCAGGGAGCGACGGCTCAACCGTGAACACCGCGCCTCTTGCGCACCTATTTATGTAACTAACTGTACACGCACGGCTAGGACGCCCTAATTTATCGACATCCAAAGGTACCTAATATAGGTAGTAAGTTAATGCATACAATTTACGCACAATTCCGATAATGCATTAATCAACATAACTCCATATTGTTTAGTAAAACAAACTAGTATCAATTAAAATGCAATTATTTGCAATAAAACAGAACACAAATAAAAACGGTAGAACGTACAAACAACAGCATCGTGGAAAAGCGCGCGCTAGAGCGAGACGGAGATAGTGAGTGAGGACGCGAGCGAGCTCGTGCGGAGGTCAACGGCAAGCCGCGGTCGTTGCCCCGCTATCGGAGTGACCTACTGAGCGCGTGACGTCATCGCCGCACCGCGCGCTAAATGGCATTGGTTAACCGCTGCCGCGTAGCGCCATCTAGAGGCGAGTAGATAACACGGCGGAGCCGGCACCGTATATGACTCTAATCAATACGAACCAAATGCCAAGTGCCATCGTTCTCATAGTATAGTTCATTATTTATTAACACTATGTAGTTACGTACGTACTTGTTGCAGTCTTGTTTATATAATTTGAAAGGAAAACTCTATGTATGTGTTATTTGTCAATTCATACATGACAGTCTTATTCACTTTTTTTTCCTCAAAAGAAGCCGTGAAAGATCAAAATCTCTATCCCCTAGTGACGGAAAGGTAGAGTTATCGTAGCCGATGTTTTGTACGAATAGATTGCTCAGTGGTGTAAGATTATAGTGGTGTATAATCGTGATGTTTGTTGATTGTATCGTGTCTATTCCAGAAGTAGAGCTGGAGGGCATCCAGGACCGGTACGTGCAGGTGCTGCGCAGCTACCTGGAGCACGTCACGCCGCACCACCCGGGACGGCTGCAGGAACTGTTCGCCAGGATACCTGAAGTAAGGCTTGCTTTATCATGTATTATTTATTTCCTCACTGAACAGTACATAGCACATTTTATGTATTTCAATAAACTACCCAACATTTATATACATGAAGGGTTAACACAACATGAGTAGTATTTAACGGACAAGTTGTAGATCCAGAGCATAATATCGTGGCAGGTTTCCTTATTCATTCTATCTTACCACTAGGTTTATAGAACTCCCACTTTTGATTTGATGTTTTGCCTGTCTAAACAGTTAACGTAATGGTTTGCGTGGTTGCAGATCCAGGCGGCGGCGAACCTGCTCCTGGAGAGCAAGATGTTCTACGTGCCGTTCGTGCTGAACTCAGCGGAGATCAGATAGTACATGGCGCAGCAGGGCGTCTAGTTCTCGATGTACGAGCGACAGACGGCCCGCACGCGCCGCCAAATCGTCTTATGATCGCCGCCCGCCTTGGCCGACCACCCCGCACAACACCCGTACAAATGTTCCTAGCCGCGCCGCGCCGCGCCGCCCGCGCCGTCCGCGCCGTCCGCGCCGCTAGCTCGCACCGGGCCCCAGAACAGTGCGGTACTTTATACCTTTGTTGAGTCGATGAGTGTATTCGTTTTTTGTTTAGTAGAGGAATTAAAACGTCCCAATTGACAGACTGATTTATTATAAAATATAGCTCTAATTTAAGGTACCAGGGACTTGAATGCGTGTTTTATACGTGGTAGTGTATACTACTTAGTGTTTAAATAGAATAAAATATCTATATTATTATGTTACTATTTAAATTAAAATGTGTCAGTCGGAGAATCGCATAATATATTAATTGTGTAAATACAGATTAGTTTACAACATAGGATTAAGATGTTGTTTCACACAGATTTGTTTCTTGTAAATGAAATATTGCTGTTTTAGTTTGCATTTTATATTGTCTAGGATTAACCAGTTGAATAATCGCTGGGTGTGTAATATTGAAATGTTTTAATATAATTTTATATGACTTGTTCGTACATTTTAATGTAAGTAGCACTAAGTACCTACTCTCAGTGTTTACCAAGACTGCTTGTATACAACTCTACTGTTTATACACTAACATGGGGTGCGCAGCCTCGCGCACCGTTCTTGTAGTCACAATTTATGCATTTTTATTGCCAATATTTCGCATAACTGTGCAAACGTATCGTTCCACTTCCCCTGATTCTGGTCTAACTAGATGTAAGTAATAGTAAGCCGTAGCACGTAGCGCGTAGCACGTAGCACACAGCGGCGCTACGGGACGCGCTAAGCTGCTCGTTCAATTTTCGTAGTAGACCTGCAGAGACTCTCTTCGTCAGTCGTCGAAATATTTTACGTCTACACTCTACAGTCCATTTCTAATTTTCAAATATGTAATGTAACTTAAAAGCGGTTACAAAATTTATTTGCGATTTAATAACGTATCGTGATTATGTTGTGAACGTAGCTCGAGAGCGTAGAACGTTTATGCTGTTGCGTTGTTCACAATCTATGATTGGCGTTATTTTGGGAACACATATAAAGTTCGTAACCATAACAAAGATATATATATACAATATATGTATATGTGCTTTTTGCGTCATTACTTTGCTTCCTGCGACATTTTCAAATCTATTTATGCTCAACGACACAGAATTTGTTTGGATGATCAATTACCTAATAAACATTGTTCATCAATGTTGTTATAACTTCACCGAACTATTATTTTACCCGGTTTTCTTCTATGAATCTTTATAGGAAGCAACCCCGTGAAACATTTGCCATCATTTCATTCATTTAATTGTGACCTCATCTCATCACCCATAGCATTCCTTCGTACATAAAAACATTTACTAATAAATAGGGTTAATACTTAACCAAGGCTAACTAGACTTTAGATATTACTAGACTTCAGTTTCATCACTCTCAATCTCAATCTCAGTCTCCTTTTCGTTACTCAGCATCATAGTTATGACCAACGTTCTCACTCGCAATTAACATTTCATTCGTCACTAATAAACTAATAACTCGTAAAATAGTCATTTAACAATTTAGATATAAAATACATATATAAAAAATATCATAAATTCACCAAAAAAATCATAACTAATTATTTAAAAGACTTAACACTAACTGTCAGATATCACTGCCTTTCACCATAATAACTAATTGACGTTAAAGTTATAATAACTCTTGTATTAATCGTTAATGTTACATTATTGTAATAAACGTTCCAGCAACGGTGAACAGTTACCACTAGTTGTAGGAGGCGATGTTTGCCGCTTTAATTAAGTAATTACAACCAAAAAGTTCGTTCTAAGGACTTAGGTTCTAGTTAATATTATTATATGCCTTAGTCGCGTTATCACGCGTGTTGTCGGTACTTGGCTTCACTCCGTTTCAATTCAATAATCATAATATTAAAGACACAGCTCACATAACCTTCGATACGGCATAGCCCAACTTCAATAATGTCCATTGTTTTTAACTATATAAATGAAAATAACTTGGACACTGTAGAAGTGAGGTTATTTGTAATAGAACCTGTTGATGAACAATCAATTCATAAAAAAGTAAAAGATATTTTAATGATTAGATATTCCTGTTACCTGAATGAGCGACACACGTCCGTTCCTCGTCGTGTTACCATTAGTTAAGTTTTAGCGGTTATATGTGTTTGTACATTGTAGTTAGTGCGGATACAACCAGTTACGATACTGCCATCAAATGCCTAAATAACTTTCTTTTTAATAATGTGTTTTAATTTACGTACGCTTAATTAAGTTTTTGACATCGTCGGTGAAATTATTAGTTAATTGTGATAGTACAGTAATCTGTTAGAGTATCGGGACACCACACGTTCCACGCGTTGCCTCGGCGCGACGCATGCTATTCGGTCTCATTACGTGAATTATTTACGGCAATTGGGTAACTATATTAATTTATTCATTATTTCTCGTATTCTAACTTAATTATAAATAATTAGTTCATAAAATACACCATCAGAACGACGGTGTTAATCTAAAGTCTGAGGTAAAGATGCCTTTGTAGATTTTAAACGTGTAATGACGAAAATCGTAAATGTAACTCTAATCGCAAATCGTGCATCGTTCTACTAATAATGTATGTAACTGTAATGTATGTAAGTACTATAATATTGACACTTATTTTGTTAGTAGCATAGCATATTGTTAAGGCGAAACTAACGGCAGTGTATCAAAAATGGGAATTAGTTTTTGTAAGAATGTTATTGGCGTTGTACAAAGGATAGTATTGTTAGTAATAAACGAGGAAATTGGCGCATTACTGGTGAGTACCTAATTAGCATAATACACGGTGAGCCCAGAGGCTATACATTGATAATGTAAATACAAATAGGTGGCCACTCGCTTTTTGTTGCACATCTGAATCGTTCGCACTCGTGGGCAAGGCTTCTCTCCGCTTCGTATTCATTTACTACAAAACCTCTAGTATTCTTAATAAAACTTTTGGATATAACAACGACTGACCGGAAAATTAATAATAATTATAAAATGATTTGCTTTCGCTTGCTGTTTGATTTTAATGTATTTTCATTAATATGAGCCGACGAACATGCCGCGGCCGAAACTGACTTCGCAGTTACTCGTGCCTCGAATAGAATGTTGTAAAGTATTACAAGACTGCCTACTTGATCCGCAACTTGGTTACCAAATTCGATGAGAAACTAGAGAACACACAGGCACGAGTTATTTAACAAGTCGGTTCGTAGATAATACTGCGAAAATATTTTGACTGATATAGTAATGTAAACATAATACATGTTAATATATTTATAAGAGTGTAACAAAAACTTAATGCATTTCACAATTTCTTTAAAGTCCATAAGAGAATAATTTATTACATCTAAGATATTGTGACGAAATATTTTCACATTCATAGCGTAAGGTTTGTTGTGTATAAAAATAATTAGTGTTTCAAATAATTCGGGTAAAATGAAGGGTGGATTAAAATTTTGTGTACATTAGACATTGTATTAAAGTAGTTATGAGACGAGTGTAACGCCCCGTAAGAGAATATTATATATTTGAAAAAGTTGAGTGTTTATTGTATTGTATTGTATGTAATTACATGTCACAGATTGATATTTGAACTCTATGTACACTGTAGATAGACTGTTCTACGAGTTATTTCATATTTTATTCAATACAGTAATGCATTCTGTTACGGTTACATTAAAACAAACACGTTTCGCTTGTTGTACTGATTTTTATGTCTACATTTTAGATTCACTTTATTTCAAACGAAAGTTGAGTACTGTTAAAACATTTTTTTTACGTTATCACTTGCATTGTCACTGAAAGTGCCTCAGATTCATTCACCCTTAGATACGCAATACGCTAAATGACTCCGAAATTGTGTTAAAATTATTTAAGAGTTCATGTGGTTGAGTGTGCTGTATTTCACGTATTTAGTTGGGCTCGCTCAATATAAAGACTTATCGCTTTCAGAACTAGCATACTATTTAGTATTATCGATACTTTAGGGTTCTATGTTTATACGTAGCAAATCACATTAGTTGCTGATTGCTGTACCGTTCTCGATGGATCAAAGGCTGTTGTTATAATTCGACCAAGTTAAGGTAAACAGTGACTGTTAGTGGTACTCTGGAGTAGTACGGAGTGTCTCTTGTCTGTCTCGTTCGAGTGGTGCGCCGGATGTTAGTCAATCGAATGTGTACTGGTTTGCCAAGAGAAGTTACCTACAGTTGTGTTTAGTTAGCGATGCATAACGTGTTTGTACTTTAATTTGTTTTTTAGTTGTACTCTTGGAAATCAATGGTTAATAATTTAAGAAAATAAAATGTATGTGAAATAACTCTGCTAATTTTATTTCTTATCTTATAAATACATATTATATTAAATTATTATTATGTGTGATAAATCACTACCACACAGAAGCATTACATACATTATATGTTTCATGATAACATGACATAACGATGTGCAAAAATACTGTCCAGACTCGCAAAACACAAACAAATTGCGCTAGACCCCTTGAAAAAGTTATGAACCTCATAACAGTTTAATTCGCTCGTATAAATTAATTTATGGTCAATATATTATTTTCGATTTGTAATGTAATCAAAGAAAAGAAAAATATATTACAGCGCCATCTGTTGACTAATAGCCACGCCGAATAGCAGAGTAGATAATACTGCGTACAAACTACAAAGCGTACAAGTTATGAAACCGAACCCAGCCAAGCAATCCAAGAGAATACAACCGCCAGCAATATTGGGTCGGTTTTTTATTTATATCAATATAATTTTTATTTCATACCTGTTTAATGTAATACCAGTATAATATCTACTCTGAGTTGAGGTAGTACTTGTATCTAAACACAAGGAACGGTGAGAATTTTAGTAAATCATAGACTCAAAATTCTTCTTGCTTTATGGATATGTCTCTGGCGTATACTCTGTGGTGGCGTAGGTCTATGGTCAATTTAAATAATATGACACTGACAGCTTCTTCGTGTCATTCAAACAAAATTTCTTGTCACCGCACCGCTGTGCCACATGTTATCGTACATTTTATTGTAATTTTACATAAATTTAAAGGAAAGAAAAGCAAACTTACAAAATGGTGAGTGTCTTGATGCGATTTTTAATTCAATATACAGACGGATGTGTAAAAGTCCAAGCCTTTTTCCTATAAAATAATCAAAAACATTTATTGTTAGGCTTGTTGGTAAAATGGGTTTTTATTTCAGAAACCCCTTATGCTGCAAGGGCATGAACGTGCCATTACACAGATCAAATATAACCGCGAGGGTGACTTGCTGTTCTCTGCGGCGAAGGACTCAAAGCCAAATGTTTGGTGGTCCTTAAACGGTGAACGCCTTGGTACTTTTAACGGCCATGGTGGTGTAGTGTGGTGCTTGGACGTCGACTGGCAAACCATCAACCTAATAACTGGCGGCGGAGACAGTTCCTGCAGGTCGGTACATATTTTTTCATAACAATGTTTGATCACCCACTATCCTTTAATCAACATCTTTTCCGTAGCTGTCAAGCACCTTCTGCCTGCATAGAAAGCAGTAACCTAAAATGTATATTTATAAACCATTATTTACTGCTAGCCTATCCTACAACAACGAATAATAATGTTTACTCATCACTGTGTTGTGTAGTTCAAACTGATTCATAAATACTTTTAATAATACCTAGCATGATATTATCTATCTATTATTGTCATGGATTCATTCATCATGCCCCTGCCCTTGTCCCTTATCAATTGTTTGAGATTGCACATGCATTCTTTGACATTTTCATATACCAGTGGGCTTATTTTATGTGTTGGTTGCAAAGATTCCAACATTATTTTGATGCAGCACCAATTAAAAAAAAATGTTTGTATTAGTAACTGATGTCATATTTTTTATGCTTATTTTTCTAAAATGACTAAGGTCATTTCACACACTTTGTTTCTGTCATAAGGAGCTTATAAAATGGTCTGATAAATTAACTTTTCCTTATTAACACTATTCACAGATTATGGGACCTGGAAACAGGCAAGAATATAGCTACAATAAAGACAAACTCTTCAGTGAGGACCTGCAACTTCAGCTTCAGTTCATACCAGGCTGCATACACCACTGACAAAGCCATGGGTCATCCTTGTGAGGTATGTAATCTAATCATTATATTAAATTTGATGAAATTGTTGATTTTGTGTTAGTAACCTGACTGTATATAATATAATACTGTGCTAGGTTTGAGTCCAACCAAACAACTGAACATTTGATGACATTGTTGATTTTGTGTTAGTAACCTGACTGTATATAATATAATACTGTGCTAGGTTTGAGTCCAACCAAACAACTGAACATTTGTATGTTATACATATGTGAATTATGAGGGGGTGTGTCGGGAAGTTTTAAATAATTAGTCTTTTATAACCAGAATACACTTTTACTATCTTATACTATATACTTTTACTTTATTATAAACAAAATTTAGAATAATTAATTATGGGCATCCACACATCACACCAATGTCAGGGACATCCCAGCGTGGGATCACAAATATGGATTTTTGTTTGTATGTATTAAGTGCTTACAAAACAATGTTTTGTAACTTGTCTGGTACTCATAGTAATTATAATTTGTTAGAATATCTGTCATAATGACACATATTCTCGGAGAATTTCAAGTTTACTATTACTATGGTTCAAAAGATGAATGGAGGCCCTTTTAAACAGTTGAAAACAACAGACAACCACTCCAACAGCTTAGGCTTTTGTAAAAGGGTCCATTACAGATATAAAACCTAGGTAGGTAATAAAAAATACATATCTGAAAGTAATATTTATATCTTTTTACAGGTATCTGTTATTGACACAAGAACCGTTGATGATACCATCTCAAGTCAGGCTCCTATCCTGAAGTGGGAGATCACAGACTCCAAGGTCACATCCATGGTGTGGGGCAGCCTGGACGAGACTCTTATCACTGGCCATGAGGCTGGAGACCTCATTCAGTGGGATCTCAGGGTAAATAAAACCTTAACTTTTTATATGATTAGGAACTAATTTGAACAAACTTACATGTAGATAGATTATTGCTCATCCTATGCATCACTAATAAGGAAAATTATATATTAAGGTTTGGTTGATATTACTACTTCTATAGGCTTCCTTAATACTATACGGATATAATAGAGGACACTGCCATTTGTTTGATATGGGTAACTGTATTTTGTTGCCTATTTTGTAGTTTTATTACTTTGGCATATCTTTTATCAAATGGTGATGCATGATCTAGATATATAGAATATAGATATAGGGAGGAAAAGTATATCTATAACTATCTACATCTTTATACTAAGAAACATATTATATCATCCATCTGAGATTTTATCATTGGTGCTAATTGTAAGCAAGGATATTTTACTACAATTTTCACAGTAATAGAGTTTTATACTTGTACTATATGCAATATGATGGCCCAAATGTAAATAATCATTTAATTTCCAGACTGGCAAGAAGGTGCAGTCTATCAAAGAGCATACCCACCAAATCAACGACATGCAACTGTCCCGCGATGGCACCATGTTCATCACAGCCTCCAAGGATCAAACCGCTAAGTTGTTTGACACCAGCTCCTTGGAACTTCTCAAGGAGTACAAAACCGAGCGGCCTGTCAACTCTGCCGCCCTCAGTCCAATCCTCGACCATGTTGTCCTAGGAGGTGGTCAAGATGCTATGGAGGTAACCACTACTTCAACAAGGCAGGGTAAGTTCGATGCACGATTCTTCCATTTGGTGTTTGAAGAAGAGTTTGGAAGAGTCAAGGGTCACTTCGGTCCCATCAACAGTCTGGCTTTCCACCCTGATGGCAAGAGTTATGCTTCAGGAGGCGAAGATGGTTATGTGCGTGTACAGAGCTTCGACCAATCTTACTTCGATTACACTTTTGATTACAACAGGGATTAAAAGGATTGTATTACCAACTTTATGAATAAATATAATAAATGTTTACATCTAGTTGATGTTTTATTTACTTGATTTACTTATAATATTATTTAAATGATTAATTTTGACTTATTTGCGTGAGTAATAGTAAAAAAAATATTTCTTATGACACTTGAATTTCTGTTACTTTTATAAAGATTTTAAATAACTCTTATATCAATATTACATAGCTCCTGGTAAAGTCATTACCTCTTCATATGTGTTTCATAGTTTGAAATAAGGAATTAAAGATGGTCGCGTACAATATGTAACAATTTATTATACAAAATTTGTCTAATATACAGTTGGGGAATACTTTTTGACTTAAAACTATACTCAAAGGAAATACGGCGTGGTGTGTTGTGGAGGTACTTCTCTTTCGCTGTCAGGCACTGCTTGGAATAGCTTCGCATTTCGGTCACTGACTGTCTTGAATTCAAGAATGGATGCCACATTACCACAGCGGTAGCAGTAATTGGGAGCTGACCAAACGGTCACCAATCGCTTATCAAACATGTATTTATAACCTGGAAGCATAGACAATTATGAGAAATTATGTCGGATTACATCATACTACCAGCATATCAGTCTCCAACATTATTGATATATATACCTTCATTTACTAGTTGATGGGCTCGGCATATTAAGTTCAGATTATTATAATTCATAAACAGCTCCGTTACATAGCTTCCGAACAACCAACCTGCACCTCTAGGGCTCACTGACCTGGAATAAAAATTAATTTAGACACAAATGAAATAGACAAATTGCAATATACCTATTTTCAGTTTCCACACACTTGACACCTAATGTAGATAAAATATTTCTGTGTAATTTGCATTTTTTAGCCTGCAATTTAACCCAGCAGTGTTATTCCAATTTTGAATATAAAAAACAGGGCATAAATGTCCTCATAAATGTTCCATATACATACATGCTGTAGTTTTGTATTTCTGTTTAATGTGAGATGTTTAATCATCCTATCTTTCAAATATTATATTTGTCATGTCAAGTTAAAGAAGGGAGTTATATCTTACCACATCTTAACATCTGCAGGATCTGACCACAAGAGATCACAGAATGCTCCTTTGTGTGGTATTTGCTGGTTTCTATCAATGCATCTTATCTGATCTAACATTGATATCTCTGGTGATAAACCTCCATGAACACATAACACTGTTTCATCTATTAACTGAAATAAATGACTAGTTTAATAAACAAAAACAAAACATGTTTCTTGGACAGGATACTGGTATATAGTTATGGATATTATTGTATTGTATGTGTTCCTTAATATGTGTGCAAATTTTCAAAATAATCAGACTTCAGATTGGTTGAAATGGTGTTGAAAAATCCCATTACATACATATAGGTGAAGCTAATAAAAGAGCATTCTCTGAATATTTTGTATATAAAATCTGGATATAATTATCTTCATAACAATTCTATAGTTTTAAGTTCATGCACATAATATCCACATAAGTTTCATTCTGTAGTGACTGTCAAACGATACAACAGTTTGGTAAGATTTAATTACATACACAAGAATAAGTCCTCAAATCGTCAAATAACCACATGAATACTCACAGCTGCAACTGTTAACAAATCAAATACCCTACAGCAGTCCTTCCATGCATTGGCATTTCCATATTTGTTGAGACATTCATCATAGAATCCATATACCTTTGTGATCTGACATGTTTCATGGTTTCCTCTGAGCAGTACAATCCTGAGGAAATAATAGGTTTTTGAAGTCTAATATATACTTTAGCTGCATTGAGTGAATTTTGGTAGGGGTAAAACATGTTAGCGTCACCAGCATGCCACATACAATTTGTTAAATTGATGTGTTGTACCAAAGATTTAATTTTCACTTTTGTTGGCAGTTGAGCACTGATTGTTATATATTATCATATTTTTATTTTGTAGTTGCATCATATGACACCTGCACAATGTGATAATAAAAATAAGTTTAATGTATGTGTTAATTATCTTGTTTAGAATGATGAAGTCTTAGAATTACCCTACATTTTTGCTTAGTGGTGTCATATCAAGTCACAGTGCAGTCAAAACCAAAATGTTTTGATAAAAAGATGAATATTTTAGTTTAAATGACCAACTGAATATGGTAAGTATTTTAGTTTAGTTATATAAACAAGAGAATTGGCACCATAATATAATTATGTTAGAATTGTTAGGTCTATGGATCTTGTAATTATATTTTAACTTTACTGTGTTGCTTGAATAAAGTTTATTTTTTTATAATTACCTGTCGGGATACCTAGCCTTAAGTGCCATAAGCAGTGTTAGGGTTTCTAAGCTGTAGTAGCCTCTGTCAACATAATCTCCCATGAATATGTACTTAGTGTGAGGCACTTGACCACCAATGTTGAATAACTCTTCCAAATCATAAAACTGAAAAAAATGAGTTCTGGTTAGTAGAGTAAGCCAATCTTGTATGACAACAATGGGAACAAAGCAGCACATACACATTATCATGAATATTTATATGCTCGAGCACAGTAAGTATTCTAAGTATTATAATGACTTGTACATAGAACCTAACAAAGATAACTTCCAAAACTAAAACCCTCAGTATTTTAGAGGATTCGGTACATTTAAATAAGCTAAGAACAAAACATGTAACTGTCAACTCATACAGTAAATATTCTAGGTTAATTACCTTAATTACCTGTAAAATTTAAATTCAACCCTTGTACCTGTTTACGCGGTACCTAATTAGTTACTAAGGGAATTCTGAAGCGTAGATGCATATTTTTACCTGTCCATGTATATCTCCACAAACGGTCACAGGCGTCTGCACCGGTTGAACATTAGGTTCCTCCAGTAACAAGTCGCACACGATATTGCACAATTCCCGCAAATCATCTTCAGGGAGATATTTACACCGCTTCGCAATTTCTATCCACTTGTCCACGTCATTCATTTTGTGAAGGTATATTAGAAAAAGGCGTTTTGTTTTCTACGCGACGAGATGAAACGAATCAAACGATATATCGAAAACGAACGAAATGACATATTAAGTGACATGACTAGGGTTGCGATCCGAGGTCGATTAATTGAAGAATCGATTTTTTGGGCCTAAAAATCGATTTTAAGAAGTGACTTGATATTTCACCACAGTAAATCGACATTTAGTATTCTTTTTCCGATTCGATTTGATTTTGTTACTGAAAAGCATAAGCTGGCCTCTGTGCTAGGAGGTTAAGTTGTCTATGAATCGATTTTTAAAGCAATACAGGAGTTAGAAAACATGGTCTAAATGGGAGTACTTTTATTGATAGGGCGGGACTAACTTACGTATTTCATTAATGTGAACTAAAGGAGGGTATTTTATACAAGGGGCGGGGCGTTCGTATGTATTTTTTTGTATGCAAGTAAGGTTGACAGGTTACCTGGTGTAATAAATTTTCATTATTTTCGCCTTTGATTACAAGTATATAATCAAAGATTTTCACGATCGCGAAAATTGCGATTTTCCATTTCTTTGGGGATGTTGATTATTTAGTTTCAGCTGTAACAGTCTGTGATTCACAAGTCACAACAGTGCATATGTAATTAAAATCTTAAGGTAAATAATGTTTTAATCTACCCAAAATAGTAAAATTTTATTAGTTAATAAAAACGGACGCACAGCTAAGACTAAAAACGGTTACAATGTTAATAAAAGTCAATTAATTGTATACTCAAGAGTTTATTTACGTAAAAACAACATGCAAGTACATTTTTTTACCTGATGCTCTTTTGAATGCTGTTGTGCAACTGATTATATAATCATAAAATTATTATGACTTAATATTAACATAAGCTTTAATCATAAGCATGTAATTGGTATACAACAGATGATTGGCAAAAGGCACAGTTTTAAACAAGTTCCAAAAATCAATGAAAAAATGCACTAGCAAGATATTTAATTTAAGAAAATAAAACCTAAGTAAAAAACGGCTTCCGAATAACACAGATAAACAACAGAATGGTCTACTTTTATTAATAATACTTATTATCTATCAACTATGTAACAGCAGTTTTCTTCAAATGTTGCTTAATTTTCGGTTCAAAGAAAACTGAGCCCAATAGCTATAATATCACTAAGTTGAAGTTGCAAAGGCATCTTTCAATCACAGAATGCATTTTTAATAAATGGGCGAAGCGTACAAGCTAACGAAAGAGATGCAATAAATAAAAAGGTACCTACCGTAGCTGAATGAAAGGGAACTTGAGTTTCATAGTTACCAACCTCGATAAGTATAAACCAACTTTGCGTCAATCAACAAATACTAAACGTAATAGCTTAAATAAATACTCAACAAAACAACATCTTTAAAAAGCATGCCTTACAATTTAGTGTTCTTGTGTCAAGTTTGGAAATATTTCAGTATTTTCAGATATAAAATTACTTAAACCCAAAAGAGTACCAAGTCATCACAGATTCTGAAAGATCCGTTCATCAATCAGTACTTTAGTAACCAATATTCAGAAACGGATTTCCCTAAAAGCTACCTAACAATGAAAGCGGATTCATGCGCTTATATTAGCTCCACAAGACGTATGCGGTAACCAAGACATTTCATGTACAACGCAAACCTATACGTGGGTGTATGCGAAAGTCAACGAGCATGTATCTATTGCACTTTAACTATACTCCCACTTGCTAATTTAACTATTAGTGTTTGACTTTTAACAACGACAATGTTTGCAGCAGTACTTTGCATGAATAAAATTACAAAATACATTATCAACTTTGGCAATTACTAAAGTTCATTTAAATACGTACAACCTCACTAACGACCATTTCATAAGTCAAATATGTATGATATTGATGCTACAAAATTTGATAAGCAACAAGTTAAAAAGTACTGCCACCAAACATTTACATATGGAGGCAAAACAAAATTATAGACACACGTAAATATTGAAATACCTTCTTTTATAACTTCATAATAAAAGAAATATCTCTATTGTCATGATTTGACCCCGTGTTTAGTGATTGCTAAGACAAACAGCAGTAGTACCATACGTTTAAGACTACTACTAGTGGGTAGACAGTGTAACTCAGTGGGGCATAATGACAGAGAGCGGGGTCCCTCCCCTGCCCCCGAAGCCAGCGGAGGGCTGTTAGACTCACTCGCTAGCCGGCACGCATCGTTCTTGGATCGGTCGCATGTTCTGCCGCGTCAGGTAAGTTACTAGCAGTATTCTTTACACATATGGTAATACTGAGTAGGGAGTTTCAGGTGCCCAATTTTTGTTTCACCAAAAAGACCCTGTTACAATAGTCCAATCAAGCTACACAATACTAAGCTTAACCTAGAGATACACACTTTATACTTAGTAAGACACTGTGATAACTTCTCAAGTTACATACATAGATCAAGTTCAATTCGTGAGGTTAAAAATAATATCCAGCGCACTGTAACAAATTCCGCGCTCAATAAAGAAAGGAACAAAAAACCGAAACCGAAAAATATTTTTGGATATTTTTTATAAAAATGAACGGGTGATCCTACGTTCAAAATAAAAAATAAAAATTCGTGCTCCTAACATTATCCATAAGCAGAGATCCAAAAACAGGGTTAATACGGACGGAGTTCTTAATATACAACCGTCCCTTAACTACCTTCAGCGATTACAAACTTATAAGGTAAAATTAATATTAAAATAACATGCAAACTAAAATGTCTAGGTCACATCAACAATACAAACCGAGTTTAAAAAATCTATACTATTTTCGTAGCATTAGTTTATAAAAAAATGTAGGTGTTTGACGGTAATGTTTTTTTTCTGTTATCGCCAACGAGATTGCCCGTAGTAAGCAATCAATTCATTGGTTAACTTACAATTTACTGTTTAATTTAACTGCATTTTTTTTACAAGAATATTTTTTAGGCATAATTATTTTGTGTTATGAGCTAATTAAAACTTAATCATTTAAGACTGTTAGGTAAAAATAAAGGTGCCAACTCATCTTGCTCGTAAATCCGCAACTGTTGATGTCAGTAGAATATTTCCTTAATTTTGGCTCAACTTTACTTAATTAGCTGTCGAGTTGGAGATTTGTGTTATTAGAAGGCTTCACACAAAATCGTAACTTGCGGAAGCAAATAGGTTTAACAATAACGGTTGATTTTGGATTGATTCTAATAAAAAAGTTACTTTTTCATAACATAATATTGTACAAAATTTACCCCACTCCGACCTTTAAATCAACGGCTGATAAAGTAAAGTTTACTAAGACCTAGTTTATTTTTTTTTGAGTGACTAACCATAATTATTTCATGTATTCAATTTCTAAAGATCCGACAGCAGGTGGACAAACTGTCACATCGACAATTTCTACTTAACTCCGACTGGTCTGAGAATTGAATTGATCGATAGCGCCAATCGATATGTGAGTGGAGACTATCAACCCATTGCGGTGCACGGCTAAGCTGTTATCCTACGTCTATCTACGTCTTCGTGGTCTTAAATTGAAAAAACTGAGCACTGAGTTTCTTGCCGGTTCTTCTTAGGTCGCTTTTTTCCGAACAGGTGGTAATTAAGACCATCATAAGTGCCTTTTTAGAGCATAAACTGCAAATTATTGGTTGATTTTTTGAAATCGAAACTCCTTGAAACAACGAACTTAATATGTCATAGGACGTCTCATCTGTTATATGAATTTGTCTTTGGAGCGAAGAGGTAGGTGCGCCGTAATGGGTCAAATGCGTCTTCATGTGGTAGCGGTGCCACGTCATTTGAACTGTCCCTTCACGAAGGCGTCCAGAAGCTTCGGTACGTGTTCGTCAATGCCGATGATGTCCAAAACGCCCTCGTGGCTGCCGTCCGTAGTCGCCACGCGATGAGACGCCAGATTCATTACCACAAGCCTGAGGAAAAAAATTAACATACATTTAGTTATGATCAATTAATGCTAGATTGTAGTTAGTGGGAATTAGTACAAGCTTTGCTTCGTTTGGGGCCAAATAGCGCTGTGTGATAATGTCCGAGAATTAGTATTATGATTATTGTTGGATTTTATGCTCGGCGGTGAGCGTAAAATCGAATTTGTCTTGTGAAAACTTAACGTAACGTTTTTAAGACTCGCATGAATTAGGTCTAATGAACCAACAAACCAACGACAATTCGAACGTTTTAAAACATTATAGGCATAAATTAGTGTTAAGCATCGTAATGGAATGTGTCCAATCCAAAACTTGTTCAAAAGGACTAGTATCCGGGGCCGTAAAACCTTAACCTACTCACTTAAGAAATTCGAAAGCTTAGTTAGATGTTAGCTTGATACTCAATAACGTCAAAAGAACGGGTTTCCACGGGTTTTACATAACAAAGATAGATTTAATTTTCTTACGGTCACGCATTATGCAACACTTAGTAAAACACACTACTATTTTAATGCGAAAGTTTGTGTGCCTCTTCACGTCTCAACGGCTCAATGGATTTGCATGATATTGGAATAAATGTACCTCATAAGCTGAATTAACATGTAGGATACTTTTTATCCCGGAAATTTGTGTGGTTCCCGAGGGATAGTAGAATAATGCGTGCGAAGCGAGGAAAGCTAGTGAACAACACTAACTTGGTGTCTTTGACTCCAACAGCTTGTCTGTAGCGTTGTAGCGTGCGCACGGGGCAGCGGTCAGCCAGCTGGCTGTCGGCAGGCGGCGGCGGGCCGAAGCGACCCGCCGGCCCCCTTCCTCCTCGGTCACTGTGCTCCAGCTCCATGTAGCGTGTACTACGGTCCACCATGTTGATGAACACGTCGAACTTCTGATTCGTCTTCGTGGCCCATACTATCGGCGCGTCCAGTTGTACGCGACCGAGGTTCGCTTTCTGTAGGGAAATATATGCGAACATTGTATAGACAAGGGTGGATCCAGGGGGGAGACATGACTCCCAAATATTTAAATCAATAATTAATTTTATTTTCCCTTTTGTCCTCCATCGAAACGAGTTATGACTGGCCAGGGGCGTCATGGGGGTCATGGCCCCCCCCTTATATTAAAATTGACATTTGATTTACATTATTTAGACGTGTAAAAATATATTTTTTTTTTTGTAAATCGATTTATTTTATTGTATGGAATGTATAATGCTTATGTTCTTTACGCAGTAAGCAGAGAATAAAGTGTGGTTTCACTCTTAACTTGCTCTTTTCTACATTCATCAATATATCCGTTCCAATTAAACGAATGTATGTTGTATATGTCAGCATACATTTACTTCAAATTGTATATTATGAAAAATAATACAGTTGCCTTGCTTAGTTTCTTGCCAGTACCTCGAGATTTTTATTTTCATCTGGTTTTGAATTTGACGACGTTCATAAGTACTAAACTAAACTGAATAAATGATTTTTATTTTACTATATTATCGAGATAGCCGGCGAGTCAATTAAAAACATAAAATAAAATTGGAATATAATTAGTCCAATATTTTTTTAGGCATGAACTTTACACACACAAAAAATAAATGTTAAATTACCCTGAGTAAAAATTCTGCATCATCCATGCTTGAAAAGTTGCGTTCAATAGTGACAACTTGTACTCCTTCTTCAGAGAACACCGCTAGCTTCACATTCTTCTCACGCTTTAAGATCTGGAGCGCCAAGATTATGGCTGTAAACAACGAGGGAGATGTTGTGGGACACAGTTCAGATTATAACCGTATAACTTTGCTCCTGTTTTTTATATAATCGTGTGCCTAACAAATAAATAAAGCAAAGGTACGTAAATGTACGAATTTATTGAGATTCAGCTGTGCAATCTCACCGGCATGCCCTGGGGTGATGTTGGTGTTGTAGAAGCACTCGGCCAGCAGATGTTTCTTGCTGACCTTCTTCGGTGCGTCCGCGTCGCCGCCGCCCGCGTTGGCCGCGGCCTTAGTCGCGGTCTTCTTGCTCTTCTTCGGCACTAAGTAGTTCTTGCTGAAGTGACGACCTATTCACATGGAACTTAAGCTGAGATGGTACTGTAGGGCACGAACGAAAAACACTAGGGATCTCGGTTTACTATGTATATTTTCGCATTAATTAAAATATAGCAATTAAACAAAATCTTTTCTATGACGGGATTCCAACGTGTTGGTGGTTGTAAGTCTAACGTAATGGTGCTGCCTCCTATATTCTAACTAAACAGCTACACATAGGTACGCCAAGTACAACTTTCTCCATCTTTACCACAAGGCAACTGTACACTAAAAAAAAAACTATGTCCCCACCTATATTATACGGAGACTCGGTTTTTCACCACATCTTCGACCGCGTAGCTATATAGCCTTCGTTACTCAGTCATAATATATCGTTCTGTGATAATGTCCAGGCATATTAGTATTGTAACTACAAATTAACAGCTGTCAAGAAGACATACCTTTGAACATGTGGTGTCTCATGTCAAGAGTGATCATATAGCGAGCATTGGTCGGCGGAGTTAGGGCCCAGGTAAGGTCGACCAGTTTCATCAGCGCACCTAACACCGCCGGATTAGGCGGCAGATCAATACCTACAAGCAAAACAAATTAAGTCAACCCTACGAACAATAAAACTGTTATTTTTATTATTTGTAGAGTCTGACAGACATATTGTATGAAGAAGAAATCATCCCAAATTGTATTATTACACTTATGTCATTTACCATTTCCTTTGTATAATATCTCTTAGGGTGAGGATACAAATAATAATTATTGTTTTTTTCGAACCAAGAGCCAAGAGTTAGCTCTTTTTATTGTCAGTCGTCAGTCTATTAACTGTTAAAAGGCTCACCCAAATTCTTCATCTCCTTGGGATGCCGTCTGTTGGAAGTCCACTCCCACAGACCAGTTTTAGCGTTGTAGGTCTGGCGACTGCGGCGACGTATCTCTTTCTCCAAAGCCACTTTTGCCTTTGCATGCTTTGCTGGTCTGTGAAAGGCAAATATAGATATCATCACACAGGTGGGCCCCTTTCGTGATATGAAAAATACCTAAATAAAAAATGATGACACCCGCGAGGCCCCGACACGCAATTCTATTAAAATCATAGCTAAGAACACCCTCGATCAAGTCACCTTTAAAACAAAAATAGCTTAATCAAAATCGATTCACCCGTTCGGAGCTAAGATGCCACAGACAGACTCACAGACACACACGTTATTCTTATAAGAACCCTCTTTTTACGCCGGGGTTTAAAAAATACAGAGATGCGTACAGTATCAATATATACTGTTGTATTATGCAAAACTATTTGAAAGCAACCAAAGGAATATTTCCAGCTTGTTCTCTAATTTTAAAAAGGATGTGTGCGCTGTCTTGTAACAAGCATATGAAACATATATCTATTTTTCAATCAATACATACACACTTTATTAATTAACAACTTTTATTTATTATTAATACTTACTTTGACTTCTTCTTGTAATTGCAGAGCGTGATGTAGACGGCGAGAGCGGTGACCTTGGAGTTTTTAATTATGTCTTTGTTGGTAAGCAGCGACAACAGGATGGCGGTGGTGGTGGATTCGCTCGTAAGGAAGCCCATGTTGTGGATACGCTGGATATTATTCAGTAAATCCTCCAAGCGCATTTGAGGCATCACTGCTTCCCACACCTGCCGAACATATATGCAGGTTAATACTCGAATACTGAAATTCCAGTCAAATTGATGCCACATTAATTTTGAGTAGACTTCAATTTTACATGCAAAATTGTGTTTTGACGACACTTCAAACACTTATGTGTGCTTTCAAACTTTGAATGTTGTTTCAGTGTTGGATTAGAGACTACAAAAAGTGGTCTTATCTCTAGACAACTTCCCGACAACTTTAGGGTACTACAAAAACTGCTGAAAGGGAAGCGAAAGCTGTGACTGTTTACCGGATTTTTAAAGTAACTGCTATCAGACACAACCCATATTTACAAGGACAATTTTTTTTACAGACAGACTACTTTTGACAAACATTTATCGATTGCCCAAGATATTCAATTAGCAACAGATACTGTAGACATAACATACTATGTATAAAGGGGTCGCGCTTACTCATTGCGAAATTTAAGTTTCCTTGACTATGCTTGTCAATAGATTTGCAGTGTCATCTGTCATATTAAAATTGGGAACCAGTAATTTTTTTTTTCAAGTCAGTAAAAAATTCTGTACATACATCTTGTGAGGTGAGCAGATGTCCAGGCACGTGGTCGAGCGTGAAGTGATTGCGCGCGGCCATGTCGGCAGCGGCGGCAGGGTCTTCACAGTGGCGCATGTCTTCCACTTTCTGGATGTAGTCGAATATCTCCTTCGTGCCTGGCTTGTCCCCTATCGATAACTTTGCACGCTTCAAACCGAATATCGCGTACTTCACCACGGCGTCGCGAGCTGATACACACACATTTGTTAAAGTTATATCTGGTAACCTTTTCTTAATCAAACATCGGTACACTAATACATACTGACAGTTTTTTTTATTTATTAATTGGTTGTAAATGTTAATGACAATAGCTTTTAAAATAATTATTTATGTGCCTCAAAGACTTATTACCCATAGTATGAAATTATAAATAAATATAAATATTTTGTACTTTCTCAACATATTTAAATCTTACTAATATCCAAGACTTAAAATTTAATATTAACTTATAAATATGTTCCTTTTTTTATGTTTGAATTGAATTTTATTACTATAAAAAATGTATTTTATAGTTATAAGTAAGATTTCATGCCTCAGATGAATATTATTTGATCTGAACAATGAATATAGACGCGCGCTAATTCTTTTACACCACACTATAGTGGCCTTCAAGATATTTGAAAAGCCTAACCTAGCACACAAAAAGGTTTATTTATAAAAAAGTACAATATAGGTATTTAAGTCTTGAGAGAATGACAATAGTGAATAAATACATATCAGTTTAAAAGTATTTTGTGTGTGGTAATTTAGTAATTATTAAATATCTTAATATATGATAAAGATTGTAGACTTATCACAAGTGGAAAGGTCAATGAACTGAATGTATAGATTGCAAAATATAATAAAATTCTAATAAGAGTTACCATTGTCATCCTCAGGTATTTTCAAATGAGCTTTGCGAAGTAAAGTCCTATGGGAACGTCCATGGCGTGCTCGTACCCTGGTCATTTCCTTGGCTAGCTCCATCGGCTCTTTGTTGGTGTACCAATCCTTCACATGTTTGCACCACCCACGGCCATTTCCTGATGTAGTATAAATACAACCATTAAAGTCTTACAATTCCAGACAATTTTATAAATTTAATAATAGTTCCCTGAAAAGGTCTTTGCAGGGATTAGCAGAGAACTAAAATAACACATGTTTGCTACGCAATGATATTTTCTGACAGTGCAAATTTTCAATCTATTTCTTTAATGATGTGTACCTGTTTTCAAAAGCCTGGTGAATTTATTGAAGAGCATCAACTGTTCAGGAGTAACACATGCCTGTGTGACAGCCTTGTAAGTGGATTCTTTTACAGATATAGATCCAACCAACAGGCACTTAGCCAAGGCAAAGGCAATTGTGTCGAATCTGGTGTACCAACCATCTTTGCAAGCCTGAAATGAAGGTTTTAGTACTTTCAAAGTCAGTTACCACAATTTTAACATTTATCAATTTTAGGATGATAGTGACAAAGTACCATCCATCCATTCAAATCATTAAATTCCTGACAATCAACTGTTCCAGAGCACAGCGAACGCTAAGTTGGGAATCAGATCCCAAGTGTTGAAGTGCATCTGGGGCACCTAGCCCCATAAAAGCCTAACTAAGATAAATTGGGAATAGCAAAAACCTGAGGATGCATCAGTAGCTTTCCATGGAGAAGACATGGTCACCATAACCAAACTGGTATAGAAACATCATTAGTAGAATGAGAATTAGTGGAATAGAATCAAATTTAGAGATTAAGGGTAACTAATAGTAAAAAAAATGCAACTCATCATACATTCAAGTAATAAAATTAATTCAAACAACCAATTTGTATTCTCACCTTCAAGATTATATCAACAACCTCAGTGCTAACAACTCCGTCAGTCAAAATCTCATTCAGTACAGGAAGTTTATCTGCATCAAAGTACTTTTGGATAGACCAACATCCAGGGAAGTACTTGGGCACTTCATTTCCAGTGTGAAGGTATCGTATCAACCGATTGCGGAGTTGAGGATCAAGTCCCACTGGTTCCGTCATATTCACTGTTGACAGAATGTTTAGACCACAATTGTACAAAAAGAGCAGCAAATTCGTACTATCATCAGCAAAGCTGCAACGACCTAAACCTGCAGACAATGCGGTAAGCAGAGGTAAACGAACTGTAAGGTGAAACTATTAACTTTTTTGTCGGTATTCGACCGAAACATGTGCCATAATAAATTGAGGATGTGGCCACAAAAAATGACAATGGTGGTTCGTTTTGAAATCACATCGAATAATATTTTATCACGGGTTTTACAGAAAATCAAATATGGCTTAGTAGACATAAATAAGTTGAGACGTTATTTCATGACATTCATACCTTTTTATCTCGTTTGTATCAAATCAAAAGAAATATATCAAAACGACAACGCTATTTTCATAAACTGTCGGACTGGATTTGATTTGATATTCGACTGTCACTATGACCGTCGATTGACTTTTTCACAGAGTACATAATCACTGACTTTTTAAAACTGTTTGACAATAGTATTATGACTTTGACAGCATATTAAACCTTATTAAGCTAGACCACCTTGTTCTTAACTATGGCAATCAATTCTCTTCAAGTACTATTTTTGCCAGTGTCGAGCAAAAGAAATATCAAGTTTCTCGATACTGTCGTTTTGTACTAAATTGCCTAGTTTCGTGCATTATAATTCATATTGGAGTTTCTGGAGACAACCCACGGCAATAGCGGATCTTAACATGCCTTTAGGTCAGCTATTGACCATAATGAAAAATCACTTGATCCAAAAGTCATGTTATTGCAATATTTTCAATGTTCCTATTAATGAGTCACTAAATGAAATTTTACTGCACATAATTAAACTCACAATTCATACTACGAGACATTGGAAAAAATCTCAACCCCTCCGCCTAATTCCCGACAAAAACCTCGAATTAGTCCTGATACCAAAAAAGATACAGTCTGACCAAAAAGATTAGAAAATAATAGGGGCTATTATTGAAAAACAGAAACTAGATCATTCTCTTACACTCGAAACTAACAAAAATAGTCCTTGAAGAGGATTGAATGCCAAATTTAGGAAAATGAAGAATTTAATTGTTTTAGTATTGTGTTACTACTGGCTGTCAAACCAACAGTCAAATCGAGTTTTATTATTAAGGCAAATCCGTTCCCAACGTAGTGGTTATACGTACTCTGTGCAGTTCCCTTTTAAAACGTAATGGTTATGTACTCTGTGTTCCCTGTGGGCAAATCAAACAAATAACAAAGTAAATTTTGTCTAATATTTGATATGTGCATGGTGCATTCATTTGACTAATTACCATCAAATTCATCACGGATCTCATGAGTTTACATTTGGAAGAAGCTAACGAGACTCAACAACTAATGCAGAATGAACCTGAAGAAGATGAACAAAAGTCATTGAGGGTGGCTGCTTCTCCTGTTGCAAGCAACAAAATGTCCAGCGGAGCAGCCAGTCTTACTTCCAAAACGCCTGCACAAGTTCTCACTAGTACAGGGAATAACAGTGTCAATGAATCAACAAAGGTTTCCTACGTGAGTGAGAGGCGCTTACATCGTGATCTAATGCGTTCTAACAACAAACCACCAAAAAATAGACCTAAAGAAACTCCAGACGTCAAGCACATGGAAAAGGCTCTTCTAGAATTGTTGGATGATTTCCACACAGGGAAATTAAGTGCATTTGGTTCTGGGTGCAGCAGGGAACAAATGATCAGCATAAGAGACCAGCAAGAGAATTTGGCACGCCTACATTTTCGACTTTGTGCCGATGTGGAAAAACCTACAGAAGATAGCTTTGAAAATTCTTCTGGCAGAGACAAAATGTCACAACTAGTTCAAACCTTAGAACAGTTGTCTACTTCTATTGATCATTTACATTCTGGCGGCAGCACGAGTAATGTAGAAAAATAAGGTTGTATTATTCCCTTGGGAAAAATTGTGTTTTTGTATGCCATAATAAGGTTTTGATATATATATATTATATAAAAAAATAAATCTCTCTGACCACTTTAACAAGATTTCTGAGGTTTCTTTCACCATATTTCTTTCTTAAATAACACTTGAAATATGGCAGGTTGGGTACATATTTGGTAAAGAAATATTTTTAAGGGTTTTAAAAACCAACCCATAAATGTATGGGTATAGTAGTTGGTAAGAGAATTTCTGATCAGTTGGTGGTAGTTTATTTTGCAACATTTCATATGCAAAGCCGGCACAAATCAACCAGTCAAATAGTTATTCTGTAAGTTCACAATTTCAGAATAATGTACATACTGCTGTAACAGTTTTTGTTATAAAAATAAATATAGCTTTATGCTTATATATTTCTTTAATTTTAATACACTTTCATCTTCATAGTTTTAGTGTAGATGATACTAAGGCCTATTTGAATTTTGTAGAATCTCGAAACCAAAATAATGCAAGTATTTTTAACATTAAGTGATGGTAGTTTTTACCAGCCACATAATATATTAAGAGATAATGTTCAGAATAAATCAACTTCAGCTGAATATCTTAGATATCACTAGAAACTAATAATGACCTAAAATTAAAATGTTATGATAGGAAAAGAAGTCCTGCTTCTTCCTGTAGGGCTAGCATGAATAATTTGCGACAACGTTTTCGTATCGCCTTCGACTATTTTTGTATTGGAAAATGAACAGCGCTGCGCCGGAGAAAAGTGGAACTAAAAATTAGTATGGCAATTTTGACATTTCGCGAGTTACATTGCCGAAATAGTTCACCCAGCAGATATTGGTACTTATTTTATTTATTCAAATTGCTGTTTCTTGGGTAACCTTTCAAAATAGGTACATACAATGCTAAGTTACCTTGCCTTATTAATATATTAAAAACAAAAGGAACAATTTAACATTATAATTAAATCATATACATATAATCTGAACATTTAAAATCCTATTAAACACTAAAATTGTACCTATTGTTTATCTTTATCAGTCCCCAAACCACAAAAAAGGGTAGGTCTGAGGTTATCAAGTGGTATTTATATCTGATGTTTTGACGTTTGTAGTAACAAAACTAACTAAAATGTATAACTTTAAATATTAAATACAATATCACATACAAAGTGGAGATTTGTATAGTATTTTAGATAAAATATAGCTAGCTATGTTGGTAGCTTCACTGATTCACTAGTCAATAATCTGAAAAAACTATACCAATTATTTTAAGGTTTATGTTACATAGAATATTATCTACTCTGAGATTTAAGTAAATAATTTGCATTGGATTTAACACATTTGTTGCTATACTCATAATGTTTGAAAAAATACCAAATAATAAATGCAATTATTATTCTGAATAATTAATTTACAGCAACTCAATAAAAGTCATTTAACAATTAACACATTTATAACACTGTAAAAGTAATTAAATAAATGTCCCGGACCACACGGGGAAGTGTGCCAAGAAGGCTGGCGGCATTGCCATGCTGAATTGCAATGCTTAGCCTTTGGGCCAAATATTCCAGCCCTCTTCTCACAGGAGGTCTCCTTAAAAAGGGTATGAGCCTCTGGCCCCCACGGCCCAAGAGTTACGACCCCAAACGCCATAAAGATGTACCCGTCCTTCAGAGATATATATTGCGAGTGAGATATATACGGCGCTTGAGGCACTCCTGCCGCACCAGCCACCACTGAAGTGTCCGGGAGATGAGACGGCGCCAGAGTGTCGACGCAGGTAGCATCCCACACCAAGGGCCGCCCCTGCCTCCAGGGCACCAACGTCATACCATCGGGCCTCTTGCCATCGTCACGGGCCAGACCACAAGGCTCCAAGACAGCTGGAACCCCCGCGGTGGCAAGTGCCCGACGGATAAGGTCTTTGATGGCCGCATGCCGCGATAGCCGGCCCGCACTCTTAATACAAGAGAGGCCATGGTGACCGAGGCTGTCAACACCCTCCCCACAGTGACAACAATGTGGGACACTTACTTTAGCTCCAAGTCTAAGACTTACTGCTAAACGAAAAGTTATATTGTCCATAACTGTACCCGTATTGAACGAAGACAAAGCTTGCAACCAGAGGCCTGACTCCCACTTAGCAGCCGCTAAGAGACGAGCACACTCAGGAGAGTTAGAGGATGATTCCAATAGAGAATCATACTGTAACTCACAAAGCGGCCCATCCCACAGTCTCTGTATGGAAGGCTTTTCAGGCTCCCTCTGTCTGGACTGGCATGTAAAAAGGTAGACAATAAGACACAAATATCAATCATAATTAAACCATGTATCAAGGACATGGAATTTACTTTTTACAAACTGCAATGTCAGAATATTTGTGTCCTTCCTTACTAGGATATTTAAAGAGTGGAGATACATACTAAATAAAGAATTTTAAAGAAATAATTGATGGTAACCAACACCCTTCAAATTCTTCCTGCATGTTGGGCACTTCTTGCCACTGGTCCTAATGGCTATTTGTATACAATTCAAACAAAACACATGTCCACACATAGTTGATGCAATAGAATTAATACCTATTGTATCCATACAGATTGGACAATCCCCAAATGACCTAACAGCACCTGCAGATGTAGAAGTCTGTGTAGGTAGCTTATTTTTATTTAAACTTTTATTTGTTTCACTGCACTGTTTTTGTATTTTTCTTTTTACATCAGCCCTGGGTGGCATTTGTGTCAGGTCAATGAAGTGAATATCTCCAGATTGTTCTTCTGGTTGAATTAAAGCCCTTGAGTTTGATGTGTCTAATGTGGTTGATTTTATAGTTGTACTTCTTGGTATATTAGTTATACCATCACTTGGTGCATCGTTAGTTAAAACATTTATTTGTTCAGAGTTCACATTTCTAGAGTTATTTGAAGCTATAGAGGTGATATTTTTGGTAATTTCATTGTTTTTACTAGGAAGTACAATGCTTCTGGTAGCTTGCATTTCCGGAGAACTATCTGAGGTATTTGTCTGTTTCTTGGGAGTATGTGAATGAGTTGGTTTAACATCAGTAATACAAATTGTATCAACTTTTTTTGGTTGACAATATTTTTCCGTTATAACTTTATTGTCTGCTATAACATCATCAACATCTATTACCTCTAAATCATAAGTTTCATTGATTTGAATGTCTTTGTACATTTTTGTATTATTACAATTATCCTCATGTTTTTTAGATACCTCTGGCTCCACCACTTGAACATCATCACCATAATCATCATAAGTGTGTTTTTTAATTGGACCATTTTTATTTATAAACTCAGTCTTATCAATGTCAATGATTTCATTGCATGATTGCATGCATGGGATGTTAATTGTTTCACATGATATGTCAATTGTTTCACGAGGTATGTCAATGGTTTTACTTGAGATGTCCACGGTTTCACATGGGATCTCAATAATCTCCAAATTACTAATCTCATTTTTAAGACATTCAAAGAAGTGTTGCTCATTTTTTAAGATAGTCTGACAGTCTTTAGAAGTGCTAGGTAGAGGTGTGAATGACTTAGTAATTGATGAAGTACTTGAGGGTGAAGTTCCGTTGTTGTTATCATCAAAATATGTAATTGTTTTATTGCTGTCTGTACTGCTCTCATTCACATATTCATTTTCTGTCAAAGCCCTAGCAATGGCATCACCTTGAGCGTTAAAGATGGATTTTGATAAGTTTACTTGTTTTGATCGCTTCTGAGGAGTATCTAAGAGATCTTCAGGACCTGCTGCATTTACAAGAACTCCATACTCTTTATCACCCTGGGCCCAGTTAGTCTTCGGTTTGCTTATTACCTGGGTACGATCTTTACATCCAATTATATATGGTTTCCCACTTTTTTTGGGTTTTTTCTGTGGAACAATAGGTGGTGCAGGTAACATATCAAGAAGTTCATCTGGCCACGAAATGTTTGATAAGGTTGCCATTAAACGTGATGCAATTTGTTGAGCAGATTCTGGAGAAATAGTGGGTGTAACCTTTGGAGTGGAGTTTATTCCTTCATCATCAGAGTCTTCATACATTTTTTCCAATTCGGTCAGGGATGGCATTGGTTTGCCATTAGGACATATTCTGGACATAGTGCTTCTATTAATATTTTGCGTATTTCGAGATCTACTGTTTTTTTTCTTTGAAAGTTGCTTTGACAATGTTATACCATCATCTTCATCAGAATTTGAAATAGATTTTCTGCTTTTCTTTGCATTGATTTCTTCACAAAGATTTGATTTACTAACTCTATTGTTACAGGCCTTTTTGTTCGGCATTTCCTTTGACATATTTGTAATTTTTGTGTAAAGCAAGTAAGTTTAGTAATGTAGCAGAAATTTAAAATTTGCACGTTAAACAAAGCGCTTCAGTATCCTTCACCCTCAGAAGCTAATTAAAAATTTAATACACCTTTAGATTTGTTGAATTTACAATTTTGTTGAACTTTTAAAATGATTTCTATTGATTGGTATTTGTACGTAGTGTAGGTAGGGACTTTACCATCTTCCCAATTTCCTATCGTGGCGATATCACAACACAAAACGGTAAAAGTTATCCACTTTCAGCACAAACACCCAAGTCTCAAAAACGTTTACTCGCGAGAATCAGCCATCAGGCGCACAGAGAACTTAATCACTACGTAATCAGGAGATTGAATTTTATGTTTATACGATTATACGAATGACCAACTCTCCACTGTCAAGTTTCATTCACAGAGTACATAGCCACTACGTTTTAGTTTCATTCATCACCATCCCTTGTTTTTGTTTCCTCTACTCAAGCGTAGTAAAACGTAGTGGTTATGTACTCTGTGAAGCGTAGCGGCATAGTGGTTATATTATGTACTAGCTGTGCCCGAGAATTCGTACCCGTGGAATTAATTTTGTTGACAATTTAATTTGCACCGTACAATAATTACTTATTACAAAAATAAATATGCCTAAGTTACGCTTATAGCATCAGCTACCTTTATTTTTTTTTATCTAGTTTTTCTCCAAAAAAAGTAACCTATGTTATGCCCAGTAAAATTAGCTATCTGCCAGTATAATTTCATTCAAATCGGTCCAGCGGTTTCGGAGATTACTTGGGCTAATCTTCGAAACAGACAGACAAAAAAAAAGGTTTTTGTCATTAGTACAGTGTTTACTTACATATGCATTTAGTAAAGAGCTGTTAGGTTGACATTACAAACAGACACAAACCCATGATAACTAATTAATTCCACGCGTACGAAACCTATAAAGTTATAACGGGCCCGGTATTTGAAATTTTTGTTGCGCGGAATCCATTTATTTTTTCCAAAATAATAGTAATCTCAGCGACTGACGCCTACTTTTCAAATCAGTCCCGCCCGTTCAAATGTTTTTGACAAATTCAATTGGTTTTTATTTTTTGTACGTAACCCTAAACAGGCGTAAAGTAGCCTAATTTACGCCTTATAGCATCAGCTATCTGCCAGTTCCGTTCAAATCGGTCCAGCCGTTCGGATTTTGTTCGCAACTTTATGGTTTTTTATTAATTGTGCGGAACCCTAATATTTTTTCCAAAATTAAAGTAGCCTATGCTACGCCCAGTAAAATCAGCTATCTACCAGAGAGTCTCGTTCTAATCAGTCCACCCGTTCGGATTTTGTTCACAATTTTATGGTTTTTTATTCGCTGTGCGGAACCCTAATTATTTTTCAAAAATAAAGTAGCCTATGTTACGTCCAGTAAAATCAGCTATATAGCAGTGAAGGTCTCGTTCAAATCGGTCCAGCTGTTCGGATTTTGTTTACAATTTTATGGTTTTTTAATCGCTGTGCGGAACCATAATTATTGTTCCAAAATAAAAGTAGCCTATTTTGCGCCCAGTAAAATCAGCTATCTACCAGTGAAGGTCTCGTTGAAATCGGTCCAGCCGTTCGGATTTAGTTCATAATTTTATGGTTTTTTTATTCGTTGTGCGGAACCCTAATTATTTTTAAATAAATAGTATCCTATGTCCGTCTCCTGGCTCTAAGCTACCTCCTCACACAAATTTTCAGCCATATCGGTAAAGCCGTTCTTGAGTTATAAATAGTGTAACTAACACGACTTTCTTTTATATATAGATATGTACTCTGTGCCCAAGAGAATACAACCGCTACCTCTGTACGTAGCGGTTTTATTGTATTCTCTTGTATGTATGTATTTATTTAATGACAACACAGCTACATACAATGTCACGTGAGCTATAATTACAGAGTACATATTAACCACTACGTTTTCTATTATTAGCATTCAAAATAAGTTCACACAATATTATTTAAATTATCAGGATATCCTTTGATTATAAGTATATAATTAAAGAGAATATCATGTAAAATGATATTTTCTGCATTAGTTTTGTAAACGGTTGTATTCTCCTAAGCTACATAATCGACTAAACTATATTTAATCAAAGTAAACTAAATTAGTCTAGTGTACAGTTTGTATTCATATTTCATATCATAGATAGTACTTATGTGCTCTGTGCCTCTGTATTTTTGCAGTCGTTATGTAGAGTAAAGTATAATTTAGTGACTGATTTATAGGAACATCTGTATATATAATTGAAGAAACTGACTGACTGACATATCAACGCATAGCCAAAACAAACACGAAAAATTTTGTAGCTTGAAAATTAAAAACACTCGACATTGGCAAAAATAGTCCCCGGTGATGATTGATTGCCATAGTTGGGAAGAAGAAGAAGAAGAAGAAGAATAAGGGATTGAAATATTTTTCCGTGTTTTATGAAATAGATACAAGCTTTAAGGCACAAACTCAAAATTTTGGCTACTGGCAACTTACACAAAATGGACTGTATACCTACCTACCTACTGTAAAGTAAACAAACTAAATGAAGACGGTTGGTTTTTTTACAATATGATGCTTGCTTGATGCTTACGGTTGATGCTCAATCTATACGAGCTGCGACGGTTTGCCATACGAACGGCACAATGTGGCGCCTCTATGGTTTTTTACTCTTTTTTGCTAGACTGTAGGTACCTAAGGGTACCTAGTTTTAAAAAATGATTCCAAGATTACGTGATGAGTGATTGTAATTCAACTGCATTAACAAATTTGTTATTTGACTTCATAGATGGGATTTTTTTTTGTGTTTTTCAAATAAGGCGTTGTTATAGCTATAATATTACCCTTTTCGGGGTACACTGCAGAAAAGGGGTAAGGGGGTTTAGTACTGTAGGTTAGACTTGGCCCAAAATTTTTTTCAGCATTTACGTGCTGAATAACAAAAAACAATTTCTCAGTAAATGCCTACACGCTATAAGGAACCCACCTGCCTAGCGAAAATCCTAGGTCTGTGCACCTGCCTAAATATAAGTTTGTTGGCTTTTTACGTCTTTAGATTCCATGGTGAGAGATGAAGATCTATGACGTGACACATACCGACAACTTACACAGACTGTTCGCTTTTTTCACAATAGTTATAGTGTTGAATGATCTCAACTAGAATGTCAATACGCAGCAGAAGCTTACATAAGGGCGGGTGGGATTTCCAAAGCGGACGATGTGGCCACGCGATTTAACCAGTAGACGCAGTAGTAGCGCTCGGCATTGCGCGTCGGACGAGCGTACCGCGACACGCAGGACCAAGCCGAGTCCGCCTCACGGAACTAATATCTTAATTAAACCACATATAAATTACCCATATTATAATTACAATAAATACTGTGGTAACTTTTACGATTGTTCTATTATGGTTGATCTGTAAGTGGCCATCTATTGTCAGGCTTAGATATCGCATCCAGAAAGAAAAAGGTAAAAGTTTTAAATATTGCATGAACCGCGAAAACGCTAAACGTGGAAGTCACCTACATGTTTTAGTAGTATTTTCTTAAGTTATGACTATGACGAACCATGTATTTTAAGTTAACTTTATCGTTTTCGGTGATTTAACACATGGTATTTGTCGCATCATTGTTTACCTACAAATTAATTATTTAAAAAAATACATGCAATCTGTATTGAAAAGGACCTACAAACCGGACCGTAATTTTCGGTACCTAGAAAACCAACCTTAGTTTTATATTCTGCGATTTGATTATATTGAGAGGGTGATTCTCAATAAATTCAGAACATTCGTCACAGGTGGGGCGGAATCTGATATATCCTTTACGACAGATATTTGAATATATTGAAACGGCGTTTTTTATTAGGGTGCGTATTACATGTATGTATACATATGCACACAAATCTGTTAGTTAGGACGTCACGACAGCTCTTGTAACCATTTAGTTTATTTTATTTTATTTATTATTACAACGGTCTCCGTTTAGAACTTTTAATTTGTTGTCCAACACCAAATGTAAAAAACTGAACTAATCGAGATATGGAAATAATAATCATATGTTCACTGTTCAGGCTACCGAGGTGTATTTATTAATATCTGAAGAAAGTAAACGGAGAAAAATAAAAATAAATGTATCATTATAGTTTTCCCCAGTCCAACCGTCTGTATGACAGTCTCACAGACAAATTAGTGTTATTGAGCTGAAAATGGTGTGGGTGTAAATATTTATGACACCTACTCGACAGAGCTGTGATATTTCTTTGTAATAAACCTGTCTACTACACGTATACCTACGAAAACGTACGTATTATATTATTCGCTTATATCGCATATATTTTTAATGATACAGGCTTCTGTTGAAAAAACATATTTTTTGACTATAATGATAAATAACATAATCATTGTTACGATTGAGCATCTTTAGAAAAGATGCTCAATCTGAATTCATAAAAAGTGTTCAGAACTATCAGAACAGAAGCACATAATCACATATTACAACGAAGTTACTATGAAAAGCTGAACTTTATAGTTTCACATCTCATTTCACATTTTCAAAGCGGATTTTACTTATAGCGAATAATTAATTTAGTAATGATGTTTAATTTAAAAAAAAAGGTTTACAGGCCACAAGTAAGTAAGGTTGCTAGTGGACGTTATCCGGCTGTGGGGATACGTTTGTCTTTGTTAGCTCAATAATGCCTCTCAGCACAAGATCGGTAACGGACATGTAACCCTTTGCTATGAAAGGCTACGGTAACCTCCATTGGGCGCGCCTTACGGCTGGTTTCCACCTTTGTGGCTACAAAAGATATGATAAATTACAATGAACCACTTAAGAAGGTTTCTTAGGAGCGAGTTCGAGGTATCTTGTAATATGGCAGGGGTAATATTTATCTGAATCCTACATTAATCAGGGTCGGCAACGCAAGTTGGTGTTTCAAGCGTCCATGGGTTACGGTGACCGCTTACCATCAGATGGTCCGTAGTTTGCCACCTTAGTGGTATAAAAATGCATTAAATACAAATGTTTGTTTGTTAGTGGCTAATCAGATTTAAATTAAATTTGGTATGGTGATAGTTAGCAACCCGGGGAAGAAAATACGCTCCAATTCCTGAAAAATAAGTAGGGTTCGCCCGGGATTTTAAAACTAGATTTTTGTAATGTATCCACGCGGTCAGACTTGCAGTCAAAAGTGAGACGATAACATTAAAGGTAGCAAAAGATTTAATTAAGAATAATTTAACAGATACATAAAACGGTATAAATTTGCCAAAGTACAAATAGATGGAAAATCCGTGTTGATTAGTTAACATTGAACGATTCTTTGTAAGTCTTAAGCGTACTTAATTCAGGTAAGAAATTTAGACACTATTTATCTAGAGTACGCAATAAATCACCTGGTAGGTACTAACGGCTCAATCACCTCCTAAGTAACTCTGTACACTTAGGATTATTTCTCATAAATCACTTGGAACCATGCTTTTAGGATTTCCACACACGTTACATTATATGGTAGGCGTAAGATATATTTTACAGTTTACTTTGTTATGCTAGAATTTGTCTGCGAACAATATTATTTTAGTTTGAAGGACATAACATCTTCAAAATACAGCATTTCCCATAAGTATTAGTAGTACAAATACCTATACATCATATCCTATCCTACTAATAATATAAATGTAAAAGTTTGTGAGGATAGATGTTTTTTCTCAATCACGCAAAAAACAGCTCTCAAATTTGGATGACTCTTGGCACACGGATAGTTACTTTCCTAAATTAACACATAGGATTTTATCTTCGAAAAATGTTAGGTTAATATGGAAATCTAAAAGCAACGAGAACGAAGTCACGGGCATAAGCTAGTAATATATACGTGTTGACGATGACAAACGACCCACCAGCTCCTAACCTGAAAATAAAATAAAAACACATTAAACACTTTGATACATTAATTTAGTTTGTACTTACCTGTACGATGATTGTAAAAACCTGTAAATAAGAATATAAAATGATTAGTACCTGTATAGGTTAAATGTAATACATTCATAGTTTTGTATCTTCATACAGCTTCATACTTTGTGTTATCTAATAAATGAGAAGAAATTTCGATAATGCCAAAATTAATTAAATAAAAATAATATACTTACATCTGGTTATAGAATATATGTACATGCATTGTTCGTTTGGTGCCTCGTCGCCTGCGCGTCCAGCGCCACCCTCTGTGGAGTCAGTCGTCCGTAACTCACCTACGCGATCACACGCACAAACGCAACCCGATTTGGCAATATTGAAGCGGCTTCTCGTACATCAAAACCTCAATTTTTATTCGCACTAGTACGCCCTACATCTATCCCTTACATATACGCCTTCCGTAAAGGGTCTCCGAAGAGGTAGGCGTCTACATCTCACGCAACATATTTTAGGTCCTAACATTCTAAATCCCATGCATAATAATGAAAATAAATATTAAAATAGATGAACAATACTAAAGGGAGAAGTAATATTTTCGCTCACCAGTGAATCGATGGCTTCATCAATGGTTCAATTCCTTCATATAAATAAATGTTAGTGTGGCATTATTATGAGAATCCTGAGTGAGGCTCTAACTAAATGATATACGAAAGCCGAAAAATATAATATAGTGCATAGATAAATCTATATATAAATAGGCACAGACAAAATAGTAAAGTTTTTTGCAACAGCAAATTTCAAATCAGTAATATTGTCTCACCATTGTCTTTGTTGTCTACGTGGCATTTATCTCTCACTTCTTTGTCTTCTATACCTTCTGTGTAAAGGTAGCTAATCATATGATAACGTATAAAATATTTTATATTAATCGTATAAAGTTACCACGGTGTGTTCCCGTGCATGTTTGTGTACCGCCGGTAATGTCCCTTGCAGACGTCGAGATGTAAAGTGCGAGTGATAATACTGAAATGGAGAGGCGAGCTGATGACGGCAGGCCACGAGGACCCGCGCCTTTGGAGACAGGCAAGTCCTTCCTTTTGTTTCGTGTAAACACTTTTTTTTTGTTTTATTAAGTACGTTTCAGCGATTGACCACGATCTCCCCTGATGGTAAGTGAAAATGTGGTCGAAGGTGGAGCTCGCTTGCCCACTAGTAGTAATTATATTATGTTCACTCTTGTTTAAAGAGACCCAGGTTGTAAGATTCTGGATACTTTCACAATAATGTCAGGTCGCTTGCTTGGCTCAGTTGGCTCTGCAATACAATTCTGGAAAATAACGACGGAAATCGCTGCAGTATTTTGATGCGCGATGTCAAAACGCTTACACCTTATTTCAGTTGAATTTAATACGTTAACCGCAAAGTCTGACGCGGGTTTTTTTAGAGAACCGCATAGCAGGTAGCAGTTACACTGCCTTCTGTACTGATTTGTCACCTAGGATAAGCGATCTATTCTCATTTAATTTACTATTGATTTATTTATTAGTATCACTGTCAGAAAAGATTCAGCATCGGATTCTTCAAGAAGTTGAAGGGTGTGAAGAGATTTCTGAGGGGTCGGCAACGCGCGTGTGTACCCCTGGTGTTGCAAGCGTCTATAGGCTACGGTAACCGCTTACCATCAAATGGGCCGTGTGCTAGTTTACCGCCTTAGTGATATAAAAAAAAGATGTAAGAGTAAAATTATAATGTCTTATAGGAAAATACATATTTACCCTTGGTAGTTAATCAACTATGCAATTAGGCAAGTGAAAATGATTATTATCTAATCTCAAACCCTCTTGTATCTTGTACAAGTAAGGTAATTTGTGTGCTGATTGACGAATACAAGACTGTATACTTAGATGCCTGGCTTAATTTAGTTACTGTCAGCGAGAGAATAGAGAATGATATCTGACGACAGGGTTTATGTGATGTATTAGCTCATCTCACAGGTATCGCGATAATGCGACACCTTGATTCTGTCTATTAACCTAGACGTAAATATTATGATGATACCTTCTATATAACGAATTAATTTATTTTTATACCTTCTGCAGAAAATAAGAAAAAAATATAAGTAAATTAAGCTTCAACGCAACAAGTTAGAGTTTCTTCGAGCCTCAGTCAATTGCAAAGTACATGACGCGGTCGCACTTAATTAATTTGTTTATTGTTTAAAATCTCTTCACCAAAGAGAGAATTTCCCTCCGAAATGGCTTTTTAGATGTTGACCAAGATGATTAATTGTTTGAACTCACCTACTAGGATTTTCTTTAAAAGTGCAAGACTTTTTAAATGATGTAACATTCATCCAAAATTTTACTTATGATATTATTATAATGATCTTACTAATGACTTCAAACATTGCATGATCTTGGTCAAGATAAAATGAGCCGATAAGGTTGGGCAGTCAAATCTGCTGCTTGTTTAGTAGCAGTCAAACCCGCTGCTTGGTTAGAGTACTCAACAAAATCAATAAGAGGTAGGAGAATGGCAAATAAAGTAGCGGTTGATGTCGATTAAATTGAATGTATCTTTCTTACTGCCTTTATTTTACTAAGGGGCTGGCATAAAGCAATCAAACAAAGCTAAAACACTCTAGATACCTGCCTATTTTACGCACTTTGAATAATTGTAACTTCCTCAAACACGATAAATTGGCTTTGTGTAAAGGATCTGGGTGAAAAGGATATATTGTTGTATTTTATTTTAACCTTCACCATTTCTCGTTTGTAATGAAACTTTATAAAGGAAAGGAAATTAAGTTAAGTGCCCGCAAGTATTTAATTAAAGGTTTTATATAAGGCCTTTGTAAATGGTCTTAAGATCTTCCGAATAATCTCAGTTGATTTAACAAATAATGCCTTTCGTTTCTTGTACTAATATTGACATTTCATGCTTCTCCGTAGTAAGTCGTGTTTATTTTGATTCGAGGCTTTGACATCCACCTAGTGGTTCTCTTACAGCTTTTATATTTATGGTGTGATCGAAGGTATTCATTCACAATAAATGAGAAAATATTCCGAAATGTTATCGTGCCTTGTACTAATTGAATTTAAATGATTAAATGCATTTACAGCTATATAAATACCGATAAACTCTTCCTTTGTCAGCTTAGGTTGAATCAGTCAAAGCAATAGAAATTACAAAATAAACGTAAAAAAATATGTAATATCGTATTTACGTTATATCTTTAATCACAAAAAAATAATTTGTAGCACAATTTAAAACCCACGTGGTTGGAAAAATACAAAAATAATTTAGTATAAAACCGATTCCCAATTTCCTCAATCAGCCCGAAACAAGATAACCTTTTTATCTTCCCAGCATTTATCCTCCTTGCTATTGTCTTCGTTCACCGATGTAGCTTTCATTACCCGAAGCTAGATTTACTACACCCGCAAGTACCTAAATCTAATTCATTACAGTGGCACAAAGGCACGCAAACATTCCCCTCATTATGGATATAAATGGTTTGTCACTAACACTAGCACTCGTCACTACGGATAATTGGAACTGATTTCCCTTTGCATAATAATCTCACCTATGTAAGCAATGATAACATTTTCTGCCTGTGTGCTTGAGTAGCTGTGAATCGAAAACAAGTCACTTTACCCGAATAAAATATGTTTCTGGTCCTCTATCTTCTTACATTGAGGCCGCTGATTGTATCAATAAATGATACGAAGTAAGCTTGGGCTAAAGTTGAGAAGAATCGTTATCAATCATTTACCTAATGATTTATGTCGATTCCTATCGATGTAGTGTTGGTAATACGCGATACGAATCCTTGCTATTAGTGGTTGCCATAAAACGAGCGCGGTACGTTATATCGTCTGTAGAATTTGATAAAAAAACCCGCATTCATCTATGATTCCCTAAGAATACTTACTTTGTTGCATAGTTGGTTATGACACTTTTAAAATCCCAAAATAAATGTGAATTTTTAATGTAAACAAAAAAAATACAACAGAACGCACATTCAGAGCCGAAACCCTTTAGTAACAATAGATACCAGTTCAAATATCAAATGATAAATTCACCTCGAATAACACACATTTATCGGAAGTACGGCGAAGTGTTGATTGACAATAATAATTATTACACTGAAGATATTATTGGATCGACACTTGTGCGGCTTTGTTGTCTGCTCTTCGCACATCTGGGGGCTTTTAGGTATGCGAGGCAGATCCCTGAACTTTGGGACTCCAACATAATATATTTGACATACGAGAGTTGTTTCACCAAGTTATTTCAATAATAATTGCCGCACATGTCGTAATTAACGACCTATCTAATAGAATACTATAACATTAAAACGTAACCATTCCATCGCTGCTTAGTCGGTATGTCTGTCTGTCCTGCCGAAAACCTTGTGCCGTGAGCTGAACAGTTTCAGCATTATTTTATAAAGCAATACAGGCGACAATATTGGTACCACATTTAAGTACAGAATGCCATTCCGTAAAACTATTTGCGTAAACACTACGCTCTGCGGAATGGACATGTTATTGTGCTTGTGTCCGGACATGCACTCCCTTTGCTTTCAAAAGGATTATAGAGATGGACTACCTAAACTTTGTAGGTATTTTACTTTTTGTATGGTATTAGTTATGGTAATAGTTATACATTCCGACGAAGGTCGGAAAATGTGATGTTTAATCTTATATAGGTAATGCTAGACACAGTGCTAAACAATGCTAGGCTTAATATCACTATCTTTCCATCCCATTTAACATAGAACAGTTACACAGTTTATATTTATGGTGTGATCGAAGGTATTCATTCACAATAAATGAGAAAATATTCTGAAATGTTATCGTGCCTTATACTAATTGAATTTAAATGATTAAATGCATTTATAACTTATAATACATGTATGCTGAGGCATTAATTAAATTTAAAAGTACTAATTTCGTAAAGAGACGTTTATTATTTTGCGGCAGTTGCATTAGATTATGCAACTCTTATTTTGCCTTTCCTATGACATACTAAAATAGATGAAAGCCATGGTCAAAAATGGTTTGGCACCAAGACAATACAACCGCTACGCTGTTTGGCAGAGATCGAGAGTCGATTGTCATATATCCATTTTGCACTAGTAACACATTAAATAAAGATTCAAAAGAAATGTGAATAAGGTTAAATAGCACGAAGGTACATAGATAGGTACAACAGACAGCAACTTTATGTCTTATCTGTTGATTTTCCTCCCATTTTCCTTTTAGGAGCTTGGCTTGGAGAGTTTTAGTTTTCGTGTAAAAACATTTCAGAGTAAACACTTTTATTTCCAGTGGACCAAACTTTTACGGATTGTTTGCGGGATATTCGTCTCGACGAAAATTAAAATGATTCCTTTTAGATCTATAGACTTTAGTGCCAGTCATGCTGCGACCCAATACCGCATATTTTTTTGTATTAACGATAAAGCAAAAATTAACAAGTGCCATTTTCGAACCTTACCTACTGAATTTTGATAACCAGCCACTGCCATTGTTTTTTTAATCCATCCATAGTTTATCGCTGTTGCTTTGCAAATATAAATAAATATTAAATATTTATGAAGAAATTAACCTTTTCAGATATTAATCAGAAACAAATTGTGTGAGAACACCTTGGAAGGGTATCGAGTTCTGATTTGATTAACCTGGTATAATTCAATCAAGTAAATTAATTTAAGAAATTTATTTACACAGAATAAACGAATTATCTATCTATATTTTATGAAACATGAATAATTAATTCTTAATTTAAGGCTTCTTAACTCAACTCAAGTATTCTAAGAAATATATTATTCTCAATTTTTATTTTTTTATTTAAAACACGTTATATTCAGTTACTTGCTAAATCGTAAACAAACAGATGTCTCGATATAACAAAAATGGTATCCATATTTAAATTCAAAAGTATTGTAGTGATACGAAATCAATTACAATTCAATTATCTCGCAGCTTTACTTTCGCGGCACGTCCTCCATTATAAGAAAAGAAAGTTACTTACGAAGGCGTAGGGTCCAAAGCTATGGGGTAGAATGTCGTGACCAAATAATAAAAAAAATGTAGGTACTGTGATGTGATCTGAGGCTGATATTATTATTAATTGTTATGGTATTTCATTTAGTTAATTGACGCAAGAGATACATTTATTAAAGTTAGTAAATTCTAGATTTCCTATCTCTGAATAGTAAAAATGTTTTGTGACTATAGTTCATTTCGTATTACTAAGATTTGGTCTTGTTATACCTAACGTAGCCTTCTACAAAAACAATTCAATTCACAATTTTTTTTTGAAGAATCACCCCACAGCGTAGCGTTGTTATTTTAACATCTTCTGTAATTGATCAACTACCTTAATTTCAACAAATATTTTTTATCATTTCCCTGCGACATATATACGTTTGTGGAGACAAAGCCAAGCAGATGTGGGCCGAGTGGGGGAGCTTGTCCTGTGTGAAACATTTATGACAGAGGGCCTTGCACTGACAACGGTCTGCTTTGAAAGCATAGCTCTAATAACAAGCTCATTATGATGTTCTACAAATAAACACTTTTAGAGATAAGGGCCAGTATTGTGGCTTGGAATAATATTTATATCAGTCTTTATCATCTCTTAGGAGTACCTTTTGGAAGTAAATTGTTTATCTCGATTATTGCTACGAGTATAAGGTAATCAGAGTTATACAAATTAGGTAGTACTATTCTTCCTCATACTAAATAGTAAATTTCATGATGATGACAGATGATATTCATATTCTGAAGGACACAGGGACAGGTTTTTAAAAAAAACTGAATAATGGCTTTCAATCAGCAAAGACTAAAGAATAAAAATAAAGTAGGTCTTCTATATTACCGTCCTTTTTGGTGAAAACGATCATTCTGCGAATGATTTGCATTTAAAGTGGGGTAATTTGGGTCATCGTGGACAAAGCCCGTGATGTTTGCTCCTCTTATCCTAGACCTTTTACTTTCGATGCCTTTCTGTTATATAATTTTATCACATATTTGTCTAGGATTACCTACCTGATACACGACTTTGCTGTATAATTTGAGTTGGGTTTCTTGACTAGTGACGTTAATTGGGTTAGAATTTATTTGATGGCACTAATTCCCACAAAAAACAGTTTTTGCACTAAACAAAATTTACCGTTTGTCTACGTTAACTGGTTGGTACTTTTGGCGCCCATTAAACTTTTTTTGTTTCCATACAGCACTAATGACCACATCTATCTACAAAGGTTACAAACTTTATCTGGTTCCATTCGTTTGATATAACAAGCTAAGATATAAGAAAGTGAGGTGTAGATATAGTAACAAAATTATAAAGGTTTTTGATGGAACTTTAAAAGTATCAGATTTTTCTCCGGAATTATGAACGACAAACTCTTTTGAGTAAATATTTGTTACATCAACTTTGTAAGGAATGGTCATAACTATATCAGCGTAAAGACTTAGAGTAGCGCTTAGGTATAACTACTGCTTATGTACAGAATCTTAAAATCTTGTTAACGTAGCCGGTGCGACCGTCTTGCTACTACAATTGATCGATCACTATGAAGTAACCTTTACAATGTAGGTGATTATTCATTCAATAAATGAAGATCGATAAGTGATAGTCTGGGCTTAGACATACAAAGAAAATCATTTCAACAATACTAAAATAATGTTTCAATTTTAACGAACATAAAAAATATTAATTTGGTTTTAATAACTAAAAACTCACTTCAAAATTTATTTATCATGATGATCCTGGTAAGGGCAAGGACAATTTATTATAAAAGTATTTCAAAGTAATCAGACATCTTGATTATTGATAGATACATATATATAGATTGGTCTTTATGTAATAAATGCTAATGCATGCAGATTTAATTTCGTTTACCGGACGTTTTAGGTCCATTTTCGGCCACTTTATCCTAAAACGGGCGCGCATACTCCCATAAAACTGTTTTCGGGGGTTAATTGGCCCTAACACCGAGCACCAGAGCGCTTGGCCATGGCCTGACTGATTTACATGCAAATTGAAACAGTGTTCAATGTGAGCTGACTCGATTTAACACCGTTAGCATAGCAGATAGCCGGTTGGATAGCAAAGGCTATCAAATGTGCTATTGCTATCAAAGCTATTTTCTGTTAACGCAGTATTATCTCATATTTTCATCATGACAGTTTTATTGTACAGTATTTAATTTAATACAAGTATGCTGGATATATTTTGATTTCAGTTCTTGACTTTCAGATGTTCCATTTTATTTAAGAAAATATATCTTAGAAACTTTATTAACGCAACAATAATCTGATTTAGTTGACTTATTTTTCATACTTTAGATACAGCAAAAAAGTTCCTTTTTTTAACGCCCAACGCAAAAACGACGGGTGTTATAAGTTTCTAGTGTGTCTTTCTGTGGCATCGTAGCTCCTAAACGAATGAACCGATTTTGATTTAGTTTTGTTTTATTTTGTAAGGTCTCAATGAATAGTTTATACTTAGATAGATGGTGATAGGTCTGGTGATGGAGCAGGAAATATTATTGAGGATAAATCGCTGATGTCGTGAGTCGGGGGTTTATGATTTATTAACGTTTACTTGTTATTCTATTTAGTTGGCAAGCGTACGGCCCACCTGATGGAAATTGTCACCGTAGTCTATAGCCGCTAGCAATACCAAGGGTATCACTAACGTATTGTTGACCCTTTTGTTGTTCAGGTTCTGGGCTACCATTATTTCTTTATTGTCAACACAGTGTATTCTCGTGGAGCTCTGGCAACTTTATTGCTCAATATTACTTATTAGTACTTATTTTCTGGAAAAAATCCGCTCTTAAAAAATACAACGCAGGAATGAAGTGATAATAGTTATATAAATCTTGCCGCAACCCAACAAACTTCGGTTTGCAGAATCTACACAATTGCAATACACGATAATTAATTTATCGCTCTTAAGAGGGATTTTTTTTAAACCTGCGAAGAAATTCCATTACAAGGATTTTTTATTATTTATGCAAGACTCAGTTTACAAAGCCTTTTAATTAAAAATATTTCACGAAATGTTAAATAGCTCCGAGGTCAGTATTACAAAAATATTGAGTGGCATTTTTTTTTATAAGAACCACTGAAAGAAATAGTCACCGTAGCCTATAGACTCTAGCAATATCTGAAGGCGTTAGCAATCAGTGCCAATTCTGTTGTCATTAAACTTATTTGACAGTTCTTAAAGTCTTGCTATCCCTTTCTCATGTGCGGGGTCAAATAAGGATAGCAATACCTTTAGAACTGTCAAATTAGTTTAGTTTTGTGATTTTGTACAACATAATTGGCACCATGGTATCACTAAAGCGTTAGGAACATACGCACTTCCTTATTCACATATCATTACCGTGTCCCATTCGTAAGGTTGGCATTAGTTAAGTAGGCCGCTTTCCTCTTGGCTTTTTTTTTTCTTACACACTTTTGTCGCTTACTTCCTACTCGTTTATACCTTCTTACATACCCGCCTTAATGAGCTCAGCTAATTCGCTAGATTTTTATACCGCAATTTTCCTCGACCACATCACACCCTCGCAACCCTCGCAATGCAAAATAGACAATATTCCATCGCAGAAACGCTCTTCACTCAGATTATCATACGTTCCACTATTTGTTTTAAATGCACTCATTTTTTGCTTTCATAGTGTATCAATTTAAATGTTAATTATACGAATGTGAATGAAACGCAGTGCAATCTCATAGTGAGATCTTCATCTCAATAGAGATATAATGTCTCTTTGAGGTTTGAAGTAAACATCTTCCTATCATATACCTATCACGATCGTCACAATTGTAAATATGTAAATTGAGGTCCCGTACCTCTGGTAAATATAATTTTTCAAGTGAGCGTGGATAGCCAAATTTGAAACTATGAGGAATAGCGAAAAGTACTCAAAGGAGTCACGGTCCCAAATTTTATGAAAACTAAGCCCGCATCATTGGATAGCCTAGCCAGGACGCGATTAAAAAAATACATTGTTTATTATTACACCATCCGACATTCGATAGTCTAGCTATATAAGAATCGAACTTTGGGAAGGTAAAATACGGCAAAATTTTATGATGCAAAGATTTCTAATTGAATTTTCAGAATGTTGTGATCTTCTTAAATTGTTGGAACATCCAAAATTAATTAAGTACCTATGATACTTTCTAAATGTTCCAAATAAATAAATGTTATACTAATACCAATATACACCTGATTTATATTCATATTCGGAAGCCGTTTCAATTTCAGCAGGCCGTGCAGGCTTTTATATCGTTATCGTTGTTTACAACACATAATGGAAATGGGGGTCCGATCTAAATATGTACAAGGTACATACAGGCGCGCCGGCGCGTAATAGTTAAATTAAAAACATAATTAAACCATATCTCTATGTGTATTGGTATTTTGTTGCAAAATAACGTAACTAGCTTTGATCTGGAGTTAAACGAGCATAATTAGGGCTCAATTTTATTAACGAGATACATACATTACGATATGCAGTCAGCTCACTAAAAGAGTTTATGGGAAATTATTTCTTTTACGAAATTAACATTTATGTGACCTTTTAAGAAACAGAAGGCTTCGTGGAATTTGAATGGAAGCTTGTAAAATGCTAAATATGGTGACACATTTTGCTATTGCGTATATTGATCAACTGAAAAGGTAAGCCAGACACGGGGTCAATAGGTGGGTGAGTGACCGCCGATGGCATACCTTCATGCGTTCCCCAGATATCATGTTATCGGCTTAGGATTTATTTAAGAAAAAATATATATTATAATGCTACGACATTATCACACAGCGCTATCTGGCCCCAAGCTAATCAAACCTGTACTATGAAAACCTGCAGCTGAGACAAAATTTATAAACTTTTTTTGTAAAAACATACAATACATACCAAACAACCAGATGAATCAGAACCAAGGGAATCACAAATATTGGTATCGGACTGCTACTCAAGCTCTTGTTGTACTATAGAAACCACGGAAAACACGACATGGATAAAGTATATATACAGACAGCCTGACAGCGATCATCATACACATTTACATATACTACATAATATGTAATAATAATAATATATAATAATTTTTGGATATTATCACACAGCGCCATCTGGCCCCAAACTAAGCAAAGCTTGTACTATGGGAACCAGTAGCTGATATAATACTTATATACTTTTTTTTTTTTAAATACATACTTATAATACATACCAACACCCAAACGCAAGGCTAACATATTTGTCACATAAATGCTTGCCCTGGCGGGAATTGAACCCGCGACCTCTAGCGTAGCAGTCAGGTATACTAACCACTAGGCCAGCGGTCTCGTCTTGTGTCAATTCTCTTTCGTACGCAGAGTGTAGCTTATAGAATTTAAGCAACGTATTTGCTGTTTGACCTCCTCCATTAAATTTCCAACTCTCTATCGATCGATGATGAAGATGGTTAGTGTAATAATACCGCGGAAAATATTTAAACATTATCTTTACTTCACTTCACTTCTGCGGCACCGAGAAAAATCGATATGGAAAATAAGGTTACAGTCAAGTTTTGATTGCAATTATAGATCTTTACGGGCATTAGCGATTTTGCTTCTCTGAAATACTTTGTTATACCTTGTTCCAGTTGAATTTATTCACGATTACCAACTTTATTAGCGGTCCAAATACACGCCACTGATAGGCGGCAAAACCGGTATGTTAATACAAATTAATTTTGCTACCGCGCCATTATGTTCACACAAAATGTAGTTACGATGATGTGTAATTGGGCGCATATAAATTTGCAATGGTTAAAATCCAAGTATACGAAATAAATTACTTCTACTTCTATGAAGCGTTGCATTCAGAACAGCTACTCGAAGGAGAGACGTTGTTGCAGCATTCGCTTCGTTCTAGATAGGATAACGAGCACGAAATTAATCTGGATACAAAGGACACGTTGTCGTCTCGGTACAGCGGCCGCAGTGCGAAGGAATAGGTAGTTATTATTTCTTAGAATATTATTTCAAACGTTACATTTTAAATTTTTTGTGATATAAATCAGTCAAGTTACTATTCAGCGTTAGTTATCTCTCCAGCGTGGCAATGCTGTCAGCATTCTTGGCACGCTCCCGCGTGATTCTGGATTTTAGTTATCTGTATTTTTGTATATAGTTTAATCTGTTTTAAGTTAATAAAATAAAAGTTATTAGAAATATATTCCGTAAATACATTTTGATGTTTGATTCACGATGGGATGTATTAATCTATGAAATAAAATGATTTAAATAATGTGTCATAAATAAAATGAAACTATTTATAAAGACAGTAAATATACTATCTACTTATTGGCCCAAACCAGAATTGTTTATTAAATTCAGACACACATATCATCACGCTAAGTGAAGTAATTTTGTTACAAGTACAACAACACAAAAACTAAAAATATTTATTAATATGTAGTTTTATTATTTACTAAAATCACGCATAAACTATTCAGAATTACAGAATAAGACGAGGTTGGGAATTCGTATTTTGTTCATTTGTTATTCGCTGGGGCAAGTCGGTCTTTCTTTTATTGGAACACCTTGCCCCAGCATATACTTACGTAAGTAAGTCTTTTAATAATGAATAGATCTAGGAAAATATCGCTTGGACTAGATCTACACAGGCATTTTAAATGTAAGCGGTAGACTATTATTTATTCCGCGCAGTGTTTAGTAGGTAAACGTTACTTGCATTTCTAAAACGAATAGCTATTTAGATACTATTCTTTACAGTCTATTTCAAATAGAGATTACAAACATATTTGTGCTGCAATAACACATCATTGTGTCAACATTGTGTACGACGCGTTGCAGCAGAAACAATTTTGTTTCACAAATTAGTTTTAGCCGTCTCGTTCGTTTTGCAATCTATAAAATAAATTAAGTAATTCATACAAAGTTTACATTAGTTTGTTAGTCTGTAACCTGTATCTCGAAAATGTGATGATAATACCTACCTAAATTATTTGTGCTATATTCTGAAGTAACTGATACTCCTGGAAAAGGACTATAAAATGAATGTATATAATGATTTCGTGACGCACTTTAGTTTTAAAACGAGGAACAGATTTAATTTACGAGCAGATACTTAAATTAAAACACGTGCGTCCGCATTTTATGTTTTATTAGTAAGCAATACAGTTGAAATTGCAACCAGAAGAAACGCTTCCACATCCAGCTACCTAAAAAGGTTGAATGCGATACCTGTTCCATATTCAAGGTATTTTCTTATCATGTGAGATACGTAAGGGAATTGCAAAGAGAGCGATGCGGATACGTCAGGGCCTGTATAATGTTAGCGTGTGTCCAGGATTCTGTGAGGAATAATTCCTAGTGGACATATAAGCTTTTACAAACGTAAGGGACACTTTGACTGTGATCGATTTGCTTAAAATTTCGCATTATATATTAAGGATCAACGTGTTTTAAACACTTCATAAATGTTATAAAGACATTACGACTTCGAGCGTCATCGTATATATACATGGGATTCGGGACCTCTGCACGGAGGAAGCATTTTATTGCTTTCTTTTAGTGTTCTTTTTAATTCATAATTGGGTTCTTTCCACTTCGATCTAATAAATGCAATGAAAGTAGAAAAGTAATTTAAAAGTTAGGAAGGCGCTGTAAGGTACCACCTAATACGCAAACAAATTAAATAATGTATAGTAGTTTATAATGAGAATGAAATTTATTTATTTTTATAATATATTATTTTAATCCCATTATATTCTGGAAACGATTCTTGAAACCCGGAGAAGTAGGTACAAGAGGTACTATTTCTCCCTCGGGGACTTGTCAAGTCATTGGCATAAAGCAAGTTACTGCATAAAATATTCAGCGATATTAATTATGGAATAATTTGAGGACGCCCTTCAAAAAATCTTCCAGAAAATTAATATAGGAAACGTCCGCTACTTTAGTCCGTTAATATTAGGTCAGTAAAGACAGTGTCAATCGAACGATTGACACTGTCTTGTTGAATTTGAATCTCACCTCAAATTCAACTAATTCATGCGCTAGCGATCAATGAATGGAAAACTGAATTAGGAATGCAACCTTATTCAGTTTTCCCCTAGCCTAGCTGGTGTAAATTGGTTTCTCCTACCAATTAATCGCGAAAGAAATGAAGATACGTATATCCGTTTTGGATATGTTTTATAATATTGCACTTACTAGGCATAAATATATACGTCATATCATCACACCCAGTTCCGTTAGGGGTAGGCAGATAGTATAGAGATCGATTTCGGGCTGGACATACAATCTTGCGCTTTTGTGTTTATCAATATCTTCATACATGCCCGCCTATACATACTATGTATATAAATATTTACGATCTGAGATGTTTATAGGTAACGGTAGGAGCTAACCATCAGTCTGGTGATAAGCTATTTTTTCATCTAATTAGCGGTACCTTAGAGTATGTAATATACTACGTACAACTAGTACTTAGCTGGGTGATACCCACCGCTGTGGCAACTTCTAATCAATTAAATCGTAATCAGTGAACGGCCTAATAAAATGTAACTTTCTCAGTGCTATACAGAAAATGATTTAATTTCAGTTTAATCAAATAAATTTAATGAAATGCACCTATATACATAAAGTGCTTATTTTTTAAACCACTACTTTATTTCCGGATATTGAATGGTTTTTATTCCTGGCAAGAAGTTTTAATATATTGAAAATATAGCCACGATTTGTAACCGTACTGTGTAAGAAGTGAGAAACGGAACAAGATGGACATTTTTTCACTCCTCAAGGGAAATTAAAAATAGTACTGGCTGCACGGAAAATGGAAATAAATTTCTTGTAACTTTTCATTTTTCAATCTTTATAGATATATGCAACAATGAGTTGTATAGTTTTTTTCAATTTAACGTTTATATATACGATGTTGTCGCTAAACATGAAGATAAGAGCCAGATCTTATTAAAACGTTCACTTATCATACTTCATTTTAAATATTATATAAATGTAATTACTTTTTTTTTCACAACTCAAACATTTACAACATGTTTTGGCTATTTAATCAGTAAAATCTAAATGAAACCGTAGAAAAGTCTATTGAAGTCGCAGTCTATGAAAATTACCAGTCCCAATCTTATTATACATGCCTGAAACAGAGAATTCAGCCAAATATTGGGGCGTCTTAAGATCGTGTTTACGACACCTGAAAATACACACGTACACATCGTTAACTATGTACATATATTTCCGTGCTCATGTAAAGTATCTCTTGTGAAAAACAAAACTGTAAATGGACGACTATTACCGGTCATATTTTTTATAAATTTTAAATTTAAAGTTATATGTTATTTTAACATAGATTTGTCGGGCTACTGTTAAGCACTGTAGATAGCATGCAAATAGTGCATAGCTGTTAGATAGCGATTTTTTATTTGCAATTTATTTAATTTACGAGTGACAAAAGAATGACACATACATACGGATTAACGCATGAATACGTAGGCCGCAGTATTCCCATCAATCATCCGTCCTTTTCATCTATACAAAGGGTGTGAGCATCCTACAGTGAAAAGCAATAAAACCGCTAGAACCTCCGAACTCAATAGGATTAGAGGAACTTCGTTAGACCTCCTCATTCTTCGCTCGCGTTGAGTTTGATACATCGCTATAGCAAATGAGCGATAAGGCACAAAATAAATTATACAACTCCTATAAATGAAGTACTCAAATGTAAGTACATTTGTCGAAATTTGAAAGAACGATTACTCCGCCAACTGTCCCCATAGCTCGCTCAAGAAAAAGCTGTACAATAAAGTGCTGGAAAAACAGCTACTGAAATCGGTCTTATTTTTTTGCGAGGTATCACAATGACCGTTTTAGCAAAGATTTAAATTTACAGTTTTTTGTCCTATCTCGCTCGCAAGTCACAATCGCTTTTTGACTATGGCGGCTTAGCGGAAACAGCAGCGGATTCTGCCGTCACTGACAACAAAACAACGCAACTATATGAGAGATGATACTGAAGTCCCTTTCAAATGGATCCCCACTGAAATTAGTTCCACTGTCTGTCTGTATGTAAAGAAAGAGGGTATTTAAACGGCCGGAAGCTGCCATCCGGCCTCGACGACTGTTCCAGTGGCAACCGAGAATGACTCCACTTAGGTACGTAGGAATGATCCCTCACAATGATACGTATAAAACATACGTGCAAATGGCCGGCACACGTCGTCACGTAACCTAAATATAGGGCGGGTTTATATGAATTCAACCGAAGCGTGCTCTATGTAAATAGGACTGTAGAAGAAAATTGTGTTAGGTGAAATTACGACACGCTAATAGGGTTTTGGAATTGTGTGAGGTTTTACTCGCATTATAATTTTCATCATGGTAAAATTGCAGCATTTATGCGGGTTATTACAGCGAATGAAAATGGAATAGGAATGGAAATAACTTATATTATAAATTGTTAAATGTTATTGAAAAGGTATTATAATTCTACCAATTATACCTTGTTTTCGATTAATTTCATAACGATTTCTAACTTGAATTGCGGTTCCAACCGTGGGATATGCGAGAGCAAAACATCCTGCTTAAACAATGTTTATGCTGCCGCGCCAAGTTTAATCGTCGTGTTATTGAAGCGCAAAAAATTGGCAATCGTTATTAAATTCGCCTGAAATAAGGCTTCCATAGAAATATTATCTTCTATCCAAGCGAAATATTTTCAGCCTACGACACACTACACAAGTGGCAGAGGATTCTCTTTGTCCTTCGACTAAAGGAACGATGCTGACACCGACCACTGCTCGTGGCTTTAAAGCCTACCCATTGTGCTCTTATTGTACGTAGAAAATTTATTGCAGCAAACACAAAAGATTTCCGCAAATATGCGGCTAATAAAGCGATATTTAAATAGTCACTGCAGGAATGATATTGACATTGAGCAAATTATTACCGTTTTATGAAACCTGACCCGAAGTATACTTTTTACGTCTTCTACACTAATATTATAAAGAGGAAAGATTTGTAATTTTTGTATGTAACGAATAAACTCAAAAGGTACTGGACTGATTTTAATAATTCTTTTTTCATTAGAAAGCTACATCATCACTGAGTAACATAGGCTATATATTATACTAGCTGCCCGCTCCGGCTTCGCTCGGGTAGACAAAATATTTGATAAATGTCTATAGGCTCCGAAACTAATGAACCGATTTCAAAAAATCTTTCACCGTTAGAAAGCTTCACTGAGTAACATAGGGTAGCTGCCCGCCCCGGCTTTGCACGGGTAGACAAAATATTTGATATCAATGTCTACCCGTGCGAAGCCGGGGCGGGCCGCTAGTTGTATATATATCCTTTGTATATATATTGTATGTATACACTAAAGTATAACGTATATAATATATTTAAATGTCGGAATTTGTTTAATACTACTAACTAACTAACTTACTTATACCTGAGTTATAAACCTATTCTTTTAGCCTTAATGTTCATGAGACAAGAAGATCAAACAGTGTTAACGCATCGCTTATCTTTCCGATTTCTGTGGTAACAACAAAGAGCCTATTGATCAAAATTCGGATACAGCTCTATTCTTCTCTTTTGAATAATACACATTCAAAATACGCACATAGCAAACATTAAAGTGTGTCAGTACTTTAGTAGGAAACCTTGACTACCAAATCCTTCTAATTTAACTAACTACGGTATTCCCTGCTTCATTTGCAAACCTCAAGCCGGAAACACGGGTATGAATAAATAAAAGATGTAAACGTTTACAGCAATTAGGCTGAAGCACAAACCACCAAACAACCCACTTTAAAATTAATTAGGACAAATGCTTTTAATGTCGGCTATAAATAACGTCGTTGTATTTTGTTATACGAATAAAAAAACTAAGGCCTGAAGTAACACATGGTCGAAATAAAATTAAATAATAAACGAGAACTATAATTTTTATTATGGTGGGCATCTATTAAAAGATTGATGAATGTAAAAGAAGCAGAGGTGTGTAAGTGAAGAGTGAAATGGCGATCTTATAACCCTCTCTACCCCATTTCCAAGTTCCTCACGCACGGGGTAGAAATGGGGTAGAGAGGGTTATAAGAGCGCCATTTCGCTCTTCACTTACACACCTCTGCTTCTTTACATTCATCAATCTTTTCATAGATGCCCAGCGTAATTAAAATTATAGGTCTCGTTTATTTTTTAATGATATGATTTGATTATTTTAATTTAAGCTATAAAACAATGTATCTATAAATTTTTGATACTAAGATTATCATCTACAGGCGTATTTTCGAAAAATACAATGATTAATTTATTTGATTAGATTTTACAAAGAAGTACATAATATTATATACATTCAAATCATCAGAATCTACCACATAATTTTCAGTTAATCAATTAGGTATGCTTTGTTAAAAAAACGAATGCACGGAATAGTATGCAAAGAAAATACACTGCAACCATATACACATCTACTCATTATATTGGAAAATGACGCTACTATATATGGACACTTTTACCTTTTCGTCTGTAAACATAATATGTAGGTACCGTAAACTCGCTTATTTAGGTTGAAAAGGATTTGTCTTCTGATTATGCAAATGTTGTAAACAGTGGACTCTTTAGCATATATGCAGTCGGGTCCCAACGTGGCCTAGAGAGGATGTTTTATGGACAAACAACATAATGCCTATTTTACATTTATAGCGGCCTGGTTCAATGAAATAGGGTCTCACCACAACAACGACATTGAAATTGCTGACTTTATACCCTGTACATACAGTTTAAGATGTACTGCGTATTATGATGTAGTCTGGGGGAAATACCAGTTTTATGACACATCATAAACTAATAAATTATACGGACTTGCAAAACCTTCGAAGGTTTGTATTAGATCATGATCTTACACACAATTTGCCAATTACCAATTTTGTTGAAGTACTAATTTGATACAATTATTAAAAGATAACATTTTATGTTGTCATCACGTGTGCTCGGGCAGATATCATTTTAGACGTATTCAAATTAGCACGTGTATGTAAGTATACACATTAATCAGTTAAATGGATCTAATTACTCAACCCAATATTCGGGCTCGACATCACAACTCATTCACAAAATTGACGCAGCAGACGCCAAAGTTGCTGAAACGGAGAGACGTCTTGTAACTTTGGCACTTAGTTTATATCTATACCTACTATCTATAGATACACCTAACAGTATCTCAATTTATCTCCTTTGTTGTTGTTAATTGTTCAGTTTGAAGCCAAGTTTCATTACAAAATTCCATAAAGCCAAATAACTCAGCTTACCTCACCGTATAATTCTGCGGAGATAAATTAGGAAAATACTTGTGAATTTCGGCATGGTCACTTTTAAATGTAAAATTATAAAGTTAGTAGTCACACACGGAATTGATATTTAATGTTATTCGAGCGTAACTAATGAGTTCACATTGGTATATCTTACATACAACTATATATCACAACCTATTTCAAAACTAGCTTTTGTCTTCAAGGATTAAAACATATCATTTCCAAAGAATATTTTATTCGGGTTACATACTTCTTCTTACATTCTTACTTCTGCATACATGAGTCCCTTTTCCAAAATAATACTACAGAATACTTTTAAAGTATTCATGAAAAGTGATTTTCATACTTCGTTATAATATTAATCTTTTCGTTAATTTACGGATCTAAAGGAATATCTTAAATACTGTCTGTACTGATTGTAAACACCTTTCATAAGTCGGAGGTTTTTTCGCTATTAGCAACACGCTGCTGGAATAAAATATTTAATATTATGCCTTAGATTATAATTAGGGCAATCATATAATTTTTCACTTTTGGAACAACGCCATTGAGAATTTTCTTTATTGAGTAAAAAATTCCAAATGGTCTGAATGTCTAAACAGAATGAATATTACATTAACTTGGAAAAAGTTGTGTCCAAAGAGACGTAAATTGTATACTTAGAGTAAAATTTGGGCCGAGTAACATTATATAAGAGTTAATTTTCACAAAATGTCACCGTCATCTGAGTGAATTCATTATAATATGAATGGTATAATTAGGGGTATAGAGGAAAATTTCGCTTTATAAATTAACTACATTCTTCTATTTTTGAAAGGGTAGTTGTGTTTAGTTAGGTAATTAGCGATAAACGACTAATACTGTGGGTAATTATTCTATTTTTGGGATATTTTCCGCTTAATAATAAAATAATGTAACTTATTATTGTTGCGAGAAATTAAATGGCACTGTGCCCACTCAAAAGGTCTTATCACATGTCATCTTAAAGCCCTTAGGGTATTGTAGATATGAGTATGTTAAAGTTAACTCGGGATCCGCGCACCGGTGCTCCATTAGTGTAGACTGATGAAGTAGTGGAGTGAAGTAGTAATAGTAATGGAAATTTAAAAGATAATGCTTTCATTTACTGGACCCTGACTGTTTCAGTGATTTTTATATTTGTTCATAATTTTGTATTCACGTTGGGCATAGAACCGTATCTTTTTTAAATGAACTCCCTAAAAATCACAAATCTACAAACCCTTCAACTTTCATGTACTTTTTTATGCTATTTGTAAAATATTAGTTTTTAATAATTTTCTTGTCACGTATTATGAGATATGCCTACTCAACCAACTGCCTTGGCACAAGTGATTGTGACTATTGTTGTTCGTTGATTATCTTGAGGGGTTATAAATATAAACAAAAAAATACAAAAAACAATTTAGTTGTGTTCTTCACTCAAATCAATTATTATTACTACATATCATTTGTAAGGAGAATTTTGTGCTTACGTAAATACGGGTCCTTTAGAAGTCCATATTTGAAGTCGTAAACCAGTTAAAGATTCCGGTAAAAGACGTAAAATGGAGTAAAGTGCATGTCTAAACTACGCCTAAGAAGACCTGCATTAAGCGTGCAATCAAAGTTTAAGCCTCAAGTTCTCTGCTAAAGTAAGTCACTTCACGAACCGCATACAAATGTTCAAAGGAAATATGAATTCTCGTCTCTATGTTTGTTTTCTCTTTCACCTACTACAGGCGTTTGCTAACGCGGTTAATCACTAGATTAATTCAAAATGCTAAAGTTCTATAATACCTATATATAATTAAGTTATTGCATAGCTTTTATCGCGGGCCTTGAGCGTGGGGACCGAATCCAGAAATTCCGTAACGAAAAAAACCTAACACCCCCCACTCCGACCGGCACAGCGGTGATACTTTTTAGTTACATCTATCGATAAATACCAGAACTTTTAATGACTTTTTAAAATATCACGCTTGTCTCTTTAGTTTAGCAACCCGCCTTTAGGTGGCATTGGTTGTATTGGAAAACTACCGTAATCAGCTGTTTGTGAGAAAGTATATAGGTATATAAAAAAATACTGCATTAATAAAATAAATAAATAATTATAATTGCATAAGTTGATAAAAAATGCTATGCAATAGCTTTACCGCGGCAGTCTCCGAGTGCCACACCTATTTTTTTTATTTTTTTTGTATTTGAACAGCCACCATGGCCCATAAATTAATGTAAAAATCTTAGAGATTAGCATACAGAACAGAACATAACAAAAATTCATCCAAACTCACAAACTTTCGCATTTATAGTATTAGTAGGATGGACAAACACGCTTTTATAGTTCAACATGGCTACGAAGATAATTTGAGTGTATGTAAATGTAGGCACTAACATATTAATATTATACAATAGCTCATTAGGATTAAAATATACATATAATAAATGATAACGCTATTAAAGCGGTTTTAAAATATAAAATATATTAATTCGTACGAAAATTATCCACATTTTCCTTTTACATTACCTAATGCATTAAGCGGGATTAATTTTAGTAGCGTTCTGGGGTTCCATTCTAACCTTGTCGTTAAGTAATCTTAGGTGCTTCTTGTTTAAATATCCCTATATTACAATCCCATCATCATTAAGGTGTTTAACTAATCTAAATTGAAGCAGGGGCACGAAATGTTCGGACTACGGCCACCTTTTCCCTAATTATTAGTAGAAATATCCCTGGATAGGCAGATTTTAGACATGTAGCTTAAGTTTATTTCCCATGAAGCCCATTTAACTAAAGATTTTTATTACGATGTTGGTAAGCACCCCACGGTCCACTTGATGATAAGCGGTCATCGTAATGTTTAAACGCTAAACTTTGTCGTTGGATACGATAATAATTGGACGTGAAATAGCTTTATTATATCTCGATATTTAAGCTACATTAAGTAAAACCTTAATAATAGAGTGTACCATCGACAATCATTAAAGAGGTCGTCATATCGGTTACCAGGTCACCCGATTTTGCACGGTCGGCAACGTGCATGTGATACCCCTGGTGCTGCAAGCATCCATAGGTTACGGTAACCGCTTACCATCAGGCGGGCCGTATATTTGTTTGCCACCTTAGTGGTATAAAAAAAAACAGAATGGATTCCATTTCAGGATGCTAACGTGCACATACGCAGTCTTACTTAATTAAGTTACGGCGTGTCGCGTATCACAGTTGTTATGCGATTTGGCAGAGTGCCAGCGCTTCTTCCCGTGCCAGTGTAGTTTTAAGCTATTTTTCAGAATATCCAACATCAGCCCTTTGTTCACCCGGCACTTACGTGACATGTTTTTTAAGATAAAATCAATAATTTATTTAACGGACTACTTTCTAAGAAGCATTGCGGATAGTTGATATATCTGGATATATAGGATATTTGGAAATAAATAAAAAAGTAGGTAATTTGGTATATTTTACTGAAATGTCAGTTCAGCCAGTTTCTGCAATCTGTCAATTTGTTTCCGTGAAAATTTTGGATCCGATGATAATGAATCTCAAACACTAGCTTTATACAACCAAACACATGCTGCAACAGGTACACATTGCTGTAATTTCATGAAGGATATACATTAAGGAATATATGTATGTGAAATGGACAAAACGAACTAGTACCCTACAATTATGTGCAGTATTTCCATTGTAATAGATGCCATAGTAGCCTACCCACATCTTGGAAATTGTATGTATTTTCCGTGTCATTGCTATTTATTACGTATTTCAACGACAACACAATAGTGTGAATAAGTACAAATGCTGTTAGGGTGTACATTAAGGTGATAAAATACATTGATATGACACAACAGTCAAACCCTTTTGGACGTACCATATTTGGTTTTCATTAAATTAAATTTAAATTGTTAATAGGTACATTTCATATATTGCATACAGTATTATTACATATACGAATGATTGGGTCATTCTTTATTATTATTATCATTTAAACAGTAAACAAAGTCAATCAAAAAAAGTCAAAAAGTTAAATCGATTCATAACAGCAATTCCAATGGTATAGCTTGTACCTACTTATTAATTATGTAGATACATTAAATAGGTATATGTATTAAAGCGTATGTTTTAAGTATTCAGATATGTCTTAAGTTTATCGAAACATATTATAAGTGAGAGTTTTTATATCCGTAGGTAGCTTTTTTATATTTATAATCCGCGGTTTGCGATTCCAATTCGCACGTGGCCAATTTTTTAACACTATTATAAATATAAAAATAAAAACACCGAATCTAGAGAACTACCTGAGCTATAAGAGGTGGTCAGGATTACAGTGAGAAAAACCTACTGACAATGCGTGCTTTGTCAAGGAGTACTGCCTTCTGACCCTTGACCCAGCCATCGAGCGAGAGCATCTTAAAATATTGGTCGAGACTTCGCTGTATTTATATTATTATTAACATTTGGAAAAGAAATATAACACGTTTCACAGACTTCTTTTGTGAAGTCGGAAAGCTTATTTCCAATTATTTTTCCGTAGCTTTCCCACGATTCTTTTCAAGTGTTATGGCTGTATTGTAGCTATGTAGTTAAAGCGTTCATTGACTTCCAATATATTGTTGAGCCTCTGTCCTGAAAATATATTTGATACGTATACAATCTTTTATGATATCGTGGAAAAAAGTTTTTATCATATTCGACGTTGACTCAAGACGTCGTATCTAGCTAGAGCTTAAGCCTAACCTTAACCTTACCTAACCAATATATTTCTGTTTGTGATTTTAGTACTTTTGGTAACGCAGGCAGAATAGAAAAACCTAAAACTGATTGGAATAATAACACAGATTATAAACTATCAGTTTCATTTGATCAAGGAAACGTTATCGAGTCATGAGAATAGCTTAAGTTTCATGAACTCTCAGATTGCCGACATTACACCTTTGTGAGACTGCAACTGCATTACTTGAAGTTTAACTAGCAACTAAGTTTGCGTATGAAAAGGCTTCGTAGAATTAATTGTGAAACTTCAAACCATTGTCTCAGTGACTAATCTCAGTCACTATTCACTAACAACCCACGTCTTAGTTTCTTCGACATAATATTAAACTTGTGTAGGATAACTTCGAACTATACTATTAATATATTATTTTCAACTTCGATTACTTTATACATAAACTTACTTTGCATTGTGGAAGTAGCTGCATGCGTTTGCAACTAAATACTTTGATGTTTTAAACAGCCATAATGGACATTAAGTTACGTCCATAATATTATCAAAAGAGATTCCTTAAAAGTTTGAGATCTCGACCAAACGGTGCGTGCGCACGGTATTATAGGTTTGAATTCGATTGCCCGCATTGGCAACTGGCAACAAGCGTTCCTCAACGTAGCAGAACATTTAGTATAGGTGCCTGACTGCGGCAGACTCTCGCTACATATTGTAAATTCACGTTGACTCACGTTATTGTGCTGATGTTTTTGTTTTATGTTCATGTAGTATTATCGTAGGTCTGCGAGCGGTACAGTTGTGAATAGGTTGCATTTTTGTCAATGTTTATATAAGGGTGAATTTTGGGATTCTGTTTCATGTTATTTATGTTAACTTGGTTTCAATACATTTCTACATAACCCGTAAGCTGGTTTAAGTTTGTTACTGTTTCTGTTCGGGAAAATTTACTAGTCGATCCTAAATAAATAAGTTATGATCCCGAATCATCGGAGCTATTTCAAGATTAACTCGCTAGCAAATTCTAGTACATGATAAATATTTTGTAATCTAAAGTGCACAAGTACATATGTACTGATTGTTGTTGTTGTGTGTGTGTTAGGCTTCAGCATCATTACTTAGGCGTCAATTATTCCAAAGGGCACAAGAAATAAAATAACATAAAAACAAAAAAATCTGTAACAATCCAGGAAAAGTTTCTGCCTTCAAAAGTTTTGGAGTTTTATAGTTCTGCGTAGGAACAATAACAGATAGACTGCCATAAATCAGGGCTCGTTGTCGATATCAAAATACAAAAGGAGACTCAGCTGTGTACTCGGTTGGAAAGCAAACGCGCATACCCTGAGGAACACATCAACTCAACTTCGATTAATTTTGTAGATTGATTAATTCCTTATTAAATTTAATCATATCGTAATATAATAATAATATTAAGTTAAATAGTTCACGAATTTTAAAATATTATTATTTGTTTAAGTTTAAATTTGGTATAAACTATGCACCAATAAAAATGGTAGAAAACGCCGGATCCTGAATCAAAGTTTTTTACTAGTTCGGGGACCGGAGGCTTCGTAGATCTTGAACCGTATTATTGTTTTATGTTAATAAAGAAACTGACTGATTGATTCATTATCATTACAAATTTACTTTCTACTAGGTATAAGTCCTCCCATCCCACTATCAATTTCATTGTCTTTTCAATACAACATGCAACATTTTAATTATTTTCAAGTGTATAGTCTGATCAGAAAACCCGTGTGACGTGTCCATCCGAAGGAATCTGTTTGGATTCGAGACCAAAAACGAAGGCGGTTTCTACTTCATTTTCAGCAACGAAGCGATCCTATTTATGATGCCTAATTACATTTAAATAACAATTCATGATGACCTGTGCTTACCTTAACTATTCTATGTTCTGTGAAGATGACACATGATCATGATCACGAGAATTTATGTTTTTTATTATTAAGACAACACAAATCATAAATTTCATGTTTGTTCAAAGTACTTTATTTTCTTCTCTTTAAGGCCTTTGTTAGTACATTCCAAGGCTTATTACTTTCTTATTGCCTTGTTTGATAGCAAATTATTCAAGTAAACAATTTTCGCTCCCTTAAGCACCAGAGGCAGGTTGAAATTGTTGGACTTACTTAATTTTGTTGGTTTAGGTTTAGTTGAACGCCAATTAAAAGCAACAAGCATCGCGTAACGCGTTGCGGTTTCCAGCGGAAAAACACGAAAACCGAGTTTGGGACAAGTGTTTTATTTATTTAATTTTTTTATATTAGGTTAGTTTTAGATCGTATCATTATTATTGTCCCATATATATTATGTAAAACGAGTTTTGATTCGTTAGATATATATTTTATTTTAGGTATACCAAATTAGTTCAGTCTCACTAGCTGAAAATAAAATTAGCATATAAGTTTTGATAAATATTCAAGTTGTAGATTTTTTTTTTTGATAGACCGATTTACCCAATAACTCTAATAATTTTCACAACAGTTAAAATATTTAAATGGTTTTAAATACTCAGTACACCTATTACTGTGCAACTTACTTATTGTTTATATATATTGAAACTAAAACGTTTCTCTAGCCAAGTCCAAGAGCTTGACTTATTTGTATGTGACGAATTCTAAGACATTCTAGAAAGAACAGATTAAATATCTCTATCTATATTTAATTATAGGAAAAGATTACAAACGAAAAGAAATTTATTGCTTCGTCCCACGCGCACGGATCAAATTTACGCCAGATTCCATTTGCTGCGTAGTACCTCTACCGCAACAGTGTCGGTGCCAAATGTGCACAAATTTATCACTAGACCGAACGCAGCCTGTATTCAGGTACACGTGCTACATTCGCTACCCTTCGACCCTTTCACCCCTTTAATCAAATACGTTTATACGTGATCTTATTAATAAATCGGGTATATCGACACTTATCAATATCAAAGATAACCTACTCTGTATCGGTAGCAGGAACATCTATCGACTACGTTTTCGAAAACGTAGCTCTCAAGAAGTAGAAATGTTCATGTAATATTTTATTCCACTTCAAATGTGCAAGGATGATGGAAAGCAGATCATTAGCTTTAGCAACAACAGCTTTCGACTACGTATTCGCATCGCTTTCCGCTATTTTTGTATGGGAAAATGAAAAGCGCTCCGCCGCTGAAAAGTGGGACTAAAATTTGTATGAAAATTTTGACAGTTCGCGATTTACTTTTTCGCGCGAATTATTCTTGCTCGCTCTACAGTCCTTCTTCACATTATAAATTGCATAATTAACTAATTCCTGCTCTTTATACCCATGCCATATCATTCCGATGTTTCGGTTGGTAAGATTGATGATTTTAGTGGTGACGTGGAATAGGGCAGCTTTTGTTTTTCTTAAATAACCTACCTTATTTTTGTAGCACAATCGTACCTACGTATCATTTACGCTTCAAATTATTTTTTCCACGTATAATTTCCTGGCATGAGTAATATTTAACATGCCTCCATTTCGGGCGTAATAAAGGCCTTTGAGTTAAAAGGCATGCCACTAATATTGCCCACACACGCTTCACCATCAAGGGTAGTCTTTACCCGTTTTATCATCAAAAATTAACCGTATTTGCTTCCAACATTCTGCAACATCGCTGCTTTGAAATTCAGCTCGCATCCGTCTAATATAATATGAATGAAATCAGCGAAATCTCACTGTATACTCGCATACTCGCATTGTGTTAGTATTGTCTTCAATTTTCTCTTCAGAAAACTACTGGAACGTTTAAAGTACTTTTATAAAGTAGGCCATAACGATAGATTTTGTTGAAAACTTAAAGGAGGCGATCAATCACAAAGTATCTTAGAAGTTTTGGTCCAAATTTATACAAAGTTTGTCTATTTTTCTTCAGTAAGTATCTTCTAAGATACAAATTATAAAAGCGAAATATATACCACTCTCTTAGTCATCATGAAATCTTAAAGCCTTATTTGCGGGAAAAAAGGATAATTAACTTTTAACCGCGAACTATGATTAGGTTTTATGGAAACCTGTCACTTTTTAAATAAGAATCATTTTTGTGTTGGCTTGTTCCACGACTGGTAAAATGCAAGTGCAAACTCATTAGCCGCACTCGAAGGTTACGGGGTAAGGGTAGGGCTATAGATTCTAATTAATATTTTACTTGATTTTATTAAATACTCTCTCCATAAGGGTGTAGGAGATTGTCGTTGGTAAAAGAACATTCTAAGCAGCCAATGGATTGTTTGTTTCCGAAAAAGTTGTACGCCAGTTTGTCTGTAATGGGCGGGTCAGCTGGTAAAATAATGTATGTGTAATTTAAGAAGTAAATTTTGAATTATATTAAGTTGAATCAGTCTTAAAAATGTTGTCATATCTCCCTAAGTCGAATGTATACGGTGATAGCTCAAGATACATAACCCAAGTAAAGCCAGAATTGAAACGTGCTAAGACTTAAACATTCAACTAGCGGCTAATAACTAGAGCAGGCCTAAACAAACATGTCAATAATCACGAGAGGGCGAGAGATGCAAAATTAATTCCCAACCTACGCTCTGTTTGCAAAGGTACAATGGAAAGTACCTTGGAGTCAGATTACGAAAAGCTAACAGAAGTTTTGATATTTCTAATGACAATGCATGGCAAGAATTAAAGTAACTGGAAGTGTGTTCCAGTAGCTTATTGAAAATAATTGTCTGACAATATTCTGACGGAGATTATAAATCGTTTAGAAATAAAAAATGTTTTGTATAGTTGAGATAAAACAACGATTCGTCAAGGTAATAAATCAATCCTAGATGAATAGACGAACTGGAAGCACGAACTTTGCTCCAAGCTTAACTCTAATCTGCCGGAAGTTAGTTAAAATTATAATTGGTGTAGTTGCTAAGCCGACAATCCAATTCGGCTCGAATGCAATTTGATAAAGCGACAGCGTAGCATCGAAAATACGAGACCAGCAATCGTACTCTGAATATTGGCAAACAAAATAGTGGATTTTTGTTGACATTATTTTGTTGGTCACACACAGATATGACCAACGAAACCCAGGTATTGATTGCATTAAAATAACATTGAACTGCTATTTGGTTGGGTTCTATCCGAAACTGACACTTAAAATATATATTTAGAAACCAATATCGGCACAAAATATTACCTGCGTACTTTTTGGATATTGGTTTTGTTGTTTAATTCTATGGTTTGTTTTTAATTTTCCGAGTTGTATTGTGAAGTGATGACAAAACAAATTATACAAAATGGTATTTACAACTTCAGCATTATATATTTTAGTACTACAGTATGTACAAGTAGCGCACAAGTCAAGAGTGAAATGGCGCTCTATAATCTCTGCCCACCCCGTGAGGGACTTGGCGTGATGTTATCTACTGTACGTACGTACAGTATTTACATATCTGCGGGGGATATGCGGTAAGCCGCAGTTATTATGTGCCGGTCATACACGCCTCCAGTTAAATTTGAAGCCCGTATATACTACACAACCAGTTGTCACAAATCAACAGTTTTGCGAGGGCACCGCAGCTTCATCGATATCAATAATAGCTTTTTACTTATAATATCACAAAGTTAAAAGGTTTCAATCGTAAATTCAATTTGTACAAGAGATCGCAACTATTCAAAAGGATTCCTGTACAAAGCACAATAGCGTTTGTTAAATTCAAATATTAGGAAGGCAAATATTGCGAAAATTGTTTCGTGTTCAGTGAAAATTCCAGACAATTGGATGAATTTGCTATGAAATCTGGTCTCTATCGATCTTTTTCGATACGTTTACGGGAAATGGAGCGAGGGTATTGGTGATACACAGCCGGGTGCGACATACCACATATTTACTCTATGAAAACTTGGATACGACCAAATTGAATTGAATAATTATTGGGGTTAATGTATGTATCCAGTGAAGCTACACATATCTTGCTTGCGTAATTTCAATTTAATTTTAACCCATTTATTTAAATAGTGTAGTATCAAAAGATGAGACTTGACTAGCGAATTATTTCCCTCATGCCAAAGCGGGTTTACTGCGTTTGACACTGAAACAGTGGTTATTTGATGTTATCGTTTCTGCTTTTGTCACCTCATAATGTATGGGACACAATATGCACCTGATATTTCACGATAAAACAGCTAAAGAAGCCCTACAAATTTTACTGAGAAAACAGGGTAGATAAGACCAGTTTGCAAACTTTTAAATACTTCCGAGTCCGATTGACCCATCTCTTACTATCAGTAATTTCCTTCAGGCAGTATAATGGAAAAAATAAACTGGAAAGTTGCTCATTTCTCTAATTTACGTTTTAATGATCAAACTTCAAAGAAACGTTTGTGTGTCAAGATTGTGGAATAAAAAATTAAAACCACGAATTATGAGCCTGCATGTTCCTTTTGGTAATAATTATTGTATGGCATGCGGCACATTGTGTTGTTGGACTTTGGAAAAAATACGATTTTGTGTATACAGGTACTTTATTCTACTATGACACAAACTTTATGATTCTGATACATAATACTTACCTTACCCTATAGGATGCATAAATTCTAAGTGCTTCTGGGATTTATAATCGTACGCATGGCATCGTTTCAAGTTAAAATTAATGACGGAAATTATTCTTCCCACACAATTTCTAGTGCGAATTGCTGGTTGGTTGGTTTGTGATTTGGTTGATGGTTGTTAAAAATAACTTATTTAATTTCTTTGTTCCATTAATATGATTTAAAGAAATTTAAGTTATAAACATATTTTAAATACAATAGGCTAGAATTCAATTAACTATACATTTTTAGGGTTCCGTTCCTTAAAAGGAAAAAAGGAACCCTTATCGGATCATTTTGTTGTCCGTCCGTCTGTCTGTCTGTCTGCCTGTCAAGAATTTTTATCTCAATAACCCGTGGAGCTATCACAATGACATTAACATGAAATACCCGGGTCTGTGGTCCCTTTCAGCTGTAAAATAATAAAACCTGTAAGTCAATATGAAGAAAAGATATTACCGTTTATGTCGTAAAATTTCGCATATTTTGCGATTTCACAAGGGAATCAAGACCTACAGGGTACTTCCCGGTAACCTAGAACCATGAAATTTGGCAAGAAGCAGTGTCTTACAGCACAAGTCAAGGATAAAATGAAAACCGTAGATATGTCGTTTTTTTTATGCGTATTTACTAAAAATATTCCTGAATCGCGCTGTTGAGAGTCACCGACGAATAATGACCTCATTTGAAGTTCGCCTACTTTTAACCTTACCTACATGTGTGTACGGAACCCTCGGTGCGCGAGTCCGACTCGCACTTGGCCGGTTTTTTAATGTAATGTATAACTACATCTAAAACAGCTGTGTTCATGTTAACTCGTCTTAGAAACAATTAGTTGTTGGAATTTGGATCTAATAGTAAAATATTCTAGACCCAAATCCGTGATGCGAATGGCAGAGGAATGATGATTGATATTTTCGCCTTATTGAACAAGGACAAACAAAAACGATTCATATTACAGATGGAGATAGAAAATAACATTTTCTTGTGGGTATCATATAACTATTAATGCGCTTTTATCTCGACAGCAAAAACGCTCGTGGTGAGAGCTTGAGGGCCACGCTGCTTGTTCAATATACAAACGTATATTATGTATACTATACATGTATTTTTTATAATTCAAATTTCTAAATATCCAAATTACATAATAAAGGGAAAAACTTTAATCTTAGTTTGATACTCAATGATGCCAAACCGACTAAAAAGAGTTTGGTTAAAATCGGCACTCCGAACGACGGTGACCCGGAGCCAAATATAAAGTTTTTTTAACCACTAACGTGGTACACAGGCATACGGCCGACCGGATGGTAAGCAGTCACCGTAGCCTATAGCCGCTAGCAATACCAGGGATATATATCACTAATGCGTTGCCAACCCTCCAACCCTGTTGTTAATGAGGACTCACTGCGCTAGCAGCATCACTTCACTACTAGCGCAGCATATCCTCGTGGAGCACAGGCATCACCTTACTTACCGCAGAAACAAAACAATACATCAAAGTAGTGTTATTTCACTGCGGTCTTCTGTAAGGTGAAGGTACAGTCCTCAGTCGGGATGTTCCAATATTAGTGGGATATCCCACTGGAGATCCTAATTCGCCCTACCTCTGGTAATATAAGGTATATTATATCTATGTATGAAATCCTATTCTAAGATGCAATATTTATAAGAGAGATTTGATCCATAATCTCTATGATTGACGTACCCTCGACTGAAGCTCTGAAAGCATTTAAGGATATTAGTCGCTAGGACTACCGAATAGGCCAGCGATTATTAAAAATTTGGATACAGTTTGACTTATTTAAAAAATAGAGGAACTGAGAGGGAAATTTACTGTCTTCAATATTTTGGGTGCTTTCGCTCCCTGCATGGTTCGTATATTCCACCCTGTATATAGTATATATTACCTTAGAGTATGAATGTTGTAGATAATCTGTGTTTTTATGGTTGCGCAATATGTTGCCGAGAGGCATTCGTGGTATCTTAGTAATGTGTTTTCACAGCGAACTAAAACGAGTAGCAACATAAAATGGCTGCAGATTTTTGTAGCCCATTCGAGTAATATTACCTAATGTACGTACATTATGAGGGAGAGGATAATTAAGGCACTTGTACTTTAATAGGTATTAGCCGCTTGATCTAGACTTATGGTTATCAGTTGGAGGTACAAATTGGCTAACTGGAATTACCTTTGTGTCGATACGGACTGAATATATTATTCAGTTCATACAAAGTTTCGTAGTAACACCTAACTACACCTAGCAAATAATGCCTAATGTAACTTTAAGGGTTGTGTGATTAGGAAATAATAATGGGAAACTTATAAAATTATTCATTAATCCTTGCACCTTGAAGAAAAGTTATAATTTGATTTAAGTTGAAATCGATTTGGGTGGCATGTATAAGTTCGTATCACACCAGTCAGTGAGTTTGACCAATGAGTTTTTCTAAGTTCCAGCCTTCTTGGCACCCTCCCGCGTGACAACAATTTACGACAAGTGTTTTTTTTTACATTAGGATTTTTTTTCTTTCTTCGCCTTTAGATTTCGTTTGTATTATTATTGGCATAAAATCTACTAAATAAACTTGTCAATATCAATATTGTAATAATAAATATTTCACGCCTTCCCAGAAGAGTCCCCAATGGGATATGGAGAGGTGTGATATCGGTCATGGCCCTTTTCATACTGGGAGTGTGATGACTTTTGCTTAAAGATATGTTATAGCATAGAATGGAAATGTTATAGAACCAATAAAAAAAAAGTGAGGGCGATTTAGGATTCTCCGTGAGTTTTAAGCCGCCCGACTGGGGACTGTATCTGCACCTTACAGAAGATCTCAGTGAAATAACACTACTTGATGTAGTGTTGTGTTTCTGCGGTAAGTAAGGTTGCCAGTGCTCCACGAGGATACGCTGGGCTAGTAGTAATGGTGCTAGCACAGCGAGTCCTTATCAACAACAGGGTTGGCAACCCCGTAGTTAAAGCCTGGTATTACTAGCGGCTATTGGCTAGGATGACTGCTTACAATCAGGTAAAAAAAAACTGAAAATTCGTCTGGTATACAACTTTTTGTTGAAACGCAGAAACAAATACTTACTCTTTATCCAACACTTCATTACACCAAAATTTTAAATAAGTTCTTACCTATGTAGGTAAGAGCTAGAACTACAGACATCAAAAAAACCAGTCCATTTATTATTCCGAAGGAGGTTAAAATGGTATTGTTTGGAATATGCACCCAGATTTATAGAGAAAAAGTTTTAATATGCCGTTTGTGCCGCGTTTTAATTAAAATTTCAAGGCAACTGTCATACTTTTAATCTGCTCTTGTTATTTGAGCTTTGAATAATGTAGCATCTTCTTGAAAAGGGTGTTCCTTTATTTTATCTATACAGATTTTATGTTACGTGGCTTATTTATTTATTTATTTATAAGAAACACCAACAGTATACATATTAAGAATTACTAAGGAGACATTCTTAATCAAAAACAAGTTCTGATACGTAAACCCATTACAGGTGTTTACAACATTCTTGATTACAACAGGCTTGATAGAACGGTTAGCTAAAGATTTCATTCATAGATATGAGCTATTTTGTATACTACTCAGGTGGCATGTAAAAGTTTAAGACCCCCTTGATGATAAACGGTCACCGTATCGAATAGACTATTTAGTCATTTGTGGCTGAGGTCAAGAGCAAGATTGAAGAGGTCTGACTGTCATAATCCAAATCAATTCTAATTCATGATCTATGAACCATATAATTGTTTATGTGCGGAATAATATTAACTCAACATAACTTCCTCTACGTGAAATTAACATGGCGTGGAGGTTTAATTTGGTAGATCACCGTTATTGAAGCTACAACTAGAAGAATACATACGCAGTCGTATATAATCACTATTATAACTATACAATTAGTTTGTTAAAAAAAAAAACTATGTATGAGATGCACGAAATCTCAAAACAATTTAGATTATAAATTTAAGATAAAACACACTCCAGCTGACAAAAACAGTACTTGGCCAGCTACGAAACTTCATCTTTGTTCGAGTTGCTTTGTAAATTTATGTATTACTTCAGCGCGTTAGCAAAACGTTGTTCGTACAAATTATTATTAATTATGAAAGTTTCCTTTGCTTTGGTTGGTCTTTTGAGTGAAAAGTAGAAGTGAACGTGGCCCCCAGATCACCTATACCTACCTATACTTAACCGTACTCACTGTACTAATATAATAAGCCCTGAAGTAACTCAAACTTTATGAAGTCCTTATTTGTAGAACAAAATATTTGTACGTACAATTTTTTTTTTTTTTACCTTTTTCAGAATTCCTTACAATTTAAATTATCCTCAGGGTCAAACAAGGGTTTCTAACTAAATAAGGTAAACTAATTCTAGGTAAAGATTAAGGTATAATTTAGTGTAAGGTAAATTAAAAATAAAGAAGAAGAAATTAATTATAAAAAAAATGCTATATTAACTTTAAAGGTAAATTACGTTATATTATTAGTTATTAGATACCTACTGTAACAATAACTGGTGCTTACAACGTGTAAGTTACATAAAACCTCAGAGTAGATAATATACTACCTTCAAATAAAACTAAAATTGAAAAGAATAACAAGAGATCTTTATTGAATCGTATGTGGGCATTACAATGTATCTACCACAAGTATAATCTAAATATATATAACTCAAAGGTGACTGACTGACTGACTGACATAGTGATCTATCAACGCACAGCCCAAACCACTGGACGGATCGGGCTGAAATTTGGCATGCAGGTAGATGTTATGACGTAGGCATCTGCTAAGACAGGATTTTTGGAAATTCCATCCCTAAGGCGTAAAATAGGGGATGAAAGTTTGTATGAAAATCCGTCATTTTTGAAGATAAACGTATGAAAATTGGTATTTAACCTTTCAGTTAAAAATGAGTAAATACGTATTTCAGGTATTTCGGAAATTCCACCCTTAAGGGGGTAAAATAGGGGATGAAAATTTGTATGAAAATCGGTCATTTTTGAAGTTAAATCCATGAAAATAGGTAGCAGAGGGCAAAAGCTATCATTTAGAATTTTAGATACATACATGTTGACTTATTTACCACGCGTGTGAAGCCGCGGGCAAAAGCTAGTAAGAAAATAAACGCAATATGCTTCGGAAAATAGGCGAGCCTAACGGGTCCTAAACTAACAATAACAGACATGTGTATTTTATTTATACTTATTGTGGAGGAAACCAAAGGAACGGTCGTGATTTATGACATTGTATGATAAGGAATTTGAAAAAAAACTCTGTGAGAAATGTAATTACAACCAAGTATAAGTTGATAGGAATCTTTTACTCATTGTAACATCTACAGGGGCCTGAAACGGGCCAACTACAAAAACTTTTTGAGCTAAACTGTCAAGCTGTGGATCAAGGTGAGCGCTTTTGCGCTGCTGCGTTGTCTTCAATTTAATCCCTAATATTTTCCGTAACATTATATTATACATTAAACTAGCTGTGCCCCCGACTTCGTACGCGTGGTATATTTAGGGGAGGACTCCCCTTAACATTTAGGGGGACGAATAATAGACTTTGTCCGATTCTCAGACCTACCCAATATGAACACAAAATTTCATGAGAATCGGTCAAGCCGTTTCGGAGGAGTTTAACTGCATACACCGCGACACGAGAATTCCATCACACAAAATCCTAATCCTTAACTGTACAATTACAATAATTAAGTCGATAATGAAGTGACAATACGTCGACGTCGCCATCGTATTGTGACACGTAATATCGATCTCATCTCGAAGGCGACAGACGACGCTGTATCGTATACGAAGTTATTTGCATATAAATTACTTAAGGAGACATTATTTCACTGTAAGTAAAGGTAATATGATTGTGTTGATAATAGTAAACGAATAACGACAAAGAGAAGATCTTGTTAAAATCTAAGACAAACAAAAAATTACATACACACAAATACATTCATCATCATGCCAAGAATATGGAGGAGTTTATTTAGCACCATTTCATTCTTGACTTAGACACCTCTTTGCTTCTTTTACATTCATCAATCGTTTCATAAATGCAATATGTATGCGTTTTATACAAACAAAAATGTAATTCAATATTTAGGGTTTAGAATGAAATGGAGCTCTATACTTTCTGCCTACCCGCTGAAAGGACCTAGCACGGTGACGTTATGATTTCTATGTGATTCTGACGATTTGAAAGTACTTATTTGTAAAGTCTAGTAAAATTAAAATGATTTTATAGTTTGGGGGGTGATTTTGAGTTTGAGTTTGAAAACAACTCTCAAAATGTCGAAATTTTCATATGATTTTTAGTTCCACTTTTGAATGGCTTAGCGCTTTTTATTTAATTAAAATTTACTATTGGGCATTTACGATAAAAGTTTCTCATTCGTTTCTTCATTTCGAGCAAATGAACATTGTAATATTCTATTTGTTGAACCGCTGTGGTACAATTGTTTTTGGTAATCATATAATTTTAATTTGTGAGACTCTCATTAGGGGACGCTGCAATTTAGATAACTATAATAATAGTCCAATCAATTAATTCCCACTGCTTGATTTCGTTCCCTCCTTTTAGCTTTGTTTTTTAGTATTGATACTATTTATCTTTTATATTATCTACATCCATACATCAGTATAACCTCTTTTATCCATATAGGTGTTGAAATTCGCAAAACCCTTTCTTAGCGGCTTACACGCTTTATAGCTTTCTCGTGGGAACCTGCCAAATTTCAAATCAAGCGGGCGTATAGTTTTAGAGATCTTGATGAGCCAGTGAGTGAAATTTCGGTTCTTAGATTTTGTTTGTTGAGGTTATAAACATAGAGAGGACTTTAAGGCCGATACCAACTGAATTAGTGTGTAAATTAGTCGCGCGTGGTAGCCTCGGCCGGGTCAAGGCTGTGCGGATGCGACCCTGTATGCGCTCGGCAAACTAATCACAATTTTATTCTGGATCGTTTGATTCTGTGTGACTCGTACATATAATAGGTACACAGACACAAACTCCATATTATTTCCTGTGAAATAAAAAAAAACCACCGATTTGAATGAATACGGTTTCAAATACCTTATTAGGTTTTATATTGGTGTCAATTAGGTTAAGTACTTACTTTAATTAAAATTAACTAGCTTAGTTCCTACCTTAAATTGTCTGACCCAAATCTAACTGCTAACGTGAACGAATAAATACGCACCAACTGATTCGACTATAGTAACTATTCTAGCAAAATGGTCTCTATACCTAATGAAAAATGGGTATTCGCAACTTTTTGCCGATCTCATGAGTTCCATTATACTTTACCTGTAATAATACCTCTCTAGATCACATCACTTCACTGTTTTTTTGCGATCGGTCATTATTGCTCGTGTGGAGATGGGAGCAAAATACATTAAGGTGCTTAAAAAGATGAGCCTTTTTCTTAACGTAATATAATGTTAAGATGTTAATAGATGTAGGTTTTGTTCGAATCGGTGGTAAATTTAAATGACTTTCGTAAGTGATTACTATTAAAAATAATAAAATAAATATAAAAATGAATGGTATTTTTTTTAAGATGCTACCATTTCATTTGAGGTCGGCGCAAGAAGTCCATTCTTTTATATCAGCTTTCATCTCTATAGAGTATACTTAGTGCCAGTTTAGAGCTCTAATTGTTTGTAAACGCAACTAATTCCATATCGTCTCAAATATCCTCGAGGAATAATAACGAAACCATTACTAAATGTGTGTAATATCTGATTGCAGGAAATTCCCCATCGTGGGAGCAGTTTGTGCGAGAGTCGTTAGTACAAGCGGCGTGGCCTGTAGCGCTCGTGGCGCCCCCTAGAAGGGCTCTCACCGTCGACCACCAGTGAGTAATTATTACTATCTCTGTAGCTCTTTGTTCTTACTTCTGATACTTTTGAGCCGTAAGAGATATTAAAACTTTTATACTACACTCAATATATTCAAACACCCGTTCTTTCACCGCGACTTCTCCCGCGTAGCAATATAATCTATACCCTATGTTACTCAGTGATAATGTAGCATTCTGTTGGTGAAATAATTTATGAAATCAGTCCAGTAGTTTTTACAAACAAAAACACAAATCCTTTCTCTTTATATTATACATATTCGTGTAGATGCCTACTCTACATAGTTCGCTGTTATTTACCAAGAGCGCCAAGTCGTTGAAATATAAAAAGTTTCCAAGCACACCATGTATCCCACTTTTGTGCCTATCTATATATATATCCACTCACGCTTACATAAGATAGGGATTGCGCTGGACAGTCGCAAATGGAAGGAATACATCAAGAGCACCCACAAGAGCTCAGGTTCTTTTAAACCTATATGAGTTGATTCAAGTGTGTATATTTATCACTGGAAAACTGCTACCGCATATGCTAAGAAAGTTCGCAATTAAATACGAATGACAAACTATAAAGTATAAAGGTGATTTTTTTTTCTAACATTTCAACAGTCTTCTAAATGATCTTTTTTCTATCAAATTTATCCACGACTTCCCCACAGTACTTCGAATTATATCCTAAGAAAACAACCATGCCTAAAAATAATTTAATAAAACCAAGACAAACTGGAAGTTATAAGATAAATAAAAACACTTAGACACTGAATGAAAAATAGTTTTATTACGAGGAGTCTGAATGTAATTATTCTTTTTGCTCTCTTTAGATAAATTAAGACTTATTCCTGCAAAATCGCTGCTCAATATGATCTTTATTTAAATGAATTAGGCTGATTCCAAGATCGTTGATATGTGACTGAAGAGTATTAAAAAGTGGCCCTTAAAATTGGAGGCCATAAAGTTTGCCCAGCTGTGGTACTGTATGGTCTAGGGAAAAGTTGGTCTTATGAGAGCTCGCGGCGTAAATGCATTCAAGGCTTGTACTGAGCTAACTACCTTCTGCAGTCTGGAACATATTTCGTACAGGTAATCAATAATACTAATCAACATTACTGCTAGCCTTCTAGGCACTCTACCACGGTAGATTATTCTAATTGTGTCTCTTCACATGCTTTTTAATATATGTCTATTGATTAATGGGTATTAATTAGTGTTGTTACGATAGCGATAGTCAATCGATTATCGTGACTTTCGATATCAGTTACTCCTTCGATAGTCCTATCGAAACTATCGACCCTTGACGATAAATATAAATAATACTATTGCTTAAGATCAATAGTATCGATACTATTGATAGTATCAGTACAAACACTATCGATGGTGTCGATATTATTGCCCTATTGATAGTCTAACATATTACGATAGGACTATTCGCGCTATGGTAACAATAATAGATTATATGGGGTATGGGTACCCATAGCTATGAAATGGATGTATTCGTGAAACGTTTGAATTTATTATTGGTTCCGAACTTAATTTTATGACCAAGTTCATAAATGCAATGAGGTTATATGGAAATTATTGGTAAGCTTTTGACATTAAAATCCTTCAATAATATACTTTTTACATAAACATATATGTTGAGACTGCTCAAACTTTTCACTTTTCTATAAAAAGGAAATTGATTTACGCAATCACTGTTTTCCAGTAAATGCAAACAAAGGTATCGAAGACTCACAAAAGTTGGAGACAACGCTAAGTGAAATTGGAAAGGTTTGTTCTCTGAAAGAAGATAGATTATTATCCTTGAAGCCTTATATTTATGTTACGACTAGCGGCCCGCCCCGGCTTCGCACGGGTAGACCTTTATCAAATATTTTGTCTACCTGAGCGAAGCCGGGGCGGGCAGCAAGTATAATAAATAGCCTATGTTACGCAGTGGTAATGTAGCTTTCTAACGGTGAAAGATTTTTTGAAATCGGTTCAGTAGTTTCGGAGCCTATTCAATATAAACCCACAAAAATACAAATCTTTCCTCTTTATAATATTAGTATAGATTAGTATAGATATAGGGCATAACCATTAAAAGCTGTGTCCAAATTGCGCTCAAACCTCAGCCGAATCAATACCGACAGTTAACTGCGTCAAAATGAGGTACTTACCTAAATATAATAGCAATGACGTTAATGAAATGCTTATCCTATTGCATAATAATTTCAATATATTTTTTATTTATTAAGTTCCTTCTTTATATATATTTTTTTAAATATAGGTTTACGAGAAATATAATACGTTTACGCACTATTATGATTAATGATGTTAATAGCCAAGAATTACTCCTAGAATGGAAAACAAATGAAGATAGGTATGTTCGTCGAGATGAGTTTCTATTCAAAAAGTTCACTTACATATGCCATGTGCGGCAGACGTTGTAAAGGCTTTGTGGTGGATATAAATAGATACGAGCAACTCTGTCATCAAGCTCTCCGAATAAAACGTTATGAATCATAAATATTACTATGTAAAAGATTTAACAAAAGATGACTCGGGTTTGACGAATGTAAAGGAAGCACAAGAGATGTGCAAATGATGAGTTCAATTGTGCTCTATAGAGACTCTCTGTTTGTCTACCTCGTGAGGGACTTCGGGTTATGATAATGTATTTATGACTAGAAAATTAGGGTGATTATAATGTAAATATGTATGACTGAAAAAAATTGGTCAAGGATGTGAGTATGTACTTCTAATTAAACATTTCAGTATATTAGCATATATTATCTACTCGGAGATATACTTATATCTTCTATCTGAAATATTATTATTCCCAAGAATACTTATTCTTGGTAATAATATACCTTTAATTATACATATATCCCAAAAACTCCCAAGAATAATAATATGCTGAAATTTTTAATTACATGTAATTATATATTCACTCACATCCTTAACCTAATTTTCCAGTCATACATACATTCATCATGCCATAATTTCTTATATAGTATATTTAGTATAGTATCTTAAATAGTATAGTATATTTCGTATATTTTATTATTCATAAAATTTTATTCGGAGAGCTTAATAACAGAGTTGCTCGTACCTATTTATATCCACCACAAATAACAGCATATTAATATCCTCCATAGATAATAATATAATACCGAACACAGCATCCAGTGCATGTTATCGGATTATGTACAGGTAAGTACAATCGCGAACAGGAAATTAGGTGTCCTATAGACACGCGACGACGTGACCACTGGTACACGTACGCCCACCCTGCATTGGTGAACGTGAACCACGTACAGTCGTAAACAAAACATTTCACCTAGGCTTTGTTTGCTTGTGAAGTTTATTGTTATTTGCTACTGAAAAGTCTGAAATTTTTAGATAGGGACATGCTACGTGCTTTCCAAAAACTGTAATAAATTCCAAGCGACTCAAAATCAATAATTTTTAAATTATGTAGGTTGGTAACTCTTTATAAAATGTGTGAACCAGGGAAATCTATTAATTTCTATTCGCCCTGATAGCATTAGAAAGAGTTGAAAGACTTTTTAAAATCAGTCCAGTAGTTTTTGAATTTATATTATTCACAAACAAAGATACAAATATTTTCTCTATATAATATTAGTGCAGATATAGACAACCTCCTGTGTATAATTTTGTTATCACTATTTCTTAGTGCAGAAAAGGAAGCCCCCGCGCCGCGAAACTGTCTCCTCTTATAAATTAAGCTCTTGTGTTATAAGTTGCTAAGACGTAGAGCAAATATCTATCTCATGCTCTTAGCTCGAGGCTGTTCACAACTTGTGTACTGTACTTGTTAAGTCAATATGCTCTGCATTTTCATCTTCTCTGTCAGTAATATCGAATATCTCACATTTTCTATGCATTGAAGTGAATTTACTCTGCAAAGAGTATATATAATGCATATTTGTTTGAAGACTGCTCTATATGACGTTCTAAGTTAAGCCGTGATGGGCGTGTGGTGTGAAGTATTGCCCGCTATTGTAGCGACGCAAGATCAAATGGCTCCGACTATACCAATGATTTTTCTAAAAATATAAGTGATTTGATTAGTCACACCACCATATTTACGGTGATTGAAAACATCCTGAGGAATCGAATCGAACAAATGATTTGGGACCCATTTTGTCGGTTCATCCCAAAATTTGGGATACCTACGTCTACAGTGATAGAACAATAGCTAGAATTCCAAATATTGTATTAATAAATGTTTTGAGTAAGTTTTCAAGTTCATGTCGTAATATTTACGTTTTCAAGTGAAAGTGATACCCCTACGCGCGAGTGATAACCCTGGTGTTGCAAGCGTCCATAAGCTACGGTATGCTTATGCGGTATACGGTATACGGTATACGGTATACGGTATACGGTATACGGTATACGGTATACGGTATACGGTATACGGTATACGGTACGTATGCTTGCTTGCTACGCTAGTAGTATATACGGTATACGGTATACGGTATACGGTATACGGTATACGGTATACGGTATACGGTATACGGTATACGGTATACGGTATACGGTATACGGTATACGGTATACGGTATACGGTATACGGTATACGGTATACGGTATACGGTATACGGTATACGGTATACGGTATACGGTATACGGTATACGGTATACGGTATACGGTATACGGTATACGGTATACGGTATACGGTATACGGTATACGGTATACGGTATACGGTATACGGTATACGGTATACGGTATACGGTATACGGTATACGGTATACGGTATACGGTATACGGTATACGGTATACGGTATACGGTATACGGTATACGGTATACGGTATACGGTATACGGTATACGGTATACGGTATACGGTATACGGTATACGGTATACGGTATACGGTATACGATATACGGTATACGGTATACGGTATACGGTATACGGTATACGGTATACGGTATACGGTATACGGTACGTATGCTTGCTTGCTACGCTAGTAGTATAAAAAAATACACATGGGATTTATGTCACCTGCTTATACTTAAATTATAACAGAGGAATACCATAAGGGAACCATAAGAGAACATAAATAACTTTCATTATATGTTGTGAGTGAAGTTAGTGTGCAAGTCATTTTTAATTAAAAAAGTGCGAAGTGCGCGCAACTTTTTAATACCTCAATTAAATTATGTCAGGTGATAAAACCCAGGCTCAACGCGCTAATTGGGTTTCGTTCCTCGACATTTAACTTGTTGCTACGCTGTTAGGACTATTAGGAAAACTGTGATGTTTAGGAATTAGAAATTCTGTGTCTTGCTGACAATACCCTATGTAATCAATATAATCTATGCTATGAGTAATCTTTATTTTATAAGACTTGACACAGAAGAATTTGGAATATATTGACCGCCGAGATAATCATCTCATTTAATTCAATTAAGGTTTTTTATAGCAACGTAACACACAACTAGTGATGAGTTGGATAGGATTTCGATTATAAACAAAATGTGTTAATATGGGACTTTATAACATCGTAATAACGTAGAACATTCTCAAATTCTATTATAAAACATCTTTTGCCATTGTGGGTCTGTTAACGGTGCATTGGCTATTTCTATGCTCAATTCCATTTCCGATCTCTTAACGGTATTTGTTCGCTGACGGAACGAGGTAGATCCCTTGAGGATATTAGGGAGTATCGATTATTCTGTATGTTCACCATTTGCGGTATAATCATAAAATTGAAATAGCCCTTGGGGAATAATTATTAATTTATCCACGTTAATGGCGAAATCAAAGACATTCGAATTGTTAATGCTATTATTTTCACAACAGACTCGTTGCAAATACATATTATGGTTGAGTACAGAATATAATTATATTATCATGTATCTACATGTTTCCATGTGTATGTACCTATAAAGTATGCAAATACTTATGTTAGTTTTCTAAGACACCCTTTTTACCTGGCGGGTATAGACCAACATGTTTTCAAACTAAATAATCCGATACATGAAAATTTAGTTCCAAACTAGTTTTCATTTCTGCTAGTCTGTGAGTTTGATAAAACTTGTAGTGAGTCTAGTGAGGGAATATCTCCAATATAGGGTCAAATTCCAATTCAAGCAAAAACTTTAACAAAAATAATTCCAATACGTAGTAGTAGTATTTTCCAAACTTGTTGTTATTATTAAATCATTTTTTATTTGCTATTGTTTTTTTTTAATTTCAATCTATTTGAACGTATTCAGTTGTACAAATTATGTAACAAAACATTAAAAAAAAACACAATAACCACTCTTCTCGTGTATTATAAGCTTTTTATTTCTCAGAGAATTAACGATAAAGGTCCTGTTGATACGCAAATGACCTAAAGATGCTTCAATACAAAGGTATCACTTTGTTGACCTTGTATTGAAAGGAATTGTTGTGGTAGCTAAAAGCAAAAGTGACGCACGACTACGGGTCCCATTATTCCATATTCAGTTCTTCTTCAAGAAACTAAAAACTTTATTCATCACAGGAACATACCACTACATAACAATTATCTTGTTGTGTTATTGGAAATTTCATATATTTCCCTTGCCTTCAACTAATATCCGAAACTTTTCTAGCGAAATATTGCTATATCAATCGTCGCTCGTTTGAACAGTTCAAGGAACTATTGTGGAATTGAATTTGTTTTCATTGTTGTGGATTTTATCTGCGGGGTTGCTGAATATTTTACACATTTACATATTGAATACATTTATACACGCATTAAGGGATGTCTCAAATTGATACTTATGGATTCTATTACACTTGTGGCATTTTTATGAAAGACAGACAGAAGTATTTTTACTATGATAACCTTCGTAATGTAACTCAATATAAATATGTAATATTATAACTCAAATAGGTACTTGAAATATGAGGTAGTTCAAACACAGCTTAGTATTTTATCTAGCAGCCTAGTTTTCAAAGACGAAGTTTTTTTCCATGTTAATAATTTCAAACAATACACTAAAAGAACAATTTCTAAAGACGTGTACATTCTTTATAATATAAAAGGGAACGTTGAATAAGGTAAAGAACGTAAAGGTAAGCGGCCCACAGTAACCCTAATCACGGCTTCTACTAAAGCTAAGTCATATCAAATATCTAGGATGCCGGAAGGGATTCGGAAGGTATGGAATGACGACAGCTACAATGTACGATATTAAGCAGACGTTACGGTTTTCTTCTGTAATATTAATACTACTATTATAATAATAAAAGTGGTATACAAAGGAATAGCGGCGCCTCGGTTCGGACGATTAAAGAATATAAAAGTAGGGTTATGTACGTTCTCTGATTATACAATTTTCACTTGGCATTATGACCCCTGCAGCGTATCATAGCATTGTTTGCATTTAAAATTCATCTCAAACATTTTATGAATTGCTTAAATAGTTCAATTGATTCTTTTTTGTATTACTAACAATAGCATTAACAAGTGTTTCTTTGGGTAAATTACCCAAATTCGGAAGGTAATTTTAACTGTCAAAAACTTTGATGTAAATGTAAACTGTAGCATCGCTTAAAAGATATGTACTGATTATAAATATATTATTATTATTATTTTCTAATATATTTTAAACTTAAACGCACATCAGAGCTCTACGTCCCCCAACGATTCCAAAAATAGCATCTTGTAGCAAAATGTATATTGGCCGAGGATAATACTCAACATGCTATTAGTATGAATAAAGTATTAACTCCTGCGAACCCTTTTATTTCACCGTGCACAAACTTCCAGACTCCGTAATCTTATTTGAGCTAATGCCCTTCCTCTGGGAAAACCCCGGAACGTTACAGTTTTCATTATATCCTTGACTCAAGGTCACAATCTATTTAAAAGGAAGTATGCGATGGTAATCCTGATTGCTCAATCGTGACAAGAATTTATTTATTAAAGTCGTTTGAGACGGAATAACGTTCTTTTTATGTTGCAAAATCTTAGTTTAAGGTTCCCTAGCCAAATAGGGATACGTATTACCTATATCTCTAGCAATAGTAAAAAGGCCTGTCAGAATTCCAACTTCATACTGGTTTACGCCTGGCAACCTGTAAAATGGGTTGCGATAGTCAGGCGGCGGTAGCTTCGTGTAAGCAGCCTCATAGGGTTACCTCACTTGCCGACCCCAACAATGTTTTGTATAAGGTCGGCCAATGATGATCACAGTCGTAGGTTATAAACTTATAGTCAATCGCGATGTAGACACCAAATTAAGTATGTGGTAGGTGAGCCTGCCCTATCGGCCAAATACAAGAGGCTATACCATTATCATAGCCACTTTTGTTGGAGCCCTAAAATTTTCGCAGTTCATGATGCAGTTAATCACGTTAAAGTTCATTTGGATTTAGAAAATAATCAAATAAATGAATACTGAATGCAATTTTCAAGCAATCACATCACACACGAGCGAGTGTGAATTAATGTTATTATCTGCCTTTGTCAGACGAAATCCATTGAACCTAGTATAAATTGAATTTTCAGTAGAATGCAATCAATTAACTGAATTTCCATCAGGTTCTGGTCACTTTGTAGTATATTTCGGATGGCACATTAATACGTAATGTCATATTTTTATACTATGCTATATTTCCAACTGTCTGAAAGGCACCATTGGTAGAATAAATAAGTTACAAGTAAATAGCAATTACCTCAAATGAAATATTATTTCTAGTTTGACTTCTCGCTTTGTCCTTTGACAATACTTCGGTTTGATGTCGGCAATAAGCGCACTAACTACAAAAGAAAAGTGATAAAAAGTCTCATTACATATTAACGAAAACATGCTGGCGTTGAATCTGGGTCCAATGTACTACTTGGGAAAGTACCAACTATTCTTAAGCCCGCAATACACCGTTCCACAGAGATTCAGCATAATTCAAAAACAGATAACCTATCTTGCTCATGTTACCTACGTTTATGTTTTCAGCCAGCATAGAGAGACAATGTTTGCTACATTGTCTCGAATCTCTTGGGACAGGTAGATATATAGCAAAACTGTGGCTCTATGTTCAAATTAAGATTCTTGACTTGTACTCTTGTGTGGTGCCTTTGTACAACAAACATTATTTAAAGATTGCAGTTTGAAATAACCTTTGTAGACTAGACGTATGATTACATAGGATATTATAATTTCTATAAATAACTACTGAAAATTTAAAGACAGCCAATAATATGCTGCTACTAAAGTGACACTTCCAATATAAGTAATAATATGAATGAATAAATATTGTACCATACATATTATGTAATGGTAATTTAGACCTTATTAGGGCCTATACGGATAGATTTTTATTTTTTTATTTTGATTATATAATTGACGCAGTAATTCTTACTGGGTGCAGTTTTGAAACATTTTAAGACCGCAACTTAACGAGCGAAGGGGTGTCGTAAATTTCTTACTTATCCAACTGGATTAACTGTGGCTGAAATAGTTTCCACATTCAAACATGTTTACGTTCGCAGGCCTCATTTCGACAGGGTCGCCGGAATTTTATACCTATTCATAAAATGGGAATTGTCTGATCTGTCTCCTTTACCTACGATATTATTAAATTCTCGATTTTGTCTCGACTCGACTGATAGAATTGCAATCATTCCTGGAAGCTACTAAATATTATTCATAAAACGAAATACCGATCCATTTGAAATTTCAACAGTTTTTATACTTTAGTCACCACATCAGTCTGTGCGGAGATTTTGGAGTCAATTTTATTCTTAGACGCTAACGCACAGAAGTCAGTGAACTGACGAAGCTCAGTGAGTATAATAATTTTCATGTAGGTATATGGTTCTTGCGTATTTAAGGTTATGTGGATATAGCTATATTAAACGTTTAAACAGACAAAAAGCCGAGACCAAAATGTACTTACACGTTAAGGAAGCAACACAAGACACAAAGCTAATAACAAATGAATATTCAAGAATTAATGAAAAATTCACAATAGCATCTAAACTATCTATATAAACTATATACTTCCATCTAACAACCTGTCTATCTCCCAGTTTGTTATCTTTTGATGGCTTGAATAAATTCGGCAGAGAGCACATAGCTTGGAACTTGAGACAGAAAAATACGTAGACAGAAATTTGTAAGAACTTGTTAAGTTTATATCAGAAGCACTAAAGGCTTTGTTAACCTTAATATAACTAATCGGCGACCCGTGTATACAGCAGCAGTTCGATAGCATCTAACCCTCCCCAGATTTATAGCGTCGCAATAAAATGTAACAACATAAATATTTAACATTTAATTTGTAATTTATTGTTCAACTTTCCGACACTTTAATAGCTGGGCGTTACAAAGCTTAATCGTGAATCGAAATTTGTTCACCGTTCAGTAAATACACAATACACAAGTATGTTCTGTAATTCTGTTCCTTTTAATTAAACAAAACTAGTAAAGTAAACTAGTATAAGCTTTTTACATTGTATGTTAGGCTGGAGATTATTCAGTGTAGGTTTTTATCTACAATGGAATATGGGAACAATAGGGTTTCCAGATATAGGTACTTAAGTTTAATATATTGGTTTTTTATACCACTAAGGTGACACACAAGCATACGGCCCACCTGATGATAAGCGTTCACCGTAGCCTATAGCCCCTAGGAATACCAGGGATATCACTAACGGGTGCTAACCCTGTTATTGATGAGGAGTAGTGACTCCTAGGTGACCTAAATAATGCCATTGTTTTGTTCGGTCTTCTTAGGCAGAGTAGCTTAAGAATGCCAAAACTTACTTTAAAATACCACAGATATATTTAGTAAGGACTTGACCATGAGCAAACGAGCCTTTTTTACGCCGTAGTTTTCTGTGCCATAAAATATGAATGACACTAAGTACGTCCGGAAATCCGATTACGTTCCCTAAATTACCACAAGACATTTTACTATTTGGGGCAGAAAATCGCTTCACAAACAATGTTTGTAGGCTTATTCCTTACTCGACGCAAAGTCGTAAAGGAAAGATAAATTTCAATCCTCTTTGAGAGATTGCCTTTTACTCTTGTGCTTGCTAACTAAATGCAATAATTAAGATAATGTGCATTCTAAATGCTAATATGTTGGTTCTTCAATCTGCTTTGTAGGTATGTACAATTGTACATAGAAATAGCTACAACTGAAAATAAGGTTATTTCTTGTAGTTATAAAGAATGTAAGGAAAGCGTAAGTACATGGGCAATTTTCATGAATTTTCTCTGAAGCCAGAGGATGGATGACAAAAACAACAAGTAGGATTGCTTATAAAGTATTATTGTCCATTCTGGATAGCTTAGGGGGAAATAAAAATATTTACTAAATGTCCTTAGTAACATTGATCAATATTATATGTGGGGCAATGAAATAGGAGCGCGGGTGGAATAAGCAATTCAAATAACAGCTCTTGTAAATAAACATACATATAGGTACGGAGCTGGCAACAGATGTGGCACACAAGCGTACAGCCCACTGATAGTTAGCAGTCACCGTAGCCTATAGCCGCTAGCAATACCAGGGGTAGCACAAGGGGTAGTTGTTGATGAGGACTCACTGTGCTAGAATCATTACTACTAGTGCAGGGTATCCGCGTGGAGCACTGCGACCTTGCTTACATCAGAAACACAACACTACATCAAAGTAGTGTTATTTGCCTGTGGCTTCATTTTTAATGGGGAAAACCACGGGAGATCTCATTTCGCCCTACCTCTGTTTTTAAGCTCATATACAGTATGAACGCAGTTCACCGCAGCTCAACCACAGCACCGAATATATAAACCGGGCCACAGTTTTAACTGTGCCCCTAACAGTTTAACTTATCATCTGTTTTTATTAAATACTTTTCGTTTTATAATCTGAATAGTGAGACTCGATTTTATAGCACGAGCAATAGCAGATACCTAGTTTAAGAGATAGTGGTATAAGAAAAGATCTTGTATTATATATTATCAAGAGGAAATTTTTGTTTGTTTGTGTGATTTAAAAACAGAATAATAAAAACCGATTTAGAAATATATCAATAAATTATAAACTACATGCAATATCCGTGAGTAACATAGGCCATTATTATAATAAACGAAGTCATGGACAAAAACCAGTATCTACTTAAAAACGAAAACATTAATTGTAATAACCAGACCATAAACTAAAATATATACACGTATTTACAATTTCATTAGCTTCAATTAGTGAAAGCCAGGAAATTGGGGTGTGGCAGTATTTACTCAAACGTCTATACCAATAAACATAACTTTTTTTAATACACACCTTCGTATAACAGTCGCATACTACTCCCAACCTCAGAACCTTTTATGAACAGATCTCCATACTATGTGCGTTACAATGTTAGTGACCTAAGCTTCGATATTCTATATAACACATAAAAACTAATATATCCCCGTTACTTGCATAAACTCTGCGACCCCGAACAACGACGAGGTACCATAACATTTTATTAAGCTTTCTTTATTATTATTATCGTCTACCAACTATTAGACGCGACGCTAAAGTAATCACAGAAAACTGAGAGCACGGACGGTCCTTGGAGTTGGTTCAATATGGAGGAGGTATCTAATTATATAAGGTATATTTGTGAGAATTGGTTTAATTGAGATATAAGTATAGATATTGAGATATGGAAGTTTATGTGGTATCAGATGTAACTGGCGTTTCAGTATTTGGCCATTAGCTTTTCAAACTGTTTTTGAGGCTTCACATTGTAGGTAGTCTTTATAATCTAGTCTCTATAATAATTGTATAACCCCACTAATATTATAATTGTGAAAGTTTATAGGAACGGATATATGTTTGTTGCTCTATTTGATTGAAAACTATAACTCGGTTTCTATTAACTCCCTCGCTAAGTTAAACTACCTCGTATACAATGGGTCACTTTAGCACCTTGTATAACAATCTACTATTTGATCCAAATTGGTATCGTCAATTTATAGAATTGTACCTGTTACAGTTTTATTGTAAGTATAGATAAAAACATACTATTCTGATAATATTAGAGGTTGCGTAGGATACAGAAACCGAATAAATCTCCCCAAGTCTACAAAAGGACTGTCTGAGTGCGCAGCAATTTGTTTGTTATTCCAATTCCTCTTCTAATCAAGAGGCCAGTACCCAACTCGGTACATATCAATTGCTTTTTCAGTTAACATAAATAAATGACTTATCAGGGAAGGTGGCGGAGAGAGATAATTCGATACCAGCGGCATCTGTTCGCGCCATTTTCTTTTGAGTGCATGAATGACAAATTTCGCGATCCACTTTATTTAAGGACATGTCAGTTAAGGTTGTAATCAAATCTGTAAAGTCTACCTGTAGTGAGGACGCTTAAGCGGGGACCGGAGTTTTGTACAAGGGTGAAAAGGAATTGGGGGATGGTGTACAAAAGATGGTGTACCTATCTACATTATTAAATTGACGCAGGGCATAATTGCGCCCAAAGAAATCTGAATGAAAATCAAGATAATTTTTTTCTATGTGTTTTCTGTCTAATACCTACAAAAGATAAATTTGTGATGACACGTTTAAGCACAATTCTTCATTTGTTTCCATTTCACCTTTCGCTATTGGATTAACGATAAGTGCGCTTATTTTTTATTTATCACAAGTATTTGGCGGTCTTAATACAGAGCGCTTTGTCCATGGCAGCTGCATTAGTTCAATTGTGGAATGTAATAAAACGATTATTTCGCTACAAATACAAAAAACATAATACAAGTGGACTATGTGAGAGATGACATTACCAGAAAAGAAGTGAATTTAGAGTGGAATGGAAGAGATTATAGAGATGATAGAGAGGGATGGAAGAGGAACACATATTGCGCTGACCACAAATAACATGGTATAAGGGCAGGATAATGGTGATGATGTACAGTCATACAAACTCCTAGCTATAAAGTTTAGGGGACTTCTATTTTGTTATTAATGCTGCGGATCCGACAAATTCACCGGAAGGCTGTACCTAATTACGTAATGTATTGCTTGATATGTGCTTACGTACACAGAAGCGGTAAAACCAGCTTAGAAGGGAAATTTATGAAACGCGAGCCTGGGACTTCATTGTAAGTCCTAAACCAAGTCCCATGACTCCGTATTAAGAGTAATTGCGTGCTACCTACTCCTCACCTAATCTCCGCCATAATTATTTATTCTTTTGTCTCCGCTCCAATAGCAACTGAGAATTTTAATACCTTTTCCTCGCTATATTTTTTAACTTTTTAATTTATGTTACTACCTACTTAAGTATACTGTATTTACTCAAGCGAAATAAAAATCTTAATCTTAATATGAACTGATTAGTAGCGTGTTCTACTCTTGGTCTTTAAATTTCGAGACCTAAGCAAGGAGTTTCCATACTGAAATGATCTTATGAATGTTTGCAGCATGGAGGTATTCACGCGTATCTCATATAATATAATTAATCATTCTTATAAGCCATACCTCATCTAATATGAAATGCAGATAGCAAATGAAAGTAAAAGCTTAATAAAAAGCGTATGGTACATGGTACACAGGTATACTTATTTATTTAGTAGCGCAATATCAGGGCCATCAAACCTTTTTATTTCCAAGCGCGTAATGAGTAGAGGTTTTACGTAATGCGGGCAGGCAGAGGTGCACAAACAGGGGTAATTGGCGACTCGATGTGACACCTGACACTCTTCCGAGGTCCAACACGTGAACCTTTGCCTTTGTGCAAAGAATTAAATGTATTCGCTACAAAATAGAAGATTTAACAAGCTACCTAATATAGCTTTCAAATAAGAAAGTACATTGAATTTTCCTTATTCAGCACCTTTGTAAAAATCAAAAATCTTCATTCAAGATTCGTCCGCTCCGACCGTCATGACAGCTGAGTTTCGTAACTAGTTGGCATTTAAAAAGAAAATCTTGCAATGTTACTTTAATTATAATATGTTTACATTGTGCGTTCTGATAATAAAGCTTATTTCAAAGAAAGGTAGCCAACACAAGAAAGACAGGTATAATTATATATAAAATTATTTTTTATAAAGCGTCGGGTGAGTCATTTTTGCGGTACGAGCTGTTAAACAAATAAATACTGCATTTGTTGATATGTAAAATGTCAAAAAATACACACTAAACCCTCAGAGTAGTACTACGTGCTAAAACAAATAAACGGAGTTTTAAAAAAATAATAAGGGACACGACACGAGTGATGTTGTTCTTCGTTTGCGTTTATTCCTCTCTCAATTTATCCGAAGCACCTGTTCGGTGATAATAGTATCATAAATTAAAGCTCTCCCGAAAATCGCAGGTCAATAGCCTGATGTCATCGTAAGCCTTATACTATCTGGCCATAATCGTTCAACATGCCTCATAAACCACACGTAATGTTCAAACATAATGCTAAACTGCTAAATTATATTGCCGGTCAAATTATCTGTAGTAGCGTTACTACAACATAACATATTGTAGAATCAAATGTTCAAATGGTGTAGCACTTTTGCACTTTATGTAGATACCGAATGTTTATCGACGATCTATGGGGCTCGTATATTTTTGGTACCTATTATTATGTATCAAACCCATCGTAACCTATGTTAAGATTTTTTGTTCAACATTTTATTTAGCGGTTTTTCCCAAATGGTATGCCAGCACCATATTACCCAAGCCTAATTACATGTAACCCTTAACCTATAAATTACTTGATTTAAAAATATTATACAGTAATTTAACAGCATCACATAGCACATTCATAGCACTCGTGCCTCAATGCCGAGACGTTAGCACGTCATCATGTTTCCCTAACAATCCGGATATTGTATGTTGAATAAACATCATCTTTCTCGGCTATTCTGTCGGGCTGGTATCATTATGAAATCCGTTTTATAATATAGGTACCGAGTTTCATCTTATACCTCGGAAATACCTAACTGAAGCTAAGTTGCGTAATGTACCGAAATACTTCGCTAAATAGCTTCAGAAGGAATGCTGGAATCTGTACAATTTTCACAGAGACGGAGAAGAAACGTTATGTACCGCTTTGTTTAGTCTTTTTAAGTGCTGCGCCTGCCTTTGTAATGCAGACGTAGTCGAAAGCTTCATACTCAGACTTAAAGGCTATACATATCCATGTACTACTAAGTGTATCGTCGGCTCTCCAGGATTTATAAGCGTAATAATGGATAGATGGAAGTCGAGAAATCGAAAATATATTTGTTTATCATACCTCTAACTGGCACTAACCCTATAAAGCCTAATGATACCGCACACAACCATTTAGATACAATTCTCCATTTCTTCTCAATATAATTTCTAGCTGTGAATCCAAGAAATGTGAATAAATAAAGTTCAAGGACTTTTTGTCCTTCTTAATCACAATATAATGTAAATGATAAAGAAGTCACTGAAATTGCTGAATCGTCAAGGTTTCTGCATAACTAATAATACCTACGAAAATTTAATATTTCGCTTGCGATCAAGTTTTTAAACGTTAGAGATATTAAATTACATAGCAACTCAATAGTTAGGAAGGATTACATTTCAGAAATAGCAACATCGATAACACGTATGTACAATGCTTGTATAATATAAAAGGTTCAGTGTTATTCCAAGCTGTACTTTTAATTAATGTTGCTAGACACTAAAATGCGGTCGCGTAATATTTTGATCTTACAGAAATAAAACTCCTATACAATTCGTAACCCAAATCAAAATTGTTTGTTAATAAGGTACTTAAGAAACTCCACTTTACCACCAGATCGAAAAAACTGCATGTATGCGTATGAAAATTTGATGGCACTGATCGCATAGAGTTACTCTTTGATTATATACTTGTGTTACCATTATCTACTATATATTATTTAAGACTCATGACATCCGGCAGTCAATGCCTGCATTACTTTTATTCAATATTTCCCCCAGTTGCTGGGTACCTATTCTTAATGATCTTTTTTTATTTTGACCTACCATTACACTCAAGGGAGTGGAAATTATTTTAACGAGACTAATTAGTGAAAGACATCTTACTATTGGAAAGTTTTACCTTGAGAAACGGACGGAATTTAATTAAAAGCTACTTACGAATGTCTGGTTACAATGACATTAGAAGTAAATAACTTGCTAGTATTAACTATGTAAATATAAATAACTACATAGTATAAATTGTCTACATAGTACGTACATCACAAATGTTGTCGCTTCCATGACACAGCATAGCCATAAATGCCATAATATACTAATTTAGTTGTTTTGAAACGCTGAAGGTCAGGGTTAGATACTAGTCTGGCTAACATCAGGTAAAAATTATTTATATCTTTTTATACTTACCCTAGTGGTAACTATAAAAATGCCTCCCTAGGCACAAAGGCGTACCTACGGCCCACCTGATGGAAAACAGTCACTGTAGTCTATAGCCGATAGCAATATCACTATCGCGTTGCCAAGCATTGTGCTAGCAGCATATCTACCTGCCCGAAGAACACCGACGGGCTCGCTCACCACCAATAACGTTCAGAACTATAATTTCTTCATTGGGATGTTACACGCCTGGTCTGGTTATCCCGGGGGAGATAGGGAACCACTGAAACGGGAAGAAAGATAAACCATGACGTAGTGTATTCTCGAAGGCATCATTCTAACTGAGTGAGTACCTAATCTATTTCATGATTACCTATCGGAAAAAAATACTTTACGCTAGCTAAGAGCTAGTATATTATATACTCTGAGCTTGAAGTATAGATGTTATAGTATGTATTTTATAAACGCATCTCAAACGCTTAGAGTAAGAAGAAATTAGCAGCAACGTAACCTAAAATTATATTGGAATCAAGTAAAATTAGTTAATTATCTCTTGAGACGAAAATGAATGCGGTTACCTAAGCCTATTACTGCCAGTTATTGTACCTTTTATTGCCAGCAATTTGCACGGTACCAACGTTACCAACGCAGCAGCCTTTATAGACCGAAATTGGCTGGCTCTTAATCAACAAGAGACTATGTTCCGATGCGCCTCACCGCCCCCAATCATCGTAATCGGAGAGACGGATAGGCCACAAAACAAATACATATTTGTACCTACAAACAAAACTATTTCAGTTGTTAATCACTACGGCAGATGGTTTGATTTTACGTAAATTAAATGTAGACCGTATTTTTTATTTCAGCTGTATTTCTGGTATAAACTAAATAATTTTAATTAAATACAGTATAGTTAGATAAGTCTAAAATTATAAGGGCCTCTTAATACGTGTGGCTTCATTTAATAGCCAAATATGCATTTTTAGTTAAATATGTAGGTAATTTAAATTCTAAATTCTTTACAATACCACAAAATTTACTGTCTTTAAATATTATATGTAATGTAAATAATATATATAATTTGTCTGTTAATTAAACGCGTGCCAAAAATTAATAAAATTAAGCTTATTAAATATTTACCGATATCTCATGATTACCATCATACATAAAAAAAAACAAAATTAACGCAATGTATTATTTTCAGTGTATCAAGTCAAAGGGGGACCTAGGTGAGTTTAAAAGTTCCGTAGTGTGCTATGAATCACTAACACGCTTGGCGTAGGGAATGAGTCATTCGCAGAAATTTGAAGCCAAATTAGAAATGGCTTCACACACCTTAGAAGTGATATTAGACGCTTCGCGGTTATCGTTGCATGTCTAGTTGCGTGTGAATAAAAAAATGTAGAAGGGTTGTTTAGTATGTAGGGCGTAATTGTTACCCTTTATCTGAATGTAGGCATTATCGACATAGGGGTACAATAGTTGGGAGCGTTGGGAGCAAGCCGTGTTCAGTGTTCCAGGCCAGTGGTTCTTCATCAGTCGCCGCGGTCGCCACACTGCGGGACGACTAGACACTGCTTGCTCGTGGTTTAAAAATATTTAGAATCTAGATTGAATTGTCGTGTGTGCGTGAATTGTAGACAAATTTAGTGAGAGTAATGTTTGATTTAACAGTGTATTTTAATATTTGAATGATTTAAATAATTAATAGTTAATAATCAAATACAATAAAACATAATTTTAAATTTGGTTATGATTATAAATAATTCAGAATAGAAAAGTTAACGATAAAACATCATGTTTATTTTACTTCAAATTACAGGTGATCTAACAGGTATCAGTCTCTCTGCTGGTAGGAGTCTGACTATACAATCAGTGCAATAATCTGTGCCAGTATTATCTGTCCACCTGGCACCTAGGAAACCAGTGGTTTGGCACCCAACACACATGGTTTTAGTCTGATAGACTGGTGCTGTTTCATCCAACAGCCTCTGTTCTTTTGCCTGCCTTAACAGCTCTAGCATGTATTTGTTCCCAATCTTACCATCAAAAGATGACATACTATCTTGGGCCTCACCACTGTCATATGGATCATCCATTTTAACAGGGACATGTAGTTTAGGAAAGAAGGTGGATTTCTTGTAGAACATTGATCTATTTTTATCTTTTCCAATACCTTTTGGTGCTCTGCCAGGTATAGGCAAACCAGCTTTAGCTAACTTAGCAAAATACTTCTGTATACGACTCATGACTTGTATTGGTGTCCGTGTGCCCAGGGCTTGGGCTATTTTCTTGTAACGCCTTGCTTCAATCGGCTCTTCAGGATATATTTCAAGTAATTCTTCTAGCCTTTTCTGTTCTTCACAAGACCATAACTGGTTAAATGTCTCTGGTTTGCTGTCTGTGAATTTTCGCCCTCGCACTTTGGTGTCTGTGTCCTCTTGGGACTTGCTGTCTCTCATAACATCACTATCCAAAGTTGCATCAATATTATAGCTATTCCAATCAATATTTGGCAAATCGGCAATAGTTTGCCTGGGAGGGAAATTTAAATATCCACACTTTAATTTCTCCAAAAATGCTAGGGGGTCATCTAAAGCAGATTTTTGGGCTTCTGCTAAGTCTTCAACATCTTTCAATGCTTGCACTTTCTGAGCCTCAAGTTTTACAATATATTTAAGCATTTCACAATAGTCTTTGTTGCCTCGTAATGCAAGATGATCAGTCTCAAATGCAAACTCATGGTCGGACTCTGCATTTTCAATCTCTGAATCCATAATTTAGCTGTAATAGAAAAATATACTTTACAAAAATTACATTGATGATAGTTACAGATATTAGTATTTTTAAATTCAAACTATTCAGATAGAATGAATTTTTATTCAAATAGAAATTAACAGTCGTTAAGTATGGCTAATGTCGTGAAATTACCAAGTAGTCCTAAAAAGTTGAGTGTTAAAATTAAGAATAAACTACACAATGTACAAACCAAAAAATATAAAGCTGAGCACAGAAGCACCTCTCTTGAAGGGTGGACCGGCCGGTAAGTCACAATTTTGTAATTAATTTTCCCACACTTTATTATTGTTCCTAAAGCAAAGTTAAACTTTAAACCAAAAAGAGATTTTTATATCTATTTGTTTGTCTATAAATCACCCCTAAATCACAACATGAATGAAATAAACATTTGTTTGTCTGATATGTCAAAATGAACCATACATTACATTCCATAACTACGTTCAGTAACCAGATCGGTGATTTTAAACAATTTATATGTAACACATTTTTTAATTTATTTTTAGTAGACTATCTCTGAACACGATATGTAATGTTGCAACGCAACACAATTTATAACTTGCACATATCGCAGACAACTGGTTGTACAACTATTTTGTTTGCAACACTCACAAGTCACCCAGATTATTGATCTCACTCGTACAGAAGTAGAAGTTGTTTCAGAACGCCATCGCCGTCGTAATTTTTTCGTACACAGCGCTCTCTATTGTCTTTTATGTGAACTATTTGGTTGCCTTATTATAATACTACGGCTTCCGTACCGGTGTATTACTGTTACGGTTAAGGTAGAGATGGCGCTGTCCGTCAGTAATTTAAAACAGTGGATAGATGGCGCTGTACGGTCATATTTTACCTCAGAGTAGATGTTTTACGTAAGTTACGGTTTATAGATGGCGCTATATTTTATAGCGTACGCTGTACTGTACATCTACTACTCTGAGGTTAAATGCTCGAAGAAGGCTCAGCTAAAGCTGATTTAAAATAAGGCGTAGGCTTCGAACCACATAACGATATAGGAATTTTAGCTGTAGTATCTTCTATTTTTTAAATGCTTACCTTTAGAGTACCTACATGGTCAGAGTAGATAATATACTACGTACAACTACATGGGACACAGTATTATCTACCCTGAGCCTTTTGTAACGTTCTGTAGTATTTTCATCTGATGATTTTCACTTCCACGCGGACGGAGTCGTGCGCAAAAGCTAAAATCACGAATATAATATTAGGAGAGAATAAAATGAGTAGGTATTTTATTATTTCACCCTAGTATAAATGTAGGTACATACTACCTATACGTACAATGTTATATTGATAGGTAAACTTATTCCAAACTTATGTACTAACCTACATTTCCAAAGATTTGTCTTAATCCCAAATTCGATTAAACTTGGATCTCAAGCTGTCACGACCAAGAGTACGGTATGATTACTTCTATTTTATATTCATACACAAACTTAACCCTTTACATTGATAACATAATTTTCAAGAGATCATACCGATATTTCGGTTCTTAAAATACAGCCGTGTCGGTTTACTATATAAATAAAATTATTCGGAAGCAAAGTTTCTACTCAATTCAATTTCCTTATTTATTACCTACATTACATACAATTTTGAATCCACCGTGTAGAACCTATTTCGGGCAAGCGGGTACTTAACAAGTTGGGTAACTTTGGATAGGTGCCAAGGTAAGCTCTAGAGACTTGTCTTTTATTAAAGCCTACTTGAAGGCACTGCCGGGCTGACGCTAAGCAATATCGAAATTTAAAAAGGTTTCGGTGAAACTTTAACAAACTGCAAAAACTACACAAGCTTATTAAAACAAAGATAATGCATATATCTAGATTGAGTTATTAATATCTTAACAAATCTAAATCAAAAATCGTATATCACTTTAGGCCTTAATAAGACAGTTACGAAAGTACATCGGTTCGAAAAAGTCACCTGAGAAGAACTGGCAAGAAACTCAGTGCTCTGTCTTTTTTCATGACACAATCATGATTAGTATAAAACAAAGACAACAGAGTCGCATCCCGCCGTCCTTAAACTAAGCGACGAATTTAAATGTGGTTTCCACTGATAGACGATTATGACAGTTCCAACAACGGCAACAACATTATCACAGCTATTGGCAACATACTCATCCCTTTTTTTTTATATTTTGGATCCCATTGCATTATCGTAGTTAGTTTTGTATTGCATTTAAATTAGTAAAGTTGTATTTTTGTAGGCGTTATTTAAATTAGATGTTTTGTGTCATAGCACTTATACATAAACAGTGTTTTATGGATTCCTCCGAAATAAAGTTTTTTTAGGTATTATTATAGTATAGTACATGTACGTATATTGTAATAGATAAAATAGGACCCAAGATGCACCCGTGCGAAGCCGGGCGGGCCGCTAGTAACAAAAAATACATTATAATAAAATATTTAACAATATTACGTAAATTATAGAATAATTACTGTACCTATCGTATGAATCATGATTGCTTTTGTTTACTTAGATTAGGCCGAAGCTGTTAACGACAGCTCTATTAAGTATACAATATAGTTATTATTGTTAACCCCAACGGTTTTGCTTTGGGGCTTCGCTAGTTCTGAGTTGATAAGCTGTTTAATTGAATGGAATAAATTACGGGTGTTACTAGAATTTAGGTGAAGTATTAATTTCAATAACCATAAACAATACTAGGAGTTAGCCTACCTACTTATTGATAAAAGATCTGACCCAAACCCATAATAGGAGTAAAGTTCTACTTTTATAAAACTAAAACTAAAACTTACAAATGGTAAATTACTGTAAACTTTTACATTTCATAGTTTCAACAAGTGACTAACAACAACGCTAAATTATGCACAATGTGTGTACATACTTTATGCAACCGCATCGTCGGGCGGGCATGCCTTGCGCTAAGTGCTAGTGGCTCCATCTAGTTTCTAAGTTTGTAATCAGGATACTTCTGCTAAAATCATAAGCGCGCGAGATCAAATTCATATTTATTCTAGCTCATTAGCCTTAGCAAAAATAACTTTCGAGTATATATTCTTATCGCTTTCGACTATTTTTGTATGGAACAGAGCTGCGCCGGTGGAAAGTGGAACTAAAAATTCGTATGAAAATTTTGTCATGTCGTGAGTTACGGTTTCGAATGCGTGGTCGCAAGTTATTTTTGCTTGGGCTACTGAGTAGATAATATACTGGGGTTCTTGTGAGAAACGCCTACGTAGGTGTAAATTGTAATGTAAACGTTTACTTAGCGTATCTTAGTACTTACAATACGAACAAAAGCTCCAGTAATTTACGTGATTAGCGTATAGTGGTTCATAATAATTGAGTAAATGTATGACTGCATAGAGTGCTTTCACCTCAGTTATGACGTAGCCTACTATTGCCTGCATTATGGGCCTTTCTTATACGTCGATGAACGCGCGTCAGTAGACCGGAAAGAGACCCTTATGTTCCTTATATGTGAGAGAATCTGTATATATAAAAGAAGAAACTGACCGACTGACATAAATGACAACGCACAGCCTCAACGGCTGGGGTTTAAGACTTGAAATGTTGACAGTAGGTACCTTTTATGACGTAGGCATCCTCCTTTGAGCATTAAGGAGGGGTTTTTGGAAAAACGGGTGGTATTAAGGGGGTAAAATAGGGGATGAAAGTTTGTATGAAAATCCGTCATTTTATAATGTAAACGCGTGAACATTGTATTTCGCCTTACAATAAAAAATAAAAATATACATAACACAGGATTTTTGTGAAATTCGGCCCCCAAGGGGTAAAATAGGGGATGAAAGTTAGCATGAAAATCCGTACTTTTTGTAGTTAAACGCATGAAAATTGGTATTTGGCCTTTCCGTTAAAAATATATATATGTCGGAGGCAGTGATAGTTATGGCAGAAAGCATCGAAGCGGCACTAATGGCCCGTGGACCGAGCGTCATCGTGCTTCGTCGGACGGTACTTTTCCGTTACCGAGTTCCCCTTCCTACTGACGCCTATAAAAAGGCCTGCGCTATTGTATCGGCACGCATTTCCAATGATTGCGTCTCGGTGCACGGACCACTGTCTAGTACGGTAACTGTCACTGGCTTCTTTCACTGATGTTTACGCGAGTAGATAATCAGTTAGAGAGAGGTTTCCTCTTACTGTGTAAATCGCTAATGTTAAATTAACGTTACATTGCTATTTTATATCGGTTGTGACCTTTCGGTCCTAAAAGAGTAATTGCTGAGTTTCTTGCCGGATTCTTCTCAGCAAAAACAACCTTCCGTAACGGTGGTACATTCTGACGTTTTGAAAGTACTTGTCTAGTCAAATAAAGATCATTTTGAGTTTAAAGTATTAGCTATAACCCTCGTTTCACTTCTGATGTCACACCATCGCCACACCTGCGCTCCGACATATACATATTTCAAGATTTTGGATCGTGTTTTAGATCGCGCTATTCTTATTTACTTTACCCCGCGTGCGAAGCCGCGGGCAAAAGCTTGTGTATTCATAAAGGAAATTCACATAGACAGAATAGCTTCTGAGCATTATGTGTATTAGATAATACTGCCTAATGCAAAATGCCTATATCCATATTCCATAAGTACATTATAAATAATAATAAGCGTTCTGTCCAACTTAAAATACGCCGACACACGCAATGCCCAGATATTCTGCATGCAAAATAACTTAAATAACTCCGGCATGTACCTGTACCTACTGGGTTTCTGTTTTAAGAAAATCGAATTAATGGACGTTATAAAAGGGGTGACACTTAAAATCAAGGAAGAGTCGCGTAAGGTGGATAATAAACATATTTTTTCTTTAACATTTAGAACCATAACTTATTTAAACTATACGCTACCAAGATATACATCAATTTATATTCATGTCGTAAGCAAATCACATCGAATCGCAGGAATATACACTCAACGCTCTTATTATTGCAAAAAAATAACATTGGTGCTTGGTGCCTACTTCTAAGAAAATTGAGAATAACATGAATTTTTATTACGCCACGAAGGCGACAGAGTAGCACAGTAATATATCGCCTCGCGAAGGGTAGAGTTATTGCTAGGAAAATTATTTTTTTATTAGATTCGCACTGAAATACGAGTGGCTTTGATACATCGTAAATTATGAGTTATGTGCGCGACGGACATCAAAGTCGCCGACACCGAACCACAGTCTCGATACGAGGGCGACCCTCAAATTGTAATGTATACGTAATACTTCACCTACTGGTGTATATCTTCACATTTACATATAAATCTGTGCCCGCTGTACCGGTTTCTGATTTATGCAGTAGACCACTGAAGTGCGTACTGCTGCAGTGTATGAAAAAACCCGACGAAACAGAAATGTATGACCCTTCCAAACCGTATTATTAAACATCTAATCGAATTTGTTTCTTTGTATTTTGACAAACGGCCTAACGGCCTTGCAGGATTTTTATTTTTACTTCAAAACACTGTAACGATTTTGACAAACGGCCTTACAGGATTTTATATCTTTATTTTACTTCAAAATACTGTAACTTTGCACATCTCGGTTTTACAATATTATCAAAAACAAAAATATTATTTAAAATTTAGGTGGGTTAAAAAAAGATTTGAATAACAATCTTTTATTCGGTCATTCATTTGAAATCCTCAATGAAAGTCAGAGGAGTAAATGTGATAACCGGCAACGGGACGGTCTAATCTAGCGTTGGTTAGGGTTGCTGAGTGAGGAACCATCCTGATATAACGCTTCGACTGCCGAACCAAAGCATAATATAATCTGTATACGATCATCCTCTTATTATACTTGTTACCATTTGAGTTGAAATGCTAATAACTATACTAAGAGGATGTTCAGGAATGAACTTGTAAGTGTATTGTATATACACCCGCATATGAACACAATAACATTCGAAAAGTTTCAGCGTATAGCGAATCAAATTCTGAACGGGTCACAATTTTACAGCTGCGTACACATTTAACTGTGACCCAGTTTACAAAAGAGGTCTTGTTTACCTTTCTTAAGTCATCAAAGTTAACTAGTATCATTATTGTAATGTACTTAAAAGATAGCGAGCTTTAATGAACAGTGAATGATGATTAATACCACCATGGATATTATATTTCCATACTTAAATATGCCCGTTCTTTCACTGGGTTTCTGCTTGTTTTATCAACTTTATTATAGCCTATTTACTTAGGGATAGTGTAGCCGACAGAACTACTTTAGACGCAATCAGCAAAATTACCAGTTAAACTCTTGACATCTGTTAAACCACTCATCTATTTGTCTTTATTCTAAGTATTTATCAAAGTAAAATATACTTTTAAAATGACAAAAAGTATAAAAAACAACTAAGAAGGTCGTACGTCGTTTGTACCTACGTCGTCGCCAACAGATAGTATAGCCTCAGATTAGAAATTATATGTCTTCGACAGCAAATACACTTCTTGGAATTATTTTGGCTTTTATATTAATTCATAATTATTCGTGATATATTTCTATGTATTTTATTTATTTATTTTTTAATTTTTTTTGCAATAAAATTTATTTGTTATTACTGTTAATCACCAATTATTAAAATATTAACAACTCTAATTATGGGTATCAAAACCTATAACTAAAAACCTTAAAAATATGTAGTTATGATATATTCTATTTTGCGATGTGAGGTACACGAATAAACAGTGCTCTAAAATATTGTATGTTCGATATTTCTTCTCTTCACATTCTCGGTTGCTCACGTCGCTTATGTTTTTCCCTTACTTTTAAACAAACAAGTTTAACTTCTTTAGATAACATTGTAATGGATAAATAATTAGAAGACACATACCACATTTAACAACTCTCACTCATTCCCCTGACTTACTGAAACCATACTTGCCATAAGCCCGTACCTGGTCTACATAGGCCAATCCCAAGTCAATTAGAAAGAAAGAATATCTTTGTAAATAATAATAAAACGAATAGAACTCATGTTGGTAATATAAATCACACTGGCAGCAAAACATCAAATAAAAACTCTGAAAACAATGTATTGTTGTTAACTTAACAGAAAATAACAAATCCTTATAAATTCAGGTTAGCTTATTTTCACGGTTTCCTGAAAGGCGAGTCAAGCGGCGTACATTTTACATTTCCCGGTAAAATCCCCGTGACCCTTACCGAACCCGCGTTTGCGGGAAGCGGTGGGATTCAGATAACATCTCTATCATTTCCTACCTGAATTTATATTGGACGCCCAATATTCCATTTCGTATCCTGTGGCTTTGCGCAGGTGTAATCTGGCGTATTTCGCCACATTTTATTTGTTTGAATGTAACACGGGTTAGTATTTTATGTCAATGTTTTTGTAATATCGACTGTAGCTCGTTCTCTTTCTAATTTCGCTAGCTCATCACCCAAGCAGGATCTTGGCCTCCAATACCAAAAGCCGCCACTCGCTTCTGTACTGCACCATTTCACCCCAGTTGGCTTTGTCGAGGGCGTTGAGGTCCTTCCTAACTTCATCATTCCATCTATACCCCACTGGGCGCTTTCTTAATGGTCGTCCTAAGTACGCTCTCTTAGGTAGCTCGATCCAGAGTTCAGTCCCATCCTCTCGACGTGACCAAGCCAGTGAAGTCACGCTGCTTTGGTTTCGCCGATAAGGTCGAGTTCAGTACTGCTATATTTTATTTGTCTTACTTTGTCATAAGTACATGTTTATTTTTGCACTTAGTATATTATCTACTCTGAGGTACTACAAAGGTACTGACCAGTGGTCAGCGGTCAGTGTACGGTCCACTTGATGGAAGGCGGTCAGTTAACACCGCAAGGGCATATTACTGAAAATCTAAATATTCGTTTTGTATTCTTGTTGTGAGTATCCCATCAGTAGCCCTGTACAGCTTCCTTTGCTGCTCCTTGCAAGCTTCTCCGCAGACGAGACATATTTTACACAGGGGACACCCGTATTTGAACCGGGGACGTCTCGATCTGCAGTCGAGAAATTATACGCTTGTTGCCCACGCCGAATTGACTATCTCCTTAACTCTCTTCAACTCTTCTGTCGGCACATTTATTGTTTTTGCTATATCCTACTGTTCAGAGCTCCTCGAGGAGTCAAAAAACTGATCGAGATATTTACGTATTGTAGGTACTCTATAATATTTATAATTTAATTATATATTTACTATTAATTATGCCGTCATTACAATGAAATTGATCTTGTAGCTATCCAGAAATGTCAACTTTTCATCAATTACTCTTACCCTTAGATTTGTACTTTATCTACTTCTACGACATTTTATTTATTGGGCATTGGATAAGGCGAACAAGGCCACTGCTACTTTCCTATCTGCTGAAGGATCTTTGTCCTCAATACGTCACAACAAAGCCCTTCCACGGATTGCAAAAAACATGATCGTAAATATATTTAAGTAAGACTCAGATTGATGAGAGAGAGAGAAAGAGAGAGAGAGAAAAAAACATCATGACCTAGTCACAGACAGAGGCCTATAAGACCCATCTTACACCTACCCTACTTAAGCTAACCCTCTACCAAAACCCACGACTCAATGGGGCATGATGTTTCAACTAGACGTCTTTTGTACCAAAAAAAATGGCAAATAAGATCATCCCGCCTGATGGTAAGCGTCACCTTTGCCAAAAGATATACTTGGGGTATAGTTTAATTAGCGCTTTGCCTACCTCAAGTTATAAGAAACCACTGATTTTCTACAAAGTAATAAGTCCGTTAGTCGGTAGTATCGAGCTTATTATGATGTAGAATGGGAAAATCCCATCGCACCCTCCTTGATGTTCCCATACTTTACAGCCTTAACAAATGTTTTGTAAGTTCTTGTTTAATTATTTAATGAGAACACAAGAAATATTTCGCATTTCTCAGACCTCATAGTTATTATATAGTCTTAATAACGTAATATCTAGTAGTATATGGTTAACCAAAATCGCAATACATAGATCATATACCCAAGGCCAACGGTATGGTCGAAAAAAATTACATCACATTACAGTGTATTAATCATGAATGATATATATCCAGATTGTTTTGAACAAAGAGAACATAAACAACAAACACTACAGCGGCTGCGAGAACGCAGTTTTGGCACAGTTACAGTTAATAAAACGGACATCGACTCGACCTGCATCGGGCAGCGATGTAAACATCTGCAGCGGATTCTATTGGCGCATCCCATATTCCTTTTTTTGTTTCCGAGTATCATTCCCATGGTCCTAGCCAAAATACATCACGCCAAATCCCTCACGGGGTAGGCAGAGAGAATTTAGCGCCATTTCACTCAAGATTTACAAACCTCTTTTGCTTCTTTTACATACATAAATTTATCAATACATGCCCACCGAGTACTCTTCGTGGCCAACAGATAATAATAAAAATGCACATTATCACACAGCGCCACCTGGCTCCAAAATATGCCAAACTTTTACTTTGAGAACCAGCAGCTGTTATTATATACACATGTTTGTCACATATATGTTTGACATAGATAGTATATCCCATCTAACATTATGATTGCAGCCAAAGAACGCTTTACCTTTTGTGTTACTGCGATGAGTTAGAAACATGCTAAATGCTGATCTTATATGTCTTCATTGAAATGTGTCCTACATATATATGTACTAAATGAATACAAATCTTTTGGAAGCGAAGTAAAGTAATAAAATACTGATATATTCCATCGCTAAAGTGTGAAAACAAGAAAATAAAACCGTTTTATTGGACTCCAAGCAACAAAGTGATAAAGCTGCCTCGGAATAACAGTTCGAATCGTTATTCGATGGGCAACGGACACGTATTTCATTAGTAACAGCTCACAACAATCACTCTGGGACCCTATTTATATACATAACACTGATAGAAATAGATCCCAAGCGTATACATACGGATGAACGGTAGTCTGATTACGTGGGTACAAAACGGTGAATTCAAAGAAATAAAATGATACATAAAAACAAATTCACTATTATTTAAAAGTGCAGTTATCGTACAGTAAAGATAAAATTACAACATTCCATACGTGGCACAAAAGATTCAAAATCGGAAAGTTATTGTTGTTTATAACAATGAAACTTTGAACTTTCCTAAAGCTCGAGATAAAATCGCTGCGCGCATATGCGCCAAAACAGAAAGAGTGCGACTACGGCATCGTGGGCTACGCTATATCGTAGAAAGTGGCTACGGGCCTACGGCTACGCGCCCGCTACGGCTCGTAGCACTTTGTTGGCGGCATTCCGTTCAGTCGTTGTCAAGCGGCGGCCGCGGCACGTCTCGCCTACAAAAAGGTCCCCGATCGCGGGAAACTTCAACTATAAAAACATTTCACGTTCTCTCCTCGGACTGTATAGAATTAAAACCCGGCATTATGACGTCCGATGAAAATATCGACACTTTATATTCTTGTTAACAAAGTTAGGCCCGCGTACTTGCCTGACATAACGAGTTGCCCTATATACTAATGCGATTGTTTCATTAGTAAGTCAGACTTATCGCCGACGTTTTGCATTGCTATAAGCAGTGTGTGATTTGTGTGATAATCTCATAAAGTGCACGAACATCGTGTTGTTGAACATCTTAAAAAGTACGTCAACTTTTACCTCCGTCCCGATTGCAAAGAACGAAAGAAACTTTATCGACAAGTAAGATTTAAACTTGGAATTGAACGATCGATTCTGGTATTGGATGTGTGTTTTCTGCAAGTTTGAGTATTGTTGGGCAGGTATGTAGTTTAGTGGAGCGTGTGTGGTATCGGGACGGATGGTGTGCGATGGTGGTGCCATGCTGTGCCTGGAGTCGCTGATGGCGCGGTGGCGGGAGCGGAGCGAGCGTGAGGGAGCGCGGCGGGCGCGCTCGCGCAGCCTCTGCTCCTCCGCCGACGGCAGCCTGCTGCAGCTACTGCACCGGAGGGCTAGCAGCGCTATGTGAGTTACAAGCCAGCCCTGCACTTCTAGCACGTGTTATTTTTATTAGCAATCGAAAAGGCGGTCATAACAAGCGCTGTGTGAGTTTCTAACCATCCCTGCACTAAGACGTTGGTATTTTCAATTAAAGTCGAGAGAAGATATAATATGAAAACTACAAAATATCTTATAAAACTTCACGAAATACCGAAAGCGTTGGCAGGCTAGACAGGCTAATTCTAGCTTTAAGTCTTTTTTCCTCATTGTATGTGTCCTTATAATAATAAATCTCAATATTGGTTGGTCAATAACTCGTGACGATGATAGGCACTGATAATAAAAACATTGAATTCAGATTCTACCATTTGAAACAGCTGGTTATCTGTCACCGTTGCAATTCGCCAGAGAGTTTGCGAGATTATATATCTGTCACTACGAAATCAGAGCCACAAATCGGAAAAAATATAATCCTCGTAACGAACACCACAGCCGTTGGCATAACTCAATCAGTGGGTACGAAAGGTCACCGGGTCAACAGTCACATTCATTATCACTCACCAGGTACGCGAGTCATGGCCCATTCAATCAAGCTTATGACGTTTGAAGTAAGTGCAAAATTTTAGACAAAGGGTATTTTTTCAGTGATCATATAATATCATTGTATTTTTTATATTATACTTCAACTTGCAACCTGCTGGTAAGCGTCTCATCTGCTTATAGCAGTGCAAGATCATCTCACGCTTGCTCCGGACGCGCAATCACTTGCATTGGAATGTATTCCCTACAAACACATACATAGGTACACTAATGACAATAACTTATTTTATCGCTCTATATCGCCTAATATTTGATATTTACATAAAAAGGAACTCGCATTGATATAAAATGTAGACCGTGCTTATCTATAAACTTTTCCCATACGTTTTGTTTCTGGAAAATCTTAATCACTTCGCCAGTTTATTATGTAATATATGTGTAAGTGTTATGTACAAACAGCATGAAATTTTCAAAGTTTAATAATATACATGGATATATACATAGAATAAACTTAACAAAATTAATATTGGCAGCCATGAAACGAGTTTCTGAAACCAATTAGTTAGGCGAGGAACATCAATCGCGCTGTGTCGGCCAAATGAAAAATCACCCATCATTAGAGTCGAAAGTCGCGCCCTCGGTGATGGAAATAACAAAGACATGCACAAAATATGCTTGTTTTGTATCAGACCGACTTTGTTATATTCATTGGTGGTTGAGCAAATGATAAAAGTTAATCCAAATCTACATATTTAGCGGGCAACCTACAATAATATGATATTTTGCTTAATAAATATGGTAAATTTGAAATTAATTCTGTGTAGGTATATTGTTTCTTGGAGTCATTTTATACAACCAAATATGCTTGAAAAATAATAATAAAATAAATAACCGACAAATAAAACAAATAAAGGCTTAAAATGTTTTTTATCCTGACAATCCTGGTCAGGATACTTAGACAAAGTTATGAAATTGTTGTATTCTCATCGGTCAGTGCAAATTTTCAATATGATCAGGCGTCTAGAGGTTGGTGAAAATAACGTTGAAAGAATCCATTAATTACATTTTTTAATACCACTTAGCTGTTACACAAGCATACGGCCCACCTGATGGTAAGCTGTTACCTTAGCCTATAGCCGCTGGAAATACCAGGGATATCACTAACGAGTTGCCAACGGTTGTTGATGAAGACTCACTGTGCTAGCAGCATTACTACTAGCCCAACATATCCCCGTGGAGCACTGGCAACCTTACATAACGCAGAAACACAACACTTCATCAAAGTAGTGTTATTTCACAGGTGGTCTTCTGTAAGATGGAGGTACAGTCGCCAGTCGGGCGGTTCCTATATTAATGGGAAACCCACCGGAGATCCCAATTAGCCCTGAATCTCTTTTTAGCTCATGGTGTGATTATGACTGTTGCTTACGCTATTATTAAGCTTAGAAAAACTACAGGCCAGGATTTCAACCTGGGCCCATCAGATGACAGGCCGTTGCTTCAATCACAAGGCCACGACGGCTTCATTGTTACATATTTACGTACATACGAACATACACGTGAAGGTACTAAAATCGTGTTAAAGCACCTAAAAACCTTTTGTTAATGTTCTGAATAAAATATAAACTTATGATATTAATAACCTAAAGTTTAATATTTTCTCCTCGTCTGTAAGTGAATAAATGTGTTTATCCAAATGATTGATGACGATTACATGCGCGTGCGAGGCATGACTGCATCACTTGTTTAAACTTTAAGTAACAATTCAATTTATGGACTGTGTATGTATTATGATATATACAAAATGTGTATTACTTTTATGAAACTGTGAGCATATCTGAGTACTATTGAGATATTAGACAAGATGTAAAATCCCTGATTTGGTGTGTGGTGGAGACTAGAAGATACATCTCTGCCCAACACAGCTTAAAGATATGGTATCAATTTTATGTCACATTGGTGAAACACACGTCATGAAATAAATATTTTCCCCACATACGAGAAGGTTAAAAGTGAATACTTATATTCTTTTTACGAGTGTATATCAAGAGCATTGACCGAATCAGCTCAAATAAGAACTTTCTTTCAAGAATATTATTATTATCACTTAAGGAAGTTTTGTACACGAGACCTTTCAAAGAAACTTGCAATTAAAGTTTATTTTGAACGCTGTTTATATTTACTGGAAAAAAAGAATGAGAGATATAATTTGAAACAAGGGCGTCCCACTTTGTGAGTTGGTAAATTGGGTCAATCCGACAAAAGATCCCATTGAGATGCAACCAACAGCCGGCTTACCGCCAAAACGATGTCAATATAAATATCAGTTCATTCATATTAACATATGTTAAGAGCATTTACACATTATATAAGTCAAAGGGGAACTGCAGCTCTATATTCTATACCAACACCGAAAGGGACATTTCGTGATGTTTAGTATGATCCTGATAGAACTATAATTTGTGATTTATCATATCAGTGCAAGTGCGACATACTTCTTGGTACTAAAAACTGTCTTGGGCAGAGATAGCCACTGTTTTACTTATCTTTATTAATTCTATCGGTAAAATAACAAACACTGCAAATGAAATTAAAAAAAACATATTGACTAACTTAGAACCCTTTCCTTTAATGAAGTCGCTTAAAATATAAGAAGAGTCAGTGTATTCGTGTATCATACTAAGTAAAAAATTACACGTACCTATATATTTTACCACCTATATTATATTGAAATAATGTATGTTATATTCAACAAAATTAATCCCCTGTCTTAAATATGAAGCAACCCAGATGGGACTGTTATAAATGTATGTGTCACGAGACGACTCAGGCCCGGAATGTAAGTGGATTCATCTAGTTTAAAATTATATTGAATATTTAGTTATAAATTCAAAATTAAGGCTTTAATTTTTTTAATTAACGTTATTATCTCGTAGAGCTAACCTACAAAAATGCTTTGTCAGAAGGAATATTTGTATAGATAGTTTCTAGCTCTGGAGGTTTATAAGCAAACCCGTTTATTGAAAATTTCAGAAAGCTATGGTCAATTAAAACGAGTCCATACACTAATTAATGCTTTAACAGTTCATTCATTCGCGAACTCAAGCCTTTTCACGTGTTCTGGAGTGTGCATAGTCCTATAATCCTGTTTTCCTTCAAATGCTTACAGATCCAAACGAAGTATTAATTGACTAAACCTGTAATTAAAATGCAGAGGGGTGGGAACGACCCGTAAACTGTGTTAGGACGAGACAATTTGGAGCCAAAAGTAGGTTATTTGACCTACATACCGTGCTTTTATGAGCACGTTGTCGAATTCTAGTTTAACACTTAAACTATGTTTTATGTTTTAAGTGCACGAACGTAACGAAGAAATGTCGTGCAGTTTACGATGTTGAACAAAAATTTGACTCGAACGACTGCTGTGATCAGCTGTCACTTTAGTCGACTTAGGTAGTTTTATAATTTACTAGCGACCCACCCCGCCTTTCCACGGCCAGCGTTAGCCATATATGTTAATTACCTACAAAAAACAAATAAATTGTACATAAAAACCTTGCTATTGAATCACTCTATCGATGAAAAAATTCGTATCAAAATCCGTTGTGTAGTTTTAAAGATATAAGCATACATAAGGACGGACAGCTGAAAGCGACTTTATTTTATACCATGTAGTGATAATTTCTATTTTTTTAATTTTAAATAGATTTTCTTACTTCACACAAGTAAAAAACAAGTTTTGAAGAATATTAATACATACACTGCCCAGATACTCGCACCGAAGTACACAAAAAACGCATTAAGTCTTCACACCAAATCACCATGAATCATCAGTTCCAAAATATGTTTTTCACAGGATGCTCCGGTTGGTACCATTTAAGCTGAGAATATATTGAAGTAAACGTCATTCTGATAAATATTATTTAAATCTAAAATAATAAAAAAATGCCAAATATTTTTATTTTATTTTAAATAATACTAATGTGATGGCTTCCACTCATCCCTACTCAGGTATGGTATGGTACACTATACATATAGTACATCCTAGTGTTGTTTAAAAGGGCTCAGCGATGCAACCCGAAAAGTCCCCTAAGGAACTCAAACTGTGTTTCAAACCTTCGCAATCCAAACACATGTAAATGCCATGAATACGGGTCTTGTAAATAAACAATTGAATATCGCGTATAAAACCCGTTTTCATGTCATTAGCATGAACTCCAACTGGTTTCAACTGCCTGTTATATTTGCGGATGTATGTTCAACAAGACGTATATTAGCGTTCGGCTTAAATGATACCAGCCGGGGCATCCTGTATAACATGCTTTGGTGTATTCATGAAGCATTAATTACACACAAAGTGATTACCATACACAAACGCGTTGAGATTCTGCTCTGCTTTGCTTTCACACACGTTCTGCTTTGGGTTTATCAAATATAATAGAACGAAGAATTTCTATCTCAACAGTACAGTGACGCACGTAATGACGAAATTGAATTTAGAGTTCGTAGTCCATCCATCGGTAAGACCACACAATATAAAATTCAGCATAGCAATATATGATAGCTATAACATGAATCTGCTGTGACAGAGAATCCAAGACCACGAGAAGGAACCGGCTTATCAATGCTTTTTTGTCCTCGAAAATACATTAAGTTTCTATAAAAAAATAAATGGACGAAATAGATTTGTCAGTGGTAGTGGAAAAAAATGGCATCCGTATAACCAGTATATAATTTACTCTGAGATATTACTATTGGCATATTTTCTACTATGTGCTATCGGTGTGGACATCCGGAGTTTTAATGTACTTGAAATTTTGAGGTAGGGCGATTTGTGATTTCCCGTCCATTTAAAAAATGGAGCCGCCCGACTGGGGACTGTACCTCCGCCTTACAGAAGAAGACCGCAGTGAAATAACACTACTTGATGCAGTGTTGTGTTTCTGCAGTAAGTAAGGTTGCCAGCGCTCTACGAGGATACGCTGGGCTAATAGTATTAACTGCTAGCACAGTGAGTCCTCATCAACAACATGGTGGCACTCCGTTAGTGATACCCCTGGTATTGGCTACGGAGACTGCTTACCATCAGGTGGGCCGTATGCTCGTGTGCCACCTTAGTGGTAAAAAAAATGGAACTGGTAATTTTTTAAGAGAATAATGGTCTGATATGAATAGAAACATTTTAAATTAGATTATATTACACTCGTTCCATAAATATCTACAAAGCGTAGTGAATGAAAGTCTGTTGAAAAAATGATAAATGTTATACACGCAGAAGTTCTTTGGAATACATATCTTTTGTAACTCACTTTTATTGCGTATTATTAATAACAGAAAAATTATTCAAATACTAAGTCTCAGCGAAATAAAAAGTTGAAAAAATATTATAATTTTAAAGTACTCTTGTAATACAAGCACTTGAAGATTTATTAGAATTGATTGTACTTCATTTACTTAAAAGATTTTTTCTCACACCTCCCTAAGTAAGTAATTTACTTAAGCATAGTTTTCTAGTTTTGTCATAGGCAATGAATCACAAAAGGTATAATCATTCACAATCTCTGTACAGTTACGCTCATCTAGATCACATTCAAAATAACTAACAAAATAGATACGTTTGTTCTAAATTCTCTGCGACCTCATTGTTTCCTCCGTTTGAAGTAGATCTAATTGTGAAGCCGGTTTCAAAATAATTGCAAATGACACTTTAATCCGCCTAGGAATTGAATTTATCGCTACGTTTGGCGGAAATAAATGCGTCTCCCGACACTGTCCCAGGAGTGTTGCGGCGGCAGCACTGGTACGTTACGAAGGATTTGGATATACGAGGAATATTATTTACCTACACGCAATGTTTTTTTATAGCTACTGGCATACAATTCATATTAAGTACCTAGTATAAAAAATACCAGCTGTTTCTGTACTTCACTCATTTCAAACTGCACTCAGAAAATATCGCAATTGTGACGTATTGTATTCAAAACAAAGGTTTTTTTTTATTTTGCATTTGTTTGTAACAATATTGCGTAAATAGCAGATCCATAATCGTAAATTAAAAGCCTCGATACTTGTTAGGGTTCCGTTTCCGAGAGGTAACCAACGGGACCCCATTACTAAGACTTCGCTGTCCGTCCGTCCGTCCATCTGTCTGTCAGCGTCTGGCTGTATCTCATGATCCGTAATAGTTAGACAGATACAATACAATGTGTATTTTTGGTGACGCGGGTAGTACTGTGATGAAAAATGCGTTTTCGTCGAGTCTGGGTGTTTTATGTACCTATATTTACAAATGAAACAGTTGTATGTTACCCATAGTACAAGCTTTATGGTTCCAAACATAACTGAAAAAAATAACTGAGGCGCAGAGTATAGTCTATACTTAGATACTAAGGTCTATAAAATTATTCTTATATTTATACATATAGAAGATGCGTTTTGAATACAGATATAATGCATAAAACAGCGGTTACATAAGCGAGCCTGCGTTAGGTAATACTTAGTACTTACTCAATTAATACCCCGCAGGGAGAATGCATTAGTCGGCGTGGGTCAGCATAATTAGCAGACTTTACTAGAACAGAATATAGACCCAATATGTAACCTGCTGTTATGTAGGCTAAGTTCTCCTGAATTTTCAATGGATAGACTTGTAGTATTTAAATTATCATACAAATGAAATAAAAGCAATCAATCTCACTTCATTAAGTTCCCACTCGACTCGAGCTATCGATATCGATAATATATTAGCTGATAAGCGTACACGAAACCTCGTATTTCATTTCATTAATTTTACTTGCTATTTATAAACAGATACTGATTTTTTTTAAAAGCCCGAGATTACTATCATTTGCGGTTGGTGCAATAGTCGTGTCTAGCATCGATCGGCAAAGTCAAGTTTGTCATTTAACTTAGTTTGTTTTGAGTACGGAACCCTTCTTGATCATCGAATGAGCTCGTTACAAATTTTAGTATTATTATAATAGTTCAGTAAGTCAATAAATACACTTATAATAAATACCTACAACCGACCTTTTGTATAACTTTTAAACATTTACGATTGAACCATTATGTCAAGTCAGGTGAAATAATTTCATTCTGTTATACAGTTATATACGTAATACTCACAGCCAGAATTAAATCAGGCCTCCAAGCCACGCCTTGAATACGCAACGTAAATGCGGCGACACACCGCTGCTTTTTCCGATTCACCTCACACAACCAATCTCTTTAACGGTTGACTTGTACAGAAAAGAGAAATAGAATTTGCACTGACGATTCCAGGATACTGATGTGCTTAAATTAGTGTTTACTTATATACCTATCTCATGTATTGTATATTTACTTGGGTACAATTTCATCTCACTACAAATTTTAATCGGGTCATCATAAAAATATTAACGTGGAAAAAAGTCTACAAATAATAATAGCGTTAAGATTAAAGGAATGTCAAGGGCTGATATAAAACTTGGCAGAAATTTGTCGTCGTTTTTGCATAAACCAAAAACAACTTAGCGGCACGTTTAAGCTCTGGAACATATTTTAATCTTCAAAGAGAGTTTTGCAGCGCCATAAAAGTTACATTTGAAGGATTTTAAAAGTTCCACGTTAAGATTGATGACCGCTATTCGTTCTGACGGTGTACACTGGCCTCCTTCCGCCAACCTTGGACATTTTTCCATATCATTTAAACAGGTGAAATGTTTTGCCCTCAGAAAACCTTTCTTTATATTATAACTACTTATCACAGTGTCAAACGGTCTTTAAAGCTTATATAGTGTTGAAAAAATTTAATGAAAAGCTGTATTTGAAATACAAAACAGTACTTGGTTTGTATTTCGAATTCAAGAAATCTTCAGATCAAACTTTTGATAAGTCCTTTTATGTAAATATTGATTTGAATCGAAATAGATATTTTCCAAAGCGGTTCGTTTTAGTAGTGATGCTTATATTTAATCTATAGTTAAACAATTGGATTTAGGTTTATCAATTTACGTTCAAAGCAAAGCAGTTGAGTATAATAAATAGAGTTTCATAAGCAGAAGACGCAGCGAAAGCGCACTTTACAAGCTACGAACTAGCTTGTCAATGAGGTTCGAGTGTTAGCTCAATGAGCTGTACACTATAGCTGGCAGCTACAATGTTTACCATATGAAAGGGTGATGTGTTATTGCGATATTGCCGGGTCCATATCGCGGCGGCAAATTGACGCCTTTGCTGGGAAATGACAAATATTGCCGACCTAGTTCGCAATTCGACAAGCCCATGACGCACGCGTGGAGATACAGTATTGTCAGGAATTTGACGCTTACAAAGTGCCGGTAACCTGCACAATCACGCAAACTATGTGTGTAGCGGCTAAAGTATCGCGTTCATTTATCACAGTTTACGTGAAAGAGGCTTTTGTTAGCCTAAATAAATTTAAACATTTAGAACGTCCGTCATTTTCTATGACTGTAAGCTTTCGCTTTTTAATTAGTCAACACCGTTTGTGGTAATATTCAGGTGGGTTACTGCTCGTACCAAAATGAATTCACTCTTTTGCATTAAAGACATCTTAAGGTCAGAAGAATATTATATAAGTCTCATCTTGTGTAAACTAAATCACTGGTTTTCAATTTTTTATGAGTTGAGTTCAGATGATAGCCACAAAGTTAGGGATTCTGATGCCAACCGCTAAATCCATCATTTTAGTCATATTTTATTATGACTTTAAAGTTACTTGTTGTTTAAGTATTTTTTTCAATATTTTTTTCGGATATCTGTAATTTATTAGGCATTTGTTTTGGCTCACTAACTAAGCTAAACTTTACCTTGTGACACATCAAGGAACACCATGTCATACTACTTCAAAAAGACAATGGTATTAATGAGTCCAAATATGACACTTCCTCCACGTGAACACTGGAGACGATACAAGTGAATAATTGGACATTCAGCACAGAATTGGTAGCACCGCTTTCCGGCACGCACGACTGCTCATTTCTTTGATGGACTCCAATCATGGCGTCAGATATAAACCGACGTATTACTTGGTATTTTATAGCATACATTACTTTGTTTTGGTTTGTTTGTCTCGCAATGTTAAGTGAGTCATGAAATAGCAATGAAATGCCACGTAAATGTTTGAGACATTCGACTATAGGTTGTTTCACGTAGCTGATGTAGCGTCGAACTGGTTACTTAGGCCTTTTAGTAACACTGTTAAGTTGGTCTCATAAGCAAATGTAAGACATTTACGACTTAGACGAGATCTCAATGTTCACTATAAATATAACAGACCCTTTGATGATTCATTAAACGCTTCTGGTAAATAAATCTTCTGGTTAACTTGTTTAAGATAAGATCGTCATCGCAGGATCGTCTATCGCTGACTCCACCCGTAATTTATGTACAGTAAATGTGATTGCGATACTATTTTAATTGACATTTTAGGCTTTTTCTTTATCAATATAGCTGAAACAAACACATGATAAATAGCTAATAAGAACCCGTTTAAATGTTTTTAAATAATTTAACTAAGACTAATAATAGTTATTTTATGAAAAAAGCCATGATAAGTAGTTGTAATTCCAAAAAGCCATGATAGCCAGTTACACATCATGCTAACTTCGAAAGTTAAGTTACTCATATATTAATACGAACACGAAACGTATGGGGTGCGTTGCTTTGTTTCAGCTATGTTGATGGATCACTACTATTATTTGTTATGTAGAATTGCTCTCTCAGTAGTTATTCCCAAGGCAATTAATTAACGAAGCGATATTGCTTAAAATATATACATGCGGTTCTCTTACATTATAATTAAACCGGTTATTTTTATTCGTAATTAATTTATGTAAAGAAAAAACATAAATAAAGGATCAATTAAACATTAACGTTTTTCGCTTCGGGTACCAAACCTCAGCTTAACTCTTCTACATTGACAAAAGTTGCAAAAGTTTACCTTGATATAGGTTAACAACTTACAGATCGACAGTCGATCAGACAGATACAATAGATAAACAAGAGGAAAGAAGTGTCATAATTCACCGACATACTAAGGCATTAGACTATTCTGTTAGTTTTACAACTGGAGTAATACGTTACCCTAGTTTAGAACCGTGAACGTCGTATAAGATTCAGGGTTGCTGGGTCACATGCTACTTCGACCGTTAAGCGGTCACGTACAATGCTGATAGGAATCGTGCATTATTTTGTGGACACCGTTGCTCTAGAGTCTAGTGGTAAGGATACCTGGCTGCTACGTTTGGTGTAACGGGTACGATTTTTTTATACCACTAAAGTATTGTAAGCAGTCACCGTAGCCTATAGCCGCTAGCAATACTAGCTGTTGATGAAGACTCACCGTGCTAACAGCATTACTACTAGCCCAGCTTATCCTCGTGGAGCACTGGTAACCTTACTTACCGCAGAAATAAAACACTACAAAGTATGTAGTGTTATTTCACTGTGGTCTTCTGTAAGGTGGAGGTACAGTCCCCAGTCGGGCGGCTCCAATATTAATGGGAATACCCACGGGGATCCCAATTCGCCCTACATCTCTTTTTAAAAATATTTCCAACGAGACATCTATATACCTATATCGTTATAAATGTGCCTTGCATCTGGTATATACCTAAGTACCAAAAAACGTCCGGTATCTTTAGTATTAAATTAAATGTAAAATGTATGATATCATATACAGAATTCATTATGTTCTCTTTGCATTGGCTAAGTGATCAATCTAGTTACAAACGTAAGACACACAAGTGATCTATTGAACCTAGCATATAATGTTTGCCTTTTTACTACAGCCTAAGCCTAGCTTTCTTCTATTGATATTGCTAAAGTAAGTAAGGCCTAGAAAAATATAGAGTAGCGGGACTAGCCCAAAGCCATAAACGGTAAATCTGTCTGCCCTACATTCAATACAATGTCGTATCAATCAAAATATTAGGGCCTATAATAGATATATTATGTCAATAAGTTTAGTTGATACAGAAGCATAAACTTTTATGGTACTTTGGAAAAGTTAATTTGGATTACGTTGTACCAACTTAAGAGTTTAGCTTAGACAATATAAATCTTTTCTTCTCATACAAGCAGTAACGATCATCGTAATTTTATGAGCCACGATGAAACCAAAATTATGTTTTAAGATGTAGATTATTAAAAAAAAATGTTAAATTTTTATTGTATTATATTTTTTACTAGTTGCGCCCGCGACTTCGTACGCGTGGAATAAATTTTGGACTTATAAGCTAATGAAGCGCTATCGTTTGATTTTTCAACACACATAATGTGATTGAAATAAACAAACATCAAATTACATGTATAAAGCCGCACACGACAAGCTGTGTTGGCATGTAGACGCAGCTGCTAGCCTAGACCACAACGAGCCTTCGATCAAGCCAGCGATAAGTATGAGAATCACGTTCATCATGCGGGCAGGTTGTTTGTATCGATTGGTCCCGCGTCGGGCCGAGCCCGCATTCTCCAATGAAAATATAACTAAATACACCCATAAGACGTATTGGAATTTTTATTAAATTTTTCATACTTTTCAAGAATTTCATATACTGAAAGTTGTTTAGACTTGGGGACGACTTGAAAAACACATCCATAACCCGATCAAACATCTACAGTATTATTTTTTTCATCAAATATTTCGTTGCTTTGAAATTTTGCTGGCAAATAATAAGTGGTAACGAAATATTTTGAAGTAACCAAATATTTTGAAGTAACGTAAAATTTTGAATATTTCGAACACCTACCTATTTTGTTATATTGGTGTCTGAAACAGTCTCATAGCGGAAGGAAAAGCTAATTTGACGCGAACTTGCCACGTCGATTTCTTAGCGTGGCAAAATTGAACATTATAATGTAGGTATTCATCATTCAGATTTCTATGATAAAATATAGCGTCTAAGGCGAATATATACATGGAATATAGCGTCTTTTGGAAAAAAATACGCATATTTTGTCGTTAATCACCATATTATATGTATAGTGTATACAAATACATAGTTATAATAAAAAACCTGTAAGCATTACAAGAACATTTACCCCTTTTATGTGATTAGTGAATTCTGGCAGCACTGGTTTTATTTAGTATTGTAGTATATCAAAACTAGTTATATCTCTATAACATAGGATGTAAAACAAGAAGGAGAGTATGAATAACATGACGACGGAATTTATAAGTGATATTAATTAGCTCACTTAGCTCGACGTTTCACCCAAGTTACCTGTAATTCATTAATATTTATTATTAAGTGGAATTTATTTTTGACTTATAAAGCTAATGATATGATATAGCTGGATTTCTTTACATATATTTTTTTATTTATGATCAGATTCTAATAAAACACTAGTTGTTAAGTGAAGCTTCCTACAACACACTAGTGCAAACAGCATCCAAATCGATTAAGCCGTTTACGTCAACGCACAGACATACAGAAAAAAAACGACCACTCATTGTTTTGGGTTCTATTGCGATGATAAAGGCTCCAAATAATAGATTTTTCCATCTACAGACAGAGACTAGTAAATTTTTTATATATGTATGATAAATGTAGATACATGTTTTGCTGATAATATTCAAACAACCAAAACTTTGGGTTTGCTTGAAACATAAAATTTAATAATCAATTAAACAATTATTTATTATATCATTATAATAATCTTAAATAGCAATTTCTTTCAACCATCCGAGCTAATTTCAAACTACCTTGGTTTTTTTTAAGTATGTATACACATATTTGATGCATTATTTAATCATCGTAGCCACAGCTAATCTACATACTTTTTGTAGGAAGCTGAACTCCCGTCTTGCTCTCTATATTAGCAACGTTATGAGATCCGTTGCACAGATGACCTAGTTCATAACATTTAAAATTAAATTACTTTAATTTTGTATATTGCTTGGAGTTACCATGTATTCGGCTAAAACATAAATAATACTTACCAGAAACGAGTTGAGCGTGGTTATTCTTCTTGCAAAAAGCACTGCCCAATTTGAAAAACTCAATCCGAATCGGTTCATCCGTCTAGGAGCTCCGATGCCACAGACAGACACAGATATACACTACAAACTTATAACACCCCTCGTTTTTTTATCGGAGGTTAAAAATGAACTTCGGTTATGTCACCGGTTGTTGTGTTCTAGTATAAATCCATATATCCGAATATAAACTGTGTGCAATTTGATATAGAATTTAATATCGCATATTCAACCTTCACCTGTTTATTATTCGATTCCAGTAGTTTGATACGAGTTTAATTAAAAGTAAAACCACAGTTTGTATTAGAAATTGCTAGCGCTGGCACATCAATAATAAAATTAATATCAACTTGAGAGTTTCACGTATGCATTTTCGTACGATTTTCTGATTGCGAAAAGATGCATAACAGAAGCACAGTAACTACTTTCAATTATACCGTACTAGCTTTTGCCCGCGGCTTCGCACGCGTGGTAAAGAAGTCAATATCTGAAATTGTAAATGATAGCTTATGCCCTATTTTTATGGATTGAACTTAAAAAAATATAAGATTTTCATACAAACTTTCATCCCCTATTTTATGCCTAATGGTTGGAATTTCTAATAATCGTCTAATACATATTTATTTATTGTTAACTGAAAGGCCAAATACCAAATGTCGGGTTTTCATACTAACTCTCATCCCCTATTTCACCCCCTTAGGGATGGAATTTCCACAAATCCTCACATACGTATTTATTTATTTTCAACTGAAAGGTCAAATACCAGTTGCCATGCGTTCATCTTAAAACTGACGGATTTTCATACAAAAATTCATCCCCTATTTTACCTCCTCAGGGGTGGAATTTCCAAAAATTCTGAAATACGTATTTATTTATTTTTAACAGAAAGGCACAATACCAATTTTCATGCTCTTAACTTAAAAAACGACGGATTTTCAAACAAACTTTCAACCCCTATTTTAACCCCTTAGGGGTGGAATTCCCCAAAATCCTAAAATACGTATTTATTTATTTTTAATTGAAAGGCCAAATACCAATTTTCATGATCTTAACTTAAAAAACGACAGATTTTTAAACAAATTTTCAACCTCTATTTTACCCCCTTAGGGGTGGAATTCCCGAAAATCCTGAAATAGGTATTTATTTATTTTCAACTGAAAGGTCAAATACCAGTTGTCATGCGTTAATCTTCAAAACTGACGGATTTTCAAACAATCTTTCAACCCCTATTTTACACACTTAGGGGTGAAATTTACAAAAATCTTGAAACACGTATTTATTTATTTTCAACTGAAAGTATATGGTCAAATACTAATTGTCATGCGACAATATTCAAAAATGACGGATTTTCATATAAAACTTTCATCCCCTATTTGACCCCTTAGGGGTAGAATTTCCAAAAATCCTGAAATACGTATTTATTTATTTTTAACTGAAAGGCCAAATACCAATTTTCATGCTCTTCACTTAAAAAACGACGGATTTTCAAACAATCTTTCAACCCCTATTTTACCCCCTTAGGGGAGGAATTCCCGTAAATTCTGAAATACGTATGTATTTATTTTTAACTGAAAGGCCAAATACCATTTCTTATGCTCTTAACTTAAAAAACTACGGATTTTCAAACAAACTTTCAACCCCTTTTTTTACCCCCTTAGGGGAGGAATTCCCGTAAATCCTGAAATACGTATGTATTTATTTTTAACTGAAAGGCCAAATACCAATTTTCATGCTCTTAACTTAAAAAACGACGGGTTTTCAAACAATCTTTCAACCCCTATTTTACCCCCTTAGGGGAGGAATACCCAAATATACTGAAATACGTATTTATTTATTTTTAACTGAAAGGCCAAATACCAATTTTCATGCTCTTCACTTAAAAAACGACGGATTTTCAAACAATATTTCAACCCCTATTTTACTTTCTTAGGGGTGGAATTCCCGAAAATCCTGAAAACGCGTTTATTTATTTTTAATTAAAAGGCCAATACCAATTTTCATGCTCTTAACTTAAAAAACGACGGGTTTTTAAACAAACTTTCAACCCCTATTTTACCCCTTAAGGGGTGGAATTCCTGAAAATCCTGAAATACGCACTTATTTATTTTCAACTGAAAGGTCAAATACTAAATGTCATGCGACAATCTTCAAAAATTACGGATTTTCATACAAAACTTTCATCCCCTATTTTACCCCCTCAAGGGTGGTATTTCCAAAAATCCTGAAATACGTATTTATTTATTTTTAACTGAAAGGCCAAGTACTAATTTTCATGCGCTTATCCTCAAAACTGACGGATTTTAATACAAAACTTTCATCCCCTATTTGACCCCCTTAGGGGTAGAATCTCCAAAAATCCTGAAATACGTATTCATTTATTTTTAACTGAAAGGCCAAATACCAATTTTCATGGGTTTAACTTCAAAAACGACGGATTTTCATACAAACTTTCAACCCCTATATTACCCCCTTAGGGGTGGAATTTCCGAAAATGCTTTCTTAGTGGATGTCTACGTCATGAAAGGTACGTACTGTCAAAATCTTAAGTCTGTACCCCTAGCCGTTTAGGCTGTGCGTTGATATGTCAGTCAGTCAGTCAGTCAGTCAGTCAGCCTCTTCTTTTATATATACAACAACAACAACAACACACACACACACACACACACACACACACACACACACACACAATACACAAAAACAACACACACAGAAGAAGATACAGAAGACAGATGGCTTGCTGAAGATTTACAAAATGCTTTTGTATTCTGTGAAAGTCAATTTTAATTTGATAATATTTACCAAATTAAAATTGACTTGACGCTACCGTGTCGAATTATAAATATCGATACAAATCAAAATTCACTTCGACCTCAGAAAGCAGCATTGCGTGTCACAGGTATTATTAACTAATAAGTTAGTAATGCTTTTAATTAATAATCACATCGCATTAGTAAATTTATTACAATATTCAAGATTGTATTTTCAAATTGAATTTTATTTAGGGTCGGCTAAGCGCGAGTGATACCCCTAGTTGTACGTAGTATATTATCTACTCTGAGCCCCTAGCAAGCGAGCCTACCAAGCGTCCATAGGCTACGGTAACCGTTTACCATCAAGCGGGTCGTGTGCATGTTTGTCACCTTAGTGGTATAAAAAAGGGTATTTTTAATTTGTTTGGTTCAATTATGTTTTTAAAAATCATATTTGACACCCAGTTAGGCCAATAAATAATCTAAGACGTTAATAAATGTGTCACGGTCAGAGTAACATACAGGTTGTATAACCCCCTGGTTTGGGCTTTTATATTTCTGCTCAGACTTTGTAACTCATCATCATTCATCAGAAAATTAATGTCACTTGCAAAAACCTTTTTACAGGTAAAAACAATGTTTCCTTTTTCATTAAAAACGTACACGCAATAACGCGGCGGCTACGGTTTACGCTGTCCAATTAAGATTGGATCCAACATTTGATAAACGTTGGCGGTTTCTGCTGACGTTGTCGTACAAAGGCAAAATATGATTTGTGGAAAATGGATTGTTAGAATGGCCACAGTCACGCCACGCTACTCTGTTTTTAGTCGTCCCAACAAAAGCACTTACACAAATACGTTTTGGAATGGCCGTTAAATGTTTGTTAAATGGCTTGTTTAATTGCATTACCCAAAAGTGAATGTGAGGAACTGGATAATGCAACGTCCTTTTTTGGTATTTTCAACTTTATTTGTATACAAAGTTTCGCCTCTTTTGAAAATAACGAATTCCCATTATTATTTAATAACCGCTTATCACCTACAGCTTAACAGTAGCATTCCGTATATCGCACGCTCACGCATACACAGAACAAGGAATGCAGTATTAATTTCTGAACATATTACCAACGCTTCCCACATATGGGTATATTAAAGTATGTCTAACCTAACCAGCGACATATGCCGTGTAAACATATAAAATAGCCGAAGAGGAAAAAATACATTAGAAATTCAAATAGTGAACATTCTAGTGCAGTCTACACCTAATAAAATAGGAAAACAATAATTTAAAATAAATAGAATTTTATTAAAAATAAAATTAAGTAGAATTCAAAAGTTACCGACTGTTACAGGTATATAACACCAAACAACGGTACATAAAACAACTCCAATAAAACATTCGGATTATTATATAACACAATTGACTGGTATACCTACTCTACATCAGTGCTCTACACATCGTCTTCGAATTATGACATTTCAAATTTTATATAGGAAAGAAGTATATGTTTTGTATAATTTTTCGCAGTGTCATTGCTCTGCCACTCATGTGTTTCACCAAATATATTCAGAGATTTTATCTTATGTGTACGCCCGAAGCGTGTAGGTACCGTTTCGTACTATTTACGTCACTACTAAATATGTCTTAAAAGTCTTTTCGTAGGTATAAAGACCGCAGAAGTGGATATTCTTTGCCGTTTACATTTGCGACACTTTTATAGACCTTTATTACTTTCCCTTTATTATGATGGGCTAGATTTATCTCGTATATATCTTTTTCATCGAATACTCCAATATAAATTGATCTCTATACGGGTCATCTGCAATTCATTGACAAACTTTATTATTGTGGTCTAAATGTAAATCTTATTTTAACAGTTGAACAATAAGTACAAATTGTATTTCTCATTCCGTCCATTAGTTTTCCAATAATATATCCCATATTACTAAGAAATATTGTAGCTTTTTAGCATTTTTTGCATGATGCGTCAGTTCTCTCTTTCATACAATATTACAAGTTTTAAAACTTGCAACACTCTATAAAATATGTATACAAAATTACTACACAAACGTATTCAGTTAATGTTCTTCTACGCGAACCAAACGCTAATAGTATGATTAAACATCGTTAAAACTTTTTTCATTATGGTAGCGAGCTCAAAGAAATGCTTTCGGACCGACGAACCGACTGAACAGTAATTAAAACGACATTGCGCCACTTTGATCCGTACTTAGCAAGTTCTTTGCTCTTTGTTTAGAGTTGCTAATGCTGGGTATTCTGCTTAATGATGGGATTTAAACGCGGAAAAATGCTCGTATCGTCTCCTTCTGGAATTTAATCATGGAACACATTTCGTTACAAGATTGCCGCTGTTGTGTGAAGTTGACAGCGTGAAGATATAGCCTTGGGAATGCGGAGCTATTACCTACATGTTGGAGTGTATAGCTTTATGTTAAATCATGTCATAATATGACAATATTTATGTAATTTTAATTAAGTTGGGAATATATGGGGAACCCAAAGGGCGCATATGAAGGAATTGTTAAATGTAGAAGAAGCAAAAAAGGTGTGCAAATCCTGAATGAAATGGAACTCACAACTCTCTGCCTACCCCAAAAGAGTTTGTATGTAATTAATACCCATCAACTTTAGTCAGGCTAACAAAAAATATAAGAATAAGCATACACATACATACAGTTATATGCGTATTGGTATTCGTTTGATAATTGCAGAAAAATACCAAATTTACTTAATTTACTTTACTTAGCAGACAGGGCTTATGCATTTGAAGAGTTGACATTGGTTACACAACAGAGGTTAATGTTAACTCTTGACAAAGTGAAGGTGGCTAGAGAGGCACCTTCACTTTTACCTTTTACCTCTAAGCTTATCTAGTTACAGTGAATAAAGGCTCGAATCCAGACTCTAGCGATATACTGGACATGAATCGACTTACAATTTGCTTAAAAGGAAAGTTAAATGGATTGTTCAACTTAAGAAACAATAGATATGTATTTACTTACTGAAAGTAGAAAAACTATATACAACGGCTAACTATAGGTAAGTTTTGCATTTTCAGCCAGGCCTTAGTTTTTTTTTATATTCACACCGAAAAGCTATTTATACGGAGAGTAGACTATATAAAAAAGACTTAGATTATATTGTATGCTAAAACTCCTTAGCTATCATGAAGATAAAAATACTTAAAGAAAAACATTCCACTTTTATGTAAGGCTAAGTAAGTAAGATTCAGTACTGATATTCATTTTACTATCATTTCAACTTTAGTAACTTAATCAAATCAAATGAGTACGGAGAGCAGTTTTTTTTTATTTTGTTCTCCGCTTACTCCGTGTTGTACCGTCACGAGCTGACTGCATGATGGCTGTATCGTGTTCTCAATATACTAAAGTTAATAACGCATTTAAATAACGTGTAGATATGAAAACATGTGTCGAACCAGTAGCTGTACCTATGCTTTTGGTATGTTGCATAAGTTGATATCAAAAACTCAAGCATAACTTTGTTAGCTGCTGCTTCTGACGTTCAACGGGAGCTCAATGTTTTCACTGTAAATTATTTCCGATAGGCATTTTGTTGTTCCGTTCAAAGTTTTCAAATTGCTTTAGTGTATAATTATAATTGTGTACAGACAAACACATATTTTAAATGGTCGTTTCTCATCGCTATTATGATAATACTAGCTTTTTCTCGCAGCTTTGCCTGCATCCCTCGGGAATCAAACAATTATCTGGGATATAAAGTATCCTATATGTTAATCCCGCTTATAAACTACCTACATTCTAGATATCATGCAAATCCATTCAGCCGTTGAGGCGAGAAAAGGGGACAAACACACACACTAACACACAAATTTTCGTCTTTATAATAATATTAGTGTGATAATATTATGTACCTACCGATATGGCTACGTACATAACTGTAGGTATAGGAGTAATTTCCATTTTCTTATCCTACAAAATACAAAATGTTAATTTGAAAACGCCGCAGTAATCGTACCTGCATACATAAAAAACGAACCAAATTGAGAAAATCCAGGTCCTTTTGAATTCGGTTAATATTTAGATGCCCTTATTATATTGTATTTTATTTATATGTTTATATTATTACAATCTACCAAATACCTAACAGCTTTTTACTAAGAGGATAAAAAGAAAATACGATATTAATAAAAAAAATATGATTGTCTGTTTCGAATAAAGCCTTAAGCCAGTTAAAGTCTACTGGAAAACAACTTAATATTATACTCTCTTCCCAGTGACTGGAGTGGAGGAGATAGAGTGAAGAAAGATAAAAATGTTACAAATGACTTTTTACTTTGTTTAGAGTTGTAACTAGCTAAGTTGGTTCGGGGCATTTATTACCCTGATGCCCCACTTTGCACATGCGACATGTAAATTTCGTCCACAATGTTTCATGAATACTAAATAGCGCTGCGGTTCAGATGTTTGTTAATCTGTCTTTATGTGTTTATAGCGTTACTCGAGCCATTACAATAAACCCAAAAGCACACCTAGAACGGAAGACTGATTAGCAATTATACACCCTAATTTGAATTTGACTGTCAGAGCTCCGCCGCAGCAGATTGCGATTGCGATCCTACTAGGCCGTAATGTTGAATTTCATCCTACCGATACTTAAAAACTTTTTAAATACTAACTACTAGGTACGTTTTATGGAATTGTTCATGAAATGTAGTAGTATTTAAAAATAGTATAAAAAAATAGTAAATCTTGATTATTATTATTATTAGAGTAGCATTTGTTTTTAAATTTCAATTATGGTTAAAGCATCTAAGCTTCTTTTTTAGGATATTGAATGGATGCTTATAATTATAATGTACTAGAGATATTATTAGCGTGTTACTGACCGCTGAAAAGATTTATCACAAATTCGGGAGAAGGAAAATAACGAATGGTTCCCACAATTCGCAATATCACCACCACACGCAAAAATTACACACATGTAGTAACATATAATTATAGGCACATATCGGCACACCTTTCGGGGTAAGCAGTTAGTATACAGCGCCATTTAAATTTTGACTGAAAGACGTATTTCTCTGTTACTTATTCTACATTCAACAATCCCTTCATACAGCGCTGTATCGGTTCCGATTACTCTCTATATAGTAGATTTGAGGTTATATTCTTGAATTAGTAGAATCTAATTTGTTTTCACGATTAAAGCTCCAATAAATACTCCACACTGTTGACCTCAAGACATCCTTGAACTCTTATTGCCTTCACATAAAATTACTTGTGCGTACTAAAGCACTCATATTCTAAATAGCAACGGTGGATATGTTACATAAATAATCTATACTACATATTTATAATTGAACTATCTCACATAATAAAATTGTAAAAAGCCGACACATACATGTTTTACATGTTTGGGAAATAGTGATTGCTACGTGTATTAACGATATTGAAGCCCAAACAACACTTTTAAGAGTGATCGACTGTAGGGATCCCTGTTTGTGTATCAGGGTTACGCCAAAACTACTGTTTTATATATTTTTGTTTCCGGGTTATGTGGCTTAAGGAGCTCAACATAAAAGCTATTTATGATCACGCTCAGTGCCTTTATATATTCTTACTTTAACTGGACCTTAAATCCTTGAAGATAATTTGACCCCCCCAATAACTCAACTGCAACAGAAGCGAAGCCTAATCATGTAAGTAAAAACGATCACTACACAAAGACGTTGTAAAAACGAAAGTAAGTACATTAATGGGCAACAAGGCAAGGTTTTTATTAAATACTAGCTGTGCCAGCGACTTCGTACGCGTGGATTGAATTTTTTTATTGGGTTTAAAAATGTATTTTGCGCGGAACCCTAATTATTTTTCTAAACTAAAAGTCACCGAGTGCCGCCTGGCAGCATCAGTTATCTACCAGTGAAAGTTCTGTTTAAATCTGTCTAGCCATTCGGATTTTGTTCGCAATTTAGGTAATTGACTTTTTTCGCTGCGCGAAACCCTATTTTTTTTTAAAAAAGAAGTAGGTAGTAGGTAAGTAGTAAGTATCCTATTTTATGCCTTTTAGCATCAGCTCTGAAAGTTCAGTCATTCAGATTTTGTTCACAATTTCATGGTTTTTATGTGTTACGCGGAACCCTAATTTTTGGAAAAATACTTTAGACATAAATGAAGCCTAAATTACGAATTTTAGCATCAGCTACCTGCCAGTGAACAAATCGGTCCCACTGTTCGGTTATGGTTCAAAATTTCATGTGATTATTTATTTGATGCGCGGAACCGTAATTATTTTTCCAAAATAAATGTGGCCTAATTGACGTCTTATAGCATCAGCTAACTGCCAGTGGAACTTCTGTTCATATCGGTCCTGCCGTTCGGATATTGTTTACAATTTCATGGGTTTTTATTTGCTACGCGGAACCCTAATTATTTTTTCTAATATGTAAAATAAATGTAGCTTAGGTTATGCCATATAGCATCAGTTACCTGCTAGTGAAAGTCCTGTCCAAATCGGTCCAGCTGTTTCGGAGTAACAGCCAGGTAAAAAATTGATATAATCCTCTATCCCAGGGGAACCGTGCTGAATTTCGGGATGAAAAGTATCCTATGTTATACCTCGTAGTATCAACTCATATTGTGCCAAGTTTCATTTGAATCCGTTCAGTAGTTTCGGCGTGATGCGCGGCCTAGAAACAGACAGACAGACAGACAAAAAATAAAAAAAATACATTTTTGGTTTCAGTATCGAATAAAGATTTCCCACCAAAAACATTTTTCTAAATATCTTCAATGTACAGAATTGGACCCGTTACAGTTTTATTATAAGTATAGATTGATTTGAGGACAAATATGTATATTTGTCCTCAAAGCAAGTGCACGTACCCCCATTAGGTGGTCTTGATTGATCTTCACTCCAAATTACTTTTACTTGTTCTAACCTTGACAAGTCAACAAGTTCCATTCCATTAAATATTCGTTTGAAGATTTGATAAATTTCATTAATATGAAACGTGATGAAATTTCATTAAATACTGCCGGAGTAGATCTTTATTTCTGGGTGGCTTGTTTCATGTAATTAATTTAACGGATTGCGTGCTAACTAATCCTACATCTGGATGAGAATGGAGATCACATATTATTCAACGTCAGTAGGTACATACCTTAGACAAAGTATTATGAATATTTAATCATGAACGTTTCTAAAAATTGATTAAGTGCGTGTTATGCGACGGTACTACTTCCAAATTTCAGAAGACTGCTAGAAGGTGTCGCAATATCTTCATGAGATTTGTGAGGGCAGGTAAAATAAACAGATTTATGAAGACAATATATACGTAAATGGCAAAGAATAGCTTCAACGTAGAAAAGCCTATGAGGTGTCAAGATTTTCGTAAAACTATCTACAATTTTCAATAAATTATAACAAGGCTACACGTTCCATTCTCTATGATATACCTAGATATAAAGTCTTTTCAATTTCTCGACAAATATTATTTTCTTTATCTGATTTTTATGGTATCTTCTCCAGTTTCAGTCAGATTAATTACAGCCATAACGCTAAGGCAAATATTTCACTGCGGCAATCAGCCAATTTGCTAAATACTTCATCATTTATACCTTAAATTTGTATTTGTGATACGATAGAAAAATATTCGAGTGACATTATTTAGTTTACAACTCTCTTGGACTAAGCAAAATTGCATTGCATGGAATTGTTTGCAAAGATTTGACTCACTTAGCTGCTTCTTAGCTGAGTCACGCTACTTATCTCGCTACAGAGTTATTTTCGCTCAGCGAAAAGTGGTAATTTTCTTTTCCTTTGAATTTTTCTTGCTAGAATAAAGAACGCAGTTAAGGCATTTTTAAAACGAAATAACAATTTTTAATCGATAGATCAGAACAGTAGCGCGCGTATCTATAATTTGCACCAACGTTTTCATATCGCATAATATTTGTGTATTGAAAAATTAACAGCACTGCGGCGGTGAAAAGTGGAACTAAAAATGGGTATGAAAATTTTGACATTTCGTGAGCTACGTTTTCGAATACGTAGTCGAAAATTTTCTTGATACAGGCACAGAACTTAAGAAACTTCTGTTAAAAAAAAATGAACGTTATTCTCAGAAGATTAATAACTCAGAGTAGAGCCTAATAATGAGGTTAATAACTTTATTTACTTACAACCTTTTTGACCGAATGCTGAACCTCAGTCAAATCTGATATATTAATATTGAGTGGCCTACCCATTTGTAATTGTATTTTGACGACGCTTAGAGCAGTAACGTGGGCCTGAACTTTGAATGTGGTTTAATGGCAGAAGGCGTCCACAGAAATCCGCCACCGCATTTTGTTTTTGAGCTTCTCTTATAATCAGGTCAGGAAGCAAGGCTATCTTCGTCGCGGCTGCAACAATCCAATTATATCAACAGCCTCGAGCACCATCAAACCCCAGCTTGTCTAGACAGAAAGAAATCTACTTTTCGAAAAATTATATTCACTCTGTCTTCTGGGATTTAAATTATCCACGACAATCCCAGATGCCAGATTAAATTTATACGAAGCCTAAGCCGAAAGCGTAGGTAAGTAAAAGAGAACGCGATTTATTTTGGTACCTCTTACATGAGAACTGAATACTTTTACACTAACAAGCAGGTATCAAATCCTCGTTTTCATGAAAAACGAAACATCTCAAGCCGAGCTTGTGAGGCGTATGCGAGTAAGAGTAAAGTAAGCCACAGCAATTTGTAGAGATCGCATAACAGTGTCTACAAAAATATTCAACGTAATAAATCGAACAGGATATCCAAAAAATATGTAGCTGTAGCTTCTTGCTTAATTGAAGAAAGACGAAAAATAATTTAACCATTATACGTAATTTGGGGACTTCATGAAAACTCACTGAATACTTTTGTATAGACAGATAGATATATTCTTATGAAAGTACTTATTGCTATTTATTAACTATGATACTTTCATTGATTGAGACAGAAGAAGTTAGAGCGTTTTTCCATTGCCTTTCTGTAACAGTAATTTCTCAATAATCCCTCTTCACTTAAGCATTGCAATTGTAATGAAGACTGAACATGGAAAGTGTATTAAGGATCTGTGTTCGCTCCTCCAGTCATGTTTCTGCTTTGCGGAGCGTGGTTACGCCAGTGAAATATCAATGTTCGCCTACTCTGTAACATATTCACGACATTCATATGCCATTTATAATAAACTTGATGTAGGTATACGTTTAATAGATTCCGCTATCATGCTAAGTAACGATTTATGTCACATTTTAGCGCAGGTAGTCCAAACTCGTAAATAGCACTAAATATATAATAAAAAATATTAAATATACAAATGAATAAGGAATACACATAGTATTAAAATTTAAGAGCATTAACTAGTATAGTTCGGTAATTAGCCTTCGGTAAAAAGTTACTAAATTTGCCAATTACAAATTATTATTTTATTTCGTTCAGTCATTTCATTATTAAGTACATAAATTATAAAGATAAACTTCGTTAATGATGTTAAAATAATAAAATAAAATGTTTATCCAATCGTTTTGGAATTCCAATTGAAGAAACAAATGAAACAACTTTTAACACAAGTACTCAAAGTATTTAAAACTGTTAACGAGATTAAAAACTGAACTGAAATAAGAGGCTTGTAGACTAAGAGAACAAACTAACTAAAACAACTAGAATAAATTAGTTTCTATTACTAAATGGTATATTATCGCGTAGAATACAGTGTACGCATAGCGATAAAATGGTTTAAAACGAAGTTGCAATGTTCCTACTTATACATTATACATATAATTATTCTCTGATATATATTTTATATTTCACATATAAAAGCATACAAGTTTTTCACAGGGTTGTTTTAAGCGTTAGTTTAACGTATACGCTACATTTTCATTTTTGAAGTGATGTACGGATTTTCTTTTGTAGATAAAATCACAAATTCTGAAGATTGATCAAGACCATAATGTCGAATTTTGTTAACATCGGTAAACTATAATACAAGAACGAAGGGAAAAAGGTGTGAAAGAATTTTGTGGTGAGCTCTCAACATAAACTACGAGGTTGGCATCTTGAGTTAAGATTAGCTTCCATATTGAATTTGATTAGTCTCGAGAGCCGTTTTTCCCGGACGAGGGCCGAAGTAAGCGATATTTCAATAGCTCCTCCCTAGAGGGCGCCCGAGACCAATGCACTCCAAATTATTGGAAAATTTACCAGCACAAAGCTTCTGATCTTGACGAAAACAAAACAATCGGAAAACCGTTGACTCAACATCTATGGTACAAAGAGTTTATTAAGCGAATCCAGCTGCTACATCCTAATTTATTTAATGGAAGAAGAGAAAGTATGGCCCTGAAACGTTTTTTTCTATTGCAAATTTATTTCTCAATTTAATTACGCTATCCCTAACTATTATTAATTCGTAGGGCAAAGCAAATAACTTAGTAGATAAAAATATGAACATAAGTAACACAGTTTTAAAGACGCTGTACAAATAGATGTATGAATCCTATTTCAGATCTTCAATCTCATTAGATACAATTTACATTTGCTATTATTTACTCCTGGGAGTGCGCTCTCTTAGTTAACTCCTAGAAAATTACTTTGTTAGAATATTTGTGCTAGAAAGGAATTTGTTAAGGAAAACTGAAGTGCAGCTTTATCGTATTTAGATTCTATTTTGCAGGATCTTTAATGGATCGGTGATGTTTAAATCTATTTCTTATTACAGTTCTAAAATATTTTAAGGTAAAGGTGATCTTTGCATGCAAACAGTAAAATACATAGTCAAACTGCTTTTATTGAAGCTAATTATTAGTATTATTACAACAAACCATCACAATAAGCTTTGACACTTAATTTTGTTTCGTTACACTTTCATTTGATCTCATATTTCACAAAACCAAAAATTATGAATAGGTAAATTATCATAACCGCCCTGACTTTTAAACATGGTTGGGGTCAGAACCCATACCCAACCGAACGAAGTTACTAGTTTCCATCGCAGCGAATTTGTAAGCAAAGAGGTAGACTATATCGTTATTAAAAAAAATACGGAGCGTAATCATTCTTCCTGTACGGGTTACACAGATATGGTACGGAACTTTTTGTTCAATCTGCGAAGCTGAATAACCTTATACACGTAGTATTATACAGGCCAGTAGCTGGATAGGTAGCCGTCGAACCTATATCGTGTCTGTCATGCCTCAAATAATATGTTAAGCCATCGGTCCTATTGGCAATTGAATACGAGGAAGGGCGTATTTACGCTTTCGCCACGGGGGGTATTACCCGGGGCGCAGCCTGCGCGGGGCACCCATGGCCCATACAATCTTTCTCTTTAAATAGTATAACAGGAAGTCGCTTCCGCTGTCTGTTCGCTTAGATCTCAACGGATTTTAATACAGTTTTCAGCCAGGAAGGTTTTTATGAATAATTCATTTAGTTTTGGGTTACCCTTGCTAAGCCGGGGCGGGTCGCTATTTATTCATAAGTAACTAATTTTACAAGAAAAAACAATCTGTGTACATGTTTTCGATTAAAGGAGTGAATCAGACGAACATTGGCGCGCGAGTTAGTCTCGCATTTGGCTTTCTTAATTATTATTTATTAGAATAGAAGGTACTAGATAAATGCCCTTTTTTGGATGGTAAACCTTATACGCCCAGGGCGCTAAATCCTAAAATACGCTTCTGAATACGAGTATCTTTGGCAATCGTTAAAGATCTGTCAGAAGCAGAAAAATCTGATAACTGGGACCTGCCTAACCAACTTTCCCTGTAAAATGGGTGCGAATGTCAGATGACAGTCGCTTTATGTAACCGTCTATTAACCAGTCACATCAAATTTGATCTACTATCGTCAACTCCAGTATTATCAGGGATAAGATGAGGGCGACGAATTATACTTATAAATTAAACTATTAGTGAGCCGTCAAACACCATCTTACGATAGCATCGCATCACCCATCCGGTTGCCACACATGTCTTGTCAAAATTCATAATTTTCCCGTTCTTTCACTAATTCTTATGATTTTTCAAATTTCGCATGGCAGTTGGGTTGGGTTCTCCAAAGAACGAGGTTTGCATATAAACATGTTTGCACTTGGTTTCGGATGAGTACACTACAAACCGCAATCGACTACACAAATTCGTTTAGCCCATCTGGGTCAGAACCTACACGTGCTAGTAAATGCACCAAGTTAACTTGAGTAAAACATTGACCTTTCGTGTATCAGTTAGACGATATTGGCTGAAGTCAAACGTCAGATGGGCAGATTAGGATTAATTGCGCATGGAAAACGGACTCCCAGTCGGCCCTACGCTAGTCGATTGCACGATAGAAAACTATCTTAGGTTCCGATTTTGTACCCATAAGTAATAAAACAGATATGAATAATAAAAAAATCAGGCAAGTGCGAGCTGGAGCCGACAGACATTTCAGCCTAGCCCCACTACAACGTAGTATATTATCTACTCTGACCTACAACTATATACGTGGTTTAACTTTTACACTGTTTTTTGACATCATTAGAAAAAAGATCATATATGACAAAATTACAAAGGGGTACAAAAAAAAGCTGAGAAGAAAAATAAGAAAGGGAAGATGGTTATAGCAAAACTAATAGCGAAATATGAAAAAAATACAAAATAATAACTCCGTAGCTTATAGCCGCTAGCAATACCACGGGTATCACTAACGGGGTGCCAACCATGTTGTTGCTGAGGACTCACTGTGCTAGCAGCATTACTACTAGCCCAGTGTATCCTGGTAGAGCACTGGCAACCTTACTTAATTTCACTGCGGTCTGTTACCTCTTGTGTTACATATATACGTCCATAGGCAACAGTCACTGGTTGTCACACCAAGCTTGCGTCATATGCTTGTTTTGTTTCCCACTTTAGTTTTATAAGAAAATAGCTACACATATGAATGTATGTTATATGTTTGTCCTCAGCTCATCGGCGAGTGAGTTGATCTCCCGACGAGGCGTATTCTCCAGGCGCCAGTATGGATCCGTCGAACAGGTAAATGTAAGCAAACTTCCAATAACTAACTCACTACCTAAACTAACTCTGGCCATCAAAGGTTTTCGATGGGTATTATAGTGGAGTACCACTATAATACCCAAGCAATATAATAAACAAAGCAAAGCCAGCAGCAGTAGCTGCTGGCTTTGTTTTGTTTAATTACAACTTCATTAATAAATATGTAAAAAAAAATGTATCGCCGTTCCTGTACTTATACTGTATTTTGCAAATACCTTGTTTCTTAGCCAGTGAATTGTATTTTTTTGAGAAATAAATGTCTTAAGCCAGAAGTCACACAAAACTAAACTCTGCCGTTACTGCTTACGTATTTACGTATTATCCCACCCTTTGAAACTTTCAACTAATTCAGTGGCACAATCTAAAAATTTCCACCAACACGTATGACTTTCTAATAAACTTCGAATTACCATATATAAATAAACCACTGTAGTTGTGTTATATATAAGATTTTTAAACTTTGATTATAAGTAGTTATATAATCAAAGGCTACAAATAATCGAAGCAACATTTTATTATAAACTAGAACATATTTTGTGTAAAATTACAATGTTTTCTTTTGTTAAATTCAAGTCATGGTGTATTCAATTAAAATTATTTGTATGTACTGTATAAGTTTGAATGTGAAAATCTTCGGCACGTGAATACACAAGGGAGAAAGGACAGGTCAAGTTTCTCGCACCGCATTGCACTTTCCTGCTTATCCATTTTCCAATATTCCAACGTTAACCAATACATAAATGGAAATACCAGCTTTTTGAGCTAATTCGAGCACCATGTGATGTACGTTACAATAAAGGAACGTATAGTATAATAATGGTTCCAGTGTAGTAAATGTGTGTATAAGTACTCAATGAATATTTATTTTATTATTGCTTATGATTATCTCCTTATTCTTATGAAAGGTAGGACTTACTGCCCGCCTGACGTTAAGCGGTTACCGTAGCTAATAGACGCTTGCAATAACTTTCTAGTGAAACATTTATCGTATATAGGAAAACTCAACCATGTTACTTTATTTTCTTTGATCCAAAACAATAATAAAAATATTCCTAATTCTCTGTTCATTTCATATTTTAATGTTTTGTTCCCTTCCCCCTATTGAACAAAATCCTTTGACTAAGTAAGTCTTCTAAATGTTCCGTTTTTCTTGCTAAGAATAAATAATCGTTTCACGGCATTCCGTGAAACAATTATTTTTTCTTTACGAAACCTTTATTGTTTTGTAAGATATTTCAACCCCATTTTGCATAAACCAAATATTCCTTTAATATTATATTTGTTCAGATGCTGATGTTCTTAAGTAAACTAAATTGGAATGTAGCAGTCCAACCGTGAAGGACTCACAACCGAATCAAACCAAGGCTCGCTCTTTTTGAGTACGTACGGTAGCCGACTTTCACGTTATGAACTTTACACACAAAAGAAATCAATTTCAACGGAATAAGGGGGTATCTGTATTATCTACTTCAAAAGTGTGTGCGTACATAAATGCCATGATATATTGATCCATCATTCGATCTAAAACAACCATCGATAAGCTAACACTTTTGGCGAAGGCCATAATCATACCCCTTCTTAGACAATACCACGCAATTCTTGTGTTGTTTCTTTATTCGACACCCATGTGCGATCACGCTACAACCGTTTATGTATGTTTCTCAAAAGCTAAATCGAAAACTTAAGCTAAAGCACCAATATTATGTCACAGACTCACAGTCAACACGTGCATGTATGGCCAGTGGAATATTATCGCGTGCATTTTAGTGGCATCTAAGCAATATGTATAATAGTGCTGGAATTAGACTTCTTGTTCCTGAACTCCGTACCTGGTGCAACCCGAGCGGAACATTTCAAAGGCATCTACTTCAAACATCTAAATATTAGTTCCTAGGCTAAGTTTGAATCTAAGTCATGGTTATGATGAAGTAGACATGCAAAGCTTTATTACTATCCGGGGGTTATATCTACATACGAATACACAATCTTCTTGATTTTATATTGACAGAACAAGGGAACTGAAACACAAGACATTTCAGTTTTATAACTCTGTAAAAATGATGTATCTACGGATATAAAGAACATATCTACTCGATGTTAGATGTATAAAAATCACGTGTCTCTAAACGTAAGCAAACCGTTCGTCCTTGTTAGCAATAGGTGTAATTAAACCCAAACTATAATTAACAGAGTCAAAAGCTCTGAACGGCAGTAGTTCCTGGAATTTATAGCGACAAATTAACTAACGTCCTATACGTTTTACCTCTACGATTCAGCTAGTTTGCAATCCAAAACAAGAATAAGCTCGAACTAAATATTAAAAAGATTTTCCTGTTAACATAAAGTATCTTTGTTTTAATTTGCTTACGTTTTCTAAAAGCCACATTCGATATCTAATTTATCCATCGAATATATACGATACAGGAAGAGCCATAATGTAGGCAAGATCAAATTCTAACTTATTATCTAAGCGAAAGCCAGTGATCGAACGTGATTTAATTTGAATGTGATTACCTATGCCCGACCGACCTAAACTTTTCTTCTGTCAACACCGTATGGATGGAATCGTTTTAGTAAATCACTGTTAAAAATAATCATAACTACGGGAAGACACAAGCCAGGCGTTTGTTAAGCAAATATATTGTAACGCTTGTAAGTTGCAGTGCTATCTAGTAATGTTTAAAGTTGCTTGGTTGTACATTATTCAGCACCTAAACAGAACACAAGAACTATTTAGCAATAGAATTAGGTAAGTAAATAAATCTAGGTCACAGGTCGCTACAACTTATGATACCCGTGACCCGAATCGAAAAGCGGCAGTAAAGTCACGCATGGACGATGAAAGCTGATTAGCAGTCACGTAAGACACTTTCTAAGACAAAACTACTATCTATCTAACATGCCACTAATTTATGCTATTCTTCAAAAATCTGCGTCGAATTAATAGCAGGAATTTCAGTACCATGTAGTTTGAATAGAAATGCAGATATTTCAAGAAATTAGTCCATTATAAACGTAATCTGAAATTGTCTACAATCTAAATGTTTCAGCGTTAGTAAAAGTTTAATATTTCAGCGAGATCCATAGATTGCGTTTATGAAAATTAACTACAAATTTATCGATTGTCCTTTCAAGTTTTTATATAACAATTAACATGTGAAAGTGCACTATTAGCCTGCATTAAAAAAAAACGTTTAGTATTTACGAGTTGAAAACACGAACGCCAAGATAGATATTTACAAGCAACAAATAACAACCACAGACAATTTAGCACGAAAACATCGCGCTAATGAACGTTCGGACTAAAAAGCAGAACAAAAAGTGTGACATTTAATTAGTCTGGACTAGTCAAGTGTAGTCTAATGGACTAGTTGAACTAATTATGTTCTGACACTTTTTCGCTGAGAACTTTAAATTTATTTAAATTAAAACATTTTAGGTTTGTTAATATACTAACGGTATGTTAAATTCTACATATAAATAGTCCACAGCCTTAAAGTATTCATTAACGAAATTTGTGTCTGATATATGCAATTTACACGACATAATACACATAATCTTGTGCTAACAAAATCCCTCAAATTAAATAGCGATGGAAATATAAATAAACATAATCACTTATTAAATTTAGTTTAGTTTAGGTTAGTTTTTTTTCTTTTTAAAATTGAGTTTTATAATATACTAGCGGCCCGCCCCGGCTTCGCACGGGTAGACATTTATATCAAATATTTTGTCTACCCGTGCAAAGCCGGGGCGGGCAGCAAGCCTATGTTAATCAGTGATAGTGTAGCTTTTTAACGGTGAAAGAATTTTTGAAGTCGGTCCAGTAGTTTCGGAGCCTATAGACATTTATCAAATATTTTATTTACTCGAGCGAAGCCGGGGCGGGAAGCTAGTATAATATATAGCCTATGTTACTCAGTGATGATGTAGCTTTCTAACGGTGAAAGAATTTTTGAAATCAGTCCAGTAGTTACGGAGCCTATTCTATACATACAAAAATACAAATCTTTCCTCTTTATAATATTAGTATAGATATATTAGGTCCTTACATATGAAATTGGCGTTTTTCGTACTGGCCACTTTAATCACGAATTTCTCCTCTTTGGTAAGGAATTCCAAATTCAAATTTGTACAGCTATAGACTCATGTATTTGTGCTTCGATGATCGTCATTCATTTGTTTTTTTTCTTCTGTTTTTTTCTGTTTGCGTCACTCATTTTACAAAATGGAAAACCTTAAATATCGCATTATTTACGAGTACGAGTTCCGCCGTGGCACTAGTGCTGCGGAAACAACTCGAAGGGTGAATGATGTGTATGGCGGTCGTGTTGCAAAAGAAAACACAGTTCGTTTTTGGTTCCAACGTTTTCGTTCTGGAAATTTCGACCTGCAGAACAAGCCCCGTGGACGGCCTGAGACTCAAGTTGATAATGAAGAGTTGAAGGCTATTGTGGAAGCGGATCCGTCGCAAACCACGTCCGAGTTAGCTGCAGGCTGCAATGTTAGTGATAAAACTGTTTTAATTCACTTGAAGCAAATTGGGAAGATTAAAAAGCTTGAAAGGTGGGTACCTCACGAATTGACTGAAACAAACCGGCAAACGCGCGTCGACTGCTGCGTTACATTACTAAACCGGCACAATAATGAAGGTATTTTAAACCGAATCATTACCTGTGATGAAAAATGGGTTCTTTACGATAATCGGAAGCGCTCAGCGCAATGGTTAGATCCTGGCCAGCCAGCCAAATCCTGCCCCAAGCGAAAATTAACCCCAAAAAAGTTACTTGTAAGCGTTTGGTGGACTAGTGCCGGTATTGTTCATTACAGTTTTTTCAAATCTGGCCAGACTATTACGGCTGATGTCTATTGTCAAGAATTGCAAACCATGATGGAAAAGCTAGCGGCTAAACAACCTAGGCTGGTCAATCGCTCCACGCCACTGCTGCTTCACGACAACGCTAGACCACACACTGCGCTACAGACGGCTACTAAATTAGAAGAGCTTCAATTGGAAAGTCTAAGACATCCTCCGTACTCCCCGGACCTTGCTCCAACAGATTACCATTTTTTTCGAAATTTGGATAACTTCTTGCAAGGGAAAAAATTCAACTCCGATGGGGCAGTCGAAATCGCCTTCAAAGATTTTATTGATTCCCGTCCGACTGGTTTTTTTAGTAAAGGGATCAATGAACTACCTATGAGATGGCAAAAGTGCATAGAAAATAATGGTTCATACTTTGATTAATTAAATATATTATATTAAAAAATATTCGACTTTTTGTTCCTCCCATACAAAACGCCAATTTCATATGTAAGGACCTAATATATAACGGCCAATAAACCAATAAAAATAAAGATTACCTATTAAATTATTCTCATTTTCTCTTGACTCTTTGACTCTCTGTCTTTCATGCATAATATTGACATACCGGATTATGATTTTGCACTTTGAATTCTCGGAGTAAAAGGGTGATATTGATTCAATTCATTATATTTGTTGTTCGGATGCGGGAACAATGGCGCATTGTCCCACGTACAGAATTTGTGTAGTATCATTAATGCTGTTCCAATTTGATTGATGATTTTTTTTTTTTGTAGAAGTCATTTACAACATGCATTTATATATATATATATATATATATATATATATATATATATATATATATATATCTTTGCACATACTTAGTTTAATTTAACACTGAGAGTTCTTTTACCATATTTAACGAAATAATATCGTCGGTCCAAAATGAAACTAGCCAATCTGCAAAACTCAAATTGTTGGGAATTGTCATAAATAAACATCTTTAAAGATATATTATAAAAAACGAATATTTATTACTATTTTAGGAATTAACGCACTTTAGCATATTTACTGTGGTTAGGTTAAGGAGAGCTTAAGCATTTTTGACAAATGAAAAGAAGCCAAAGTGGTAGATATATAAATTGACTGTGGTGAGATATACCTCATCACATGAGTTTATTTACTTTAAACTAGCCTAACTGTACCCCTACTATAGGATTTATTATAATTACTTGTATTGATGCCATTGATTTATTATGACAAACAAACTTAAATGCATATCTAATTGCAAAAATGTTTTATTCTTAAAATTTGCTGTGCCCGCCCGCTACTTTTTCTTCTTCTTCTTCATAAGTATGGCAATCAATCCCTTTAGGAACTATTTTTGCCAGTGTCGAGTGTTAGAGAATTTTCATGTTGCAAAATTTCTCGTGTTTGCCGCATTAAAATGCCTAGTGTCATGGATTCTAACGCCCAATGGAGTTTCTGGAGACAACCCACGGCAGTAGCAGATCGTAACACGCCTTTTAAAAATACACATTAAAGATCACTATAACACAATTTACGACACACTGGAAAAAAATCTCAACCGCTCCGCCTGATTCCCGCCAAAAAAACTCGCCCGCTACTTTGTACGCGTCGAATTGACTTTGTTTACGAATTCATGGTTTTTTTTTGCGCGGAGCCCTATTTATTCTTCTTCTTCTTCTTCTTCTTCTTCCTAAGTATGGCAATCAATCCCTTCAGGGACCAATTTTGCCAGTGTCGAGTGTTAGAGAATTTTCATGTTGCAAAATTTCTCGTGTTTGCCGCATTAAAATGCCTAGTGTCATGCATTCTAACGCCCAATGGAGTTTCTGGAGACAACCCACGGCAGTAGCAGATCGTAACACGCCTTTAGATTAGAGGTAACCTATTGACCAAAATGATAAATCACTTAACCCAAAAGTCGTATTATGGCATTATTTCCAATGCTCCTATAAATCAGTCACTAAATGAAACTTTACTGCACATATCGACACCAAAAATACACATTAAAGATCACTATAACACAATTTACGACACACTGGAAAAAATCCCAACCGCTCCGCCTGATTCCCGCCAAAAACTCGCCCTATTTATTTTTCCAAAATAAAGGTGACCATAGTGATGCCTTATAGCATCAGCTATCTGCAAGTGAGTTAGTGATGTGCCAAGCACCGCTTGACTCGAGTCAGACTCGATTCGTGCTTTGGACTCGCCTACTCGAGTACCAATTTATACGATTCGAGTACGCCGCACTCTATTCCGTTATTCGAGTCAAGAAGAATCGATTTTGTACTTGCTGATTTGATTCTATTACGGCCAGTCCAACTGACTCGAGTCTTGTATTACCATTTGACTAGAGTCTTGTATTTGAGTCCTACTGACTCGAGTCATGTATTCGACTTATGTTGAGTCACTCGTATTCGGTCTTGGTTTACTTCGTCTCTTTTTGTGGTGTACTAAAACAAATAGAACTTGATCTCGTTTCTGGTTCCTAGATACCTCCTTAGTATGTTATGTAATGTTTACAAACATTTTCATTAAACATTATTGATTTAATATGGTTGTCATTATGCTAAACCTACATGTTGTTCGAAGTTTACTCCATTTTGTTCTATAAGCAGTAGTTATGGACTCTTATTTCTAAATTCGAGTCCTGGACTCGAATTTCTAGACTAGAGTGGATTCCAGTCTCAAACATAGAACTGGAGTAGGTACTAGGCTCGAATCGCGTGATCGAGTCATGATTCAAATACCGTATTAACCGACTCGAGTCACCGAAACTGCGATTCAGCACATAACAAAGTAAGTTTCGTTCAAATCGGTCCAGCCGTTTCGGAGATTACCCAGAACAAAAATAGACAGACAGAGACATAAAAAAAAAGTTTATTCGTTATTAGTATTCTATTTACTTGCATATGAATTTAGTAAGAGCTGGTATTTTAAGATTACAGACACTTCAATTTAATTTATTTGCATAGATGTAACTTTTTGCTTATATACCTCCTTGGTGTAGGTAACAACAAACACGAAGCATACACGATAGTGTGCATGCCAGATGAGCTATAACTGCTATAAGCTCAAAGTTATTTGAACATCTTACTGAGGGTTGTGATGCGGTAATTTCTGAACTATGAAACCGATGATCTTAAAATATGTTCTGAGTCAATTTTTAAAGTACCTCCTTTCTAACAAAAATTCAATGAAATCGGACTATGAATTAATAAGTTACAGCCAAGGTTTTGACTTTCATCCCCTTTCTCAAGGGAACCGTGCAGAATTTCGGGATTAAAAGAAGCCTATGTTTTACCTCGTAGTAAGAACTTTAATTGTGCCAAGTTTAATTTAAATCCATTCAGTAGTTACGGCGTGTTGCTCGGCCAAGGAACAGACAGACGAATAAAAAAACAGCTTGGGGTTTAGTATCGAATATAGTGCTCCCCAAAATTGATTTGAACTTGTTACAATTTTATTATAAGAACAGACGTATGTAGATACCATATAGATTAGTATAATATTGTAAGGTCAAACATTTTGATTGCTTAGCAAATCAAGGTAAAGTATTCAATCTGCTACTTAGGCTAGTACAAAGGTAGAATACTGTGAAGTTTAGTGTTCCTGTTGCTTTTTGAACCACGGCAAACTATTAAATGTACCACATTGGCCAGTAGAATATTGTGAGAACAAACATTCCCATTGTATTGCGAACCAGGGTAAAGTGTTCAATTTACCACTTAGGCTAGTAGAACATGGCGATATTTTTGAGGAGTAGTAATTTTCGGTGTTGGTCAACTGAACTATATTCACATAGACAAGTTTACTTTTGGACGAAGTTCATTTTTGCAGATGTGGAAAAGGATTACATGCATATATCTTCTTCATTTTTAATGATATCGATTTAATATTTTACCACAATGTGGAGCAAAGGGGAACTTAAGTGATGTCATATTTAACTCAAAACTGCCAAAATTGCAGTTTGGCTAGTTTACTATTGGGCCGACGATATTTGGAAATGGCATTTGTCAGTTTTTGTTTGATTATGAAATGAAACTTTATATTAACTATCAACGATTCATATGAGGAAACCTATCAAGCCTCTTATGTACTACTTTGGCATGGTCTCTAACCATGCCAAAGTAGTACATATATTAGGTCCTTACATATGAAATTGGCGTTTTGTATGGGAGGAACAAAAAGTCGAATATTTTTTAATATAATATATTTAATTAATCAAAGTATGAACCATTATTTTCTATGCACTTTTGCCATCGCATAGGTAGTTCATTGATCCCTTTACTAAAAAAACCAGTCGGACGGGAATCAATAAAATCTTTGAAGGCGATTTGGACTGCCCCATCGGAGTTGAATTTTTTCCCTTGCAAGAAGTTATCCAAATTTCGAAAAAAATGGTAATCTGTTGGAGCAAGGTCCGGGGAGTACGGAGGATGTCTTAGACTTTCCAATTGAAGCTCTTCTAATTTAGTAGCCGTCTGTAGCGCAGTGTGTGGTCTAGCGTTGTCGTGAAGCAGCAGTGGCGTGGAGCGATTGACCAGCCTAGGTTGTTTAGCCGCTAGCTTTTCCATCATGGTTTGCAATTCCTGACAATAGACATCAGCCGTAATAGTCTGGCCAGATTTGAAAAAACTGTAATGAACAATACCGGCACTAGTCCACCAAACGCTTACAAGTAACTTTTTTGGGGTTAATTTTCGCTTGGGGCAGGATTTGGCTGGCTGGCCAGGATCTAACCATTGCGCTGAGCGCTTCCGATTATCGTAAAGAACCCATTTTTCATCACAGGTAATGATTCGGTTTAAAATACCTTCATTATTGTGCCGGTTTAGTAATGTAACGCAGCAGTCGACGCGCGTTTGCCGGTTTGTTTCAGTCAATTCGTGAGGTACCCACCTTTCAAGCTTTTTAATCTTCCCAATTTGCTTCAAGTGAATTAAAACAGTTTTATCACTAACATTGCAGCCTGCAGCTAACTCGGACGTGGTTTGCGATGGATCCGCTTCCACAATAGCCTTCAACTCTTCATTATCAACTTGAGTCTCAGGCCGTCCACGGGGCTTGTTCTGCAGGTCGAAATTTCCAGAACGAAAACGTTGGAACCAAAAACGAACTGTGTTTTCTTTTGCAACACGACCGCCATACACATCATTCACCCTTCGAGTTGTTTCCGCAGCACTAGTGCCACGGCGGAACTCGTACTCGTAAATAATGCGATATTTAAGGTTTTCCATTTTGTAAAATGAGTGACGCAAACAGAAAAAAACAGAAGAAAAAAAACAAATGAATGACGATCATCGAAGCACAAATACATGAGTCTATAGCTGTACAAATTTGAATTTGGAATTCCTTACCAAAGAGGAGAAATTCGTGATTAAAGTGGCCAGTACGAAAAACGCCAATTTCATATGTAAGGACCTAATATTTGAAAAACATTTTCTTCCCTCTGACAGTCGGGTACTCGGGAAAAATACTAATTAGCTTCCAGCATAGGAAACATGGCAATGGCGGATAGCCAACGGTGCAATAAATAAATATCAGACACACGCAACATGAAAGCACATATACAATAAGTATGCAAACTACTCATGAATCGACTTTGATTGAGTACAAAATGATACTGGAGCGCTTGTAACTAAAGCCTGCCAATTCTATCACAAATGTGCTTCAATTTGTTGCGCTATGTTATCCCTTTGTCTATTCATCAGTGTAGTTGAAGTTGGATTCAAATCTGCTTGATGACTGTTATGTATGCTGTATCAAAACGGTGCATGGTAAAACAATATCCACCACAATTTATAAACTTCCATGACTGCGTTTCAAGTAGTAGGTTGTAAGGGGTGAGCAAGACATTAATGTTTTAACTGCAAATGGGATCTTTTAGGTATCGAGGAGATTAATTGGACACACCAATTCAATTATATGCAGTGAAAATATGCCTTAAAATCATTCCAATTCAAATCCATTCAATTACACGCCCTAAAAACATTTAATGCAGATAAATAATATACTAACTTGTTTTTTTTTTTAGTATAAAATATGAAAGGATCATAAAAAATACCTACTATGCGTATAAGATCATACGATGCGTATGAAATTATTGCAATAAAATATGATAAGTATAGGTAAGTTGGGACAATGCGGCATTATTTTCACCGGACGCGTAGCTACTAAAGCTTCATATTATCACATAATACCACTCCTAAGACAATGGACAGACATGCTGATGGACCCAAGAGCAATCAGAGATACCTAACACAGAACACTAATGGAGTCGCAAGGGTATTTTTCCTTGGAAGCAGAGCTTATCCATTTTTAAACAGAGTATTAAATGGATAAGTTAAAGCTTATTCGTCTTTATAAGGTTCCTGTTTTACTTATAGTCCGTTTTTATACTACGAAGGCGCAAAAATAATCTACCTGATGGTAAGTAGTCACGGTATATCTGCAATACGAGGGATAACTCGGAAGAATCGCTATGCCATTTTCGAGAAGCCCTGGAATCCCAACTAATGGCAGGAATACAGAAACGAGGGGCTTTCGGGACCGAGACCGCGGTCCCAAGAGTCCCCTTGGATTTAATAAATATTTTTAGAGGAAATGGGACCACAAGCATGGCCCCAACTCCTCTTAGAAATTATTTACATATTTAAATTGCGATCTGCTATTATATAGCCTAGAGGTACTACTCCAGTCCAGTGGCTCTAATATTGATTGAGGATAAGTATCGTACCCACCATTATTTTAAAAGTCTTCTTGTTTTCCACCACCCAAGTCACAGGTTCTCATGTATGCGTTTTCATTACCTTTATCTAACAGGCAAGCGAAGTGCGCAGATGTTCGAGCAGGTCACCTGAACTCCTGAACTCCTGAACTAAACCTATACAACCGATCATAGCCTTCGATAAGTAACGATATTTTTGTCCTGTGCGGTTCACTAAACTGTTGTCCAGATTCTCCATGTCAAATCAATCTATATGGCAGGACACCTTTGGACTAACAATAGCATGAGTATTGTGACCAATTCGTGAGGTGACTCACGGTTCACCGGACCACCCATCAATAACGATACGCGACTTTATAAGGGTCTGTATATAAATGTACCTGTCAACGTTAACGAAGGTTCGGTACAAATCATGCCATTGTGAGTGCTCACCAAAGGCCATATGATCCTTTTATGAAAATAGCGTGATCACTTAACATAGTTTTATGTATTCGATAGATAAATATTGCTCGAATGTAAACAAATTGTTAAATAATTCAAACTTTTGAGTAGGACCTGTCTAGACATCAGAATACTAGTGACTCAGAGTAGATAATATACTACCTAGGGATTTTCAACAAATGTACAATTGTTTAAATAGTACACGAGATTTGCTTGGATAAAGACAGGATTATTACACGTATTTGAATTCTATACTAATTGCAAATTTATTTAGTTTTCCAGACGAATCTGAAATTATTACATTTTCCTAAAGAATATTTCTTCAAAAGTCTACTTCGAGCTTGATTAGCATATTTATTAAATAAAACTAAAATTAATAAAAACATCCAGCTATATTGCGCAGATCGCACTAATTAAATACAGACTGGAATATACTATCATAGCTCAAACTCAGGACTCAAATTAAACACCATCTAACAAAGCTAGACAAAATAAAAGGGGTCTCGACCCGTGCACCCAGGTTGCGCAATCATTTTTGAACTCAAGATCTTAAGCGCCGGTAATTATTCTACATAAAGCTTGATAAAGATGTAAAAAACAGTCGTATTATTAATAGTTTATTTTATATTGGCATAGTGGATCATTCAATTATCTGCACTTAAATTTCGACCATGTCACCTCTGATGTAGGGTTTATAGTGGAGTGACGGGACGACGACGACAAGAACACCCAATCATAGAGAATTAACACCTGAATATTTTTCTCACGCATAAACTAGAAATGCATCAAACGTAAATGGATATTTAGATAGCTTATTTTTTACGTAGGTATTTTATTGATAAATATGATCAGACGCACTGCATTTACATACTGTAGGTATACGAAACTACATCATGTATACGGAAAACAGAATCCCTTCACATAATTCCATATTGCAGTAAATCTTCTACAATAACTGAGCAAAGAAACGTGCTGGCATATGATGTTATAGGTTTATTAGATTATAATATTGGTAGCTAGAAAATCTTTCGACAACGTAACTCCCAAAATGACAAAATTTTCATACGAGTTTTTAGTTGCATTTTTCGCCGGCGCAGCGCTGTTTATTTTCCAATACAAAAATAGTCTAAATCGTACGAATACGTATTCTAGAGTTTGCTAAGGCTGCAGGGTAAAAATCATAAGGAACAGTGTCCTCTTTATATCAAGCCTTATGGTTACATAATGTGATTCTGAATAGCCCTTTGTGTCTAACAAGCATTTGCATAGAATTTATGGTACACCAAGCACGCAATAAAGCTATTAATGATAAGTAGAAAGAAATCAATTGTTTAGTAGTATTTATTTAACAAACTAGCGAGTCTTGAGGTATCACTCGCGTGTACATATTTGAGTAACGTAGAAATGATAAATTAGAGAACTTACGTTTTTCGAAATAACATGGCCTTTGACGGTAGATTTCATATTCATTTTTGAACTATCACATTACAGTATGGCTAACATGTATGCGAAGAGAATATCTCACGGAAGAAATAACAGACAAAACGTTGTCTACGACGAGTAACTGTGAGATACCCTAACTTGCGCGCCATTAACGAGAACTACTCGTCGAATACATCATTTTGGTAGTTTTTTATCTAACTAGAACCTACACGATTTGAGAATGCAACTTAAAATATCTCATAAAATTGCTACCTAACAATGTTTTCTTTAATAATTATAAATTGTTTATTCAGTAACATTACAAGTTAACATTTCAGAAAAACAATCAAACTGTGTGTGTGTGTGTGTGTGTGTCTGCGTGCGCGTGTGTGTCTGTGTACCTGCGTTGGGACTAATTAATTAATTTCAATTTATAGAACTCAATCGAGGTTTTTATTTTTTTGGCTATCGCTATTCATAGATAGTGATATTAAGGTGGAGACATCAATTATTTTAATAACTAATCACTTAAAGTCTCAACTATTTGATAAAAAAACACTTGTAAATGATTCTCGTCGTCAGAAACTAAGGACGACAAAAATCGCGTTTTATTTCATTTTAAAATGTCAATTCAATTCAATTCCTTATTTAATGGCAACAAAATGCGATTAAATTAGGCATACAGGTTAGTGTTCGTAGACTAACGCACCACTGACATGTAAATGTGACATTTATCTCCACTTTTGATGTATCGAAACGAGTTCTATGCGCTGTCATTGGTCACACACGGTGCGCTGTTAGCGGCGGTAGACAAATGGAATTATGTCGTTTTCGCGTTAGTGGATAAAATTATCTCTTCGCATACATGTTAGCCGGGCTGGTATACAATTGTAAAAGCGGGCGTTTCGATCGCGGTCGCGGGCAGACTGATGCAGCGAGGTTATTACGTTTGTGCGGTAGAAATTTCTCCATGTACCCCCGATATTTCATTATAATATTTTTGCGCACCTTTCATCACACACTTTTTTTTTTTGTTGTCGAGGCGGAAACCTTCAAAAGGTACCCGCCTGCTTTAGGGGAGCAGACGAGGTATGTGAGATTTTTACACACTAAAACCCCCCCGGTGGCCATCCTCCGTGCATATAGGAGGGCTCCGGGATCTCCAGTGGAACGCACCGGTGCCCTCTAGCACTTTGCCTGAGCACGTCCTGGGGGCAGCCATGTCGCCGCCTCTGGAACCCTCGCGTGCTCTTGACAGCACTTGCCACGTCGTGCTGCCACCAGCCCCGGGCCCGCTTGAAGGGGCAGTCAGAGCCACTCTGGCTGCCCACGGGCCCGTCGGCCCCTTTTAGTCGCCTTTTACGACAGACAGGGGATACCATAGCCAAATTCTTAGCGACCCTGGCTTATTGGGTCAACGGTCTGGGGCGTCCGTTGCCACCGCCCCGCTTAGCTTAGGCAAAACTGTGCAGTTATCAGCTCGGTTTTACACTAGGGGCGTCAGTTATAACTGCACAGTTCGACTGTACAGTTAAAACTGAACGTGTGTCGCGCGCTTAAGGCTAATCACCGGATTCCACGTAGAAGATAACTTGATCGGAATAGGTAGTGCACTGGCAATAAAAAGAAACAGTGTTGGATCTATGGTATTCAAACTCAAAATCATGTTTATTTAACTAGACTTTACAAGTACTATCAAATCGTCAGTATCTACCTATTTTATGGATTACAGGGTCATCAACGCGCAAGTGACACCCCTGGTGCTGCAAGTGTCCATAGGCTACAGTGACCGCTTACCATCAGGTGGGCAATATGCTTGTTTGCCACCTAAGTGGTATAAAAAATACTTGACAAAAAGAAATATAGCAAAGTTGACAAACTAATAACTTTCTTACCTTTCGCTAATTATTTTTAAACTGAGTCAGTCAGCCAGTGTAAAATAATCCGAAACTGTTTAAAAATATATACCTACCTATTTGACACTTATTATAGTGATATACAAACAGTGTTCTCGTTATGTAACGGGCTAAAGTTATAATTACAAGTTTCGCCCATATTCACCCAAACTCTATAACACGGCCTTCAATATTTCATTCGCATCGCAAAGCATTTCTCGGGGGACTGCAAATACATCCGGCTCCTCATTAATTTCCTCCCAGTAAACTAACGACCAAAATATAAATATATTTATGTGACACATCGAAATAACCTTAACGGTGCATCACTGACACTACTTACTTACAGTCTAGCAAAAGAGGATAGAAAATAATAGGGGCGCTACTGTGCCGTGCCGTTCGTATGGGAATCCGCCGCAGCTCGTATAGAGCATCAACTGCCTTGATTGGTACAGTAAACGACTTAACATTGATTCCATTTTGTTGAAGGTTGCCAGTAGCCAAAATTTTTGTTCTGTTTCTAGATTTTTTTGCCAAGCTATGCGCAGAAAATTCATAGACATTTTATGTGTTGCCTAAAAAAATATTAGTTTGTAAGCAACACACTTACATTAGTAATAAATTATAGGGACGGAGGCACATGGAAAATCCGGTATTTAGCCACGATGTTATATGGAATTCCAGTGATGTATTGGAAAACTCACAAATTCTCAAAGGATCTGATCTCTGAAGCTGACGTGTCGCTAGTCAGGTACTGTAGTACGCTTTGGCGGCTTAACCTGGAAAATAATAATTTCCTGGCGCAGACTAAAGATCCGACGATACGTCTCACTAATACCCCTGTCACCTTTACGAGAAAAGCCTACTTCACTCATCAGCCCGTCCTCTTTTTTTCCGACCATTGTTAGAATCGGCCTTCTAATGTAATTTAAAATGTGTTCACAATAAGTGTAAATGTTAATTTATGAGAAACAAAAAACTTGCCAGTTTTAAAAATATTGCGACGTGTCATTTCATTTATACAAGTTTTCACCTTGGACACATAACATATACCTACATAATTATATATTATTATTACCACTAAGGTGGCACACAAGTATACGGCCCACCTGATGGTAAGCCTAAGCAGTCACGATAGCAAATAGCCGCTAGCAATACCTGGGATACCACTAACGCGTTGCCAACCAGGTTGCTTATGAGGACTTACTGCGTTAGAAGCATTACTACTAGCGCAGCGTATCCTCGTGGAGCACACTGCCTTACTTACCGCAGAAACACAACACTATATTAAAGTGGTGTTATTTCACTGCGGTCTTCTATAACGTGGAGGTACAGTCCCCAGACGGGCGGCTCCAATTTTAATGGGAAAACCCACAGGAAATCCCAATTCGCCATAACACTCTTTTGTATACATAAATGTTTTTTTATAAATGTATGTGCATGTGTTTGTGTGAGTTATACCTAAATATAATCTGAATAAACGATAAATTCAGTGTTTATGATACTTTCGTAGAGCCCTTTATCAAGCGCCAGCACTATGCCTCGGTGACCTTTACTAAACTTTATATTAGTTAGTTACTCGCGTAGAAGGTTAATCTATTCGTGAATTGGGCTTAGTTTGCGGCAGGCATGATATAAAGCGATTTGGCCAAGTGTTGTCTATCGGAACTGATAAAGAATTACGGCCGCTATAAGTTTTACTAACTCCCAGATTCGTCTTTGTTAGCGGTGAGAATGTTCAGGGTTTTCTTGACCTCGAGCTGTTAGCTGCCTCAACGTATGTTTATATGTCATGTCAAGACGTCTAGCTAGCAATAATAACTTGTATATACATGAACGAAGGTATGTAATTGAATGGACGACCTTCGGCTGTGTGATGATGATAATTCAGTGCTATCAAAACAACGCGGTGGCGTTCATATATTTTGACAAGAAGTTTTTTGTTTATGTTCTTCATGGCGTTGCCGATGCGGCGGCATACATATAATATAACATAGCACTGAATTATCATCATCACACAGCCGAAGGTCGTCCATTCAATTACATACCTTCGTTAATGTATATACAAGTTATTATTGCTAGCTAGACGTCTTGACATGACATATAAACAGACGTTGAGGCAGCTAACAGCTCGAGGTCAAGAAAACCCTGAACATTCTCACCGCTAACAAAGACGAATCTGGGAGTTAGTAAAACTTATAGCGGCCGTAATTCTTTATCAGTTCCGATAGACAACACTTGGCCAAATCGCTTTATTTCATGCCTGCCGCAAACTAAGCCCAATTCACGAATAGATTAACCTTCTACGCGAGTAACTAACTAATATAAAGTTTAGTAAAGGTCACCGAGGCATAGTGCTGGCGCTTGATAAAGGGCTCTACGAAAGTATCATAAACACTGAATTTATCGTTTATTCAGATTATATTTAGGTATAACTCACACAAACACATGCACATACATTTATAAAAAAAATTTACTTGTACGTAGTAACGTACAAGTAAAATAATATTATCAGTATTGCAGTTTTTTAAAGTTGTAAAATGCTTGCTTAATGGTGGAAGGTACTAAAGGCAAAAAACACAATGCAAAGGTGGTAAATACATTTCCAAAAGTATAAATGAACAAGTAAAAGGGTTGCCATACATTTACCTGTAAAAATTGGGTTCTATTAAAAGTTGTGGCGTGGTGGCTAGGCAATTTACATCTGAAATCGCGGGATCGATTCCAATTTCTTCTTCCGCTTCGGATTTCATTGTCCACGCACAGTCGCATTGTATATATACTTTTTGTCTATTTGATTTCATCACTTATTGTTTCTAATCGTCTATTTCCATATCGTGCTAATTAATCCAAGAGTTGGGCAAACCTGTAAATCAGTATAATAAGACGAATTATCCCGGGTCGGATATTTCGTTGCGGTCAATATGTGGTTATCTAAAGACTCAATCACACCATATCATATCATATATAATTTATACACACCGATATAATATGAGACATAACCTACGATCCATCCACGATATACATTTTGTAGATTGTATGTAATTCATAATTTAACGACAGCCATTCTTCATGTAGGTAATATTGCATACAAGGAGAATAAAATGCTCTCATTACGAACATAAATAGATTTTTATGGTGCTTATTTTATGACAATCATAATGTGGTTGGAATATAATCTAAGCAGTTAACTTCCAGATTGACACTTCGCCGGTTTATGTGGTAAATTATTGAACTGCCATAATGCCAATAACAAAAGGGTGCAGCGTCATGACACACTTTTTATCTTTACCTCCGATGAAACTGTTCCTTTAATCAAAACATATTTTAAAATTAAAACAAAACACGACCATAGATAAACCCAACTCACAACTGTTAAACACTTTTTATAATTCCTCCCACGAAGCTGTTTATATTTGAAAACTTGTTCTAATAATTTAAATAAAACACTGCCATAGATCAAAATTTTGCAAAATAAGCCAAATAAAAAGTTCTATTGTCATCTACGTGTATGATAGCTGACAACGGCTCATTGTGGTGGGATGGATTTTATTATAAAAGTTATTATGTATAAAATATCCATCACTGGTACTACTTACGTAAACAGGCCTTTTCTTGTTTAGGATTAGTTGGCTATTGGTTCAGAAAGTGATAGGCAACACCAGCTATTGTTGACTGTATTTACAGATGAAGCTTACAGGAGCCAAAGAATTACGTTATTAAGTCACTACTGTGGGCTTTATTTACTGTGAATGAACTCCCCGCCGAGATTTTTCCAAAGGAGTAGGTACAGTGTAGGGTTTTTGAAGGGTCGGAAACCTGCTAGTGATACCCCTGGCGTTGCAAGCGTCCATAGACGACCGCATACCATGAGGTGGGCCGTATGCTTGATTGCCACCTTAGTGGTGTTATTGTTGGTGTTACTGTTATAAGATTACTAGCGTTAACGTGATCGGTTTAGTAGTTTAGACGAGCAAGTATACCAACTTTCATAATCGCATTTATAATATTAGTTTGGCTATAGCACGTAGTACCCGGCAGTATGCCTGAACTGAATGCACAATTTTCATTTTCATTATATCATTTCCACAGATAATAAACCTTTTTATGTAAATGCAACCAAATACGCTCACGCTGAAAACGATCTCGTAGTGGTTGCCAAATCTCTTTAGTAATACACAGAGTAAAACATACCAAATGAATCAAAGGTTCAGCTTATATGGGTCAGAAAGGTCACACAAATACATAGTATTTGTGACAGTTAAATAGAACGCTTAACAATATAATGGCTGATCGGTTTTTATACCGCAAGACAAAAAATAAAAAGATATGACAGAAAATGTTTGATTTTCTATGGCATGGAAACAGCATAACAAACAAATTCTAACAGATAGCAATATAGGTATATAGTTTTTTTTATAGGTTTCCAGTAGGTAGGAAAAAAATACTATGTTAACAACGCATATTTTTATCGGGGTACCCGGCCTTTTGGTAGTTAATTTATATAAATATTATGACGTTGAGTAACTAGTAAATATTTTTTTATTAGCACAACGTATTATTGGGGTAGATGTCGTCTTTGAAATTTAAGATTTCGATTACTGCTTTGGAGAGTAGTTATGGCCGTTCATAGTTTATTAAGATTTCTAAAAGTAAAATCAATTTCAAGCTAATTTCATTCCATGTAGATTGAAAACTCTGAATACCTATAAGCGAGGCAAAATACGTTCCAATAGAAAAATTTTATACGTAATTTCATACGTCGTCTCGGAGTTTTTAATTTCAAGGAAAATATATCATTATTACTTTCAAGGTCTGTTTGTGGAAACCTAAGATTGCTGGTGTTTTAATAATATGGTCAAATATTAGAATTACTTAATAAAATGTAAGCTAAAGTTTTAAAATAAAAACCAGACCTCGGCGTGGCATCACGCTCGACCAAGTGGCGTCGCTGCGGCACACGTGGAGGTGAAACACGTATTAGAACAATTTACACCTGGGCACAGGAAATCAGACTCTTTGAAGACACCGTTTCATATTAATTTAAGCAGAATAAAGCAAATTATATCATAATTTTTTTTTTATAAATATGAATTTCCGCAAAGTCTCATCTGATTATATTCGAGAAAAAAAACTGCAGAAATTTTAATGCAGAAAGATTGTCAATTTTGCACGATTAAAGTAATACAACCAAAAATTACCCCACCTACAAAACTGATCTGATTTCCCAATTTAATGTAGGTTCAAGCGATTATACGGGAATGTAACGATTAGCATGACACGGCATAAATAATGGAAAATACGTAGCTTGCGATCATATAAAATGACAGTACCCAAATATTATAATACAAAGAAGCATTGATCCATGACAACGCGGGGTCAGGTAGGCGGCATATGGATGGGTCCAAGCACAATGTGGCAAAATGCAACACCGTCGCGCCCTGCTTCTACGAGCCGCGTGACTCGACGCTACGAACTGACCCTTATTATTTAGGCCGCCAGAACCGCCCTAGTTTTGCGGACGGCTGGCCGTCCGTCGAGCCGTTGTAGCGGATGTACTGCGAATATCTTATCTATACACAAACACGGCAACAAACATATTCGTGCTCTGGGGATAAGGGATGCGTAAATCAGACCGATAGCGCGAGTAGCAGGAAACGTAATGGATATATATACGCTCAAAAGAGAATCCATTTCGCAAAGAAAACAATAACCACGTCATTTTGTTATTGTACCTCAAAAGCTCAATCCCACATATAATCAATTTTCAAGTAACCTAACACGTCACGAGCTTTCCGTTTTCTGTGTCACAGTCTGTAGCGAACTGACAGTCGGTCGAAGACAAAGGCCAGTCTTTTGTTCGGCGACCCTCGCTTAAGCACTTCTTTGGAATGCCCATAGACGTGCAAATCTAGGTTACCCCGATGTCGAAAATTATTAGCACTCTTCTTCGTGATACACTTTTGTTGGAAGTAACTTTAAGAGGATGAAGGAAACCATAAGGGGTTTTGTTAGAAATGCTAGTAACCTTATTTTACTCGGACATCGTTGAACTTAATAAATTATATCTAGACTCACTCTAGCTATAATATAATATTATGCTACAAAACCAGCTTGCTACGTTCCGCCAGATCATAAGCGATTACCGTCCCCCTGCACCATTAGACTCGCCCGCTGCCAATTTCACGTGTTAAGGATTCGCTGTGTCACGTGTTAGGGATTCGCTGTGTGTGGGATTAGCTTGATGCTAGGGACAACCAGTGCCTTCTCGAGATGACAATACACATACAGGATTACAGAAGGCATTATTTAACTATTTTGCTGCAAATTTCTGTAAGTTGTAGATGCTACCTTAGTCGGACTACTCAAATTAATGTGAGAGAATCTCGTTCCTATCTGCCTCTTCCTCAAATTACTACTCATTTGGCACCGTCTAAACTCTCGTGAACTATATTACTATATTCTCCTCTCTATCTGCATTATTGAAACAACATAATATATACTTTTCTACCTACTTTTCTATAAAGATGATGATGTTATGATTTTCCGGCATGAATAAACGTGATGCGATGTAACTACAAAGTGTATGACGAAGTTTGTATCTACATAATGTACTCATACATCGTGCCATCTATCACTTTGCATGCATGGTGAGGGCTTGGCTTGACATTAAACAAGTACCTACATTACATTTCACACATGTTAGGCTTCATTAACTGCTGCGCTAACAATAAGCTAATACTATCTTGCATGTCTACTTGGCGGACGCGCCTAGAATATCCTCTGACTTTCTGAATATATATGAAGTTACTATATTATGATAAATGCCACTTAAATAAAAAATAACATATTAGGCTTTGATTTAGCTACGTATATAAGCTGCAAATGTGTAAATGATGCCCAATACAGGTCTCACTGGCCACAGGTCCAATTACAGCTAAGAACCCATAAGCAGAAAAAATAATGATCACACGAAATCCGTTATGTAAATATGAACTGATCCCAAAGATTAAAATGTTATAAGTTGTTACATAAATACAAAAATTATTAATAATTTTAGTGATCGAAATCGGTTCACTTTCTTCCTTATATGAGTCCTCTTCCATTGTTATATGAGTTTACACTCGGCCTTTTTTATGTGATTTGAGACTCCAACTGCCAGCAGTGTCATTCGATTTGTCGAGATTTCGTTTGGTGGTTGTAATATTGTAAATATCTTTATCTCTTTACAATATTTCCAATGTTTATTTTTAATTTAGTCACACTTATGATACTATCGAAAGGATTTGCTCTTTAATTAAAAAATAATCTTTGCAATCAGGCTCCTCAACCCCTTTCAAATTTTGCACCCAAAATAAAACATCTTCAGTTATAATAAGTGAAAATTAATTGTATAGTAGGTAAGCAATATTCTCCTTTAAAATTGTAACTCCTTTTATTAAAAGCATTGAATACAGTACTTTCCATTCCAGCCAGTGTCTTTCAAATTTGTGCAGCTTTAAACATTTGCCTTCAATTAAATTAGATATTGAAAGAAAAATAAATTAACAAAAAAGACCAACTGGCAAAGTTAATGAAACTGAAATGTTTTGGCCTTGCGTTGATGATTCAATCAGAGTTGATCGTCATACACAACATGGATGGAGTCACACGACAGGCACTATTGTCAAAACAAATACACAACATATATGAATAGAAAAACCTGAAAAATTCCGAACGATGTAAGCATAGAGTTGTACGTAGTATATTATCTACTCTGAGTATAGAGCGCCATTTCTTTCATGACTTGCACACCTCTTTTATTTGTTTCTTTTAAATTAAATAGTCTCTTCAGGGTCTTCACTTTACACAGTCTTTACCAGTGCATTATTGACTTATTTGATTTAGAAATTTTATCCTTGGCCTTTACTTAATAAATAGTAATAAGCAATTAATTTCAAACAGATGTCATTTATTTTTATAATAATACAGTAATCAAACCTTATCCTTTAATTCTGGGGTGGGTACAAAAAGCAACATAAGTGTAACATTCGAATCCAACCACAGCCGCACCACTCCGTATAAACTTAATGATACCATTCCAATAAATAATGGACAACGGTAGATGGTCCATAAAAAACCTTAAGTAGGATTGAATAGAACATGTTTAGTGAAACTTATCCTAGATCATCCCTATGCAACTATTTCTTTCTATCTTACCTTCCAAGATTGTGTAATAACTTATACAAAATGTTACAGTATACATACTGAAGAAGTGTTGTCATTCCAGCTATCTGCGAGCATTGAGCCGGGCGGAGCGGTAGACGCGGTCGCCCGCCGCTACAGACTCGAGAATGGAAACTCACTTGGAGAGAAGGACGAGGTAACTAGTTACTTACATATACATATATAGAACACAAAATTTATTACAATTAGCTTTTTCCGCTTAAATGAGTATGATACGATCTCATTTAAGCGGAAAAAGCAAATTGTAATAAATTTTGTGTTCTATAAATATGAATATCCGCAAAGTAACACGTGAATCTATTCAATTACTTAAATATCTTTACTCCACCCATGGCTGTGTCCCTTTCGCCTGAAACATAGAATATACTAAGAGTAAAGAGCGCTACTTCAAGTCTGACCGTAACGTAAATATAAAAATACCATTAATTGTAGTAAAATTGACTCATCAAAGGCAATTTAAATATACGTGTTTTCGATGACGATCAATTAAAATGTCGGATTTAAATATACATGTTTTCGATGATAAATTAATTATGTTCTTACCAAAACCACAAACAATCTTAAGCAAACTTCAAACATTTTAATCAAATAATATTGGGCATAATTATTTGTAATTCCTTCTGAGACCATCGTTATTCATTACGAAATGCGCACTGAATTACCGACTGTTGACCAACGCATAAAGATGTAACTTTTAATTTTCAAATAAACAATTACTTTTATAAATAAATAAATAGCTTCAAATTTCCTGCAATTTGTTTTCAAATATTAAATTAAGATTATTGTGTTCAGGGAATGCTCTGTAACAGTTGATTGATAGCCTTTTATTTCTCTTCTCCGACACTGAGCGTTTTCGAAAATGCGGATTGGAGGTACCTTTCTATATATATAGTAGTTGTAGCGATTGAGAATGCCAAATCATTTGATGTTTGTGATAAAATAATCGAGTTTTCTTATAAAAAAAAATATGCTGTACAATTCACTGTTTGTATATTAAAGTTTTATTTCAGCAGGTTTTTGCTATTTTTCACGCAGCGGAATTGTATATGATTTATTTTATTTTGGCAGTTATTCGGTCCACCGAACGCGCCGGTACTCGAGAACCCCGAGTTTCAAACACGATGGTACTTCAAATACTTCCTCGGCAAGAGTGAGTACTTCCAATATTCCTTCTTTCGTTATTTTCCTCTTCCGCTGGCATTTCTTGGAAAAAAAACTTGCGAAAAGGCGGTCAAATATGGACATACTTTATATATTTATTGCAATTTGCATATGATATGTTCCTTGATTTGTATCTACATCTCAATATTTGCCTTCGTTGATGTCCGATGCAAATTAAATGAAGTTATATCTATGTTCATTCAGGCAAGGGGTCCAGTGTGAAGGTAATTTGGGGTCAAATTAATTTAATACCTAGTGGTCTGAATGGGTCTATTAAGTGTTAGTTAACTTAGCTGAGCTTCACATCATAACGTACATCTAGAAAGCTTGTTTTTGTCTGTCCACTTAATACATAAGTAGATTATGTCATAAAAACACTGTCATAAGAAACGGTATATGAAACTACTCAGAAAACTGTACAGTAGGACCTCATGTATTATTCAAATTGATTAATTGATTAATGATAAACATACACACGGCAATATCATGAATAGGTATTATTGATAAAGGAGAGTGCAATGAATCGAGCCATGTAGAGTATTTGGCCGTGAAATGTCCTCAACGCGTCCTTTTCACTGAGAAATCTACTCGAATGCTGTGAATTAGGAGGGAAATGAGAAAACGCCTCTTATTTCCGTTATGAGGAGAAATAGAGCTTTGAAAATCACCATTCTGCTCTGGCTGGGAGCTGAGTAAAGTTTAAAGAAATGACTGGTATTGTAGGTAAACATTTGCGTTGTATGACGACCCTCGCTATGTTTGAAATAAGGCCAGTGTGATTGACAGATCACGTCTCTTGCTACAAACATTTGCCAATTTCGTGCTAATAAAGTTAAAGTGGTTATTAAAATATGTTAATACCTAAAATATCGACTGGGACGGGCAGCAAACTACTTGGCACCTCGCCATATGTGCGCGACATTCTGATCCCAACTCATTAAACCCCTTACTGTTACGACTTGAAATTTTGCTGAATTTTCTCTGTGTGTAAGTACCTATCTTAAACAGATACAGACAGATTAAAATTGAACGCCAAGCTCTCTTCAACGTTCAATAAAGACCGATGATTTTATAATTGAAATCGCAAAATTAACTGAGAGCGTCCAAATTTTAGGCTTAATCTTTGATCAAGCTTCTATCTATATTCAATAATTCGAAGACCTCAATTTGTGCTAACTTAAAACTAAGATTTAAGGATTTTAAGCATCTTTACCTTCCGCTTTATTTTTCGATTTATGTTACACAAACAGATTGAGATCAATAGAAATTACATAAACATACTATATACGGAGATATACTATATAGGAACTCGAATAATTTATTTAAAACTAGCTTTATACCTTCAAATTAATTTAATGTATAGCCTATATTACTTAAGGAGAGTGTAGCATTTTATTATGTAGGTAATAAAGAGGTTACAAACCAACGTCTTCATAATATTGGGTATATAATAAACATTGTGAGGAATCCTAATACATAGTGTAGATGAACTCATTTAAACCAAAATGTATTCTATTTTATAATTACGTATACTTTAGTCTCGCTTGCCATTTTCCCTATCAAACGTTACAAAGAGTCTCGCCTCGATGTCAATCTACTTATTCGTATACTTACTAGCCCACTATAACACTAAAAACATTAGAAATAAAACTGTTTATAACAATATCATCAACAAGGCTCCGCGACTATTGAATTTCAAGTAGGCAACGAACGAACGGATAACAGTTTTAAACTACGTAAATCATAAGTAGGCTGGAAGTTCGAAGCAGTCTTTAACAGTACTTGATACGAAGAATTTCGTTATCTTTACTTAGCCAGCATTTATATAAAACATAGAAAAACACTAAATTATACGTATATTTTAATCCATTGTTACCATAAATCCGGCTAAAATATGGTCTGTTTTTCAACAACAAACTTCCCTGAATAATTAGAAACTTTTGGATATGATTTACAAGGCTTGGTTGTGGTCTTGTAGTTTAGTGGCAGCCTCCATTTAATAGCAATAAAATAAAACTACAGGAGCAGCTTAAAAACACGACTCTGATGTAGGGTTATGTTTCAGTCAGATGCGACTCCTAAGGTTAGTTTTTCAATAGGTACATGTACCAGATAACAAAACTCAAGGCAAACACAAATGTTCGTGACAAATGGTTCCCTGATGCGGTAATCGAACCCGTGAAGCTTGGCGTAGCTGACAGGCTTAGTAACTTCTAGGCCTACGGTCGGTGTAGTCAAACAAGTGATATAAATCAAGGATGAAAAAGGTTTTTCATGTCGTACTGGGATGGCTTAGCAATAGAAAGATTGGGTACAATTGGGTAAATTGAGTCGAGGGCGGTGAAGCCACGCTTAAGCCATCTAGGAGCTCCGACATAGACCTGAGGGACCTACCTCAAAATATTTATATGTATAAGCACTCAGTGGTATGTTACTTAACTCAATTTATGGGCAGACCTGCCTTGGCATCACAACAGTTATATCTGTTTCGGGAAACAAACTTTTATGAGAAATTGAGAAAGACTGGACCACATTCACACTACTACTTCCATCTGCACCATTTTACTGGATGATTGCCAAAGCAATTATGATTTCCCATTCGATTAAGTACATGCCATAGACGAAAATAAATTACTACGACGCATGCAGCATTGTTGGGGTCGGCACCAAATCAAAGCAGTTTTTTAGACGAAGCTTTTTCCAATATTTAGATATTCCATTCGAATACAATTAATTGCTATTAGAGTAATAGAATTGTTAACTGCAGTGTATCGAACAAATCATAATAAAGTCGTTCAAAATCGGAGGTATCAAAGCGATACAATCTATTGAGGCATAGCAACAGTTTTTTATTCTGTATGAATTTCCCTTTTTACGATTCTATACTTACGAGGTGCATAGGTGCTGGCTATGCTGGAAGAGTACAATATGGATTGCATGAATTCTAAACCCTACAAAAGTACATTTTGTAACTGTGACTGTTTTCTTATTGCGAGCACTTTTCTACCGGTTACCGGGTACCGGCGAGCCCAGAGTAATTATTTTAGTGCTAAACTGCTAATATAATAATAATATAATAATCTTTATTGTCATAAAACATGTTTACAAATAATAGTATCCCCTGTCTTCTGAGCTAGGCTTAGATACCTGTGTTACAGTAGACGGTGACATCTCTCATAATCTACATAGTTTAAAATAGTTTAATGAAAATAAAGTGCAGGTATAAATAGATTTAAATTAACAATTTTGACAATAAGTACATTAGAACCTAATTAATATTCCATATGCCTGATAGCGGTAAATGTGTGTGTGTGTGTGAGAGAGAGAGAAAGTGTGAGTAAGTGTGAGTGTGTGTATGAGGTAGTGCGTGTATGTGTAGTGTGTGTGTTTGTGTTTTATTTTAGTAACTCTTCAATTTCTTCATAATGCAATCCTGATAACCAATTTTTTATTTTACTTTTAGCTTTATAGTTTGGTAAAGGATGTATGTTTAATATTTTATTTATTTTATTATATAGAAACACAGCCATGTAACCCTGTTGTCGTCGTGCTGTAGCTGTACAAAGTTTTAAAGGAGTCCTAACGTTAGTTATGGTTCGTTTTTTATTATATGTTTCTGCATTATACGGGGTTATCTTATGCCATTTAGTTAATATCTGATAAATATATATTTGCCTTACTGCTAGCACTTGGCATTTTCCATATAGTAATTTGGTGGGAAATCTGAACGGACTAAACGTCATTACTTTAAGTAGGGATCTTTGCGCTCTTTCCAATTTTATCATCATGCTTTTACAGGCACCACCCCACGCAACAATACAGTACCCAAGAACTGACTGCGCCAAGGCAAAATATACTTGTCGTAGGAGCTTTAGATCAGCTACGTGTCTTAACTTTTTAAATACCCACACAAGTTTCCTAATGCGGGTGATGGTTAAATCAATATGGGAGTACCAGCTCAACCTATCGTCCAATATTACTCCGAGGTATTTTACATTAGGGGATTTTGTGATTGAAGCGCAATGGCAGTCAGATCCAATTGGATAGTCACAAGTATGAACTTTCAGATCAATTTCTGGTACGGGTCTTTTAGTCAGCTTAAACTGCAAGAATGTAGTTTTTGAAAGGTTAAGAGTGAGCAGGTTTGTACAGAGCCAGTGGTATATTTTATGCAGTCCTGCCTCAGCATTTTTCTGAACATCGTCCCAAGTCTGCCCGTGAAAGATTATGGCAGTGTCATCTGCGTAGGTGAAAATTTTTCCATATTTTAGCGGTAGACTACATAGGTCGTTTATGTAGATTAGAAAAAGACTCGGTCCAAGTATGCTGCCCTGCGGAACTCCATAGGAAACTGTGGTATCGGAGCTCAGATGTGTACCAATTTTTACACGTTGAGTACGGTCTGATAGGAAGTCTTTAAGGATCATAAGAGCTCCCCCGCGCACTCCAATACGGTTTAGCTTGTTCACAAGTGTGGGGATCGAGACAGTATCAAATGCTTTGGCGAGGTCAAGGAATATACCAAGACACTTTTGTTTGGAATCAACCTTTGCCGAAACATAATCTGTTAGTTCGCTTATTGCATCTTCGGTACTCTTTCCCGACCTAAAACCAAATTGAGAGTTTGAAAACAAATTGTTTTGTTCCATGAATTTTGTAAGTCGATTGTTCAATGCTTTTTCTAAAATTTTCGACAGTGTTGTCAGCACTGATATTGGCCTATAATTTGAGACTTTGTCTCGAGCCCCACCCTTGTGCACGGGAGTGATCAAGGATCTCTTAAAAACCGTAGGAAAAACCCCCTGATCGAAGCATAGTTGGAAGAGCATTGTAAGAGGGGTAACGATTATATGTTTACTTAGTTTTAGAAGTTTGACAGATATAGAGTCCCATCCAACAGCACAGTTGTTTCTGAGATTCATTAGAAGTGATTCTACCTCAGCTTCGTTCGGTGGGAGTAACACTATTGAGTTTGGGGTAGATGGAATATCGAAACAATATTGTGTGGTGTTACTTTCTTTAGGAATGATTATCTCATTCGCTAGTTGCTTCCCGATATTAGAAAAATATTTGTTAACATGCTCAATGTCATATTCTGCACTATCATCAGAACGTAATAGAGCTTCAGCCCCCTGTTTGGGTTTATTATAATCAATAATCGATTTGATTGCGTTCCACGTGTCCTTACTAGTTTTAGAATTGAGTAATAAAGATTTGTCGTACTCTTTTTTCAGCTTTCTTAGTAGTGAATTACAATAATTCCGATAACGTTTATAAGTGATATCCAATATGTCATTGTTAGGCGACTGCTTAAACTTTTTGTGGAGCTTGTCTCTCTGACGGATGCAGCGCAAGACTCCGGGCGTTATCCATGGCTTTATTGTTCTCTTCCTACTTGGGGTCATACAAATATGACTGTTAGTCTCAATGGCAGTGGTAAGCTTTTCAACAAATATTCTTGAGGCTTCATTAGCATCCGAGGAGGACGTGATGAAGGAGAAGTCAATTTTCTCTAAGGTCTGAACACAGGCGTCAAAAGAAAGTCTTTTATGAAAATATTCTTTCTTAGTCTTGCGCTGCGTTGGGCAGATATCTAGTATTACCATAGAATGGTCCGTTACTGTAGTGTCAACTACGTATACCGACGCAGCATGGTCAGTTTTTAACATGACATGATCGAGACAGTTATGCAGCCTTGTGGGATATGTATGACCAGGTAGCATACCAAGTTCAGCAGTTAGGTTTAAGTAAGCTTCACTGTTTCTGTCTACAGACGTAGTTTTAATGTCAATGTTTATGTCTCCGACAAGTATAACATTTTTAGTTGACCCTGTGGAACCGATAATATTATGTAAAGAATTGAGAAAGTTATCCGTACAATACGTTGACGGTGACCTGTAGCTAGCTAAAATAAATACCTCAGGAGATAGTTTTATAGAAAGAAAATTAGCTCCTAATGCTTCAGGTTCTTCAACAGTACATTTAAGATCATTTTGGACATATGTTACGATGCCATCGTTTTGATTAAGGTATTTACGGGAGTAGTGACATGTATAGTTATCAATATTAGGGATAACCTTATGTTCGTGCAGCCAACATTCAGTTAGGATTATAATGTCGGGTACAAATGTAAATCTGGATAGTTGAGCCAATAGACCGTCAAAGTTTTTATAGATGCTACGAATATTTTGACATATAATCTTTAATGATTTGCTATTCATTTTAATGTGTTTATTACAAGCTTCCGTGTCACAGTTATAGGCTGAAGCCGTTCTTAAATTATCTAGGTCTGTTGATATATTATCATTTACGTTGGTCACTGTGGGAACAAAAAGTTGAACGCTCAAATCCATGTTCAAGTATGAGGTGAATACAATTCGTCTTGTAAAACGTAGTACAAATATTAGGTTGTATATGGCTGTGGCAATTGTTACAGTGCCTTGAGGGAAGAGTTTTGTAAGACAGTTTTAGAGCATATGTTTTGTGTGTGCGCGTAATGTGTGTTATAGAGAGTGATGTATGTGTTCGTTTGTTAATTAGAGTATTAAATAGTAGCATTTTAAGGATACAAAAACTTAAGCAATTAAAATTCATAAGAGTACAGCAAATACGAATTCTGCATTCATAAGAAACATAATAGTCCAAAATATTAAATAATAGTACTAGTCACTTTTCGAGTGGGAGATTCGCCAGGTCCCCTTCAGAGTTAATGAGCACTTGCTTTTGGCCGTCAGCCCGCCTAAGATACACCTTTCCGAAGGAGGTCCAACAATAAGAGTACCGATTTTCTTTAGCAAACTTGCGCGCGAGGTGGTATATGTGTCGCGTTTTGGGTGTAAGTTGCTCTGTTATATAAACTGGTTTAACTGGCCCACTAACTTTTATGTGCGTAGTATTAAACTTATTGTCTTTATATTTTTTGTTGAAGTTTCGCACTCCCTTAATAAGATTGGCCTTAGTCGAAGCACTGACAAAGTCAACAATGATCGGGCCATCTTCCTTTTTGCTGACTCGAAATATTTCCTTGATTTCATGTTCACCGATCGGGGCCTTAAGTACACTAGCAGTTTCCCTCACAATCTCACAAAGATCACTCCGATTTTCTCCCTGTTTTTTGGGGACGTTTTTAATTTCAATTCTAGACGACAGCAAGTGACGTTCCAGTGCTTCCACTCTGCCTTCAAGTTGGTGGATATAACAGCGGTCTTCTTTTCGCTCAGATTCTAGTTTCTCAACTTTAACGATCATATCATCGTATTGTTTCGATATAAATGTTATGTTCTCCATTATATCTGCATTTTGAGCAATTACTTCGTTAATCGACGCTTGTAACGTTGCAAATTTTGCTTCTGATTGTGTAGCGGAGGCTGCCAGTAACGTGCGAATCTCATCCATACAAAATATATTGTCTACCTCCCGTTTCCGCTTAAATCGTGTCGTAATATTGTCTTTTTCCAATGTGCTTAAGTTAGGAGTAGACTCTGATTGAGGTATTGTCCGAACACTTAGGCTGTTGTTTTTTGTGTTGTCCTTGTTAGTAGGCGTTTTGGGTGGTGTACGATTAAGTGGCATTTCGATCACCAGTAAAAATTGGACACAGTTATGTACGGTAGATAACTTCAATATTATTATCCTTCTAAAGCAGCAAGACGCCGAGACAATCCCCAGCGAGGCCGCGAGAAAAACGTCGTAACCGCCGTGTATAACGCGTCGCTTACGCGTTCCGGTCAACAACTTTTTCAATAACACATTTAGGACGGTATGCTTGAGAAATTATAATTGTGCAGGATTTGTTTTGCTTGAATCTTTTGATTTGTGCACTGTAACTGCGATAAAAACTATTGAGACATACACTCACAGCACAGCTTGAGGCACAGATATCCTTTTCAATGTTGAAACACTTTTTTACAAGGAATAAATGATTAAAGTAGACGGAGCAAATTTATCACGTCCAAACTGCACGGAGTGAGCGAGAGAGTGCTAATAAACATTAACTTTAAGAACTTTGCTATTTAGCCTTACTTATCCGAGTTTATACAATATCTTCATCTATCAGTCCTTTGAGCTTAAAACGGACTTTTAACGCAGTTGGTTGAAAATTACTACCACATTATTTCTAATACCGGATAATCCACATGAACTATCTCAGATACGCAATTGGTTATTTCTATTTGCAATATTACTCCATAAAAATTCCGAAACATAGACATCAAAAGCAACCTGCTCGCCGATTCCGCTGCCAGCCTCCGTCTCTTTAATTTCCTTTCCTTTTTTATATCGGAAGAAATACGTTACGCGTTAAGTCAATGTTGGGTATAGTTTTGATTACATCACTAATTTATATGTTATGTCATAAACATATATTCTGGGATCCACTTATAGTATATAGGTATTTTTTTTTTACCTTTTAGTTTTTATAAGGCTTTGTCTTGAATGACTGACTGACGGATCAACACAGCCTTTGATTATATACTTGTCATTTATTCAAAGCGCACAGCCTAAACTGCTGATCGTAAATTTCGGCGGTGATTTGCTTCGAAATTGATATCAATACTTCTTAGTGCTTTTGATTTAAATTTTGTTTTAAATAAAATTTTATTTTGACACATGTTTGAAAACTGAATCCGATTATATTCAAAAAGGTTGAACTCACTTAAAAACTTAACCAATCTAAAATTGGACTGTATATACCAAATAAAAAACTGACCGACTGACTGTCATATCTATCATTGACACATCAATTCCACCCTTAGGAGGTAAATATATAATCAAAGGGGGTATAATAGGAGACGAAAGTTTGTATGAAAATCCGTCATTTTCAAAGTGCGAACCTACAGGCAAATGAATTGATATATGTAGAAGCGACCCACCCCGGCTACGCACGGCCAGCGTTAGCCATACCTATAAGTAAAATATCTACAAAACACAAATTAATTATACATAAAAACCTTCGACTGGAATCACTCTATTAAAAAACTCGCATCAAAATCCGTTGCGTTGTTTTAGAGATCTAAGCATACATAGGGACAAACAGACAGCGGGTAAATGTTGCCTTATTCCCTTTACCACGCGTGCGAAGCTGCGAGCAAAAGCTAGTCTTTCTTATTTATTAAGATTAGGTACCTAAATAAATACTAAGGTTTTGAGTATGGGACGGACATCAAAGAGATTGATCACTAAAGATATATCTTATCCAGAACACTTATATTTATTTTCTCGTCACATAATAACTAGAAGTGCTATTTCGAAAAGAAACAACACTCGACACACTTTTAAGGGTTCGTCAAAGAGGTTAATATCTGAAAAAAAAAACGCATTGCCGGCAGCCTTCTTTTTTGCTTTGTATGCATGCCCGCTACTGAATGTTAGTCGTCACCAAGCTAGGCGTCGACAATCAAATTGAACGTTCCTAAATTGGAACGATTCTGTTTTATTTTAGGAACGCCGAAGCAATTTCGTGTTGATTCTGTATTTAATTTGTAAACCTACCTGCTGCTCCGTTTTACGACTACGAAGCTGGCTCCAACTGAAACACGTGTGTTCCAAATTAGCACTAAAATGTCTATTGACATTCTTGGCTGCTTTGAATACATAGGAACCTCTTATTTGGCGGTTTTGTTATAGTGTTCAGTGTTATTGACACAGCTAGCACACTGCTATTGTTGTGGTTGTTCTCAACAGTTGTCGGTGAAATCACTAAACTAAGTGGTCTCTTAGAAATACCTGTTCCATATATGTCAACCATAGACAAATATAGATGCTAAATACATTACTAAAACACTGATTTATTTTAATTCACAATATCAGTGTGATTTAATATGTACATTAGATTCGGAAAGTAAATCTGTGTGTCTCTTAAATAGCATTGAATGTAATTTGCCGGAATATGATAAAAATGTTTAGGTATACAGATGAAGGTGCTACGAGAAAGACAGATTTAGATTTCATACAGTAAAATGTGTAAATATATTATAATGTAGGTAGGCAAAATAAAATGTTAATCAGAATTAATGTTAGCTTCTTTAACGTATAATAGTCAGATCGATCAAAATACAATTCTTCCGATACTTTAGTGTGTTTGCTATTAGTTTTATTAGTGGCAGTCGGCACTGGCAGCACTCTCGTTGATTTGTTTACACGGTGATGTTTACATTCTTGATAGAATTCGGTGAAATTCTTGTGGATTCAGTGAAGTACTCGTAAACTGGTCGCCTGATGAAGTGTTTCGGGGTATTGTTGTTGTCGAATAGAATTATATCAATTATTTTAAAATAAAATGAACACATCGTACTATGGGTTCTTCTTCGTCAGCACACCATTACGACCTCAAAATAGTGAACATTTATACAAGTCATCCAGTACAATTGGTGGCCTCGACATAGGTATTATGCTCAAATAGTTATAAATAATATTCTTATTTTTTTTAAAAAAATTCGTACCTGTTTAACTACATGGGTAGCAGTCTACCATTTGTACAATGAGTCAGTGCATCACGTGGTCCCAGAGCGGATGGTTTACCTACTGATGTTTATCTTCTTTAAAAGCTTATTGGTTCAATCCCGGATCTTGCGTATACTACATCGCTTAACGCTAAGCCATTTGTTTACAGTGCATCAAAACTACATAGGAGTAGACGGTTCAAGAGAGCCTTATCTATTGAGCGTGGTGCAGGAGGGTGGCGCAGGCCTTCTAAGAGCCATACTCTTCAACAAAATGGTAAAGAACTTATAAAATGTTGTCATGTTCTTGAAATAAGTCCATTAGTCAATTTAGACAACAACTTTTCATAACTTGCAACATTATGGTCTAAAGATAACTTTCTGTCTCAAGTTTGTTCAATATCGTTGATAAAGCATTTATTGGTATTTCTTAATCGTATAATAATCGTATCGTATACAGCTGAAAACCAACGTTGGATGACCGGTGCTGCAGTGAGCTGCTTAGTCTTTATGGCACAATTTCAACATACTTTTGAATATAAGCATTTATATTATTATGTTTTTGATATGTTGTTGTGTCAATAAACATTTTTCTTTCTTTCTTTCAAATATTTGAGCGAATTAATGGAGTAACTTCAATGTAATGTACAGGGTGCACACAAGATATATTTACCGCCGAGTGCCTGGAGTAGTGCGGGTGGACAAACTCCAACGCGGCCTACAATCAAACAAATTCTGGCGCAGTTTTCTGCTATGGAAAGAATGGACAAGATCCCAAGAGAGGTAAGTAAATGTTTTTTTATACAATTCACGTATGACATTTTTGATCTCTCAACGATAATATTATTGAACGATTTTAAATGTTCCTGCAGATAACGTGTGCAGAACTGCAAAAAGATATCTTACTCCTTGAAGAGCAAGAAGGGTCCGTGAACTTCAAGATCGGTGTTATGCTTATGAAGCCCGTACAGAAGACTGATGATGAAATGCTCTCCAACGGTAAAAGGCTGAAATACATTAAAAGCAAAGAAATATTTTACGAAGAAATATTTTTATTTAAATTTATCACAATCTTTCAGAGAAGGGCGACGAGAAATGGGACCGATTTATTTCACTTTTAGGCGACAAAATTCGATTACGCAGCTGGAACCGGTTCCGAGGAGGTCTTGACGTTAAAGGTAATATCTGAACTCATTCAAGGTCAATGTAGACATTTCCTTCTTAATGACTTTGTCTCAGTAACTATCTATCGCGCACATTAACTGTGCGTATAGTTACAACCTTAATAAAATTGTCCCCAATTAAAGACATCAAATAAGCCGTACAATTGCTTAACTAGCGTTTGCCGCTATTTGCGACAACGGGTTCTTTGATCAAGAGCATCAATCAGCTTAAGGTGTTATAATCTTAATTTACTTGAAATTTGAATTTAAATTACATTTCTTGACAAAGGCCAATATAAACTAAGAAAACATACTTGAGACGACAGGTGATTACCAAAACCACAATAATATCACGATAAATTGCGTCTAACGTATTTTCTTCCGATATAAATTTTATGCATAGCGTATTGATTATATTTTTGTGAGTGTTTTTCTCTGTAAAAAAACACTATAATAAATAATCGATGTTTATCGAGGTGACAATGTAATTTGTATCGATGCGTTAGTTACTTTATTCTGAGATTGCATTGCTGTAACAGGTGACATGACTGGCAGCCACTCTATTTACACCATGCACCAGGGACATGAAATAATGTTCCACGTGTCTACAATGCTACCCTTCTCCAAAGATAATAAGCAGCAGGTCAGCTTTTTCACATTAACCCTCTATTTAAGTACATATTATCTGTAGCCGACAGAACTTCTTCTGCGGTAAGTAAGGTTACCAGTGCTCCACGAGGATACGCTGCTCTAGTAGTAATGCTGCTAGCACAGTGAATCCTCATCAACAACATGGTTGGCAACCCGTCAGTGATACCCTTGGTATTGCTAGTGGCTATTATAGGCTACGGTTACCATCAGGTGGGCCGTATGCTTGTGTGCCACCTTAGTGGTATAAACAAAAAAAAAGTCGCAATAACGGCCAAGTTCTATTCTATTATGTACTAATACTATAACCATTTCTTCGTCTCTGCTTTAAATGAAAAGTAGTGATAAGCTATATAATACTTTAGATATGCAATATGCAAGCACATGCGTTAAAACGTAATGGAGATATTACCACCAACAGTACGGTTAGTGTTAAATTATTCGTATATAATTTGCTTACGAATGTGTTCATTTTCCAGTTGGAAAGGAAACGGCACATCGGGAATGATATCGTCAACATCGTGTTCACGGACGATTCTGTCCACAACACTTTCAATCCTCAGTGCGTTAAAAGCCACTTTACGCGTATCCTTTTGAAAATCACTTTCACATCGTAATATTTGTACGCTCGTGTAAACCTATTATGATGAGTAAATAAACATCAGTAGAATTTCTTATACTACCTTATAACATTTCTGAATCATAACAAAAGAACTTAATAAATCAATCAGTATATGGATAAATACAAAATGCAATTAATGAATCGTTTTTATTAGTTTATTCGGCATGCGATTGCTCTTACTACCCACTATCGCGGCTAATGGCATATCAAGATAACGAACTCTTTAATTTAGTTGCCAAACTTGGGCGCGACATAAGGCGAAAGTTCTGTTCTATTTTCATAACATCAGCATTTAGCGAAATCCAGAACTTATTATAAGTATATGATAGGCTTGAATATAGTTGGCAAGCATAACGTTTGGTATTTTAAAATGTTTCCTCAACAAACGATTCAGACATATTCGCAGTCGTGTCAGAAGTAGAAGGCGAGGGCTACAGGCTGAGCGTGTACAGCGACGATACAGTGCCCCCATTCGGCCCGTCATTACCATGCCCACCTATTTTCAACGATCCACAACTTTTCAGAGAATTCTTGCTGGTAAGTTACCCCAAAACAGTTTCGCTAATTACGCCGAACTAACACGAAGTAGGGCAATAAAATTCAGACCGTTTTATGGGTCAGGCCCCTAGAAATACTTGTAATTAGGTAATTAAATATGGTTGTAAATCATCAAGGTTCATTAAGGTACTAGACGAAGCTTTCAAGCTGTAATTGTATCCTGAATAGGGCAAGGAAAGTAGAGCGGAATAAATCTTATCTTTTTTTTAGGTAAAACTAATGAATGGAGAGAAAGCAGCATTCCAGACACCAACATTTGCCTTGAAAAGACAAAGAACTTTAGATACGCTCATAAGGGACATATACGCCGAGCACTGCTCCGACCATAAGGTGGTGAGTCTCATTGTGAGGCCGAAATTTTATACGCTACGCTTCTCGAGATGCTTTTGAATTATAACAACTGCAATCTGACCTTTTTCAAAAGCAATTTATCGAACCTAGTTTAAACCAGTTGTGAGATTTTCTACTTGTGCATATTTAATTGGCAACCGGGACCAATGTACGGTGTTCGATACGTTTATAACTATAAGCATTTACATGTAATATATAAATACTTTCTTTATGACATGCTCTGAATAACACTAAAGACTACAATACAGTAGAATGTTTTATTCACAGTTAGAGCGTCACATTTTAGCGCGGAATAAAGTGCATCTTTCTAAAGTATAGGTTGAGGTTGGCGGTTTTGTTCCTACTTACATATGGGTAGTGTTGTCGTAACCTTATATTGTGAGTGCATTACTTTTTTTATTTTTAACATAGGTAGGTAAATAAGCTAATATATTGATGAATGCAACTTTATGCAAAGCTTATATGTTGGGTACCTACGTTTTATGGTTGTCAAAGGAACTCGGAGTTTATTTCTGTTTTGAAGAATGGAAAAAAAATATGGAAACCTTTAACTGGTCATGGCTAATTATAGTATTAACGTAAGCTCAAGTGGTAGTAGAATAAGACTGGACAGAGCTTACTGATCTTGTGAAATAGGGAAAAGTATTGTCAAATAGAGATGTTAAATTGACGGCTTGTTGTAAATATGATATTATTTTCAGCCAATGCTTTCTCGCCGTGCGCTATCAGATGTGTGGTCAGGAGGAGCTGGTGCAGGAGGTGCGGGGGCGGCCAGAACCGAACGATTCTTGCACGTAGGACAAGCACTTAAGTTAGACGCTGTACTGAGAGGCGATGCTCCTACAAGTCTAGTATCTACGGGTGAGAATGTTCAACCCATTTAAATAGCTCTTTTTTTATATCTTAACTAGGGGCCTGTGTAAAATGTTGTGTAATGTGCAGGATGTGGTGGCTCCCGTCGAGCTCCATGGGAAGGCCGCGTGTGGCGAGCGGCACCTCTGCCAGCGACGCCAGTTTGTGCGGAACAGTTAGCAGAAGGACGGCTTTTACTGTCTACTACTTCAAACACATATATTTTGGAAGGTAGAGAACTTACCACACTGTACCCTTTTATTGAATTTCATTGGCTAAATAAAAATAATCTATTATTTTATTCATACCTCGGCCAAACTATGCGGTTACGGCCAGGTGTAAATGACGGGAACTAGGGGCGTCACACGAGCATTGCCGATTGTTAAGCGTAATTGCCGTTAGTCTATTTACTTTTGCCAATCTTTCAGCAGCTCAAAAAACCTTTTGCACCACAGGAATACAAAACCACACCATAGTTATTATATTTGACGTACGGTCTTTTGAAAGTAATCGGACAGCTTCGAGTTTGAACGGGCGATCCCGGTCCTCTGTTGATAATACTTTGGTTCAAGTTCTAATTGCATCAAACTATAAAAAAACACTAATTTGACAATATATTTTTAGAGAGTGGAACAACGCGGGTAGTCTTGAGATGGGAAGGATGCGTGAGGGCAGCTCGCGTAAGTGAGCGTGCGGGCCTATTTCGCGTTGGGACCAGGGTTATAGCAGGGGGTGGGTCCACGACGGGCGGCGCGGGGGGAGCGGGCCTGTACGCCCTGCCAGTGCAGGAACTGTGCGCGGGGGCATGGGCCATGCGACCCCTACAGGACTGCAAGCATGCGAGACTACCGCGGACCAAGACTGCACATTACTTCGATTTACTTGAAACAGGTACGTTATTACTAATTTGATAGCTATTAGAAAATGTTTATCGATAGTTTAAAAAATGGAGCGTTTTAATTTAAGGGGAAGGAGGTAAAACAACTCTAGCGGTAGCGATTGGCAGGAGGGTAATGCTTCTGATTGAAGAATCAAAGACTGATAATGAGATGGGCTTCGAATATACACATATCAAGGTATCTCGATATAAAATAATATTTTTAGATTTTACCATATTATAGAAAACTAATGAAATACGTTTTTTCCAGGATATTCAATTAAGTGAGACACCTGTGCTCATAAAATTGATGGCTGGTGAAGTAGAAATAATGGTAGTTGGCTATAAACACCACTGGGAAGTTTTAGAGTCTAACACAGGGCAGGTAACAAACACATCAACCTCACATATATACATACTAGCTGTGCCTTCGACTTCGTACTGTTATAGACAGTATATATACATAATAGTGCTGACCATCCCCTGTCGTAAGCTACTAAGCATTTTTGTTAGTCTCAGTTATAAAGATATTTAATTTCAGTTCGATTCTAACTCTCACCGGTGACACTCGCCACAATTCATGTAATTCATATAATAAATAAAATCCTTTTTATTTTGAATTTAAATTCTTTTTTTAAAAAGGGCTTAAGTCAAAGTCTTATAACAATTTGGTGGCAGCGGTGGGATACCGATGGTGAAGGTATCCCTGGTACGTCTCCGTTCAGGCATATTATTAAAAGTGAAAAACCTTTCCGTGAGTGTAAATAGTGCAGTATCCTGGTGACCACGTACTACTAAATCTGTGCTGTTCCTGTATGTCCTGAGAAGAAACTTTTTCGCGAGTGTCAGTAGTGCAAATCGAACTCACAAATACTGAATCACCGCATTATCCTGGTGATCACATCCTACAAAGTCCTGTGCTGTTTCTATACGCCCTGAGAGGTGGTCGAGAAGCCCTACGCTGTTCCTGTACGTCCTGCAAGGTTCCTGAACATCTTGAAGAGTGGCCAAGGCCGAGCCACGTCACATTCCTACGAGTGAGGTGACCATGTTCCAGTTCATATTCTTCATGTTCCTGTAAGTCTCGTTTTCAAACTTTTATTCTGTGAAGGTGCAAATCTGAAATAACATCCCTGACAAAAGTGTGTTCTCTGTGAAATATTAAAATAGTTTTAACGAATTTTAAACTTTAATATTTTGTGTACTAAATTTCTGTTCCCATAAATATAATTGTCATAAGATTATTCTTGGAAAAATTAGCACCCAGTGTTTTATCGCTTAAGCAGTAATTGATACCGCTCTATAGTAAACAATAACTTAGTGGCCGTCTATTACACCGAATCGTGATTTATTCTTTTAACTTTTAATATTTTGCTATCTTTTACAAAATGTCTAAGGATTCACAAATTAAACAAGAAAAGAACGATGTTGACATTGGGATATTATTTAAATTTGTAAAACAATTCGACGGTACACGGGAAAAATTAAACTCATTTCTTTCTAACTGTGATAACGCTATTAATTTGGCTTCCAACAGCCAAAAACCGATTGTGTTCAAATACATCTTGTCACTACTCGAAGGAAAAGCCGAATCAGCTTGTTCAATTAAGGAATTTGAATCTTGGGAACAATTGAGTAGTTTTCTTACCACCCAATTTGGCGAAAGAAAACATTATGCCCACTTACTGACTGACCTCCAAGAATGCCGACAGCTAAGTACCGAACCAGTAAATCAATTTGCCTTACGTGTAGAAACATGCCTTTCAAAATTATTAACTGAAGTGACCTTATCTAACAAAAAGAAATCTGAGTTACCCGGCCGCACAGCGGCAATGGAGGATCTGGCATTACACACATTTCTTCTTGGCCTTAAACCTGACATTTCCAACTTAGTCCGGGGTAACAACCCATCAAACTTAAACGAAGCAATTAACTTAGCAGTGTCTGAAGAAAAAAATTTAAACATGTTTCATAAACGTAACAACCACACGATGGCACCTCAACGTCAAATTCCTAAGCCGAGTTATTCCTTTAGAACTCCCGCTCCTAATAATAATTTCAAACCACATAATATAATGAAACAACCGGACCGAAATAATCAAAGCTTGTTCTGCCGATATTGTAAAAGCCATGGTCACACTATAGAAATCTGCAAAAAGCGCGAATTTAATAACAATAGATTCAGAGTTCCCCAAACATCCCAATTTCCGCATAGGTCAAACCAAGAATTTAGGCCAGCTCGCGTCAACTGCATAGTTGACGACGAGGAACAAAACGATCACGAACCGCAACCATCCACTAGCTCGGATAATGCTGACAACTATTATGATAGAAACGATTTAAACGAATAGTGGGTCCACGGAGGTGTCTCGTGGGACCCAACCTACAACTATTAGCCTCATCCTTAAACTGCAACGGCACCCTTCCAAAATCCAAGGACTACACGGGTAACCAGCCCCAAGCAAGTGTCCAAATTTCTAAATCCAAGGACCACACGGGTAACCAGCCCCAAGCAAGTGTCCAAATTTCTACATCCAAGGACCACACGGGTAACCAGCCCCAAACATGTGTCCAAACTTCTACATCCAAGGACCACACGGGTAACCAGCCCCAAACATGTGTCCAAACTTCTACATCCAAGGACCACACGGGTATCCAGCCCCAAACAAGCGTCCCAATTTCCAAATCCAAAGATCACAGAAATAACCAGTCTCATCCAAAGCTTAAGAACCAATTAAAGCCAAACGAAATCCAAATTAATAGCTCAAATAATGACGAGAATAAACATATTAACAACTTGTCTAATCAGAGCCAAGTATATGAAATAACATGCATCCCAAATAAAATATCCTTACCTAACGTCGTTATTCAAACATCTATGTCTGACAAGCCGCTTAAATTCCTCGTTGATACTGGATCTTCCATATGCCTTATAAAAAAATCTTCTATCCGGTCACACTCCAACCTGAAACTAAAAGGTAACATAATTAAATTAAAAGGTATCAATAGCCGTGATGATACTATGCCTACTCTTGGTGATTTTGACTTAAATTTGACAATTGGTAAAGAAACAGTGGCTTATACCTTTCACATTATTGATGAAATAGACTTACCATATGATGGTATAATAGGAAATGATTTACTTACCTTTTTTCAATGTTCTGTTGACTACAACAGACAAATACTTAACCTAGGTAAAAATAAAATAAAACTCCACTTTTCTGACCCTACTTACCAAATTCCACCACGTTCTGAAATAATCGTAGAATGCACTGTCGCCAACCCTGAAATGAAAGAAGGTCTTATCCTTGATCAACACATTAACGATACATTGCTAATAGCTAATTGCTTAGTTAAAGTAAAAGCGTGTAAATCTGACAGTCCTAAATACCTCGGAAACACCCGTTACCCTAAACTCTAATCTTAAACTTACCTTATACGCAGTAGATTACCAATCCTATCAGTCATACGACACAAATAAAACATGCCTAACTAGGACTAACGAAGTCCTCAAACTCCTCCGCGTTTCACACTTAAATCCAGAAGAACGCGAAGCCCTGTTCGATGTATGCTCTAAATATTCCGACATATTCCATTTACCAAATGACACACTTACATCGACAAACGCTATCCAACATGAGATCCGTACTTCTACTGATCAACCCATTAACGTCAAATCTTACCGGTTCCCTGAGATACATAAACAGGAAGTAAACTCTCAAATAAAGAAAATGCTCGATCAAAAAATCATCCAACCCTCTCTATCTCCTTGGTCTTCTCCAATATGGATAGTTCCAAAGAAGATCGATGCTTCTGGCCAAAAGAAATGGCGAGTGGTAATAGATTACAGGAAGTTGAATGACATCACCATTGGCGAAACCTATCCCATTCCTAATATTGTCGAAATTCTTGACCAACTCGGTAACTCCAAATATTTTTCAACCCTCGACCTTGCGTCAGGGTTTCATCAAATTAATATGGCTCCTCAAGATTCTTGTAAAACTGCATTTAGTGTACCTCAAGGACACTTCGAATTCAACCGAATGCCATTTGGCCTAAAAAATGCACCATCAACCTTCCAGAGATTAATGAACAATGTACTTACAGGTCTTCAAGGAGAGCGTTGTTTCGTTTACTTAGACGATATAGTGACCTACTCTCACGATCTTGCAGGCCACATCCAAAATTTAATTGAAATTTTCGAAAAATTACGCTCTTTTAACTTAAAACTACAACCCGACAAGTGCGAATTTTTACGCAAAGAAGTTGGATATTTAGGACATGTAATAACAGAAAATGGATTAAAACCGGACCCCAATAAAATCAAAGCCGTTCAAGAATTTCCAATCCCAAAGTGTCCTAAGGATATTAAATCCTTCCTTGGTCTTATATCTTACTACCGACGTTTTATCTCCGAGTTTTCAAAATTATCTAAGCCCCTTACTTCTCTTTTAAAAAAGGATGTTCCCTTTATCTGGACCAATGAACAACAACTAGCTTTTGAGATGCTTAAAGAAAAACTGGTTACTGCCCCAGTACTTATTTACCCCGATTTTACAAAAACTTTTAACCTTACCTGTGATGCATCTAATTATGCTGTCTCCGCGATTCTTTCCCAAGGGCCTATTGGAAAAGATCATCCCATTGCCTACGCGTCCAGGACCCTTAATAAATGTGAAACCAACTATAGCACAACTGAAAAGGAACTGTTGGCTATAGTTTGGGGTTGTAAAACTTTCAGACCATACCTATTTGGCCGCAAGTTTATTGTTGTAACAGACCATCGACCATTGAAGTGGCTGTTTAATCATACTGATCCCAGCAGTAAACTCCAACGCTGGCGTCTTCAACTCCAAGAATTCGAGTATGAAATAATTTACCGTAAAGGTAAATTAAATTCAGCCGCTGACGCTCTTTCCCGCTATCCGGTCAATCCGGTGTATCCTGAAAATCATGAAAACCTATCTGATAACAGCAACCGGAATGAAATCGACATTCAAATAGAATTTAGTCCCTGCGATGCAAAACCTGATTTCAGTCCTTTAGATCCTTCCAATGTAGAGAACTTACCTGATCCACTCGCTATTGAAGATATCCGAGATGACAATCAAAATCTAACATCTCCGTTAAGACCTACATCTGAAAGCCTCTATCCAAACCCAAGTAGTGACCTTCTAAGAAATGAATCTCAACCCTCAACCTCAACACACAACCAAAATCCTATTCCAGAGATCGACCCTCTGACTGATAATTTACTCAATCCTGAAACATATTCTCAATTCTTAAAAACACCTTCAACAGTTAAATATAATACAATAATCAACGAACATAACGATAGTTTATTAAAAAGCAAAGATGATATTTTAATAATACCAACATCCCTTGATCTTGATGAATCTGTCCCATACGTTGAAGAAATTCTATCAAATATGACAGATTCTGAATCTCTTATAAATTCAGAAAAAACTATAATATCATATAAATCAATATCTTACAATAACAAAACAATCTACTTTCTGTTCACTAAAGTACATCACTTCGATACTTGTTCATATAATGACATCTTTGAATCCCTGAAAATTCTCCGAGATCACTTAGTAGTCGAAGTAGATTCCGTCAATAAAATAAGTATAACCGACTTTAAAAACCCATTCGACAAACATACATATATGAAAATTTACAATATACTAACACATCTATTTCATAACACTGGCATTGAAATCAACATCTATCGTAATAATGTATATTACCCTACTCCATCCGAAGTCCAGAGAATTCTGCGTGAGAATCATGATATTCCTGTTGCTGGTCACCTTGGTTCCACTAGAATGTACAACAAAATCCGCGAACAATATTATTGGAAAAACATGCGTAATGAAATAGAAAATTATGTAAAAAATTGTAACTCTTGCCAAACAAATAAAGCCCTGAGGAAAATAAATAGAGCACCAATGCAGATAACAACAACCTCAACCGCTCCATTTGAAAGACTGTCTCTTGACATAGTTGGTCCTCTACCTGAATCCGGCACTGCCAAAATTAAATATATCCTTACCCTACAAGATGACCTTACCAAATATTCACTGGCTTATCCTATCCGCAGTACAACTGCCGAAGAAACCGCCGACTGTTTAATACATTTCATTTCCCTTTTTGGGATCCCACGGACAATCCTTACTGACCAAGGCACGAATTTCACTGCAGAAATGTTCAAAGAAGTTTGCAAGTTTCTTAAGATTAAACAACTATGGTCTTCACCTTATCACCCACAAACACAAGGAGCACTAGAGCGAAGCCACTCCACACTAAAAGAATATCTGAAGTCATATGTCTCTGAAAATCAAGACAACTGGCCAAAATATGTGTTCACAGCAATGTTAGCGTATAATACAGCAATTCACTCCACTACCAATTACACACCTTTTGAATTGGTATTTGGTCACAAACCAATTATTCCCAATTCTATTTATGAATCGGCCTCTAATGCTACTTACCCTGATTACATTAGAATGTTGCAACACCGCCTAAAAGTAACTCGTGATAAAGCCTTGGAATATATACACAAATCAAAAGAAACTTCAAAAACCTACTATGACTCTCATAGCCGTCCTGTAAATTATAAGGCTGGTGATTATGTTTTCCTAAGATGCCATCTCCGTTTGCGAAAAGCTTTATCAGCTATTTGGAAAGGACCTTACAAGGTTATCAAAGTAAACGGTAGAAACAGTTTGACACTATTAATAAACAGGCGACACGTAATTCATCATTTTGATGAGGTCAAATTAGCCCGTCGTCGTGATTCCTAATATTATATGGTTTCAAAAGAATTAAAAAAAAAATGTTTACGATTATTCCTAAATAAATTTTAATGAGTACATTTTAAAACTTATACAAATTATATATATACATACATACATTAGCTTAGTCTAAATAAGTTGAGAACAAAATAATTTCTGAATGTATATTTATCATTTCTTACAGCTCCTTGTCTTCCGCAAAGGAGACCTTCATCGAAACATCAACAAATACCTCCGGCATACATTTTGACCCAATCGGGTCACTTAAAATAATAGACGGACATCTTAGTGTTGTAATTCCCATAGACATTTCATACATACAATCACATATTAATAACTTGAACGGTGTGATAGGCAGCTCTAAGTTCGTGTGCAAGCAAAGCGCTTTATACTCTGATACTGAATGTATTAATTTACTCCAGCCGTTATCAACAAGGTATTATGATGTAATTCGTAACTTTGACTCTATTTCGCATTTAATTGAATCTAGATCTAAAAGATCGGCTTGGATTGGCGGGATTGGCACTATATTTAAGCAAGTTTTTGGTACTATGGATGAAAATGACGCCATTCGATATAGTAACGCTATTGAACTTATAGAGAATGATCAAACTGCATTATCTAAATTAGTCAAACAAAATATTCTTGTCACTACTTCAACTATTTCAACTTTAAAAGATACCTTACAAAAAATCAGTGTCCATGAACAACAGTTAAATAATGCCATTGACATCATAACTACATCGCAACAAAATCTTACGATAAGTTCTGATAACCTATTGATAAGGTCTAAAATAATAGAAATTGTCAATATTTTAGAAAGTAGTTTATTAACTTTGTCTTTCAAGATAGAAGATATAATTAACGGAATTATGTTTAGTAAAGTTAATATTTTGTACCCCTCGATTATAACCCCAAAACAGCTGTTTACGGAACTAGTTGAAAATCATAGATTTCTGGCTGACTATCATCAATTTCCATTGAGTTTATCTTTAGAAAATATATATACCTTAATGAATGTTTCCGAACTAGCCAGTTACTATAATGATTATAAAATAATATTTGTGCTAAAAGTTCCGCTAGTAAGTTCGAGCAGTTATCATATGTATCATAATGTCCCTTATCCTGTCATAGCAGATAAGAATATATATATCACTATAGTACCGTCTACGAAATATATAGCTATTACGAGGGATAGGTCTTATTATTGTAAGTTTGATTCATTAAATAGCTGTAAGTTGATAAATGTTTTAGATTATATTTGTAATGACTTAAATGTTTACTCTAGTTTTACAAACCCGATCTGTGAATCGGAAATAATTTCAAAAGCATATAATTCAGTGCCAAAAAACTGTATAACAAAATTTCTTAGAGGTCAATTAGACATTTGGCAACCATTATCAAATAACAAGTGGATATATGTAATATCAAACCCATCTAAATTGTCTATAGATTGTAAAGACTCTATGAGCACTGAAACAATAGTTTCAGGTACAGGTATTTTAAATTTACCAATAAATTGTATAGCTTTTCATAAAGATTCAAGGTTAATACCAAAATATTCAAAATTAATTAAATTACAACCGATTCAAACTGATTTCAATTTAATAAATGATTCTTGCTGTAATTCTGAAATACTTCTAAAAACTAAATCTCATATTCCTATGATTAATCTCACGAACATTAACCTTGATTCAATAGCTGCTTTGCAATATACAGATGCAGGTAGTGCTATTGAAGATTTAGATAAGATTATTGAGAAACCTCACATTGTCCTATATGGTAATTATTACTCTTTTACTACGATTTTAATTTCAATAATAATTATAATTGCATTGTTTGTCCTATGTTATAAGCTTTTTATGTCAGGCGCTTGTCACCGTTGCGTAATTAAACGTAAAGCCAAATTTAACATTGAGAAACCCGAAGAGTTAACTGAGATAGCTGCAGATTCTTCCACAATACCTGCACCCAAAATTCGTACAACCCTTACATAAACTTAACCCTTTTTGGGGTAAGTTTAGTCTTAACCCTGGGGGCTGTTATAGACAGTATATATACATAATAGTGCTGACCATCCCCTGTCGTAAGCTACTAAGCATTTTTGTTAGTCTCAGTTATAAAGATATTTAATTTCAGTTCGATTCTAACTCTCACCGGTGACACTCGCCACAATTCATGTAATTCATATAATAAATAAAATCCTTTTTATTTTGAATTTAAATTCTTTTTTTAAAAAGGGCTTAAGTCAAAGTCTTATAACAGTACGCGTGGAATGTTTTTTTTTCATTGGTTTCCTTTTTTGCGCGGAACCCTAATTATTTTTCAAAACTATTATTGAGACCAGTAATTAATTGATATCTGTTTTCTGTCAGTCTGTGAAACGAGCTGAGAACTCTGAGGATAGCGGGCCTCGTCGAGGAACGCTCGTCAATGCTCTTCGCATTGGTGATGAAAGGGACGGACAAATAGTTCTCTGCTACAATCGTTAGTACCATCTTTCGAATATTTCATCATCTATTCAATACCTACTGAACACATTTTTCTAATTTACTTCTGTATTTCAGATACATGCCATTTTGAAAGATTAACTTGCAAGGGAATGGAAAGTGATTTGGAGTACGATTTCCATTGGACAACCGTTCCTGCCGCAGTCGGTACGTCCCTAAATTAATAAAGTCTGAAATTTCTAATAAATATCGGAGTTCTGGTTCATTCGGTTTTTTCATTTCAGTGTGCGCCTTCCCGTATATAATGGCTTTCGCGGAAGATTTATTAGAGATAAGATTGGTTGCAAACGGATCTTTAGTACACGCCGCTTGTATACCTGGTTTGAAACTATTATGTGGTCGAAGAGTGAGTACATATCATTTTATAACATCATCAACTGCACCAGCAAAATTTGAGTACCTACTCATTATTTATATCTCAAGGGAATTTCAAAATATCCATAAAATTCATTTCTCTTTTTCTGCAACGTGGGTATAGATAATTATTCTTTTAGGACATTTTCTACGTGGCCTGCGCTCCCGAGTACGTGCCGTTATCAAGAGAAATCGATCCGTGCCTCAGTCTACACGACTATGAGTTAGTCAGACAGATGAGCAAATGTGGACCTTATTCCGTTGACGAAGATGACAACAACGAAAACAAGTGAGTTAGTTATGAGATAAAGTATGCAAATAAGGCCTCTCCTCTCTCATTATTACCATTAAAACTTCATAGACTTGATATTTTTTTCTCTGTACTTAATTACTGCTTAAAAAATTTGACTACTGCCTCGGAGTTAGAGTAGATATAATACTGTAACAACTAAACTAGAATTACCTTTTTAAAGTATTAATCTTCAATACAAATACTGAAAGTGCATAAGCTGTGAACATAGAAAATTTTCTTCTATTTTGAAGAATGCAACGCGTAATTGATTCCCCTGGTGTTGCAAGCGTCCATGGCCCCGGTAACCGCTTACGATCAGGCGGGCCGTATGCTTGTTTGCCACCATAGTGGTATAAAAAAACCTCTTTGTACAGGGCTGAGACTTGCAACCAAAACAACCGCACTTCTGAGAACAATTCTGCCTCAAGCAGAAGTAGTTCCGTATCGTCAGACCAAGAAAACATGCGACCGCCGTTGCAACGTATGGCACCCATTTCGCCACCGACTTCACCTCAAGGTAAGTTATTGCCAAAACCAAAGTTCTTCGGTATAAAATGTAAGTTGTGCCACCATAATAAGTATCTTAAAGACATGATTTTCATAAAAAATACTGACTCCAGGATTGATACAAATTATGTATCAAAAATGTAAGGTATATTAGGGAAGAAGGATGTTTTAAGGACTCTGATTACCTCAATAGTTTGGCTGCATACTCCAAACTAATACCTGCCCATGCCCAACTAATAAACTAATCGGTCTCGCGGTGTGTGTATGCTTAAGCCTTGTTTTCAGTACTACCAGAGAACAGTGGGCGTTGTGTGCGAATCTACAAGATCCCCCAGAGCAACCTCAGCGCCGGAGCCTATCAGCGACAGTCTGTATCAGCTGATCAAGTCGTCACTTCCTATTTTTCTGACAGGTATTCGTTTTTTTTACTCCGAAGGTGGCAAGTGTTTATACCACTAAGGTGGCACCGTAGCCTATAGCCGCTATCAATACCAGGGGTATCACCATCGCGTTGCCAACCATGTTGTTGATAAGGACTCACTGTGCTAGCAGCATTACTACTAGCGCAGTTTATCCTCGTGGAACACTTACTTACCGCCGAAACACAACACTACATCAAAGTAGTGTTATTTCATTGCGGTTTTCTGTAAGGTGGAGGTACAGACCCAAGCCGGACGGCTCCATTTTTAACGGGAAAATCCTCGGGAGATCCCAATTCGCCCTACCTCTCTTTTTAAGTTCGTGGTGTGATTATTCACTGTACTTAAGCTTAGTGAAACTCATTGGTACAGGCCGGGATTTGAACCTGAGCCCGTCAGATGCCGTTGCCGTTGTTTAAAACACAAGGCCACCACGCCTACTATCCTTAGATGCGGTCACTATACCCACAGTCACCACGACTTAAAAGTCATAAAAACAAACGGTTCTTGATAAAACTTCCAAAAAACTTACATAGGTTTCCATAATGGTTGCGAACAAAGGGTTAAGTTAAGCCATTTCGCGCTATTTAAATGGAAATTTCAGGACCATCATAAGAAACAATGTTCAAGGACGTAATGTGTGTTGGGGACAAACAATAGTAGACTGACATATATTGGTGCCATAAAAGAGGGTTAAAATTGCATACCAATTTTAAATTTCGATTTGACATTATGTCGGAATGTACCGTGATAGTGGTGTCGATTCTGTTGTGCTAAACCCAGAGAATACAACCGCTACGCTAGTTCTAAATTTCTAAACTTAACTAATTTGACAGGTCTAAAAAGTCTTGCTATCCATTACTCATGTGCGGGGTTAAATAAGGATGGCAATATTTTGAGACCTGTCAAATTAGTTAACTTTATTAATTTTGAACAACAGAATTGGCACCAGTATGGTACTAAATAAAAAAGAGCTAAATGATACGAAGGCATCAAATTAGATTCTCATCCATAAAAAAACCATGGTCTGTGTTCTCATCTCATAATTTCATCAATATATTTTAGCATATTATGTCGGAAAACTATTGTTGAAATGTTACTTTTTGCTTATCACGAAAAAATATGTATTTTTTTTATTTACCAACGATGAAAGTAGCTATGTTTACTTAATATTAGAAGTAATTGAAGAAATTATAACAGCGTTGTGCAAGTCAAGAGTGAAATAGCGCTCTATACTCTCTGCCTACCCCGTGACGGACTAGGCGTAATTACATTTATTAACACAAATCATATTCACACCGCATTTATTTCAGGCCAAATAGCATAAGGCAACGACTAGCAGAGCTAAGACTGGACAGCAAATCAAGGGGGGAAGGAGATGACGAGACGTTATAAGCACATTCTGTACCAAATTGAGTCGTTAGTACACTTGTCATCGAATTATTGGTTACGTTTGTACGTATAAAACCTACAATAGGTAGGCACCAGTAGATCGTAGCACTATTGTTAACACAATTGATGTTTTGAAATTAAATCAGTGATGTGATATAACATTATAAAAGAGTTAAGGAATGCCTAATGATTAACTAGGCATTAAATTGCTTTCAATGGTGTAATTATAACAAATTAGTTTTGTTTCAAATCTTTGTATTAGTGTAAATGTACATGTAGTAATATTTAATGTAATATAACATTGTTTTAAAATTTAAAACTAACATAAATCAATTGAAAAAAAAAACTATAAATTATTGGAAAGGTATATGAAAATGCAGTAATTCTTTGTCCATTTAAATTAAAATACTATTTGAAATAAATGTTGTATTTTTGTCAGTTCGGCATACGGTGAAACCGTGTGAATCTATGTTTGTATGAATTTTAATTAAATATAAAATTAATTGCTAAGCACAAAGTGTACGCTCAAATTATTATAGCATAATAGTGCCGTGCAAAATTCCTAGTTGGTTATTGGTGTTAAAATAATATAACTTACCTACAAATTAAATAAGGAATTGTATGAAGTACATAGCAAAGATGTACGTACAGTTATATGTAGATTAACATAAATATATATGTTTAATAATTCTTAAAGCAGCGTTTCTAGTACATGTATCAAATATTTTAATCAAGTGTCCAAATTATTGATACCCAATATATAAAACTCTAGCGATCAAATCTTCTCTCACCGCATTAGTTAATATTATCTTTAATAGATCAACATATAAGAATTCTTAAAATTAGCTATCACACATCAATTTGCATCAAATTAACATTATATTTTGGAAAAATAGTACAAAATTATATGACACGAGACGCTGCTTAACCTAACTACATACTTATAAGATATATAATAATTATATTCTAGTCACTACTCGACTTGAGTGACATGTAAGACAAAAAGTGATGTATATTAGTTATCTCTAGAGTAAACATGTGAGGAGTAAATGAAATTATTATAATTAATAATTAACTATTTCAAATAGTCGACTGGACATCAGTAAAAAAGTGCCATCCAGTTATTTGGTTCCCTTTCTAAATATAACCTGTAACATTTTGCGATGCAAGTGAATTGAATCAACTATTATTTAAGTGTTAACAGTCTTGTCTACAATGCGTACATAGCATTATAGTTTTTAGTGTTAATTGCTATGTCATAAGATGTTACCTATCTAATAATTTCTAAATTGTAATCTAAAACGTAGTTTGGTTTAAAGATATTGATTGTATCTTGATGTTGTGGGTTTCTATATAAAAAAAATAACCAAAGAATAAAAGGAACAAACTGATTAATTAAGTTCGTATATATAAGATTGATGTAATAAATACAATAAATGTATTAATAATACATATTTAAGTATATATCTATTAATATATCTATTAATTTGTAAGTAGCAGTTTTATTTCAAAATGTAGTGTAGGCATAGATCGTGCTACTTTAAATATAATTATAAACAATGTTGAGGTGAAAAAAAGGGATTATTAAGTTATCTACTCCCTCGTGGAGTTATTAAGGTAATATATTTAGTATATAGACTATTATTAATATATAAGTAACTTATTCAAATTAATCCCATATGGGCACTTCTAATACTGTTTTATAACCTTGTGGAAGAGTATAAAAATAAAATTATATATATTTACTGTTATATTAAATAAACATAGCGTATAATAATTTAAGACATTAAAGATAAGTTTAATAGATTTTTTTCAAATATCAAAACCAAAGTTTAAGTACAACTTGCTTGCGAGAAAACTTACAAATAGCACCTAAAAAACGTAATAAAGATCAATAGAAATATTACTGTTTAATAAGTACAGATTATATTTACAGAGGGCATAATAATAATTCAAGAGATTTTATTGTAGTTACATTTTGTTTAAGACCAACGCAAAAAAGTACAAGTTGTATATGAGAGAGTAATTAATACTTCCATAAAAATATATCTTTAAAAGAATTATTATTTGAAATGTGTACGTAAAGAGCCATAAATATATTCCTTTCAAAATGTGATATAATATGAAAAGTAGCTATTGAAATGTCAGATCGTTAACTAAAAGAGTGGAATATTACTATTAAATATGTAGACAAAGTAAATATTTGTATCAATTGCAGTACATATATTATATAAAATAAAGCTGATATAGTAGACAGTGTAATTAGAGCATCTCAAAACAAACTGCTGTTCCAAAGAATAGGTAGAATATACCTACTTATGAATATAGGATTTTACTCTGTTATTTTCTCTGAGGTTTAAATAAATGTCTGTTCCAAGTAAGTGTTTTAATAGTATTACCATAGGACCCATTACAGCAAAAAAAAAAATTTTAGAAGTCTCAGAAAAAATATTAATTAAAAAAAATTACAAGTGTAAAATACATTCATAACTACTACCAATATAATAATACCGATCAATATTTTCCTCAAAAGGTTTTAGTCCAGTTGTCCATTGTTAAAAATACATAAAATAACTATTTACTAGACACATGTACAGCTGCTCGTCTTCTTAAAATATTAGATTCGCAGTGAGACGGTAGCATTTGAATACAATATACAAACCGTACAATAATGTACATAAGCTACTCTAAAACTATATACATATCTACATATTTCTCAGAATACTTGTCATATACATATCAACTCGACAGACCAATACCTGGCACAGTTCTACGGCAAACTAGTGTTCGTGGAGTAGCACCGAGCGTCCAGTCGTCTTTACCGTCCGAGGTAAAGACGATTCCTTCTAGCGATCTCCTATTGACTTCTGAACCCTCAGTATGTATGAAGTATGATAATTTCAGTCAACAACGATCAGATTCCACTCACCTTACCCGACGCTCGAGATAATTTGAACTTTACATTTCGCTTCAGTACACAAGAACAGTAGCCTTAATAAGAATAATTTGCGACTACGAGTTAGTATCGCCTTCGACTATTATGGTATGGGGAAATGACCAGCACTGCGCCGGTAAAAAGTAGAACTAAAAATTAGTATGAAAATTTTGTCAATGCGCGAGTTACGTTTCCGAACACGTAGTCGCATTCTTGCTCATTCGTATTCGGGATCACAAAAATATACTATAAATAATAATTATTAATTAATAAAAAAAAAATATCTTAGTGTTTACACCTACACATCTATGTGTTTAAGGGATGTCCTTTCAAGCTAAAAGAAGGCCACACATCGATGCCTTTGTCAATTGTTAGCCTAAGGCTCAATCACGCTCAATGTACTATAGAAACTTAGGTTGTTGTTTCAAGGCAGTTATATCTAAAAACCTGGGCACCTCACCAGATGGCTGTTTTGATGAATGTGGTGTACCTGCAAATTTAAAATAAATGATTATACTTATTTAATAACTGTACAGTCTTCTATAACAATAAATGCAGTATCTAGGTATATACTACTGACAGAGTGATTATTCACAAAACCAATTTTTTTGATAACCTGTAAATCTATTTAATAATAATATTCTATAATGAGTAGTCATTAATTTGCCTACTATTTAAGCCCCTATTGTAAAAGATATTCCCAAAAAAAATTGTTGTGTGTTGCCAATATATCTGAAATTTATGGCAAACTATTTGTTCATACCTTGCAACAATCTATGCCTCTCCATATAATTCCTAGTAGCAAATGACATGTCGATCGGCGGAGCAGCAGGCTTTGGCGCCGGAGGATGCGACGTCGCTGGCGGACCATTCTTCAAGTACTTGGCTGCAAGCTGGTTCATTTTCAGACTGGTGTCTGTCGGGGCTGAGTATATGTGGGGTTGGTGTATTCCGAGGGGATCGTCGCCAAACTTTACCCTAGAAAAAATATTTTGTTATATATCTAATGGTTTATGGCACTTATGATTGTTGAATTGTACTTTACAATGAGTTTGAAAAATACCCAACTGATAAGAACTGACATTAACCATCATAGCAACATAAACCTTATTAAAATTTTCATAACCTGATGGTCAAACCCAGAAGTTCAAAATCGCAAGCCATTATATTTTTTTTTTTTATACCACTAAGGTGGCACACAATCATACAGCCCACCTAAAGGTAAGCAGTCACCGTAGCCTATAGCCGCTAGCAATGCCAGGGGTATCACTATTGGGTTGCCAACCCATCCAACCATGTTGTAGATGAGGACTCACTGTGCTAGCAGCATTACTACTAGCCCAGCATATCCTCGTGGAACACTGGCAACCTTACTTACCGCAGAAATATATATATATATATATATTAGGTCCTTACATATGAAATTGGCGTTTTTCGTACTGGCCACTTTAATCACGAATTTCTCCTCTTTGGTAAGGAATTCCAAATTCAAATTTGTACAGCTATAGACTCATGTATTTGTGCTTCGATGATCGTCATTCATTTGTTTTTTTTCTTCTGTTTTTTTCTGTTTGCGTCACTCATTTTACAAAATGGAAAACCTTAAATATCGCATTATTTACGAGTACGAGTTCCGCCGTGGCACTAGTGCTGCGGAAACAGCTCGAAGGGTGAATGATGTGTATGGCGGTCGTGTTGCAAAAGAAAACACAGTTCGTTTTTGGTTCCAACGTTTTCGTTCTGGAAATTTCGACCTGCAGAACAAGCCCCGTGGACGGCCTGAGACTCAAGTTGATAATGAAGAGTTGAAGGCTATTGTGGAAGCGGATCCATCGCAAACCACGTCCGAGTTAGCTGCAGGCTGCAATGTTAGTGATAAAACTGTTTTAATTCACTTGAAGCAAATTGGGAAGATTAAAAAGCTTGAAAGGTGGGTACCTCACGAATTGACTGAAACAAACCGGCAAACGCGCGTCGACTGCTGCGTTACATTACTAAACCGGCACAATAATGAAGGTATTTTAAACCGAATCATTACCTGTGATGAAAAATGGGTTCTTTACGATAATCGGAAGCGCTCAGCGCAATGGTTAGATCCTGGCCAGCCAGCCAAATCCTGCCCCAAGCGAAAATTAACCCCAAAAAAGTTACTTGTAAGCGTTTGGTGGACTAGTGCCGGTATTGTTCATTACAGTTTTTTCAAATCTGGCCAGACTATTACGGCTGATGTCTATTGTCAGGAATTGCAAACCATGATGGAAAAGCTAGCGGCTAAACAACCTAGGCTGGTCAATCGCTCCACGCCACTGCTGCTTCACGACAACGCTAGACCACACACTGCGCTACAGATGGCTACTAAATTACAAGAGCTTCAATTGGAAAGTCTAAGACATCCTCCGTACTCCCCGGACCTTGCTCCAACAGATTACCATTTTTTTCGAAATTTGGATAACTTCTTGCAAGGGAAAAAATTCAACTCCGATGGGGCAGTCCAAATCGCCTTCAAAGATTTTATTGATTCCCGTCCGACTGGTTTTTTTAGTAAAGGGATCAATGAACTACCTATGAGATGGCAAAAGTGCATAGAAAATAATGGTTCATACTTTGATTAATTAAATATATTATATTAAAAAATATTCGACTTTTTGTTCCTCCCATACAAAACGCCAATTTCATATGTAAGGACCTAATATATATATATATATATATATATATAAAATATTACATCTTCATAAAAAAAATCACACACAAGGAAAAACAAAATCTAATATGTATAATACCTCTTTGTCACACTAACATTAGTCTTGTCAATTTGCATCTGCATACATTGTTGTCTTGCATTTCTACACATAGCACTTGCTGAGGAAGGCATGTCCGAATCTTGTAACATACCATTTACATGGGTCTATAAAAACATAAATAAAATTAATATGAAACAAATAAATGAAAGGTAACCCAAATACTATGTAACACAAAGTTGATATTACCATAACTTTATTGTAGTAGGTCCATCCAACATTGGAATTGCCATCACTGCCAGAATCTGAACTGCAAATAATGAAAATTGCCTAAATAATTCTGTATTAAGTACTAATATGACGTTTTTTTTTTTCAAATACTTACTCACTGTAATCCCTAACATCCAAATATAATGTTTGCTCTGGTGACATCATGGGGGTTGTGGCATTATCCACTTGGACATTGTACAAACTTTGTTCATTCAATGTTTTCTCTTCACATAAAGTCTCCATTGGTGCTTCATTCAATCTTTGTATCATTGGTACTTGCTTCTCTGCAGGTGTAATACCTTCAAGAAAGTTCAAATTTACTGGTGTCTTAGAGACAACCCCTTTTATGCTAATCTGAGACCTGTTGCACTGTATTTGAGCATTCTCTGAAGATTTCACAACTTCCTTATTTATTATTGTTGATGTTCGGACCATTTCAAAACTGGTCATCACTCCAATAGAGATCTTATGCTCATTATCTATCCTTTGAAGTATTTGTTCTGCATAATTATCAGCTGGTTGATTGTGAACCTTACTAGCTGATATAAACTTGTCAACCTTCTCTTGCAGCAGTTGCAACTGTTCATTTTGTAGTTTGATTATCTTAAATAGGTCAGAAACAGTTGGTTCCCTCTTATCCTTAATGACGTTAGATTGTTTTTCAACCTCCATACATTTTCCTTCATCCTTTTTGCTTTCAGCTAACCTTTCTATAGCCCATGTTTTTTTGTCAATTGCATTTTGGAGGTTTGGTTTTGAGTGCTCATTGCTGTGACATGGATATTGGTTAACTGGTTGGTGGTCATGATTACAATGTAAGCAGTTGCTAGTCTGTGGAGGGGCCATACAGGGACATTGGTTATGTATTGGTTGAAATGCATTCCTTGGATATTGCAGAGGCAATGGGTCATTTCTCATAATAGGTGAGTTAGAAGGACAAAAAGGAATACTCTTCACATTTTTAGGATCATGCCTAAAACAATGATGACATTGACAAAGCGCCTCATCCAAAACTCCCAATTGTGGCTTCAAGTTATGGTGTGGTTGAATTGGCTTACAAAAATCTTCTTTTGGAGAGTTAACAGTGCCCTTCAGAATCTCAGCATTCTTAATATCTGGAACATTTTCTTTACCAAGATTAAGATTCCCAAAAGTATGCACAGGATTCACATCTAAATGTAACTGTTCTAAATTGTCTCTTCTAATGAAAAAGTCATGATCCTTCCTGAGAATATTTGGAGGTGTATCTAATTGGTTCTCTATTGAAGACAATGGCTTTGCATTAAAGTTCTGGTAGGAATGCGTATGTTGATTTATCTGAGCACTTCTGAACTCTGTTGACTTTAAAATGGGCTTACCAAAGCTTGGTCTTCTGGGTTCATGGCCTGAGGCATCCAGCATGCTCAACTCTAAGTCATTAGAAGGAGACCAGTTAGCGTCTTTTTCGAAAGAGCTTATACTAGTCTTCTGTATTGTAGGATAAGGAGAACTATTGCTCGTCTCAAATCTCTGCACAGGGTCGCAGCTAAATGGCAATAATCTTGGGTAATCATAGCATAAATCAGGAGCATTCGGCTGTATCTGCCTCTCCAAATACGGTCGCGGCGAATGGCACTCGTTGTCACTCATTGGTGCTATTAAAACACGTCGATCAGGGCTCTCAAACCTGACTTTCTTCATGAAGTCGGTACCTCTTTAGATTATAAGAACACAAGTTTATCGCAAGATCATTACCATATTCACAAATTATGCAGTAGTAAATTTTTCTCTTCTAAACTATTAAGAAAACTTAAAGTTTGAACTCATGCTCTACCAACAAAAAGTTTTTAACGAAGTTTGAATGAAAATTTTGAAATGTTTGATTTTATTTTGAATTTATACGCTTGCATGTTTCACTTTTGTTTGACAGTTTTTATATCTCCTGCGTCTTCTTGTTTTTAGTTATGGCAACTTAAGAAATCCTGTTCTTGTATTTTTGCCAGTGTTAAGTGTAGGAAAGTTTGTATAAAATCAACAGTCAAAACACTACCAGTGTCACGTAAATTTTATAATAGTGAACTTTAATGTTTAATACTATTTAAATTCTGTACCTGAATGAATAAATAAATGTGTATTTTTTGTGACGTGATGTTCTAAACACGAAAACTTTTAAAACTTGAAAATTCTCTAAGACTGGCGTAAATTTACCCTGAAGAGGATTGATTGCCATAATTAAGAAGAAGAAGAAGCAGTCAAAACTGTCACTCTCAATTGCAAAATACTTGTCAAAAACAAAAGATTTTGCGACAGGCGAATAGTGAGTGAATTTGTGAGGTTAACTTGCCTTTCCATTGACGTTAATTGTATTTATTAGATTAAAATCAAAGTTAAAGGTAATGAATAGAAAGTTATTTCTAATTTCTAGCCCTTTGTCGATAATTTCTCGATCAAAGGGCTATAAAGCTCCAGGTGGCATTCAATACCCTGGAGGCATAGTATATTATCCCAGGTAAACAAATAAGATATAATATTTTCGTCAGTTTTATTAGGTACACTTAAAGATAATTATAAATTATGGTAAACATTTATTTTGTAGATATCCAGACCACAAGGATCCAGAATATACGCCAAGTAAACTATTCAGAGTTGAGAGGATCACATCTCCCAAAGGCGTCCCATTTTGGCAAAAGAATATATTAAAAGAACTACGAGTTCTTGAAGAGGTGCGTACATACAATTCTAAGGTTTTCTTGGTATAGATACAATTCTAAGGTTTTCTTGGTTGATTTTATTTCTAGAAATCTGACACACTGTATAGTTTTATGCACCAATTATTACTCATTAAAATCTGAAAGAATTGAAGCAAAGTGGATACTGAGAAAGCCCTTTTTTAAGCAGTGGAATTCAACATGCGATCAGTCATGATCAATACCTATATTAACTAAAAGAAAAATATTCATGCATGTAAGATCATCATTTAAGAATTGACCAATGTTGGTATTGATTTTGTATTCTGTTCAAGATTTATTTGAAGTAAATTTTTCAATAAATCTGAAATTTACATTTAAATATGAAGTAGTATTTTGTTCTGTACATTACATATTTTTTCATGACAATATGTCAGTCTACAATCTAACCTAAACAAATAGATAATAACTTAATCCCTTGTTTTTTGCAGTCAAGAGTATCAATTGTGAAAAACATACCTGAAGTTAACTCCAAATTATGGAAGGTGAAGCATTTAGTTAGAATTACCCCAATAGTATTTCCATATGGCGAGCCAACTGCAGATGACATTAAACATACAATTTTAAAGGAAAATGGTGAGTGTGTGGTAACAAAAACTCTGGAACCTCTACCAGCTCGAGTGGAAGCTTTGGAAGAATTTGATAGCAACAAGAAAAAGATGGACTCAACAACAATCAAGAGAGATTCAAGATACAAATGGAATATTGCCTACTCTGGTGGATTTTAAAATGTAAATGTAATTATAGTAAAATTAGTTGAAATAAAATAAAGATATTGCAAAACTTTACTTGTATTACTTAAAAACACTGCAATAATTTAAAACATCAATAGACATAAAAATAAAATACACTAAAGTGTCTTCCTACAACAATAGACATTTAAGTGTCTACCTACATAAAGCACAAACACTGCACTCTGGAGGTACTCAATGTTCAGAGTAGGTCTCATCAATTGAACACTCCCAGTTACTATGAACGAAATTGGGTGGTCATCTCACTTATTGAAAACTTAACTTCACCAGTTTATAGTGTAATGTCTTACTCATAAAATAATATGAAAAATGAGTGAAGTGGATAAAGGCTGTGTGTTATTATTGTAAACACCAAGGCAATTTAGTAATTTGTATTTCTTTTTACTATTTCAATAAGAATTTCTAGACATAACTAGCACACAGAGTTACATATAAATACTAAAATTTAATCATTACTATTAGGGTTGTGGGCACTTTTTTTATTTACTAAGTAATTAAAATGTTCAGGTGTTTTGAAGTAGTTTTCTAATACAATCCCATGCTTGTCCCCCAAGTGAAACCTTGCATCACTCCATGAAATAATGGATGAAGCCTTCTGCCTCCTAAAAGTATTCAAGTGAAATTTGTGTGTCTTTATAGTATTAAAAAAGTTGCCTGTATAGACAGCTAGGTACTCATCCCCATCTTGATACATCCGCAGTACATATTTTGATAGTAATATTTTCACTGCAATGTTGAAAGCAACAAATGATCCAAGGTATACCATACATTCCATAGCACTATTCGCAATAACAACATCATCTCCTAATATAACAGGATTGTTCATTGTAGATTTGTCAAATACAAACGCAGCGTAATACAGTCCAGCCAAAGTGACGGTGCTTGTTGAGACTGCTAAGTACAACGTCAAATAGTTCAGGGCTTTATCCATGGGCCCTTTGTATATCAGCTGCCAGCGTCTAGACAAGCCATCTCTTTCCCTCCAACGGTCCTGAGCTTCCGTAAATTTGAAGGGGTGATTGGAAATGTTTCGATCCACCGAGACTTGGGCAATTCTGAGAGTATCAAATGTTTGCCGTTCAGCAAGGCGAAGTAATCTTAAACAATTCATTTTGTAAAACAAAACAAAAATATTTACACATATATCTTCTTTAGTTCGATTCGATGGTAAGTTATCTATTTATTACGGCTTAAATTTGGCTTTACATAATAATTTTGAAGCTTTTTGACATTAAGTTTGAGGTTGGTATATATGGGACAGCTGATTTGAATTTACTTTACCTTACAAAAACCAAAGAGCATCTACATACATACGACCTACATAGAGCTAACTACACTGACATTGACATTTCTTCTTCATCTTTCAAACTATGGCAATCAATCCTCTTTAGGGAATATGTTTGCTAGTGTACAACGGAATATTATCTACTCTGAGGTACAACGTACAAGCTGAACTAAAAGACAGAAACGTGAAAAAACACTGTACATGGAAAGTAACAAAAAAAACAATGTCTGTTGTCTTATCTTGTTATTTAGTACCGTATTTCTTTGTGTGAGGAGAGCAGATGTTATAGCCTCTAGTAGTTACTCTCTCTACGGATATTATTATATTTATTTCCTATCCCAACGCCGTCCATATAATAAAAGACAACTGAGTTTGGGAATAGGGATAGGCATAGATTATATACTAATATAGCAAAGGGATAGGATTGAGGCTTTGATTATATGATTGAGGATGCAGCACATAAATAATACAGTAATTGAAACTACTTCTGAATAAAAATTGATATTACAGGGAACAAACAATAGAGTTCCTTTATTTTAAAAAAACCTTTATTTAGATTTACTGTGGGTAATCATGAAATGACAGCCAAACAATACTTATATTTTATGAATACAAAATCAACAGATATAAAACTAAATAAATAGAAAATAACCCCAGATTCGATGTTGTGTTCACAGCCTAGCAATAACAAGGATTTCTAGTACCACAATTAGGTACCCTCTTAGTGGCACCCTCATTTTTCTCAACTCATTCTTATTTACCAAGCTGTAAGACGGAATAAGTCTATATACTATATACAAATCAGCCTACTAGAATAGTAATATTTAAGTAGTTATAGGACACGACCTACATATTTAGGCCGTATCTGTTGCTAATGACGGCGCTAGAGTGGTAACTACCGCTGGCGCCGCGGCATGAGATCTGCAAGACTGTATATTTATATGTTGTTGTATGTTTATATATATATATATATATATATGTATAGTAGGTATATGCCATGAAAAAATCCTTAACAGGAAACGAGCCATACAATAGTCTTACTACTAATAGCCTTACTAAAATGCCCAGTAATCTGGGATATGGCTATAAATAATACGAAAGGGATGACTGTTATACAGGACGTTAAGCTTAGGGTAGTTTGTGGCTTTGTTACATATAGTGCAGACCCTTTGTAAAACCAACTTGTTATTAATTTTGTGAACAAGTAATCTATGGAAATAAAATGTTATTTCATAAAATTTAAATTCATAGAACAACCAAACAACACAAATACTATCTTAACATGATAGTTCCAAATATACAATAAACTATAATAAATAAAATATGTATTCTTAATAATTTGTCAATACTTAAACTTATAAAGAATGGAATATATTACATGCAAACATATATGTATAGAAATTATAGAAGAAGATTGAGATCTGCTACATTACACTGAAAAACGCATAATTTAAATTTAAATTAGGACTCTAATCTACTAAGTTTAATTATAGGATCTGATAGTAACATAATGGTGTATGTTTATGTGTGCCAAATATGGTTAAGTATTATTAATTATGTAGTTGCTACAACAAATTGTTAATATGAAACTCATGCCCTAGAACGAAATGAATGATTATAATGAACATCACCCCTGCATATTTAATTTATATTTCTCCTCCCATCAGTTGATTTCTCACCATATTCAGTCTTCGAACATTACACATTGCCAATGAGACCAATGTCCATAGTTATATGTTGCTTTAAAATTGCCAAAATGATTAATATTGACGCAATATTACAATAGATAAACAATATATAAGTGGAAAAACTAACTACATAGAATACCTACCTAAATCACGACGGATTTCTACTATTATTTGTTATTCGATTTTCTGTAACATTCTGTAACTTTTGTACTGAGTTAGTTTTATTTGATTCCTCGTATTTCGTTAACAAATATTGCGAGAAAGAATCATCCATATTCCTACCGTCATCCCGGGGTACATTGCTATTTGCACGCACTGGATAGTTGGAGCCATTACTGCTTGTATTTTCAAGTACATTTACGAGACTAGCGTCTACATTATCCTTTGTACTTCTGTGGTTTCTACTTTTACTGTCGGGCTTGGGGTTGTCGAAGACAGGTGGGTTCGCTTTTGTGGTCTGTTTCCTCAAGCTCTCTGGGAGAGCAGCGGTCTTCAACTTGACTAGGGATGTATTAACGACTGAACAATCGATTTGCATCAGCGTAACGTGGCCGCTAAGTAGAGAATCTGAAACAATATGTTTATGTATCGAATAATTTATATAGAAAAGTTGATGGGTACCCACCAAGGGGGTTCTTATTGCAAAGGCTACATAATGTATACATTACTATGTTCTAGTCTGAAGAGCTCTGTAGTCAACAAAATTTTTGAACAAAACTACTTATGTATATAGTCTGGTGAAATTAGCCCGAAAAATAAGGGTGCCCTAGCATAATTTCCCAAAATGCTGAAAATTTACATGAACGTTAGGGACATCATTACAATGAAATTGAAAAAAGGTTTCGACGTGACGTAAACAGTGCGGTGCTTTCTAGCTCATTTATCGTTGTTTTTACGTTTTACATAATTGTTTATTACATACCATTTCCAGTTCTGGCAGGCAGGATCAATGCCATTTTTGGCGGCCTTGTGTCATTATGCGTGACGGCTGGCAACAACAAATGCTCTCCTTTCCCGACACCGACAACGTAAAATGTATCATCTCGCCTCTGCAACGCTTGGAGAAGTTCATTCCATTCTCCAAAATCGTTTACATTGAAATCTTCAACACTTTTCCTGATCGGCTTTCGGTATAATGCCCCATAGTCGATGACGGCATTTTCTGAGAAATCTAAATCTCTAGTTCTTCTTAGACGCCGCAGCCGTGCCTTGTCTTTAGCGGTCTTGCTTGAACTCTTTGCACTAGGAAAATCTATGAGGTTACCCTCTATGTTTAATTTGTTGAATAGTTTGTAGGAGTCTAGGAAACCACCTGTTGAGTTATAAATATGAATATAAATTACAAATAACTTCATGAATTCGGAAACCAACAATCGCAAAAGTCTGAAACAATTACTGTGGAATTTACCTTCATATGCGTCTTATTATGGTCTAAATTTGAATTAACAAATTAGATTTTCGTGTATCGGTTTATTGAGATAAATTTTGAAATTAGTATATAAGAAGTACTCACCATCAATCTTGTCTTGACTGATAAGCACTTTTCGCTTTTTCCTCGGCACATCGTAGGTCCAGTTCAATGTTTTCCCGCCTCCAATCCATCTGTTCAGTTCTCCTGCTATCCTCAGACTTTCGTTTTGATTTATGTTTACAAAATCAATCACATTCACGGACGCGTTTTGACAATCGGTGCCGTAAGTTCCATTGTCTAATTGGTCACCTACAAAACAAATGTATTAATTACGAGAATAGTGATAAGAAATGTTACTTGGAGAAATAGCCGGATAGCCGCGTTCCATCTATCAGCCTGTTTGCGTCTACTGCTGGCTTGACATAGGCCTATTATTATAATAAACTAGTAACTATACCATACACAGCAATACATACCAGAAATCAATATATCTGAACTTTCTTCAGTCCATAATAAGTGTCTTGAACTTGTATGTGTAGTTGCGGGCCCAACAAAAGGTTTAGTATTCCATCTGTAAGTCATAAGAAGGTATAGTACTATTTAAAATAACTTTACATATCATCAGGGTGCGGCCTTTTCAAGGTATAGTTCAGTACTGGTAGCAAGAATATCTTTTGACTAGATATTCGATAATGTAACACTCATAATTTTTAGTTCCACTTTTCGTCGGCGCAGCGCTGTTCATTTTCCCATACCAAAATAGTCGAAAGCGATACCAATAAGTAGTCGTCGTAAAGTTGTTCTTGCTAACGCTGCAGATAGTCTCGAAAAGCAACACTTTCACAACTTCATTATTGGCGCATAATCTATATCATTTATTTACCTACCTCTATAATAATTATAAGTGCCTTCAAAGTCTAACTCAGCATTATCTTTATACCCCCGTTAATTAATGCTCGCATTATTTGATAATTATAACACGGCCTGAGTTTTCTAATTCCCATTCATTTGTGTTTGTCATTGTATTATTATTATGTTAATTTGACTTACCCAAGAACATTCCAATTCAAGGACACCATGAATACCATAGCAAATAAGACTGCTATATTCCTTTTAGGTATCAGAACAGACGCATCGAGTCTCGGTATCTGTTGATGAACCAAACACTTGTATTTGTACACAGACATTGTATCACAAACATATTATAAAATAATTGTCGACCCAGTCACACGGACACTTGTTTAAACTTTCGTTGTTTACTCTTGATTTAAGCACACCAAGTATATTAATTTTATTATAACAATAAAAAATACATGTATAATGAGTAATTTTATATGTAAATGTGTCAATGAAATTCAAGAACCGTATGATAAGCTGCACACTGTGAACTGTATCCACAGAATAAGAAATCCAGAATTGAAATCCTGATAGAATTATACAATTTACATATGAGAACAAGTTTACCTTTCTCCCCCTTCCACCGGTATCCATCTGGTCCCTCAACAGCTTGTTTTCAAGCCTTAGCCTGGCTATTTCCTGATGTGCTTCCAAAAGTTGCTGCTCTAATGCTGTTACATATTCTTTCTTTTTCTGGCGCGACTGACATGCAGACTCCCTGCAATATAAGATGTTAATTTTTTTGATGTTTACACAAATTGGAATAGTCGAGTAATAATTTGATAAGGCTGTCTGCGGTAAGGCCGCCTTTTGTTAACACAAATCTTAATTTTAACGTAATAATTTTAACATCTGACGCATAGAGTGGTGTTTAACGTCTTTATCTGTGGCATTGTAGCTTCTAAAAGAGGTTAAAAGGGTCGGCAACGCGCGTGTGATATGAGGTGTTGCAAGCGTTCATAAGCTACGGTAACCGCTTACTAGGCGGGCCGTATGCTTGTTTGCCGCCTTAGTGGTGTAAAAAAACGAAAGAGATGCACGCACCAACTGTATTTTTTTGTTTCAAATGTGACTTAATCGAGTGTTCGTAGCTATGAATTTCAGTTGAGGGTTCCCAAATTTTTTAATTTTGGTTTTATTTTACCTTAAGGTACGCAATATATTATAGTGGATTTCGTATACTATGTTATCTGATAACACTTTATTTTATTTAAAACTCAGGTAGGGTGCTTAATAAGTAGTGGATCATGTGGATCCTACAAAAACATTATATTCAGTCAAAATTATACTACTACCCTTAGCGAAGACTGGCTACGTAAACAAATTAGGATCAGATGTGTAATATAATAATTGCACATGTTGCCTTAATAAAACAGTAAGTATGGTACCGATTTTTTATCATCCGTTGTTGTTTCTTTATAGCTCTTATCTCTGCTTCACTGAAGTTAGTCATGTTGAATGTGGGACTCATTGGACATTCACTATCATTGCCATTTTGTACAATTGGTGCTGTTGCGACTTGATTTGGGACAACCTTATTAGTATTAATTACTATATCCCTTGCTGGTTGTGCAAGCTGAAAAAGAAATATAAAAAAGATGTGATATATGAAAAGATATATAGTGAAAAATGTATAGTTTTATTCAAATAACAGGTGTTAATCGACCTAGTGTACCAATGGTGTCAAGATTAATTCTATTCATGAAATAGAATATTGATGAAAACATGTTGATTGCATAACAATTTTCTGTACTGCATATTGCACTGACAACACTGTTTTATTTTAATTTTATCATTATCAATTATCATTTATCTTTTGTGCTAAAATATACTTTATGTCTCGTCAGTCTAGAACAAAGTTCCATATCTTTAAAAAACAAGTGAAACATACAGTAGTTCCATATGATGTGTAATGTTTATCGCTAAGACTAAATTTATCGCTAAACAAAAGTCATCACTTCTAGCAACAAAGTCGATAAATTGGCAACAGTATTCCCCAGCTTCCAATGTATCCTTTTCCACAAAACCACTGCCAGACAAACTAGATGAAAGATTTTACACATCCAAAATCATTATTTCCCACAATTTAAGTTATTACTTTTAACACAACTAATGGGTAAAATAAAATTAGCAATGGTCTTTGGTTCAATAGATACCTCTCAGTGGCTCTGCTTTTTGTGCATCACCAAACAAATTAATGGTTAAATGCAGTTAAAAAATGAAAATGTACTAACAGTTTGAAAATACACTAACCTTCACATCATATCCATTTCTCTCTGTGGCTCCAACAAATTTGGTTTGTGACAATGGGGATATGGCAATTTTTCCCTGTGCACATTCAGCTGGTATGACTACATTTGAGGCTTTGACAATTATATTGGATGATCTTTTCAGTATGCTAGGAACCTTTTTCTGCTCCACCACTAATTTTATTTGTTCATTAGGTACCTGACTATCCTCCTTTTGAATATTATTGTTTAGTGGAGTGAAATTATTTTCATTTACCACTTTGTAGTATGCATTTATCAGGTAGCTATTGGCTGAAAATATAAATATTAATTTATCCTCATAAACAAAGAAAAATACATTATTTTATTTAAGAATATTCTTTAAATTGTACCTATGGGTTTATTGGAATGTGAATTCTGCTTATTACACTTATCAGTCTCAACTTTAACACCCTGAAAAAAAGTTATTTGTATGAAAAAAAAATATGGAAATAATTCCACCTAAGGATTTAAACAATTTGTGTTTTTATTGTGTTATTGAATTTTAAATACAGACCTGGATAACACCATTTTCGATTGCCATGACCGGGCCATTTCTTTCTGGGAGACTAAAACTTGGTTTGGTGTCTTGTGGAGGTGATGAAGGACATGCTGAAAGAATGACAACCTATTAAAACATAATATTTAACATCTAATATATTTAAATCTTGTCATTTAGGACAAGAGGAAATGCTTGGAGTCTTTTGAGTTATTTAAAACAATTGTCTCATCTTTATCCAAAATATACTACCAACATTTTCATTTATAAAACAAATTACCTACATGAAGTGTGAAAATTCACACAATATAGCCAGATAGTGATAAATGTATGTAGTACTTACTAATTTGGGCTTTCTTTTGTAAGAACAGCTCAACATCTTCAAGGTTCAATTTATTAGGAGGTTCATCATCCAAACTGGAAGTCCAATCAAAAGGTGACTGTGATGATTGTCGCACAGATGTGCTGCTCAAACTGCTAATTAAATACATAAATAATAATGTTAGTTAGAATGCATATGAACAAACAATATTTTTTATTGTCATGTCATTTGTTTTGTATGAACTTCCACTTTTACACTAGTAAGAGCTTTTTTTACTTTGTGATAAGTAGTGGATAATTTTATTGTAGTGTGTTTCTTTATATTTACCGCTTTACTGTTATTGCCCTTACATAAATCAAAAAAACTCATTAGACGCAGCTGTTTAGAAATCTTATAAGAATCTTGCTGGCATTTGATTGCACTGTAAAAATGTTATGTCAATTAAACTAATAATGAGAGCAATACCAGGATTGTTAGCTAGAAACTACAGAGACCCGCATATACATAAACACATTACAGAATTCTATAAAAAAATTGAAAAGGTTATTTTACAAATTTCTTAGTAGAACTTTTACAGAATAATGGAATGTTTACTTCTTAGTAGAGTCATCTTCACTTCCCGAATCAGAATTGCTGGTGCTGGGTGATGATTTGATACTCAGCACCGGAGATATGGGTGGAACCAGAACTGGGGCAGCATCGGCAAGTATCTCACTAGGTGATGCATCAGTCACATCCAGCAGGGAAGACCACTGATAATCTTTGTTGAGTAATTGATCAAGAAAATCTTCGTCTAAAAGAAAATAAATTTTATATGAAAAAAAAGGCTTTTCTACACTAAAACCAGGTGAAATGGTTATTTTAATAATAATTTTACATCAGCTGCAAAAAATTAAAGTAAATGATATTTATTGTACTGCAACAGGAGTATCAATGGATTTGAAAACAGAAAGTGAAATGAAGGACACGTGCTAACAATACATTTGTGAGGTCAATAACTTATGTCTCAACAAATTGCCATGCACATTGTTGTTGGTTGTGAATCACATGAAAATTTCAAACATTAGAAAGCCGGGTCTACCATAAAAACAGTCTTTATTTCCGATTAAGATATCCGCTTCCATTTGAACAATAGTAAAACACCTAGTCTAATGTAATTACTCCAATAAATTGGCATAAGTTAAAATTAATTAAAATCAACACAACACGTCTGATCGGTCATTTCATTTTCCACCCACAGATCTAGCGTAAGCTGCGTAAGCGTAGCAGTTGTAATGTTGTATTCTCTTGGCCCACAGAATACTACATCAATTTAAACACAGTTGTGCGTTTGACACATAGATTTGACACTATTGAAAGAAAATAGTAACTATATTTTTTTGCATTGGATTCTTCTTCTTCTTCCTAAGTATGGCAATCAATCCCTTCAGCGACTATTTTTGCCAGTTTCGAGTGTCAGAGAACATTTCTCATGTTTGCCGCATTAAAATGCCTAGTGTCATGCATTCTAATGCTTAATGGAGTTTCCGGAGACAATCCACGGCAGTAGAGCGTAGTGGTTGTATTCTCTTGGGGCAGTAGCAGATCGTAACACGCCTTTAGGTCAGAGGTAGCCTATTGACCAAAATGATAAATCACTTAATCCAGTAGTCGTATTATGGCATTATTTCCAATGTTCCTATAAATCAGTCACTAAATGAAACTTTACTGCACATAACGACACAAAAAATACACATTAAAGATCACTGTACTGTAACACAATTTACGAAACACTGGAAAAAATTACGAAGCACTGGATTCAAGTATCTTCATACAATTTTGAATTTTTTAACTTTTTTTTAGTAACTGTAGTGTTTTTGGCATAGCTTGGTCTAAAAAATCTAAACAAGTTAATTAAAATAAAATTTTGTGTTCGACTGTCAGAAGAATATGATATATCCAGAGACCTACCTAAAACCGTGGTCCAAGAGAATACAACCGCTACGCACCGTAGTGAAAACTTTAACCATTGCCCGCCTTTGCCTTTTGAGTTTTGACAACTGTTTTTCTTCTTCTTCTTCTTCTTCCTAAGTATGGCAATCAATCCCTTCAGGGACTATTTTTGCCAGTGTCGAGTGTTAGAGAATTTTCATGTTGCAAAATTTCTCGTGTTTGCCGCATTAAAATGCCTAGTGTTTCTAACGCCCAATGGAGTTTCTGGAGACAACCCACGGCAGTAGCAGATCGTAACACGCCTTTAGATTAGAGGTAACCTATTGACCAAAATGATAAATCACTTAACCCAAAAGTCGTATTATGGCATTATTTCCAATGCTCCTATAAATCAGTCACTAAATGAAACTTTACTACACATATCGACACCAAAAATACACATTAAAGATCACTATAACACAATTTACGACACACTGGAAAAAATCTCAACCGCTCCGCCTGATTCCCGCCAAAAACTCCGACAACTGTTTTTGTGTATGTCCTGTTGCTGTCTCATTTGTGCCTTATGTCAATGTCAGTAATCAATGGAAATTGATTGTGACAATAATTTTATTTGTCGTTCTCGTCGCTGTCCGTCCTGTCGACGGACGGACTCTTACCAAGAGAATACAATTACAAACCTCTTGTAGGTTGATTGATTCCATTGGATCTTACGATATTAATGTGGATGGGTTACTTGAAATATCCATCGCTTGTTTCGATATGAGCTTTACCGATGTTAGTGTTTGGGAATATGGCACTGATTTTCCTTAGAATGGATTTATGATAGTGTGTATCGAACGCGAGTTCCGAAAATGTCTGTCTCTGACGAACAGGACGATTTCATATTTCGTCCCCAGCAACATTTGGACGCTAAATGGTTAAATCCTGACTTACAAGAAGCCTTACACAATCCTGAGGCTTTGGCGACACTCTTTAATAGCCTTTTGCAGGACAGAGAAATATATTTCGACGCCGGAAATGGACTTGTAAATGGGGCTGGAATTACAGCGAAACTCGGGGATAGTGGTAAATACTATTGCGGCCTGAGGGTAAGTACTAATCAGTATACATTTGTCCAGGTGATAAATAAATGAGACCTAAGTAAAAACTACCAAGCACTCTAAAATAAGTTTATAATGACTAAGTATGATGTGTAAGTAATAAATTTAGCATTCGCAATAAAATTATGTTAAATAATAATTCAATTTATTTAAAAATAATGCCTATTTTGGTCTATGGTATACAAAATCCTTTGTCATTTCAGATTTTAACTTGCACATGTTGTGATGGCCTTTGTGGTCCTCATTCAGGGTGTGCTTGTGTGCCCTGTACTGGCCTGTCCCATGAGGAGGAACTTAGAATAGCCATCCAGTCCAAAATAGTTGCACCACAACCATCATTTCAGGTTATTGATGATCTCAAATGGAAACCAGACCCTGGTATGTTTTATTTCTTATATTGAAGCTATAAACCCTTTTTTTAACATTTATGTTTTCTTACCTATTTATGGTAGTATGAATCTTGTCAAATGCTCATTGATTTCGAAAATTACTTAGCCTTTGTTGTTGCAACAGAACATAATTGTTATCACACTCAATAATTTCCTAATGGAGACTGCATCTGCAAAATAAACTCCTTTAATTTGATACTTGTTTGCATTAAAATTTTAATTTTCTTTCCATTTATAGGTTTAGAATGTCTCCAAAGTTTGATGGAATCTCTTATTTGGGAGCAAAGAGTGAGAGCAATCAACACTGCAGTCAGCTGTCCATTCATTTCTCAAATTCGCAGACTGATTTTACTCTGTCACAGACATCTTGTTGCTGTTATAAGGTAATGTATAATGAAACATGCATAAAAACATGTATAAGGTAATTAATTAATTTTATCAAATCAATCAGTTTATTATTACTAATAAAGTTATAAATAAAAATTCCAAATGCTATTTAAAAAAATTGGATTTAAATTTGCAATTATTGTTTTCCCACCTTCAGACTGAGGATTTCTTGGCCATGTCATTATTTAGACATGATGTAGTTTTGCCAATTGTGTGGATTTATAGAAATATGAAATAATGCTTTCAGAGATCGAAGCCATAGCAAAAACATCAGGAAAGTAAAAGCAGACAAGAAGTCAACCCATAGTGCTGGTAATAGAGCACTTAGCAATGTTGTAAGCACTCTCAATAAGCCCATGGAACTATCTAGTGAAGGCCAAGAGGATGGGGAGGAACAGACTGAAGATTCTGAGAGGTAAAGGCCATATTCCGATTAAAAGGTATTTTAATAGGTTTCATAAACATATTGATGGTGGAAAGGTAAAACAAATGAAGCACCATTTGGTCAATTGTTCAGCACTGCTGCTCAAACTTAAAATTTCAATTTCAATTAACCTAGACAGAATGATAGAGAAACCAAAACTATCAAACTGCATATAAAACAAATTTTAAAAGAATTTGGTCCAATTTTCACCATCAATATCTTCCAATTATTATTTTTATACCACTAAGGTGGCAAACAATCATACGACCCACCTGATGGTAAGCGGTTACCGTAGCCTATGGACGCTTGCAACACCAGGGGATCACACGCGCGTTGCCGACCCTTAAACTTAAAAAAACCAATTGGTCTTCTATAGATTAATAATGCAAAAATGCTCATGATTGCAAAAATAGACTAGCACCATTGAGGCAAGGTCTCTTGACAGGTTGGCTGGATTATGTTCTGCATTGATATAGTTATTGATATTGTTTGTCTCAATTATGTGTGGTCCAAATGTGGCTTTATATTATCAGTAATGATGCTGCTGTTAACAATAACATTAAGTCTTTATAATGAGTTCAAGTTAATTTAATTGTCAACTCTTGAATGGAGTACAAAAATCATTCTTGAAATTCAAATATGCATTGTAAGGCAAATTATGATTCAGCTTCATCATCAGTCATGATTCAATGATCAGATAATCATCTATACCTTTTACATTTGCAGTGCCCTAGCTCGAGTAGGAGCCCGCGCGGCGCTTCGCCTAGCTTTGTCTCTAGTGCGGCGAGCTTGGCGCTGTGGTGAAGACGCGGACGTATGTTCTGCGTTACTACGAGACGCACTCGACGCAGTGCGAGTGTTGCCCGACGCAGCCCTATTCGCCGGAGCGGGGTCGGCGCAACAAGCTCCTCGGTCGCAGAAGATATGGGCCGAGGTAGTCGATAGTGCTGCTAAGTTTCTACATCAAGTTGTGGCAGGGTAAGTGTGTTCTCTTATGTTAATATACTATTTCGAATGTAATGGGAAATGTTTTAGGTAGTTGTTTAGTTTTGCAATAAATAAATATATGTATATGCAATTGCAATCCCCTGCAAGATTGAGACTGATGTTTTGTTATCATCTGAAACTGTATCAAAGGTATGTATAATTATAATATATAATAATAATAAAATATATAATTATTATAATGTTTTCAGGGAAGTTGGGTGCAACGTGCCTTTGGGTGACTGGCGAACATCGCTCTGCGTGTGGGTTGAATTGTGCGCACGTCGAGCTGAACTACCGGCTTTGCTGAAAGCTGCCGATGTATTAGTTACCTTACCTCCAAAGCAGAAGCGACAGCCGGATAATAGGTAAGTTGAAATAATAGTTACTTAGAAATCAGTAGCTGTGTACATGTTCTTTGGATGCTCAATTATATGCTTATTATTTTAAGGATAATATTGGAAGAATGTACCGCGCCTTTAGGACCATTTCTTAGGAGAATGGCAAAAGTTCCAGCAGCTACACCCATTATTGATAATGAGCCTTCTACTGAAGTTAACCCTACTGAAGTATTCCTCAAGTAAGTTTTATTTATTTGAGTATAGCTGTTATAAGCTTAGTTATATTTTGTTATGGATCCGTTATCATACATACCAAAACATCACTTAGGTCAGTGCAAAGCATATATTAGAACATGAATAATGTTTTACAGAGAATTAGATATACCCAGTGGAGATGGATTGATGGGTGTACGACAAGCTGGTATTGCATTATTGTGCCATTTAGACCGACTTGGTGCGCCATTATTACCTCCTCTGAAAGGTTTCGTCACAGTAAGTGAATTCAAACAACATACAATTTATTCATGGTATAACTAGTGTGAATACTTTTTTAATATAATTTAATTCTTTTCTAGTGCACAGAATCAGCCCAAGAAGTAGTCTCAGTCGGTTCAGGTCCTTTGAATTTAGGAACTTTGAGGATACAACAAATTGCGTGTGCAGAGAAGCTGGCTTTGCTTCTAACACATGATGGAACTGTGTATACTCTGCCTTATGATAATATGACTCCACAGCTTGTGCCTGGTAAGCAATTTGTATAATAATAATCATGTTCCGATATTGGCACTAAGCACCATTTCCCAGACTATTGAATTCTCAATTTAAATTTCAAACCATGTCATGCTGAATACAATAAAATCTGCCTTCATCATTAATCAACCAATGCAAATAAACTAAAAAGTTGATTATAATTATGGTTGTATAATATGAAAGTCAAATGAATATGGTAATCAGAATTGTACCTCCATAATGTGTATAGTTAATTGTCTATTACAGGCTTAGAGAGCAAGATAATAACGCAAGTAGCATGCCACGCGGCCGGTCGTCATTTTCTGTGCTGCTCGTCGTGTGGCAACGTGTGGTCTTGGGGCTTGGGGGAAGACGGTAGGCTCGGCCACGGTGATACTGCGCCCAGGGACACGCCGGCTGCTATCCATCACATGGCGCATCATGAGGTCATCAGGGTTTCGGCGGGGGTCGCTTGCAGGTCATTCACCTTACTTTATATAGTGGCAACGTGGACGGAGTAACTAATAGGCATAGGTAAACAATAGGCAATAACATCTTCTGCTCTCCTCACACACAAAAAGAAATCTATATAGGGTACTTATCTACAGGACAAGAACACAGCTATAATATTTTTGTCCTTAACTGCGTGCAGGGTTTTTTCACTTTTCGTAAAATACTTTATGTAACTTAACCTATGTTTTGGTTCGATTAGACTATGTTAAGCGCTCAAAATATTAGACTTGATTGTTTGACGGGTTCATTCTGTTCTAAAGTGCGGTGATCACATCACGAGGAGCTCTATACACTTGGGGTCGAGGAACCCAGGGCAGATTGGGTCATGGCACGATAGAAAACTGCCTCACCCCGCAACCAGTGTCGTTTAACGCGCACAATATTGAACGGGTCATCGACGTCGCCTTAGGTGAGAAACCTTTTACGTGTAGACCATAAAATATACTTTGTCTGAATACATACTCAGATTTAGTTATAACAAAAATATCTTAGTCTTGGCAATGCGCGTCCATAGGCTATGTTTGATCGATAACCCGAAACTGATATTCTGAAATACATGGCAATGGAAATGTTTGCACTAAAAACAGTTAATTCTAGGGTCGGGAACGCGCGAGTGTGTGGTGTTGTTAGCGTCCATAGGCAACGGTGACCGCTTTCCATTAGGTGGGCCGTATGCTTGTTTGCCACCTTAGTGTTATAAAGGACATCATCCATGTTTTATAGACATGTGGTCCTAATTTGAGAGTACCGGCATATACATTTTTTTTTGAATATTCTGTTAGAGCTTGTCCAACTGAGCATTTTTTACTGTGATACCAAAACTGGACACTACAGGACATTTAATTTGTTTTGGTTATTTTAAATTCCTATTTATAAAACTATGAATATTCTGATTTTAGAACTCAAATAAAATCAACGACTATGGTCAGCTTCGGTGCCATAGTAATAAACGTTCAGACAGGCAAGTTCTAACAGAATATACAAAAATATATCGATGGCCGGCACTTTCAGATTTGGACCAAAATTTGACTTTTATCAAATTTACGTAACTATAATGGTCATATTACAATAATAACGTATAGGTACAATACATTTCATGAGAAAGTTAATATAGCTGTTTGTATCACATTGACGGTGGAAAGGAAAAACATATAAAACGCCACTTTTGTCGATAAAGAGTTTTTGATTCTCTATCGATCTGTCTAGATTATAACCCAGCGGAAGCTCAGTTTCATAAACGATTAATATAAAAAAAATAAAAATTGAAATTTTAAACTTTGAGCAGCTCTGTTGAACAGTTGGCTAAATGGCGCTTCATTTGTTTTTACTTTCCACCATCGCCATGTCTCCACTCAAATTTCCCAGGTTGGGGTGAAGGGCTGACCCTCTGTTGTACATGGGAGGGCGCCGTCCAAGTGTTCGGCGACAGCGAAGGTGGCGCCCCCCGCACACTCACGACGCTATCTGGACTGAGAATCACGCGTGTTTTTACTGGAGAGCATTGGCATGCCGTGATCACGGACGGGTAAGAAGGAATTATTAATTTTAAAATAATGGATTTGACTTCATATCAAACTTAATTCCTTTGTTCACGCATTACATACTGCAAAATTTAATTAATTGGTATTTTAAATATGTTTTTAATATCCGTTTACATTACAAAAGACCAATATAAATTCTATCTGTCCGATCACTGTACAGACAAACAGAATAACGAGTTGAGCCTATAAAAGTAATTGGTCCATGTGTGATTGTCAAACATGAGTATGTGACATTCAACTCGATGGAAAATGTGGCTGTTGATATAAGTGTACAAAGAAACACTGAATAATTCCAAGTTCAAACTCAACTCAAACTCAAAATCATCTTTATTGTTCTTTCTTCAGGGGTCAAGTTTACACTTGGGGTAAAGCAGACAGCTACCGTCTTGGCCATGGTAACTTAGAAAGTATTAAGATACCAAAGATGTTGGAAGCCCTGCAAGGTATATAAAATTCAATATTTCCATCTATGTAATTTATAGACCTTAAGAATATATTTACTAAGGTTGATATAAATTTCAGGTATCAGAATAGTGGACCTGTCCCTCGGAGCGTCGCATGGCGTGGCTGTATCGTCCGAAGGAGCGTTGTATGCGTGGGGTACCTTCGAGGGCGCTCAAATAACTAGACCGGAACCACAGTTGTTGCAAGTTCTGAAACCTTCCTTCAAAGCTAATGGTCAGTACAGAGTATCAAGTTCAATATGAAAAATATATCTAATCAAGCATCTAAAGGTAGCAAAAAACGTATTGCATTATTATTTTAGGTGTGACTAGTGGACCCAATCAGATCATTGTATGGAGCGAAGAAAGTCTCAGAGATCTACCGCCCTCCATGCCTTTCGTTATAGATTTGTCGGAGAGCACATTCAAGTAAGTAAACAAAACCTTTGATTTTAACATTAGGGTAATAAATGAAATAAGTCATTGGTGTCCCCTTTGGCTCATTTAAAGTATGATTTTATTTTATTTATTAAAGGAAAACAAACAGCTACATAATATAGGATAATTATTCTCTTTTCGTCTTTCAGACTTCTGGAAAGATTACTCAGACTGTCAGTAGAAAAAAGTGAATCCTCTACAACAATGAAAGAAAATGAATGCTTGGCTATTGCCTGTTTAAACCTTTTGAGGCTGCAAGTAAGTACAGTTTTATTAGCTTACTCTTATTTTTAGTTTGAAGTCGATGCCAGATTTTTTTCGTTGAAATCGGTGCCCGATATTTGCGTCGATAACTTTCTTTTAATTTGATTTTTGACCGCGTACATACCTTAGGATTGCACTCTTGGAAGTCCCGACATGTGCGTTGACGATTTTCTTGAAGAAACACATTTTTGAATGAATATGAACCTTGGGATAGGTCAGAATCTAAATCATGAAATCATTTATTCAGTTTAGGCCCTAATAAGGTACTTAGGAAGGTGGAAATTACCTAGGCCTCCAAGGGAGTATTTGACACAGCAGTTAAGTAGAGCGTTAAGGGCGAAGGGCAGCGCAAAAGATCGGTCGACGTGCTTCTGGAGTAGCCTGGACCAAATAAAAGCCCAATTATAAGATAAGATAACAAAGGCCTCCCAGGGGTTCGCGGTTAAGAATCCCTGCCTAACATAATTTGATGAGATGATGTACCTAACATATATATGTAGGTGCACGCGTGGCAGTGCACCGTAGGTCCGGATGCGGAAAGCAGACTGGCGGAGTGTGGTGGTTGGCGGAGCGGAGTACACGCGGCGTTAGTGGCGTTGGTTGAGGGTCGCGCGGGGCAAGCGGCCGCCGCTGCCGGTCGCCGCGCACTCGCCGCCGCCTGGCCCGTACTTCTACCCACGCCTCAGCTGCGCGCGCAACATCTTATCGCGCTACTGCCACAAGGTGACACGCCACCACCTCACATTACTATAATTATGTCATGGGCCCGTTTTGAAAATGGGCCCTTATAACCCACGAAATACCTCGATGAATGTACCACAAGTTCGCATAATAGCCATCACAGAAGAACGGACACGCAGTGAAGAACAAAACATAACGATCCATTATTTTGATGTTTTTATTGCACTAAGAACGCTGGTACGGCTCACTGACGATAAGCGATAAGTGTAGCCTATAGACCAGTGTTTTTCAACCTTTTTCATGACACGGCCCCTTTAGTATGAAGAAATATTTCGCGACCCTCCTACCCGTATTTTATTTTCGACTTTTTTTTTACTGCTATAACTTTCCAAACCTTTAGACTAATATATATATGATATTGATTTTGTGTACATACATACATGTATACATGCATAGATTAGACATATATTTTTTTGGGTATCTGTGCAACTCTTACAGAGCACCGGTTGTATTCTCTAACCTGATAATGTATGACTATATAATATAATTACAATAGGGTTAAAATATTGTTATTCAGGGTCCGTGCCAGCGAGTACTGGTGCGCGATTCATGACAGAGCTTCTAGTCTGGTCGCTACTCGGAGGCGGGGGTTTAAGAGAAGCATTGCAAAGTGCCTTGCAAGCTCATTCAACCGACACTTACAATCATTTGCAACTTGATGTGTAAGTAATATTTCGTTGTGACATATTCTTTTAGAAAATAACCACGGGGTCACGGATGACATCAGTTAAGATTCACTTCTCAGATATTTTAATGTCTAACTTGGAGATCAGAACCTCGCCCTACTGCCAGCGCTTAATCGATTCAGCTTCGTAGACAATGGTGCCAATTCAGGTGTACAAATCATTGACCTAATCTTATTTGATAGGACTAAAAATATTGCCATCCTTATTCAACCCCGCACATGACAAAGGGATAGCAAGACTTTTTAGTTCTGTCAAATTAGTTTAGTTTTGTGATTGAGTACAAAAGAATTGGCACCCATTATAATTTTTCTTTTAATTGCCTGCTACAGTAAAATAATTGTCTTGTTCAGGGACTATGATCAAATCGACATAGTAACAGGTCAACGAGGACCTCCTGTTTCAGCGACCGGCGATGAAGCTGAAGCAGCGTCTGGTAAGACAAAATTTTACCCTCAACGTTTACTGTATTATCTTAAATGTATGGTTGTAAGTTATATTGTTTTTTAGGGAACACTGAAGAATATCAAATCAGCAATGCGGCCACATCGGATAAGAGCTCCTCAGTGCCCTTAATGCATTTGGTAGGTGATAAAAATACTTATTTTTATATTACTTAATTAATTACTTAATTTGCACTTTATTTCTCATCCATTGCGACTAAAAATAAATTTCCTTTGTAGGTAAAACAACTGATCCGCAACACAAGCTGTCAAACTCAAATGCATATAAACGGTATAATTAAAGGTGATACAAGTAAGACTGATGATCCAAAGGGCCACGATACGATGAGCCCCAGCTGTGATTTGCTTATACGATTTCAAAGGTAACCAACAAGTAAATTGTAATAAATAAGATTTTTAAAATCACTGATAAATGGACATAGGGGCTAGTACAAATTTCAATGAATGAAAATGAATATGTACATATATTCTACTAATATTACCAACGTGAAAGTTTGTAAGGTTGGATGCATGGATGTTTGTAACGGCTCAACGGATCGGTATGAAATTTGACACACGTATAGTTTATAACTTGAATTAGCACATTTGATACTTCTTATCACGGAAAATGTTAGGTTCCTTAGGGATTCTAAGCTCAACGCGGATGAAGTCACGGGCAGAAGCTAGCTATTAATATTAACTATTAACTTATAAGATAAGTCTTATTTCATTACCACACAGCTTAATTTTGCTCGAAACAGTTTGATAGTCAACCAATCGAAAACTTAGTATTTTAGTGGACATTTTTGAGCCGACTTTGGACCCGAAGTCCATTTTAAATTAGGTCAATGATAATGAGGTTGTAATTTGTGCGTTTATTTTTCATAGGTTGTTATTTTGTGAAGCGATGTGGTCTCGAGGCGGTCGCAGCAGTAGGGGTGGAGTGCGGGCCCTTATGACGCAATATATGACGTTGTTGTCTGAACACGTGCAGTCTACGCTATCCTCCTTCACTTATGCAGTGCATAAGGCTGATAATACGCAGCTAATAATGCTTTGTGATCTTATCACTGTTGATATTGTTGGTAAGGAAGGTTTCCTTGAATTTAAACACTTTAATGTTGTCATTTTATTTTTATTTAGCTCCTAAAGAAGTGAGCTGTTCGTCTGTATCCACAAATTATTTAACGTAGAGACATCTGTAGCCCTAGTAACAACAATTTTTGACTATTTTTGCTTGGGGATATGAACAGCGCTGCGCCGGTAAAAAGTGGAACTAAAAATTTGTATGTTTTTTTTACATTTCGCGAGTAACTTTTTCGAATACTAGTAGTCTCAAATTTTTCTTGCTCGGGCAACTGTCCTTTTTGTTTGTTAATTTCGTAACTTATTTCGCAAACTTATTCGAACTGTATTGACAGGCTGTAGGTATACAATAAATACATTTTATTGCGCAGTAAACTATCTTTGGGCAATGTGTCATATATCAACCACGTTTTCTTCCACCCAGGTCGCGTGATAAGCGAACTAAGCGCTTGGGTGTGCGCATGCGCCACTCGTTCGCCGTCTGCACTTTCTGGATCGGCGAGTTCTTTGGTGAAGATGGCGAGAGCTTGTGACGAGGCGGCGCGGTGTCTGCCCTCCGCTGTCAAGTTAGACGCAGATCTATTAGGATGGCCTGGATTGGTGGCGAAAAAGCAACATCAGCTGAACAGTAAGATTATACGCAAGTAAGTTCAACATTTTAATCCACTTATTAATGACTAGGAGATAGTTGCTTTTACATTTGTCAGCTATTTATTGCTTAAGACTCGCATTTTGAATGGTATTTGTATCTAATAGTAGGGGAGCCCAAGCGGGGATTTCAGGATTTACTCAAGCGCGGCAGATTAATATACAGGGCGATACCTTGTATCCGGTTAAGTACCTCCACCAAATATGAGCCCCATATATAAGGCCGCCCGTGAAGGATAAAGGATCAGATTAGTAAAAAAAAATTGATCATTAGAAATTCTCGAGCGCGTCAGATTAAGGTAAGGTGAGTTAATTACATGCTAAAAAGTGTATATTCCACTAATCTGACAATTTGAGAGTGACGTAAAGGAAGGGGAGGGCAGCAAAGTTGTAAAAAAAAAACGTCATCTCGACATTCTCGGGCGTAGCCAATTTTTTTTTATTTTGAAGGAAATAATTCAAGGATAACAAAAAATATATAATCTGACGATTTCCGTAAGCCGAAATAATAAAAAATCGTCGATAAAGTTTAGTGCCTGCAGCTGGGTGATACCTATATTTCCCTCTCCGCGTTTCTACTCCTTTGGGCATTTTTTAAAATTATTTTCTTATAAATACAAGTATTCTACTCAAAAAACATATACTTATTTATTTGCATGCTATTTCCTGAGCTCCTCAATTAATTATATTCATTGATTTAAAAAAATTGAAGAAAAAAAAAGTTTTTTTATCAGATTAGGCGAATCCCTTTAGATAATCGTCAGATTATGAGACAGCACGTCTAGAACAATAAGATGAACAACATATATCTTAATCTGACGCGCTTGAGTATTTCAAAATGGTGAATTTTTTTTCGAAATCGAAATCGTCAGATTATTGAATGAGAGCTTTTTTTTTGGTGCACTTAACACCCCCTTAGAAAATCTGACGCGCTCGTTTTTTTTTTTTTTTCATTTTTACCCTTACGTACAACCACCCGCATCATGCAAATGATCAGATTAACATACGTACATCATTAAAAATACGTAGGACATTGATGCTATCAATATCTGACGCGCTCGAGTATGTCCATGCAACAGTTTTTTTTACATATTTAAATATCTATAGCCGCTTCCCCCACCGATGAAAAGGTATATATTATATAACATTTTTTTCTTTTTATCATCTAAGCTTTGCAACCTAAAAGGTCTCTATGACGCTCGAGTAAATCCCCATTTAGCATCGTGGGCTCCCCTACTATAATAAGCAGTTAAATAACGTGCTGTGAAGCATATAATACTTTTGAAGATTCAGATACGACAAGTTCACAATACTGTTTTATTTTTCATAGATGTGACATACAAAACCACATAAAAGAAGGTGGTTCCTGGATCATAGTAGCCGGCCATGTATTTGACACCGACGGCTTCGAATGTGCGAACGCGAGTACAGAGGAATTGGTTCGCAAGTTGAAGGGATGTGACGCAACTGCAGCGCTAAGTGTGGAACCACACGCAGCTTTCCTGTCAAGAATTACCGACAAATGTGTCGGGCTATATGCTGACCAGATATACAGTCATAAGTGCCATGTAAGTAGTAATTATTCGATATATCATATCTAACGTAAGCTTAATGTCCGTTTATAATACATTTTACAAGTGTAACAAGACAAGTGTTGTCGAAAGAAGATAATTATAAATAAATTGCAAAGCAACTGAAACAAAAAAAAACTACTGGGCTCCTCAATATTATCCAAAGGTTTTTTAGTAACTACTTTAATGGATTTTAACATTTTACCATAATTATAATTAATATAAATGTGACAAATTCAAGAATGTAATTTTCCTTGACAAGAGACGGCCTCTTGTCAAGGAAAAAATAATACCTAAGAGATTTATTAATTTCTTGGCGATCCTATACAGGATAGTGCTTCCAGCTTGCATTGCTACCACATTCTGTCTTCGTGTGCGTTTCACCTGGCCGTCGGTCTCTCGCAGTGCGGGTCTCGACTGGCAAGATCTTTACCCATGCAGCAAGCTGAACGAGACGCGACTTACGCTTCCGCTGTCTTCTTAAGGGGCGGATTACTGGTAATTACTTTTATAAACCTTACTACTATCGGTTACTACTACAATAATAAAATACTGCAATCGACCGAGATATATCTTAACTGGAAATGTTAACTAGTAAACTGTGCCGGTAGCAGGAACCTTGTCGACAACGTTTTCGTATCGCCTTGGACTATTTTTGTATTGGAACAGGTGTATTGGAATGAACAGCGCTGCTGCGGTGAAAAGTGGAACTAAAAATTAGTATGATTTTGACAATTTTGACATTTCGCGAGTTACGTTTTCGAATACGTTGTCGACAATGTTCTTGCTACCGGCACTGATCAGTCTACCTATGAGACACTTTCCTAGTATCTAGCTCTAGCATGTGAGGTAATGGAAAAAATCTTTTTACACTGACCAGGTGTCCCATTTAACAAATCCCTTCGAGGAGGAAAAGGCCGAAGCCCGGAGTGGTTCGTCCACGGGCGGGAACAGTCCAGCAAGCGACGCGCCACCTCCGTCCCGCTCGTCGCGTCCTCCGCCCCGAGTCAACGTTGCCGCGTCGCCAGCAAAAGCCGACGCATTATTGTTTGCACTAGCTGAACCTAAGTTGCACGTAAGTTCTTAACACAAAATGATTAAATTCGTTCGTTCCCAACTAGTTGAATTTATAATAGTGCTCTAACTCAAGCCTAAAGCGTGTTGGCACGCGCGCACGTTCATATAATTACGTAGCCTGGGCAAAGCCCCCGCGACCGCATAACTAGTTTTCGAAGGCATTTCCACCTGATAGCAATGAATAAAATTTACATTCAAGTATCTTTTCCAGGATCCACTAGCTCTTCATCTATGGTGGGCTTGTGAACGCCGCGAAGGATGCGCTCCACATTTCCCACCAGAACATCCACTAGAAGAATTAAGAAGGGCATTACTAGCTGTTCTGTTATATCACGCCGGCTTGAAAGAACATGCGTTGGCGACCGCCACAGCTGGTAAGCCTTATTCGACATACAAAAATGTTGCTCGGGAAATAATTATGCTCCAAGTTTTTCAAGGAAGTACAACTGAAAGTAAATGCTTTAACATTTTAACTGCTGATTATTATTCAGTCTGACAAAGTATATACATGATATTTGAATTATTTATGATATAATGGGATTTAAAAGCAAACATATTATGACTTGTTTTTGTAGGAATGGAAAAAGGGGAGGTCAAACTATCGCCAGCGATGTCTGAGATCGTCAAAGCAGTTCAACAAAGTAAATGGACGCTCATGAGAACAAGGCAGCAGTTATCTCGAGGCTACAAAGAAGTATGTTATCTACTTACGATTACTATGTATCTACAGTTTAATATACTTAAATCACTTTTGTATGGGATGTTACTATAGCGATATTTCTAGCGACTTCGTACGCGTGGTTGTAAAGCAAAAATATGTATTTTGTTATCCCGTGAGAATGTTTTCTTATTATTTAATATAAGTAACATAAAGTTATTGACTAACTACATATCTATATTCACCCGTTTTGGAATGCTTGAGTAACAAACAAACATCCCAACTGTCTCGCTTATTATTAATAGTAGGATAGGATTTGTACAGGTGAACTTTTTTCTTTAAGGTATGTGCAGCTCCTCTAGAGAGGGCTCGCTTCCTCCTGCATGAGGTGCGGGCGGCGATATCTCCGGCTGTCTCGGCATTGCACGCGCGACCGCCATCGCGGCGATCTCCTGCGGCGAAGAGGATATTTCAAAAGGTCATGCGGGCTGCTAAATCGCCTAGCTTTAATAAATGGTAATTCTCATGTTTGCCCTATTATATTTGAAACTTTTTATGTAGGTAGGCAGATATGTTAATAACATTTTTCGAGTTTTTAGTTTCGAAACCACAAAAGACCTTCGCAACAGACAAAATAGTTTGAGCAAGAGCATGTTTAAAATGACAGGCAGTCTGTTACAAGGCGATGCGTTACTAATAAAATCCACCATTGGCAACGCATCTAAAACACCAGACGATATTACTCCGACAATAATCGTCGAACCTTCTAGAGGCTACGCAGACGGCAGTGGTGATATTAATAGCAAAGAACTAGCAAACCAACAGACAAGAACAAAACTGAAATCCAAAGATAAACCATTAGAAAAAGATTTGAAAAATGCCTCCAATTATGATGGCTTACGAGAAGCGCGTAGTGACAAACCTGATGATTTTCTGGATAAAGATACTGATGATAAAACGCCTACAAATGAGATCTCAATTAGTTCTATAAACGATATGACTGATAATTCTATACTTAAAGAATCTATGGAAAGTGAGAAGCAAGTTATGATACTCGCTGAAGATCTGAAGACTGATCTGATTATGGCTGACGAGGAGAAGGATGATGATACATCTGAGAGAAATAAGTTTGTTAATGCTTGGGTAGCCAAGCTAGCGTGCGAAGAAAAAGGTAAGACACCGAAACCCACCTTGAATCGACACATGGCTTAACAATAGTCTAACCTTGAATGCATCTCTTTCAGATTTATATTGGTTGCTCGAAGAAGTAACACCTGAACAGCAACGTCTGACGATAGCTATAATAGAATTTGTTATGACTGAAGAGCCCTGTGATATTGATATTTTGCGACGAGCTTTATACTGCCAGGTACCACGAGAATTATTCAAACTTATTTGCTACTAGCTATAAGGTAAATAGCAACTTTCCTTCCTCTAAGAAAGATTCAGTCTATCTATCTGTCAAATAAAGAATCAATTCGTCAGTATATTTGCTTTTATTTGTAGAATTAATGTTGTGCTATATACATTCACAATAGTTGTTGTAAATGATTATTGATTTTCAGGTACAAAGGGCAGAAATAAGGAAGAACGGATATTGTATGATTAATAGTATTCTACATTCATCACAAACTATGTCGGAGAGTATAAAATACGCGACTTTGACTGGTTTACTGGGTGCTTCCTTAGCCGATTCTGTCCCTCCCGCGCCTTTAAAACCGACTGCACCTTTGTCGTCTCCACTGAAGGGCATCGAATCTGTGATACCTTATTCTAAATATATGGTACTTTTGGAAAGGTCAAAAGTAATTGACTTTGTTCTAATGGAATTAAAGGCGAGAGTTCTAGAAGGCGAGCAGGCCCAATCATTGCCTTTGAAGATGAGCGCCAATTTCGGTGCACATGCTTTGTTGAATCGACCTTCGAGAGCGAGGTTAGTTAATTCAAAATGGTACTTTACGTCAATCTGTCAAAGTCTATATTTACATAATGATTCTTTCAGGTTCCTTATAACTTTATTCTCACTGCTCATAGAAGGATGCCAGAGCCCGGAGTTGGAACAACTCATTAATGGCGGAGCGCTGAGTTCATGTTTGACACTATTGAAACAAATTGGTGGAGATACGTCTCATTATAATTCTCTGATATGCAATGGACTAAAATCTAAATGTAAGTACATGACCTACATGGCATTACTACATACTGCTACAAATCTTCTTTATGGTATGGTAATTGGTAATGTAAACTTTTGTTACGTTTCAGCGGATTGTCTGATTATATACGAAGATGAGAGGCTCGGTGCTCGCGCTAGGGGAGCGTCCCTCTCAGGTCCCGAGCTAGCTTCATTGATGAAGATTGGTACACGAGTGGTCAGAGGCAAAGACTGGAAATGGGGGGACCAGGTAACAATAATATAGACAAAGTTTATGAAGCTACTTTCATGGTATCTTGAAAAGGATAAATTGTGTCTCGGCGTCAACTCAAGCCTAATTTTGTAGCTAATCTTTTACGTCGTTAGGTAAAATTATACTAAAATTTCAGGATGGAGTACCTGGCGGTGAAGGACGCGTGATCGGTGAACTGGGTGAAGACGGTTGGGTTCGGGTTGCTTGGGACGCAGGGGGCACTAACTCGTATAGAATGGGTAAAGAGGGGAAGTATGATCTCAAGTTGGCGCGATCACCCTCGCCGCCACCCTCCGTTGATGAGACTGTGAATGGAACTGGTGAGATTGATGAACGAATTCTTTGTATAAATTGATATATTTACTTTTATAATCTTATTGCAAATTTTAATACAAATTGGGAGTCATTACAAAGAACATTATTCTCATAAAATAAATAACCGGCCAAGTGCGAGTCGGACTCGCGCACCGAGGGTTCCGTATACACTTGTAGGTAAGGTTAAAAGTAGGCGAACTTCAAAGTAGGTCATTATTCGTCGGTGAGTCTCAACAGCGCGAAACAGGAATGGTTTTTAGTAACTTCACTCGTTCTTGAGATAAAAATGTTGACAGACAGACGGACAACAAAGTGATGCTATAAGGGTTCCTTTTTTCCTTTGGAGGCACGGAACCCGGATATTTAAAATTCATGAATATTTTTTCCTTGCCTCATAGTGGACAGCAACATTGAATGGTGGCCAGTAAGTGAAGTCCGCGCAGCATGTACGGGTGCCATCCGGGCTATTTGCGCCGGCGCGGGTGTGCTTCAAACTCCGACGAGTAAAGTGGCAAGACGCAACGTGGCAGCATTACAAAGGCGACTACTCACACTTGCACATGTACACGCCACTCCTCCGCCTACTGCGTTTGCGGCGCATTATCATACTGCGCTCGCCTTACTAAGAGGTGAATTATATACAATTTATTATTATTTAGTCTAGGATTGTCAGGTCCCAGACTGGCGATATGCACGTGCGTATTTATTGTGTGGCGCTATAAGTAATAATATACACTCATGGTTCCTGTCGACTTATCTAAGTAATCGAACATAATGTTTGCTAAATTATAAGAAATTTTATTTACACAATGACATACATTAACTTTTTTACAAAGTATTCCATAAATTTATACATATCTTCACGCCTTCACACAAGTGTCCCCGAAGAGGCGAAGAGTTAGGCAGAGGTGCTACAACGCCCACTTTACACCGAAGATAATTTAGTGCCAACAGATGATTAGTCCTAAGACGTATGCAGGCAATTCCAAAAACTGTTTTTTTTATACCACAAAGGTAATGGTAATTGGAACCACAAAGATAAGCAATCCTACTATGCACGCCTGCAATACTATATGAATTACTAACGCAATGCTAACCTTTGTTTATTCCATAAGTTGTTTATTAACCAAGACTACTTTGGTTTTAGCGAGCGCCCAGACTCTGGAAATGCGGAAATCTTTATGCACAGACTCGTGGTTCGAACTCTGCTACAGTATTATTTCTACGACTGACAAACCTGTTAATATCGACCATATTTATTTACAAGTAAGTCCTATAAGACAGGTAGTCCTAAATAAAAAAAGAGAAGGAATAAAACATGTTGGTGTTGAATCTGTTGTACAAAATCACTCAACTAACTAGTTTGAGAGGACTGAAAAGTCTTGCTATCCCTTTCTCATGTGAGGGGTTAAGTAGGGATCGTAATACCTTTTAGTTTAGTTTAATGACGAGACCGCTGGTCTAGTGGTTAGTATACCTGACTGCTTCGCTAGGGGTCGCGGGTTCGATTCCCGCCGGGCAAACATTTATGTGACAAATATGTTTGCCTTGCGTCTGGGTGTTTGGTATGTATTATACGTATGTATTTACAAACAAAAAGTATATAAGTATTATATCCGCTGCTGGTTCCCATAGTACAAGTTTTGCTTAGTTTGGGGCTAGATGGCGTTGTGTGATAATGTCCAAACATTATTATTATTATTATTATTATAATGATTTCGTACAACTGAACTTGCATCATTTTGTTATTTACTTATTCGGGTTTTTATATTTACTTATTTTACGAGTAGATCCAATCACTATGGCTGCTTCGTCGGATACTAGTGGAACATAACGGGTCTCCTCAATGGCGGAAAACAGTGGGGGCACAGTTAATAGCCCTGATCGGTCGGCTGTGGCTCGAGACTCACGTTTGGGATCCAGCGTTAAAGATCAACAATAACAACTTTGCCTCTAATCCCGACGAAGAGGAAGTGGGTAAGTTACAGTATCCACTATACATATAATGTTCTTATAATTACTTAACTCGTATGACTTATGTATCGATAAATCTTTGTGTGCCTGTTTTCGTCGGCCGGTCTTTCGTATGAAAGTCACTGTTCTCATCCCTGTGAGACCTAGTTACCAGCTCCTAGACCTAGGGCGCTTTGCATTTGTTTATCTAGCCAGTGGAGAGTCAAAACATTTCTTCTCACTATGAATAAATAAGTTTTTATTAACCGAATGCTTTCACCTCAGACATCAGATGGCGTGCTCCAGCCACGGCTAGCTACACGGGCGCGACTTGTGCAGGTCTCGTTCAATTAGTTCGGCAACTGCACTCCACGCCGCAATGGCACATGCCTATCACTACGTTATTGCTGGAAAAACTGCAGATGGCTGCTCAACTGGTAAGTGTTTGAACGTAGACTAAAAAGTATTGCCATCCTTATTTAATCCCGCACGTGAGAAAGGGATTCCTGTTAAATTAGTTCGTTTAGTGATTTTATACAACAGAATCGACGCCATTACTTATGAAAGTTAAAATGTTCATATTTTTTTTAAGTCTTGCAAAATCTAGTAAGTAGTTGCCGACACAGTAAAGCATATGCACACGTTTGGAGGACACTGGGACCTCCATCGTCCATGGCCATATCAACATCATTGCTGAATGTGTGGGAGGCGTTGAAGGCACTTACTCTAAATCTAACTTCCTTTAACTCTTAGTCTCGGCAACGCGCGAGTAATACCCCTGGATTTGCAAACGTCCATAGGCTTCCTCTATGCTTGTTTGCCACCTTAGTGGTATAAAAAAAAACTAACGTGCTTCTTTCCTTCAAGTTATTTTTCTAGTTTATATTTGTATCCTTTACTAGTTATAATCTAACCTTACTTTTATAGAAATAACAATGATGATAACTTCGTTAAAGGTGACGATCGACTGGCATTGGTGGCCGCAGAATAGTCAAGACATGACACAGACAATTAAGCCTACGCCGCCCAGCTTGGATACCTGTCTTATAGGTATTTTATTTATATATCTCTCTACTATACGATCTTGACAAATATATTTTTATTTACAAAATTACACCGTATTTTGCATGTTTTAAAGTCGAATGTCTTTTGCAGCCGGAGCGTTGGGTGTCATTGGTGGAGTTGAATGGCGTATCAGACTAGGACAGCGCGTTTCAGCTGGCTCTCCTCCACGCTACGCCATTGTTTCACAACTGTCACCACGAGCTAAAGTCACTTTAACTTATGATGATAATTCTCTTACCAAGGTCGGTATATTCATGTCTTTATTTAACTCAAGTTAATTGGTCTCTACACTTCTTGATATTCCAGATATAAATATCCTTTATTCTGCTATCTTCATTATCGTGTGGATTTATTACATCCATATAAATATACTAGCTGTACTTGTGACTTCGTAAGCGCGGACTTAATTTTGATTCTAATTTCATGGGTTTATTTCTTATTGCGCGGAACCCTTTTTTTCAATATTAAAGTAACTGGCTATGTCCATTGCAAATTTCACGCATATCCATTCTGTCATTGAGAGGCATGAAGAGGGTACAAATACACAAACTTTCGCATTTACAATATTTGTAAGATCATTAAAAAGCATTTGCTTTATTTGCAGGTGGAACTAAGCAGTATTCAAAACGCTGAATGTGAAAGGCTCAGTCAGCCGCTAGGTGGCGGTGAGAGCGCTTTACGCGTTTGTGCAGCGTTGTTGGGAGCTGGTCCTCAAGCGTCACCCATGCACCCACATCATTTGCCAGGTAAAATTATACCTTAATATAAATTAATACAATTCATTGGTCACTAGTTATACACACATACTTACATTAATGTTTCTTCACAGCGGAAGTTGATGTGTACGGCCTTAGAAAACAACAAATGGAGCTGTTAACATTATGTGCAGTGCGTGGATTGCTGAACACTCGTACGCGACTCAGGAAAGTTTTGATGCAACCCCCTGATAATGTTGGTAAGAATGATGTTTATACAATTAAATAAAATTTAAGTGTCTGTTTGTAATGTCAAAAAAACCGCATTTTTACTTAATGCATATGAAAATAAGGTGTTATTAACAAAAACCCATGAAGTTGCGAACAAATCCGAGTACCCGTGTACAAACTCGCGGGCACAGCTACTCTTCAATAAGACTGATAAGATAACACATGTTCTATATAATAACTCAATCAATACATAAAATTATATTACTGAATGTAACTTCATGTGTCCGAACACTTTGAATTGTAAACTTAAAATTCGAGATTTCGGTTTCTACTATGCATCTCTTGTCCCTTTTTTCCAGGAACGTTAGAACGAAATGCAACAAATTTAGGCACTGAAGGCACGCTATTGCGGCGGTTACTGGCTCTAGCGACGCGGCCCAGTCCTTTATCCGCTTCACATGCGCCCAAAGAACTAGCCGCTGCGGCACTTACTATTGTCCAACAATTGGCTGCCCACGTTAATGGTAAAATTTTAAATAATATTATTAAACTAGAATTAATCGTATGCATTTGTATGATTGGTCATAAACCATTCTTCGGAAGTAAGATAGAAGATATATATATGTGTCATGGTCTCCTAGAAGTAGGTAGATAGTATTTTACACTGCAACCCTTGTGAATTTGATTAAAAGATAGGCAAACCTTTGGAACATTAATGTCATGATTTACTTCGAACAGGAGAAGACAAAGAACACGAGTATACACCAGACCTTCCAAAGATAGATAAGAGTAATGCCATGCAACTGTCTATGGGACCATCGACAAGCACAGCATCTTTGTGTAAGTATTGAGACATACATTTCTGATGCCTATGAGTTAAAGTTCATTTTAAAAAAGAACGTTATTTGCAGCTCGTAAAGATCTCAATACATGGGCTAACTCGTCTCAAGTACAGCAGGTTATAGAAATGGGCTTCTCAAGACACGCTGTTTATGCTGCAATTCAAGCTATAGGTACGTCTTAACAAAATTAATAGCGATTATTCAATAATGAACTCAATCACGTAATAAATACGTTTTATTTCCAAGGTGGGACCAGTTTGCCGTCAGTGGAATCATTAGTGGCATACTTGCTAGAGCTTCCCCAGCAAGGCATGGACGATACTTTGTATGAAATAAAACCACACTCGTCGAAACAAGATAAGAAACCGGCCCCATATCGTTGGCGGAGTTGTTTCGCTTCCGAAGAAGAATACGCGCAATATCTATCCGATGTTATAACTCCTGGGATGACTGTACGGTGTTGTAAAGCTTGCGACGAGGTGATTATACTGATATAATCAATGACTTGCTTAATGTATTAAGATAGTAAATAATACAATTTGTGTACCATTATTGCAGGTGGCGTTGGGTGATGTCGGACAAGTGCAGAAAGTTGAGCGTGACATAAGACATAACGTGTCTTTACATGTAAGTTTTATTTTATAATGAAATAAAAAAAATGCATGTAGTTATGTGTCTTTATGTTCACGACTGAAGTGGCTGTGTAGTGATATTAACCATTCTGACCACATTGTTAACTAGTACCAAAAGTCGGGTGTTGAAAAATTTTTGAATGCATTTTGTTGTAATTTGGTACAAAAGTACTCTAAATTCAGGAATGTAACAGACCATAGATTGTATTCTAGGAAAATATCAAAGTCAAATTTTGTCTTAGAAATATTTGTAACTTCTTTGTAAAAAAAAATTGCAGGTTGAATGGCGCGGATTGAGCCGAGTAGCAGGCGTTCGCGCAGAGCACGCGGAAGTAGTATCTGGTATGCCTCCGTTCGCGGTCGGGGATAGAGTGCGGGTTCGCGCCGCGGTCACACAACCGCGCTACAAGTGGGGCTGCATCGACCACTCCAGCATCGGCACTGTTACTGGTAACACTGTGCTTACTACTACTAAACATAATATTATATACATTGCAATACTAATAGTATTTTATTTGTTAATGATATTTTACATCTTAAAATAATTTTGTGATATTTCACTTATTAAATAAGTAGGTAATTGAAATCTAAATTGTGTATTTTAAAATAGTTATTGGTAATGTTTATAGATTCTTACTAGTATAGTACTTATTTATAAAGTCTAGTATAAAAATAATGATACTGAATTTGAAACCATAATCTAAAATAGTCATATAAGTTCGCACAGCCTTAACAGTTTACCTTATTTTACAGCAATAACCACCACCGGTCGGGATTTGACCGTCGACTTTCCTCAGCAACCTGGCTGGACCGGCCAAGTTAGTGAAATGGAACTTGTAACTGATAAGTGTGAGTATAGACATCTTACTATGGCTAAGATCACTTTGGCCCTTCAATTTGTTAAACTTATCTATGTCAATATATCTTTTTAGCGGAGTGGGGTGAAAGCGCTGGGGGTATGAGAGTAGGTTGGCGTGGCGCTGTGCGAGCAGTGCGGGTGTCTTCGTGTCGCCCGGGCGCTGGAGCGAGACGGCTGTTGGATTCACAGCCACATACGTACTGGCAGAGTTCTAGTGGCACTGGACAGGTAATGTAGCGGTCCATATTGTGCATAAGTATTACAAATCTATATACTCTATGCTGACCCCGAAGGGGACTTGACTTGAGTTGTGTATGTATGTAAGTCGTGGTGGCATTTGTTTAGCACTGGATCCGCGTGGAGATGCGCAGCGGCGTGCGTATCCGGCGGCTGGGGTTGGGAGTAGCAGGCGGGTTGCTAGGACCAGGCGCGTTGGCTGTACGTGCGGGCGCTAGCTTCGAAGACTCGGCGCTCGCGCCCGTCGCCGCCGTACCGTGTGCGCCTTCACCGCCGCGCACTCGCCCGCCGCCGCACCTCGCGCAGATACACCTACTAGCTGACTGCAAAACGGTAAGTTAAGGTTCACATTTTCTATGGAGATATTTAAAAACTTCCCTTAAATAGGGGCAATAATAGGCTTTGACAAGAAAGTGGCTTTGGATATACCACAAATATAAGAACGATACAATTTTATTGTAATAAGGCAGCAATCATAAAATTCTCGCATTTTTAATTTCTTTGTTGGTGCGCCTAAAATTATTATTATCCTGTCCACAGTATTACCCGTGCATAGAAATTGGGATTAAGCAGAACCGCAACGTGAATGCTGACTGCCGTGTTCACGGTCTTTATATAACGGGTTTCAGGCCGAATCCGCTGTATGCAGATGTTTTGATGGCAAGTACTTTGTAATACCAATTGATACAACTATAATGTACATGTGAAATCGATAATTACAATGTATAAGCCTCATTACAGGGAATGAATTTTGTAGCCGAAGATTGGATGGAGAAAGTCAATCCAACTGGTTCAACATCAACCGATAATAATCTACCTTCTTTGCCTACTGACTGTCCTAAAGTAAGCACTCGATATAAATTATGTAATCTAATATCAACGCTTTGTCCATTACCTAAAATTGCTTTTTGTCTGCAGGTTTACGTTTGGGGTTTGAACGACAAAGATCAGCTGGGCGGTGTGAAAGGTTCAAAAGTGAAAGTGCCTGTATTTTCGCCACTTCTTAGTGCCTTACGGCCAGTACATATTTCCGGAGGTTCCAAAACGCTATTCATTGTTTCTCATGATGGAAAAGTAAGTAAATATGGCCTTGCATTTACCTATTTTACGAGCTATATCTGACCATGCTGATAAAATAAATAAACACATACTTCGCTGTGGTAAAAAAAACTGTTCTTTGCTACAGCGAAGGATTTATTTAATAATAACTGTTTTTTTTATTGATAACACTAATAGTCATCAATAGCTTCACAAAGAAGAGAAAATTGTATCTTACTATTTTGCCTCTGTCTTTTCATATATGTATTGATTTGTGTACAAATCCGCAAGCATCTTGCCACCCTTTGAAATGTACCTACTTACACATTTTGACAGCTGTACTCATGCGGTGAAGGTACGAATGGTCGTTTAGGCCTCGGCCACAGTAATAACGTGTCGACACCGCGGGCTAACCCGTACCTGGCACACACGCTCGTGCGTCGCGTTGCGGTACACTCGGGCGGGAAACATGCGCTGGCGCTCACTGCTGATGGCAAGGTGATTGATCAACAAACATACGTACAACCTAAAGTGTACCTGTCTATCTACATTGTTTCGATAAAATTTTGTCTATACTCAGCTTTGATCATTCTTATGTCATCTTTATCCAAAAATCCTTGCCTTTTAGTGTATTTAACGTAATATGCGTCTCGCATATATTATATTTGGTTTTTAGACTAAAATGTGTTTTTTTTAAAACTACTTTTTCTCAGGTTTATTCATGGGGCGAAGGTGAAGACGGGAAGCTAGGACATGGAAACCGGATCACCCTCGAAGTGCCACGCCTCATAGAGACTCTTTCAGGCGAACGTGTGATTGGTATTGCTTGTGGGTCAGCACACAGCGCGTGTGTCACTGCAAGGGGTCATTTGTACACTTGGGGAATGGGAGAGTATGGCAGACTTGGCCATGGAGATGACACTACGCAGCTGGTGCCGAAGATGGTAACTGAAAATTTATTTTTTTAATCAAATGTATACTAGTGCATTGTTGCATGATCTATCTTATTTTCACGTATCACTTTTTAAATTATAGGTAGAGGCTCTAGCCAGCTTCAGAGTAATACAAGTGGCATGTGGCTCGCGGGACGCTCAGACTATAGCTCTAACCGCATGTGGGAAAGTGTTTTCTTGGGGAGACGGAGACTTTGGTAAATTAGGTAACTTGAATAACTTGAACATGCGCTTAACTTGTTTTACGACTATAATTCTTTTAGGTTACTCTTCCTCCACAGGTCGAGGGGGATCTGATGGATGCGCTGTGCCAATGAACGTGGAAAGGCTGAACACCTTAGGTGTAATTCAAGTTGAATGTGGAGCGCAGTTTAGCCTCGCTTTGACTCGCGATGGAGAAGTAAGTTGTCCATCTCGCGGTAAGTCTGACTATGGTTACATTGATTACTTTTTAATTTTAAAAATATGTATTTTTGTAAGGTTTATTAATATTTTATGCATTTTTTTATATGAAGCTTACATTAGATATTTATGAATAAATCCCAGTGTAATATGTATTCAGTTATGGAGCTATTAACTAAATTTACATACATATCATCTTCACGCCAAGTCCCTCACGCGGGGTAGGCAGAGAATATAGAGCGCCATTACTTACACACCTTTTACAATATTTTGCTTCTTTTACATTCATCAATCTTTTCATACATGCACCTGTATTCCGGGTACTCTTCATCACTGAGTACTTTGGTAATTTGATCTAGAAAGTTGAACGTTGGCCTTCCACCTAACTAAACTTGTACTTGCTTAAATCTGCATGTCGTTCCCAATCCCTTATATGTATATTTTTTGAATGATTGTAGGTGTGGACGTGGGGCAAAGGGGACTATTTCCGTCTCGGTCACGGGTGTGACGCACACGTCCGTCGCCCGACGCTGGTCGAGGCGTTGCGCGGCCGTCGCGTTATACATGTTGCGGTTGGCGCTTTACATTGTTTGGCTGTCACCAGCGATCATCAGGTCAGTGACGCTATGTTATTATTTTGTATTAGTTTGCGGAGTAACGAAATTGAGTTCCGAAACTAGGTCATTTAATTATATTAATAATTTTGTTAATAATTTCGTTGTAAGACCTCATTGCTCTCTTACAAGTAGTAGGGTAGTATTCAGGGTCGGCAACGCGCGAGTGTTACCCCTGGTGTTACAAGCGTCCATAGGCTGCGCTAACCACTTACCATCAGGCGGGCCGTATGCTTGTTTGCCACCTTAGTGGTATAAAAGAAACGTTGGCTTATTTTTAATAAATTAATTTTTATTTGTAGTTGACTTTGTTTAGATTTAGAATTCGTTCTGTAACTACTTTTCGATGCCAATAGTGCAATGTATGACTCCATTGAGTAGTGAAAATCTTGTTATACGCTTTACGTAATTCCTGGGTACTAGGGCAGGCCTGATCCAAGTCGGCGCCACCTTCACACAAAGTTTTGTCTCAACTGAAAAGCTCTTTATGACTTTGTGTCTAGTTACTATCTGAAATCATATTCTCACTCCGTATTGATTTCGGTAGGGCTTTGAATATAGATTGCCTGACGTATCCCTTGTGCATAATTGTATTATTAGTAAAATGTGTAGGTATGGGCATGGGGTGATAACGACCACGGGCAGCAAGGCAACGGCACGACGTGTGTGAATCGACGCCCCGCGCTCGTAGCCGGCGTAGAAGGCGTGCAACGCGCCGCCGCTGGATCCTCCCACTCAGCGGCTTGGTCGCTCAGACCGACTGCATTGCAGGCGGAAACCCTCGCGCCTCACGTCGCGCCCCTACCCTTCCCTACATTAAAGGATCCTTTAGGATCGCACAGTCTTGGTAATTTTATCCTCTAATAATATCATCGAATAAATTAAGAACCTTATGGAAATTTAGCCTAGTAGTAGCTTCAGTAAAATATACCAAAGTGCATTTCTTACAAAGCTTACTATAAATGTTTGTAGGAAATAAAACTAATTACCTGTTTTTTTTTCTGAGTCACATGAAGCAAAGAGAGAAAATCCATGAATGGATTAATACTTATCGTAGCGACATGGTTCCTTGGAAATCATTTATTTATGTATGTATGTCATTTTGAACTTGTGGTATTGTATACATTCAGGTCTTTACTCGGAAGAATGTGTGGTGGAAGAAAACCAAGGACCGCGCCCATCCTTAGCAGCAGCTGCATTATCTTTGGAACCACCCGTAGCTGTGCAACACGCACTCTCACTCATATTATTGGCATTGCATATTACTCAGGTAATTCATGTTGTTAGACAGAGATGGATGATCAACTTTTTCTGATACTATTACAACTAGCTAGGTAGGATAAGTAAAGAGCGGCTAATTGTGAGTTACGAACAATCTATAGAAGCATTTTAATCATCTTTCAACCATGATGTTTGATATTGTGTAGGGTAAATGTATCTTTCAAGTGTTTTGAGCCGGAGGCTAACTTGATTATGCGTGTGACTTTTGTGCCTGAAGGTTTGCTTTACGGTAGTTAATTATAGTGATGCATAAATTTGGCTTCCCAAGGTACAGACATCGCTTACTTTGAACACTCCTTTAACCGTGATAAACCAATATTGTTCAAAAGCCCAAATATTCTCGTTTCAAATATTCACACATTCCACGCAGTCTTAATAGTGAGTTATTATGACTATTTACCTTTCCCCTCGGAATTTCAATACTTTAGTTATGTGTTTTGTGTACCAGGCTCGCAGCTTACTAGTGGAGGCTTTGCGTGCCCACGAGGTTTGCGCAAGCGCGGTACCGGTGAGCACGGGCGTCGATACCGAGGACGAGGATGGCGAGGGCGACGCGCGCACCGGGGGCGGAGAGGCGCCTGCCGATAGAGCTACACTGCCTGTAACATATATTTTATTAGTTTAATATACAAAGTTATTCGGGAAGGGTCTTGAGATCTTTGGCCAATACCATGTATTACTTCAGATTGTTACACAACCGAGGTCCCGACTCGGCGATTTCATATGCAATTTATTTCATAATAGCAACCCCTTTGAGCTACTCTGCTTAGCAATATCAGTCGATGAATGTAGCACAGTCGGTAACTCCAAATATGATCTCAGTAGTAAACGCAGCTTACAAAGCTGATTATAGGGTTGCGTAAGCTTTTTTTTTACGGAATCTTTTTTACATCTATTAAGTTGTATATAGAAAAGTTGTTCGTAATCATCGGTACTTTAATATGGTTTCAGCTGTCATAACCCTTTCTGTATAATGTTGTATATATTACAATTATGCTATATATTTCCATTTTCAATTGAAATTGGCTTATAACAGTCAAAAAATAATTTTATTCAGTCGTATTGACATTATCTGCCCATTAGTCCTACACTGCACATTTAATCATTTAATCTGTAAGTGCCTTACTGCATGTGCTTAGAATAAAAAATGTAAGTGATTTGTAATAATTTGCCATTTTGCGTTCGCAGAGTGGAGCAAGTAGTCCTCTAAGCGGTTCTATCTCATCAAGACATTCGGCTGTGATGTCCTCGAGTGCAGTCTCAGTGGCGGCAGCGACTATGACTGTCCAACAAGCTGATGCTCCTAAAGTAAGATTTCACACTTGGTCCGAGACTAAGGTGCTAATTCTGTTGTACGAAATCATTAAATTTATTTGCAAGGACTTAAAGTATTGCCATCCTAATTTAAGCCCGCATATGAGAAAGGGATAACGATAACCTGTAAACATATACCAGTTTAATTACAAGTAAAAAGTTGGAAAAGCCCGACTACGGAAAAAGAAAATTAAAACTCGCGCTCATAAAGAGGAATGAAATCGCTTAAAATAGGGCTGACAAGGTAAAATCGACTCCTCATATTATTGCAGCGGTTAAATTGTACCCTATGTTACAGGCCATAATAACGAATCGATTGATACCTTATGCAACAAAATCGGACAAATAGTTTAGGCGCTACCCTTCCTTTTGGATTCTCGTTGTTGGGTTAAACAAATAAACAACGTATAAAAATAATGAAATGTTTATTAGTCAAGCTATGTACAATTATAGGTGTATTTTTAATGTATAGATGGCGTTAGACGATTTCACATCACAACTGGGCGAGGCCGATGCGAGAGCGCTTGTGGATTTGCTAAAATTGGCTGCGGCGGGAAGGATACCTGATTCGAATAACGCGGTCAAAATTATCACTGATGTTCTTATGGGTGAGACAGTTTCACACAAATCCAGTTTTGTTTTGTATAATATGTGTCTGTGTCAATGTATCTGCGAAATTATGAACCTTAGCTTTGAACAATAATTTGATGGGTTACTGCTCATACCAATCTTAGTCATTTCCCTGCCACAGAGAGGACTTAATGCGTCAGTCTCAGTAGCTAATTAATACCTTTAGATTTCATCAGCAAAATGGTTGACAACGCGTTAGCGATACCCCAGGTATTGCTAGCTGCTATAGGCTACGGTGACTGCTTACCATCATGTAGGCCGCGCGTATTAGTGGTATATGAAAATATAATACAACATGATATTCCACAGCATTATGTGCGAGTAAGCCAGCAGTAGCGGACATGGTGGTGGAAGTGTGTGTCTGTGAGCTGGAGGAAGCCGCGGCGGGCGGAGGGCGAGCCCCGCCGCAGCCCGTTACTGTCGACAGCCCCCATCCCTATGCCGATGATACAGACATATCAGGTATGATTTTTATATAGGTGCTAATTCTCTCGTTCTTCTGACTAGAAGTAAACTAAATCAAAATATTATCATTACTTGGTTGTCCATTGCATATAAATATATTCATCATTTTGACATTTTATTATAAATACATTTGAGTATTTTACAAGAAAGTGTTAAAAAGCGACCCGCGATTTAAACGGCGGCAGACCCCGCCGCCATTTAAATGGCGGGTGCATCTTATAATATTATTTATTGTAACTACATAGATTAAGATTATAGTATGAGTAAATCAAAATTTGCCATTCTCAGGCGTAGTAAAGATCCCCGGCGCTTCATCCCTACGCGTAGCCTTCGAGCAAGGCTGTTCAACAGAGAGACGTAACGACCCGCTTACCATCTCAGACAGTACTGGCCGCGTGCTAGCCACGCGATCCGGACGGGAACCGACCGATTGGGCACAGGAAATAATCGTTAATGGTAATTACATCTTCTAATTCATAAAAATAAGTTTTATTGTATTCTATTCTATTTAGCCGTTGCTAAAGTTTTTAGCATTAATAAAGTTTAATCTAATCATTGACTGCAATACATTAGGAATTAGACATCAAGGGACATTGTACCGCATACGTACAATTGTTACAAAAAAAAATTGCTGCTTTACATCACATAATTTAATTGTTTTTATTAATTTCAATAGGCGACGAACTACGTTGGCGATTCACGAGCGACGGTTCAGTAAATGGTTGGGGATGGCGATTTACAGCACATCCTGTGTTGCCGTCGCAATCTATAGCTGTAAGTATAAATTGTAGTTTTAAATTACTCTATTTTAAGAATTCGGATTTTCCTGTACCTAGCTAATTTGGCACCTTCGTGGCATAAACATAATATCTATATATAGATCCATATTATTTTAAACTCGTCCTTACTATCTTTAAACCTCAAAAGGATTATTGATTTGCTGCATGAAAAATAGAAAAGAATACGATTAAGGGTTATAAAAACTATTATATATTATTGAATACTTCTAATTTGTGGTCGTTAGGAGAGTGGCTCCGACCGCTATGTGCTCTCCTGTCCATCAGTGGAGTTGGCATGGCGGCTCCTAGACGGTCCCTTGCTGGCAGCTATATCAAACGATCACCAACTAGCCCCACGATTGGCCCAAGCATTGGCCATATGTGCACAAATGCCTACGTTATGTAAGTTTACTTTTTATATGACTAAAAAACTTATTCGAAAATTCATTCTTACGTTCGCGTTCTAGTGACCGCTTACCACCAGACGGAGCTTATAATTCTTTTGTTATTTGTTGAATCCGATTACAATGAATATAATATAAAAAAGATTTGATATAAGTGAGATAATACAATTGGCAGTCTTTTCGGAATCAAAGGTTATTACGTCAGCAAATATATTTTTTACATTACAATGTCAGCTTGGCGCGCCCGTGTTTGGTGCGTGCGACGTCTCCGAGGCGTTGTTTGCGGCAGCGGTGAAGCGAACGCAGGCACACCACCCGCGTTGCAGCATTTACCCCAACTACTGCAAGCGCAATACGATCATGAGGAACCTGCGTTGCGTACAGGCACGCATTTATTGCACACGCATTATTTAAAGGTACATATAGTTTTCTCTTTCATTCTAACCTCCTTTTATGGGTTGATTTAAAAAATATCGTTTAGTGGATTTCTGCAAACTAAGGAATTTATCCGTTTGTATGTTCCGTGCTTCGTATTTTTTGTTTGAATGAGTGGTATTTTGTAAATATCTAGGAACTAGCATGGCTAGCATGCGGTCTTCGCATGGACTCCCGCATCTGTAGCGGGCCGGACGCGTCACGGTGGGCGTGGTTCAAACGTTACTGCCTATGCGTGCGCACTGCGGACGCACTACTACGTCGCGTACCGATGCCGTTGCCGTTCCTCTCTGACGTACGCAAGCGGCTGGCGGACATTGGAGTGTACAACATGGAAGACGGGACGACCGATATACATTGGGAAGACAATTCAAGATTTACCAAACAACATGATGAACAGCTGCTGCATTGGGTCAACAAGTGAGTTGATATTGATTTTAATTTAAAATAATATTGCCCACTTACGTCCTTTTTTTTTAAGGTGGAGATTAAGTGTAACTTGTATATTAGAGTGCCTCTATTTTGACCCTCTTATATTGCTAAGGTACTCGATTTTTTTGCTGGATAAAGGCTTAGGTCACACATAAATTATTTTTGGTCAGACAAATTAAATCATTTATTCAGTTTAGACCCTCATAAGGCACTTATGAAGGTCTAGTTTACGTCTGCTTCTCGTAATTATGACTTAAAGGTTGCAAAACAAAATGTTTTGCAACCTTTAATATTTAAATTTTCTTTCATATTCCAAATTGACGTAAATTGGAGCCTGTTAAGACCGCTAAACTGATTGGAAGACTATTTTGTGCACACTAGGCGTCCAGAAGACTGGTGCGGCTGGTGGGGGGGTGGTGCCCGCGGCTGCGCAGTGTACGGCTGGGGTCACAACCACCGCGGTCAGTTAGGCGGAGTCGATGGAGCCAAAGTAAGGACACCCACGCCTTGCGTTGCCCTCGCGGGACTCAATCCAGTGCAACTGGTTGGGGGAGAACAGACATTGTTCGCAGTCGCGCCCGATGGAAAGGTTTACGCTACCGGTGAGTTTAATTTTTTTTTATACCACTAAGGTGGCAAGGCAAACAAGCATTTGACCTGCCTGATTTGAACGGTTACCGTAGGCTATGGATGCTTGCAAGACCAGGGGTATCACTCACGTGTTGCCGACCCTAAAAGATTTTTTTTTTATTTAATTGTTAACTCGTTTTTTTACGCTTATAGCCTTATATCCTATAAGTACCTAAGTTGGATGTTTGTTTGTTACCTATTAATTAAATGCAAAGTCGCGACGCTAATTTTAGAACGACGCTTATTGAAATTTGGTATGGCCAGTACAATACATCTACTACAGACACTTGAAAAAATTACCCTGTAAACCCAGGAAAAACTACTACTACTTGAGTAAATAAGGAATGACGAATTATTTTAGAGATGTCAGCTTGGTGCCAAGCGTGCGATTCGTTCACTGCACGACCATGGGATTTGTCGTAGTCTCCATACTGAGCAAATACGTTAATGCTTAGTCTTGTTTTGTTTCGTTTTGTGTAATATTAAAGTGTGTGGGGTCCACGAAACGATAATCTGTGGAGCTGTGACCGATACATAGTAAAGTTTGTAACGAAATTGCGCACAGGATACGGTGCCGGTGGTCGACTGGGCATCGGAGGCATAGATTCCGTGTCACAGCCCACACTATTGGCGTCCATCCAGCACGTGTTCATTACTAAGGTATTTATAGTTTTATAATGCATCTATTTTATTAAATATCTTATGTTAATGGTATGCTCCCTTTATTTTGACAGGTAGCCTGTAATTCCGGAGGCAAGCACTGCCTAGCACTTTCCCTTGATGGTGACGTTTATAGCTGGGGCGAAGGTGAAGATGGCAAGCTAGGACACGGGAATAGAGTGTAAGTTAATTCGGGATATTGTATAATAATAATAATAATCATTTGTATAGAAAGTTGAAATTCAATTAGTGTCTGAATACGAGATATTGAGTACCCAGTAAAAGGATGTGTAATTTTTTTATGTTATATACCTTTTCGACGATTTAGTCCAGTTTCTTGCCGGCTCTTCTCAGGTACCTTTTTTCCGAACCGGTATAGAAGACATTAATAAGTTCCTTATTAAGGCTAAACTGAATAAACAATTTTTGATTTTATTTTTTTACCTAACTTAATGATAACTTTTTCCTGATACCAGGAGCTACGACCGTCCGAAGCTAATAACAGTGTTGTCAGGCTTAGAAGTGGTAGCGATTGCATGCGGAGGGGCGCACTCGGCGTGCTTGACGGCTCGCGGGCGTATTTACACTTGGGGTAAGGGAAGGTACGGCCGACTGGGTCATGGCGACTCTGAAGACCAACTTGTGCCTAAGATGGTAAGCTATTTACTGAAAATATTACCTTATATTCCTCAGAATTGTCTGCCCACCCCAGGATGTTGGGCTACCAGTCCGAAATTCGTATTTTTTTAACATCGCATCTTAAAGTGTCAGGCCCCCCGTAAAAATATTTAGATATACCAATGATACGCGCACTTATCGTATCCACTAGCTATTTTATGTGAACAGTTTGATAATCATTAATAACCAGATAGGTTCGGGTCACATGTGCATCGTTGTAACGTTAATTCACATATAACGGTTGGTAATAATATATAATAATAAAAAAATAGGTGGGTTCTAATCACTGATTAGAACCCACAACCAATTTTTCCACACTTGTTACAAGATCAGATGGCAGCTACTTTCTTTAAAATTCTAGCAACAATCTAATCACATGAGATATATCACTCGTCGCGACCCAACAATGTTTGGAAGATGTAGGAAGTTTTGTTTTTCAGGTGGAAGCTCTGTCGATGTTCCGCGTCATAGACGTCGCCTGCGGTTCGGGCGATGCCCAGACGCTGTGCATTACTGACGATGACAATGTGTGGTCTTGGGGAGACGGCGACTATGGAAAACTAGGTGACAATTTATATCACTAGGCACGACAAGAAATACGTAACTTAGGATTGAATTTTTGAACGTTTTCTTGTTTTAATATTCCTGTAGCATGAAAATTAAAATTAAATTTGCTTATCCAGTGTGAAAATATGCATAAGTAGCACAAGTTACAGATCAATTACAAAGTATAAATCCTAGGTTATGTTTGAAAATTTTCTCTCTTTATTCTCGATGGCGGCCCGCCCCGCTTCGCATGGGTAGTCATTGATATCAAATATTTTGTCTACCCGTGCAAAGCCGGGGCGGGCAGCTAGCCTATGTTACTCAGTGATAGTGTAGCTTTCTAACGGAGAAAGATTTTTGAAATCGGTTCAGTAGTTTCGGAGCCTATAGACATTTATCAAATATTTTGTCTACCCGAGCGAAGCCGGGGCGGGCAGCTAGTATAATATATAGCCTATGTTACTCAGTGATGATGTAGCTTTCTAATGAAAAAAGTCCAGTACTTTTTGAGTTTATTCGTTACATACAAAAATACAAATCTTTCCTCTTTATAATATTAGTGTAGATATATTAAATTAAATGTAATTCCTTGATGTATATTAATTACGAAATCGCCTTAATTACGAAATAATAAGGACTGAATTCCAAAATTGTTTGCGTTTAGGTCGAGGTGGATCAGAAGGCTGCAAGCTACCAATGAGGATAGACTGCTTGAAAGGATTGAGAGTTGTAAAAGTGGAATGCGGATCACAATTCTCCGTGGCTCTGTGTCAGTGTGGAAGCGTTTACACTTGGTATGTGCTCTTCTAAAATAACAAGTTGGCCAGTTTATTATGGATATGGCAGACAATAGTTTAAAGTATTAAATCATAATTACTATTAACGAGCAATAAGTATAAACCAAATTTAAAGAGTACCTAAGGTAGCCACTAATGTTAATTTAAAGACTTGAGTACCTATATACATTAAAAAACCACGGGGTTTTTTTGGAACAGCCTAAGCTTACTCCGTGTTCCATTCATATAAAAATGATTAAACTTAAATCAGTTTCTTTGAGCCTTTGTTTTTGTATATTCAAAGCATGTGTTATTGCATAGCTAGTTTTAAATAAAAATATATCATGCAGGGGTAAAGGCGATTACCACAGACTTGGGCACGGAAGCTACGAGCACGTACGTCGGCCGATGCGAGTCACGGGAATGCAAGGGAAGATGATAGTCTCTATTGCCACAGGTGAAATTAACATTCTAAGTTTTATGCATACTCTGGGAATCCGGAAAAGAGTCCGGAATACGAATTTCAACAAAGTTTTTGTAAGGGACCCGAATTCCAAATGTCCATTGTACTTTCATAGGAAGTCTCCATTGCGTAGCATGTACGGACTCCGGCGAAGTGTACACTTGGGGTGATAACGATGAGGGGCAACTTGGTGATGGTACCACGCTTGCCGCACAAAGACCGAGACTCCTGATGGCTTTGCAGGTAAATCATTTATATTTTTATTTCATCAAAGTGTACAACAGCTGAGATTGGTTATTATAAAAGTAATCTGAATATGATAATTTAGAATTTAGAATTTAGAATTTAATAACAAAAAACGAGCTGTACAGTGGTCGCTTATGATGTGTAACATCTGACAACTACGTCCTTTTTGTTTATCGCTAAGACATTAACAAAAGTCGTCACTTCTAGCGACAAAGTCGCTAAATCGGGAACACTGTTCCCCGGCATTTTGAAATGCAAATCCGTCCCTTTTGACTAAATCGCCTCATCATCATCTTTCCTGATATAAATTAATAATAAAGAAAAATGGGTTTTAATCTTGTATATGTTTTCTTGCATACCACTTCCTTATATACGAGTTCTTTTACTACAAAGGTGGATAAACAACTTGGTTTAATTTCAGGGTAAGCGCGTAACGAAGGTGGCTTGTGGCAGTGCCCATACAGTCGCGCTTTGTGTGGAAGCTCCGCGGGCTCCAAAGCTGCCGCCGGCGCCGCCGTTAGAGTGCCACCTGCTGAGAGACATGGCTCCTCAACTCATATGCAATAGACTGGTAAACACTCATATGAACGTGTTCTTCTTCTTCTTCATGTTCCTAGCTATGGCTATCAATCCTCTTCAAGTATTTGTTTTGCCAGTGTCGCGTGTAAGAAAATCACCAAATTTCTCAATTGTAGGTTTGTTGTATCTTTCGGTCAGAGGTAACCTATTAACCAAAATGATAAATCACTATACCCCAAAGCAATATTAAAGCATTATTTAAAAATAAAATTTTACTGCACTTGATGATACTGAAATTCACACTATAACACAATTTACGAGACACTGGAAAAAATCACAACCGGTCACCCTGATTCCCGCCAAAAATATATATGAACATGTTTTTGGAACAAGACATAAAGCTGTTTAAATATTGGACCTTTACCTTGCAGGTTTTATTGCATCAGTTCTCCGAACTAGTATGCCCCAACTTGCCCCTTCTAATATTGGACGGACCATTCGATCAGTTGAGGACACTGTTGTTCTACAGTGTAAAAGAAGCGGCGTTTAGAAAGGTACGTCACATCACCGCACCACAATATATTTAATTTTACATGCAACAGATGCAGAATAAGTTGTGTCACACCATAACATAATACATGTCAGAGTGTGTTATGTCAGTGTATAATAGAGATGGTGGTCCGAGCGGCAGCACGGACCGGTTTCCTTTTTTATTTTCTATCGAAACTAGTTATACTTCCTCCAATTGAATGGGTAGACTAAGTTCAGGGGGGGGGGGCATGACTTTCCTAATAATGACTTTAATAATAAAGGGGCATAATTTTCCATGTATTTGACGCACGACAAGTTGCGTGACACCCACAGCATAACATAACACGTGTGTGTGTGTGTTGTGTCAGTGTATAATGGCGACGATGGTCCGCGAGCGCCAGCACGGGCCGGTGGTGGAGCTGTCGCGGGTGGGGGCGCGGCGCGCGCGGCGCGGCGGCGCGGGGCTGGCGGGCGCGGCGGGCATGCGCTCCGTGTTCGGACAGATGGTGGCGCGCCTGCCTGCGCTCACGCACGACGCGCTCGCACTGCCGCACCGCGTCTGGAAGGTCAAGTTTGTTGGTGAGAACACGCTTTTGTATTTTTTGTGTTGTCTCTCGTAGCGTAAATTTCGGGAGCTCGAACTCAAAATTATCTTTATTAGATAATAGTTTATTAATAAGTACTTTCAAATCGTCAGAATCTACCATCGGAATTGGAAGGTCGTTTTTTGCTGAGAGGAATACAGTAACTTTTTTTTAAATTACTCTGCAAATAGGTATATAATTTACATTTCAATTACTTACGTGATATGAATATGTCACAAAAAGACATATAGTAAAAAAATGCTACCTACTTTACTGAACTAAGGCGACCAAGGTGGCCTCCAGCCAAATGCTAAGCAACACGGCTAAGGGTGCCCTATTGTGGGGCTCGGACCTCGGCTTTGGGCGTTGCTGACAGCACCGGCCCTAGTCCATGATCAGGGTAGAGCGGGATTGTCTTTAGGTGCCCTTTCGTCGATGCTCTAATGATATTAAACGCCTGTTACTTAATAAAATCTCTCGAATTGGGACGTCCTGTGGGTTTTCCCACTAAAATTGGAGCCGTCCGGGTGGTATTGCTTGCGGCTATAGGCCACGGTGACTACCTACCATCAGGTGGGCGGTATGTATCTGTGCCACTTTAGTGGTATAAAAAAAATACCAAGGAGCTGTACTTGTCAGGTGAGAGCGTGGATGACTGCGGCGGCGGCTACAGCGAGAGTATAGCGGAGATGTGCGAAGAGCTGCAGAACGGATCGCTTCCGCTGCTGATGGCGACGCCCAACGGGCGGGGGGATGCCGGCGCGTCACGTGACGCCTTCCTACTGAACCCTATAGCGAACACACCATTGCATTTGAATTGCTTCAGGTTTTTGGGTAAGTCTGTGTATACCGGTAGTATTAGTATTATTCAGGATCGGCAACGCGCGCGTGATACCCCTGGTGTTGCAAGCGTCCGTAGGCTGAGGTAACCGCTTACCATCAGGCGGGCCGTGTACTTGTTTGCCACCTTAGTGGTATAAAAAAAAAGATATTACCACGTTCTTCCCTATACATAGACCTTAAACTAACACGTATAATTATGTAGAGACTAACATGTAGAGACCATTGTAACCATTCGTCATGTAGCCATTAGGTACACGACTACGACCTGATCCAGTATCTTATTTGATCACCGTACCGGGGCCCCCTGCCTGCAACACCATATTTGTAATAAAGATCGCGTGTCCCTGATATTAATTCTGTTGAGACTGGCTCAGTTGGTTCCGTGCCGCTGTTTGAGAGTTCAATCCCCACTTAGAACGAACTGTGTGGTATATATCTGTATATAGATGGAATATTTCTCTTTGTAATATGACTTTGGTATCCATGGCAGGTTCCGTCTAGTTTAATGTCAATTTGTAATGTGTGAGTAATGTTTAAATGTTAAAATAATTTGTTCTATTTAAGGCCTTCTTCTTCCCTCGCCTTCATCTACATTTCACACTCTTAGGATTTTATAAGAAGTTGTCCATACCATTTTTATTATAGGCTGGAACACGTCACGTATGTGCAAGTTACCCTGTCTTATTATTTTATATACATACATACATACATGTCCAAGAACCACACAGGGTAGGCAGAGAGTAGAGCGTGATTTTACTCTTGACTTTACACACCTCTTTTGCTTCGTTTACATTCATCAATGGTTTCATACATGCCTGCCGATTCCGAATACTCTTTATCTTGCCATCGATGAGTACCGACTTTTGTAATTTGTTCTAGAAAGTTGCTAAATAGCATATTATATATCCTGCCAGGTGTACTAATGGGCATTGCCATCCGCACGGGATCTCCCCTCTCGCTCTCGCTGGCGGAAGGCGTCTGGCGCCAGTTGGCAGGCCAGCCGCTGCGGCCGCAAGACTTGGCTGAAGTCGATAAGGACTTTCTACCAGCTTTACTCTGTATACGAGACATGACGCCTAGTAATAAGGTAACTAACATTATTTTCATATGTATTTAAACACTTTATGGTTATATATTTTTTTATCCCTTTAAGATACTAATATGTTGAGAATATACAATTGTTATATAGAAATAATGTTTGGATATACATATACATATTTTTTCAAAATTGACGTATCGCGGTTTCACGAGCTAAAAGTATTATAAATACTGGATACTAATATATGAGATGGATTGAGGACTATATACTATTCTGAATATGATGTACAGTTATGTATACTTACTACAAATTTCTCAGGAACTACAGAATCTCGAGCTTCCATTCTCCATACCATCAGCGGCCGGTCACGAGGTTCCCTTGTCTACGAGACATAAGCGTGTCACGCCTGACAACAAGGACGAATACGTTCAACTTGCACTACACTATAGGTGAATATAAAAAAAAACAATCGATTCTTATTTTAAATGTTCTGCGATATTAATTAATATTCCCGACAGGCTCCATGAGTTCGACGAGCAAGTGAGAGCAGTTCGCGACGGTATGTCGCGCGTCATCCCAGCGCCCTTACTGGCGTTATTCAACGCTTCAGAGTTGGAGACATTAGTGTGTGGCTCGCCCGACATACCGGTGCAGGCTTTACGGGCTTCTGCTACGTATAAAGGTGGGAATTATTTTTATTCATAAGAGCAAATGCAATGCAGGTATTCATTTATTATGAAATGATCTTTATGTCATACTTTAAAGCCTATTACTGAATCCTCAAAGGTTCCTTCATTCGCACATGTGAGGGAAATCCCTGAACTGTATGACACACTTACTTTCTTTAGGGAAATCACCGCACAGTCAAATTCCGGGAATAAAATTGATCATCGATCTTCGGGATTGGACCAAAACTATTTTTTTACCATCTTACGATATAAAAACATGTTTTCTCCATATCATTTGAAATACTATCCTATAATATAATATCCTATGGAAAAAAAATGCTACTATGCTATGATGCGTTCTTTCTAACAAGCAGTCTTGTGATTTACTGTTTACTTACTTATTTGAATTTACAAATTCAAAAACATTGTTTCTTCTTTCGCCTGACCTGTTCCCAACCATTTGGGGTCGGCGCAATATGTATTATATCCTATAATATAAATCTTCAGGCATAGAACCCAACGCGCCTCTTGTCCATTGGTTCTGGGAAGTAATGGAGGAGTTGTCAGGCAGTGAAAGGGCGTTATTCTTGCGCTTCGTATGGGGAAGGACTCGCTTGCCGAGAGCGCCACAAGACCCCAGACAGAGAGACTTCGTCCTACAGGTAATTGTAAACTTTATAACGTTGCTATAATGTTTCAATTAGTTTGAGATAGTTTTTAATTTGTTCTTAACTCGCAGGTGCTAGATAAGTACCAGCCGCCAGATCACTTCTTGCCGGAGAGTTACACATGTTTCTTCCTACTCAAGATGCCAAGATATTCCTGTAAAGAAGTCCTGAGAGAAAAATTGAGGTAAGACAGTTATATGGATTACCCTAGTTCAAAACGCTGAAAGGAAACTACCGTCAATATATTTTTTTGAACATGTTTGGTTTCCAATCATAGATTCTAAGCAACCCTTTTAAATACAACAGGACATTCTGTATATTATGTAAGACGTCTTAGAAGAAACTGAAGGACGTACGTAGTACCTAAGAGACGGCGACGGACTCCCCATCTGTCACGTTGGCACCAAATAAACTTTGGTGAAAAGTGGGTGTTGTATGTTGTAACACGACACGGCTGCCTACCGCTTCCGGGACGCTTGTAGGAAGGCGTAAGATTATTATGTACTGTATGTTCTCGGTTCGCAGATACGCCATCCACTTTTGTAAGAGTATAGACACGGACGAGTACGCGCGGGTAGCACTGAGCGCGGCAGAACGCGTGTCGTCCGAGGAATCAGACTCGGAGGGTGACGCCCCGCCCACTCCGGCGGCACCGGCTCTCTACTCGCTCACACGTACACCTACGTGGCTCTGAACTTAAATCTATTAATTGAAGGCCTTATAGTGTAGGTACAGTTACCCGACTTGGGGATCGACCCCCACTACAAGTCATGTCGATGTTGTACAACACTACACATTTGCTATATGAATCTCTGTTTACAAAACATAAATGCCACCTTATTATATATGGGAGAAATTTTACTATGAGTGTAAATGTGGTGCAAAATTAATTTTATGAAAAATTTATTCAATTTTAAAACTTCATAACATACTAATCAAAAAGAAGTCGCGCAAAAAAATGCCTACATACACGACATACTAAATACACGTCTCTTATTGGTTATGAGATTTTAATAAAACGAACGCTTAAATACTCTTACGAATTATGTACTCGAAATGATATTTATTTATAGCTCATTATAACTCTTTTGAACTCGATATTTCACAAAGCTTAATTTATTTGGGCTTGATGTCTTTACTTGTTTTGTCAAATTTCAATATTGCATGCCATAACGAGTATTCCATCCATAGCTTATAACCGGTACAACGCTTAAATCTGTGGGTATTGATGATTTTCTATGAATGTACCGATTTTACAACGAAGTGGTACAACTGCCACATTCCATTGATGTCGTGATTGTTTCTGTATTGGTAATATACCTGAATAACGGATTGTTTCTATTAAAAAGTTTACGATTTTACATTCAGGTTGGCCACCTATGTATGCAGTAGTCATGTGCCACATACTTAAAAAAAATCAAGTTCAAGTTCATGCAGTAATTATTTATATTATAATTTTATTGCATTATTTATTCCAGTTATAAATTATAATTTTAATTATGATAAAAGTAATATCTCAAAATAGTTTTTTGGAGGATTTGGTTTTTTAGGCAATGCTTAATATAAAAGTATTTTACTGAACAAATATTGTAAACGCTAGTCAGTCATTGCAGTCTATGAGTAGGTTACAAGCTTTTCATATTTATTGATTTATTACATAGTATAGTTACATGCGGACTGAAAATATAGCAACCCAATAAATTGTCTTTACTTTCATATTATATAAGGTATTTTATTTGACTATGTATATAGACTTATAATGTTTTCTACAGGATGCAAAATGATAAACTACTTGCATTAGTATTGGTGTCGATTCTGTTGTTCAACATTACTAAACTTAACTATGTTGACAGGTCTAAAAGTTTTGCTATCCCTTTCTCATGTGACACCGCACATAAATAAGGATGGCAATATTTTTAGACCTGTCAAATTAGTTAAGTTTAGTCATTTTGAACAACAGAATTGGCACCAATGTCTTAACATGGGAGTAAAATGTTTTGAGTCCTGTTGTTTCTGCTGATTTTGAAAAGCATTATCTCACGAAAGAATAGCTCATGGAACTATCGTGTACACAATTTATAAATATTGTTTAGCTGCTTTGTTAGTATTACTAGAACATTCTGTTTGGTGCTAGATGCTTCACGATTAGTGTTAAATTTGTATTGAACAATAATTAGTATGCACAACATGTTATGTATCATTATATTTTTTGTATTAAAACCATAATTTATTTATCTAAGCATTAGTTTTATAATTCTTCTCTTGCATTTTTTATTACAACCTTATTAAGTTTGATCTCTCATGTTGGATGTGGACTTAAAAATCATTCCTATATCTAAAAACTAAAGGATGCAATCCAAATATATATCAATGACCAAAGAATATTATTTACTTAAGAAATTACCTTTGCTATCTGAGGGGGCTTAAATCTACCACTATGTATTGGTTATTTATAAATTTACCTTGTGCTTATGCATATGTCAACTCCAATGGTATTATTCATAATATTTCACCTCCCAAAATATTCAACTCTAATCCCACATGAAATAAATGTTTAATACCTACATTGTGATTGACTTTACAAATACATAATTTATATCATATAATTGTTTTAATTTATTTTCCTTTTCTCAAGTAGCTTGGTCACTTTAAAAGCTTTCAACTATAAAACTTGAAACATGAAACTAACCCTGAAATTATAAAAAGGAAACGATAATAATATTCAATTAGTATTTTACATGATTTTTAATCACTAAATAACTTAAACATTGCCCTTACTAAAATGATTTGAACAAAATCATAAAACAAAAAGACGATCACAGAATGCAGTTTATTTGGACTTTTTGGGTTTCAAGGTGAAGTACAGGATCATTGTACCAATTACAGCATAGGTTGCTTTGGCCACCTGGAAATAATTCAAAAATATTAAATATTCACTCATGACTTTGCCCATGGATATGAATGTGTTAAATGTTTTGGGAATCCTTATTCCTGAGATATTTATTTAGTCTAGCACTGTCAAGTCCACACTTGGCAATATGCATGTGCAAACTGATTAGTATGCTCAAAGGGTTGTGTGTCATGTCATGCCCTATATGTGTGACAAACTTGTATTCAAATTGTTTAGCCATTTGTGCATAATTATGTATTAATTTTATTAAGATTTAAAGCATTATCTTTTACAGCTATCACATAATGTACATAACCCCTAGTAAGGAAAAAGTACACCGGTTATACTCAGGTTCATATATAAAACTTCACCCTTGGTAAACTTGGTTTCCTTGCCAAGTATATAAAGATATAAGAATAAGGTAGACAAATGAATAAAATAAATTTGATGTGATATTGCGATCAAGTAGGACTGCCTGCCTTATAACCTTGTAGCAAGTACATACATTCACAAATCAAACCTTCAACAATTTGTTACTATGGAAATTATAGTTACTGGGCATTAGAGATCAATTGATGGTAAATTATTAATGGTCTTTGCTTATCCCAGACAACCTGTTTGATACAGTGATTGCCAAGTAGGTGTTTTCAGATCTAGATAGACCTCAATACTATTAATTAAATCAATTAATATGAAGTTATATCATATCATTCAGATTAGATATAAATAACCTAAAAGTCCTGGCATACAATTAACTTATAAAATTAAAATTTACTTACGTTTGCTCTACCTCTGTAGGTCTGACTGTTAAAATATTTAGACAGTCCCTTGAGCTGGGATTCATCTACAGCGGGGTCTCCGGACATCCTAGAATTTATAAAGAAGAACCCACTTTTAAACAACAAACAAAAGTTACAAATTGTACTGATTAACGACCAATCGTAAATTAAGTGTTGTCAAATAAAATTAAATGAAGAGAAAAAAATACCTGACTATTTTACGAATTTGATGAAATTATGTAAGATACCACAAAATGTGCCGCAAGCAAAGCAAAACCACAGAGTAAATTATCCACTTCCACACATACAGACAGACCACAGCTTATAACTTTCCAGTTCGTTTCCACACAGAGTTCATACATAACCACTATGTTTCGTTCGACCACTATACTTAGCTAGATATACCCGGAGTGTGATAAGGATAGCTATTTATGAATGCGGTTTTGTGAAGATCTACTGATATAGTAGATATCTGTGGTCTATTCTATATCGGCGGTCGGTGGTAGGCTGGGCTGGGACTTTGGGACCTGGGACAGTTTATAGCGTGGTTTTTAACACTGTTCCGAGAACTGGGTGTGCACCTAGAAGTCTAGAAGTTAAGACTCACCCACACACACACACACACACACACACACACACACACACACACACATTAAGGCTCTGATATATTAGGCGCTGCTATTAGTTCTGATAGCGCCTTTATGCGTTTAAATAAATACGCAAATGCAACCGCGGTCTCCTGAAATTCTACCGTAAAAAAAAAAATACCTTACTACTATGAAATATTAAATCGGCTTACCATTGTGGTATTAGTACGTACTTAAGTAGTTTATCTACATATTATTTTTTTGCTGGTGGCTTTTTAGATTTAAATAATTTACAATAGACGTAATAAGTCGCCAATAAGCCCATTGTTACTTTTGATGTCTGAAACAAGATTTATTACTTACTCAGTTATGGTGTGATTATATATTTAACAGTACAAGTATATAATTAAGGAGTCAAGTAAATAACAATTGATTTAGATGAGATAATGTTCTGTGCTAGCAGTAGGAAGACTGTCCGTTCCAGCAGTTAGTGGCATGAAAGGCGCCCATAGCTTACGGGGACCAATACCGTACGCTTGTTAGCAACGCCTTGATAACGGTATTATTTAAATTGAAGTAGGTAAAATTTTACCTTAAGTAGGTAGGTATGCAATAATATTCAAATAAATATATGTATCACATAAATTAATATTGACCTGACCAAACGGATTTAAGCTGTACCTACTCTCGTCTGTTTTACCACAGTAGTATTATACCTACAATCAAAGGCCGCGGTATATTATATGCTATCAATATATTATGGTATGATTGCGCTCTTAACGCTTATAAGTAGCTACATACTTACATTGGCACGACCTCTATTTGTTTGGCTATTAAAATATCTACTCAATCCTTTTAAGCTTGGGTCATCATCAACCCCGTGGCCGGCCATCGAAATTAAATACTTGTTTATTGAATTAATTTTTATAAATTTTTATCAAAAAAAATAATCTGCAATTGACAGGTAACAAGTTTTGATAATAATTATTTTTTATTTTTGTCTATGCGGTTGCAAATAGGAAAGTTGCAACGTATGGACTGAGTTATGGACTTAAAACAATTTATGTATGTAGGTACTGAACAGCAGGTAACATAATTACGTATAAATAAATCGTAGTAGCTTATTTATTATAAATTCAAAAACTATAAATTTGGGTTCAGTGACCTCATATACCCTATTCTTTTCTTTTTTAGATATCGGATTTGAACAGTCACGGCCAATTTACAATTTTATAATAGTATCTATCACAGAGTACATAACCACTACGCTTTGGTATCTATATACTACGGAGTGAGTACCCTAGATTTCTACGTACAGTAGACTAGTGATTATGTACTCTGTGGACGTAGTGGTCAGAGGACAAGGACATCACAAATGTGTAAGCACACGTAGTGATTCTGATTGTTCGCGTGCGCGACCTTTTTATAAGGTTTGGATCTGATTACGTTGTGCTTATGATATTTTTTACCATCACTACCATAAATATATCATTGTGTTTGGAATAATCAGTCCAAAATATTGAATAAAGATTCAGTAGATATAATTTACATCAAAATTCTGACTATTTACTTATTTTATAATCACAAAAGATGCAAACGTTCCAACAAAACTTACCAATTAATAGTTACGAGTTTATTCGTATTTCCCGTTCTAGTTGTATGCGATTTACAGTCGTCAACGACACATGCCTTGACAAATATAGATTTCGAGAATACCTTACAGAATCACTACATATATTTTCAGAATTATTTACGTAGTTCATTATTATTAATAATTATCATATTCACCAAACCGTGTTCAATATTTCGCGCCACTATCACAGAGTACATAATCACTACGTTTCACGCCACTATAATGCGACTATGTTAAATTTACCAAACTTCACGATAAATGTCAAGTTGTGCGTAGGTCCGCGCAGAACATTACTAAAGCTCGCTAAGTATTTATAGTAGCATATCATTTAAACCAAATTACACCCACCTGTCAAGAACCGATTCAAATATGGGCTCAACTTTAGATTAGGTTCTGCGAGCTACGCGCGTCAAATTTTTTGTGGGGTTAGACATTAATTAGATGTAAATAAATCCAAAATTTCAAAACGCGGAGATGAGCGGTTTGCGAGAAATAAATTTTTGAAATTATTTACTTCTGTACAGAAATTGTCTAACAAAAACGCATATTAACGTTCCGTTTTACGGGTTGCGATTTATTTGTCTTCTTTTATTTTTTTGCATTCTCGTGTTTGCCGCATTAAAATGCCTAGTATCATGCATTATAATGCTTAATGGAGTTTCTGGAGACAATCCATGGCAGTAGCAGATCGTAACACGCCTTTAGGTCAGAGGTAAAGTAATCTATTGACCAAAATGATAAATCACTTAACCCAAAAGTCGTATTATGGCATCATTTCCAATGTTCCTATAAATCAGTCACTAAATGAAACTTTACTGCACATAACGACACCAAAAATACATATTAAAGATTACTATAACACAATTTACGAGACACTGGAAAAATCTTACTTAACTTTACTGAAAAATCTTAACCGCTCCGCCTGATTCCCGCCAAAAAACTCCTGAGCTTTTACTGCATCGAAGTGCTGCGCAGTGCACACACAGAGTATCTTTTATGCAACGCTTACGGGTTAATAAAACATGAATCAAAGCCTTTTTCTAATGTATTTTAACTGTATTTGTATTTTCATATAAAAAGATTACAAATTGTTGTGTTAATTTTTCACATTACTTCAGTCACATTGTCTTTGGAGGATATTATCTTACATTGCTGAATTCCACCCAATTTGGATTGCTAAGATGCCTACCACATTTCATTGCCAGAATTTGTATTTACGCTTTGGCTCCTTCACGAGTCAAATATAAATTAGTTACAATATTGTTTCAGTCAGTCAGGCATTTGTATTTCTTTTCTCATGTGTTATATATAAAATCTCAGTTAATGATCAAGGTGACTCTAAAATGACTGTTAGTTAGTACGAATGCTCCTATATGCTGAACCACAAATGCAATCATATCTTACATATGATTTTATTTAATTACATTGTTGGTAAGTTATCACAGCATGTCACATTTATAAAATACAATTGATACCTATAATGATAAAATATCCAGTAAGCATATACAAAAAAGTCAACTTAAATTGATATCAATGATCTCTGGGTTTACATTTAACTAAATTGATTAGTAACTTTAAAGAAGAATACATCACAAATTGCATTATTTGTGTGTCTAAATGTAGTTCCTTAAAAATATTTATAAAAACTGTTGCATTCCCATTGGAATATAAAAGCAATTCATTAAATTTTAATGATGGACTAGTACTCAATACAACAGGATACATCAACACAATACCATCCAAACATTTAAAACTTATGTATATCAAAAATATCCTTTGGATTCGATTTGAATTTAGTAATAATATTATTTATAATATTTTATTATCTAAAGTGAGTTCCAAATTTATTTTTATAATGTAGTAAAACTTTTGAGCATGTCAAAAATGTCACAAATATTCTTGCAAACAAATTATGACAATAATCATCATAAATTATTTCAATTATACACTATAATTATTCACTACAATTCATGTTGATATTGTCCCCTTTAAAAAGAAAGATCACAGCTAAATTAGGACCAGTAATGCCATCACATCATATTGCACCATACCCTTGACTTAGGACTTCGGTCCCATCACTTCCTGGCCCTGAATGCATAAGTCCACAGAGAGAGCTAATTCACCTACATTATTAGATCTTCCTCCCAGTCCTCTTTTACTCTCTCTGACATAGAGATTGAAGGGCGTGTGACCTGCTTCAACTCGTCATATGTTCTTGGAGGGATGGGGTTATCACTGAGATCTACATATTCAAGGGAGCGAGATCTAGCTAATCTATCAACATCCACTTCTGCAAAAAAAAAACGTTTCTGAATTATTACACATCCATAGACATAATAATTATCATCATGCCAGTCCCTCACAGGGTATGCAGAATATAGAGCCCCATTTCACTCTTAACATGCACACTTCCTTTCCATTCATTCATCTCTTCATACATGCCTGCTGGTTCTCAGTAAGAATAATTAATTTAAAACAATACAAATGCAGCTGTAGCATAAAATGTACATACCAATAATTTGATTGTGATGTGCTAAGAGTGTGTGAAGACTGGGACACTGGTAAGTGACGTGTGGAAGTCCCACAAAAGAGTTGTGTGAGATGTCCAACCGCTGCAGGCAGGCTAGTGTACACAGCTCATCTGGAAGTTTCGCCATTTGGTTGTTTGACAGGTTTAAATCTGGAAAAAGGTGAAAAAAATAATTCCAGTATGCTATAACAACATTTTGACAATCTACCTAATTGGAGTGATGTCATTTATTTAATTAATTAGAATGGCTTCAAGCCAATTATACTAATTAACAGTTAAACCAGTCATACACTCAACTTGCAGTACTCCAAGCATGTCGACATTATCATCTGCCATCCATCCGCGAACACGCCACAATCAGGGTTGGACTCCAAGAGGGCGTTGAGCACAGAGAGAGTGCGAGGGACAGGAGAGTGAGCGCGCGATACTGTGCGAGTAATGGGTTCTGCAAATAATTTGTGCCTCCTGCCGCGTAGATAGTTGTATGGAACAAATATTCTAGACAACTCGTCATGCAGTTCAGGAGCATCTGATTTACCATGAAGAACCTTGCACATGGTCAGAATTTGGTCAAGTTTCGTCCTAACCTCAAGGGAATTGTAATCCAAAGAGCTCAGAAACTATTAACAATTGTAACTATTACCAGTGTTTACCATTGTCTTACAACATAATGATTAATTAAATATATTTTTATGTAAATGTTATCTTTATTGAGGTTGACAGAGTAGTGTGCGAATTAGAGTTGAAAGGGATATCCAGCAACTTTCCTGTATCAGGCGTGCTTTTGCACTATCAGCAGTATCCGGCCAGATTGTTAATTTTTGCAAAATTTTATCACCTGCTACCTGTCTACCTATATTCGCAATAAAATGATTTGATTTGATTTGAGATTTTACACAAGGCTATTGATACCACAATAGGTTATGGACATCATTTATTATTATTATAAATGCACATCAAAAATGTTATTTTCATTAATTAATTTAGTACTCAATATTAACAAGGTGGCAAATTGTAGTGAATGAATACCAAATTTTCCACATATGTTGGTAAGGTGACTCCACTTGGCTTCGTATACCAGACAAGACCACATATTGATTTCATCACTAGTGCTAGTTGCTAGTGGATTAGGATGTGGCTTCTGCCAAAGATTTAATTTCCAATAATGGTATACCAATGTGCATATATTCTATGCATGCAAAGCCAGGGTAGATCCGCTAGTGCAGTCAGTCTCAGGAAATAGAGTGATATTTACCTGTAATTAAACTAAACTTGACAGCAAACTTAGGAGGAATCTTGGTGATAACATTGCCGCTGAGATCACAGCTCTTCAGTTCTGTGTGTCGCATGAGGTGGTACACTGCATCAGGTACTTGCATGAGCTGACATTCTGACAGATCTGTAATGCAAGGAAATTCTTGATATTAATTCAAATGTAAATTAAATGCAACACCTGGCAGACTTGTATGAATAAATTGTTGTGTATGGTGGAGTACATTAAAGGTGCGGAATTATAGTTTTTTTTTATATCGGTTATTCTGAAAATCTATATAGTACCCAAAGCATGATAAACAAAATTAATAAAATAATATATAATATTCTTCCTAAGTAAGTAAATAATAATTGTAAAACCATACATGCATAATTCTAGACCTTTTTATAGACTTGAATTATAGAGTAGATATGTTTGTAAAATAGTGAGGAAATGTCAAAAATTCTAACTCCTGTTACTTCACAATTACATCTTGAAAAAAAAGTTCTTTTGTATAACAAATCAATGCATGAGCCTAATCCCATCTATTATACAACACACACCTACCTAGCACTTGACTTTCTTGCGCATCTTCGCATCTCAATATAACACGAGTAACAGCAAGAGCCATGTTTCTACTTAGGCGAATAGTTACACTTGATAAACTACGGGAAAATTGCGCAACACAGGCCGTCTGGCCCGCCTATGAGTTATTTATAAATCCATAAAATATGCCTCGGTTCCTGTTAGCTATCTAAAAATACAGCAGTTGGAATCGATGGTTAGAAAACTCGAAAATTGCGAAGCCTCTGTGCTACGCTACAAGAGGAGGTAGGTACACACATTGTTCTCAATTTCTCATGATAAACTACGAATTAAAAACTTCCAATAATTATTTAGGTATATCATGAAACTATTCACTTGTTGAGTTACGGGACTTTCGGAATAAATAAAATACCAATAAAATTAGGTCTAGTTAGGTATTTTGCATTTGTTTGACAGCTGAACTCTGGGACCCGTCTAATGACTGACAAGTGACAAGACAAGAGTGACCATAGATAGACTACTTCTTTTTCTTAACTATGGCAATGTAATGTTTGGCGAGAATTTTCAAGTTTTTAAATTTTTCGTGTTTGTTGCACTAAAACGCCTACTGTCATGTATTGTAATGCTTAATGGAGTTTTTGGAGACAATCTACGGCATTAGCAGTCACCAAAAATGCACATTAAAGATCGCCATAACACAATTTACGAGACACTGGAAAAAATCTCAACCGCTCCGCCTGACATGACATAGGGACAGGAACTTGGAAATAGCGGCAATCATAGAATTCGCTCTATATTGTCTATGTTTTTTCAGTGTAATTTTGTGCAGTGAAGGTTCATTGGATATGGCGGGATGCATGTTGTAATATGGCTTTTGGGTTTTACTTTAACCACGCAGGTTACTACTATTTAGGCGCCTATAAATGATCCGCTACTGCTTTAAATGGTCCCCAGGAACGCCAATGGGCATTAACAGTGTCAGGCTTATCCTGCAAGTATTTGGTAGTTATAATTAAAAACAAAAAGGTCGTGTCGTAGGTCAAACATGAATACCTACCTGTTTTCTTTATCCCTATAAATCAGAGAAGGAAAATCAAAAAGGAATCAGACTCAGATGCGCCTACAATCAGCTGTTAGATTTTTTTTTTTCGTAAATTTCGATAAAGTTCTTCTGGTGCATATTGTTGGCAGTAATTCCGTAGTAAAGTTAGACAAAATATAACTTATTACGTCGGTCTGAGATTCTCCATAAATAATCGTACTGATACTACCTAGTATTATTTTACTCTGCGACGCAGCTGGATCTGACAGAGCGCGCGTGCGCCTTGAGTTGAGTTTGATTACCTACCTTCAGAGTTCAGAGATGTCGTCAGGTATAATTTATACTCGGGGAAAATCCCTAGAAAGTTGGAAAGTTAAAAATTCTCAGTATTAATAAAACTTTAAAGCAACAAGATGCTATGTAATGTTATACATTACAAGTACAACAATGAATCATGCTATGTTCCTACAAGGAAGTGTACTTAACGAGCACTGACCTCTCCGTCAGTTGTTTTGCTTGATATGGAATAAATTGGTTTGCTAAGGCCAACGTGTGCTCAAGCCAGTATATCATTGCGCATGAGCAAGAGAGATGTTCTAAATCGACGCTTGATATATCGGCACGTTTGTATTGTGGCACGCAACGACGCGACGTACCTATCCATGTGCGTTTGCCTTCCGCATGCTAATGCAAACATTGCGCTTATTCTTGCCTTCCGGGAGCAAATAAGGCTCTTGGTTCAGTGTGAGAAAAAGTTTGTTGTACTTTTAAGCCGTTGATTAAGGGTAACGGGGTACCTATCTATATCTAATGTTATAAATATGTATGTCCGATAAATTCATAGCATCACATACAAATATTAACCATATGATTCAAAATTCAAAATTATTAAAGTTCATATGTTGTTAATACTGATATTAACTTCGATATTTTAATTACCTACCTATGTATGAGTTACTTGTAAAAATAATTTAAGTTATAGGTAATAATATCTCAAAATATCATATAAAAATAATCAGAATCATTGATTTTATCATTCGATGATAATTCTCAGTGTTCGTATTAACACATTTTTTAAATTTTTTTTATACCTCTAAGGTCGCAAACAAGCATATGGCCCATCTGATGGTAAGCGGTTACCGTAGCCTATGGACGCTTGCAACACCAGGGGTATCACTCGCGCGTTGCCGACCCTTCAAAAATCTCTTCACACCCTTCTTCAAGAACCCTATGCTGTACTCCTTTGGGAAACCTCGGCGGGGAGTTCATTCCACAATTTGATCGTGCGCGGGAGAAAACTCCTTTGGAACCGCGCCGTGCGAGACCATTTCGGTTCCAAAAATTAAACATATTAAAGAAATGAACATATTAAGTACAAAAATATACATATATAATTCATTACGCAAAAATGCCGCGCGCCGTCGAAACGCGACTTTACAACTACGTAGATATATGTATATAAGTAGTTCTCCAAAATAACCGACTAAAATTAGGCTATTACGACTCTGTACAGTCGTGGATTTTGCCAAACTCAAATATAATGTTCTGGGAAAAGTACTCAGTCCTAGTGATTTATAGTAAGAAAATGTGCATGCAGAACATTTATAATTCTAAATACCTAACTGTATTTGAATGAGGTAGCTAGTTAGGTGCCTACGTACGTATCAAAGATATTTCAATTATATGCATTCTTACCGTCCGCGTCGTTTGCGACTGCGTTTTTATTACGGAGAAACACCGTTCCCGAATATCTTATAGGTGGGTGGATCAACCGTGGTCATCCGAGGTATAAAGGAGAGGGAGACATGTTTTCTTGCATTGACACATATGATTCGGGGCCATCCATCCAATTTCCAAATTTCACCAATACCGTCATAAATTTAAGAGCTAGGCTCTTGTTAGGTATCTGCTGAAAGGAACTTCGATTTTTCCTTCTATAATATTTTTTATAAATGCGTCAAGTCGTTACAAATGGCCAATCATCTTCCCCCTCCTATTTTAATGATGAATCATCAGACCATGCTCATCTCTTTCCGGGGCTATCCGACAATTTTTTGCTGGTTTGGTGTGCGTGAAAAGTAGATAGTCGGTGGTAGGTGTAGCATAATAGTATTTTATCAAACTGGGGACATCCGATATGTACCTAGTACGACCTTTTTGAGCTACCAACGGCTAGCTAATGAGACTGCAGACGATGACTGCGCCTTGTCTTGCTCTCGCTAATATGTCTAACAAAAATAGAATAGAACATATGTAGTAAAATCCCCAACTTTGAAGTGAGCAATTTCATATGCAACTACCAGTGGCCTTGCTTGGCGCTGTTACCTCTATTCTCAATGTCCAAGTTTATTGCAAAAAGCGATTGTGTATCATGAGGAATTAATTAAACACATGAAATTAATCCGCGTAACAAAGGCTAGCAACACCGATGCAGGTCGACGTGGCCTCGGTGGATTTCACAATTTTTACACGATATCTTCGTTTACGAAAGCCGAATGCAACAGACAACACTCATTAAAGCTACCTAGCTTAGTTGCGCAAGTAGCATATTTCATTCGTGATTATTCATTCGAGTTATCACATCCCATTAGACGCTATATTGCGTGAGGTATAAGGTTTAATTTGTTTCGAACTGATCACATCTCGTTGTTCCTCATTGATGTCCTCTCGTCGAAAGAGTAGTAAGATAGTATCGTAACACTATGGTAACGTAATGTGACAAAAAATAACAGTAGCAGTGTTTGATACGTAACCAGGAAAAACATTAAGAGGGCCATCGCCATAATGTGGACTGGAAAATGTATAAATAGCTGTTTTATAGACCGTTCGATTAATGAATGACAAAAAATCTCTCTTAATTAATTAACCGGATTTCCCGTCTCTTGATTTGACAATCATAGCTACAGGTGATGTGTCAACGTGACGCAACTGTCTGTTCTGATAAATAATTGCGTAATTAAATAAATGGATCAAAACAACATTAATATTATGCGATTCAGATTTTCATAAAAACTTTCATAACACCATTTCATCTAGGATTTGTCGAGGACTGGAGCAAGCGGATTTAATCAAGGGAAATAAATATCTAGTTGATTAAAATATCAGATGATCTCAATTAAATAGCTGCGAATGTATTTGCCAATGCGATAAGATAAAAATAAAAACAAAGAACTTATTGTATCTTGTACGTCATTCATCACATTCACATTGTTTTAAAGTTGATTTTAGATTTGACTGTTAGAACACTCAGGATGTTATGCATGAATGAAATTAAACATCTTACTTCTTATTTATTCTTTACTGGCTTTTCCCGTAACTTCGATCGCATAGCAATTGGATAAGTATACAGCGTATGTTATTTAGGAATACTGTATTTTCCATTGTGAATTAAAAAATAATTATTAATTACCAATTTTTAGAACTAAATGGTTAACCTACTGACCAAGCGTAATTAACCTTAATGATTCATGAAGTGAATTAAAATCCGACACACCTTTACGTATGTTACTTAACATAGCACTAATAAACATATTGATAGATATTTATCTATGTTATACGAACATTCACATATTTTTGAGTTATAGATAGATACCTTATAAATAATAAGTAGCTAATCTAACCGGTTACGGTTAAACTTCTTGAAATTCAGTCAGAACGAATCTACATAAAAGTGGACTAAATATAATCGTACTTTGCTTTGGTACCAGGGGGAATTGCTGACAGTCATCTGAGCCTGAACTACGAGCGCTGCTAATAAGTTTGCACGTGGATACTGCCAGTCGCGGAACAGACAACGATATACTAGATACATATAACGAACTAGCTGACCCGACAGGCGATGTCCTGTCTTAGCTATGAATTCATATGTCAAATACACCATACAAAAAACATCTTCAGATTATCGCGAAATTAAAAAGGTTCCGGTTTGTTTTTCAAACTATTCTTTTGATAAGAACCTTCTCCTGACAATAACAAACACTTGGCAAAATCGGTCCTGCCGTTCACGCGTGATACCGTGACGAAGGGAAATAGGGATTCATTTTTATATATAGAGACGATTGTCTCGCGGTGAGCGCAGAATCGCAAATCCAAGGCATTGGAAGTGCTAACGGCAGTGGTGAACTTACCATCAGGTGAGCAAACGCCTTGTCTTCAGTATCGGTTACGTTCCGTGTCATAAACACATCGCTGTTTATTATGTTGTTGTTGTAAGCACCTCTGTTTTGGGAGCTACGTAAAATCGAACTTAAATTTGTATCAACTTCGTCCTTAAATTTAATCAATAGATTATCGCATTTTTCGATTCTAGTACTCGTGTACCTACCCACTGAGTTGCTCCACATGGAGCCAGAAATATTTTAAAGTTTATATTATTGTCCCTTGGTGAATATATATAGTCCTATTATATATCCTATCCTATTATATATCCCATATAGTCCTAATCTAAAACTAGTTTCCCTACATCATAACTGGGTTAGTATACATTTAAGTAACTTTCCGTGTCCTTTTGTTTGAATTCAACCCTTTTTCTAAGCTAATCAATGAGTGTCTATATTTATGTATTCATTTACCTACTGGCCTACAATCGCATGTGTTTATCTATCACACACCTACGCAATACACAAATTCATGATAGCCCAACGACGCGTCTGTGTTTACATGCAAATTAACTTTGGGAAAACGGGGAAAAACTGTTAGGTGAAATTTAGATGAACTCACACATTGTTCTCTTTAACACTGGTATCTTCACTGAATATTGAAGCGTGTCCATAATTGTTATAAATAATTTACCGTTTTACATTGTAAGTGCGATTAGCGAACAATGATGTCTAGTGGATGTGGTATCAATCGTATTCAGTTCATGGTACGAACATATGTATGCTGTGTGTTTTGTGTTTGTTAAAGATTTTGTTATGAACAAACAGTAGGTACGAGGTACGCACCGAGTTGACTGTTCTCCTGCGCATCTTCGCAGCGGCCCACCACCCTGATGATGGCCCGGCCGGCGAGTCGCGTGCAGATCATCATTGCTGGCGCCCGAGGGTCGCCTTCTTCCGCCTCGGCTGGCATCCGCTGACCACCATCGTATTCCGTCGGGGGCCTCATCACTGCACTATTATAATATCAGTCACTGCACAATTCCTGAGTGCGAAAGGTCACTGGCTGATCCTTCTTTAAGTTGGAGCTGTTTACCAAAGAAAATCTTTCACGAGCTGAAATAATCGCGTATCATCTACCACCGCACCGAAACGCACCGCGCCTAGGTCCACGGCGGCACTCTGCTAAAATTCGTTCGCCGCGTTCGCAACCTGCCTTTATATCTTTGCCAAAACAAAGAAGCGTGCTGTCGGACCGAGACAGCAATAACAACAAACGGCCGTCCCGCTCGCACTGTCTGCTGCGCAGTTGACGCAAATTGGCTACTCGGGGGCACCGGACACGCGGAAAATTGCGGGATCAACACCCGTCACGCATCCTGCCACAAAGGAACCGCTGTTTCCCGCTTGAATAAACAACCCTCAGCATTCGTTTCAGATAACCGTGTTGTCACGGGATCAATGCGCATTGTGATCCTGAGGGCCCTTATGTTTGTTTATTGCTGACAAACATGATTGAATGCACATTGTTGGTTAATGTGTTCAACATGAAAGGTTGGGCCGCACAGTCGAACATGATTTTCCAGCCTAGTTCACAACGTGCCATCGCATTCATGTCGCAATTTATTACGGACGCGGTGGATGCGCGAACTCAATAAATTAAAGTTTCAGTTTTACCTGTCCATCTGTCCGCTTTCTACGTAGGTGGGTATGTACATATTATTACGATACATATAGGTTCTTACACAAGAACTAATTTATAAATTTCATGTAATGAAAGCCATATTTTATCTTCACCACTCATGATTCAATCATAGTCGGCCGTTAACGTACTTTCTAGTTCTAAAATGTAATCCAACCGTAGCATCTACCTATTTCATAACGAACCTTGGAGTATTTTGTAAAAATTAATTCGTGGTTGAAGAAAAAACTGAGAAACTCAGTAGGTTCAGGTTATTCAAGGGTCATTTCGTTCACCTTGATTACATACAGCTGATAAAATTATATATTCGATACTTAATCCAAATTTAGCCATAAGAAATCATAATTTAAATGCAATGGTTATATTTCGTTACTCTAAAATTTTTGATGTAATTATTTCCAAATTGGTTCATCATACGTCACCATAAACTCACCAAAATAAAGATTTGTTGAAAATTAATGATATAGTATAATTTAACTAAATAAAAGATTAGATTAGATAATAAGAGATTAGAATTTCTTTATTACAGAAACAGAAATGTTTTCACGTGCACCTACTTAGCCCAGATCAATGTCATGGATATAAAGAAATTAACCTGTGTTGTAATCAACAAGTAGTGTCTAAAATTTAATTAGGTTTTAGTTTCTGTGACCACCGTTTTAATTAACAAGCTTTTATTACCTTCACCTGTATGTATGTATAATGTATCTATCTATCAATGTAACTAAATCTTCCAACGTAATGTTTACCGACCTCAAGACGGCTGATTATTTTTGACAACTTTCACCTGTACCGATGACATCTTAATATTTATATTATTTATATGTAAGAGTTGAAATCTAATAATATTATAACTTTATTCCAATATCCTGACCAGGTTCATCCGGATAAATTCAATATTGTCTGGCTGTGCGTGACCTTCATTGTGATGTTATTACTTGTTATTATAATAGGATAATAGGTATATTTTTGTAAGAAGCTTCTTACGTCAATTAAAAAGTTGACGTTCATATGTCGTCTGTTGTTCGCACTGTTTGATGTTTTGGCCAAACAGAGACGCAGATTTTCAACTTTTCCAACCTTGAACGTGTGCCAGAAACTATAAACTCTACTCCCGTGCTCCGATTATAATAGTATATATTTGAGTTTTTTCAAGATTTAAACATGATGAACATTCAAAATAAGAGAACCGAAGTAACACAACATATTAGAAAAATAATTCTTTGTTCTGTTCTGTTACTCAAAACTTCAAAATGAACTAAACACGCACCTAAAATCTAAAATATTTAAACACTAGCTGTTTACAAATAAAATAACATACTTACTGTCGTAAAGTTGTTTATTGTGTATCTAAAAATAACAATAAAATAACTTTCTTTGTGATTCTTTGTCTTTGAGTTCTTCGAAATTTGGAAATCTTTGTTAAGTACGCCTACGTACCTACAACATGTTGTACATGAAGTTATTTTTTCTCTCGTAATTTTGCCGTTTAGTTGCTAGCTCGTAGCCGGCTCTTTTAATGAAGTATCTACCAAATTATAATGCAGGCGGCCTCGTGCCTACTATTTTCTTCTCTCGTGACCTGCTTTCGGGCAAATCTGCGTTATATTTATTGAGAAATTTATTACCTACAACTTCTCGCGGAAATTTTTTGTTCACCTACTTTAACGAAAATTTTATACATATTGTGATTTATTCTGACGTGAGTATTAATTATTTTGCGTGTTTAGGAAATTTTGCCATCCCATGATTCATGCTTTTGGGATCGGGGTACAAATTGGATACACAAAGTATTCTATCAGCTACTGGTTCCCAGTACAAGCTTGCTTAGCTTGGGGCCAGATGGCGCTGTGTGATAATGTCCAAGATATGTTATTATTCTTATTATGAAATCCTAATAGCTCCACCTATTTCGAACAATGGATACATGGGTACCATCAAAATCCTGTTGGTCCCATTACTCAAGTAGTGGAGACAAGGACTCGGAAAGCCCGTTGGATCCATCAATGATATATCCAATGGGACCAGCAGACCTTAACCATTAATTCTTGTTCAATATCTTCATAGTGTAATACCTAAAGGACCGAACTTAAACTGACCGAAGGACTTTAAATATAAAGTAGTAGGTATGAAATTTTATAATTTTAGAAGAATTAGCAGAAGACCAAATTCTGCATTCCAAGAAAGTATTCGTAGTTGAAATTCTTGTGAAAGCAGCCTATGAGGTTTGCAAGACACAAGAGTGAAATTTGAAGATAAGACCTTAGCATAAATATAATAATGGAAGAAGATAGTGTATTAATGAATGTGGAGACTTTCTCTTCTCATGCGACGTGCTTGCGGCACAAGCTCGCAAGCGGTCCATGACGCACAAAATTTTCCGTCACCACGACCGCTGACATTTCGCACAACGTTTTTTTCATCGCGAAAGTTCGATCCTTTGTGCTATTTCAGGAATACCTGGACTCGAGCCAGCTACAAGGCAATCAGCGCAGTTCATATACTTCGTTCCGGGATCCCCCATCCTTCCACGCGAAACCCATCCTTATCTCTCAGTAATAAGTGTGGATATTTCCAGCAAGCATGTAATTTTACATCTGTTTCGAATTCTACGTCGGTACGAATATTCTTTGTTTATAGTCAAAATCTAGACGGGAATATTGCCATTGTATTTGTATGTACTGTACGCCACATGTTTCTTAACGAGGTTTTTTGCGTTATCGTTAACACTTCTTGAGGGTCGCAAGAATATAATTAGACTTTATTTATTGCGTTTGTTTTAGTTAGGTAAAAATGGTCCTGGATATTTGAATTATTGTACCATACTACATGGGTTGTGTTATTATGCGCAAATTGGGGATTTGGCAGACACTTATTTATTGCGTCTTGAGAACGTGTTCTTGCAATTTTTGTGTTTTCGTAGCCGTATAACATTTTGTTTAAGAAATAATCTACCTACTCTGTAGACTGCCGGAAATCTCAGTAAACAAGTTAATAAATGTATTTTTACATTAGAAAGCTAACCGTAAGGAAGAAGACAAAAACATTATACTTTTGTAAGGTAAATGCGTCGAAACGTATTATTGGATTTTATTTTGGGCTTGCTTTTCTCAAGAGTATTTACAAGTGTCTGGCTGGTCAGTGGAAAATATAAGGTTAGTTTTAATATACATGCACAGGAATCAAGCGAAAGTGAGCTTAGCCTCACGGCCAGGACTGCTGTATGATCGCTGGGAACACATGGGTGTATAAAGACGTGTGTGAGCTGATAGTTCCGACGCACGGCTGGAGATTACTGCTATACCGACAACTGACGTTCTCGTACAAACGCGTTTGAGTTAACGCAAATGTTTTACTCTACATATTCTTTTTCTTACCGTGGGCTATATATGAAAATCGATTCGTTAGGAGTAAACTCCAATAAATATAAACTCCAATAAAAAATATTAAGCTCATGGTATCAGAGAAGTAAATAACACATGTTGACAATGAACAATAGTTTAATGGTATCAAGTGTGCGGCGGGTCGGCGCGCTGCGCAAGCTGTGCCGCGGCGCAGCAGTGCAGCATGAGTGCTGTCAGTGCGTAAGCGCGGCCTTCGCCGCTGCCCTCGCCGCTCGCATCCTCCGCTGACAGCTCCTCGCGAACTGCTAACAGCTAAAAGAAAAAGTTATGCTATTCATGCTTAGTTTTCCATGAAGGACCTGTGGCCCAATTTTCAACGCGCATATCGGCCGAACTATACTATAGGTCCCCAGTTCTGTTAGTGCTTTGAAAAGTTGGCTTTCCGATTAGCAATTAAATATCCGTGGAAAACATCTAAGGTCTGTCGAAAGCGCTTGTTCCTCGTACATTACTAAGTTACATTACCGGCAATGTACAAGGAAAAAATATTCTTCGTACATAACCGGGTAATGTACAAGGAATTATTTTTTCTTCGTACATAACCAGTTACATTACCGGTACTGTGCAAGGAAAAACTATTCTTCATACAAAACCGGGTAATGTAAAAGGAATTATTTATTCCTTATAACTTTAATTACCAGGGATGGCAGTGATGTACTTATCAGGAAAAGTAATTCTTAATGATAAATTTATTTCTAGAAATACTGTAGGTATATAAGCTCTTAGCGCGGAGATCAGATAGTGTAGAGCTGGGTACAAATCCAAAAATCAGGACCTTTACTGGCAGATAGCTGATGTTACAAGGCGTAAAATAAGGCTGTTTTAATTTTGTAAAAATATTTGTAGTTCCGCACAACATCAAAAAATTCATGAAATAGTAAGCAAAATTAATTCCACACGTACGCAATACGCGGGCTCAGCATTTTTTTATGTTAATTATAAAGTACACAATTTTTATTCTTATTTTCTACCATCTACCAGGTAGACTCTACCTATATTACCCACTATAAACAATTTTTTGGATTTATCCAGCTCTGCACTGTCTGATCTCCGTATTCCACGATCTTATATACCTGGTTACCGTATATCTGGAAATAAATTTATGTCTACTATGAATTACTTTTCCTGGTGGGTACATCACTGCCATCCCTGGTAATGCAACTTGGTTTTGTAGAAGGAATAAATAATTCCTTTTACATTACCCAGTTTTGTATGAAGAATATAACTGGTTATGTACGAAGAAAAAATAATTCCTTATACATTATCCGGTTATGTACGAAGAATATTTTTTCCTTGTACATTGCTGGTAATGTAACTTGGTAATGTACGAGGAACAAGCGGTCGAAAGCAGAAAGTCTGACATGGTTTTCCATATAACCGAACTTCCCTGCAAAATTAGTCGTAACTTAAAGTGTTACGAAGGTCTGATTGCAGTCGCTTGTCTATAGATCTGGTAACCAGCCCCACGATACCGGGATAAACTCTAAATCACTATTTCACTCTTATATGACCTCGCTTGTTTTATGTTTATTCATACGGCTCTTCACTATAGGCGCCCCAGGTGATTAATACATCGTTTCATCAGGAGGGGTTAATTAATGCATATCTGCCACATGATTGTGTGGAAATGGTCAAAATGACTAACCATTTCATGTATCTGCTGCGCGGACAGCGTTGCAGCTAGTTCAGGGGCGGAGTCCCTGGCGGCTGCGAGGAGTGCGTCCGGCGGCATAGCGCTGCGCAGAGCTGGCTGCAGCATAGCAGACACCCCTCCCTTCTGGAGCCACGTCACGCCGCACCCGACGAACGGGTTGGCCGGTTCCAATGACTGCTTCCTTTACGTCACAAGAGCTATCGTGAAAAGTTTTACCACTCTGCTGCCAGTGCAAAATAGATTTTAACAAGGAATATGATAATTTGTAACAACAGTACCGATACCTATAACTATAGAGGAAAACCCCCAATTTCGGGCGAAAAAGATCCTAACAGTTTTATTTCAGTCACATTACATCAGAAAATAATTGTATTCTGAAAACACATGTGCTTAGTGTACGTCTTTCCAGGATTTCTTATGATATAATGCACTCTGTCAGCTTCAATCATGAAATCAGAGCATGAACAGTTCATTACAATAATACTTTAAAAAAAACATTTTGAATGTACTTCGGAACAATGGAATATTAATAGCTTACAAATTGCAGTTTCACTACACTAGTAGTACCTAACGTAAAATTGTAAACAACATATAAAATGAGATCTAAAGATAAATACGATTTATAGGGTAATCTAAACTGATGCAAGATTATGGAACGGCTCTAAGATATCATCAAGAGGTACACATGTAAAATTATTATACGTAAGTACAGAGTTATATTGAGCTCTGTAACTTTGGCTTAACGTCTTCCAGAAGAATTTGTAATTACCTATAATTATATACCTGTTAGATTAAACAGGTATATAATTATAGGTATGTATATTATCTTTGCTGTCTTTTATACAGTAAAAATTTCAAATTTTAATTAAGTTTAAAATATAGAGCTGGTGATCTACAGTATTCAAGGCGATATAATGTAGTGACATTATGCGTGTATGTGAGATCATTGTATAGACCTAGTTGTTTGATGCCATTTTACGAACATACCTAGGCGTGTGACTAGGCGAAGGCGGCAAAGATCTTGAAGAAGCACAAGTTTTCGGTGCTGAAAGGGAATGCGCTGAGCCGGCACGCCTCAATCCAGCTACCAGAGCACTCATTGCTCCACCACCTAGAACGTGTGAAAATTATCAATTGATCGTCAGTGAGGTAGGAGATAACTAATATTGGGATTAAATAACAAACATGAGGAAATACGGTAATGATAGATAAGAATGTGCAAGGTATTTTAATGAATTCTTTGTTACGAAATATTTAAGTGTAATTTTTTTTGTACGTGGAAATGAAACGTCTCCAATTGCGATAATAAGACGCTAATTAGAATTGGTCTGTATATAATTTTGAAATAAATTAGTTCTAATGCAGGAATGTGTAATGAGATATATTGCGTTGTTTTTAATATTACGTAGTCGCAATCCTTGGAAATAAGTTATTAGAGCGTTAAAGGACACGCAAAATTTCTTAACTATTAAAAAACCAAAGATGAATGGGTAATTTACTTTTTAAGTTGCGAATAAGATTGAAGAATCACTGAGAAGATAATAAGAATCGATTTTTGGAAGTTTTACAAAACTTACACAGCACTAATTTCAATTAAAACAAAGAACGTCTATGTTAAGCAGAAAACTAAAGTAAAACAAATGACGATCTCGGAAGTTAACTGACAACTCATCGAGGGCAATCACCAAAACGGAGTTAATTAATGACATAAATAATGTATGTATAACTCGTATTCTCTCCGAAGTATTAGGTACATAATATGTAATGTATAGAACATTTTAAAGGCTTAATGCCTTAAAACATATATATGCAGATACAGTTCCATTATTCAAACAAATGTGAATTTTATTCGAGTATGAGTATCTACGTTTTGGTGATCGCGCTAAAAATTTAAATTATCCGGGAATTAGGTCTGTCAAGGACGTTGATATAAATAAAATAATGATAAACCTGGATTTAACTGTGGCCGGATGCGTTAGATAGGCATTAAGAACTCCGTACGTCAGCATTCAAATAATTCGTCTGCGCAAAAACAGAAACATAAAAGAACAAAGTATGTAATGGCATTTGTAACCGATTATTATGACGATCGGCTCCTCTACAATAATATACTTAAATTAAATGACATCGATGAATGGTTCAACTGACTTAAAATTCACATTGGCTGCGGAAACTACTTGCCATTAGTACCATTAGTCGGGGCATGCGCTTAAATATACTATAGCCTAGTTAATAGCGATTGTCCTTGTAGTCAAAAGCCACATCACCATTTATTTGAATTCTGTTTGAATCTCATCAAGCTTCACTGCATACTCGTGTTAAAGTAGGTACTACTAGTACGTAGTATATTATCTACTTTGAGGTGCTACGTTCATCCTTCTTACCTTCCTCATGTACATCAAGGGAATCTTTTCTGTCTGGTTCCTCATCGGTGTCAAGGTCCGCGATGGAGTCCGCTTCTGTCATGATCAGTTCGGGAGGAGGGCAGTTTAGGGTTGATGATGAATCTGAGAAAACATGGATTATGATATCAAAGATAATGATAGATAAAAAATCCTAGATCTGTGGCTATTACCGAGCCAACGGGTTAAGCTGTAGCAAAAACATAATCTGCCTCGAAATGTATGAACTACAAAAACATTTGGAAATGTGACATTTAATTGTGATGTAGTATTAATTTAACCTATTACATGTACGAGGAAATATTATTAGCTATGTTATAATTATATCAGAACGCAAATTATCTCCACGCAACATTTACTTTTACTTACATTAGCGGCAGTGTAAGTAATGTCGTATGCGTCTACATGCTCAGTCATAAAGGTATTTATTTTGTTTCCATTTTTACAAATCTTAACGTCCATTGCATAATTTTTCATCGCAAATGTGCGTTACTCTTGGTTTTATTACATTACATTACCGGGTACTATTACATTCATCCAAATGTTTCTATGTAGAACACACAAGTATTTCCGTGTCGACAGACATGCAACCATGTCTGAAATTAATACTGGATTGTGTGTACAGTGCTGTCTCTGTACACACAATCCAGTATTAATTTCAGATTGCCATGCCATTCTCGACAGTTGTGTCTGTACACAACTGTCGAGAATGGCATGGCAAGACATTTTTATATCCTGCTGCTGTTTCCTTGATAATAAATAATTATGAAATGTAGATAAACAAAGAGATAAGCGAATATATCGATAATATTATTTGAATTGAATTAAGAAGGAAAATGGTTTATTTATATATTTTAAATTTTCTATGAAGTTAAATAAAAATACGTAAAATAAGTACAATGATTTCACAGTATCTCAGCTATATTAAGATAACTAATGAAATGTACTAAGTAACTAGCTCACGATTATCACGAATTAAATTATTAATTACTGTGATTGCCAATTATACTTTCATATACCTAGATCTGTTTGATTCAGCGCTAATTCGGCATGTAACACAAACATTGAAATTTCAGAAGGTCATTGCCCCTCTGGTTTGCAGCTTTCGCTCCTGACGAATAACATTTGGCGAGATTTCAAGCACATTGGGCTTTGCATTGGGGAGATAATTTGCGTTCATTTAATTCCTTTTTTAAACAAAATCTAAATAAAACATAAGTACTCATTTCGATCCATATGGAATTCGTGACGCTCTAAACATTGAATTTTTCCTTACAACCTACAACTGCAATGAAGGAAATTGATTCTTTATTTGTTTTTCTTTGTTTGGCAGGCTTTTTGGCAGGTTAGAATTCGGAAAAGAGAAATGTGTTTTTTTAATAAAGCATTTTTTATTTCTTTCATGGAAAGTACATAGCCCCGAAAGAATTTATCGAGATAATTAAACATCTTGATGCCTTGTTTTGATGGGACTGACGCAAAAACACTTCAAATGATCGCACATTTTAATTTTAAATATCTACAAATACAAATGAATGCATTGACCTAAAATCCTACGCGTTAACGAGTGTGACTGAAGAATTACTTTGAGGGAAAATAAAATGGACTCCTTGGACTAAATCCTAATTTCCTCAACCGGCAATGTACATACATTCCAAAACCATATGGCGCGCCAGATTTCGCGTGGAATTTTCGCGCTGTGAAGTAGTTTATTTAGGCTGATGTTTTAGTTTCTAGGTTCGCTTTGAAATTTGCCGGCATTTTTAAATTTGATGTGGTTCTCATCTCATCCATTCAGATATTCTTCCCTAAGTGCTCAATTCTCACGTCTTTAGATACAATAATAATGAAATTGGACGATATTATTTTTGACATTTGATTTACAAAAGAATTTTATTCACATTTATCTCTATCTAATTACGATGTTTTATTTCCAAATCTAATTGTATCAGCATTGTTTACTAAGTCAAAGGAAGCTGTTCTTGACCGCGTTTATTTTAGTACGATGACAACAATGATATCGTATCCTCTAGTTGAGGTCATTAGTCGTTTTCAGCTTCAGGAAATGCAACGTTTCCAGTAATTGTTACAAGCACTTGGCAATGGTAAGCGGATGGACAAACATTAATAGGTATACTTTCGGTAAACGCGCCATACCTCATCAATCTTTCGTCGGAAACGTGATTTGAAATTTATCAAAGTTACATATTTAATTTATATTATATATATTATATTATTATTTATATATATATATTTATATATATATATATATATATTAATTAAAGACTTCTATATAAGTAAATATTAAAAATAATAAGGTACGAGGTAAGTAAGCCCTTTACTCCTCAGATAATTAAAGAAGGTTAAATGCGGAACGTTTGCAAGCTCAAGGCGAATGTCCTACACACCTTACCTACTGCAAAATGTATTGCTCACCATTCTATTATGGTATACATGTACATTGTACAAAGTTATCGTACCCGTAGGTCATAAAACAATAGTTAGTATATATTTTTATATTTTGGGTGTGTTCTACCAGAGTCCATCCAACTACATATGTAGATTAGTTGACATTGGAACTGAAACGTCACCGGTTTGCCACCCATGCAATTAATGAGGTTGATTTTTGGATAGCGCTTCTTCTCAGTTAAATTTGTTTAATACTTCCATTGACTACGATAACCAGACAGGAGGGTAATGTACCCTTATTATTTATATGATATTATATGATACTCTTGTTACCCCATACTAATGGGCCAATAAATTAAAATAATATTCTTACCTTGATCTTGCTTCGGTATACATGGTGAGGACTCCTGGCATTTGGTGACACATTTCTTATGGCAGCACAGACCGCAGTTGCGGCATTGCATTGCATCCTTCAACCATATCTGGGGAATATAACTATTCACATTAAATATCAATTATCTACTATGCGTGTACAGAATGAAGAATATTAAGAATTCCCTTATAATGGTCATGCAATGCTTGTTTTTATTGGGCCACACTTTCTTGTATACGGTTCTGATACAGAACTGAAATTTATACCTTTGTCAAGCAAGAGCCAAGTGAACGTACAAAATTATGGCTTAAATAATTCAAAAAGATGACGAGAGATCGTTTAATCTAAAATGCGGTTTACATTCGATTACTTGAATAATGCGGTGGAGGGTGCGCAAAGACAACCCCCACCTATTTTGTATGTACTACTACATTTATTATCGGAAAAATTTAAAGGCGAAATGTTTTGTCTCCGTACCTTCTTATTACAGAAATCGCACTGCGTAGATCTATGAAAGTGTGTTCTGACGAAATCGTGCGAAGCTCTCGTAGGCTTAGGGGGTCTTGCGGTGACCGGTTCCCTGGTGGTTCGCGGCACGCTCCGGATAGCCCCTAGTCCTTCCCACTCCCACCAGACCAGAGCGTCGCCGAAACACAGACAGGGCTCGAAGCCCGCGTGGGAAGACAGCTTGTGACTTTTACTGGAAATAATCTTAATTTACGTCCCTAAACACAAGTTCATACTCGGCTTATGTATGTACAATCAGAACTAGTTCAGTTATATTCCATATTGAAACCATATAACCAATGTTAGTGTTAAAAGAAAATGATTCTGATATGGGAAGAATGGGCTCTTTAGTTCTATTTCCCTAGTTACTTATTGTTATTATTTTTGGCGGAACCTTTAATTTGTATTTTGGAAATCCATCTGTAATAGCTTTTGTAATAAACCTGAAGTACGTACCTAAATTTGATATCGACATCAGGCGGTAGAAACTGGTATCTCTTCATATGATGCGGCACCGTCGAATCCTGACATTCGCCAAGTAGCGTCGCTAACGGAATGTTCAAGTAACCTAACAAAACCTCATCTTTCTCCCCCGGTACTGTGGCCCAAACATTTATGTTCAAATATTTGTGGTTCTCGTTCAGTTTGAATTCTGTTTCTTCATCAAATGGTATGATTGGTTTTAATTGGATGCTTTTAGTCCAAAACATCTGACAAATCTCAACATGTTCCGTTTGTCTCGGGCCCCCAGTTTCGAATATTTGTTCCTCTTCGACTAGTATGGATTCTTTTTCCGGGTCTTTGCACTCTGACGAGTCTGTTTTGATGATGGGTATTTCTTGGTGTTTGACAGTTTTGCTGATAGTGGTAGCTTGTTTCAGAGGAGTGCTTGCTCCAGATGCTGGTGGAGTACTGCCCGCCGAACTATCAGATGACTTGTTTTCAACTGAACACCTTCTTTTCCTCAAGCCGAAGTTCCCGGCTGGGCTAGGTTGTTCAGTAGGCTTTGGTGCCGGTCGCGCTGGCTCTGGTTTTGGCTTTGGCTGTGGAGGTGCTTCAGTCTCACTTTGGGACTCTGCGGTTTTGGACGGTGAGTCCGATTCCTGATAACAAATTTATTATTTTCTAACGTCATAAATAAATACTTGATGCTATTGGGTGTCTTAACAATTTCTGGCACTGATAAGGAACTTTACCTGTAAGTTAGTCTTGGACGCACCCGGCCTCATGCCTTGTAGTCTGACACCCTCCATGACCTCGGAGACCCTTCGAAAGGAGAAGTTGGTCTTCATGCGCTTGTTGTCTCCCAGGGTGTCGTCTCTCCGCCCCCCGCCACCAGCCCCCCCGCGGCGCACACGCACTGTCACTGCGCGACGTTCTACCAACCGGAGGAGTTTGCCTACCTACATAATAATAATAATATTAATATACCACGTAGCTACTACGCAACATTTGGTAAATATCTAAGCTTTATATATTTTTTTGACACGTGACAGATGTAGCTTTATCCGATTCTTTAGCGAAAGAATATACATATTTCAATTATAGCCTTTTTAACTCTTCGGGAACCTGAGCATTATAACTTGTGTGAAGTTCCCTAAGACATAATTATTTCGCCATAATGATTGATTACATCACCTGGGCAACATTGCTGATAGGTTTGTTATCTATGGCAAGCACAACGTCATCTCGGCGCAGATCGGCTCTGTATGCCGGTGACATGGGCACCACAGTGTCCACCAACACCACCCCCACTCCTTGACAGCAAACCAGACCCAAAGGACCGTTCACAGCTGGTAGGACCACGTCTAATACTAGGACGCCACGACGGAGTGATACCTAAGGATACCAAAATATATTTTACTAGAACAATTTTCATAAAATACAGATTCTTTGTTGAGCATTTTACTGAGTCTTCAGTGAGCCGGGCTTTTCCTAATCGCGCACACTTTACGGATTTCTTAAGGCCTAACCTGAATAAAATATTTATATTTTTACGGTAATCGATATTATGTTCTGCTTCGCGTAATTCCAAATCCAGTGAGATAAAGCTGAAAATGGCTAACACATTACGTTGGTACTATTACTTTACAATCAATTTTGCTATTTTGATATTAGCAAAATCGATTGTAATTAAGTAGGATTTGTTGTAAAATTGAAACATTTTTGCCATTGCCTACCCACCCAAGCATGTGAGTCGACGGCTAAAGCTGCCCTCACAGTCACGTTTCCACCCAACCACTGCAGTCTTGTGACTTCTACCAGTCTGACGGTAAGTCGTCCGTGTGGCGTTGGGCCATCTTCGCCGTCTGCGCTTCCCGGTTCCGATTTGGGGAAGAATGGTTTGTACCTAATAGAAGATAATTTATGTTTAGAAGTCATAAAGGTTGAAAAAAATATTTTTATACATATATGTATATACGTCCCACCTTATTGTAAGCGGTTATCGTACGCTATGGACGCTTTCAACACCTATCCAAGTGTTGCCAACCCTAAATTAATAAAATCGTTATTTATCTACCGCTTTGAGCTTGGGCCTAACGTTAAGATTGTTATTTTTCACCCCCGACGCAAAGACGACGGGGGTTATATAAGTGTGTCTGTCTGTGGCATCGTAGCTCCTTAACGGATGAATTGATTTTGACTCCTCACTAACTTACACCAAATATATCGTGTTTGGGCTCATAGTAATGGTCACAATGAATAGTCTATTCTTAGATAGTGGTGATTGTATTGAGAATAAAATGGTGATGTCGTGAGTTGGGGGTTTGAAATTTTAACTTGTAGATGTTATAAATATTAGCATTTGGTTACGATGTAGACAAACGTCTTAGTACAATTTCTCCTCACCGTATCTTATAATTAGGTAGCGTATGCCGCTGCGCAACCGCACGCCTAATGTGTGCAGCGACTAGGGAAGCCAGTCGTGGCTTGAGCTGCCTTCCTTGGAAGCGGCCTCGCACGCGTAGTTCAAGCTTTGGTGGTGCCTCGAAGGCTAGTGCCCAATGTGTGTAGGGTGTGCGCCGGAACATCACACGCACGTTGCCGCTCAGGCTTTCCACTGAAAAAAAAGAATTAAATTAACTTTTGGAACAGGAGTGATAAAGCAGCAATGGTTACTGTAAAAAGTCCTACTATAGATCAGAAAAACCACTATCTAAATCTTCACGTGCAACGTCACTGTCCTTCTTATATCTTTATACATTCCAACAAGGGTCCCTTTTCACACACACTTTCCTCCGAAGATAAATTGATGGCAACGTAGATGGTGAGTCCGTCGCTGTTTCTCAGGTACTGTCTGCTATTTTAGCGACGCAAGTTCGAATCCCACCGGTCTGTGCAGCTGAGTTTACTGTTCACATGTTTTATTATGTACTACCTGTGATAGATATATTAGCAATCTTCCCCAGCAGCATGACCGCGTCCACGTCAATCCTGAAGTTGCCATCGTACGCGAGGTCGAACTTGAGGTCCAAGGAGCGGAGACGAGCGCCGTCCTCTTCCAGTTCCCCACTGATCACGCTCAGGTTTGTGATGCTGGGAAACTCAGATCCCACCTCTAAGGAGCGGAGCTGGTAATGGAATAATATTGATCTTAAGATATGTGTGTGTATGAGCGAAAATTGTGGGTAATACATCTTATATGTCTGCTGTAGAGTGGGTGCACTCTAACTAGAGAGTGGTATGATTTATTCTTATACTACGAAGTGACCACCTAGCGTACGAATCGCCTAATTATAAGCGGCCACCGTATCCAAAATAGCTTAGAATTTTGAATTTACAGCCATTGATATTACTTAAGCGTATCAAATGAGTACTCTACAAAATACAATATTTTAGCTCGAATCTGCAGGAACAGCTAAATGATTCTGATGGTATCAATATAAACGTTATATTCATATTCACTGAATAAAGCAGGGTACCTAGGTAAAACTATTTCAAATTCCGTACATGTCAAAATCATGTCTAAAAACTTTTGACTAATAACTACTGTTTCAAAATAAATATATTTAACTTCGTTCAGGTAAATAGAGTTACTAAAGCGTCAGAAGAAAATTCAAAGAATACCTATTAACCTTTACTAATAAAGGGTACTTTCAATTGAACAATGTAAATAGGCTCTAATTTGTATACCTACCTACTAAAACTTTTTGAAATTATGTAGTATCAAAGAGATTCTCAGAGATACTTGTAACGTTAATTCATGCTTATAATACTTATGCTTAAATTAATTTATTATTCATCTGTCCTCCAATAACGTATATCGGATCGAAACTTTGGGAGGCACTGACTGCCCCTATTTCAACTCCTCAGACTATGTTTTCTAAAAAGTGGGCCACTTACGGTTAAAGACTCAAAGATCTTTCCGGAGGAAGTTTTGGCCAAAAGTTCTGCAAGTTCTGTCGCCATGCGCCTACGCAGCCACCGGGTATCGGCTGTGCTTTGTTGGAAGATGAACTGCAGCATGGCATTGAGGGCTCCTTCGGGTGTGCTGCCCGCGCCTCTGGTCAGTTCATTTAGAATTTCCTGGGAAGATTGGTACAACGTTTATAAGAAAGCGTCTGCTAAATGCATTTAAATATAATTGTAATACCATCAACCACACCAACATAAAACCTGAGTCGATGAACGCAAGCCACTTGATAGCAAACATTTTGGTAAGTAGGTATGTATTTTAATTTATCATGGATAACTCAGCGTATTACCTCTTCGACAACTACTAGGATCTCTTCGAGGATATCTAGGAACTTTACTTCTGTTTCCTAGGCGGAGAACCTTACCTACAAAACGCAACACTATTGAGTCCCTGAGTTACTATGTGCTAACTACGTTAGTAAATAAAATGGTGTATTAGACAGTAAGTAAATGATTTCAAAAGTGCTATTTGACTTAACTTTTATTATTAGGGTATAACTGAGTCAGGCAGCTTAGCGGGAGAAAAATCTCATCTCGTACAGTATCATCGTTCTACAAAATTACTTGCGGCTGAGCGCCCGGTTTTGCATATTGTGTAAAATTTTTAAGCAACTTCAATTTGTCAACCTTCACAAAATGACCAAACAAAAAAAGTAAAACAAGAAATTAATTACAAATTACGTCAGCGTCACCTCATCAAGCGACAGTCGTTCCGTGGGTTGGATTTAATTGTGTTTCCAGGAAATTGGGGTACAACGTTTCAAATTAAAGGGCTTTATTTAGGTCAAGCTTCGGTGACGAATTACAGACATTTACTAACGTAGATCACTGCCGAATAACACTACTAGAGCTCCTCGACGATGCACTACAGTAAAGAGATCTCTGTCACTAACGATGCTAGCACAGTAATTTATGTGTCAATATAAGGCAGTGTTTCTCAAAATCTCGTGTTTCATAAAAAATATACCCACCCCCCCGAAATGCTTCAGCTAATTTTTTTATTAGAAATATAGGAAAATAAACAATAACGGCTTAGGTTGACTTATTTTACATTTAGTTTAATTAATTTTACATTCCACATTTTCCACTACCCACCGATTTTTGTTTAGTGCCCCCCACGCAAACTAAACAAGCAGAAAATAATTAATGAAATCAATAAATTTATAACGACGCGCTTTTATTAGTTGACCTGTTTTCTCTAGAGAATACTTTTCACGATAACATATGTCACGTCTTAATATTTAAACACCTCGGCCAAGAAGACAACATTTTAAATCAACATTATGAAATAGCACCTATTAATATTTAGGTACTCAATCCGTATGCATATGCATAATGCATAGCACTCATGGTAAATCTTTGACATCTCGCTCGATCTTATTTGTACTTTGATAGCGCATCAAAACCACGGTATCGAAATTGCTTTAAATGCAGATTTTTGTAGAAAAGCACTGCAGAACGATAAAATACTCACCGGTGGTAAAGTAACCGGCAAACTAAATGCGTCTCCATCCGGCGTCTTCTTCTCAGCAGACCTCAGGTAGTACATCAGCAGGATAAGGGGAATGCTACAGGCGGACATAGCTCCGAATAAAGCAGCCAGGAGAAGCCACGTCCAGTCAGGCATGGTGTGCCGATGTACTAGCGACTAAATGAATTCTACCTGTAAGGGAGGAATTATTAGGTATTCTGTGCTTCAGGCAGTATGAACTTGGTTGAACTATCAGTCCGCTGCGAGGTCGCAGATTCGATTCTAATTGCTAATTCTATTGCTAATGCTATCTACTTCGTGTTAGACGAGTTTTGTTCGTAAATGTTGCAATTTATTATTCGGTTTGTAATCTCTAATGAATAAATACGAGCAATTACCGAGAACATAAAGGGAAGAACGTGAAACAAAACGTAACAAAGGATTTTCTCAGACATAAAATGTTGGACATGGAACATAATAGCGAAGGTACAATGAAACGGTAAGAAGTTGGTAACAGCTTTGTTCCAAATCCCGCGCTACACGACGTTGTTGACAATATACCTGTAAATAAGCCTCTACGATATAAGCCCGATACCAACTGTTAACCAGACGCTTGCTGGGTTCTCAGTTCCTTACATATATATCATAACATAGTATAAAACAATGTCGCATTCGCCGTTTGTATGCTTAGATCTTTTAAACAACGCAACGGATTTTTATGCAGTTTTGCACTTATAAACGGAGTGATTCCTGAGGAAGGCTTTTATGTATAGAATTTATTTAGGTTCTGGCATGTAGCTAGTTAAATTTAATAATTCGTAAAATGTATATAATTTATGATGTGTGAGATTTATTTCGCAAGTGTATTTTTCTCCGAAACCGAGGCAAATAATTATTTGTGATAGCGTAGACGATTTTCGGGAATAAAATGTGGGATTGATTAAGTGTGCGCAATATTAGTTGAATTCGGTGAGGCTTACGAACTACGCAGGTAGAAACTTATTCTTATGGTAGAGAGAAGAGAACCTATAGTGTGCGTTTGCGTCTCGTTCGGTGGATAACAACACTCACTCATAGGTAATGTTCATCAACATTTTAAACACGAAGTAAGGTTTTAGCTAGCTACTTAGGTAATCTATAAAACTCCACGTATGCTAACGAGTCTGAGCGAGGGTTGTTCCATCTTATTATCCGCGACCTGAGTACGAGTTATGTCCCCGGTCAGTTGCTATCTTGCACAATGCATGTTGCCTCGTTACAAGTCTGTATAAGTATTCCGGTTTGGGTGAAATTATGTGGAAATTCTGCGTTTATTTCTTACCGTAAAAAGTATTATTACAAAATTATTATTTTGTTTCGTGCCTCAACTGCCGTATCATATCTATCTCGATTTCTTTATCTTAAGAAAGCTCTTCATAAAGTAATAAATCTTGTATATGTATTTGTTTATCAAACAAAGTCTGAATATCTTAAGCGTTGAGCCGACCACATTCAACAGTTTATTCGAGAAAGGAGAGAGAGAAAAAATATTAAGAAAATAGGCTATATTTTGAGGCCTTGTTCATTGCACGTTTATTCGGAAATAAACGAATATATATGCTTAAAGATTTATTTTATTATACGAATAGGGATGCCTGGAATTCCAAATTAATATAGAAAAGAATACAATAGAATCTTTTTCTTCTTTGTTTTAAACTTATAGTACCTAAGTAGGTACGTAAGATAACTACAGACTCTACAGAAAATTACTTTTTATTTGTTGGTAGATTCGATTCGCATTCAAAGTGCCCATCATAAAAAATATTATATTATGACTGTTCCAAATAAAAACAAAACAGCAACAGTACATTTGTTAACTCTATACCAGTAACGACCATCACTCACCTTCTAACAGATTTACCTCAAACGACGATAATACACGAAATACGTAATACTTAAATCGATATACACAACAACAATTGACATGAAACGACCGAGTTATCGGTAATTTTGGTCTGATTAAGTCTAACTATGTAGATAATATTAAAATCAGAATTCTATGGCCTGCCGGGTGACCGGCGGCACGGCACGTACTTTACATCACTGACATTTTTCCATACGATTATTATTTTTGACGAAGCACCTAGTGTTCGGCACAGGGCATGCGCAGATCCTCGCCAATTGAACCACAGTGCAGCTCACATAAGATTCAACTTCAATGTACTTAAAAACAGCTGTACTGTACCCTACTTAGCTACATTTTATTACTATAACAGAACCATACGTATTATAAGGATAAAGGCTACGGCATAGATTTGTTAATCGAAGGACCATTTAATAGTGTTCATAGTTACATGAAATATTATAGTAATTTTGGAAATTTTCTACTGAAATTTCCCGAAGACGCTTGCGCGTGGTGTCGATCGATACCCTATGTGATGTATTTTTGTATATAACCTGTAGGATTGGATTGTACATACTGGCTACACGTACAACGTGCTTTCTAATAACACACTTGGAAATGTGATTTATGGAACAGATTGCATTGTCGCTGAATATAGTAGGACATTATGTTCATTCATCGAAACACATATTGTTTTGTAAGTTAATATCGATGAAGTTCAGACATGGTTTACCCTTCGATAGGGGTTTTGATATTTGCAGACTAAAAATGTCCTTTCGACCTTTCGTGCTGTTCTGTTGTTTAAAAAGGTCAATAACATAACGACAGGTTGGAAGGGACCTTTTTACTGCATACGTCAAGTGTTAAGACGCCCACGCGATTGATCCATGCACCAATTTATGTAACTATTATATTATACTAGCGGCCCGCCCCGGCTTCGCACGGGTAGACTTTTATATCAAATATTTTGTCTACCCGAGCGAAGCCGGGGCGGGAAGCTAGTATAATATATAGCCTATGTTACTCAGTGACGATGTAGCTTTCTAACGGTGAAAGAATTTTTGAAATCTGTCTAAAAAATAAAAAATAAAATTTAGGGATGGACTACCCCTAACATTTTGGGGGATGAAAAATAGATGTTGGCCGATTCTCATAGATACCGGATAAGCACAAAAAATTTCATCAAAATCGGTCAAGCCGTTTCGGAGGAGTATGGCAACGAAAACTGTGACACGAGAATTTTATATATTAGATTATCTTATAGCGATTTGTTTTATTGCAGTAACAGTTACTGGCTTTTACAACTTCCGAGATAAAAATATCTTAAACATTAAATGAAAATTTATTTATTAATAGAGAATGGTACAGCTTACACTTTATTGTTTAGGTATACTTTTATTAGTAGGGTTATAGCTCAGAGTAGATAATATACTACGTACAAGTTATAGTAACACAGGTATGTTTGACATAATATAGCTTTATTATTCAGAGTAAATACATAATGTAAGGTTTGATTCAGGACATGTTCCATATGTTTGGTAAATATAAATAAAATCCGCTAGCCGGTTTCGTCGTGCGTGATCGAGAAACAAACAAGCAATCGAATATCTTGGCTACCTTAATTTTTTACCTCATTTTTAAATACATCGTTAAAAACCACCGAACTTTAAAGTTTGTCTAAAACGAATGACAATATGAAATGAAAATCATTTCAAGAAATTAATTCAAAGGTATTCAAATAAAGCTGAGCGGGTAATGGCGTGGAAGGAAAGGGTCTCTCCACTTTGAACTCATTGACTAAATAAAGAAAATAGAACGCCGCCTTAATTAAGGGCCGGGTGGATGTTTAATTAATTATACCTACATGGATTAATATTTCTAGTATTCAACTTGATCACGTTAGCGTAGGTAATTATAATTTTAAATAACATATCCATTGGGACATTAAATTATTTTTTCACTTAAATTATAACGATTACAAATTTATTTGCGCTTCAATAACTCATCGCGCCTACATGTACCTAAACGTAGTGCGACAGCAAAAACTACTTTGTATTACCGTAGTATATTATCTACTAGATAATAGGTATTACTTAGCCGTTTAGATTATAGTTTTGGAACATTCGTTTCGGATGAGAGTAGGAGTTCTTAATACTACGTTCACAATAATGGTTGCACACATAATTATTAACTCGGAAAGGGATAGTTTGATAGTATTAGTGTATTATCTATGTATGGGGCTTGTATGGGGATAGTGGCCGTATCAACTCGAGCAGTTCAGTATTCTTTGTATGAAACTCCCTACCGCAACAAATTCTAATCGTAACTAAATCGCCTCGCCTCGGGACTAGCTCACGTTAGAAGGCGATATGGTCACGAATTTAGTGCCAACGAGACAGATGGTAAGTCCGCCGCTGTCTAGGTAGTAGGTACATACCTACGTCCTTGAATTTCTCGATGTTTTCCTTCAACGCGAAGTAGGTAAGTATAGGTAGTCTTTAAGTAGTAAGGATAACCTCCTTTTAAGACCTAATAGGTACCTATGTCTAGTAACTTTAGTACGTTAATGCTTTCAACTTTTGCCCTCCTTTACAAAGTTCAAAATCTTAAATAATTTGTGCGTCGCAGTAAAGTAACATAGTCTTTTAAGAACCGAGAGGTTTGTTTAGTTTATAAAAAATCAGTTAACCAAAACTACCTAGTTTTGCTGGTTCAATTGGAAAGTTATATTGATGGGACCAACGGGATTTCAGTCCTGCTTATACACAGCAATGTCAAAAAAGTTAATAGTGACTAATGCAAATGAAAAACTGCTTACTGCCTACATGAAAAACTGTGTTTTAAAGTTTACTATTGGTATATACAACTGTGAAACCTTTTCTTGCATCGGTGACAGTTAAAAAAGAAAAGTAAATAGAACACGACATTAATAATCAACATTTATTTCTCAATGTTGGCAATAAATTATAAACAATATATTCGAAACACGACTAAGTAAATGTACATAAAACTTAAAATTATGCAGCTATACATAACAACATCTCACTTAAGCTTATTCAATAGGTACATGATTTATTTAGATATAGTCATCTATTAATCAGCAATCTAATTTATGCTTTATTTGTCGATTTTATGGCAACATCATTAAGCGTCGCTTAGCGCAGCAACACCGGGTAGAACTTTACCTGCAAATAAAAAAAGGATTATCAGATAATGGTGCTAATTCTGTTGTACGAAATCATTCTGTTGTTCAAAATTACTAAACTAACTTGACAGGCCTTAAAGTATTGCCACCCCGCACATGAGAAAGGGATAGCAAGACTTTTAAACCTGTCAAATTAGTTTAGTAATTTTGAACAACAGAATCGACACCAATAGAATCATAAACAAGATAGATAGATTATTACTCAGTGCATCTGTTTGTAAATTCGTAACTTAACGGTTAAAGTAATCTAGATGAAATAGAGTGTACCTTGAAGAAAGATATAGTTTTTTTAATCTCTACATAGTATAAAACAAAGTCGCTTCCCGATGTCTGTATGTCTCCAAGTATGCTTAAAACTTTTAAACTACACAACGGATTTTGATGCGGTTTTTATAATAGAATAGATACAGTGATTCAAGAGGAAGGTTTTTATGTATAATTAATTTTGGTTTTGGGTAAACCCGTGCGCAGCCGGGGCGGGACGCTAGTACCACTAAGGTGGCAAACAAGCATAATGCCCACCTGATGCTAAGCGTTCACCAAGCCTATGGACGCTGACCACACCAGGGGATCACTAGCGCGTTGCCGACCCTGAACCTGACCTGACCCTTATGTTAACTTCTTTTTCAATGTAGGTACCTTCGAGCAATTCCAGAGAGGCGCCACCTCCGGTAGACACGTGGGAGACCTTGTCTTCAGTGCCCCACTTGGCACAGCAAGTCGCTGTGTCTCCACCACCTGAGGAAAAAACCCTTACATTTCGTATTTGTACAATCATACCACCAAAGTGATGTTCCAATACTATAAAGATAATTAGTTACGTATTAGGAATTATACCAGAAATTTAACAAAAATTGCTTCCATGCCATAAACGTTAATAGTGCTGCTGTCACCGGCCAACCCAATTTTCTGGCTACGACATGACTAGACCGTTGGTCTAATAGTTTCGTAGATACGCTAGAGGAGGGTTCGATTCCCGTCAGGGTTTCATTTCAGCTACTGGTTCCCATGGTAAAAGCTTTGCGTAGTTTGCGGCCAGATGCACTGTGTCCAAGCAATTATTAAAAAAAACATTAATTGCTTGGTATTGTTTCATGGTTCGTAAAACTTGATTATGACTTACCAATGATGGTCACGGTTCCGTTAGCAGTGGCCTTGACGACTCCATCCATCAGGGCCCGGGTGCCGCCAGCAAACTTCTCAAACTCGAATACTCCAGCAGGGCTGTCATTGGAAAATATACCCGAAGATTGAGTAGGAAATCTTAACATAGAACAGTCGCTTCCCGCCGTCTGTACTCTTAAGCTTTTAAACTACGCAATGCGGTTTTCACTAATAGACAGAGTGTTTCCCGAAGGAGGTTTTTGCATACGAAGCCGCGGCGGGTCGCTAGTATATATTATTTTACAATTAAGAGAAAGGTATAACATCTAAAGTATATATTGATGATTGATTTAGGTTTTTGAATACTACAAAGGTGGCAAACAAGCATAAAGCCCATCTGATGGCTTACCGTTTACCTCCCTATGGCTTTTTTTCGATACCATAATTTGAGCGTCTGCAGAAGAAAGCACCTTTGGAACCCACTGACGTAGTATATCAGTGTTGGAACCGAACCGAATACAATGCAAAACCATTTTGGTTCTAATTTGAGAGTATAAAGGTTCAATGAACTTACCCATTCCATACAATAACTTTGGCTCTGGCAATAGGATCGGCGAAAATTTCCCTGGATTTGGGTCCAACATCGAGACCCATCCAACCGTCCGGAATACCGGTATCTACAGTTGCAGTACCAGCCTGCGAGGAAAATATTGATAGTAAAATAACATTAATTAAGAAAACTGCAGACAAACGGGTCTTAACTTAAATGCGTCTTTCACATAGCCCCCAATATATTACAAGTTCAATCGCCCCATAAAGTCTCAGCACCCACTGGAGAGTAGTACCATCCAATTTGAGAACCTATGATCTATTGGTAAGCAAATAGAAATACGGCGCGAGATGCTTGAGATCAGAAATCACTCATACAATGAACATTTGTGTTAGTTTTTTTTATACCATTAAGGTGGCAAACAAGCATACGGCCCACCTGATGGTAAGCGGTCACCGTCACCTATGAACGCTTGCAACACCAGGGGTATCACTCGCGCGTTGCCGACCCTAAAATATAGCAACTCACATTAGTCTAGACACTTGCAAAACCCCTGGTATCACTAGTGCATTCATTGGCACCATTATTGTTCGAGGACTCACAGTACTAGTAGCATTTAGATAATATTAGATACAATGAAATCTTACTTCAGCACTCTCATCAAACTTGTCGGCAGTGATGAAGTCAACTGGGAGATGAACCTTCACATTATTTTTGGCAGCCTTCTCCATAAGCTTCCCTACGATCTTAGCGCCCTCTGCGTCATATAGAGAGTTGCCAATCTGGAACAATAAATATTAACATTGTATCCATTATCAACTACCTCAGTATTATTATCTCTCTCTATCTACTATCTCTGAGCTAGTACTAATGACACATACATACATATTTTATTTCTGTTATATTACATTTTCGATTATTTTCCTCAAAGGTGATGAATGCAAAGGGCATTCATCACCTTTGAGGTAATCTGTGTTGTTGGGTGCATACCCAATAAATATATAAATTGTTTATTCTCGAGTAGATTAAGATAAAAACCTTTCTAGAATTACAATTTATTTCATGTTTTTAAGATTGCATGACCAGTGAGTAGTATTTTATTGTTAATTAGAAATATGAAAAATGTCCTTAAATGGCAACTTACCGGCATTCCCCTTGTCTCCTTGAGGAAGGTGTATGCCATACCGCCACCAATGATCATCTCATTCACCTTGTCCAACAAATTCTCAATGAGAAGAATTTTGTCTGCAACCTTAGCTCCACCAAGAATTGCAAGGAATGGCCTGCAATCATTTTAAAAAGATAATATAGAAAATAATGATTTAGGCACAAACATTTAGATGGTGAATAAATAAAGAATGAATGGACTCTTTATGTGTTACATCATTTATCGGGCAACTGAGTTTGATATCTTATAGGAAGTGTGGTTAACAAATGTAAGTCCCATTCCCAGAAGAATGTATACCATGAGGTTAGCTGTGAGTGCCTATAATTAAGTGAGCACTAAGTATATTTTTCATTTATTAATATGTATAAGTTCTTTGTGTGAAATTTGTTGGAAATCCAATTAAATAAATTAGTAAATGATACATACAGATCTTGAAAAGTGTAGTGACAGCTTATTTTTATTACCTTTCTGGTTCATGCAGAGCTTTGGCAAAGTATTGGAGCTCCTTCTTCAGCAGGAAACCACTGGCTCTTTGTTCAAATCCTTCTCCCATCATAGAGCTGTGTGCCCTGTGGGCTGTGCCTGGGAAAAATGAATGATACAAAATTAAACATATTAAGAAACACACATTGCATTCTCAAAAAAAAAAAAAAAAAACTTTCTAATTAAGTAAAATGTTCTTAATACACCTGACTTGATTAAAACTAAACTAAATTATTTACCCTATTCTATTGTTCATTGAAACTAAAATATTATAACTGTGACAAGAGAATTGGCACCACTATATTCATAAAGCTTAATTTCTTCAGCTTACCAAAAGCATCATTAATGTAGAGATCTCCAAGCTTTCTAAGGCTATTTCTGAATGCTTTGACCTTCTCAGGGTCAGCCTTAGCTTTAGCACCACTAGCATCCACTCCCTTGCCTTCCTCTTCAATGTGGAAGCGCAGGTTCTCCAGCAGGATGATGGAGCCCACAGGAGGATCTGCACAGGCACCCTCTACTTCAGCTCCCACACAGTCCGGGAGGAAGGTCACATCCCTGTTGGAAACCATAAATATTATTGTGCTAAAATGGCAACTTTTATGTTGCCTGTATTCCCACTCTTACATATCATTTTCAAATGTAAAACCTTCCATTCCAAATTTAAGATTAATAGTTGTAGTTATTACATTGAAGTTGTTATATTAATACAGTTTTTCACCTACTACACTTAACATTTGCAGAAAAGGTTTTTAAACAATTTAGACTGAATTTCTAATTTAATACGATTAGAAAGCCAACAAACACAGATTTAATTTATTTGCACAAAGTTTTAATTTTTAAAGTATACTTCAAGCTGCAGTGGTATTTATAGAGGATGAAATTAGCATAAAAAATATTAAAAAAAAATGATATAATAATTAAATTTGCTTAGGAATGGGTTAAAATAGGGCAAAATTTCGATCATACTTTAGTGAATGTAATGTTTCAAATAATATTATGGTAGAAGGTAACTGTAATAAGAACATACTTGTTAAGGAGTTTCTTCAGTTCTTCTGCGACCGGTTTCAGGGTGTACTTGAGGTTGGGTTGACCGTCCGGCCTGCCCAAGTGTGACATAAGCACAACAGATTTAGCACCTTTATCCAGCGCATATTTCACGGAGTCCAACGCTGCTACAATACGTTGGTTGTTTGTGATCACACCATCCTTCAAGGGTACATTGAAATCCACTCTGTGAATTCATGGAAACCGATAATTTAAATCTGTGTATAATTCTGTTTTTAATTCTATCCAGCGCTGTATCTATACTTACCGCATCAACACACGTTTTCCAGATAAATTTAGTGCATCAATACTAAGTTTGTTTAGAGCCATTTTTTTACTACACAAACCAAAACTCCAGTTGTTTTAAAAAATAATCGCTACTATTAAAATGACACCAACAAGAAAAAAGGAGAAGGACGAGATCAACTTTGACAAAATTAACCTTCAAGATGTCAAAAAGGTCATCACATAGTTGCCTGTTCTCATAACTTGTGTGTAGTGTAGTTAGTGTTGCTGTGCACTATTTAAGCAGGTTCACCAACCAAACTGACCAAAACCCATACCGTAGTAGACCCAAAGTCCCCAAACCTAGCGAGCTGGTCAGCATACAATTTTGGGCATTAGTCGTTACACCATAAATATACAACGAAATTTAGATTCAAGGGCAGATAGAAGGAGCGGACTGAAGATTTTTTTCCAGTGCCTTGTTATAGTGAATTTTTGTTTGTATTTTCGGTGTTATGTGTAGTAAGGTGTCATTTAGTAAGTGGGTAATAGAAACATTAGAAATAATCTATAATAAAATATCTATTATAGCTTGGCTTATGGGTGAAATGACTTATAATTTCGGTCAATAAGCCTCTGACCTAAGGGTCTGTAAATTTATGATTTGCTACTCTGTCGTGGATAATCTCTAAAAACTCCAATAAGCGTTAGAATGCATGACAAAATACCTATTGCATTTTATTGCAACACAAGTTCAATTAAGAAACTTGATAATTCTGTTCAATAACACTAGACTGGCAAAAATAGTCCCTGAAGATGATTGATTGCTATAGATAGGAAGAAGAAGAAGAGGGTCGCAGTACGGGACGAGAGGGATTTTTTTATTGCTGCTGCCATGTTGGTACTATTGTAAGTGCTCGCGAAATATGCACGCATTGGGACGCCCGGATTTAGAATGTTCTTTGAAAATCTACGTTGAAATTTATGAAAAAACTCGAGTGGGTGACAAGTTACGTGCATTACCCGTTCAAAAGTGTAACTCAACGTTTTGTTCATTGTGTATTTGTGACTGTGTTGGGTGACGAACAAAGAGCAACGTAGTGCGTCTAAAGTTGAAACATGGTGCCGCTAGGTCCCGGGCCAGGCCATCCTGCTGCACATCAAACACACGGTGGCCCCTCCACCAATTTATCTGGCCCAAATTCGCTATCACAAGCCGCTCCGCAATCAAACAAGTCTTCAGTGGCGGTAAGTACAAATTTGATCGTTGCTATTTCACTCGTTTGCGTCAGTGGCGGGCGGCACATGTTTATGTAACTTCAAGTTTGTATGAGCACGTGCGAATTGGCGCTAATTTCGACATTACTTTCCAGAAGCCGAATTACACACTCAAATTCACCCTCGCTGGGCACACAAAGGCTGTGTCCTCAGTTAAATTCAGTCCAAATGGAGAATGGCTGGCCAGCTCTTGTGAGTATACCATTTACTTGCATAAATGACATTAAATTAGCTTATTTATTTACATCAAGTGAACTTCTTAGTTCATACAGACTCAGACTAAATTGATTACATTCAACCTCTATAATTTACCCTCTTTGTATGAAGCATGATGTATTAAATGACAAAATGTTACCAAAAAAGTTTGGCCTTGAATTACAAATACTTGTATGCCCATACATTTTTTGTTACTCTGAATCATCTATTGCTTACCCTTATTTGTTAGAACAACATATGACTTGCATAGTAACAGTATTATATTACACAATAGTACAGTGTGTTACATTACAGTGTAAATTGAATAGTTAAATATAACTGACTTTCAAACACCAACACTTGCTTTGTTTGCTGAGCAATGGCTTGTTGTATTTCTGTGAACATCTAAATTTAGTTACATTATATGTATCATCAATATTACACTAACATAACTTGTTACAAAACTCTTATTAGTAGAAAAAAAAAAACAAATTTTATTTATGCTCTAGGAAACAAACAATATTTGATTCTTGTAAAAACTATAATTTATTTTAAACATCAGTGACCTACTTAATTTGCATGTCATATATTATTGAACAGTGCACATAGTAACAATCTGATTTTGCAATATAGCTCCTATGCTATCTGGAATTAAGGTCAAAGTAGCATGTAAATTAAATGAATCTGTTAAGCAACAAGCTTAACTCAACCTTTATTGGGATTTTTTATGTTACATAAATTATTCACACTTATGATTTAAATATATATATGAAAGTGTGATGGTGATAATGTACTTCCAATTCATTAAGAATTATGTAATATAAGGCAGATATTGGTGTCGATTCTGTTGTTCAGAATTACTAAACTTAACTAATTTGACAGGTCTAAAAGTCTTGCTTATCCCTTTCTCTTGTGCGGGGTTAAATAAGGATGGCAATATTTTTAGACCTGTCAAATTAGTTAAACCCAAACTTATAATTATTGTGCTTCCTTATTTTCAGCCGCTGATAAACTTATCAAGGTGTGGGGTGCTTATGATGGCAAGTTTGAGAAGACAATATCAGGTCACAAGATGGGCATCAGTGATGTGGCCTGGTCCTCAGATAGCAGGCTGATTGTAAGCGCCAGTGATGACAAAACTTTGAAGGTAAAAACTTACAATCTATGGCTATATTGCTTAAGCAGAGAGTATAAAGAGCCTGCCTTTTGACTCAAGTCACAAAATTCTGCTATTTAAAGATCATCTAATATTCAAAGTGCTTATTTGACTGTTTGAAAAGATGAATGGCTAAAAATAATTCAAATTTCAACAAAAGGGAACATAATTATATATGCACATAATATGTTATAATATTAACTGTACTTTTAACTGTAACTTGTCAATTGTAATTTCTAGGTTTCCCAAAGAATAGTATTTTAAACTAGGAATCTAAAATAATAGTTAATCTTGTTTAAAAATCTTTACTATCTTAGCTAGTTGGTTCACACGGTGATTGAACTTTATCATTGTTGAGTGCACAGATAAGAATTTATATTTAGGTTGAATAGTTACTATCTTAGGAATTATTATAGTGTGTCCACACCACATCACAAACCTATGATGACAATAAAAAAAATAGCACATAAGGAGCACACATGTCATGTACAATATTTGCATTTATCACTGCATATATCAAATATGCATAAAAATATAGCATTAGACATGTATGTATATCATAAAATTTTTATTTGTTTTGTCAACATAATGTAATGTAGTTTGTCATTTTAAATTTAACTGTCCTAGTCCCCTCTTCAATTGGAATAAAATAAGAAATGTGGATGCAGTGCATATCTGTAATATTATTTTCACATATTATATCAGTATTTTTCCAATTTTGTCTGACTCAAGATTCAATTCACTGGTTTGGGACTCAGTGCTTCCTAGATAGGATAAGATGCTAAGTTAAGTTGTGATTATTATTATGAAGTTATATTAATATTTTACCAATAGGCAATTTCTTTAAGATTTATTCTGTTGTTTCAGGTGTGGGAACTGAGTTCTGGCAAATGTTTGAAGACACTAAAAGGTCACAGTAACTATGTGTTCTGTTGCAATTTCAATCCACAAAGCAATCTTATTGTATCTGGCAGTTTTGATGAGAGTGTCAGGATATGGGATGTGAGGACAGGTAAATATATTTTTTCAGGCTAAGGGAAAGTTCTTGCTAAAAAGAATCAACTTGTGTGGCCTGTACCATTGGTGGTCATTAATTTCTTGGCTATTTCTGTAGTTAAGTTTTAATGACTTTTAGTTAATAAACCTTTGAATATACTATGAATATATATATATATTTATGAAGGCTATGAAGCATGGAACAACCTGTTTGGCTGTTTTTATTTAAATTTATGGTACTGACATTTACAAGGGTAATGATGTCATTAATTTTTTTATTAGAATTTCTATAGGTAACTTACACACAATGTCCAATCTCCCATAGTATGTTTGCCCGCGGAGGGTATCCAACCATAAAAAGAACCATAAAACGAGTCTAGCCGATTTGTGTAGATTGTGAAATAACGGTTATTGCGTCACGCAAGGAATGGTGAATAGTATTATGGACAGTCCTATACAGTGTTCTAGTTTAAACATTGTTCTTTTACGGTCGAGTCGTTAGTTTAGTATACCTAACTGCTATCCTATGGGTCGCGTGTTCGATTCCCGCCGGGGCAAATATCGATCGATCAGGGTAAAGAGATACTAATTTTAAGAACCTTACACAGCCCATGTTAAAGGGAATCTAACAATTTTTGTTGAACAATATAAACACTTTTTTTAATGATAACAATTTTATTGTGATTTTTATAATTACCACACATTGTGCAATAAAGTTTTTGATTTGACATCTTGCTAAAAAATTATCTTAGTTTAAATTTTGTAGTTTGGATTTACCTTAAATAACTGACATTGTATTCAAATAATGTTATGTTTCAGGAAAATCTCTAAAAACATTGCCTGCACATTCAGATCCAGTTTCAGCAGTTCATTTTAATAGAGATGGAAGTCTTATTGTATCTTCAAGCTACGATGGATTATGGTAAGTTGAATTCTGTCAATATGCACAGTGTAACATACATTTGTTCCTTGGTTACTATGATCAAAGACCATAAAATAGTGCATCCTGTAATTAAAAAATATATGTCGCCATTTATTTCCGATTGCATTCATAGGCTTACATTAACTTATGAATGGGAATCTAATTATACATAAAACTATAGAATATATTATTCCTTTCACAGTCGAATCTGGGACACAGCATCGGGACAGTGTTTAAAAACACTTATAGATGACGATAATCCGCCAGTGTCGTTCGTCAAGTTCTCACCTAACGGCAAATACATTCTGGCAGCTACATTGGACAACACACTGAAACTGTGGGACTACAGCAGAGGCAAATGTCTCAAGACATACACAGGGCACAAGAATGAGAAATACTGCATCTTTGCCAACTTCAGTGTTACTGGTGGAAAGGTAATATATGATATTTTGCTTCATATTGTTTTAAACTTTCACGGTTATGATCTGAATGTTTAAAATACATTTTGACGGGTTCTTACCAGGTATGTTTATTTAATTAGTTGCCAGATATTTCAATGCTGTTGCATGCACCATGATTACGAACTGCGGTAGGTGCATGCAACAGCATCGAAATATCGGGCAACTAATTAAATAAAAATACCTTGCTTCATTGTTCTTACAACCACACAATTAATAATTTATATATTTTAAAATATAATTTACATTCTCACAGACTTACATTATGTCCAGACTATTTAGTATTATTATTCTGACAGCGTATCGCAAACTTGATAATGATCTAATCGGTCTAGCGTTTTCGTGCCCCAGACTGCGTACTATACGTAAGTGCGCGCGCGCTTGTTACTTATGCTCGAATTATATAATATATTACTTTCGCGGTTCGATAACCTAGTCTTTTAATCTGCATACCGGATAACTGGTGTATGTACTAAATACAATTTTGAGTTTCTTCTATAATCTGTAGACTAAGCAAAATTTATTAGCAGTCAAAAAACTAAACATGTTGACGCACATCCGATTCAATTTGTGTTTGTGTGGATCAGATGGACTTTGCGCTTGCTTGTCCAAATGCTTGTAGTTTATCACAGAATCACTGGATTATTATTTACTATGCTATTCAAAGGATTGTAATAAATAAAGAGTGCAGATTATCATTTTAGAAACTGACATGTGTGGGTTGATATTCATTCGATTGTTATCAAATTATGTATAAACAAACCATTGTTTGTTTACCAAACACGCTTACTTCAACCTACAAAACAACTGAAAAATATAATTCCAACTCATTATCAGTGAATGCTTTACGAATACGTTTGGAAAATGATACCATACTTTACATATACAGGATGTAATGTTACACCAGGGTATTTTACTATCGATGTATTATGATTATGACTTGGATTTCTAAGAAATTTATATATTCGAGATTGCCATATACTTTAGCTTACAGGGATTACTATTGGTTTATGCTTACATTACTTTTATTGGTATTTAACAGTGGATAGTGTCGGGTTCAGAAGACAACCTGGTGTACATATGGAACCTGCAGTCGAAGGAGATAGTGCAGCGGTTGTCCGGCCACACGGACACAGTGCTCTGTACAGCGTGCCACCCCACTGAGAACATCATCGCCTCCGCGGCCCTAGAGAACGACAAGACTATCAAGCTATGGAAGAGTGATACTTAAGATCTATTCATTTGTAAGTATATTATGCATAGGTAACTCGTTAGTAGAGTCGACTCTTTGTATAATTTTCATTGTCACATGTCTCATGTTAATCGACCTGCAATTTTTTTCACCTTCCAGTCGGCAAGCAATCTTACGGCTTACCTGAAGTTAAGCGGTCATCTTAGCCTATAGGTACTTGAAATACTAGCTATCACTAGCACGTTGTAATTTGTATTTTTAGACACGACTCGCTGTGCTAGTAACATAAAAGCGCTCTGGAAATGTTACTTACTGCAGGAACAAAACTACATCAGAGTATGTAATTTGTATTGTTTTATGGGATATCCATTGCGCGCTATCTCTTGACTTTCTCGTCACTGTGCGTATCAGTCGATCTGTATTGTTTACTTACACACATACACGTATAGTATAGTCATCCACACCAGTGCACTTTAAATTGCACCGGTGTGGATGACTATACTATACACACATCCACACACGTAAATGAAAGGTTGTAGATTACAGACGGTATGTGTAGGAATACACATACTGGTTTGCTTATTAAATAGTTAATTGATTCTACATAAGACCATTATGCTTTGTTCCAGGCTCCCAAGCAGAAGTGATATGTACAACGCGGCTTCATATTGACAGCCGAGGCGCCACTGGCTTCGAACACAATTGAGCTACCCCGTGTGGTACCTTGACCTTTGAACGCCGAGCATATTACGTTACTTCATTTCTATTCATTTAGTATATCACAGTTGGTATGTGTGCATTTTTTGTTGTTATAAGATATAAATATTTTTGTATCTGACATGCAAATGAGAAACGTATGAAATGTTTTAGCCATTATGTTTTAATTAAGATTTTGAGTTAAGGAATCCGCTTAAGAATAACTTGTTGGATGCAATTAAAAATTTAGTAGTTGTATAAAGTATTGTTTTATTATGTTTTATTATTATCTCAATGTACCTTTAAGCCACTAGACATTCTTATCAATAACACTCAATACATAACATTGTCTTTCATTAATCTACTTATGTACTTGAAGCTGGACGACAATGGGTATGCTCGCGTTTTAGTACAGTACTTATGTACTGCTAGGCTTCGGGTTTCCTTCACAGATTGACATTGCACAAGGAACTTTAAAATCTATCTTTCTAAATAAGCTTTGCTTGCGACTTCCTTAAAAAAGATAATATGTATGCAGAATTAAACAAATAACGCTCGTATCACTATTTATTGGCCATGTTTTCCAGTTGACAATTCTCTGACGTCTCGACATCTCTCAGTTTTCCCACCCACATAACAATAACACAAATACACATCATTAATATGAACTTAAGACAAAAAGAATTTTTTTTTGGGATCTCTAATTGTACGGCATTAAATACCCTGTTGGAATCTAGGTCATAATAATCTGGTGTAGTGGTAAGTTATTTGTGTGCTACGCTGTTATGGGTTCGATTCTCGCCGGGAATAACTATTATGTGATAAAAAGTGGCGCTGGCGTCTGGGTGTTTGGTATGTATTTAAAAGTGTTCTATCAGTTGTCTGGTATCTGTAATACAAGTTCGCTTAATTTGGGACCAGATGGCGCTGTGTGATAATTTCTATTTATTTGTTTTTTTATCTGTTATTTTTTTATTACATAGTTCAACTTATTTTTAATTAGTTATTACTTGTAACGCTATGCACACATACCTTGGAGCACAATTCAGATCAGATTTTTTCATTTTACTTTTTTCACTATACTTGTCTATATCTATACTAATATACTAATACTAATATAATATTATAAAGAGGAAAGATTTGTATTTTTGTATGTATTGAATAGGCTCCGAAACTACTGGACCGATTTCAAAAAATCTTTCACCGTTAGAAAGCTACATCATCACTGAGTAACATAGGCTATATATTATACTAGCTTCCCGCTCCGACTTCGCTCGGGTAGACAAAATATTTGATAAATGTCTATAGGCTCCGAAACTACTGGACCGATTTCAAAAATTCTTTCACCGTTAGAAAGCTACCCTATCACTGATTAACATAGGCTAGCTGCCCGCCCCGGCTTTGCACGGGTAGACAAAATATTTGATATAAATACTCTACCCGTGCGAAGCCGGGGCGGGCCGCTAGTTTATACATAAAATTAAAAAAATACGGCTAATTGAGTACCTAACAAAGATAAAAACCAAAACTGATGAACATTTTTTATAGATAGGTTTAGTCAATGAAATTTTATTAAGGAAATACACACATACTTATTTTCCATGCAACATAATGTGTGTTCATTCGCAATAGGAGGTTAACATGATAAGAGCAACATCCTATAGGGTAAAGAAACCATTATCGTGGCGAGGGAAAAATTAGGTCACCGTTCACCATGGGATACGGACGGACCAAATTAAGAGACGATGTTGCTAAGCTTACTCTACGGAATCCAAGCGCATTTATGAAAAACAGCAATTTTATTTGTGTTTTCTTGGGTCCAGTATCCTATGTAGAATACCAAAATATATTCAAAATACCTATCTTCAATGTTCTGTACATGACCTGTTACAGTTTTATTATAAGCTCAGAGTAGATAATATATGTTATAAGTATAGATTATTATGTATTTGGCGAAATCCGTGGAGTAACCACAATTCTGTGAACGAGTGAAATCGGGTATTATCCGGTTCCCTTTTATGTCCGCAACGATATTGGATCACATGGCACTGGACAGTATACTAAGCTTATACTAAGTAAGACATTTTATTTGTGCTTATTCGTCTGTGAGCTTTTGTATTGCGAAAAATCAATACTTTGATGATTTCGATGAAGCGTTACATATACGGGTAGTTAATTTTCAAAGGTTTCGAAAATGTGTACGGCTTCCTTACCAAAAAGGACAAAAGGAGCCCTTATGGTATCACATCGGCGTTTGTTTGTCTTTTTGTCACACCTGCTTTTATGGAACTAATGTTTTTGCTTTGCTTAGCAGTACCTAGCACGGTTAGCTGAAGGTCTTATCCATCACAGTGGATTAAAATTCGGTGCCTTAATGATTTTTTTTTATAGAAAATGTCTTTTGTGTATGGATCGAGCTATAAAACTGGTTGTGTAGGGTACTGGGTTTCATATTATTATGGATGGACATAGCTTTGTCTCTACACGCAGAAATATCCTTACCTTATTTCCGAAGTAAACGCAACTAAAGGTACACCAAATAAGAATGAATGGTGTTCCAAACCTTTAATTATAATATATTAATTAATCAAAGTTCCAAACATAAATTTTGAAAACAAAACTAAGTTTTTATAGAATACAAAATATATTATAATTTGCTTTGTCCGCTTAATGAGTGTGATACGGTCGAACGGCCTGCGCCCAGGTGAGCTCAGCCGTGGTTTCTTCCGACACGTGTTTCAGGACTTCCACGTCCCATCATCAGGGTGCCGCCGCGTTGGTCGAGCAGCGTGATGACACATCGAGGTCTGGATGCTGGAGCAGCGCCGCAGCACGATGGTCGGACGCTGGAGCAGCGTCACAGGATGCTGGACCAGCGTCGCAGCGGCACCCTGATGATGGGACGTGGAAGTCCTGAAACACGTGTCGGAAGAAACCACGGCTGAGCTCACCTGGGCGCAGGCCGTTCGACCGTATCACACTCATTAAGCGGACAAAGCAAATTATAATATATTTTGTATTCTATAAATATGAATTTCCGCAAAGTAAAACCTGAATCAATTATTGAATTGATTCAGGTTTTACTTTGCGGAAATTCAAAAAACTTATTGATGTTTTTATTTTTAAAATAGGTTTTTAAGAATTATTTTCTTGTTTAAAAGAGACTGAAACTTCGCAGTGTTTCTGATCCAATCATTCATGAATATATTTTGATATATAGTACATATTAACAGTATTTAACATTAGTTTGTTTTAGTTAGTTATCAACTTTGATAATATAATCTAAGGTTTTCAAGTTGTACGGAACCTTATTGATTTAAAATTTAAAAAACAGAGTTATTTTAATTGGTTAGCTGTAATTTGGTTCTATCTTCAATTCTTGCCGGCCAGTCATCTCCCTCGAGAAAACAGTTGAGGATATACCAAGATCCTAATAATGGAAATTATTGTTCTTCGGCAGAAGTTAAATTGTGTTTCGCTTCTGTCTGTCAATGTCATATTGAGGCGGAATCAAATCCGTCAAAACTGTATAAATTTTCTCCGAAGCCAAATTATTATGAAGGTTAAACAGCCGTAGCTATTGTTTGTTGAACACAAAAATTGGTCACTTTATTCTAATGAGTTTAAACGAAAGTTAAATGGATCAGGTAAATATGTATATTGATTATTGATGTAGGTAAGTATATCCTACATATAATATGTATAAAGGATGTTTTGGGGAGTGTTTGGCGGAAATGCGGAGCGGTTGAGATTTTTTCCAGTGTCTCGTAAATTATGTATTTTTGGTGTCGTCATGTGCAGTAAAGTTTCATTTAGTGTTCCTATAAATTATTATAAGAAGAACATTGGGAATAATTCTAAACTATGACTTTTGGGTTAAGTGATTTATTATTTTGTTCAATAGGTTACCTCTGACCTAAAGGCATGTTACGATCGCTACTGCTGTGGATAGTCTCCAGAAACTCCAATAAGCATTAGAATGCATGACATTTTGATGCAACAAACACGAGAAATTGAGAAACTTGAAATTTCCCTCATTTCAAAAAATAGTCCCTAAAGTGGATTGATTGCCATAGTTAGGAGGAAGAAGAAGAAGAAGGGTGAATTTGTTTTCATCAAAATCGGTCCCGGGACTCCTTTCAATGCTTTTCGCAATCTTTTTCCAAATCTGAACCTAAGTATGAGGAATCATACTTAGTTTCAGATTTGGCCATCTACGCCCACTGGGAAAGTTGTGGATGGATAGGCTGATTATGGTGAAAATTAAACTTTATTTTATCATTGTATTAAAAAAAAACAGTTCTTAGTGGCATAATTGAAGTTTGGAACTTTTTAGAACTTGACAGAATTTGTGTTACTTAGTTGTCCCGTAACTTTGTCATTAATTATGAATACACAGGACGCTTAAAGCTATTTCAATTCGCGTCTTGTTAAAGTTATGTAAAAGGAGACTTAAAACAATAATAAAAAATAAAATAAACATATTTTTTTATTAGGTACGGTATTGTGTTTCTGATTGAAGTGGATGGACGACTTAAACAACTGTGTAAAATAAGACCTGTTATTTCTTGTTTTTTATAATTTTATAAAAGTTGCAGACATGTGTACGGTTCGCCCGGCGGTAAGCGGTTACCCTAGCCTATGGACGTCAGAAATGCTAGGGTAAGGGTGCCTACGAGGGCTACGAGCGAGTAGGTTAGTTGATACTCTCAAATAATTGATTCCTTTTACGACTGTAGATACGTATACCTTTACCTACCTACGTTGAAACATAAAAAGAAAATACGAATCTGTCGATGTTATCCGGTAATTTGATAAAACTCACACTGGGAGTTTTAAGCCGGTTAATTCTTTCGCCGTAAAATACAAACAGCGGATCAAGTAGAGTTAACCATATTTATTGTTTAAACAACGGCGAAATTACAAAAAGAAGGGCGTTTTGGTATTTTATAAGTTAAGTACTACGTAGTAATATTACTAAGTTAAGTAAATATTCATTGTCCATAAGTAAATTAGGAGAATCGAATGCAGACACTAATAAATACATTTTAAACTGGTCATCTTCACATTCTGAATATTAGTTAAAAATATAATTGAGTAAAATCTCCCTGAAATAAATTATGTAAAAACCTCATAAATCGATAAAGTTCTAATAATGCACTTTTACCAGTGTACCAAATCAATAAAGCATGTTCAAGTTCCAACATTAAAATTATCATCCCTTATCCCATATTATTTGGGGTCGGCGCAATATGTTTTTGTCTTCCATACTTCTCGTATCAGCCGTCTCTGTATTCACTTCCTTTTTGGCGATGCCGTCTTTCACGCAATACAACTTTTTATTTGAATAGATGTAAACATTTATACAAATAAATTAATTTGTCTGTTTGTAATGTAAAAACAGTCTTAGGGTTCCGCGAAAAAGAAACTATTTTAAAGTAAAATTAATATGTTGTTCCATTGAAAGGCTCTATTACGGTAGAGCCAACATCGCAATATATTTCTATGCCATCTGTGATATAAAGGTTCTTTGAAGCAAAGCAACTACTTATTTACTTTGCAGTCGACTGCATTTCATTTCAGTTCGATAGGAAAACCCGACTCCTTCGAAGCCTTCGGAGAGGCAATTTGTTTTGCTAAATCTAATTGGAAAACTTACTTTGTGTTCATGTTTGTTGAACTTAGATTTACCTGTTACTTTCGGTATTACTAAAACATTGTATGATGATAACGTTGTGTCTTGATGATGTAATCACATTTATCGTTCTCAGTCACTTTAATATTAGGTCCTTACATATGAAATTGGCGTTTTGTATGGGAGGAACAAAAAGTCGAATATTTTTTAATATAATATATTTAATTAATCAAAGTATGAACCATTATTTTCTATGCACTTTTGCCATCTCATAGGTAGTTCATTGATCCCTTTACTAAAAAAACCAGTCGGACGGGAATCAATAAAATCTTTGAAGGCGATTTGGACTGCCCCATCGGAGTTGAATTTTTTCCCTTGCAAGAAGTTATCCAAATTTCGAAAAAAATGGTAATCTGTTGGAGCAAGGTCCGGGGAGTACGGAGGATGTCTTAGACTTTCCAATTGAAGCTCTTCTAATTTAGTAGCCGTCTGTAGCGCAGTGTGTGGTCTAGCGTTGTCGTGAAGCAGCAGTGGCGTGGAGCGATTGACCAGCCTAGGTTGTTTAGCCGCTAGCTTTTCCATCATGGTTTGCAATTCCTGACAATAGACATCAGCCGTAATAGTCTGGCCAGATTTGAAAAAACTGTAATGAACAATACCGGCACTAGTCCACCAAACGCTTACAAGTAACTTTTTTGGGGTTAATTTTCGCTTGGGGCAGGATTTGGCTGGCTGGCCAGGATCTAACCATTGCGCTGAGCGCTTCCGATTATCGTAAAGAACCCATTTTTCATCACAGGTAATGATTCGGTTTAAAATACCTTCATTATTGTGCCGGTTTAGTAATGTAACGCAGCAGTCGACGCGCGTTTGCCGGTTTGTTTCAGTCAATTCGTGAGGTACCCACCTTTCAAGCTTTTTAATCTTCCCAATTTGCTTCAAGTGAATTAAAACAGTTTTATCACTAACATTGCAGCCTGCAGCTAACTCGGACGTGGTTTGCGATGGATCCGCTTCCACAATAGCCTTCAACTCTTCATTATCAACTTGAGTCTCAGGCCGTCCACGGGGCTTGTTCTGCAGGTCGAAATTTCCAGAACGAAAACGTTGGAACCAAAAACGAACTGTGTTTTCTTTTGCAACACGACCGCCATACACATCATTCACCCTTCGAGTTGTTTCCGCAGCACTAGTGCCACGGCGGAACTCGTACTCGTAAATAATGCGATATTTAAGGTTTTCCATTTTGTAAAATGAGTGACGCAAACAGAAAAAAACAGAAGAAAAAAAACAAATGAATGACGATCATCGAAGCACAAATACATGAGTCTATAGCTGTACAAATTTGAATTTGGAATTCCTTACCAAAGAGGAGAAATTCGTGATTAAAGTGGCCAGTACGAAAAACGCCAATTTCATATGTAAGGACCTAATATTTAAAACTAGGGGCCCGCCCGGCTTCGCACGGGTAGACATTTATCAAATATATTTTGTCTACCCGTGCGAAGCCGGGGCGGGCAGCTAGTATAATATATAGCCTATGTTACTCAGTGATAATGTAGCTTTCTAACGGTGAAAGAATTTTTGAAATCGGTCCAGTAGTTTCGGAACCTATTCAATGCAAACTCAAAAATACAAATCTTTCCTCTTTATAATATTAGTATAGATATAGATATAGGTTGTATGGGTCTGGCAGTGAACAGGAGCAAGACCAAGATCATGGTGGTGGATCATGCTGGTCACTTGGCTGACACGGTAGACATCGTTCCAGGAGTGGACACAGTAGAGCATTACATTTACTTGGGCGCACAGGTTAACAATGACGGCAGTTGTATACCGGTGATAAAAAGACGTATTGGTATGACCAAGGATGCTATGACCCGCCTGAACAAAATATGGAAAAAGAGGGGAATCACTATTAACACCAAGATTCGGCTAGTATGTGCCTTGATATTCCCCATTTTCCTGTATGGCGTGGAGTCGTGGACGATACGGGCTCGAGAGAGACAGAGGATTGATGCCTTGGAGATGTGGTGCTGGAGGCGTATGTTGAGGATACCTTGGACGGCCAAGCGAATAAATGTGTCGATCCTCTCACAGCTGAAGATAAAAACCCGACTGTCCACGATATGCCACCAACGAATTCTTTCGTATTTTGGCCACATAATGCGAAGGGGTAATGAGAGCCTGGAGAAATTGATCGTAGTTGGGAACACGGATGGCAAGCGAGCCCGAGGCCGATCTCCTACCAGATGGACCGACCAAGTAAAAGACTCCAGGTTCCCGAGATTTAGCTCCGTCGTCAAGGCCGCGATGGACAGAAGCCGATGGAAACAAATAGTTCACTCCAAGTGTGGACTCTTCGTTGATGACCACGATCCTCAGTCATGAGGGAACGACAAGAGAGAGAGATAGATATAGGTAGGTTTAGGTATAAGGTAAAAGCATTTTTTTTGATATAGTCTGTCTAATGGAGCATGCACCTTCTTCTATTCTGTCTTTGGCATATTACAGATTGTATCATTCAAATCATACTGGTTGCAAGACGTTAGTGATATTGGCTACGGTGACCATCCGTATGCTAAAGTAGTTTTATATTTTTTGGTACGAATTGAAGAAGAATCTCTTTAGCATCATGCAAAGAAATTAAGTATTTTTATACCACTAAGGTGGCAAACAAGCATACGGCCCGCCTGATGGTAAGCGGTTACCATAGCCTGGGCCAGGGGCGCTTGCAACACCAGGGGTATCACATGCGCGCTGCCGACCCTGAAACCTTTTTTGCTGACGTAACCGTACTCTATCTTCGTTAGGAGAAAATATTTTCTACTAAAGAAGATACAGATTTTTATCTATTCAACTTAACAACAATTTCCGACTGCGTTCCATTTGATTTTGAATTCAGAGCGCGATCGTGCTTCAGTACGCTCGCACTCGAGTGAAAAAAAACACCTAGCTAGAGGATCACAATAAAAAGGAGAAAAGTTGAACGCTACCTACCTCTGAAGTTCTTTAGCCCGAGAAAGTAAGCATGCTCCTTACATTCGTATTATAAAATCCTGTTTTGTATTGAAGGCACTTTCGATCAGTGATGGAAGGTGATACAACTTGACTATGACCAAAACCCGGGTTTCTAAAAAGGCGTTTTCCGTGATCTATTTATATGTATACCTAGTAATATATAGGTATACCTAGTAATATTCTTATTACATAAATTATATTTATTTAATATGATATAGGTACATTATATTCGTATCGGCAACGCGCGAGAGAGACCCCTTTGTCTTGTAAGCGTCTATAGGCTACAGTAGCCGCTTACCATCAGGTGGGCCGAAGGTTTGTATGCCACCAATGGTATAAAAAAGTATAGCAACCAATTAACTTAAAACGGGACGGACATGCGATATTAACTTGTTCAATATAGGTTCATTTTAATATATTGTTATAAAAACATCCCTATTTCGCGCGTAAAATATTGAATTTTTTTCGCGTTGTGACAATGTCAATCATCATACTATTACAACTTGCTAATAAAAATGTGACCCGCGTATTAGAATATTCTGGAAGAGAAGCAACAGTTGTAGGTAGGTACCACGTCTCGTTTCAGTATACAATTTCTGAAAAGGTGGACGGAATGGAAACTGCGCGAGTGCCTGGCGGGATCAGTGAGCGCCGCGATTTATGACCGTTAGCACGTCTCTGGCTGTACGACTACGGTCGCGAAGCCCGCGAAAATTTAAAATATTTTTGCCTCACTGTTAATCGCTGGCAATACTTGATGCATTCGAATTTAAAATTATCTAAAAAAATATAATTAGAGAAACCTGGCCGTGAAAGTAGTCAGTGATTTTGTAGTGTTGTGTTCTTGTCCTGATTTACTAAAGGATTTTTATGGAGTTTAGTAAAGGTAAGTTTTTTTATTAATATAAAATGAAGGGCATGCAGGTATTACTTGGGAAGTTATTAATTTAATGACGTGTTGTTATATGAATGTAGGCGGATATAACTTTTTATCGTCCGTAACGACTTGGACGGTATTTCGTTTAAATATTAAATCGTACGATTAGAAAAAAATACTTTTAAGTTGGTATGAACATAAAAATATACAGTAACTCTTTTAATTTTAATTACGTATCTATCATTTTAATTGGATTCATGGACGTTGTTATTTTTCTTCCGAAATCGCGAATACCGACGGCGGAGCGCGGCGGCGCTGGAATGAGAAAAAACGGTAAACTTTTATTTTAAAAATTTCTTTGTCATTGAGAATTAAGCTTCAACCAAGACACGTAAATTGATGTTCTCTAACTTTCTTAGGAGCTCTGCACCAAGTTTAGTTGGTTGTGAGGTAGACAGTAAAATACTCTGTTTTGCATTCAACCGTATCGGACATCCATGTGCCCTCATAAAGGCAACATTATTAAAATGTGTGATTCTAAGTCTTTGATTTTTATAATTTTTATATTTACTTACATTATTCATTATTCTGCTTCATATTCTACAACATACACGTGATCTTGAGAACCAAGCGAATTCGTACTGCATCCAACATTGTGTTTAATATTTATGTACTTAGTTCCCATTATCCCTTTCAGATGATGAAAAATATGTTTTATCGCTATAAGTGTTTTATTATATAGTATATGTATTTTATGTTTTACATTGTCATGATGAAACACTCTGTAATGGTAAGCTGCTGTCCGCGCGCCCACGAACGTACAGGCCCTAATTAATAAAAAAAAGGCCAAAAGAAAAGCATATGTTAAGTATGTAAACTTTATAGTAAATAATAACTCAATAATATTATAATTGGTCTATTAGATGGAGAAATAATGTTGAAGAAGAATAATATTATTATTCGAATGGAATACTATTGGCTTGTATAATTGCGTCCAGTCAATGCTTACATCGGCTTACAAGCAAGCACTGTCCATTAGCTCCCCTATTGTCAGGTATATCCCCTGTTTTTGTACCTGGCAACATCTTGTTATGAATTATACAGTCGTTAGAGTAATTGCTTGAGTAAGGCGTATAGTTTTTGTGATTGTTTACAACTTTAGTTCGGGTATCGATTTTACTATGAGTTATTGGATTTCATACTTTGAAGTACTTTAGTGGAATTGGTTTTTATATGCTACATGAGATGGCATTCGGCCCTTTCGATGGTGGTTGGTTACCGTAACCTATGAACGCATATTAACACTAGGAGTATCACACACAATTAAAATCCCTTCTCATACTTCTTGAAGAACTCAAATGTTCTAATTCTTGCGATATTCAACGCGGGTAACTCAATCTAAGTATGCTTGCACGGTGCGAACCATTTTGGTTTCAAAGTCGACGCCTAGGTGCGATGGAAGGAACTGGCATATTGGATGTTTTACTGGCCCATAATTTTAATCACAATACATTGCCCTCTATCTCAGACATTGTTTAGGAGCCAGCACCTGATTTAATCAAATTTAAATATAACTTAGGGACGGCAATGTGCGAGTGATACAGCTGGTCTTGCAGCGTCCAGAAGCTACGGTAACCGCTCACCATCAGGCTGGCCGTTAACTTGTTTGACACTTTAGTGGATTAAAAATAATGACAATATTGCTCACAGCATGTTATCGTAGCCCTATATTAATACGTTGATGGAAAAGTAATCCCATATTCAAATGTCGCATTACATGCGACGCCTTAAAAATATTCGCTGTCATCAAAACGCCATATCAGCCTTCTGGAAACAAGACGGCAACCTGACGTAGCAATTATCATAATGCTTTCTTTATGTCTCGCATTACGGTTTATACCTGTGTTTGTTTGACGACACTGACACATTACATGATTAAGATTAGGGGTATTATCACAATAAATGTTGATGAACAATGAAAATGTATTAATAACATAAAGTCAATTAGTCCTCGATCAAATGTGAAATATCTTTAAAGGATTATCTCCTTTAGCGTAGGTAACTTCATACTTATAAATTATTCTATACATATATATTAATATTTTCGGTGACATAATCATTCAAACTATAATGACATGTCTCTGTTCAAACTATCTACATATTTTTCAATGCCTGAAAAGGGTAGCTAAGTACTAAGAACCTAAATTGTAATAACATCAAATTGTACACTTAGTCTGCAAATAAATTAATAATGAATGATGAACTTACGTAATATAATAAAATATGCGCTAATCATAAAGCTATTAAACTTGTTATTACGTATTCAGTACAGTACTGGTAGCAAGAACATAATTCGACTACGTAATCGATAACGTAACCATCAAAAAGTCATACGAATTTTTAGTTCCACTTTTCGCCGGCGCAGCGCTGTTCATTTTCCCATAAAAAATAGTCGAAAGCGATACGCATAAGTCGCCGACGACCGAAGACATGATAAAGGTCGCTGGCAAGCGTTGGATGCGGGCTGCATTGAATCGGTCATTGTGGAAATCTATGGGCCTTTGGTCAGCAGTGGACGTCTAATAGGATGATGATGATGATGTAGTTATCGTTGCTAGGGCTACTGATCATAATCGCAAGTATTATTTTTTTCAATACATTATTGTATTGAACTTTATTCACTCCCACATAAATAGAAGAAACAAATACTTGTATCTTAATTAGGTTGGTACATTTGTCTGTAGGAGTCAGGAGCCCAAGCTAGATTTCCCTGTGTTAAGGGTCTCCTAGCTCCCCCTTGGAATAAATAATATTATTTTATGTATCATTTAGACTATAAATATGCGAGTAAGTTATTAACATACGTAATAATTACAAGTATTAAGTTATACATGGAGATCATTACATTTATTTACTACAATGTAACTGGTATTCGCCCTCTCGGTAGCGCGGCCACATATGCTCGGGGGAATAGAAATTTCATACCTCATTTCTCGACAATCCGATACAAGGAAAATAAATCCACAAGTGTGAGTTATGTAGGAGACGTATTGTGTGCTCGTACTCCTAACAATGGAAAATATAATATTCGAACTTAGTATTTCGTAAGTAACTTTATTCGTTTGGTCATTTGTCTGGCACTCAGACGTAACATTACACATTTATGGTATTAAAACTTTTCAATAACTTTTTTTTATGCTACGCAAGTTCGTAAGTATTTTCCAAGCAAGCATACCTGTCCATCTGATGGCAAGCAGTTACCGTAGTATATAGAGACGCTTGTAATTTCAGGGTTATCATTTACGCGATGTTTTGCCTTTTTTATTTGTTTTAATAGTAGATACTCCTGTATAATATCTTAAGGCTATGGTTGTCCTACTTGTATTTCTACGGGAACAAAGTCGCGGCTACGAGCTAGTGTCAAATAAATCTCAATTACGATTCGATTTAATTACTCGATTACTCATTCCTATTTCAGGCAAAAATGGCTCAATAAATATAAAATAATCGGATATATTGTAGATGGAGCATTTATGAATGGGTTCGATTTGTAACGTTTTCAATTTGGGGAACATTTGTAATGGTCTTGTTAGCATTGAGAGCCCCGAGCGAAGATACGAAAAAGCTTTTAATAATATGTATTCTAATCCCTAGTGGTATATTCTTAGAATACATAATGGTTTGCTAGGTGTATTTTATGTTGTCTGTTATGTGTACATAAAGGATTAATACAGAATTCACGAAGACGTAATTTTAGAAAAAAAAACAAGCGAACATTTTCTGACATTAGTAACCATAACCACAATTTTTTATGTTGCTGCTACGTCAAGATGACGTCAGAAAAGCCCACCATCCTACTCTACGAAGCCCACAGGTTACCCTACCTAGCCTACACGTTCTAACCCAATGGCTTTTTTTGATTATATGTACATAATCAAAGGCCAATGGTATATTTCAACTGGCATGAGTACGAAGAAAAAATTGCCATTAAATATTGAAGTGTATTTTGGAAAGTTTTGGTTGTGGTCATGCCGAAAGCGTTAAATTTGACCACCCAATCATTGGTAGTCAATGGGGCCGAACGATTTCGTCCAACAGACGAGGCATAGGTAATATAATGACGTACGAACAAGCTCGGCGTGGCCGTTCACACGATTACGAGCGGAATTCCGACTGAGCCGTGGTGTACGCCAGGTTGCCAGCGGTATTGAGAAAAGGCGAATAATTGACGCCCGGTTGAATTCTCCATTCGATGCCCTCACCGCCTTGCAATAAACTACTGATATTCAATCTACACTTCTAAACTATCTACACTTCTACACTTCTACATCTACACTTCTACACTATCTACACTAATATTATAAAGAGGAATGATTTGTATTATTGTGGGTTTGTATTGAATAGGCTCCGAAACTACTGGACCCATTTCAAAAATTATTTCACCGTTATAAAGCTACATTATTACTGAGTAACATAAGCTATATATTATACTAGTTGCCCGCCCCAGCTCTGCACGGGTAGACAAAATATATTTGATAAATGTCTACCCGTGCGAAGCCGGGGCGGGCCGCTATCTTCTATATTTTACCTAACAAAAAAATATTTGTCCTGACTGACTGATGTAGCATAGCCAAGCCTTGTGGCCAAGCAATATTTTGATGAAATCTACTACCATAATAATACAATTTTTAGAATTTAACATATGTCGGTATACACCCAGTAAGAAAGTATTATGGGTATATTTAACTAGAAAACTCGTCCAAGAGATTGCCATGTAAAAGTTGAATCCAAATAAAAACCGATAATACTTCTAATACATACAAAAAAATCAAAACTATTTATTTCAATAAACTCATTTGTTTTTATGGACGTCTGATACATGTGCGTCGTACATAATTATGTATACGCTTAAGACTGCGTATTTATTAATCTTAATTAAATTTTACGAATAATACATAATTGCAGTTTCCATCAGTGGATTACGAATACAAATTGAATTACATTTATCTGTATTGTATTTATCAGAGTAACAAGGTAGGAGTACAATAGTCGTCTCTACAAAATAGCAGAGTCGTAACCAGTGCACTACTAATTAAATTTACTGCATTCATTGGATGGATACCTTAGGTTACGTAACGTCTGACAATACAATTATACGAGTATTTGTGCGTGTCATTTGCACATTTCTCCTTTGTAAAATTAGTATCTATTTTATTTTTGTTTTAAGAAGAGTGAAAAGAAAGTGGTTGTCTACTCTTTGCCTTACTTGCTTACCGAAAGGGACTCACGTGATGTTATATATGTATACATGTTATGTATGTATGTTTAGTTTTAGCTAAAAAAAGTTACGCTTTAACTCTTGATAGAAACTAGAAAGAAGATATGGTTAAATAATGGACTGAAACTGGTTGTGTATGTATATTTGGGACATGCCTGTCTGAGGAAAATATTCTGAATATTATTATTATCTGAGTTGAGTTGATCTTCATGTTATGTGTCACGTAAGAAAACTGCTAATTTTGATAAAGAATATTCTGATTTTATCAAAGCATTTTCGGCAAATTTATATTTCGTTTCACTTATAAATTGCATATTCATATATATTTAATTAAAAACAAAAATATATTTTTATCATAAGGTGTTTGTCAGCTTGCATAATGCACACCATTGGAAAGCAAATTAGTTTTACAATTAAAAAACAGGGTTGTGAGATCAAACAGATCGCGTCCATCGAGATCGTTCGATGTTGCCAGCGGAATATTTTATGCTGTGGACGGCTTATGAATTTAGTTTCAGTATTACCAGTCACGAATTCACGAAAGGAATATACTAGCGAGAATACTTACTACCAGCTAAAGATAAAATCAAATAATTTACTACACACGTAAGATTGTTTGCATAATTTGGTTTCTCTTCAAGAGTTTTATAAGTTCTTAAATTATTGGTTCTAACTGGTAACTTCACATTAACATCAAATATCTTGATCTTTGATATTGATAGCAAAACCGTGATAGTACCATCGTAAACAAAAGTATTAATAGTAAGTACTGTGTCCATAATTTATTCGGTAACTAAATTTCTATGATCATTTCATCCATATCTAAAATTCATAGCAATGAAATCATAGGTTCTCAAAGTGGTCGGTACCGCCCATCCGTGGTTTTCTGAGGGGGCGATTGTAACGTGTAATATAGGTGCGCTAAGTAAAAATCTGTCGGCGGTGGCAAGTATAACGAAACGTAAAATTATATAAAACGAAATGCGAAACGTAAAATAATTTGATTAACCTAAGCTGTTACTGTTCATTTGACATAATTCTATAAAACAATCTAAGAAGAATTTCGGGGGGCGTTGGGGATATTGGTTTTTCTAAAGGGTACATCCAAAAAGTTTATAGTTAAGTACACTATTACAGTGATTGATCACGTAGTAAATTAAAAGGTAACACAACTAGGTGTATTTACTATAATCTTGTTAAATAATGGTTGGATAAAGAACACGCGGTGTTAAAGGAAAAAGGTTGGGATTTAATAAGAAAACATTATTTCGTAGGTGCCTTTCTCAAGGAATTCACGCTTGTTCATTTCGGATGAGACGCCGAATTTGTTTTTGATATATTAAAAAGTATTAAAGTATTATAACATCTGAATACCTACCAATTCTGCCAAAAAATATAAATTTATCTATCATAGCGGCCCGCCCCGGCTTCGCACGGGTAGACATTTATCAAATATTGTGTCTACCCGTGTGCTGCCGGGGCGGGCAGCTATTTAATATATAGCCTATGTTACTCAGTGATAATTTAGCTTTCTAACGGTGATTTTTTGAAATCGGTCCAGTAGTTTCGGGGCCTATTCAATACAAACCCACAAAAATACAAATCATTCCTCTTTATAATATTAGTGTAATGGGTAGATGTAGATATAATATCTATGTTAAGCTTAGCAATTTATTAGCAGTTAATGAGATTTCGTAAAGAATATTGGTTACGGTGGCCGCTTACCATCAGGCGCTTGCTTAAATTGGCAGTTAATTGAAACATGCATTATTTTCAAACCGCATCAAAATCCGTTGCGTAGTTTTAAAGATCTAAACATATATAGGGACAAATAGACATCGGGAAGCAACTTTGTTTTATACTACGAGTATGTAGTGATATAGCGTAGCGTAGGTATCACTTCTGCTTTTATAATTATGATAACAATAAAGGCAGATTTTCACATGAGCCGATATAGTCACCACACGTGTGACATTGTGGTAATATAATTTTAACTTTTCAGTACAAGATTTATTATAGTGGCATATTTTGGTGCCACAAATGAATAATAACTCGGTTCGTACAAGGTATTTCGGGCAGTCATTTTATTGAGTATATGTGAAAAATTGAATGCTCCTGCTCCTATTCGGGTAATCTTTGTGTGACGTCTTGGGCCAGCAATTTAATCTGTTTTTTCTGTCACAATTGCGAGATTGCTTAAACCAAAACTGGCCCTTTTTGAGGGGCTTCTAAACATCTTTGGGTTTTTGAGAAAATATATAAAGTAAGTCGTGCCTTATTTTGGACGCACCTATATCCAATATCCAATTAAAATTGATTTTGAATTAAGTCTATATAGTAATTATTATTATTTTCGGAAACACGATACTTTGTTGTCTATCATTACTGTGGATCATTATATTTTTTGCGAATACAGAGATATCCATTAATGATACCTACCTTGTTAAAAATCCCTGTATGTATCATTGTAAAGAACTTATGAATGAAAATGTATTCAGGGAAATTATGTCAAACTTCGTACACCGTAAACATATGTAGTTTATAGTCACCAAACCGCTTGTTCCTCGTACATTACCAAGTTACATTACCGGCAATGTACAAGGAAAAAATATTCTTCGTACATAACCGGGTAATGTACAAAGAATTATTTTTTCTTCGTACATTACCAGTACTGTGCAAGGAAAAACTATTCTTCTTACAAAACCGGGTAACTACCTAGTACCTATTCTTTCTATCGCTCGCCATCTATTTGGCCACCCTGTACGACAAAACACCCCTCTATATAGTCGTATGTAGTGGGAAAAATAAATAATAACTTTTAGGAACTAATTTCCTTACTTATGATCATTTAGCCTTCATGATTTATTCCAAACACAATTCCCAGTCTACAACTAGCAAGAAATATTTCACTGGGGAAAGTTCTTAATTCACTTTCCCTTCGAAGTACAAATTAGAATGAGCTCGCAAGGGCTTAATGAGAAGTTTATTCACGCGATCACAAAATGACTGTAGAAAAAAATGTGATTTATACTTAGGTTGGAGAAAATCAATTGGGTCAGAACGAATCAGGCGTATAAGGTGTCGCGGCGCCCGTATTTGGCATTGGACATTGAATTAAAACAAATACTTTTGGATTTATACAATGTGGCGAGCTGAGAAAATTCTTTGCTTGATGGTAAGCGTCGCTGCTTCAGCTGAAGTGCAATCGCCTCGTAGTGTTAGTTATTTAATGCCCTGTACACAAATGTTCACACATTTACTGTTTCTCGGTAATATTGGCAAAATATCTGGCTGCGTCACTATACCTAGCCGACTCATAATTCTCCTGCCTTAATCTAAAGTCATTTGAGGTCGGAGCAATATGATTTTCTCTTCCATTTCTCTCTATCAGCCGTCATCTCTGTATTCACTACCTTTCTAGCCCTGTCTATGCCTACATCTAGCCAGCTATTGGATTAAAAGGCCTAACATCTAATTGGTTCAATTTAAGCAGAGTTGTACATGTCATATACGCGTATATAACGTATGTAACATTGAGAAGGGTCGTGGGAGTCATGTTGAAGTTGGTTTTACCATTGCGGAAAACAATTTATATTATTTATTATGTTTTGATTCGTAGATACGAAGAGGGACCGTTGAAATTAACACTACATGAACACTGCGTAAATATTAGAAATCGAGCTGTAGAAAGAAACTATATTCGGCTAAATAAGACTTTGAAGGCTGTTTAGACTGACACCCATATCTGTCATATCTATGACAGAGAAGAGACGCTCTATTAAATTTAAGCCATATTTAAGCAAACCGATTGCGATGCCTCTCTTTCTAAAGCTCGATGTGTTATATTAACGACCGACCGCACTAACTATCATATTTATAATAATCCGTTTTGATAAAAATATATTTTGTTACAGGAGGGAAACAGATAGACTTATTAGTTAAGAAGATATAGAGTCGGTGTTGAACGTTGATGACGTACTTACATACATTAATTCATAAGTATTTTCAGGAGCATTGTAAGTTCCGTCTAATTAACCATGAACTGATATTTGCATACAAAAGGATTATCTGACCGGCTTAGGAAACTGTAATTTATCTTCAAGGCCGAGTTTTCGTAGTTTCCTGGTCTCTAAATAAAGTGTATTAACCTTGTTTCACCGACTAAAGATAACTTTAAAAGTAAAAGCTACGGATAGGCACTCGGTATGTAAACCAGAGAGTTGGGGTGAAACTATCAGTGGATAGTGCTAATGATCGCGCTCGTACACGCAACGGATAGATTAGATCGCCCCCCATTCTTGGGGGTGCAATTTCCGTCCGATAGCTGCCTTTCAACTTTAAGAATTTTCTAGGTGCCGTTTCAATGTCGTTGCGATTTAGAACCTCACATTTTTTCTATAATATTTTTTTACAAATTGAATTTTTGCCAGACAATGTTTGATAGAGACCAATTTCACATATTAGAAATATTGTATTCGTTGGAAGCAGTATATACATTTGTATTGAATATAGGTATATCTAAAATATCAAGGAAAACAAAAAAGAAATATGTTAATTAAAACATTAATTTGGAGTATAGCATTATATGGGTGAGACATAGACATTAACGCAAAGGCATAGAGATCTAATGGACGCTTTGAAATGTGATGCTGGAGAAGGATGGAGAAAATTATAATAATAATAGTGCGATGCATCGAGATGTGGTGGCGGTTGATAAGGGCCTTACACCGCTCTCCTTGGCGGAATTGGCGCAAACCAACCGTACTTAGTACTTTTGACCGTAGGAACGTGTGGAAAGGCAAGCAAGGCGCTTGATCATTGTATTCCACTCTCATGGTGCTATATGACTTACTAAAAGAGCAACCCAGAGTTGGCAAGTGCAGAAACACTGCAGTAGGCATTGAACAACGGTAGCTACACGTCGATTAGTTGGACTGAAAATATATAAAATGAAGAAGTGCTAAGAAGAGTAAATGAAAGGAGTATGTTAATGCCTGCTATCGAAAATAGAAGAGGAGAAATGATTGGTCACCTTATACGACACGACGGTTTTATAAATACAATTATGGAAGGTAAAATTGAAGGATGGCGTGGTAGGGGACGACCAAGGATAAGTTACATCAAGCAAACTAAGGATAAAATAGCCGTCACGTCGTATAAAGAGGTCAAAGACATCTTTGACCTCTTGGACAGGGACAAGTGGAGGAAGATTCATCGGCTGCACGGACAAGCCTTAAATGAGAAGAAAAAGAAGATAGGTAAATGTGCCATTATTAGTCGAATAGTTTTAGTCTGTATGGCTTCGTCTGTCTGTTTGTCCTTAATGGTCCTAACAAGCACTAATGGCTAAGATTTATAGCGCTTTTCAAAAATAAGACTTCTGCACATGTAAATCGGTTTAACTTTAAGTGGCAGACCTGTATCCGAGAGAAGCTATTTTTTTCTCGAGCAAATTTTTTTTGTAAAAAGCAGATTAATTGGTTTTCAGAGGAAGTTTTTGAGTTATTTGACAAAACAAGAAATATTCCTTAATTAGCCCCGTAACTTTGAAAAAGAAACAAACAAGGAAAATTAAACACGTACTTTGGGATCTTAAGGACAACCTAATTGGCACTTTTCTTTTGTTGTGTTTTTCACGGTAATTCCCAATTCTACTGAAATAGAGTGATATTGTTGTACTTATCTCAATATATAGGTATACATAGTTTTTCGTTTTACTGTTCTGGGTATTATTGAGCTATGTTGAGAATATCATAAAAAGTGACGCTCGTTTGCTCGTTAGAATAGGACTTTTGAACTCAACTGGCTGGTGCTAACTCTAATCCAATAAAAATCATTCAATTGGGCTGTTGAGAGCCACCGACGAATAATGATCTCATTTGAAGTTTGCCTACTTTTAATCTTGCCTACAAGTGTGTACGGAACCCTCAGTGCGCGAGTCCGACTCGCACTTGGCCGGTTCATTCCAGAATAGGGCTCTTTTCAACCCCAATGCCACGCAATATAATTTTGAAGATTGAAATACGCACCTATTTTGATTTGAGTACGATACGAATTTGCACTTTTCATGTGATTTTACGGTTATACCTTAATACTTGGCTCCCTTTTATTATTTAATAATCCTACTAAAATTATAAATGCGAAAGTTTGTGAGTATGGATGGATGGATGGATGGAAGTTTGTTACTCTTTGACGCAAAAACTACTCAACGGATATGGATGAAATTTAGAACACAGATAATTTATAACCTGGATTAGCACATCGGATACTTTTTATCCCAGGGAAAAAATGATTGACGCAGACGTAATCGCGGGCAGAAGCTATTTAAATATATATTATGTATAATCTCTTTCCCGTGGGTTCGTCCACGTAGGAATCTAGTTGTCGGCAATAGCGCTACCTACTGGGTCAAATCATTTAGGAGAAGACGAACTACGTACACACGTACACAGAAATTTCATATATAAAGATGGAATTCTTCTAGCTTGTGTTTTGTGCCGACACTTGAAACTCGTAGGTAAGAGGGAGCGTTTTGTTCTCCTAAATATTTACAATTATTCTTTATCGATAATAGCAATGACTCTCGATGCTTTTCTTTGTTTGTATGGGGTAAGATCTCTAGATCTTATTTTATTTTTAATCGCTACACTACCTCTAGGTAGTGTACACTATCCTTGACTTTCATAGGGTATATAATATATCCTATTGCTTCACAGGAAAAAAGATAAAAGGGTGAATTCTTGTACGCAGACTGATTAGTGCTGTGAAGTTTCAGTCGTATTGTGGGGCGAGCGAGGTGATCATGCTCAGCCACCGCAAAGGGAAGAACTTCCAGCCAGGCGGGTGTTGTGCCTGGGGAACCGCGGCTCCGACTGTTCTAGTCGGAAACTTGTATATATGTTGAATTGCGTAGAAAACTTCTCTAGCGCGTGGCAGGATTGTGACGTCATTCGTTGAATGTTGTCCTGCTAGTTAGTCGATTTCTAACGTTGGTTTATGTAGCCGTGAGGTCGCTACATCACTCCCCCCCGAGACCGGAGGGCGATCCAGAGCTTGATTACAGTCAGTGCTTGAATGCTTGCAAGTGCCAGTGTGCTTCGAAGTCTGCGGTTAGTCGAGACTGAGCGTCAGATGCCGACTGAGTCCAGTATCTCAATGCAAGCGTACGACGTGGAGATAAGACGGTGAGCAATGCCGAATGGACTCCAGAAGTGGGCTGTGTGAGGCGGACGTATGTAGTCGGTGGAGAGGTGAGTGCCAGGACCAGTAGCGCGGTGAGTCGGCTGAGTTGGACCTGTTGATACTCGATGCTGGCTTGCTGTGTGACTGCTACTGAAGACTTTGATGGGGGTGGAGAAGGTTGCTGATGTTCACGCCAATATTGACGCAACGGGGTCACCAGTGTGGGGCGAGCGAGGTGATCATGCTCAGCCACCACAAAGGGAAGATCTTCCAGCCAGGCGGGTGTTGTGCCTGGGGAACCGCGGCTCCGACTGTTCTAGTCGGAAACTTGTATATATGTTGAATTGCGTAGAAAACTTCGCTAGCGCGTGGCAGGATTGTGACGTCATTCGTTGAATGTTGTCCTGCTAGTTTGTCGATTTCTAACGTTGGTTTATGTAGCCGTGAGGTCGCTACAGTATTTTTTCCTTATACCACATTGATGATTTCTTTACTTTTATTTCTATTTCTGCTCCTTCTCAAGTACCGGTATCTACCCATAAGAAGTTACCCTAATTTGCATGTTAAATGATTGGCCATTGTAATGTATGGGATCTCTCCAATCGACCCCGGCCGACCTCTTGAAATCCATCATCTTCAATCTTGCGTTTTCTTGGGGAAATACCTAATTTACACACAACAGGTTTTCCATCACATTGTTTAGTTTATATTTATTTGAAACAAACATCTTCTACGGTTCCCAGTGAAGGAAATGCAGTCAATGTGATCAGTCACCACCCGATGGAGGCTAGCTTGCAAAAAAATTACGCTAGGTGGCGTTACCGACACAACAGGTATAGACAAGTCAAAATAACCTACGGTTTTTGTTGAGATTAATTTAGTAGGTAGTGACCAACTATCGATAATTCAAGGTATGATTCTTGATCTTGTTGTGGTGGATATTTAAAATAAAGGTACGGCTAATAATAGGGAAATGATTCGTACTTCTCAAGCCTTTCGAACGGTATGATAAAGCTACAGGTTGCTTAATTGTCTCGTGAAACGGGTTCTATTCCCGGTTCAACCATGTAATTATTTAAATATATATGAATGCAGTTTAAATTGTTTTTCAATTCAAATAATGTCTTCTTTCAGTAATATTTTCCATCTACAATATTCAAGGTACTTTCCCTCCATGTGGCATATCCATCGGACGCCCTGTATGAAAAGTGAATGTTAGTGTAGTTTGCATACAATAAATAATTATATGAAAACAGCTACCAAAAAGATTCTAAAGCACTTGAATGCGCGATGAAACATATACAAGAAGAACTAGAACGTGGGACGGAATTAAATTAGGAACTTGTGTGTGAAAAAGTAATCGGAGAAAAACACACCGATAGACAATTTAGTGGTATAAATGGATTCCAGGTACCTCTGTTACTAAGTTTCTGAGAACGAACTTCAAACTCTGTAGGTCCATGTCTGTCTGTGTCGTGGGATATCTTAAGGGTTATTAAATTGGTGCGTGGGCTGTTGAAGTGCCCTTATACGACTGTTCATCGAAATATTTTAATGGATATATCTAATAAATGCGAAAGTATTTTTGTTAGTTATTCCTTTTTGCCAAAACGGCTAAAAGGATTTTATTGAAAAATAGACAGGCTATGACTTGCTCCCCTATTCTGTGTGAAAATTTAAATTGTATTTCAATCACGCATTTTTTATGTTGCTGCTACGTCAAAATCAGTCATGGTGATTGAAATGCGATTGCAATTTTCATACAGAATACGGGCCGTCTAGCATTAGGGATTAAGGATTTATTATCTGGGAATTATATTTAAAGTACCCAATAGACATTGTTTCTTATTCACGGGGTAATTTAAATAGATTTTCACTTTCCCCTTATTAATCATTGCGTTGACACAGGGATGGCAAACCAAAGATCAATGAACACTCATCGCCAACAATGAATAATGGGGTATCAGAGAAAGCTATTTTACACAAGCAACAGGGACACTGGAAGCCTCCAATGTCCTTCCAACAGTATTATTTTTGGCGCGAGCAGGAACGGGGCGACAGGTCGAGCCGGGGCAGATCAGTGTGGGATGCGACCTGTTGAAGTAAGGTTGCCATTTGTGTGAGTACTACGCGTGTGCGAGGACATTTGATTTAAGAACAGTTTTTATCACGGATTCCAACTTCATATTTTAAACGGTGTTCTGCTTGCAGTGGTAATTTCGGATTTTAAGGTAGGGATGTTCGATGTTGTAATTATTTCGATACGGGCAATATGTGCCAATAACATTTATTTGGAAGTGTTTCCTAATAATATTAAACTTAATTATGAAGTTGACAAGTCGGTAAATTGTCTGATAACGTATTGACCTTCATGTCTCGATGCTAAGCATAAAGTAACATCGATGTTTTAACATTGATGATCCTCGATCATCCCTTTTCAATATATTTGAAGATAGCAATATCTTCGAATGGAACGCCCTATACCCTAAACAATGATCTCTCCCAAGCAATAAATTGTGCTTAAAAGCTTTGGACTGTGGACGTAAGCTCTTACTATTTTTACACACAAACATAAACTTTTATATTGATTTGCGAGTAAATTTAATAGCTAACGTATTATGGAGCACTTAAGTTTGGAAATAATGGTATTTAGGTTGTATGGTGCCAACATAAAGCGAACCACTGTATCACTTTATGACGCGTATACATTAAGTGGAGTTTCAGCTATGCTTTGTTGAGTTGAGTTCAAATGTTTTTTAATGTAAGATAGGAATTACATACAAATTTTAATCGTACTCAGGAAGCCTTTGAAATTAACCGCCGGTCTAACTTACTCGTAGTTAAGCGGGATCCTCAGTACAAATCAGTCGCTACGTGTAAAAAAAAAAACTAGGTTGAGCACACAAAATGTCAACTCCAAAAAAATAGGGTCCGTTAAAATTATTATTAAATTTGGTTCGGTAGTTTCAGGAAAAAAAGAAAAAGATACGAATTGTACGTTATAGTATTTAAATCATATGCAATTTTGGTGCCTGACTGCCCACTCCACCCACATTTCACCGGAGATATTTCTTTGACAACAGGATGGTTTCATCATCATACAGACGTGCGTATACCACTATTGATACATTTAGATATTCATAGTGCAGACAAAAACCACATTTGGATTTTTTGAAACGTGGGTGACATACAATATCACTAACAAATATCTCAAAGTGCTATGTTCTGTACTGGAACCGAATCCGTGACCTTAAGCGAGATTCAAGATCGACCGAGTTGACAAATAAGGCTTTTAGGACTATAATTTTACGAGCCCGCTGACATGTCTCCTAGGACTTAGTGCAGCCCCTCTCGTCTTGTTCCTAATTAGGTAACCAAATATCTTGACATCTGAGCTACGACATTTGCCCGCGCATCTCGTCCAATTAGAAATAGATCGATGTCATTTACGATCCCCACAATTCGAGCCTTAAGAGAGAACCTATCAAATGGTCTCATAATACAGTGTATTTTCATTTCAATTAATTTCTTTTCAAATCAACGGCTTCGATTCATGCCTAGAAAAATTGATTTTTCAAATCCACCAATTACGGCATATCTAGATTGAGGCTCACTGAGGATTCGGCATTGAGGAAACATAATCCTACCTGCTAAAAAAGCTTACGTACAACAATACAAAATTACGTTGGCTATAATCAGGTGCGTGATAAATATAGGTAGCATGAACTCTATATCTAAAGTATCGCTGAAATCAGTTACGCTATAAACTTATATAAACCTCGATGACGTGGGTGTAGATGAACTCAGTTTAGTTAAAACATGAGATATCTTGTATCTAATGTTACTGATAAAAGATAACAGGAGTGGCTTTATTGTTGCGTGCATCGAGCTCGCAGTTAGACTTTGTAACAATATGTGAAATATTATACAGTTTTCTACATACTAACTTTGTGTGACCACGCTTTGCTGTGGCAAACAAATCTTTGAATACAGAACCTAAACGCCTCTAAAATTTTGGCTTACTGACAACTCGGCAAGCAGTCTCTGGTTTTCGGTAAAGTAGAGAACGGCGAATTTTTGTAACGCTATTGAGTTAACGCTTGCATCATTCCTTATACAATTTCTATACCGGGGCCTATATCTAGCACGCAAGAATACTTGAACTATTTTGTCTTTGCCCATTCATTATAAAGATAAATAGACTTGTTATGCAATTTTGTTACTCTTGATATTTATTATATTACTACGTGCACTAGGTTGTGCGAGCAGTACAGATATTTTACAGACATATTTATACTACAATCTGTGGTTTATGTCCTAACTTGCTGGCACGTCACAATAGTTTTGACATTGACGGATTGGTGATAACAGCTTTTTGTTTCTAAGATTCGCAGCAAGCTAGGATGAATATAATATGTGCCCTCAGAATGCCTTATTATGTACCTTTCGTGCTAATCGGATAACGTATAGTGACGTTATCCCGTTTCTAACCACGTACATGATCATGAATACTAACTCGTAATGTAATTTTAAACTACTCTTAAATATATGATTAATAAGAGGACCTTCCGATAAACTGAAAACGTTTTTGTTTTTATGGACCTTAGGATCTACTTTGATTTTGTGACCCAATCTATCAATTTGTAAATTTCCACAGGATTTACACACGGAAAATGCTTCACAGGTGATCAAGCAAAAAGTATAAGGTAAAAGGAATTATGTCCCTCGGGAGCCAGATTCGATTCTTGGAAATGTCTCGCGTGATTGTCCGGGGTATGATTAATCATTGTGTCCGGGGTATGGAACGAAAACCCGCAGAATATGCAAGGGATTTAGATGAGATAGGAAAAAAACAGGGAACTTGGGTTTATTTTACATCTAATTTGATTGTCACTGGTTGTTTAGTCGTGACTCCGTTAGGGTTTGTGAAACAACTGATAACACATTTTTTTTCGAAATAGTCAATATCGTCGTTTCATATCATGAACATTGGATGAAAATCAGTACAGTTAAATTCGCATATTTATTCTAACAAACAGACAGATTTAGATACGTCAAAAACACAAACCAGGTTACTCTGAACATTGAAATATAGGTCCAGCTTTCACTGTTGATAAAATAGTACATGTTCATACGTAATTAAAAAATATTACAGTCAAACTTTCATTTGTTACAGGTGTGAAGTGCAGTGCAAAATAAATGCGAGTGTTAAATCAGGGTTGCGCCATACAATGCGGCCGGGTGCGTGAGTGCAGTGCAGTGTCAGTGAGGTGGTCGCAGTGTCCGCGAGTGGGTTAAGTGTCGGTCCTAGATATGCCGCTAAGTTGACGACGGCGGTCGGCCGCGCCTCACGCCGCTCGACCACTCACGATACAGGTAAGTCGTTACATACTCTTTTCCAATTATAGGTTGAATTATGGAACGGTACCATACCATCACCATCTCCTCGAGTCTAATCGTATATAGCCCTTTATTAGACTACACAAAGTCAATATTTGCGGATATCAAAGTAATAAATACCATGGCTGTATTGTTTCGTCGTGGCGTCACTTGAACATTGTGACGTAGCCCTGATGTTAGAGCGCGGAGATCCGAAAACCCGTGTCGGAGATAGTCATACTAAGCCACAGCCATATCGTATAAAAAAATTATATATAAATATAATACATAATATTTTGTAAATCCTTATTGTATACCGGGTTTACTATGTTCACGTATATGGCAATTTTTTGTAATCTCCTTCTGTTTGAATTTATAGATAACATACCTGTTTCTATTCGGTCGATCATAGTCAACCTAATGTGGTTACGTGTAAGGTATAATTTAGCTTACAGGATTACTGTGCAAACAGTATTTAATATACTACTATCAGCCATGAAATTATATGCCGAACGCTACAACTCCAATATTCGCTCACTAACAAAGTTGTGAAGTGAAGTAACTCACTCAAGGTTCACTTAGGTTGCTATAATGATATGTGTAGACTCATACGTTACATGAAAATAAAGTGATAATATATATCTTTTCATTTTTGGCTATGTACCAAGTAACACACACATTTTATCACGCCGTCTCCCTTTATAGGTAAGGAGTATGGGTGCAATTACACCTTTTTTGCATACCTCTTTTGTTTCGTCACATTAATCCAACTGTTCATACATGCCCGCCTCTTCCGATCACTCATTCATTACCATTCTATATAATTTGACTCAGTACCCAATGATCAGCAAAAATAAAATTTTATGCTATAAAGGCTTGGCTTACTTCTGTCATTATTTGGATAGAAGACTTTAGGCTGTAGGGGTAGCAATTTATTAAAAAAAATATGATGACGTCACTCGTTATTAAATATGGTAGATAACTCAAGAGTTAAAATAAATCGAGTATTAAGAGTTTTCGCATTTTTCACATTAGAAGACATGATAAATCTGCAGACACTGTGTATGAAATGTATATTTTATAGAATATTCCATAGTCTTCGATAACTGCTTACTATCACGCGGGCGTATACTTGTTACCATTTTAGTTGTATAGAAAAAACGGAAAATAGGCCGGTACGCCTAGTCCGCAACTGTTCGCAATACAGGTGACTTGCACTTTGGCTTACAAGTCGAAATGAGGTTGGCATTCGCAACTTACTCGCTGCTAAATGGCTAAGGCGTGCCGATATATTGGAAAAGTGTTGTCACCGATACACGACGTATTTCTGAGTTGACTTGTACAGGGTGTGTTACAGTAAAAAGTAACATCAATTTAGGCAGGCTGTTTTTTATACCACACGAGCATACAATCCACCTGATGGATGGGCTAGCAGCATTATTCATAGTGCAGCGCATCCTCGTGGAGAACTAGCCACCTTCTTATTTTATTTACTCATAAAATTATAAAATGCAGGCTATAGCTTGCGATTTATTCCGCGTGGAAATAGTATATATGGCTATGTTACTCAGAAGTAATTAAGTTTTACAATACTGAAATCTTATTTGACAAATCCTTCAATTTGTTCGAAAAAAATGGTTCGGGTTTTTCATAGATTATTCTCCTCACAAACTAAGGAAACGATTTATAATATTAGTTTTTGTATGATGTATGAATTTTTAAAACTCACAATTCAATTGATAAATAAAAAACAACTGCGTCTTAAGTAATAACATGCTTATCCTTTAATAAGTTCCTAGAAAGAAGTCATGGGCTGAAAGCTGGTTTCTGGTATATTTTCACAAGAAAAGCAATAACGTTAAGTTGTATTTTACGATGAAAGAAAATCTAGACGCCATGATCCGCTTTCCATTAGACAACAGAGGACGCAAAGAACTGCCTGGAGAACAGCGATAAAATACTGTAAAATAGCCTGCGTTTATGGTGCCTCGTAAATGTTGAAAGCTGTATAATGTTTATGTATCATCGGAAGTACGTCAGTGATCCAAATAGTTCCGTCAGACTCGCTCTACGAGTTTCGTAGCACGTAGCGGGCGTAGACTTGCTACGGTAACTTCTATGTTGTTAATGTATACATTTTTATGGATTATGTGTGTTCGTCGTTTGATTATAAAAAGGTATGTTTGTTGGAAAATATACATTAGGAATACGTAATTTTGACGTAAATTTGAACACTGATGGCATGTTATTCAAATAGTTTTTTCTAAGTTTCCCTATTAAAAATGTTCCAGTATTTTATTTATAACTAGCGGCCCGCCCCGGCTTCGCACGGGCAGACATTGATATCAAATATTTTGTCTACCCGTGCAAAGCCGGAGCGGGCAGCTAGCCTATGTTACTCAGTGATGGTGTAGCTTTCTAACGGTGAAAGATTTTTTTAAATCGGTTCAGTAGTTTCGGAGCCTATAGACATTTATCAAATATTTTGTCTACCCGAGCAAAGCCGGGGCGGGCAGCTAGTATAATATATAGCCTATGTAACTCAGTGATGATGTAGATTTCTAATGAAAAAAGAATTATTAAAATCGGTCCAGTCCTTTTTGAGCTTATTCGTTACATACAAAAATACAAATCTTTCCTCTTTATAATATTAGTGTAGATAAAGTATTTTTTCACGTTAAATTATATTCATCTGGTGCCTAAATAGACAGGCTTGCGGTGCGTATGCGTGCGTTACGGCGTAGCAATCGTAGACATGCTACACCGTAGCATTACATCACATGAAATCTTTTGAGCGTCATCCGCAAACTACTTTTAAAAGCTGACACACAGGCTGAACGGTTAAAGTATGTGAACGAGTCTGTCACATGCCTTTTCATTATGAAAGACATCAAAAGAACGCTAGGATTCGTTATTTTTTCATATATTTTCACATTGAATACTGCATTGATATGACTAAAATACGATATTTTACATTTTAAATAGTCTTTTGAGGTTCTAAAATATGTACAAAGATAATATTTAATTGAAATAGAATTCCACTTACGGTGAGTAAATATCTCAAGCGTACTTCAATACCCCTAGTATTGGATTCATCGTAGTCGGTTAAAAATTGAGAAAGGATCTTCATTTCCGTAAAATTTTCTCATTTTCATGTAAATTACACATACTGTAATGTAACACATGAACATATTAAGTAATATCTCGAAATATTCAAAGGAGATCTGGTTGCTCCTTAATTGGTCCATTACGTTCAAGTAACAATTTAGTACGCAATCTGATTACAACATGTTTATACTTGCAATCAGCTTGGCTTTATCACATTAGGGGAAAAGAGAAAGAAACACGTGTTGCCTCTCGCTTCACGTTACCTCTTGGATTCATTAGCGTGTAATTATCTATAACCATTGCCTTGGTCCTATGTCAAATATGATTGGGGTCGGCATTAAATCGAAACAAGTTACCAAATTTTTACAGACAATAAGGGGCTACCTGGCCCTCCACTAGATGGACCAATGACCTGATAAAGGTCGCTAGCAAGCGTTGGATGCGGGCCGCATTGAATCGGTCATCGTGGAAATCTATGGGGGAGGCCTTTGTTCAGCAGTGGACGTCTATGGGTCTATGATAATGATTATGATGAATGGTATGATATGGGTCTCCACCCATCCAACTACTGATCATTGTTAAGCTTGATTAACACTGCAGATCTATCGATATGCGTAACAAAACCTGTGCACCTTTTTTCTTTCATTTTATTTCTTATTTTATCAAATTCTTTTGATGGTTGATCACAAAGACTGATCTTTATTTTATAGCGTTGAAACACAATCCAAATATTACCAAGACAGCACCATTGTCAGCATTGTAATTAATGTTGACAGTTAAATTCTTGACTACCGACGAAGCAGTTATTAAATGAAGATAGCAATGCAGTTTCTTATTTTAGAATGATGGATTTCAATGTATATAATAACCCTTTACAAAATAATCGACGTAAGCTTTATATATTATCTATTAATACTATATTAACCTGACATAGATGTGTCTTAACACATCAATGTAATAACAATAATCTACTCTGAGGTAATAACATTGAGGTAGGCAGCAGATAATAATAATAATAATAATGCTTGGACATTATCACACAGCGCCATCTGGCCCCAAACTAAGCAAAGCTTGTACTATGGGAACCAGTAGCTGATATAATACTCATATACTTATTTTTTTTGTAAATACATACTTATAATACATACCAAACACCCAAACGCACGGCAAACATATTTGTCACATAAATGTTTGCGCTGGTGGGAATCGAACCCGCGACCCCTAGCCTAGCAGTCAGGTATACTAACCACTAGACCAGCGGTCTCGTCTAAGATATTTAACATTCCACGCATGGCATAAATTTATACATGAATTTTGTGTCCTCTTTCATCAGTATGTATTTTCAGGCATTTCACTAATGCATAAGTATGTCTAAATGAAGCGCACAACGAGATAATTACTTTAGTCGTGATTTTAGCCTTTGGTCTAGGTACCCGACTTATACTCTCACGCTTGGAGATAAAAACACATCGTATTTCTCTTATCCTTTACGACATCACCATTATAACATACTTTATCAAATCCACACATATTTTATTAATACGTAATAACAAAATTCATTTCAACTTCCATCGAAGCGAATCCGAAATCCAATTCCAAGTAAATTCTTTTGAGAGGAATTCGACACAGGAACGCGGTAAAATTTTCAGCAACACGTGAGTTGTGAAAAAATCAGGAGTTATGAAAACTTTCACGTTGCTGCCGCGTGAGCGTACGTAAAACGTTTCAAACTTTCACCAATAAATGGGTTATATAATGCAGTTTTAAATCATATATTGAGCGAGATATTATTCTTAGTACTCAATGTAGGTACGAAATGATGGACAGGTAAAGAGTACTCAGAATCAACGGACGATCATGTATGCAGAGATTATGGAGTGTAAAAGAAGCAAAAGAGGTGTGTAAGTTAAGAGAGAAATCTCTCTTGACTCTCTCTGCCTACCCGGTGAGAGATTTGGAGTAAGAAATGATATACTCACTCTTACATTTTATGTAGCATTCATTAATCGTACGGTACATTTTGAAATACGGATTATTTCAAAGGATCCACTCGGAAAGAGGAGAATGTTTTTTTAAAAGCATTTTGATACTAAGGTTAGGCAGAGTATTATGGTAGGTTCCTGAAGAATATGTTTGTGTGTAGATTGACACAATACTTATAACACAAATTGTACATGCCTCTTGGGAAATGTTGCTAAGTACTGAACAGAATGTGACACAAATGCATTTAGCGTAACATAGACCGAGAGTTAGTGACTATACGCTTACAACTATTTATATACTCAGTTATTATACCATCGGGTGATGAAATAAGTTTATTTTTTTAGTATATATGGTTTTTTCACATTGCTATACGCCTGTTGCCCATCGCACTGGATTCGGCGCTTGCGACTAGTAACTCTTCCCAATCGCAATGAACGCCTGCTTTGTAGTCATAGCGATGGTATATACTGAGGTCATTAATTGTCGAAATTGAGACTATTATCACCAATAATTAATTTCAGCAATACAGATCACAAATCCAAGATTTGACGTAATAACTGGCATAGTAAGTTTGTGTGTGAATTAAGTCATCAGCTCTAGGACTCTATGTCATAGCGAGACGTGACGACACGATCGCCTCGCGGGTCCTTCAGTTAAGCGGAGCTGATCTCGCATTCGTCGTAGGCCATATGCTTGCTCTATGTTCAGCCAACGAGAGCCAACATCGATTTGGTAGTGCTTTGATTATTGGCAAATGTGAACGGTTCAAAAGTTTGCAATTTGATTTTGTTAGTTTTCTTAGAATCACTGTGCGATCATGGATGACAGCGGACAACGGAAAATACACATTTTAGTTTGCAGAGTAGGTAATTGAGTGAGAAAAATTAGAAAAATAAAGTGAATTTTCCCTCGGTCTCAGCACATGTTTGAATCGTCCGGCGACTGTAAGTAACTTCTTATGGCAACCTCTCTGCTACATAAATACAAACATACAAAACATAAGCAACATAAAACACAGCAGCAAACACAAACAAATATAAGCAACATAACATGCAAAAGATCCGCTACATTTTTGCTATAAGATTTGTGTATATTCCATATAAAAGACACAGTGCTGCTTCGCGCTGTGGGTTTGAGATTTTTCAGCGCAACTAACATATATAATATATACAAGTCTGTACTAGAAAATGCGTTGCAGCGGATCATCAAAGGCCCCAGAAAGAACACCCGCCTTGCAGGCCTTTGTAGCTGAACTGATTATCTCTGTCATCTCATAGTCTAAAACTACGACTGAAAATGTCAGTATGTTTAGTGAAAATGCTAGATAATGCGTGACAGCCTTGTATAAAAAGGATGACAAAAAAATTTGCAAGCCTGAGTTGAAAATCTCTTAAAGGCTCTAATTGACTAATTGGTCCAAAATGCGCACGCACGCATGTCAAGAGGCAGTAAGGCACTCGAACGCGTAATTAGTCTAGCTATAGAATCAGCAGCGATGCTCTCTCTCTTACTGATAATTCTTTTCTTTTGTGTCACGAGTGTGTATTATACCCGTCAATAGCAGATGGGATAGAAATTTGACAACAGTTGATAAATCTATATGTGAGATTAAAAATCTAGCTTTGTCATCGTGACTTCGACCTCGTAGTAATAATAATATATAGCCTCTGGTACTCAGAGATAATACAGCATTTTGATGCGGAAAGGTCTTTTAAGATCGTTCCAGTAAATATTGAGTTTATTTATTACAAACCGAATTACATATTTTTATATATGGATAAAAATATTATTAAATATTAGTGTAGAAGTGTAGATATTGAAAGCCATGGAAACCACGCCTTATTTGGCTGACAAAATATAGCTGCCAAAGTGTACATATTATATGCTACGCCCGCTGTCGTCTAAATGAAGTCACGTGTCCACTAATACCGCACTGGAGATATAAGGGTCAAGTTTTGTATGTTCGACGTATCTACGAACCGACCCTTAAGTTTTCGTTGTTCGATGAGACGAACGTGTGCAATATTATTATTACTTTTATCATAAAATGGATCATTCCAGAATCCATCATCATGATTTGTCTGCCTTGTTCTCTAGTACATATCATCACGCCAAGTCCCTCACGAGGTAGGCAGAGATTATAGACCATATAATTTCCTTTTACAAAGACGCCCTCTTTCACACCAGTTGTTTCGATTCTCTTCGTTGCGGATTCGATCGGTAATCGTCACGTTCGTAATTTTTTGAAGCGACTGCATCTTAATTGCATTTACTTTACTTTCATACTTCTAGTGAGATACCCAAAATTCACTTCCGTTGGGACAAGTTTTTTTTTTATTAGTTTAGTTTTTTTTCCTTTGGCTTCAGATTGTATTATTATTGTCCCATATTATGAAATAAAGTATATTATCTTCCGTATAATTAGGTGGTTACCAATATCTCATGTCCTCAAGTACAAAAAGCTACTACTCTACAAGATCTACTAGATACTACACATTATCTATACACATAAATAAAATTGAAGTTTCTTTTTGTTATGTCAAAATAACAGCTTTTTACGAAATGCATATGAAAGTAAACACGCTTCTAATGACAAAAAGCAATTAAAATAAATTTTGTCTGTCTGTTTGTTTGGGGTAATCTCCGAAACGGCTGGACCGATTTGAACGAGATTTGCACTGGTAGATAGCTGATTCTACTGGGCGTAACATAGACTACTATAATTTTGGAAAAATAATTAGGGTTCGCACAACGAATAAAAAACCATAAAATTATGAACAAAATCCGAATGGCTGGACCGATTTGTACGATACTTGCACTGGTTACATTAGCTGATTTTACTGGGCGTAACATAGCCTACTTTAATTTTGGAAAAATAATAAGGGGTTCCGCACTACAAATAAAAAGCATAAAAATTTTAACAAAATCCGAACGGTTGGACTGATTCGAACGAGACCTTCACTGGTAGATAGCCGATTTTACTGGGCGTAACATAGGCTACTTTGATTTTGGAAAAATAATTAGAGTTCCGCACAACGAATAAAAAACCATAAAAGTGTGAACAACATCCGAACGGCGGGAATTATTTGAACAGGACTTTCACTGAAAGGTAGCTGATGCTATAAGCATAACTTAGGCATGTTTTTTATAAGTAATTATTGTACGGTGTAAATGAAATTGTCAACAAAATTAATTCCACGCGTACGAAGTCGCGGGCACAGCTAGTATATTAATATAAAAAGTGGTAGATTCTAACGATTGGCCGGTACTTTTTTGTTAAGTCTATTCAAACAAAGATGATGTTATAGCTTATGAATACTGATAAAAAAATTAAGCCGTATTAAATTCAGACGTCCGTCTTTTCTGGTCACATTGAATAATTTTAAATAGTGGTTTTGACTTGGTTTGTCCAATTAAAGTCGCGTGATAACTTCATAAAACCAATAAAGTGATGTTCGCTTAAGTCACTTCATATTTAGTACATGCGATAGATTTAGTTATGGTTTTGGTCAATCGTTCTATATCTACCTAATGAAAATAAAAGTTTCCTGGAAAACATTCTAGTTAGTAAATGGAAAATGGTGTAGTTTGGGCGTGTTTAATCTGTTAAAACTGAAACTGTTGGACATAGCTCCCTAGTGAATAAGAGAGATAACAGGGATTGATGTGTGCAAAGTGCCTATAGTGTCTGTTGAGTTGGGAGGAAATAATGTAATTTGTTTGCCTACACTTGTGTTTATATTTCCTCTGAACTGTACATTTAATAATATATTTAGAAGTTTATTTGAGTAAAAAATATATTTATTGCGTTTAAGAATAGTTTTTGAGAGCTCATGGTGATTAATTTTGTTTTGTGTGACAACAAATTTAATGCGACATACCCGATGTCCCAAATGAAAAAAAAAAAATATTTTTTGCCCAAGCCTAGGTCCGAGGAGTATTGTCTGAGTGGACAAAAAAAAGATTCCACTTTTTCGCTCCTATAATCTAGACCAGTGTTGTTGGGTTAAAAATATCGTAGTTAATACGAATTCGATGCTCTCCCATAAATATTGAATATTGACATAACGCTATTAAAAATATCGTCGATGTATATCGATAATTAAATGAAAAAATATTGATAAGTCGATATTTTTTGCTCAAGCCTTGCACAATTCATACAAATCTAACGACACCTCAAATGCCAAAATCTATCAAGCCACTTAGGCTACAGTACATGCATACACTCGAAAACACCATGAAACATCACCCTCCTATTGGCATAGTAGCGTATCTACACAGACTCATGCCCCAATTTAGCATTTTTACTTAAACAAAATGTAACTAATTTAAGTAGGCTAAGGTAGCATATTTACGTCAGTAACAATATTACTGTACACTTATTATCTTGTCTGGCCGAGCTGTCGCGGTAAATTAACTGCGATTAGAACAGATGTCTATTTATAGTCCCGAAATAATATTAAAGCCTTGTTAAGCCGGGATACTGGTGATTTATCGAATATTACCTGCGGGCGAAAGTTTATTAGGATATTTTATTTCATGGTTTCGAAACGAAGGAGATTTGATTGAGTCTTAATTTTTCCTGTTTTGTACTCTGAAATCGTCTTTATCTAATGTGTTTAGATAAATGTTAGCAACAGACGTGCAAACTTTAACAGAATATACAAGAATATTCGTTGGCCGGACCAAAGTGGATGATGTCCTTACAATGTTACGTAAAATTGCCGGAGATGTAAATATTTTCAGTGAAAATACTCCTTTATGTTATTGATAGTAAATCTCATATTCCTGTTTTCGTATATAACTTTTCTGTACCTGTGAGACTCCATAATACAAAATTTCTGTACATATTTTTGCCGGGTTACCCATTGTTATGGGCCCAGTGAAGCATGCATAGCTATTTTCACCTTTCAGCGGAGTTTGCAGGCAATGTGAAGAGACTTGTGGTATATAGGTATATGACATCTCGCTTACCTTTGACCCTTTGAGTTACAGATACTTACGTATAAAAATGGTCCCATTGTTGTATGTAGGTTTACTTTTTTTTACTTTACTACTTACTTACTTTTTTGTACTGACTGGGTGCAAAGGAGATGCTTTCAAACAATTAGGGTTATTAACAGTATCCCGCTGATTTCTGGAATACAAGAGTGGTCGCAATCTCGTTTCCTGTGGCTCGTTTATGACGGGGAAATTCATCCCGTATTTTAATTCGGCCGTCCTTTGAAAATCACCCTTCTAAATAACGGGCCAAAGGACTTTTTGAACATTACTTATCTAAATATCGTTAATTTACATTGAATTACAGGGATTCCGTGAACTTTAGTTGATGAGATTGGTGGAAGGAATTCTATTTTTGGCTTAAAATTTAAACGGTAAATATTTTATTATTGTAAGTGCTGTTTCAAATACAAGCAAATAACAATCGATCGGTTACAATCAAATTAAGAGGGTTAAATAAATTAGTACGAAGACTTTAAATAAATTATCCCCAATGTGATACATTTTTTCGTACATTAATATAATATTTAAAAGTGATATCTATGTGTATTGCCTTAGAGTTGATAATATATGGTATTACCAAGAAAAATCTATATACGTTTTATGTTATTGAGAAAAGGAAATAAAAGTTAAGACGCACAAAGAAATTGTGTCAAGTCTCTTGTCGAACACCAGCCTAAATTACATGAAAGTATAATTTAGTGTTGGAAATCGAATGAAATCCAATGATAACAAAGAATACATATGAAGATTCAATGCACTGCAGAATAGAGAAAATATTTTAGTCTAGTCCGATGAACAAATAAAATTATTCTAATTTTATTTCATGAAATAAAAAAATTAATTTCATCTAAACAAAACATCTGAAACCTATGTAAAAACCACGAAATTGTGAACTAAATTTATTCCACACGTACGAAATCGCGGGCACAGCTCAGTTCATAAAGTTAAGTTGAGTGCACAAGAGTGAGCACTCTACGTAGGATGTTAATATCTTTGCTTCACGACACCACGACGCTTTCAAATTAAGGTAATAAAGATAATATTTAATGGAAAAAAATATTATTTAAACTCAATTATTAATAGACATTAGAAGAATCATGCTGGAATACATACGTTTTGCACAGAAGTACTACCCTGCATCATCTCAGTTAGATTAATTCCGCGTTGTCAAACTATGTATGTATAAGAAGAAAACTGTCAATAACATCGAAGTAATATGATCATATGAATACGTGAAACAAAAACTTTGTACTCCTTTTTGCGTATATTGCGCGAACAGAGTAGTATGAAATTTGGTACAGTTAAGATTTGTATGGGGTAGGAGCATAGAATTTTTATAAATAAATTAAATTAATAAAAATGAATATTACACACACTATCATGTGATTGTCACAAGTCTTACTAAAAGTCAATTGACAAAAGTTTGTTAATGTAATGAAAGCTAGTTAACTTTAGTTAAAAAGAACATGTGATTCGGATGTTACCAAATCTAAAATGTACTACAATAGTAGAACAATTGTGGAAGAAAGTTAATTTATGTTAATAAACTATTTTGTTATCTGTGGTATAAGAAATGTATCTGCGAATGAAATAATATTACAGCCCACATTACTATCTGTGTGCCAAACAACTATGCTCATATTAGCTAGTTGCTTTTTGATTGCGTTGTTGTCAGCCTACTCTTGTGGGCTTAAAAGGTTGTTTGTAAATATAACTTTGCCTTTGTTGACTCCCGACCTTTAAATGTTAGGCAGTTTGTACCCTATCGAACTGAATTTGCATAGCGGTGGTGAGGACGCATATTATAAATCACTTATATTTCACTCTGTGTATCGCTTATTCTTATCACCTTATATATTTCTTGTCTTTCAGTGCCGGTAGCATGTACATTGTCGACAACGTATTCGAAAACGTAACTCGCGAAATGTCAAAATTGTCATACTAACCGCCGCAGCGCTGTTCATTTTCCAATACAAAAATAGTCGAAGGCGATACGAAAATGTTGTCGAAAAAGTTCATGCTACCACAGATGTGCATGACTATAAATTGGTTGGATGTCGTAGGTTCAAAACATTGGTATGAAGGTCATAAGCTAAAACAAAAAATAGCGAAGAAAATTCTTTACAGCCAAAAAATAAGCCAATGTTCATACCGTATTCATATTTTCTGAATATTTTGTTTATCGTAAATTCTGTAAAGGAATCTCAATGCTTGAATACTCTCACCACAAATTACTTCACAAATGAAGGTAATAAGGTGCATTAAGCTAGTATGCGGCAAGGTCTCGAGAATAGAGCAATTATCGGAGGTTAATGTTCGCAGCCGGATAGATTATAATGCACTCTGCGCAAAGCCTGCACTTACATGACAAAGGATTATAGGGTTGGCGCCTGGATTAAAGCCCGAATATATTACATGCATAATTGAAAAAAAATATAGTAGAGTCGTACTATGTTATTCTTGTTTGCTACAGTGGTATAAAACAGGTACCTTTAAGCCAAATAAAGGGGGACCCGTCCCTATTAATGCCAGTAAATACCCCTAGTATTGCAGGAATCCATATGTTTCAGTAACCGCCTACCATCAAGCGGGCCATACGCTTGTTTGTCTAATATTATAAAGGTATACGTAATTGAACACTTGGTTATTATACGCAGCAAATGAACTAGATATAGTAAGAAGATTTAGTATCATAGGTAAAGAGCAGTAACATTTTAGAACATACTGTTGGGTATCAACCCTATAGTGCACGGCATACCCCATAGCGTCAGCGCCCCACTAGCGTCTAAATTACTTCACCGACTACTGACTGTGATAGATGTCTAGGGATTTTACTTTTTAAATGGATACTTAGTTTAATTTCTTATCCATGACATCAATTTATCTCCTTAATATTATACGTGTTTACGTAGTAGCTCCAACTAACAGAAGATCGCAGATTAAAATACTAATAATAAGAGTTGTAGAAGAACAGAATATTGTGCTGTTACAGTGTTTGTCTGGTGGAAACTCTCAGGCTTATTTACTAGTTTCTATATTATATACTAGTTTCTGCCCACGACTACGTCCGTGTTGAGCTCATAATCTCAGAGGAACCTAATTTTTCCCGGGATAAAGAGTATCCTATGTGTTAATCCGGGTTATGAAATTATATGCGTTCTAAATTTATCTAAATCCGTTGAGAAGTTTTTGCGTGAAAGAGTAAAAAACGTCCATTCGCATTTATAATATAAGAAGGACTAAGTCTTCTCACTCAGGAACCTAGAATATTATCTTCCCCCGCCAATCTTATTCCACTAAAAACTTTGTATTGTCATTAATTGGTCTATTTGTTCTCAATCTTAGTTAATTACAAAGCTTTGGACCTATTTCGACTGTCTTATGTCCTATTGACGAGACCGCTGGTCTAGTGGTGAGTACACCTGACTTCTGCGCCAGGGGTCGCGGGTTCGATTCCCGCCGGGGCAAAACATTTATGTGACAAATATGTTTGCCTTGCGTCTGGGTGTTTGGTATGTATTATAAGTATGTATTTACAAACAAAAAGTATATAAGTATTGTGTCAGCTGCTGGTTCCCATAGTACAAGCTTTGCTTAGTTTGGGGCCAGATGGCACTGTGTGATAATGTCCAAGCATTATTATTTATTTATTATTTATTATGTTTACTTAATAAAACTTGCTACCACTCAATTTATAGACACTGTTAGTTATTAGATGCTATGTTGAATATATCTAGTTAAACGCACTTAAATCCGCAGTAGCCTAAGACCATGTCACACCCTCCCGTGTCCCATATGGGTCTAATTGACCGAGCAGCGGTTGACATTTTGCCTCTGTTGTTAATATTTAACTATGTCACACCAGCGCCGATTGCACAGGTGCAGAGTTCCTTTTGTGATTTACATTCACTATTCATAGCCTTTTGTTGTATTGTATGGCTAATGGGTGACTTGTAGGGATATAAAAGTACATGTGTCAAGACATTGTGCCTAAAAAAGATAAAGCTAGAAGTCTGACACCTGAAAAATGGAACAATAAATGTTCCAATGGAACAAATCGAATGGATCAAAGGAATCAATAATATTTATCGAAGATATTAATACTTTTTCAATGACAGGCAAGTCTAAGTGAAAAAGTTTTCGGCTTAGGAAAAAATATTCTTTTACTTCCAAATAATAATGAAGTGGTTAATTTTTTTCTTAACTTGATTAGAAGTCATAAGAATTTGTACGAATTAGTTTGATAAATAGCTTTCAGTAGGTATATTTTAGTAGCCATACATCATAAAATATTCCAATCATTAAAGAAGTTCATTCAACTCTATACCGCCCAAAAGCTCGTGGGCGCTTAAATAAAGTGATCTATACAAAGTTAAAGTACGTTAATCAATCAACGTTCCAAACGCACCTGCCAAATGTCAACTTGATTGCACAGCTAAATATTTTCAAGTAACTCTAGTGTTAAACAGTGATGGGTGTTGGCGGCAGCAAATACTTTTTGTAGTTTTCATTATAAACTAATATTCAAATTCAAAATTATTCGCGATATTTTGTTTTTTACATACTTTTGTTTTTTATATATTATTTTGTCAGTCTTCAACGAGTCGCTCAGGTGAGCAATAAAATGTGCGCTGCAATAATCCCCTTTCCTTCAACATCATACCCCGTAGTCCTCGTACTCACTACCATTATCATCCTTTTCAATGGGTGAGGCTGTAAACTCTTTATTGTCTATTGACTGATCACATTATTACAAATTAGTTCCGTTATAGATAAGCTATGCACCCTTTCTTGCACTCGGTAGCTCTATGGCTGACTTATCCATGTTATGGTAACGAGTTCAGTTCTGCTTCTAGCCAGTCTCCATTCATCCTTCATCCAAGTTAGGTAGCTGCCTCAATCCAAAATAGCTTCAGTTATTTTTAAAACTACAAGTCCCGGACACTCATTACATTCGTTATTTAAGCTGTGTTTAAATTATAAGAGTCAGAATAATTCATCAAAATTAAATAAATTAGTCATTACGGATACGATACGGATACGATATCGGATACGACGTAATTTTCACTTACATACGGTATAAGAAGCATACTCAAACAGTCTGAAAATAATATCTAGCTTTATTTAAGGCTGCAGCTCATAAAAATATTTTCTTATATCACAGTTTATTTAGAAGAGATTTCATTACGGTAATGGACTTAACAAACAGCCACGACAACATTAACGCAGCGCCGTAAAGTCACAGACCATTGCTGGCTGGTCACCAAGTTTAATTAAAATGCTAGAACCGAAGAGAAATGTAGTGATATCATTCCACAAACATCAAGTCGTCGCGCTGAAAATATAAATATAGTAGCAGCCAAGTCTTAGCAACGCTCCTAGCACCTGTTGCCTAGGCATTCCCTATTCGCCCCTCCTCCCTCCCTCATCGCGTCTCCCCAGACATGTACCGCTTGCTCTCCCTAAGTTGGCACTAATATGAAGCTTAAACTCCATGAGACGGATATACGGATGGGTAAATCTAGACTACAGTTAGTTCCCAACAAGTTACGCAGTCGCTAGTCAACAAGGGATTAGATGTGGTCTGAATGTGAGGGCATTTGATTATTTCTATCTGTGCTAAGTAAATTCTATTCTAATTGAACTTGAGCAACATATTAGATTAGTGCTATTAAAATTAAATTAAGTCATGTTAAAATAATGAATGTAAATATAAAGTTTCATAATTAAACGTAATTTGTGATTTTGAAAAATTGAGTCTATTTTAAGTGAGTACCTATTAACAAAGCCTGTTCCGAATAAATTAAGTACGCTAACTATACATTGGTTTGAGATTATGGTTTGAGTAACATATGTTTTGTAGGTATTGCTATAACAGACTTGCAGATTCTTTGAAAAAATATACGTAGAGGATATATCGAAAAGTATTTTTGTCTGCTAAAAAAAAAAAACTAATTAAACTTAATTTCTTATACCTAAAGTTAAACAAGAAAGTTGCGGCATGGTAATGGCTGCCATGAGCAAGCAAACTCTCAAGTCTGACAAGATCTTGTTTATATTTGTGTTGGAGAAGGCAACATTCTAAGTAAATATCCGAGGGAATTTGATACGTCTCACTTTGTAAATGTTTTCGATTAATATTGATATTACATTTTTAATACGAATAAGCGTTACCGACACGTTATACTGCTACCGACAGAAACATTATAAATATCGGAACAAATGTTGTTATTAATTGAAAATAATTATTTAATACAATTTGGTTTATAATATCCTTAACTTCCCGAGTATACTTATTGGAAAGTAGGCAAGTCCAAAAGAGTTCACATGCCATTGTGCTCGCTACGAGACATAATTTGTTCGTATATTTTGTTCTTGATTAAGTAATTGCGTTACCTTTATCCCTCCTTGTAATACCAGGCTTTCAGTAAGGGTCACCAGGCATCATTTAATTATACTGAGTCTGGATTATGACGGATCCCGGAATTACCAGAAATCTCTTTGTAAGCGCGCAATTACTAATGCGCGCTTTGATTGTTATTCCGCAGTTCCTCAGCCGTCTTTACTCAACAACAGCGATAAAGGACTTTGTATATTTTATTCATTTGAGTGATGTCATGATAATTTTATTATGGTAATTATATGATATGAGTAATTAAAACTAACATACACCTACATTATCGTCATTTTACGTTGAACTTGACAATGATTTAAAATTAAATATTGCAAATTTAATTTACAAGAAATTGCTTATAGATTTTTTTTTAATATCGCACGATAAGGAAACCCCTTAAAGTGTACGATTTGTATGAATACTTTTGAATTCGTGTTCTGTGTTTGTGAAGTAGGTAATCTGTGTCGGTAGCAGGAACATTGTCGACAACGTTTTCGTATCGCCTTCGACTATTTTTGTATTGGAAAATGAACAGCGCTGCGGCGGTGAAAAGTGGAACTAAAAATTAGTATGACAATTTTGACATTTCGCGAGTTACGTTTTCGTATACGTTGTCGACAATGTTCCTGCTACCGGCACTGTGTTACAATACATGAAGCTTATAGTTAAAGTAACTTTTAACGTACATGCATTTTTAAATGCCCTAGGGAGAAAATATAATTTCATATTACTGATTGTATGCACATTTTATGTACTGGTTCCGTATCACGGTTTCGATTCTGACGTCATCTTGACGTAGCAGCAATGTAAAAAATTGCGGTTTTGGTTACTATTGTAAACATTTTTCCGCTTGTTTATTTTATAAAATGACGTTAGAATCATTGCAACCGTCGCACAGAATAAGCCTACAGTTCTATTGCACATAAAACTTGTCATACAATATATTTTATGAGGATGCCGACCTACGTTGATAAATTATCCTATCCTTTAATACCACTAAATGTCAAAGATAGCAAGTTTAAATGTCGCTCGCTATATACCAGACAAATTTGCCACATTCCATTGACATATACCATTTTGCTAATAGCCTTTACGTAAAAACTCATAAAATGAATTTTTAGATTTTAGTCTTTCAAAATTGATGTGGTAGACGTGTGCTATGAAGCATTGTCTGCTATTCTATCGAGGCAAATTCGAATCCCACCGGTCTGAACCCAATTAGTTTTTTTTTAATCTCAAGTACAGTGATTAGTCACAAGACAACACATCATCATCATCATCAGCCTATAGACGTCCACTGCTGAACAAAGGCCTCCCCCATAGATTTCCACAATGACCGATTCAATGCGGCCCGCATCCAACGCTTGCCAGCCACCTTTATCAGGTGGTCCATCTAGAGGGGGGCCGTCCGACGCTGCGTTTTCCAGTGCGTGGTCTCCACTCTAGAACTTTACGGCCCCATCGGCCATCCGTTCTACGAGCTATGTGCCCTGCCCATTGCCACTTCAACTGGCTAATCCGTTGAGCTATGTCGGTAACTTTAGTTCTTCTGCGAATCTCCTCATTTCTGATTTGATCTCGCAGAGAAACACCCAGCATAGCCCTCTCCATAGCTCGTTGAGTGACTCTGAGCTTTCTTATGAGGCCCATAGTGAGACAACACGCTTTATGCTAAAGAAAAACATCGTGAGGAAATAGTCAATTTATTTATTTACTAGCTGTGCCCGCGACTTCGTACGCGTGGAATTAATTTTGTTGACAATTGCATTTGGTCCGTACAATAATTACTTATATAAAAAAATGCCTATGTTATGCTTATACTCGAAGCATCAGCTACCTTTCAGTGAAAGTCCTGTTCAAATCGGTCCAGCCGTTCGGATTTTGTTCACGATTTTATGGTTTTTATTCGTCGTGCGGAACCCTAAATATTTTTCCAATATTAAAGTAGCCTATGTTACGCCTAGTAAAATTAGCTATCTACCAGTGAAAGTCTCGTTCAAATCGGTCCAGCCATTTCGGAGATTACCCAAAACAAACAGACAGACAGACAGACAGACAACATTTTTTAAATTGCTTTTTTGTCATTAGAAACGTGCTTACTTTCATATGCATTTTGTAAAATGCTGTTATTTTGACATTACAAACAGACACTTCATTTTTTTTTTATGTGTATAGATTATTACATTAATAAGAACGGAAGAGCCTATTACACAAATTAAGTATAGCGAACGGTCTCGTCTTTTGTAACGTTGTCACCAAATTTTATGTAACACCTCTACAAGGTAGCAGTGGGCAAAAGCTATCATTTAGATATAGGTACATGTTGACTTATTCTCTTTACCACGCGTGCGAATCTACGGGCAAAAGCTAGTCTACACTAATATTATAAAGAGAAAAAATTATTGTGTTATGAAATAATCAAAAACAACTGTACCGATTTTAATAAATTCTTTCACCAACAAAAATAATATATTACTGTGTAACATTGGCTATATGTTATACTGCTACGCTATTAATAAAATGTAACATGACAAAACTTATTATTTTCTAAGAGGATGAATTTACACACATAAAATTTATAGCTTATTTCGTTTACGATTGCTTGCTACGAGTAAAGTGAATCGATCGCAAGAACTTGATCATTAATATAAGTCCTGGCTCACGTCACGTATAGCTATTTAAATAGTCGAAAGGCACATTCGGCGGTGATGGTAGCAGAGAACATAATATATGAAAGGATTGTAATTTTTCATATATATACAAATAAATAAAATAAGATTATTTATTCATAAAAAACAGCATTCTTGATTTACACTGGTACCTAAGGAAAACAGTTTATTATTTACCTAGCTAGGAAATCTGTGCCGGTAGCAGGAACATTGTCGACAATTTTTGTATTGGAAAATGAACAGCGCTGCGGCGGTGAAAAGTGGAACTAAAAATTAGTATGGCAATTTTGACATTTCGCAAGTTACGTTGTCGACAATGTTCCTGCTACCGGCACTCATCTCACTCTTTTTATGTTTATGTATCCAAACCAGTCACCTTTTCTGATGACAGGCTGACATATATTTCAGTTTTTACTAAGCGATCATAATCGAAGAATCTATTCCATTTGGTGAATGTTTGTAAAGTATGGAAGATATATGTTTTTGAATTTAAGACAAGATAAACACGGGAAAGGGAAAAAATAAGTATGTTATTTTTTATCACAAAGTACACACATAGAAAAAACCGAACGAGGATAATAAAATGCTAAGCCGATTTCTTTAGCCGAGGTTCCTTGAGAAATCCTAAAATGGGCCGCAGGATGATTTTCATCCCTCAGGAATATGAAACATTTAAATTTTACTTAGACGCGTCGGTAAGCTAAGTGCTTGAAAGGTTTTAAATCAGGATAGAATTCATCCCAATATCTAAATACACCTAAACCCCCCACACACCCAATGAACATCCAAATCATACAAAATCTTAACGGTTGGTGCTGTTTTTTTATACATTATTTTTCAATTTACATACACACAATTCTTTGATTTTGCACTATATACTTAGAAAGACACTTTGGTACTCTCCTCTCATATTACAAGTGCGTTCGATTGCTGATTATAGTAGGTACCTACTAGCATAAACATGATAATATTAATTATATTACAGATATCGCATGACGTGGTTGCCTATAATTGTGGCAGCATTTAAAATTAAGTCATCGTTAAATTTACATTATGTTAAGCGAACTGCATGTCACATAGGCGATCCTTAAATAAATAAACATTCCGTTTCATATGAAAACACAGTTGTCACTGTTATTCTCTTTAAGGCACGCTCACAGGCTACGGAATTCATAGTAGTAGCATAGTTGTGTACGCCTTTTGTCCGGGACATGTTTTGATACGGCTCTGTGAACAAATATTATGTATTGCGTGGTTAATATGATGTTCGTAAATGTATGTGATTAGAGCAACGACACCAGCTAATGGCTGGGGCAAGGTATCGGATCGATTATTATTACTATTTTTAGTTAAAACAATGGTACAAAGACGCGGTTTTTGTTAAATGTTAATAGCTTGCTACTAGAATATTACCTTAATATTTGCAATTTTTATAAAGCTCTATCTTGTCTTCGTGAACCAATTAAGTGACGGCATCTTTTTTATAGAGTTCACGTAATCACCTGTTTTTCATTAACAGTAAAACTTTTTTAAAGACACAGCAATTCTTACGTATATACCTATCTAGGTTTTTTATACCACTTAGGTAGCATACAAGCGGGTGGTCGACCTGATGGTAAGCAGTCACCGTATCCTATAGGCGCTGGCAATACTTATATCACTAACGCGTAGCCGACCCTGTTGTTATTGAGGACTCACGCAGCATAACCTTACTACTAGCACAGCGTATCCTCGTGGAGTAGGTAAATTGTTAAAGCACTAATACCTAGGTAACTATTTTTTGATTGAACAGAATATCAACTGTCAGTTGCTAATCATGTAGAAAAACTAGTTTTAAGCTGCACTCCGGTGCCCGAAGCTTTTAGTTGGGGCCTATGAAAGTTTGCACCTGTATAAAGTGCATTATTGTGTGAACGTTTCATATATAATTCCGAAACTTTAGCCGCCATTTTACAGGTAAGTTAGTTCCCTGTCGTCGGGTTACGTTCAAGTCGATGACCAGTACCACTAACGGAATTAGGACTAAGATTTGAAGACCCAATTCTTGAAAACGCCTTCTGTAAGTTTCATCAAGTTTTGTTTTCTGCTACCTTTTGCCTGTGACTCCCTTCGCGTGGAGATAGCTACAGAAATATTCATATGAAACCACGGGGAACGCTTTGTTTTTCTGGAATAAAAAGGTGGGCTCCAGTATGAAATGAAGTAAAAAAAATAGACAATTAAAGCTCTTCCTAAGATACTACAGTCTCATGTTTTTTTCTTTCTTTCTATATAAGAAAAATAAATAATGCTCGAGGTCTTATAATTCTATTCAAATTCTTACCACGTCAAGACATATCGAACATACCTTTAAGTCATATCGAACGTTCAAACGGAGTATGTTTATTCAATATAGAAAAAATCTGTCTGTAAAAGCGAGATTCCGTTGAAGAAGAGGATGAATTGAAGGTTGGTATTAGGCTGCGTTGCCATGGTGAAACCTGTTGCCTTGCCCACGGTCCCTTCTCAATTATACCAATAAACTTTTTGTAAACAAGCTTAAGATCTATAAGAGGAAATTTTATGATGAAAATGAACAATTTGTAAAGATTATAAATTACTTTTATTTGGGTATGTATACCCATCAATCAGTTATTGCGTATATTATAAGTCTGTGCGGTGAAGTAATAGTTATAATATAGACATAATATTTTTATTCAATGTTTTTATAACGGAATTCCTCTACTTACATTCTATTTATTATTAAATGCGATGTGAAAAAGGTCGTCCAACGTACTTAATGTTGTGAACAATTCAATTTGTACATCCTTATCAAGTTATAATCTTATTTGTTAGATGCTTATATGAGCCATAAGCCGGCTTATTGGCTGTTTACTTTGCTATTCTCGATAAAAGCGCAGCTGAGTGCTTTGAGGGATTTGGAACATGTATATCCGTATGCCTAACTATATTTTACTAAAAACGTAAAAAGGTTCTTTTTAACTGTGCTTGAACTGATGTCTGATGTGTGCCTTAAAAATATATTTCCCAAAACAATTTTACTAACTTGATAAAACGTATATGTCGCCGCGAACATTATTTACTAATAATTTAATATTCAACAATTGATTTTATGCATCTCTTAATTGTGAATTAGCATAATCATTTCGAATTTACCAGATAAGAGACCATGCTCGATTAAATAATATTACGATTCTATTCAAATCGAATGAAAGTGCAAAATAAACCTGTTTAATTGTCAGTGGTCTACACCATTGACTTGAGATGGTGTTCAAGTAAGTTTCTAATTAACTTTATATAAAGTACTTTGGCTTTTATAGCTATTGATTTAAATTTGTTAATATTATTAGTAATTTTTAATAGCTTTGAAAAGCTTTCGTATGTAATTGCTGTTTAAATTCATAACCAATCCCAAGCGTTCGCAGCGCCGCCGTTGGTCATAGTTGGAAACTAAAACTAACCAATAGTAGTATTTGCTTTGGCGGGAAAAAACGACTGTGACCGAACGCTTGGATTGGGGTCTGATACAGTGAGGAGCTCAGTTAGTTGCAGAACTTCGAGCGGAGAACATTGTAAGCAAAAACTCTGTTACTTTCAAAAAAAAATCAGATTATTTAATTAAGGTGTTTTAGTTTATTAAAATGCTTGCTTTTAAATTATATTTCTGAATTACAGTAATGGGTTCTTTATTTTACTTTACAAAAAATAATAATAATAATATTGAGGTGAATAAATTGAAGAGCAGAACCAAATGACTACGGGGTATGTGGTTCTGCGCATTCTCTTTATTTTTTTAATTAATTAAATAAATTATTTCGACATCAGAAGTGGGATAGGATTCCACGTCAGAGACTATTTTACTGCTGGTCATTTGTTTAATTTTCAGGATTCCTGGCTATATCTGAGCATCAACGGAAAGCATGAGTGCACCCGAGTCAAACGTGTCAACGCCGAGTACATCTGCAACGAGCGTGGCAACAATGAAGGAGTCCGGAGCCGACGCATCGGTGCCGAGCGCGCCTCCTACAAGTGCACCCACGGTACTGCCGCCGTCACTGCCACTACAGGCGGGTAACGTACCGCCCGATTTTTTGCTACATATGATGACTCTAATGCAAGGTATGAGTGAGCGACATCTTCAGCAGCAGCAGTCTGGTGAAAAGATGAAAATTACTGAAGTGTTTCTGCCCTCGTACGACCCGGATGGTGGTGTTGGGGTCCGTGAATGGTGTGATCATATTACTACAGCTAAGAATACGTATCAACTTAGTGATTATGATATACGCATGAAAGTAACTAGCTTGTTAAAAGGTCGTGCTAAAATGTGGGCTGATAACTGGCTGGTCACGACCTCTACTTGGGAAGAGCTGCGTCAAAATATGATCACCACATTCGAACCTGAAAGTCGTTACTCACGAGACATTCTCAGGTTTAGAGAACATTCCTATGATCCTTCCAAGGACATAGCGGAATTTTTATCACAGTCTTGGATATTATGGAGGCGTGTGACCAAGGATAAGCTTGATAATAGTGATGCTGTCGAAGCGGTGATAGGAACGGTTAGTGACGAACGCCTAAGAATCGAATTAATGAACGCCAGAGCCATTTCTGTGCCAGAGTTAATTTCTGTTGCCTCTTCTATTAGAGTTAAACGTCAAAGTCAACATAACACCAATCAACCACCTCAGAAACGTTTAAAATACTCAGTTGATAGCCGAAACGTACCATTTTGTAATTATTGTAAAAAGACTGGTCATGCTTACAGCAATTGTCGCAATAGAAATTTTTCAAATTCACAAACGACTCCTTCCGATAGGAGCCCTGCCACGTCGTCCTCTTTACCTAGGGCAACTGATAAGTTTTGTTCGTTTTGCTCGAGACCCGGTCATACATTTGACACGTGTTTTCGGCGTGATAAACAAATAACTTCTAACGTAAATTCTATGTCCAATAACGTGTCTAATTTGAATACAATGAAGGTATCTGTCGGAAACCAAGTAGTTAATACCGTTTTCGATAGCGGTGCAGAATGCTCTGTGATGCGCGAATCGATCGCAAATAAATTACCCGGGCGTAGGCGTCGAGTGGTCAGCTACTTACGTGGTATAGGTCCATTTCCTGTAGTATCAACTTGTACTTTAACAGCAATATGCGTTATTGACAACATTAATGTCGAGATTACGTTTCATATCTTACCTGACTACGAAATGACGTCAGATGTTTTAGTCGGTTCAAATTTGATACACGAAACTGGCTTGAGTGTTATTGTCACACAAAATAGCGCAAATTTGATATCTCAACCCCGCGTTATGCACACACGACCAAATAGCGCTATGTTTGAAAATATTAACCATGACTTGACTGACGACGCTGAAATTGAACAATTGTTAATTTTACTTAATAAGTACATTGATACTTTTACACGCGGTTTCTCAACATCACGAGTAAATACAGGTGAACTAGAAATACGTTTGAAAAATCGCGATAAGTATGTTGAACGAAGGCCCTATAGATTGAGTCCCGTCGAGCGCGAGAAAGTAAAAGAAATTGTTAATGAGTTAATAGATAACAATATTGTTCGAGAAAGTAAATCCCCATATTCCAGCCCAATTATCTTAGTAAAAAAGAAAAATGGAGACGATCGCATGTGCGTCGATTACCGGGAGTTGAATGCTAACACGGTTCGTGACCACTACCCCCTTCCTCTGATTGCGGACCAAATTGACCAATTGGCCGGTGGATTATACTACACAACCCTTGAAATGGCTTCTGGTTTCCATCAGATCCCCATTTCCTCTAATTCGATCGAGAAAACAGCCTTTGTTACACCGGATGGACTGTACGAATATCTCACAATGCCCTTCGGTCTTTGTAACGCTCCGTCCGTGTATCAGAGATGCATTAACCGTGCTCTGGGACACCTTCTAAATCAGGGTAGTGCTGATAACGGCAATCACGACAGCGTTGCCCAGGTCTATATTGATGATGTCATCAGTAAATGTCGAGATTTTACCAGTGGAATTTCATATTTGGAACGAATTCTCATTGCTTTACGTGAATCAGGTTTTTCAATTAATATCGAAAAATGCTTATTCTTTAAACGTTCAATCGAATATTTGGGTAATGTAGTAGAAAATGGTCAGGTTCGTCCAAGCCCCAAAAAAATTGAGGCGCTAGTGAAAGCACCAGTGCCTACTACTGTCAAACAAGTTCGTCAATTTAACGGGCTGGCGGGCTATTTCCGTCGCTTTATTCCCGACTTTGCGCGGACCATGGTCCCTCTATACGAATTAACTAAACAAGACATTAAGTGGAAATGGACTCACGTTCACGAGGAGGCACGTCAAAAGATTATCCATCACCTAACATCCACACCTGTCCTTACGATATTCCAAGAAGGTGAGCCTATCGAATTATTTACTGACGCCAGCAGTATCGGATTCGGCGCGATACTAGTTCAAATCATTAACGGCCGACAGCACGTAGTAGCTTATTTCAGCATGCGCACCACAGAGATAGAAAGCCGGTACCACAGCTATGAACTTGAAACACTGGCTGTGGTCCGGGCCATCAAACATTTTCGGCATTTCCTCTATGGACGCAAATTCAAAGTTATCACTGATTGTTATGCATTGAAAGCTTCAAAACATAAACAAGATCTGCTACCTCGCATACATAGATGGTGGGCGTATCTACAAAATTTTGATTTCGATATAGAGTACAGGAAGGGCGAGCGGATGCAACATGCAGATTTTTTGAGTAGAAACCCGGACCCTCTCACTGTAAATGTCAATACAAACAACCTTGAATGGGTCAATATAGAGCAACGGCGCGACAGCCAGCTTCGGCCCATTATAGACGTCCTACACAAGGGAGAGGATGTCCCTGGATATCTTCTTGAAAACAATGTGCTCAAATACCTGAAAAGAGACTCTATTTTAGGCACACAAAAATTGATTGTAGTACCAAAGTCCTTTCAATGGAGCCTAATAAATACTTACCATACTGCTCTCAAGCACCCAGGGTGGGAAAAGACACTGCACAAGCTTAGGGAATCGTACCATTTTGATAAGATGTCAACCAGCGTACGAGAATTTGTAGATAACTGCGTAGTGTGCAGAACATCTAAACAAACCTCTGGAGCGACACAAGTACAGTTGCATTCAATAACGAAACCGATGGTACCTTTTGAGGTTATCCACATGGACATAACCGGCAAGCTTGGTACAGCGAACGAGCAAGAGTACGTGATTGTTTCAATAGACGCGTTCACAAAGTATGTACTCTTCCGTTACACCAACGATAAAAGTCAGCAAAGTACTCTAGCAGCTCTGAAACAGGTGGTTCACTTCTTCGGTACGCCAAGACAAATTATTGTGGACGGTGGGCGTGAGTTTTTGGGTGAGTACAAGAACTATTGTGACAACTTTGGTATCGAAATTCACGCAATAGCTCCTGGCATGAGTAGAGCCAATGGACAAGTTGAGCGTGTTATGGCAACCCTCAAAAACGGTCTCGTCATGATAAAAAACTATGATACTCCGGACTGGCATACAGCACTTGAAGGACTTCAACTTGCCCTTAACTGCACCGTTCACAGAACTACAGGTACAGCTCCACTCACACTACTCACTAGACGACAGAACTGTGTGCCACCTGAGTTATTGAACTTGGTCAACTTGGATAACACATGCATTGATATTGATGCCCTAGAACGACATGTACACTTAAGAATGTCTGCGATTTCTTCAAAAGATAAAGAAAGATTTGACAGAGGGCGGGCTAAAATTCGTCAATTCCAACGAGGTGATTTTGTTCTAATTAAAAATAACCCTAGGAACCAGACATCCCTAGACCTTAAGTTTAGTGTGCCTTATGAAGTTCTCAGGGTCCTCGACAACGATCGTTATCTAGTTAAAAAGGTCGTTGGTCATCATGGGCGTCCCCGCAAGGTAGCGCACGATCAACTACGGCGCGCCCCACAACCTGGAGCAGTCGCCCAGGCGGCCGTGTCGCCACGAGACGAGGAGCAAGCTGGACCTTCGGGCACGGCGGCATCGCAGCCTTGCGCAGATAAATCTTGAAACTGAGAAACCATCAAGGCATCATATGGCAGTTAATCCCCGGTGAGAAATTTTCATACTGTTTTCCAAATATTTATAACACTATTGGCGCGTGGAGTAGTCCAATAACCAAAACAAGCATGCGTGTAGTCTTGCAAAGTTATTTTGTGTATATGAATGATAAAATACTGTCCACACAGAAAATAAAATATTGTATTGGCGCGTGGAGTAGACCAATATTCAAAATACAAATAATAATATCCTATCCTGAAAGAATAATATGCCCCTGTGTACCACGGCGTACAAGACCGCTTAGAGCACAGCATCGACCTCTCACCGACCTATCCTTGTCATAAAAAAAAAAAAATTAAAAAAAATCCCTGTCTCCTTACCCATTATCCTTTAGAGCCCCTGTTTTGTACAGCATCTACCTTTCACCGACCTATCCTTCCTTGAAAGAAAATTATGAAAATATATTTACTACTGACATGAGCAGTAGTAATCTGTGTCATGTGGAATGAGCAGTAGCATTTATTACATACAATTCTGTAATCTGATATCACATACAAAGATCAGAGATGTACACAAAAGAAAAATTACATCTGCATATAGGTTTAGGTTTACTGTGGAAGTACCTAGCCTCAAAATATTCATTCATTTATTTCAGGGATAATCCAACGCGATGCAGAGCACGCATCGCAGATCAGTATGGCCGTGTCGCCGCGAACATTATTTACTAATAATTTAATATTCAACAATTGATTTTATGCATCTCTTAATTGTGAATTAGCATAATCATTTCGAATTTACCAGATAAGAGACCATGCTCGATTAAATAATATTACGATTCTATTCAAATCGAATGAAAGTGCAAAATAAACCTGTTTAATTGTCAGTGGTCTACACCATTGACTTGAGATGGTGTTCAAGTAAGTTTCTAATTAACTTTATATAAAGTACTTTGGCTTTTATAGCTATTGATTTAAATTTGTTAATATTATTAGTAATTTTTAATAGCTTTGAAAAGCTTTCGTATGTAATTGCTGTTTAAATTCATAACCAATCCCAAGCGTTCGCAGCGCCGCCGTTGGTCATAGTTGGAAACTAAAACTAACCAATAGTAGTATTTGCTTTGGCGGGAAAAAACGACTGTGACCGAACGCTTGGATTGGGGTCTGATACAGTGAGGAGCTCAGTTAGTTGCAGAACTTCGAGCGGAGAACATTGTAAGCAAAAACTCTGTTACTTTCAAAAAAAAATCAGATTATTTAATTAAGGTGTTTTAGTTTATTAAAATGCTTGCTTTTAAATTATATTTCTGAATTACAGTAATGGGGTCTTTATTTTACTTTACAAAAAATAATAATAATAATATTGAGGTGAATAAATTGAAGAGCAGAACCAAATGACTACGGGGTATGTGGTTCTGCGCATTCTCTTTATTTTTTTAATTAATTAAATAAATTATTTCGACATATATAAAATCACAGTTTGTGTGTGTACAAACTTTCGCATTTATAATACTAGAGTGATATCTTCAAAAGATGCGCTAATCAAGGACCATTCGATGGAGATGTGTGAAACATTTTCATTGGATTGTAATCATGGGATGATAATAAAGACGATCGTAAATTACGAATTGGTTGGCTCTTCAGTTTACGAGCGAGATGGAGTGTTTGCGTTGAGTAAGGCGAGTGTTTTGTCGGTAGAGTACCTTTTTCGTGAAGATGTAGTGTGATGGATTTAGATGCTTTGGGAGGAACTAAAGGGAATAAGAATCTGAACAATGGTATCTTTAAGTGAATATCGATGTCATTTCGTGATTGTAACTTTAAATGAATTAATTAATTTATTTCAATATTAAAGTTACGATATACATTTCTATGTGCATTGATTACTTAAAAAGAAAAAAAACTAACCTAATTTAAACAACTAAAATAAATAAAACGCTGTCACGCGGGAGGGTGCCAAGAAGGCTGGCAGCATTGCCCCGCTGTATTAATTAATTAATTTGTAATTTAATTAATTTCAACATAACTAAATGAATTACCCTGTTTTATACCACACCGTGTTAGCGTCGGCTTTCGATCTAATTCTTTAGAGATTTGTGTCAACTGACTTTGACTTGTCTGTCGTTCTAGTGCAATTATGAACTAAATTAATATTCCCATTTGCCAATAATAATAATCATTAAGTAATTCTTTATAAAATCCATGTCTCACATCCATCATGAAATAAAAAGTATATAACGTACAGGATCATTCCACTGTAGACTTTCGATCATTCACGTAAACAACTGCTAAAGCATAAAAAAGTTAAGGCGACCTTATCGCGGATGTGATTTCTACTATATAAACTTACCGTGCAGTCATAGTATAAAGTGAGGGAGTAGGGTATCTCCGGCCCAATTCGCGATATAATTGCCTACTGTCTTAGGGTTGTCACTTTTAGCTAAATATTAGGAGCGGCTGTTCGCGCTTCGCTAGCAACCGCATGAACAGCGGCAACGTCAAGTCGCGGTCCCGACTCGCCATGTCGCCGCTAGATGGTACAGGCGGCAACATACTTATTTTGAATTACGATTTTCTGTAAGAAGGTAGGTACTTAGTTACTATACCTACAATACTGAGAAATCGGCATAACTAAACGTAAACAAAGAAATAGCGGCAAACCAATTGCCGATCAAAAGTACCTAATACATTCTAGTAGGAAATTAGGCCTACCTACCTACTTCCTGTGTGATAGAAAACTAATACAAACAAAAAATATGTAAGTACGTAGGTATCTCATCATCAAGTAAAATTATAATATGCTAGAATAAGTGACTAACTTACCTTGCCTGTTCAATAGGTAATCTGAACAGAGACAGGTCTGGAATCGATGAATTATTAAGACACCCAAACACACAGCAATACGTTCTTCTGCGATTATCCGACATTTTGATGATGATATTGATGAATAAATCATTTAGCGGTGCCGAAAAGCCGTGACGCGCGCGCGAACCTTGTGCAGTGTTAGCCCCGACTGGCGCACTGAGAAACGGGTCGAGATTTTGTTAAAGTGTGCGTGTGTCGACACATAGATACAATAACGCACACATACAAGCCGCGAGCGGTGCGTTTGTATGAAGATACCCTACTTCCCCTCTCTTTATACTATGGTGCAGTAGACCGTGAAGGGGATGGAATACGTATTAGAAGTTCGTAAATCGGAAATCCACACCGGATTAGCACAGGACAGTCTTGTGGGTAGAATACATCAGTGGATTACAGTTGATTTAAACGAATTTAGGTCATTCGTTTTCATACCGAAGCATCCCTATAAACTTTAGTTAGGTGTTAGTTAAGGCGAACAATTTCGCATGCAACATGGGAGGCAACTCAAAATTAATATGGAATCAGATTTTACTGGACTTTCAATATTCGGCCATTAGAGGTGCAGGGGTGGCAATACGAAATTTCGAAGACAAGTTATCTAGCCAAATAAATTCTGCCTGCTTACCAAATATGTTTACCAAAATTATTTAATATGTTACCAAAAATTTTTTGTTGTATTTTCAACATCAACATAACTGAGACACGTCACGGTCTAACCAATGCTGATTAAATGTTTCAAATAGATAACTTGTATATGTATTGGAAAGAAGAAATACGTTCTATACTTAATTTCGAAATCGTAAGTGAAAATACTTAATTTCACTATGTCAAAAACTTAGGGAATTTTATTGACTGCAACAAATAATTTTCTTGCCGCTAATAAATCACCCATAAAATGGTCAACTCAATTATATCGGAGTATTGTATAGAGGTCGATTGTCTTCGGAGGTCCGGGGTCTAATGGGCCCTCTCAGGAGGACCCCTTATTCGGTTGGGAATCGCTTTACCTGCGTCCGTACGTGACCGGCTTAGCGCACGAGAGAATGGAATGTTTTGAAAGGAGTTGAATTCTTTATACGCATCCACGTCTTTTTTAGGTTTGAGATAATTGTATGTTATCGGGTACCTACGATCGTTTCTTCAGCAAGGGTGAACGGTATCAAGTTAACATAATAATAATAATTAAAATAATATAATGAATGGAAGTACTTGGCGCACCAAACTTTTTCTCTCCGACCGATTTAACAAACTTTTATGAGTTTTGCTGTATTTTCAAATTGATTTATATTCACAACCAAACTAATCGCAGTTAACAAAAATCCCCAAAGATATATTCTTATCGTGAGAGCGAATCAAATGTTGTTCTTAACGCATCTTTTCCTTTTTTCTAGATGGTACGCTTTTATTTATATGAATAAAATCATATGGACTTTAAATTATATTTTCACGAAGCTTTTAATACATATATAACACCATTAACCTAAGTTGATACGTGCCCGATATTCCTTCAACAATTGTTACGTCTTTTTGCTTGTAGTATTGTGATTTAAATTCGCAGAGTAAGGACTAGCGCACTATATTACTCCTTGTTCTATGTTTAAATTAGATAAATATTTCTAAAGGAAGCAACAAGATCTGTACTTTAGATAATTTACTAACATTGCTTATGACAATACCACCATATTTATCAAAGGGCAAATTAATAGTAGAAGTATCACTGAAATTCAGGTCAAATATATAAAAGCATTGTTCATAATATTCACTGATACAGTAATTGTAATTATGATCGTCCACGGTATCTATTTCCGTTTAATTGAGGACTTTGTATAACATATTTTTTTCCAAATTATTCTTACAGGTACGATGACATCACTTTACAAAACTTAATAAACTACCAACTTATAGATAAAAGAAAAGATTTGACTCAAACCAGAATCACGCGAAGGCGTCAAGAATGCTAGCAGCACCACGCTGGATAGACTAGACTAGATAGATAGATTGCTGATTCTCTGAGCGAGATATGTTCCAGCACGCCTTGCACGAGAGGCCTCACCAGCCGTATAGAGACCTCCTTCTTCTAGAAAACATGACAGTAAAAGACTAATTCCCAATGTCCATACATGGTCTTCAAAAATGTTATACAACCCCCAAAATATTATGGCTATGATGGTTTGTTACACCTGTATAGGCTACGAAATCGGTAGCCTGTGTATTTCTCTAGGTTTATGACAAAGGGTGTACTCGCGACTATATGGCCTATCGTAAAGCATAGTTTCTTACTAGCGTCGCCATGGTTATCAGGTCCAAAACAAACCTACTGTTTACACCTCGGTATCTTTATAGGCTTTTATTTTAGCTTCGCTTCTACTGATGGTCGGTTGCAGTTGCCTTGGGATTGTTGATTGGGAATTTAAGAAGATAAACAGTATTTCTGCTAGTGCTCCTAATAAAATATAGTTATTAACGGAAAAGTATTAAGACCAGTGAGAATTTGTGTGCTATTAGTGCTTTCAGCGTGGCAAGCATCTATCTCTATAGGCTACCTACCTGAATCGCGCTCCTGCTTCAAAGTGTTTTTTTCTGGTCGTAAAAACAACTGATGAATATCAATAAAGGTAGAATGATTCTTTATCACAAATAGAAATAAAATACCTTCTTAAGAAACATTGTACAGAAAGAATCGAACATTCTTGAATGAGAATTGCGTACCTGCTTCTTTATTAGATCCTTTTTTATGCAGATGATACTAAGGGTACATCTGAAATTGTTCCATGAAAAAAATAAACAACGAAATGACACTTCCGTGTATTTCAATCATATTATACGTCATGAATGCGGATATTTTAAAAAGTCGGGTCGAGATGGGCCTCTTATGTCGGTTAATATCATTTGACGCATCACGAAATTGTGTTTACCCTCAGTGTTCCATCTAGCTTAGCTTTTTTATCCATGACTCAAATCCATTTTCGACCCCTTTTTTGGACCAAAAAGTTTATTTTCCTTGAGCAACTGTTGCTTCAATGTATGTTGGTACTCGAAGGCGCAACAGGTAGACGAAATACTTGTATAAATGTTGGGTACTGTTTGTTGGGGACTATAGTTTAATACCTATGTTGAATGTTGTGTTTTAAGTAATGTGTCTGTGTGATACGATTTAGTCATTATAATTATTTTAATTTTTTTATACGACTAAGTGGCACACAAGCCTACCGGCCCACCTGATGGTAAGCAGTCACCGTAGGCTATATCCGCTAGCAATACCTGGGATATCACTAACAAGTTGCCAACCTTGTTGTTGATGAGGACGGACTGTGCTAGCAGCATTGCTATTAGCGCAGCGTATCCTTGTGGAGCAAACCTTATACCTGGCAACTTTATTGACCGCAGAAACACAACACTACATCAAGTAGTGTTAGTTAATCCATGGAAGTTATCTATACAGATATTTTATGGGTTACTGCCAATACCTGTCATTTTATATATGACTTAAATAAGCTGTAATTGTCCCTGCCATGACAATTTCTTCTATATAGCTATTTTCTCACAGGTATTTCGTATAAGATGACTTCTAGGAAGTAAATAGGAAAATAATGTAAATATAATAGTTATTAATGAGATTGCTTTTTAGGGTTCCGTTCCTTAAAAGAAAAAAAGGAACCCTTATAGGATCACTTTGTTGTCCGTCTGTCTGTCTGTGTGTCAAGATTTTTTATCTCAAGAACGCATGGAGTTATCAAATTGAAATACCCTCATTTGAAGTTCGCCTACTTTTAACCTTACCTACAAGTGTGTACGGAACCCTCGGTGCGCGAGTCCGACTCGCACTTGGCCGGTTTTTTAAATTGAAAACGTATAAATCGATTAGCACCATGATAATGATTAAGATGAGATGGCACTCATTATCTAATATATAAAATTCTCGTGTCACAGTTTTCGTTGCCATACTCCTCCGAAACGGCTTGACCGATTTTGATGAATTTTTTTGTGCTTATCCGGTATCTATGAGAATCGGCCAACATCTATTTTTCATCCCCATAAATCCAAAAAAAAAAATGTCCACACGAGCGAAGCCGGGGCGGGCAGCTAGTTATTACTAATTTTCTCTCTTCAGATTTTGTTGAATAATGCACGTGCCAACTCTCTAAATGTACATAAAATGTCTCTCGAATTATTGTGTGTCAATAAGGTGGCTATTTGTTTTCTACAAACGTAGTAGGTAAGCGGAGCTGTGAGCCCCGAGCGTAGGCAATTAGAGAGGACCTTTTCTATTTGTTTAGGTACGGCCAGTATAAATATAACGTTGTTTGCACCGATATCGATAGAATATTGCTATCGATGGATTTATTGGCGCGATACTTATACATATATAGATCATGTTATATAAAACGTTGTAAGGATAGTATTGGCTGATAGTTATTAAAGATGCTAGGATAAAGCTGGCAGGATATATTAGAACAAATCAAACACTGCAGGTGGTCGATTATTTTTGTATTATAAAATAATTTATTTTGCACTCCTTCCCATTTAGTTAATTAGCGTTACTTCTTCATTTAAGCATGCTATCGAACACGCAAATAATATCGCATGGAATATCTTTCTAGAAATCAGGTTTGTGCTACATCATTACGATTAAACTTTATGAGTTGATATGCACGCGTACAAGATGGTTGCTGGAAAAAAACGGTCAATTCTGTCTTCGCCATTTATTAGTAAGTACATGAATGGAATATATTGTGAAAACTAAGTAAGACTCGGCCTTAAACCGAGGCAATTACTCTGAGAAACAAAATATACTACCAGCTTATTGGTAAGCTATCTACAAATTACTTAAGATTTATTGACAGCGTTTTGCCACACCGCCTTCCGAATTTAGCTGCCGGCAATATTATTCAGATTAGTTACAAGTAAGCGATTCGATTCGCCCACGAATTCCTGAACGTAAAATGTCAAATCCATATTAGCATACAAAGGGTAAGTAAACTGAATTTGAAACTAAACGGTTAATGTTAGGGGATTCAACGATTACACGATTTGAAGGATTTGTATAGGTCACGACAGTATGTAAGATTTTTCTTCGTTATCTCGCTTAGCTTTCGAGATATCGATACTCGAAAGTCGAACATTTTTTGCTTGACGAAATTAGATTTATTTTCTATATATATTTCGAATTCAATCAAGATTAGCAAAAAAGAAAACAAACGTTAAATTTAAAACAATATCATTGCGTCGTAGGAACGTACTCATACTAGTATTTTATTTTCCGAAAGGAGATTTTATTTTTGAGTTGAATATTTTCTTGTAGTATGAGGATTATTCAATCTTTTTAATTCTGACACTAAGCATTTAATGGTTTACTTATTTATTCAAATCCATTTGGGGATTCCGTCTTTAAGATTCGTAGGATTACTTTCGAACAATGGGACCCGTATTAGGATAGGCTGGGAGTTGACTTTTTTTTTATATACACATAAACGTATTTTAGACATTCTAGGAATTATCATTATTGATGGAGTTTCTGCTTTTGAAACATCATTGCTCATCATTAATTTGTTTAATTTGTTATTGTAATGTAATTAGTAAGCATCACATTAAATGTATATCTTCACGCCTTTCTAGGCGGCCAGAAAAGCATTTCCTAAGATTAATGTATAGCCAAACGCATTACCACAGAGGATTTGTTCCGCTCAGTCACAACGGCGACCACTAGAGGCGGTTTTAAATAAAACAAATCTGAGAGCCACTGGCTCATCGTCTAAGTGCTGTAAGGGCCCAAATGAATTCATAACAAAGCTCGTCTAATTGAATTTCAAATTGGCTCGTGTAATACATGTCGCATCGTTATTATCAATGATTGCCTGTTGCTTGTGACAATAATACTTGCTAATGCATACGACTTCGATTTGTCTTCAAGAAGATTACGTAGCTTATCATTGACTGTTAAGCAATTTTCTGAACTGCTTGTAGTTACTGAGCATGAAACCAAACATTGATAACTGTTGAAAAATGTAAAGAGGTGTGCAAGTAAAAAATGGCGCTCTACTCAAATCTGTCATATATACAAACAAACTTCTCATCACGCCAACCCCTTGCGGGGTAGGCAGAGATCATAGAGCGCTATTTCGCTCTTGAATTGCACGTCTTGATATTACACATATATAATTGTCTCTTGTTGCTTCTACATTCATCAATATCTCCATACATGCCCGCTGGTTCGAATGCTCTTTATATTTCCATCATTGAGTACTAAATTTGTTCTAGACAGTAGGATTGGCTTTCCGTTTTGAGTCTACCTACATATACTTTTGTAACGAATCGTAATATTTTGTCTCTCAGCTGATCCACATCAGCCCAGTCATTATTTACGCATGCACAGGCGCCGTAACGAGGTTACTCTTATTACGAGTGTCAAATGAATGAATGAATTCCAACGCTGTAATAGCGAGCCATAATAATTGTTACGCCTTAGCAATCATGTTTTCTGTATATTCGTTTATTCAGAGACCGAGTAAAACTATGTGTTTATTTATTTGTCGATATTCAATGCTTGTTTATGTATATTATTATTAGTCTTTTTTTTTATACCACTAAGGTGGCAAACAAGCATACGGCCCGCCTGATGGTAAGCGGTTACCGCAGCCTATGGACGCTTGCAACACCAGGGGTATCACTCGCGCGTTGCCGACCCTTCAAAAATCTCTTTACACCCTTCTTGAAGAACCCCATGCTGTAATCCTTTGGGAAAACCACGGCGGGGAGTTCATTCCACAGTTTAATTGTGCGCGGGAGGAAGCTCTTTTGGAACCGCGCAGTTCGGGACCATTTTGGTTCTCTGGCTATAGTAGATTCATACTACACCTGGCGTTGCTTTGAGTCAGCTCACATGTTAATAATAAATGATATTCACACTTCCCACAAGGATCCCCGAAAATGTAGGCAGAAGTGTTACAACCCCCAATTTTCACCGAAGATAATTTGGTGCCAACGTGACAGATGGTGAGTCTCTTAGGCACTATATTTGTCTATGAATTTCATCTGAGACTTGTGCATGTGCAGGTTTCCTCACGATGTTTCCTTTCACCATAAAGCTCGCGGTGTTCGAATTTGCGTCGCTAGAATAACAAGAAATGTTCACATACATATTTATCTGTGAATCATTTAGTCAAATAATAAATATATAGTTTTGAGTTAGAGGAATGTTATAGGTATGCGGGGCTGCCCAGAAGATTGGCCCATTTTTAATAACGATTGGCAATTGGCAAATTGCTTTTCGTCGGGTCACTAATCTCTTCGGTAAGTTTGCAAGACAGGTAAACGACATAACCAATCAATTTAATCCGGCAGATGGCATCGCAGGTTATGCAATTTATTCATGCACTAATGGAAGCGTGCCGCAGACAAGAGTGCAAAATAAAACTAGAAAAATCCGATCAGGGTATCCAAACAAGGCCATGATTTTATAGAGACATGACTAGATTATTATATTGGTGTTCGCAAATAGATTTCTACTCAGTCGAAGGATACTGAATTAACTGTCTATGCGCATAATTATAAAGAGATACAATTTGTTTGTTTGATCTATGGTATAGGTAATCTCTGAAATTCCTGAATCGATTTCATCAATCTTTCACTAATTTGATATAGTTAATGCTACTTTAAGATATATTATAGCTTTCGTTTAATGAAATAAAATTAAAACCACACATACAAAAAAAATGTACCATTAACTTAGATATAACATAGGATTCAGATTAACGTTAACTAAGCGTTATGAAAATAGTGACTTCCAAATAAGACTTTGTCAGCTGTCACGTGAATCGCACTTCATATCATTGTTGTACTCGGGTATTGGTCAGAATTTCCATTTATATTGGGATTTCCTACCCTGTTGGTACCCATGTAGGAATGCCATGGATTTTAGATAATTTGTCATTTTATTGTTCGTTTCTTAACGAACTTTCTGTTTTTCACTGAGATAATATTTCGTTTCATAAATTATTTCTATTTCACTAGCTGCGATACCTAGCTGCAGATTACAAATAAAAAATACAATTGTAACAGAGTACGCGTATTGCATGTTTTTTAAGGTGATACCACCGTTAAATTAAAGCTGACAAATGAATAAATACAAGAATATAGCTAAAATTTGACGAGACCTCTGGTCTAGTGGTTAGTATACCTGACTGCTGCGCTAGGGGTCGCGGGTTCGATTCCCGCCGGGGCTAACTTTTATGTGACAAATATGTTTGCCTTGCGTCTGGGTGTTTGGTATGTATTATAAGTATGTATTTACAAACAAAAAGTATATTAAGTATTGTATCAGCTGCTGGTACCCATAGTACAAGCTTTGCTTAGTTTGGGGCCAGATGGCGCTGTGTGATAATGTCCAAACATTATATTATTATTATTATTATTATTATGAAATGATCCATATTATTTATATTAAAAAATACTAACAAAAAAAAGGTTGCTAATGCTAAGTGTTCGTAAAAGTAATTGTAAGTGCTCGTGTTACTTAATTTATTCAGGTAATTATTTGCTTCTTTTGCAATTTTTTCTTGGCGTATATTGTTGGTTTTGCGCTCATAATAAAAGGAATATAGATAGACATAAAAGTTAAAAAAAAAATATTTTTACTTATAACGTCCTAAAACTTTCAGCTATCCTCGATACCCTACACCATGCTGATATTTGACTGACGCGTGTAAACTCTACATTGTGTGATGTTATTGCACTCGGCTTTGTACCTTCGAATCGAGGACACTGTAGTTCCGTATCACTGGTTTTTACAGCCTCAAAGTACTATAATTTTCCTAAATATGCCAATTCCAATTCCAATTCATGGTTGCCAATTCGGCAGCGACGTAGCTTGCGTGCTGTAACCACGCTATTCTCCCTCCTTCACTCTCCTAATGCTCCTTCTTACCTTACCTCTCACTTCCAATATCTTGGCTCTAGTCACGCAAAAAATCTCCGCTCTACTGACAATCGTCTCCTTCTCTGTCCCCCTCATAAATCCAGTCTTGTTCACTCTTCTTTCTTTGTCCAGTCCATTCTACTCTGGAACGCGCTTCCTCCTCAAATCAGGATGGCAACGAACCGCAACACGTTCAGGGCAAATGTACGACAATACTACGATACTAAAGTGGAATCATCAAATTGAAATTTATTTTCTTCACCCCCATTGTATCAGAATAATATATTTATGTATGTTTATATATGTATATATTTCATATATATTATATAGTGTAAGTATATAATAATAATAATAATAATAAAAGTTTCTTTATTTTATGAAAACAACACTTACAATTTTTTTGGTTACCACAAAACCGATTACTCGGTTTGACTGTGGAAATTTGTCGCACTCGGACTTACAATAATAATAATAATAGGTATGACAATGAAAAATAAAATAACAAGAATCGAAAATACATATTTAAAAACTATAAAATTAGGCTCACAGTAACATTGATAGTTAAATTGAGCTCGTGTTTTGCGTGCCTACTCAGCCTTACGCGGTGAGGCTTAGGTTCGGTCTGCGCTGAGTTCATCAACGCAGCCACTGAGCAGGCACGCAGCCAGTGAATGTACTAACAAGTTCAGTTATTGACATCACATAGCTCTAACAGGTACTGCTTATATACCCTGGCAAATTTCTTTTTGTTAGTTTCCGCTCTTAAGTCGCGGGGCATTTCATTAAACAGTATTGGCAGTTTTCTCTTTAATGTTCTACCCCCGAAATAATTATTTATTTTAATTGTTTGAAATTTACCCGATGCCACACCACGGGTACAAATATCATGTGGGATATATGACCTATGCTCCAAACTGCCATGGTTGTTCACGGCTATTAAGTATTTATGTTTTAAGTGTACTGGTAGGATTTTACAGATTTTAAATAGTTGTTCATAGTTATTTTTACATTTATTTTTGGTTTTCTTATCAACAAGTAGTTTTAGAAATCTCACTTGCAGAGATTCTATTTTATCAAGATGAGTTTTAAAGGTTAATCCATAGCAATCAAGAGCATAGCTGATGATACTTTCCACTAGAGCAAAATACAAAGTCTTAAGGACAGGCCTGGACACTTTAAATTGTAGATGGTAAAATTTTGACAAAAGTATTCTTAACTTGTTAACTATAAAATCAATGTGTTGAATCCACCCAAACTTTTCATCAACTTTCATGCCCAGGTAAGTAACAACTGGTGTCCTTTTAATGGGGCTACAGTTGCAGTGTATACCGTCATTATGCAAACATTGAAAGGTATGGGTGACAATATTGCACGGCGCGTCAGGTAGCCAGGAGTACGGTGAATGTATTACTAAGAGCTGAGTTTTATCATTGTTCAATACAATGTCGTTATCATGGGCCCATTTCACTATTCGATCGACATCCTCCTGCACAAGTGCACAGACTTCTTGCATGTTCTTGCCGGCTCGCATCGTACAAAGGTCGTCCGCGAACATGTATGCAGAACAGTTTTTAATGACGTTGATGAGACTATTCACGTGCATCAGGTAACTGACTGGTCCACAGCCCGATCCCTGCGGCACACCGTAATGGACCTCTGTAGGCGGTTCACTGTAGACATCGTTTACTTTGACTCTGAATGAGCGCGCGCTGAGGTACTCCCGGAACCAGTAATTCAAGGGTCCCCTCACCCCGCACTCACCCATCGCTTGAAGTAGTGACTCGTGCCGGAGGGTGTCAAACGCTTTTTTAAAGTCAAAAAATATGGCAACTATAAACTTCTTATCATTTAAATTAAAGTTGACTTCATCTGTGAATTTTGACAGTAATGTATTGGTGCTTTTACCTTTTTGGAAGCCATGTTGAGACTCAGTTATTAATTTATTGTTACTTAAAAATGTACTAATGTTCGTTATTATGTATTTTTCCATAATCTTTTCAATGCTAGATAATATTGTTATAGGCCTGTAATTACTATGTAGCTTGTGATCTCCCTTCTTGAATATCGGACGCACCACTGCTTCTTTTAATTTAGGCGGAAAAATACCCTTGGATAAAGACAAATTAATTAACTTAGCAATAACTGGAGAAATTTTGTCATTTAGTAATACTAGGTCACACATGCGTACCAGGTCTGAACCTGCGGACTTCCTAGTGCTCATGTTTTTTATAATTTTTCTGATATCTTCGGCAGTAGCCGGCTTCCATCTCATAGACATGTTTGCCTCCTTTACATATTCATTCCTATTTAACCATTTTTCATTACATTTATGCTTTATTTTATCAATTTCATCAGTAAATTCAACGGCAAACTTTGATGCTATGTTTGTGCCTGATTCACTTCCCATGTATTTTAGAATAACTTCATCAGGACTGAGCTTCTTACTACACAATAAGTTATTGATATTTTCCCATAATTTCCTAATATTACCTTTACACTCGCTAATGCTTTTTTTATCAAAGTCATTTTTAGCTTTTGAAATTAATTTTGTACATTTATTTCTGTATCGAGTATATACGAGCCTCTTTATCATATTATTACTGTCATTTGACCATACTGTAAATAATCTATCTCTTTCTTCTATCATACTTTTTAACTGATTTGTTACCCACCCCTTATGATGTCTGTCACTATTTTTGATAACTATCGTTTTATAACTAGATTTATAGACATCATTGAATATGTCTTGAAGTTTAGAGTACAACTCATAAGGGCAATCAATGTGTAACAAGGGACTAAAGTCAGTGTTCTGTAATTTATGTTGAAAGGCTTTATTATCTAAAATGCTACGGCTACGGTGACAGGTTCTCGGTGATGACGACACTGTCAGGCGCTGAGGTGAGTTCGTGGTGCTGGCCGAGTGGGCGCAGGGGCTCACGCGTCTGTTTTCTATGTTCCCCAAACCCACACAGATACAGTAGTGGTCGGACATTTTATGTTCTATAATGGCGGAATCAACAGATGTACTTGCAGGCATTCGTAGAAATATATGATCTATACAAGATTCGACAATGTTCTCTTTAACAAATTCACGTCTCGTGACACCCTTTATGCATTGTACTAACCCATAGCTGGCTAGGAGATCCCGGTATTCTTGAACAAGTCTGGAATGATTATCTAATAAATTTATATTGATATCGCCGATAAATACTAACTTACTGTTTGAAGGGAAACTGTTAAGCAAGATTTTTAATTCTTCTATGAATAACTTTGTTTTGTTTGTGTTGTTATATCTTGGTGGTCTGTATAATGAAATCATGTGCAAATCTATAAGATTACTGCAGTTAATTTTAAGCATAACACACTCCGCTGCTTGCATCTGTATAGGTGGCACACAAACAGTAGCACGAAGACTATCACTCGTATACACTAGAACCCCCCCACCCCGCCTGCCTGGCCGCGTATAACTGTGTAAATCGAATCCAGATATATTGTACATAGATAACATCTCATATTGAATATTGGGTTCTGTTAATACTATTATATTAAACAAATGTAAATAGCTGTCAAGTAAGGCCATAAGTTCGTTGAAGTTTTTTCTTATTGATCGGATGTTTACATGGAATATATAAAAGTATTTTACCTCATTAATTGATGAAATCCAAGCATTTATATTATTAACACTTACGGAACGTATACATTCACTTATAGTATAAGTATCTTGAATATTTGTGAATTTTATAAATAAAACTAGACCCTACTTTGGCATGTAAATAATTAACTTCCTAAGTTGCACTACACATTTTGAGCTCGGTAATGTCACTTATTGCTCGCACTCTCAATGCTCGATCTCCCTCACCTTTTTTAACTAGTATTTTCCCGTTTGATACCCATATATATTTATAGATTCCAGTTAACTCCGTCTTAGTTTTCCATAGCAGTTCACGTGTCTCTTTGCTCAGGTCTTCATTTATGTAAATTTTGTTCAGCTGAGTACCACCTGTGATTAAGTCACTAGTACATGACATGCCATGACGTTTCTGGAGCCAAGTATCCCTTGCCCCTACTCCTCTGGTGTGGAATCCTACCACGATGATAGGCGGTTTACCTTGTTTACCGTGTTTTAGTCTTCTAGCCCATTGAATCTCGTCCGTGTTCGCTTTTATTTGATCACCCAGTGATTTTATTAGTGTCATAACATTTTCGTTGGGTAATTGTTCCAGCCCCACTATTTGTAGGTTATTTTTGAGACTGGATTGCTCGAGGTCAGCGACCTTCAGTTCAAGTGCACTGTTGCATTTTTCAAGGAATGTACACTTGTTGGTTAAGTGAACTATGGTTTTTTCGACTTTATTGAGCATGTCTTTTGTCTCCAAGTGTTCAGCGCGTAGTTGATCGTATTTTTCAGAGAGAAAATCAATACTTTTAGTAATCGAATCCAATTGCTTTTTCATTTCGTGAATGATACCAATTTTATTGTTTATCTCCTGTAATGTTTTTGCGGAGACTGTATCTTCTTCGTCTGCCACATCGGAGTCCGAGTCGCCTTCGCAATTATTACAATATAATCGTTTCCTACCCGCTTTTAAGTCCTCTGCTAGACCTTTAACACACGCTTTGTGGAACGTTCCTTGGCACTGACCACTACAAGTAAAGTGCAGTCCTTTTTTTGATAATGTCTTTTTACACTTTTGGCACTCCATTTTAATCACAAAAATCGCAGCGGGAGTGTGAGTATTGCGTGGTGATTACGATTCGCAACAACAAATAATTAACTATGCGCATGCACACTCCGCACGGCGACCCGAGCGCGACTGAATGAATGAAATATATAATTGTATTATATTTATGTATATTCAAATAAATTATATAATTAGTTTCTCATGTTTTGTGTCTTCTTCACTTCATACCTGCCTCGTTTATCTCAGCATCACCCAAAGGTTGACTGGTAGATAATGCCTACGGCATTAAGTCCGCCTGTGCAAACTGTATTTTGCATGAAGTGTAAATAAATAAATAAATAAGACTACCATAAAGCCTTTTATTTCATTCAATTTAAGAAGCAATATAAAAGTCGTTGAACAATCTTAATCAGTAAATTTTTAGAACATTCACATTTAATATTTTTAATAGGAAATAATATTTTACATTTCCTTAGAACCGTTACGGAATCGGAACGGAACGGAACGGAAAGAAGCCAACTTCATTCGCTTTTCATTAACTTCTCTCATTACTTTGAATTATCTTTTGCAAATGCCAAATGATAATGTAATATGATATTTTGCGTTTGGGGTAACCAATTCAGCATCTGCTTTTACTAATGTGAATTAAAACCCCACGGTAATGAATTGGATCAGGAAGTTGCACTGGCATATTCTGAACGTATACGAGTGACTTATGTTATATAACTAACATATATGATATCACTGTATAAAAAATAGGAGCAAACTAGTCCGACGTATGAAGTGGCCTTAATAGCTAATACATTAAGCACGGTGCTTGCTATTCAAAACTTGTCTTAAGTTGGGAACTAGTCCATTGTATCACGGTGGCAAGTTTTAAAACTAAAGTTCAATCAAGTTACCGGGGAGAAAGCGTCGTGTGGCGGACCCCTTTTGTATATTGTCGAAGTGTATCCGTAGCTATCCATGCTACAAATACGAACAGAGTAGGTAAGTACAGCCAATGTAGGTATAGGATGCATACAGTTCAAAAGCGCAACGAGTAAACTGTCGTAGTGCAGTTTAATTGGCGTAGCACGTAGGTACGTAGACTTTCGCAGAGTATACGTAGCATAATATATGTTTGATTGGCGTAGTACATATTATGTAGACGTTCGTAGCATACCCAAATGCAGTATGTTTGGAGTGGTTTGAGTGACAAAAGACGTTCTTATATTTTCGTTGCATATTCGTAGCACGTAGTTTTAATAATTAAAATTGCGGTATTAGTTTAGCTGTCCCGTTGATACGAGCTTATCATCTATTCAGGAATCTTGCCATGGCACCATGGCGAATATTTCTATCAGATACGCGACAAACTGTTTCTGAGTTATTTCCATAGCAATAATAACTTGCCCTTTCAAGTTAAAATTTTCGTGGCCATTAAAATGTATAATTAAAAATATTAATGTATTTATTTGACATAACAAATGTAACAACTGACTTGCATCCAGACTCCTCATATGGCGTATAGTTTTGTTTTTATACCACTAAGTTGGCTCACAAGCATACGGCCCACCTGATGGTAAGCAGTCACCGTAGCCAATAGCTGCTAGCAATACCAGGGGTATCACTAACGGGGTGCCAACCATGTTGTCGATGAGGACTCACTGTGCTAGCAGCAATACTACTAGCTCAGTGTATCCTCGTGGAGCACTGGCAACCTTACTTACCGCAGAAACACAACACTACATCAAGTAGTGTTATTTCACTTTCACTGCGGTCTTCTGTAAGGCGGAGGTACAGTCCCCAGCCGGCGGCTCGAATTTAAATGGGATAACCCACGGGATATCCCAAATCGCCCTACCTCTCTTTTAATTGTATGGTGGGATTATTAATTTTCAGTAACCTCTTCAGAATAGCATGACTGATCATAAATATGACACGAATGATTGCCGTCATCGATCAGTTGCTAGGTCTGTGGAAACCCTTCGACTCTTATCCAGTACAAACACTTGTTAGCGATGTTTGGTTGCCAGGACAAAGTAAATACGTATTAAACCGTGCCATACAAATGTATTTTTAATGGATACAGGTGTCAGCTATAGTCCTTCGTAATGATGTCAGTTTGTTTGATATAAAAGTTATATGTATATGTAAATACTATTTGTAAGATAATGGGGAACGTATTTTTTTTTTAATTTGTCTCGAAGGGTCTAGATGCACATATAGCCCCTAGGGGTTTTATGTGTTGAACTTTATCGTGAATAATTTTATGAAATACAAGTCTTTCTCCGCGACTTCGGTCTCTTAGTAATATAATTTGTAGTCTGTTTTACCCAGAGATAATATAGCATTCTGTAGGTGAGAGTTTTCAAAATCAGTCCAGTAGTTTTTGAGTTTGTTTATTATAAACATTCTTACATACAAACAACAAATTAAAAACCTCGAAGATGTATTATAGTACAGATAAATATGATGCGATATAACAGCAGATTGGTAAAATTAGGTCAGTGTTGGTAAACCATATAGATTGCATCGACATCCTTGTTCATAATTAATTCTGAAACGCAATAAAACTCACGCCTGCGAACCTAATGGTCGTTAAAAAGTTTAAAAGAGTTCATAAAATGGTTTTACTGCTTTGCATAATTTTATGCAGTTATATCACAGGTTTGTTATAAGCTTAGGAAACCATAGTTACTTTTTAATTATTACTGGTATTTTATATGTATTTTTGACAAAGGTGGTTCTTAATTCGTCGTTAATCAGGGTCCGCATCCATAGGGTACGGTAACCGCTTACCGTCAGGTGGGTCATATGCTTGTTTGCCACCTTAGTGGTAAACAAAGTGTGACAATATTTCATAACGGTCTTTACTTTGTATCACGGTGGTACATTATACTTTGACCTATCAGTGTTCTACAAATTGCAATCAGGAGTGAAATCTAAAGCGTAAAAATAATATAACTAAATAAAATTTCTTAAAAATGCAGGTACAATATTATCTTATGTAGTATGTAATTATTGATTTCATGTAGATATTTGTTCTTTTTTCGGAATCATATTGGATTTTGAATACTTTGTAATGAAAACAAATTACTGAGAAATTAATTTGTAAAACATATGAACAATTCTTAAATTAATAAAATACGTGCGTTGAAACATATTGAATATAGCACAGGTGGGTAACACAATACAATATGTCTATATCTGTTGTACCTTCTGATACACAGAGAGACGGCGCTCAATGCTCTGTGATCTATTCTTCCTTCTTACTGTGAAAGGTATTAAGCGTACCGACAAAGCCCCAGTATCTCGTAAACATTGTAAGCGTGTTCTATATGCGTCACATTACTGATACGAATGGTAGACATTCATATGCCTTCACGGACGGCTGGACGTTTCACGATTATATATGTTCATCAGGACCGATAAATATCTTTGTTTTCTGATCTTAATGTATTGTGAATATACACTTAATTTATAAATTATTGGTTTTTGTACGGTACAGAAATCGGGGGAAGGATTAAAAAGGTGTTAAAGAAGGATGGGACACTATATTTACTTTATCTCAAAACTGTAGCGTCCTGCATTGTGGACATGCATGTAAGATCCGCAAACCGGATTACAAAGTATCAAGATTAATATTACTCACCGCTACCCTAATTTATAATGTATTGTTGAATATTGTGGATGACTTACGATGCAAGATGTACGAAATTGTAAAATGAATACTCTCCTCATGCCTATTATAAACCTACGTGGTTTTTTGTGAATAATAACTTATTGTAAATTGGTATATTTCGATAAAAAAATAAATTCGTTATCCTAAAATGGAAGTTATCTCAAAGAATATACTACTTGTTCCTTATAGTCTACAAAGGAAGAGGACAATGTGATGAAAACGTTAGTGCGTTTGTTGTTAAGTTGGAATAACTACAATTTAGTCTCTGTTCTCTCTCTCTCTCTGGTCTGCAGCACTTGTTGCTTTTCTCGACAACTCTATTGAAAGTTACGGGAATTCAGGTCGTTAATCTAGTACGAATGTGTTTGCTTCAAACTTTTCCTGTATTTGACATAATAAATGAAATATGTATAGGTACAACATTTCCTTCCGCCTCTTCCCAACTTGCTTTGCTCTGCTGCGTTTCTTTCACCCTCTTTTGTGAAGGCTTTTGTAAACGGCTGTAGAAATCTTTTATAAAATTTTGGTAAATTTTTTTATTCTTATAAAATAAAAGATTTTCATTTTCAGTGCAATCAATTCTCACAAGATTTCACTCTGGGGTCTCAAATATTCTATTTAGTTCGACTATTTCATTTCTATTGGTAAATTATCATAGTATAATGGATATACTACATTAGTATGGACTAATATTATAAATGTGAAAGTAACTCTGTTTCTTTGCTTGCTACCTTTTCACGACTAAACGGCACAACGATTACGATAATTTAATTTAGCAATGAGATAGATTATATCCTGGAGAAAGACATAAGCTATCTGTATCTAGAACCACGCGGGCGAATCCGCGGGTAAAAGCTAGTAAAATGACGAGACCGCTGGTCTAGTGGTTAGTATACCTGACTGCTACGCTAGAAGTCGCGGGTTCGATTTCCGCCAGGGCAAACATTTATATGACAAATATGTTTTCCTTGCGTTTGGGTGTTTGGTATGTATTATAAGTATGTTTAAAAAAAGTATATAAGTATTATATTAGCTACTGGTTCCCATAGTACAAGCTTTGCTTAGTTTGGGGCCAGATGGCGCTGTGTGATAATGTCCAAGCATTATTATTATTATTAATAAATATATTCTTTAATGATGTAAGATACAAAGCTTTTTATGCAAAGTCGAATTTTGCTTCTCCACCGCAGGATAAAAGCAAAAAGTCTCAGAAGAGATTGTAGGAAGCGGTGTATATTATTTTGTAGCATGGCTCTATTGAATGGAACAATATGTTTTACTTTCAAAGGCCTTTTGTCGCCTGTATATTTTGCCTGCTGCATTTTAATACTGCGGCTGTGGAGTTTAATTCTGAAAATTAAGGATTATGGAACATTCTTCATTTTTTACTATAATTAGTTCACACATTAGGAATTCCTTGCGCTTACTTTTAGCATTTCCATGTTATTATTTAACTGTATATTGTAGCTGTATTTTGTTACTTTGATTACAAGTATTTATAAAAAGCAAATGTCAAAATAATTGAATGACATAAGTTATTGTTATTTGAATAATTGTTTATAAAATTGTATTTATGCGATATGAATTAGACATTTCTGTTCAATAGAATAAAGGCACAGCCAAGCACTAGATGAATTCCATAGCATAAATTATGGGTGTAATAAACAAAATAAATGTAATGTCGACCGCTTTTATATACACATGGGACTGTTACATTGCTGGAGGTGGCAAATCTGGGTGGGTACGCATATCACCAAAAGACTTCAACACGTTAAGAATCGATTTAAAAAAGCATGTCTTATTATTATTTTATACATACGAGTTCCCAGTAACCAGCAGCAGTTTTAAGCTATTGCATAGCTTTTATCGGAGCGTGGGGACCAAATCCAGAAATTCCGTAACGAAAAAAACCTAACACCGCCCACTCCGACCGGCACAGCGGTGATACTTTTTAGTTCCATCTATCGATAAATACCAGAACTTTTAATGACTTTTTGAAATATCACGCTTGTCTCTTTAGTTCAGCTACCCGCCTTTAGGTGGCATTGGTTGTATTGGAAAACTACTGTAATCAGCTGTTTGTGAGAAAGTATACAGGTATATAAAAAAATACTGCATTAATAAAATAAATAAATAATTATAATTGCATAAGTTGATAAAAAATGCTATGCCGAGTGCCACACCTAACTTTTTACTGTAAAAATAAAAAAGCTGATAATAGCTAATAATGACCCTAGCCATATAATTTAAGACTCACTTCTGACATACCTATGTATATTACATTATCGTGATGCATATTGGCATTAGGGGCTATCGGGGTTGGGTGACCCCTTACGACGCGTTACGTTCTCACAAATGGTGTAATTGCACCCTCGTATTAGACCCACGGGTGCTATAATAAGATATATTGAAATTTCTCGTGTCTGTCTACATTTCTATACAGCTGTATTTGTTTAAAAAATATCTAAGAGACTGGGAAAGAGAGTGACTATGATTTATGAGGAAAGCATCTATAGTCATGTCTTAAAATTAAACACTTTTAAAGTAAACTGTGTATAAAAAAACTATAAATTTATATTCAAAAATTAAAGCCTGAAAAGGAACTAATCATAGGGATATAATTTTTTATTAGGTCCTTACATATGAAATTGGCGTTTTTCGTACTGGCCACTTTAATCACGAATTTCTCCTCTTTGGTAAGGAATTCCAAATTCAAATTTGTACAGCTATAGACTCATGTATTTGTGCTTCGATGATCGTCATTCATTTGTTTTTTTTCTTCTGTTTTTTTCTGTTTGCGTCACTCATTTTACAAAATGGAAAACCTTAAATATCGCATTATTTACGAGTACGAGTTCCGCCGTGGCACTAGTGCTGCGGAAACAACTCGAAGGGTGAATGATGTGTATGGCGGTCGTGTTGCAAAAGAAAACACAGTTCGTTTTTGGTTCCAACGTTTTCGTTCTGGAAATTTCGACCTGCAGAACAAGCCCCGTGGACGGCCTGAGACTCAAGTTGATAATGAAGAGTTGAAGGCTATTGTGGAAGCGGATCCATCGCAAACCACGTCCGAGTTAGCTGCAGGCTGCAATGTTAGTGATAAAACTGTTTTAATTCACTTGAAGCAAATTGGGAAGATTAAAAAGCTTGAAAGGTGGGTACCTCACGAATTGACTGAAACAAACCGGCAAACGCGCGTCGACTGCTGCGTTACATTACTAAACCGGCACAATAATGAAGGTATTTTAAACCGAATCATTACCTGTGATGAAAAATGGGTTCTTTACGATAATCGGAAGCGCTCAGCGCAATGGTTAGATCCTGGCCAGCCAGCCAAATCCTGCCCCAAGCGAAAATTAACCCCAAAAAAGTTACTTGTAAGCGTTTGGTGGACTAGTGCCGGTATTGTTCATTACAGTTTTTTCAAATCTGGCCAGACTATTACGGCTGATGTCTATTGTCAGGAATTGCAAACCATGATGGAAAAGCTAGCGGCTAAACAACCTAGGCTGGTCAATCGCTCCACGCCACTGCTGCTTCACGACAACGCTAGACCACACACTGCGCTACAGACGGCTACTAAATTAGAAGAGCTTCAATTGGAAAGTCTAAGACATCCTCCGTACTCCCCGGACCTTGCTCCAACAGATTACCATTTTTTTCGAAATTTGGATAACTTCTTGCAAGGGAAAAAATTCAACTCCGATGGGGCAGTCCAAATCGCCTTCAAAGATTTTATTGATTCCCGTCCGACTGGTTTTTTTAGTAAAGGGATCAATGAACTACCTATGAGATGGCAAAAGTGCATAGAAAATAATGGTTCATACTTTGATTAATTAAATATATTATATTAAAAAATATTCGACTTTTTGTTCCTCCCATACAAAACGCCAATTTCATATGTAAGGACCTAATATTATTATCTTTTCTTGTCTGGAAGAGGACGTTGCCCAGTCAATTCCAGAACATAATTAGGTACTTATTCACCACTTGGTTCTGTATGATCAATACGTCCCTTATGAACCCGATTTAAAAATTTAAACCCAACAATCTTCCTTACGATACGTCACAAAGCATAGATAGCTTGGAATTCATAGAGTAAAATTGTTGATGCTACTATAAATGTTGTGGCATATCGGAGCGCTGCGTTCAAAGAAACTAGTGAAAAGCATCTCGATATTTATTTTCAGGAACTTTCCATGCGAAGAACTACATACGACGTCTTAAGTTAGACCACATACTTTCTACCAGTCTCAATTGCATTTAAAGCGCATCAGTCGTTTTTATGAAAGATTTTTAAAAGGTTAAATATACTTGATCCATATTTACTTTATGCCAAGTACATATTATATTATGAAATATCTTTTATCTCCATAAATCAATGATTTTCGTCACACTCACACCTACCCATATAAAATAAAACCAACCATTAAAAAGAAGATTATTTACAACTTAATCAAAGATTTAAAAGCATATAGAACACGCAAATGAGGCTATTATATTAACTGACAGCTAAATTGCTTATTTTATTAAGTTATTGCATAACAGCATGGTCTCATAAAATTCAAAGTAGATTAAAATTTCGAAATAAATATCGCGTTGCACGGTTCATTTCACTTCAGAAATAAATTATTACCTTCAGCCCATACCTTGGTTTTGGAATATGATAAGCTACAGTTTTACAACGTTACTAGCGGCCCGCCCCGGCTTCGCACGGGTAGACTTTTATATCAAATATTTTGTCTACCCGTGCAAAGCCGGGGCGGGAAGCTAGTATAATATATAGCCTATGTTACTCAGTGATGATGTAGCTTTCTAATGGTGAAAGAATTTTTGAAATCAGTCTAAAAAAAAAAAAATTTAGGGGTCGACTACCCCTAACATTTAGGGGGATGAAAAATAGATGTTGGCCGATTCTCATAGATACCGGATTAACACAAAAAATTTCATCAAAATCGGTCAAGCCGTTTTGGAGGAGTATGGCAACGAAAACTGTGACACGAGAATTTTATATATTAGATTTTAGTAATATATTTTTGTTTTGATCTGACTTACAAATATATCTTCTAATCAAAGTTAAGTATTGTTATTTCGAAATACCATGGAAAAGGATTCCAGTGCTACTAAGCGAACCAAAATACCACCTAATGAGAATTTCCTTTTACTTTTTGTGGAGTCAATAGCTAAGTAACGAGTAAGTAGGTGGTCGGATTACGTCTAGTGATGCGACCACATATTAGGTCCTTACATATGAAATTGGCGTTTTTCGTACTGGCCACTTTAATCACGAATTTCTCCTCTTTGGTAAGGAATTCCAAATTCAAATTTGTACAGCTATAGACTCATGTATTTGTGCTTCGATGATCGTCATTCATTTGTTTTTTTTCTTCTGTTTTTTTCTGTTTGCGTCACTCATTTTACAAAATGGAAAACCTTAAATATCGCATTATTTACGAGTACGAGTTCCGCCGTGGCACTAGTGCTGCGGAAACAACTCGAAGGGTGAATGATGTGTATGGCGGTCGTGTTGCAAAAGAAAACACAGTTCGTTTTTGGTTCCAACGTTTTCGTTCTGGAAATTTCGACCTGCAGAACAAGCCCCGTGGACGGCCTGAGACTCAAGTTGATAATGAAGAGTTGAAGGCTATTGTGGAAGCGGACCCATCGCAAACCACGTCCGAGTTAGCTGCAGGCTGCAATGTTAGTGATAAAACTGTTTTAATTCACTTGAAGCAAATTGGGAAGATTAAAAAGCTTGAAAGGTGGGTACCTCACGAATTGACTGAAACAAACCGGCAAACGCGCGTCGACTGCTGCGTTACATTACTAAACCGGCACAATAATGAAGGTATTTTAAACCGAATCATTACCTGTGATGAAAAATGGGTTCTTTACGATAATCGGAAGCGCTCAGCGCAATGGTTAGATCCTGGCCAGCCAGCCAAATCCTGCCCCAAGCGAAAATTAACCCCAAAAAAGTTACTTGTAAGCGTTTGGTGGACTAGTGCCGGTATTGTTCATTACAGTTTTTTCAAATCTGGCCAGACTATTACGGCTGATGTCTATTGTCAGGAATTGCAAACCATGATGGAAAAGCTAGCGGCTAAACAACCTAGGCTGGTCAATCGCTCCACGCCACTGCTGCTTCACGACAACGCTAGACCACACACTGCGCTACAGACGGCTACTAAATTAGAAGAGCTTCAATTGGAAAGTCTAAGACATCCTCCGTACTCCCCGGACCTTGCTCCAACAGATTACCATTTTTTTCGAAATTTGGATAACTTCTTGCAAGGGAAAAAATTCAACTCCGATGGGGCAGTCCAAATCGCCTTCAAAGATTTTATTGATTCCCGTCCGACTGGTTTTTTTAGTAAAGGGATCAATGAACTACCTATGAGATGGCAAAAGTGCATAGAAAATAATGGTTCATACTTTGATTAATTAAATATATTATATTAAAAAATATTCGACTTTTTGTTCCTCCCATACAAAACGCCAATTTCATATGTAAGGACCTAATATTTGGCTAGTCTGTATATGTAGATAAAGCTGTCAAATAAAAAAAAACTGGGTGTAATTTCGAGCACTGGTTTTTTTTAAGCTAATTTAATCGACAAACTCCCAAACTCGTGTTTCCAAATTTTATGCGGCTGTCCGTTTCTTTTTCTTTTGATGAGATTTTTATTGGCAGAGAACACTTTTTTGATATTTGATACTTCTTATTCTTGAAAGACAACGGGATTTTGTCCCAATTTCATGTGGACATAGTCGTCGCCAAAAGCATTGCCAAAAGGTATTTTTATATAAAGTAATAAATACTCTGGCAAAGTTATACACTTGCTCAAATCAGCTGCACCACACAGCATCTATACCTTACCCTCCTTCGTAATAAATCGATATTATATGTTCCGTAAGTAGTTATATGAAATGGCAATCGGGGACCGTTAATTGGTATGTGAACATTTATTTGATACTCTTGATCAGGTTTAATTAATACCTTTGTTGATATTAAATATGATGGGAGATAATGACGGATATATCCTTTGAAGATGAGGTATACGCTTTCCTGTCTTTGTTGGTATGAGCATGGGTATTTAATTAATATCTACCTTCGATATTTATTACAGGAAAGCAGTATCTTGTTACGGGCTTGTTACTTAATATTTAAAAAGATATTAATTATTATCTATAATATCCTACTAATATTAAAAATGCGAAAGTTTGTAAGTATGGATGGATGGATAGATGGATGTATAAAATACATCCTCTTTCACGCAAAAACTACTCAACGGATTTGGATGAAATTTAGAACACAGATAATTTATAACCTGTATTAACAAAGAACTTTTTATCCCGGGAAAATTTTAGGTTCCTCTGAGATTCTAAGCTCATCGCGGACGTTGTCGCGGCAGAAGCTAGTTAAATAGTATATTTTATCCTATACTAGCTGGTGTCCGCGACTTCGTATGCATTTGCTTAAAGACAAAAGATATAATCCCCAGGATATAATCTTTTGCCTTATATTTTTTTATTACGATCGATTCAGCCGTTAAGTTCTGAAAGGTAGCAAACCAACGGAGTTACTTTCGCATCTATGATATAAGTATGGATCGAAAAGAATATGATCAATATTGGCAATTAAAAAAATATTTTTATATACCTCTTCCTTATATACCTTAAGGACCTTCAAGGAAGGCGTGAGGAAGAAACTTACGCATTATTTTCATGCACATACGTTGAACAGTATTTTGCAATTAATCATTACAATTTCGAGTCAATAAATTCACTCAAATAACATTGAAAAGAAAGCGCTTTTAGAAATTTCTTTACATATGCTAAAATTAGCTACACACATTTAAGATACGCAAGTAATATATTCACATTAAACGGCAATACCACCTGAGGGCTTGCTCATTTCAGCCATCATTATGTCGCAACCCAAACAAAATACCCTCAAGTAAAATTTTGAATAAATCTGAGCCCACATCAAAGTGAAGCCAGGATATAGAGGCAAGAGGATTGTTTACCACATAGCAAATTGCTTTCTTTGGCAAAAGGTGGATTAAGCGACCCCTTATAAACGTATTTCAATTACTTCCCATTTATATTTCGTTACAAATTTCACCTGACAAATAATATTTGAGCCGCTGTGTGCATATTTTATAATTTCTCCTTAAGAATTGATTTTCATAAAATTTCTATATTAAGATAAATTTTCAAAATTTCAAAAGAAAAATAATTAATATAATAATAATAATAATGCTTGGACATTATCACACAGCGCCAACTGGCCCCAAACTAAGCAAAGCTTGTACTATGGGAACCAGCAGCTGATAGAATACTCATATACTTTTTTTTTTTGTAAATACATACTTATAATACATACCAAACACCCAAACGCAAGGCAAACATATTTGTCACATAAATGTTTGCCCCGGCGGGAATCGAACCCGCGACCTCTAGCGTAGCAGTCAGGTGTACTAATCACTAGACCAGCGGTCTCGTCAAATAATACTGCGTGTGCCCAGCCAGCATGTATTACATGCCTGATTTCCTGATTGACATGCCTGATTTTCTTCCTAAGTGCGTGCAATGTCCTAAGTCAAAGTCGATAATTTTATCGTAATCGGATGATTACGAAGAAAGAAACAGCAAAAGTTATTAAATATTATTATTTTTTATATATTTTTCTGTTCGATATTTAATTTATTTATCTGCTTCTAGCAATAACGAGGTATTGGAATTTGTAGTCTGAAACTGCGAAACGGGCATGTTCGATCGTCAATAACTACAGCACGCTTGCTTACAAAGAGACTTTGGCCGTGCACCCTAAGGGCTTGTTGTTTGAAGTTTGCATCTTGATAAAGCCCAAACATTTCCATCTCAATTCATCTAATTGGGGATTAGATGTAGGTAATGGGTTCAATACATTTATACGCAAATGTAGGCGTAAATATTGTACACAGTACAAATGTTACAAAGAATGTACAGCTCTAATGTACACGTTATTCAAAAGTAACGTAATATAAAAAAAAACTGTTATTTATTTAGACATCAGAGCAAATGCCCGGTTTGGATGAAAATATAATATAAATAATGGCTGATAAGAATGACGAGCCATTCGATAGATAAGAACAGAAGAAAATACATAACATTGTTTACGGAGGCTCAGATGAAGGAGGCAGGAGAAGATTAAGGCAGGAGTATACAATTGAGGCGGGAGGATCATGTGATTGTACGAAAACATTCTACAATATAAGATTATAGTTTATTTCCATCAACAATCGATAAATTCTGCCCGCCTTAATGGCTAACGCTTATTAGGATAGTAAACATATTATTATTAGGATAAGGGCCAGAACGATGATGGTTGGTTATTATACATATAATATTGATTGTAAAATTGTATTGGTCATCATAATATAGTGGTACTGAGGTAGTCCCTTCAAATATAATGCCGCGGATGGTTTAATTACCTTGATTAACTACTGGTTCACATTTTGTTTGAGCACGGTCCACGCCGAGTTCCTTCCCCTTGCCGGGGCAAAAGTGGGCCACTCCATTCACGAGGCCAAGCCCAGTGTAAAGGGGTCTGCCTGCAACTTTGATGAGATTCTCTAGCCGACCGCCACTGCCGACCAATGAGTATTGTTTTACAGTTGTTTCGTATTACTATTAATTAACTAAATACCTTGTCTGTGCCCGATTATAGCTCACAGGTTTCATTTTGAGAGGTCCCCTGGTAACTACTGTATATATTTTTTTGACCTTGACCTTTTTGCTGCTGCAACTCGCATGGCGAAAAAAATGTAGTCGATATTCACCGGTTTGTTTTTTAAAACTGGTTAACATTAAATAACTTACACAGCTCATGTATTTTAATTTTAATTACGTATCGTTAATCGTCAATCGTTATGGTAACAACAAAAGGCGTTCTGAAGAAGGTAGGAGAAAAAAGAACGATTATATGTACGATTGAAAATAGGAGGGGCAACATGATTGGCCATTTGTTACAACATGACGCATTTATACGAAATATCATAGAGGGAAAGATCGAAGGAAAGCGTGGCAGAGAAAGGCCAAGGATAAGTTACCTGCAACAGATAAAGACGAAGGCTAACGTTATGTCGTACCAAGAGGTCAAAGAGATGGCTAACGATAGAACGGCTTGGCGATTGCTCCACCGACAAGAGCCTAGCTCTTAAATATATGATCATGATCGTTAATCAAATATGAGAGCTCATAATAGTAGAGGCGACGCAAAGTGTATTCATTATGCGTAGTGATGTTTTGTTTGTGGTAATTTAGACCTTCATAAGTGCCTAATTAGGGCCTAAATTGACTAAATGATTTTTAGAATTTGTATGTCAGAAGTGTAAATGGTTGCATTTGTATAGCAGGCGACTCTTGATAAATTATTTCGTAACTTTCATCCCTATTCCTAAACAAAGCTTGTTTTTTTTAGAATATATTATAATTTGCTTTGTCCGCTTAAATGAGTGTAATACGATCGAACGGCCTGCGCCCAGATGTGAGCTCAGGCGTGGTTTCGTCCGACACGTGTTTCAGGACTTCCACGTCCCAGGATGCTGGCATCCTGTGACGCTGCTCCAGCGTCCGACCATCGTGCTGCGGCGCTGCTCCTGCATCCAGACCTCGATGTGACATCACGCTGCTCGACCAACGCGGCGGCACCCTGATGATGGGACGTGGAAGTCCTGAAACACGTGTCGGAAGAAACCACGCCTGAGCTCACACCTGGGCGCAGGCCGTTCGACCGTATCACACTCATTTAAGCGGACAAAGCAAATTATAATATATTTTGTATTCTATAAATATGAATTTCCGCAAAGTAAAACCTGAATCAATTCAATTGGTTTTTTTTATATCACTAAGGAGGCACATAAGCATACGGCGCACCTGATGGTAAGCAGTCGCCGTAGCCTATAGCCGCTAGAAATGCTAGGATTATCACTAACAGGTTGCCAACCATGTTTGTTGATGAGGACTCACTGTGCTAGCATCATTACTACTAGCCCAGTGTATCCTCGTGGAGCACTGGAAAGACTATGAGGACAAGGAAAATTTATTTTATTTTTGCTTTCAGTTATACGCAGAGTTCTTAAGTAGCACTAATTCAGTGAGAAAAATAGGTGCTAAATGTTTAAAAAACCGAATGATAGTAAATTACCGGCATAATGAAGATGGAATGTACTATTACTAAGATTCAAGACTACCAAGAAGTGTTCTCGGTCTAATCGACGCTGTTCGTAATAGGTTAGCTCAATCATACTTATATTTTCGTGACACATTCCTGTGGAGCAACGAATTACATCCCGTATTTTATGTTATCTCATACATTACATTTTTTTTGTTGCGACTTGATATATATTTTTATAGCCTTATTATACTTTGGGTATACAGTGTAGGTAAATTAACACATAATAGTATTTAAAATAAATTATATGCAAGGCTTTTTTTACTTACATCTAATTAGGGATGTATTTATGAAGCCTTGGTGGCCTTGTGGTTGAAGCAACTGCCTGTCATCTGATGGGCCCAGGTTCAAACCCCAGCCTGTACCAATGAGTTTTTCTAAGCTTAAGTACAGTGATAAATGATACCATGAGCTTTTAAAAAGAGAGGTAGGGCGTATTGGGATTTCTCGTGGGTTTTCCCTTTTAAATTGGACCCGCCCGATTGGGGACTGTACCTTCACCTTACAGAAGACTGCAGTGAAATAACACTACTTGATATAGTGTTGTGTTTCCGCGGTAAGTAAGGTTGCCAGTGCTCCACGAGGATACGCTGGGCTAGTAGTAATGCTGCTAGCACCGTGCGTCCTCATCAAGAACAGGGTTGGCAACCCGTTAGTGATACCCTGGTATTGCTAGCGGCTATAGGCTACGGTGACTGCTTACCATCAGGTGGGCCGTATGCTTGTGTGCTACCTTAGTGGTATAAAAATATTTTCCAACTATCATTACAGGTATATGATATTCCCAATACAATAGTGTAGATAACTTATATTAGCACTTAATCTATACACAGTACACCACAAGTAACCTTTGACAACTCGTTCAGCGGGTAACTGGATAAATCCGGTATCCCTAACAAGAGTGTTAAAAAGCAAGTAAGGCTGACCGGAATTGTCGAAGATGTTGTATTCGTTCTTGAGAAAGCTTTCGGACTTGAGACCGGATTTCAATTGTACGGTGCAAGAAATGTCAAATTGTTATCACCTACACCAAAAATGGTTGTAAATTGATCGGGCCAAGTGAAGATTGTTTGACAGGATCCAGTGAAGTCATAATGGCAAGTCCGTTAGACCCTCGTCAATCCCGCCGCTCGGAAACGGATATCTTATATATTCGTTTGTTGCGCAACTTGCCTATTGAAGGTTCCTGAAACTAATAATAATGATAATAATAATGCTTGGACATTATCACACAGCGCCATCTGGCCCCAAACTAAGCAAAGCTTGTACTATGGGAACCAGTAGCGGATATAATACTTATATACGTTTTTTTTTGTAAATACATACTTATAATACATACCAAACACCCAGACGCAAGGAAAACATATTTGTCACATAAATGTTAGCCCCGGCGGGAATCGAACCCGCGACCCCTAGCGTAGCAGTCAGGTATACTAACCACTAGACCAGCGGTCTCGTCAAAAACTGACAGATTGTTTGCATCTAAATAGATTTTATTATGCAAATATTATCTTAAAGTTTCCATCCTATATCATATCATATAAGTCCATTGCAATGTATGCCGGGGTCGACTCTATTAGACTAGTCCATGTGTGTATTATAATCGCCCTACCGTAAACGTAAATATTTGGCAAATGCAGCTTTAGAGACTTTACTATATACACCAAATTAAAAACAAGTTGAATTATACCTCACGTTAGTGCATTGAGTTGATTGTTGGGTGCTTAGCATACTATAATTGGCCAGATACTGATTTAATGTAGGTAATGCAATATATCCAACATATCCTGTAATTGTGTTATGGTAAATCCAGCGCAAGTAGTAACTTAGATGGAAAAAGAACATTTAATAGGTGGCTCCAGTAAACCCCCTTGCTGGATTTCCAATACCTGATACCACAAAAATAGCTGGAGACAGATCACCCATATGGCATAGTTCGGTGAAAATGGATTGTTGAACCATCAGACTAAACACGACCATTAATAGAAAATATAGAAGAAGAAAACTCAGAGCTTTTGTCATTACGAATTCATATAGTCATACGAAAGCAATTAATATTGTTACAAAAACAATTAACTTTCCAATTGAAACATCAAAGGTACTAGAGCTTGTTCAATCCACTTTAAAGCAATTACCAAAGGTTTTAATTTCTACTAGCACATACAATTCATTTTTCGATTTTCCGTGTCCTATAACGGCAATGTGAAAAGCCTGTGTATAAATTAAAAAATCCGACGAGTGCTTTCATGGTAGAGGAAAAAAACATGCTCCAATTCGTAAAGAGAATACCGCCACATTCATACATCTCTATATTATGCATGTCCAGGGCACATATTTTCTGCATTTGCTCTCTGAAACTCTGGGTCCCTGGGGCCCGGATGCTCTTCAGCTTTTCAAGGAGGTCTCACGTCGGCTGGTTGAGGCCTCCCGTGACAGGCGTGCTGGAACATATCTCGCTCAGAGAATCAGCATTGCTATCCAGCGTGGCAATGCTGCCAGCATTCTTGGCACGCTACCGCATGATTCCGGTTTGGGTCAGATCTTTTATCTATAAGTAGGTAGGTTAAGATATGTTTTTGTAGATAGTTTAATCTGTTTTGTGATAATAAATCTCTATATTATATACATGTAACTCAGACCGAGTATTTTTATACTTAGATACGGGGTTTTATTCAAAACAAAGAATACAGCCTGGTACTTCTTATTTTCTAACGAGAAGAGGGACTTTGAAAGTTCGGTTAGTAGTAAGCCTAGGACCACTGCGTGTGGTTACACAGCATGACACAACATACCCAACTATCAAAATTTGGTCTTACAAGTATAAGACCATAAATTCTTTACTCCTATAACACTTTCTAACGTTGGTCAGTGTCGATTAGCACTTTATAAGAGCATTTGTCCTTATAGTTGTTATATTATGGTCTTATTAAGATCCTACATCATCTTGCTAGTTCTGTTACATGAGCAAATAACTGACAAGTGTCTTACACCGGCATGCTTTAAGGTTCCTTCTAATGTAATTCTAAGTGATTCCAGCTATTAATTATTAAGGATCTTAACACCGTTATCCCTTCCTTTCTTGCCCTTAAAATTAAATAAAAGCCCTTTAAATTATTTGTAGAACTATTAGTATAATGATGATAAAACTAAAAGCATGCCCGGTATTGGTGAGGTCTCCTGATAGTGGTGGGTCCGCCTAGTGGTGATGAGGGCAAAGGCAAACAACCAAATCCGTCAGTTAGATGGTCCAAGAGACTGCCTTACTTACTTGACATAACCACTTATTTCATCCGGCCTAATAAGCACTTGGTACACCCAAATTAAAGCGCATAAAATACGTCACTATTGCTTCAACCCCGTTATTTAGCTCCGCAAGTACTCGGATTTTATCAAAAAGCCTATATATATACTACCATCAAATTTAGGGTCTGCAACGCGCGAGTTATACCCTACTCTCTTTTTTAACTAATTATAAGATCGAGTAATTAATCTACTTTCCTAATCATCAGAATAATGAACTCATGTTTTAATTTGAGTATCAGTTGAAACTAAAACCAAGGGAATTTGATACCGGACAGACTTAACAACTCTCAAGGTGTAAAAGTTAATTCTCACATTAGCAGTTCAACAGTAAGTAAGTTCGGTGGATCCCTTGTTTAGGGCCTTGCTTCACTTAATAGGGTATCGGGTACTACAAGATGTAGGTAGGTATAGCTGATTTGATTTTAGTAATAATAGCCGCTTTATGTTCTTAATCGTTATCAATTTGTTTCTAAAGGGCGCCTCCACCGTCACGTCAATCATAAGCTTGCGATAATAATAATAGGTCAATATTTTAGTATGTCAAAAAGTCACCACGTGAAACGTCCCGTGTTTGTCCCGGCTATTCTTCGGAAAGAATGATTTTGACGTTGATGATTTTTTTATGTAGAAAGGAGTAGTAGCCTCTTCTACTTATCAGTTTCGTTTATCGCGGAAATCAAGGGATACCCACGGGATTTTTAAACCCAAAATCAAAGCGGCCGTAACCTTTAAAACAACTATTTTTATTGAACTACTCATTATAGGTTTTATTTTATGTTCCAAGCATTTAGCTATGTTATTATTGTTATAGTTATTTTCGTCTTTACGATTTTTTTTATATTATAATATATTTTCTAACTTCATTAAATTATCATAAGTTTACTTAGTTTACTGAAATAGCTGTGGTTGCCTGTAATTGGGTGGACAATTATGTATGAACTATGTTGTCATGTTTTTTTTTAATTTCATAGTGTTTCTGTTGCTGATCCAAATAAATAAATACTTCTCATTCGATTCAACTGGTTACGTGTTTATATGCAGCGGCAGCTAATATGGCCGCGGGTTCAATTTTATTGCGATAATGCTCCCCGGGGATCTCATAAAGAAGCAATTTCCCGTGGAAAGGCGAGCCCAAGAATTAGAAACATCTTTATTTCGTGCCGCTATAAATCGAACTTGAGTAATACGAGTAGGTCGGTAAGTAATGAGGACCCCATTAGTTTTAGCAAGTGAATTAATGTACATACTATATGTGTGAAGTAATGTACAGAGATGACGGCTGATAGAGAAGGATGGAAGAGAATTACATATTGCGCCGACCCCAAATAATATGTGTGAAGTAATGTACAGAGATGACGGCTGATAGAGAAGGATGGAAGAGAATTACATATTGCGCCGACCCCAAATAATATGTGTGAAGTAATGTACAGAGATGACGGCTGATAGAGAAGGATGGAAGAGAATTACATATTGCGCCGACCCCAAATAATATGTGTGAAGTAATGTACAGAGATGACGGCTGATAGAGAAGGATGGAAGAGAATTACATATTGCGCCGACCCCAAATAATATGTGTGAAGTAATGTACAGAGATGACGGCTGATAGAGAAGGATGGAAGAGAATTACATATTGCGCCGACCCCAAATAATATGTGTGAAGTAATGTACAGAGATGACGGCTGATAGAGAAGGATGGAAGAGAATTACATATTGCGCCGACCCCAAATAATATGTGTGAAGTAATGTACAGAGATGACGGCTGATAGAGAAGGATGGAAGAGAATTACATATTGCGCCGACCCCAAATAATATGTGTGAAGTAATTTGTTAGAAAAATAATTAATAATAGTCATATCAATAATCTATCGAGTTCGGTGCACTATTGCGAAATACCTAAACTTATTTTGTTAATGATTTGTGTATTCCTCACGTTTTCATCGAGCACTGATTATTTTATATGATATAAACTACGCCATGTTACACTATTATTTTAGTATTAAAAAGTTGTACCGTTAAATGTAAACTTCGATCAAATAAGATTCCACTATCATGTAGCCCATAAAATCTGATATAAAGCTTTGTTTATGGCATGTCTACAGGAAATTAAAAAGTATAATAACATTTTCATAAATTATGTTGTTATGGCGTCTCTTTGTCGTTGTTTACGCGTGTATTCGCCAATACAGGTTCGGAATTGCTTTTAGTACAACCTTTACAGTAAATCCTAAAACAATACAAGTATTCCAATTTGAGCCACAATGGTTATCAGTCGCCAGCAGACGGTATAGCTAACACAAAGCCTGGCAGCCTGGACCATATTTAGGCCCCAAATTGCTACTGTGAGGGCCGGCCGTTAGCGACCGAGTCCCAACTACAATGGTGCTGTAAGATAATGATAATAATTTGTGGTAAGCATTCAGCATAAGCTTACAATAATATTACAATTATATATTAATATATTATGATGATGGACTGTAATAATTGGTTCAGAAATTTATTACATGAATTCATTATCTGTGCCCGGAAAGCGACTCTGTTTTTTGTTATTTTGACAGGCGAAGCAAGTCACAAAGATTTTTTCCTTAGCGCTCTACGTTGGCGCACAATATCTCGGCTGCAAGGCGCTCTTTCAAAAGATTTTATATTAATTGAATATATAATTACATTTATAGAATTAAAGCCACGTGATAATAATTTGGGAAGTGTTTATTTTTTGTTAGGTTACTTTTTTGTTTATGCTTGTATTATTACTGTCCAATGAAAAAATATTGATTTATTTTTAAATAAAAAGCATATTGACTTATGCTTAAATCCTGAAGACTTGTAGTTATTAATTGAACAATCTAAAAAATGATTCATTTTTGTTTGTTTATTCACAACTGGTAACAATTTGGGAGGCCTTTGTTCAGCAATTGACGTCCATCAGCTGCAGAGTTATATAAAAATGTAGCATCATGTACAAATCGGGAAATATTGTGATGTTGGACTGAAACTACATGAAGCATAAATACAGCTACTAGTAGACGAAGAAGGGATGTTTGTAGAAATTTCCTTGGAATAAAACTTGTGATAGAAAATTCCTGAGTAAACTTTAATCGTTCCCCAGGTTCCAGTTACTGACATATTTCATTAGCGGAGCAGACGTTGCTGAAATTAAAATCAGCGCCGCTCACTTGACTCACTTATTGGTGTATAATATTAAAGTGCCAGCTGTGAGGTTTTGTTCAATATATTTTCATAATTAAAACGTTGCTCAAGTAACTTTTTAAATGTCATCGTCACCTTAGCGAGCTTTAGTCATTATTCTGAGTCGTCACCAACTCTATAAATCCCGAAAAACTGAAACTTTACTTTGAATTTAATTTGTTTCTTTCACCCAAAAAATCAAAAAGTTTGTCTTTACGATCTTTAAAGGGATATATTTTACCTTTATTCGTAGCTGGTTTTAATGTTTTATATTGACAATGGTACCAATTCTGTTGTTCAAAATTCTAAACTTAACTATTTTGATAGGTCTTAAAATATTGCCATCCTTATTTAACCCCGCACACGAGAAAGGGATAGCAAGACTTTTAGACCTGTCAAATTAGTTAAGTTTAGTAATTTTGAACAACAGAATTGGCATCATTACCTATGGTCGAGTGGATAGTTAGTCTGATATCGTGGGTTCAATGGGCGCATCAGGGCAAACAAAATATTTGGCTTATATCTGGGTAACAAGTATGAAAGTAGTTACAAATGTTATTAAATGATTATATTCATATCACGTAGGTAATTTAAATGTAAATTATATATTTTATTTGAAAAGAGTTTCTTGCCGGATGCCGAAGAAAAAACGACCTTCCGAATCCGGATTTCAAAGTGCTTATTTGTAAAGTCTAGTCAAAGAAATATGATTTTAAGTTGTATAATACGTATTCTCACAGAAAGCGTTTTAATCGTTTGTAATTAGCACAGCATGACGAGCAGCTGTCTCTGTTACGCCTGTATGATACAAAGGGTATAAATAATGGAATGATAAAACGTGAGATAACAACATTCAAAGCGGTTGTGTAACACACACATAAATGCCACAGAAACAAAAACAACAACACTGAAACAAATACATGATGTAGGAACTCAAAATATCTAGAGCGCAAATAAAACACAATTCGACAAGAATAAAACTTAATTATCAAAATGCATGACGAATACTTTTGTGAATCTGCGTTATGCGTTTTAGCCACAAAACAATTTTTAATCTTATTCTAATTTTAAATTGGTATTTTTTAAATAACCACGTCTAATGAAACCAAAATTTATAAATGTATAAAGGTCAATCACAAAACTACCTATAAGTATAAACAAACTCATTGTAATTCCAAAACGGATCGAAATTAAATATTTCACTACCTACCTATTTAATATTCAATCTATACCTTCAGTCGCAGCTGAACAAAGTGGCAAAGTAAGGTAGGGGTTTAAATTAAGTGTTAAGTAAGTAAAGTCGATTACTTGGAATCTCAAGTAAGGGTCTAATTACGAAGTCTCTCATTGCCGCGGTCATTTTAATTAGAAACTTGGACTTACAACGGAATAACAAAAGATTTCAACGAAATACTCCTTTCTATTCCATGGAGACGTCGCAGAGATCTAATATCAGTGATATTTCAAGTAATAATAATCAGAATTTCTCGGTATTTGCTTGAGAGTTTTCCTTTGACATTAATACAAGTTACCTAAAAAGAATTCAAATATTAATTTAGAAACTTTATTTTATAACTTTTTAAATACTTACCTCCGTGTGTTTATTTTTAATGTAATGTACTAACATAAACTGTATGTAGATAAGCTAATATTTCCAAAACTCAAAATGTGTGCAAATATTGTTTTTTGTAGGTAGTTTATTTGGTGAAGATTCTGCCCCGTTTGGACGACTCCATTTTGAAATGGCTTATTCATTGCAATCTACCCATAGACATATGTACCTCCATCTTTTTGACACGTATTCACAGACTAATAAATCTTATTATTATGAAAAAAGGAACGTTTGAAAAAAGAATAATTTCATAACTGTCCTAATGTCCTCACCAGGATCAACAGGATAAATATAATATAAGCAAGTTGTTAATTTAATTTAAACTTTATTGTAGAACACAAAAGAATACAATATATGTACAGTGTGACATATAAGAATAGTACAGCTAATGGCCTTACCACACTCGGCGATCTCTTCCTTCCAGGCAACCGTGGGATGAAATGAATTCACCATACATTTAACGGGTAGTTTGTGGTATAACTAAGTTTTAGTTTAATTTACTAGACTAATTGGTATATAAGGGACATGCTACACATTTATAAGTACATATTGGTGCCAATTCTGTTGTACAAAATTACTAAGCTAAACTAATTTGACCGATCTAAAAGTATTGCTATCCCTTTCTCATGTGCGGGGCTAAATAAGGATAGCAATACTTTTAGATCGGTCAAATTAGTTTAGCTTAGTAATTTTGTACAACAGAATTATATGCATAATATATTCTGTAATTATTAGTTTATATTTATGGAGAGTTCGTTGTGATCCTGTAACGTTGTTTTTTTGTTGTTCAGTATGCTGGGCGGCGTGGGAGGGCGGCATGCGTCGGTGCGGCGACGCGGCAGCTCGCCGGGCGTGCGCCGGCTGGCGGCGAGCGCGGACTCGCCGCCTTTGTCTCCACGGCCCATGCGCCGCCGCCGCGCCGCCCTCGCCGCCACCGACCAAAAGACATGCGCCCTCATACACACCAAGCTCAAGCTGGGCGATATCATGTGAGTTACAAATCAAATCGCGCACGATCAAATTGTCGAATGAGCAGTGGTATTCCCAAAGGAGTACAGCATTGGATTCTTCTAGAAGAGGTTTCTAGAGATTTTGTAGGGTCGGCAACGTGCATGTGATATTTCAAATTTTACGGCAATCTAATTAACAAGATTATATAGAACTCGATTGCTTAAATAGTTTATGTCACACCCATTATTAAGGCATAAAATATTACTTTATATGACGAATGAAGCCGTCGATGCTACAGACCTTGCAAAAAATGTACATACATAAGTTACTAAACATAACCTACTTTTGAGTCATTCGCAGGGTAAAAAGTTAGAGTTAGTTAGAATCAAAATATTGCGTACGTAAAAGTGATCTAATATTCGCATAATATAATATTTACACACTCATGGATTTTCAAATAAAAATACTATTTGATAGCACAGAGCTTTTGTTGTTAATAATTATTATTTAATCAAAGTCGCAGCAGCCCTATTATTTGTTAAATTTGGTTGAAGCAACCCTATACGCTTGCAATGAAATTATCAACTTTTATATATTTGTACTAAGGAAGCCTGATGAGGGTAAGTTATATTAAGTAACTTAAGTAACTTATACCATACACTTTTACATCCGATAACCCGGTATGACGGTCAGGAAAGTCCTACATTGCCCTTTTAGTGACATCGGTTTACTACAACACTTTTCAGGAAAAATATGCTCTAATTCAATATAGGCAGCAAATCTAGCACGTTTTTGTATTAGGAAACTCGTCGAGAGACGGTGGTGACGAGAACTGAGACGTACTTTAATACATTATAGTTCAATGTCTGAGACAGGAATATTTGACTCTTTAAAATTCAAACTAAATTATTTATGACTGTTAATACTTATCTTGGTGAAACCAACATACATTCTCCTTCAACATGAAAAATTAAAAATGAAATTAAGTCATAACAACAATGTAAGAATAACGTGACAAAAGCAGGTTTACTGCTCACAAAATCTGGAGCGTAAAGCGCCATCTACTTTTGACATTACACACTATCAAGAACAGTGTAATAGATATTCAAACATGGAATTTTCCCCTTGACTACATGCACGCTGCTCAGCGGAAAAACCGAGAACTAAGATCAAAGCGGCGTATAAACGCCCTCTGTCGGATTCATTGAAATGTATGGAAAACTCACACCCTTCGGGAAAACCAGCTGAAACATAATGACAAGAACTTCGCGGCGTCATTAAAATATGACGGTAGGTGGCGCTATGAGTATATGTATAAGAGGACTTTAAGCATACTGTTTCAGACGACCCTGTGCTTTATTATAATGTATTTAAAGCAAGAAAATAACTTTGTAAAAGTCACCATAATGATTGCGTTATGTTTGTTTTGTTTTGGTGAAGTCATATCATAACCGAGGCAACATTAAGAGTAGAACATCCGATAAGGCCTGACGTACACAACGTATACCTTACAAATACTTAATTCATTCGACTCGCATTCAAGCGGGCCCATTTCAGGAAATTCAATCACGATTTGGAACATTCAGTGCGACGGTAGCTTGTCGAAACAGTGAGCAGGATGCTTGGATTCAATTTTCGAATAATGGCGCGATGTCAAAGTCCCTTTGCGAAGTTTGGAGTAAATGTAACAAAGCTCGCTTTCTGGCCCCACGTGGCGAGATGCCATTATTGATTTCCGGCGCTTGAAAGAGACAGCGCCATACCACAATTTGTTGCACTATTTTCCGTCTCCCTCGTTCGCCAATATATGACCTATTTTTATGCCGCTTTCCCTATATTAATACAGGCTAAGTAATTAGGTGAAACGTTTGTTTGGCGCTACGCCTTACCGGTAGTTTTAATGTAATTAATTACGTTTAAATGTTTTTGAGTATTCTATGCTATGTTAAAATAATTTTATATGCTAGTTTAATTACCTGAATGTATGAACAATTAATTGCCCGTAAAGCAGGTAGAAAACAAGGTTCTGTTAAACAGTTATAGATTTTTTATTTCGGCTTTCGTCCATTATATTGTTGTTATAATTATGTAAAAAATACCTTGCTTCGGCAATTTTATTCCTTATGTTGCCTATATGGAGAGAAAATTGGCTTAATTGTTTGTGTATATGTAGTAACTTTTAAAACTACTGAAACGATTTGAAAAATTATTTCACTAAGGAAATTATTATTATTTTATTATTTCATTGGAAGGCTAAACTATCCCTTAGGAACACATATTTATATACATACATATAATCACGCCTAGTCCTTTTCAGGGAAGGTAGAGAGTATAGGGTGCCAATTTATTCTTGACTTGCCAACATACCAAAGTAGCTACTCAGTGATGGAAGAATAAAAAGTGGCGTATCTTTTGCTTTTTCTGTATTCATCAATCCCTTCATACATCACTGAGTACTTTAGTGATTTGATCTCTGAGGTACATACTGAATATATACTGAATACCTGTTTCAGTGCGGGAAAAGTCGCCGGTGCATGATAGTACGTTATAATTAAACGGCAGTGGCTAGTAAATCAAAGGATTACGGCCAATTCAGTGGCAGCAACATCTGCAACAAACACCACGGATGGGCTTAACCAAATAAATACGGTGGCTACACCAACACTAATTGGATTTGCACAAATTTGATACGAACCGGCGGTTTTGTATGGAAAATTCTACATAATTAATATTTACATGAGTAGAATATTATAGGTTATGCTTGAGTTTTTCTTTTTTATTGACAGCAATATTTGCCTGCGACTCATAAATAGCGAATGAAGAAAAACTTTCAAAAATTCCTTTCTGTTTTAGAAATAAATGGTACCCCATGATTGAATTTAGGTTGCGCCAGATGTATATTAATAATATCTTCACGCCTTCCCACAAGGGTCCCTGTAGAGGTAGGCAGAAATTTTACAGCACCTACGTTCCACCGAAGGTAATTAGGCGCCAACGTGACAGATGGTGAGTCCGTCGCCGTCTCTTAGACTACATACGTCCTTGAATTTCTTCTCAGACGTATGCAGGTTTCCTCATCATGTTTTCCTTTACCGAAAAGTAACTCTAAATTTGTAGCCCTGATAGCTGTCCCTTCGTGTAAAAATCCGGTAGCCGCTATTTTGGGTTACAACGACGTTTGTAAATAAGCCGTCGTCGATATAGATTCACGACGCAATAATTTCAGATAAAACACAAGAACTTTTTAGTCATTTCAGCACATTATTATTAAGAGCATCAAGCTTTGAGAACAATAGAGTATCTTTTGAGTGGGTGATACTAAGTCTCTGCCAGAACTTAGGCCCGAAGGTCAAGTATCGGCGGTCAGACGGCGCCGTCATGTCTACCACTGCAGCGGAGATCTGGGTCAAAAATACCTACTCAAGCTTAGAGAGGTTACGTATTGAGATTATGGGGAGATTCCATCAAAGCTGTATTCGGGACACGAAATTTTAGACATGATTTGAAGGATAGAAAATAGTTTTAGAAATTTTCAACAGTTTCGTTAAGGTTTGCTTAAAATTAAATTAATTCGTAATACATTTTTTCCTTTAAATATAGTACTTAATTTTCATAAGTATTATTGCTTCAATTACAGGAAATACATACATACATATCATCGAGCTAGCTCTATACGATAACCATTGAGTATAGAGGGCCATTTCACTCTTGATATGCACCCTCTTTTGCTTCTATCACATTTTTTTGTACCACTAAGGTGGTACGCTAGTGTTCGGCCCAACTGATGGGAAGTGTTATTATTTTAGTTTTTATCTATCATTGCATCTTGTTAAATTTATAACTATATTCGGTGTAGAGGCTATTTATAGAAGCAAGCAGACTTTGCTCATATTGGACAAATTTTCAACTTTGAGCTCTTTCCTGCGCCATATAATATTGAAAATGGTCTTGTTATTTGTATTCTTACTTAAAATCTTCGCCTAGAGAGTATCGTAGAATAATAGGGGCGTCCACAATGCGGAGCATCGGTTTGTAGGCCATCAAGTTTTTGCTTTGTATGCACTGCTCTGTGGCTGCCGAGCGGCAGTGTTAATGCACACTTCAACCGTAAACCACACACATCGTAGCGCCGTCAACTTACAATATTTACCGTGGAAACTCACTCGATTCTCGTTTAGAAGTGCTCATGTAGAAATTGTTTGAGACTAGAATATGAACGATGTACGGTGATGGGGTTGCCATCTGTCACGATGAGACTGTAAATATAGTCGGTGAGATGTAGTGTTGATGTTATTCCTCTGCTCTGTAGCCTTTGCATCAAAAACTTTCGACTACGTATTCGTATCCCTATCCATTATTTTTGTATGGGAAAACAAACAGCCCTGCGCCGGCGAAAATTAAATTGATAAATTTATATTTTGAGAGTTACGTTTTCGAATAAGTACGCTTGATTTATAATATTTAGCATAGGGTATTACAAAAAACATAGTGGTTAGGTGTAAATAGTCACAAACAGGTACATACATCGTTCAAATTTCCTTATTTTATTTAATTAACAATGTCTCCTGTGGTAAGCCTTCAAACTCAAACTCAAAATCTTCTTAATTTGACTAGACTTTACAAATAAGTACTGTCATATCGTCAGAATCTACCACCGGATTCGGAAGGTCGGTTTTTTGCTGAGAAGAATCTTCATTTTGAAAACTACATATATTATTACGATGTTATGTGACTTTTTTTAACCATTAGTATTATCCTCAAAATAACACACTGCACCAATGTTAAAGATCAATGTCTCCTGTATAAAGTTATTGAGTGTGTTATCATTTGCATAGATACCAAAATTACATTGATAAATTTAATACTTTTGCTACAAATATATTGGTTTTCATAGCCGCTTCGTGTACGTAAAGTAATTAATTTTTGTCAGGATATTTCCCTCGTAGGGATGTTAAAACTATTTGCGCTAAGGTTATAAGGTTTTTTTATACCACTAAGGTGGCAAACGCGCGTGTGATACTCCTGGTGTTGCAAGCGTCCATAGGCTATGGTAACCGTAAACCATCAGTCGGGCCGTATGCTTAAAAAGGCTTTTGACGTATGAACTTCGTTTACGTTACTCATGTAACTAAGCCCCATTTTGTATGTAAGCGAGACAGTTCAGGCATGTACGCTCGTTTCTAGGCCCGTGGGTCAAATGCACAGCGAGTGGGGCGGGTGCATCGGCCGTTGACCTCGGTCAGTAGGTCAGCGCAGCTCGCTGCCGCAGACACCTACCTACACTTGAACTTAATATATTTTTATTTGCGTAAAAAATTAACGCACCTACTATACCTACTATTTTAAGATGGATCTTATTACCCGTAAATATAAACATTTGACTAGTTTCTAGATTAAGTAAGATGCGTTTTTAAATAGCTTTGGCAATATTTAGCTATTGCCAATGTAGTAAAGAATCTAATATTAGATATTTAATTTTTGGTTGCGAAGGGCAAATGTCAAATAGGTACCTACTTAAAAAAAGTTAAAAACCACGAAATGCTGGTGTAAAAAGAACAATACCAATAAGGACCAAAATGAGAACGATTCAATAAAATATTTAATCTTTATCTACAGCGACTACAGCATTTATAAATGCATCTTCTTTGTCAACATTCCGCTCTATTTTTAAAGGCAATTTTATCCATTAGGTAAGTTCCTGCATCGCAGAGTTCGAATCTCGAAGAAATCCACTAGATATTTCAATGCAAGCATTTATACTTTTTTACAACCGATTCTCGAAGCTATTTGACCTAGTTGCAGAATTACTAACTGAACCCGGATTGCGTTGCTTTGGATGTAAGTAAACAAGGGAACTAGATGTAGTAGTCGTTACATTCCAAAACGTATCACCTATGTACGAGAATGAGCTTTCTACGACATAGAAGTGAATGCGTAATATTATTTTTTAGTGTTATCAATTGTTTTTATATATTATTTTGAGCAATAGGTATCCATGTTAAGTTAGTATTTGAAATGTAAACTTTATGTAATTCTTTTGGTTTTTAAAAGAGTAATTGCTGAGTTTCTTGCCGGATTCTTCTCAGCAAAACCGACCTTCCGAATCCGGTGGTAGATTCTGATGATTTGAAAGTGCTTGTCTGTAAAGTCTAGTCAAATAAAGATCTTTTTGAATTTGAATTTGAGCCCGCTAGTACAGAATAAATAATACTAAAAATACCGCAACAGTGCTTTTAGTAGTGGCAGTAGTTAAGCATATCCATTTGTGTGACAGGCTTCCTGTGGAAATATTACTTATTTAATTTCTGTTCGTTTCCTACTTGTACTATGTTCTCGTATATGTTTTTTTCATTCATCATTTCAGAAGAATCAATATTCAATAGGCTAGTAGTTGAACGGACAAACAGGTGATCTTACTACCAGCGCAGCGCATTCTAGAGAAGCCCTAAACATCTTTCCCCACATAACTAGAAACTTACGCAAACGGAACGCCACATTAGAAGCGGTTACCGTAGGGTACGGCGTAGCCTATGAGTAGTTTAATGTGTTTATGTTGAAATTTATTATTTTCCCAATAGTGCCTAATTTAAGCTGTTTTTGGGAACCTTACAAAAGTTAATTATAAACCCTCATTTTGACAGAGCATTGACCATAGAGCAGTTCTCACGAAATCAAGACCAAAAACAGGTAATTGGTTTTTATGTAGGTATGTTTACCTACTTGTGTGTTAATAGTGGTGTCGCTTCGTTCCACTGCGCCTACTTGGACACGCGTTCATCAACGGTAATGGTTCAACAGACCCCGCCTAGGAAACAATGCACCCGTTAAGTTTATTCCACTATCAACGCTTTATGCAGCGTTGAAAGTAACAGATAAACTGGGCTAATAAGAAGAAACCAAATATTCTAATAATAGCGGCCCGCTCCGGCTTCGCACAGATAGAATTTTTTTTAGATCATTTAAAGAGGAATAATTCTTTCATACATATTTTTTGGGTAACTTGAACCGTTTACGCAGCGCACGCAACGCAAAAGCCCTTATATATGGATAATTTTCCCCGTTTTTGCAACATTTTTCACTGATGCTTCGCTCCTGTTGGTCGCAGCGTGATGTGATGTAGCCTAAAGCCTCCATAAATGGACTATCCAACACTTTTTTTTTTCAATTCCACCCATTAGTTCCTGAGAGTAGCGCGTTAAAACAAACTCTTCAGCTAGAGTATAGATAATATAATAAATGTGACGATAAGAGTAGTAACATAGACACACTGGGATTTTTAAAAAACGAGATCAAATAAGAAATTGTTAATTGTCGATGACAACAATAATGTTACAACAATTATGAGATTTTGTTTTTTGTCTGTAAATAGTTGGACTAACCGTTACTCGAATATTACTTTGAATGATACTAAAAATACTCATTATAATAATAATATTCCACTGCAATAACCATTTATTCAGGCGCAATGCACTAGCAAAAACGCTACGTAGTCTAAACTTTGATTACAAACGCATAATAAACACTATTCTCTCGGAAATATTAATGCTTTGGTACTTTTTAAGGTACGACCGCTGGGTCTTAATATTTTACCTCCGTGTGGAGTTGACTTAGCCTGGGATGTGCCTTTTTTATCGTGCCAACATTAAAGGCCTGTGACTAACGGGAGCGGTTTTGTGTTCCATCCTGCTTATGTCTTGTGCAAAACTTAAAAACAATAATTATATGCTTAAATTGAGAATAATAACGCGTCTACATTCCGCGATTTAATAGTAGTATGTGCACCAATCATAACAATGTTAAAATTACGCACACTAACTGATTCGCATATAAGTAACTATTCATTGTTAAAATGTAAACTGTTATTAAGTGTTAAAAATATTAGCGTTATGCACTGCTTTTGTATATAGACTTAAACTTTTTTTTTTTAACCTTAAACTGTAACATATTTAATACTCCGTACGCGTCATTTTCGTAAAACGGCGACGAAACTTTTTGTGTCACGTATTAATTAACACTAACTAGGATGCCAAATCAGTACCCTACAATTAAAAATTATCTAAATATAAATAGTCCAGTATTATTTTCTGCTTTTTTTACCTTTTTTTATGAGATATTGACGAGCCTTGAATTTAACATAAAACATTTAAATGTAAACTTTTTTTTTAGACAAAAATGTTCTGTTTAGTTCTTTTATCACAGCGAAGCGTGATTAGTTATGGCAATGTTACTAACTTAAGAACACAATCTATAATGTAACATTACTTTCTTGAAAATAGGTCGAGGAACCGGCTTTTTTCGCTCGCAGCATAATGTCAGTAAATTGCCAGCATCTGACCCCGGGGTTCTCAAATATTGTCTTTTTTATGCACCTGTACATAAATAGGTTCCGTTAAGATGAAAAGAACATTGTAAATATTCACGAAGCTTACATTGAACAGTAGTTCATGTCGCTTATAACGACGGTTGAAGAAATACGTACAGAGGTAACTGTATTTTTATCGTCACCGTAACTAGTTTGTAATTCAAGCATAATATCCTTGTTTATGTCGTAACTTTTTGTGATATATTCTTGTCATGTAAGTAATTTTAATATAATTTTATAATAATATAATATTATTTTAATATAATAACATAATGTAATTGCTGAGTTTCTTACCGGTTTATTCTCAACAAAAAACGACCTTCCGAACCCGGTGGTAGATTCTGACGATTTGAAAGAACTTACTTGTAAAGTCTAGTCAAATAAAGATGATTTTGATTTTGAGTTTGAGTTGAGTACGTGAGATAACAGTTCTTGTTTAATTTATTTATTATTAATTGGTTTTGAAAGAAGAGTGTCACTGCCTGTTTGTTTATACCTAAGAGGTAAATCTCCACAACTACTGAAATGGTTTTTAAGATTATTTCATAAAAAGAATCTACTTTTTCCGGAGTGCTATGTGGTGTCCTAGTTTTTAGGGCCTAGTATTCTGCGCGAAATATAACATTGAGATATAGGCGATGGATTACGATAAGCATTGTTTTGTTTATCAGGGCTTTAAGAATCGATTTATTTTTTGGTAACTGTTTATCCGTAGGAGGTGAAGACAAATTGACTACGATGACTCGATAAAACCGTAACATGCACATTCGGCGAAGACGAGTTTGCCACAATATTGAGATCACAAAGTTAGTTAACTTGCCCCAAAGTGTAATGTAGTTTCGTGCTTATTTATTAGATCCTAAACCGTACATACTATTTTTGAATTTGAATTGAATTTGAACGTTTATACAATTTCTACTGTATTGGGTAAAAAGTATTTGTTACTTTGAGAGCAATCCGAGTTACCAATACATACTTTAACATTTTAAGTAAGAAATAAAAACTACAACAAATATGGCTGGCAAAATGTATTTAGAATTATAGGCTATAAATAATAACAAATGCTTTGTTATACAAAAAGGTGGCAAACAAGTATGCAACTCGGCTGATGACAAGCGGTCACCGTAGCCTTGGGACGTATGCAAACCCTGCTTCAATCTTATCTTATCTAATTAATATTATGTGCGGTCCTTACTGCCAGAAAAGTGCATCTTCTACGAGGAATTTAACTTACCATCATTTGACTGGGATATTCTGTAAGGTGGAGGTACTGCTCCAGTCTGGGCAGCTTCAATTTTGGACCTCATTGCGCCGCTTCAAATCACTTCACTTAACTCTAACCGGAATTTACTTGTAAGGTCGCAAAGACTTTTGATAGCTGGTTATTGAATAAAATAAAGTGCTGCAGAGTTAGCAGCATCGTCATGATACATCATTATTCTCCTGCCCTTATCCCATATTATTTGGGGTCGGCGCAATATGTTTTTCTCTTCCATACCTCTCTATTAGCCGTCATCTCTGTATTCACTTCTTTTCGGGCCATGTCATCTTTCACATAGTACATCCATCTTTTCTTAGGTCTACCTCGAGGTAAGTCATACATAAAACCTTTCTTATCATGATACATGGTAGGTAATTCCAAATGACGTCACGGTATATATGCTTTTATTATTATCGGGCCATTAGACCGTTTACGACCCTTCTAAATGCCCTCATGCCTTCGTCTAACTATTGGCGCCAACTGTTAATGGGCTCCTCAAAGTCATGAAATACACCTACAAGTATTTTTTATAAATAAATAAATTATAAATCTATCGTTAAATGAGTCGGGGGCTTTTGAAACCGAGACTTCGTAAATAAGTATAGTATCAGCTGCTGGTTCCAATAGTAAAAGCTTTGCTTAGTTTGGGGCCAGATGGCGCTGTGTGATAATATCCGATATGGTTTTTCTTTTAGTATAAAATAAATGTCAAGAAATCATCACGCTCAGTGCCTTGAGGAATGGGCAGTACTTATACATATTTTAAATGTTTAAGCGTGAACTATATTGCGACGTTAACTTTGACAAAGTCGCTAGGAGCTTCTAGTATCGTTTAAAAGTTTACACCTTCTGAAACTTTATTTCCTTCTGTCATTTAGCGGACAGGATAAAGCATTATTTATATGTACTACTAGCGGCCCGCCCCGGCTTCGCACGGGTAGACATTTATATCAAATATTTTGTCTACCCGTGCAAAGCCGGGCGGGAAGCTAGTATAATATATAGCCTATGTTACTCAGTGATGATGTAGATTTCTAACGGTGAAAGAATTTTTGAAATCGGTCCAGTAGTTTCGGAGCCTATTCAATACATACAAAAATACAAATCTTTCCTCTTTATAATATTATGTATAGATCAGCGGTCCGAAAGCATTTAGTTACTAAGAACCGAGATCAGAATCGGTGACAAAACAATAAAAGTAAAAGAAATGAAAATGTACAAGCAACTATCTTTATTTCTTTGATTCCTTGAAAATATGAAGTAGCACACGAACAAAAGGTACAGTACGCGATTGAATGCATCCGAATCGGGGCAAACCCTGAAATATCGGCCAATAATCCCTCGACGCCCCACTGGAGTTTCAGGTTAACAACGTGAAATCATCCTGTCAAATCATATAGTTTATCTGAAACGTGACATGATCTTCAGCTGTGGTAATATTTGTGGTAACTAATTTTTATATATTTTTGTGCTTTGTGCACATGAATTGCTACAAGCAGTGGCTCTAGGAAAGCTGTCTTTAGTTGTTTATGAGCGAACATTATGTACAGAATTATTTTACTTCTCCTAACCTTTCTCAATGTTTTACGTCATCATTATCTTCAATAACAAAACATTAATTTTCAATAAAACAAATAGCTATAAAATCTTACGTGAGGATGATAAAGTGTTTTAAGTCTGAAATAAACAGAAATATACATTTCTCGACAAATTTTGTATTACCTAAAAACGGGACATGTATGTAAACTATTTTTACTACGACTTTGATAACTGAAAGCTGAAAAACCTGAAATGCCATGAAAACACCATGGACACTGGAGTGCATATTGTCATTCTTTGAGGATGTGCAGAATGAAAGTCGACAATCGATAGATAGCGCGTGTTGTGTTGCGTGGGCGGCTGGTGGCGGTGCACGCGGGTGCAGGCCGGAGGTTGTCGTCTGAAAGGCGCGGTGCGAACAGCGGCGGTGCGGGCGTGCGCGCGCAGCGGCGGGCGAAGCGGGCGGTGCGCCGCTCAGTGGCGTGCAGCGCGCGCCGCGGACGCCCGCACCGCAGTGTCGAGCAGAAACCCGCCATGCCCGGCCCGCGCCTCTCCCGCGCCGCCTGACAGCATGGCCTACCCGACCGCCACCATCACACGCAGCCACGCTCTGACGACGGTACGCATCACAGTGACATTCCCCAGACGCGCTCGCACCAGCGCACCTTCCGCGCTCTTCCACGCTGACGTTTCCCTGCGTCGTTTTTAGTGACAGTGTTGCCGTCCAACGGCCAGTGAGGGACAGTCAGCGTACTGGTTTCTTCTCGATTCGATCGTCCGCAGACCAACAGAAGTAGGCGCGAGTGGCCGCCGCTCGCCCCGCTAGATGGCGCCCGGAGTCGCTCCTGCGGCGAGTGCCTCCGCCCGCACCCCGCTGTCGCCGTCGCCGCCTTTTGTTTCGCGCCGTTCGTGAACATAAAATAATAATTGGCAGGCTGGTGGTGAGCACCGCCGCTCGGCGCCGTGCCGTCGCTGACGTCAGCGGAGCCCGGGCTCGCACCGGGGCCGGCTCCCGGCTTCCCCGACCTTCCGCCACCGCCGTCTACAGCTCGCCCGACATACGACACTGACACGTCCAGTCCCACACTAACCCTCCGCCCCTCTTACGTGCCAAATTCATTGCAAAACCTGAGCTAACGTTGATTCGACTGATACCTTAAAACAATTAACAATAATATTATAATACCGGTAACGAAACGGCCTTCAAGGAATTGTTAGAACAACGGACATCTGAGCGTTCCGTCACAAACGATGGTAGCTATGACGCACCGAAATGTGTAGGCTTCATTCATGTAACCGAAAGAGTTTGCGATTGATCTGCACCTAGCAACAACGTTACGGTGGCGGTGAACGCGACCATTTTTCTAGTCTTTAGCTGAAGCTAATGAACGGTGCATTTATAAATAAAATGGCGAGAATAGAAGCAATATCGTAATATAGTCGTGGATATAATTAGTTAAAGGAGTGCGGTGGTGAGCGACGCGCCGCGCCCATGCCCTCAAGTCTGGTAAGTACTAGCTTGTAAGGCTTCGTAGCGTGCCATTTGCACGAAAAACTCCACGTACGTGTATTCTTGTTACTAAATTAAGCCAAAAAGTCCATGTTTTCAAACATACTCGCTTGAAATATCCATGTTAACAATCCCAGGGACGTAGAATTCGTGCTAAAGGGTCGATAGCATTACAGAACAGAAGATCGTTTGTGCCCAAAACGTCGATTAGTCGAGTGTGTGATATTATAAATGCTATTACAATTCAATGAACTCTGATTAATTAACTAAATTTTATCCTTAATACTGATATCACTATATGTACATTGTATTGATAGCTTTAGCTACGCTACATACATAAATGGCGATCCATTTTCACGATTTTATTATTACCTTAGCAATACAATTAATTCACGATAATTACCTTTTGACCACAAAGATGACGAATGTTTGTTTAAAAATGTTAAGTTATAGTTTATTGAAAGAAATTACGAACAATGCGGTAGTGGCAGTTGTGTAGTCTATACATTTATAAAATAATAATAATTTGTAACTGAAATCACAATTGGAGAACTTATTTATGTTTCGTTTTTTTTTTAATGTCCAATATCTCTTCAGTATTCCAGGCACCATGATCACGGATATTCTATAACAATATAAATAGACGCATCAGTGATAAAAATAGTTAAAATCATGATTGAAATTATCAAATTTGTATGACTATGTACGTGAAATTTTCTAAGAATTCGAAAGCAGTGTAGCTTTATTAATCCAAATGATAACCGTGAACCTTATTCAGCACTGAATGAACACCTAATTGCATAGAATAGGTAATACGGGTATGAGTAAAATATTAAATTTGTGTTGAACAATGTGTCGTGTTCTTCATAATGATAATATTTGAGAACTGTTGTAGGTGAAGATTTGGTTTTATTAGTTATAGCACCTGAATCTATGTACTGTGATGAAGGTTAACAATTTGTGTTTTAAGACCTACGTTGCAAAACCCACTTTATATTATAATTTATAAACTTGTTAAAATATTTCTCAAATCGAGACTACCACATAGAACACAAAGTTGTCCCAAAATGAATAAAAATTTGTTGAAAGTACATACTTACTAGACTCTTACAGGAAAGTGAGAATAAAAGTTAGCCTCGATGCACCGTCTAAAGGAAGATGAATGATCGGACTTTGGTGTCATTCATATTCATATTGATTGAATAGGGCGGATAATCTGTTTTATCTTCACGGATAGCAGACAGACAGGCGCCTCTCTAGACAGAGTAACTGTTCTATAGACATGGGATATTTTTCTATGTAAAGTCTCTTTAATACGTATATTGATGGCCTTCCAGCTCACAACTATCCTGACCCTTTGATTTGGCCTAAGATGGGAAGTGTATGCAAATGTCATTGTGCTTAATATCTATGGTCGCTACTGTGTGTTTGTGAAGTTGATGATTACTCGCGTTCAGTAGGTGACCAATATAACATCGAGTCCCCTTCGTGCGTCAGTGATTTTGTTAAGGGCTCGGTTCCGCTATCAATTCATCATCTTTGGTTATCCTTATAGACTTGCTAGAAGCCTCAGAAAATTAAGCGGCTGAACTTAAGTAGAATACAGGTTTCCCAAATTAACTGGCTTCTAAATATCAATATTTGTGTAACTATATTAGGAGGAACTTCACGGAATGTTCGTTGTAAGATGTCCATTGCAATACCTGCAAGGCTCTTGAAATGCAGGCTCTGAAAATCATAGGTATTTTATCTCGCGCGGAATCCTAACCTTTCTAGTATTTGTTCATCTTCCTCTATTGTAAGTAGATTGTAAGCAGGTGGGGTGGGGTTCCTCAAAAACAAGTTGATCAGTTTTCGGGGCATTCCGCTTTGCGTCTCGCGATATGAACCCTGAATGTTATTATCGATTCATGGGAAAACAACCGCCGACCGAACGGCTGGAGCACTATTCAAGAAGTTGATTGTTTCCCATAACACTTACTCCATGAATGTTGCCTATTTTTACTATGAATGCAATTATAATTTCGATATTTTTTTGCAGTGTAGTGTTAATGGTTAGGAAACTTATTCCCTAATGATTAAGAAATTCCACTATACCATATTATAAAATGTCTTTTCCCTAGCAACTGTTTCAATTCCCAGATGAAAAATAGTGCAGAATTTTAACTATTAGATTAAATTAACTTGTAAAGTCGTATAATTGTAAAGTCCTTTCAAAATGCACTATACTGACTATTTGTAATTAAGCTTGCTACAAATCAAGGATTTGTTATCCTCAAGCCTCCTTACTAAACTTACTGTTTTTCTGTAATTCGTAGTTCGTACGCTAAGCGAATTGCTTCGGTATTTACAGATATCTAGTGTCAGATTTTAGGCCGCATCGGAATGTGGACAAAGATATAGCCTTTTGAAATTAGGCCAGTAAAGTGCTATATTCGCTGTGTCAAGAAAATAGCTATGGCAATTGGGCCGTTTGGCAACTGCAGTGGCCATTTTGTTGTTTAGTAGTATCGTATTATTTACTTAAATGTTACTCGCCTTTTTTCTGACATATATCTTAAAAGGTACGCCTACATTTCATATTACGGCAAATATTATAGCAAAAAATCGATACAGATACTACACTTTTTACAGTGACAGTCTTAAGAAAATTGGTAATAGTTACATAATATTCACTTCTCTTGCTCAAAAAGTCCGTCATTGTAGCATACCAGAGCGGGGATGAAATAGAACATTTTCATCTAGGGGTTTTTTTTATTTTTGGCTATAGCCTTGAAATACGTGTACCTCCCAGGTGTACTCCACATACCTACATTTCAACATATTTTTTTACAGAAGACTGAAATTAAGTTGCCGGGAAAAAATATCTCATTAAATATCCAGAATTGTATGAATTGTACTTTACATTTTAATAATATAAACAAATATATTATTATAAGATTATTTTATTTTCTCGCAGTCGTAGTACAAAGTAGTTTTTTTTACAATACCGCTAAGGTGGCACACAAGCGTACGGCCCACTTTATGGTAAGCAGTCACCGTAGCTTATAACCACTAGAAATATCAGAGATATCACTAACGCGTTGCCAACCCCCTTATTGATGAGGACACACTTTGGTAGCATTACTACTAGATTAGCGTATCCTCGTGGATGGCTACCTTACTCACCGCACTAAAAAAACACTACATCAGAGTTGTGTTGTATGACTGCGGTCTTCTGTAAGGTGGAGGTACAGTCTCCAGTCTGACGGCTCCAATTTTAATGGGAAACCTACGGGTCTAACGCGCGGCGCTAAAATCCCACTCTATATGTTTTTAGCCCCCTTGTATAAAAATATACTATTTATAACGGGTTTGGTGTTATATAGATCCTGGCAACCGCTTACCATGAACCAACCTGTAAACATATCATGTTGGTTGTATAAGAAATAAATATATGGGGTTGACCCCACAAGTTCACACGTGCACAGAACAGACCGTGGTCTGTACCAATTACTGTTTCTAAAAACTTAAGAGCTGTGATTGGTCATAATCACGAGCTACAGTGAAAGAACACATCGTGAGGAAACCTCATGCAGGTTCTTCAGGGTTTTTCTGGACGTCTGTGAAGAAACTAAAGGACGCGGTCGTATGTAGTGCTTAAGAGATGGTCAGGGAGTCCCTATCTGTCACGTTGGCACCAAATTATCTTCGGCGAAAATTAGATGTTGTAGCACCTTTACCTATCTCTTCGGGGACTGATATAGGAAGGCATGAAGATATATGATATTACAAAATTATTATTATAAATAGAATATATCGCTATTAGATTGAGCAAATAGCCAGCTTCTAACATTAAAATGTATTGGGGTACTCGATTAAATAATAAATTTAATTGTTGAGTAACATAGGCCATATTTTATCTTAAGCCTAAGTGTTATCATATTTCTACCTAAGTTATGTCGTTGGCGGTAAGCTAGTAACATACAAACATACAAATAGAACATAATTAAACCTGAGTATATACTCGTATTCTCGGATTAAATAAAATTATACGCACATTTTTACATCTCAATTTTTTTACAGCCATAATGCGAAAGTTCATGTCGCAAGTACACAACATTTTGCGGCTTTGTGCGGTAATGATCAAAGGTTCCGTTTTTCCTGGTTTCTGTTATTAGGTTTTTAGACGACTCATACGGTTTTTACATACTGCGTTTGCATGTGCTTTGGAAACATGTTTGACAGGTAGCTTATATACTCGTGTTATGTGAAACATAAATGTGTAACCAGCGAGTATAGAGCGGCATTGCACTTTTTAATTGAACACTACTTTTGCTTCTTCTATATAAGAAATACTCATAAATCTTTCTTTATAGCTTCCAATCTATCTTTCAGAATATCAATGACAAATAACCCGACTCCTTTTTAGTATTGTTTCTGTAGTGAGTAATTTGAAGTGCTTCTCTAGCATACTAATTTCAAGCAAGTGACAACCTCGTGTTGCAATTGGCCATAGCTACGGTAACCGCTTACCATCCGGCAGGCCGTAAGCTTGTTCACCACCTTAGTAGTCTAAAAATGCAATGTGATGACAGTAAGGAGCCCTGTTCGTCCTTTATGATCCAAAGATATTTTAATCACACGATGAGCTTTTAAAAAGAGAGGTAGGGCGGTTTGGGATTTTCAGTGGGTTTTTCCATTTTAAATTGGAGCCGACCGACTGGGGTCTGTACCTCCACCTTACAGAAGACCGCAGTGAAATAACACTACTTGATGTAGTGTTGTATTTTTGCGGTTAGTAAGGTAGCCAGTGCTCCACGAGGATACGCTGGGCTAGTAGTAATGCTGCTAGCACAGTGAGTTCTCATCAACAACATGGTTGGGCAACCCGTAAGTGATACCCCTGGTATTGCTAGCGGCTATAGGCTACAGTGCCTGGTTACCATCAGGCGGGCCGTATACTCGTGTGCCACTTTAGTAGTATAAAAAAAAAGATTCGTATCATCGGAAGTTTTATGGTAGTTGTTATCCCCGGTAGTGGAGGTGTCCATAAGTTGTTGTGTCTGCTTATCTCCTTTGTACTAAAACGCATGTTCAGTGCAATGACCTAGTGCACAATCTTCATTGAATCACACATTTGTAACTGGGTTCAATGCGGTATCATCAAACCAAGTGATAAATTGCATCGACAACAGGATATGCCCCATTTGCCCGAGTTGTGAAGTTGTCGGCGCCTTTAGAGTATTATCTAAATTTAATCCGACGTTTAGTATTAGTTTCAATCACGAGGGAAGCATCTATGTTTATTTGCTGTTATCAACAGATTAGCTCAAATATTATTGGCAATTTAGCATGTTTTATCTATTATCACTTCAAACACCGATATGAATGTAGGCATTGAGTTATGATGTGATCCCATTTACAGTAAATGATTTACGATTATGTTGGTAGGTACTCGTGACATAGTCGATCGATTACGTCTAGATTGTTTTTTAATCTATACACATAAATAAAAGTGAAGTGTCTGTTTGTAATATCAAAATAACAGCTTTTTACGAAATGCATATGAAAGTAAACACGTTTCTAATGACAAAAAACCAATTTTTTTTTTGTCTGTCTGTCTGTTTTTTTGGCCTAATCTCCGAAACGGCTGAACCAATTTGAACTGGAGTTTCACTGGTAGATAGTTAATTTTACTGGGCGTAACATAGGCTACTTTAATTTTGGAAAAATAATTAGGGTTCCGCACAACGAATAAAAAACCATAAAATTGTGAACAAAATCCGAACGGCTGGACCTATTGAATCGACACCTTCACGGAAGATAGCTGATTTTACTGGGCGTAACATAGGCTACCATAATTTTGTAAAAGTAATAAGGGTTCCGCACAACGAATAAAAAACTATAAAATTGTAAACAAAATCTGAACGGCTGGACCGATTCGAACGGAACTGGCAAATAGCTGATTAAGCAACAAAAATGAAACCCATGAAGTTGTCAACAAAATTAATTCCACGCGTACGAAGTCGCGGGCACAGCTATGTGTGTTTAAAACCATAACATATAACGCTATAAACAAATATCACTACTACTAACATACATTTATTTCATTACTACAAACCCCTTTTTGGGTAGAGTAGGAGAGTAAATAGCGCCATCTCACGTTCAACTGCACGCTTCTTTCTCTTCTAAACTCATTAATTTCTTCTATCATTATATTTTTAGATACAAATATAATGGACAAATATTTTTTGGTTCAGTCAGACCCATCGAAATACTAACCACGTTGACGTAAATGATCGCCAGTGCGGTATCTAATTTTCTTTGAAGGAGAATTATACACGATATAATTAATTTATAAATAGATATCAAAAACAGTAAAGTTAATATTCTGGAAAAACAAAAGATACACTCATAATCCCTCAGAATAAGGATTAACTACCAAGCATAATTCGCAATTTTTAACCCCCGGCGCAAAAACGACGCGTGTCATAAGTTTGTACTGTGTATCTGTCTGTGGCATCGTAGCTCCTAATCGAATGAACCGATTTTAATTTAGTTTTTTTCTGTTATTGAGTTGACCGCTTGTAAATAATACGCGTGCTTGTGTCAGATTTTATTCGACGCCTGGTGAGCATGTTCCGTATGACAGTTCCAAAGATTCTGATTTAGAATAGGGACTTAAAGGATTCTGACGTCATTTTGACGTAGCAGCAACATAAAAATGGCGGTTTTTGTTACTAATGCCACTATTGCAGCTTGCTCTATCTAAAATTACGTCAGAATCTTTGCAACCGTAGTGCAATCGGCATACGTCAAGTCAACGGGTTCATCGCTCAGACAACTCGTAACCTGTAAACGATTTTGCCCAATTTTAATATGTATGTATGTAACCTTGACAATTTTAAAAGGGATGAGTAAGTGTTATTATGTTAAAGTTCGTTTACGGTATTGTCCTTTTGCTAACAAAATAAACCACAATATTTATCACAATACAAGTTTATCACAATATTTATTGAAACAAATTGCCACTAAGTGGCACACAAGCATACGGCCCACCTGATGGTAAGCAGTCACCGTAGTTTATAGCCGCTAGCAATACTAGGGGTATCACTAACGGGTAACCAACCATGTTGTTGATAAGGACTCACTGTGCTATCAGCATTACTACTAGCGCAGCGTATCCTCGTGGAGCACTACATCAAGTAGTGTTATTTCACTGCGGTCTTCTGTAAGGTAAATCCCTAATCGCTCTACCTGTCTTAAAATGTATACCTACAATTTCTTTATCATTTTTATGTGGTCTAACTATTCTGGCATCTGGCATACCAGATTTTAAGGTGCTATTTGAGAACTGCTCGAGGATGAAGTCTGTATGGGTTTACCCTACATATAGATACCATAAAATTACACAACTGAACAACGACAATAACACCGAGGCGCGGATTTAAATCAAAACACGTGTGAGGGAAAATAGGTTTCGTATTATCATTAGAAGCACACTCACGTCGATTTATTGTTTTATTGTCGTACCATTTTCAAGATTATACGACGAACTAAAGTGTGTCTCCAACAAGCCATTATCGGTCTCTTTTCTAGTTTCATTGCAGGAAATATATTGCATGTGCACCTACTTTGTAATTATTATAATACCCATCATAGAATTGTATAATGAATTATCGCTTAAAACCAACGTTGTAAGTAGTAAAAGTCGTCTTTGCGTAATTTAGTAAGTGATAATTCTATAACAATAAAGGGTTTTCTAGCATTGTGCATCTATACAGATATTTAAAAATTTAAAACTATGAACCATATTGAAGAACTTAAAGTAATATATAAAAATTACATTAATTAATTAAAATAAAGTTAAGTGATGATAAATAACTTTTGCCGAAATTCATATAAAAGGATTTTAGGTTCGTTATTTCGCGGGGCTTATTACCGATTTAATTGAGATCGGTTTATCTGTGGAACTAACACATACGTAAAGAAAAACACAAACTTCAGTATCAGTAGGTATATGACTTAGTAGGGATATAAACCATATTATGTAGCAGTATGATTCAATTTGCTAATAGGCAATAGGGCGCGGCGTCAACTGACAACATCTTGACTGATTTCCAGTAATAAAAAAATTAACGAACAACGTTACTCGCTAGCGTGTGTATTTGTTTGATATTGAATTTATGTGCCCTACTCCATTGGATTTTGACATCTATTCAGAAAAACAAATAGGTCTAAAAAACATCGCCTGAAAGAGCTCGACTGGTTTTTGATGTTTACCATCCATCATTCCTATCGCTTTCCTGGGAGTGATTTCGTAAAAAGGGACTAGAGTGTATATAAGGAAGCAAGAGGAACGCGCGCTAATTGATTTGACCAATGAGCGCGCGCGGTGGTAGAGTTATACGAAATAGGTTAATAAGTAATACAGTCGGCAAAGCGCGAGTGATACCCCTGGTGTTGCAAGCGTCCATAGTAACCGCTTTCCATAAGGCGGGCCGTATGCTTGTTTGCCACCTTAGTGGTATAAAAAAAATGACAGCCGACAGATGTCAGACGTAACGTTACACATCATATTCGTAAGGCTTGCTCGTTAAAAATAGAAAAATGTCTGGAGATTACCCCTTAAGTACGCTTGCCATGCGCAAAGTACGGTGCGTAGAAAACATAACTTAACGCCTAACGCTAACACAACTAAAGCTTACATTTGAAAATCGATCCTTAATAAAAATAACACTTGGATATTATCACATAGCGCCATCTGTCCCCAACCTAAGCAAAGCTTGTATACTACGGGAACCAGTTGCTGACAAAACACTTATATTTTTTTTGTTGTAAATACAAAGGTACTTAAAATACATACCAAACACTCAGACGCCAGTCTAACACTTTTGTCACAAAAATGTTTGCTCTGGCGGGAATCAAACCTGCAACCGCTAGCGTAGCAGTCAGGTATACTAACGACTAGACCAGCGGTCTGTTCGTTAAAGAGTCTAGTCAATAAACTCCTAGAATCTACTACAAAATCATGATTAATAGTGCAAAGAATATCCGAACTCAGTTTTTATACCCACAGTAAGGTAGCCAACGGTAATGTCCAGTAATGTAGGTACTAAATCCAAACGGTGGTGTGCATTTCCTCAATGACGTCACCACACCACTATTTACCCGTCAACACCAATGACGTGTACCACATAATTGATTAATGGTAAAGACAAAGGTCATAAATAACGAGGCGCTAATTGAATAACGTTCACATAAAATTGTGGTTCAATAAAAGTTTATTATACCTTTAGTTATATGCATCGATAAATGTTTACAGTAGGAAAGAGAGTATACTGTATGATACTAATATTGTACTTTTTAGCATACTAGTTTGGTTTCCGTGAGAAAACATGATAATATAAATGCCGCCATTTTCAATCCAATATGGTGGCCTCTGCAAGATGGTTTTTTATAGTTCCTCGCTAACCCTTTCGAGATGGGTTTAAAATGAATGCTTGGTGAGCAGAACATAGCTTTTTTATAAACAAGTAATGAAAGCTTGTTTTTTTTATTATTTCTGTTTGTAAAGAATAAACTCAAAAACTAATGGATCGATTAAAAATGTTTTCACCAGTAGGTTGTTGTATTATTAGTGAGTAACATAGGCTTTATGCATATTGTCAAACAATTACCGTGCAATCATAATTTTATTTACATTTCATGAACATGTTAATAGTATAAAAGTAGGTTATAGACAATCGATATAGTTAGTTATTCACAACGACCTTCTTTACAAGGAGATACCTATGCATTGAAATACCATTTTTTAAAAACCAACAAGCTTTTTAAAAAAGAAAACAATTTTTAAATCTCTTTAAATCAAAATCATCTTCATTTGGCTAGACTTTACAAATAAGTACTTTCGAATCTTCAGAATCGACCATTAGATTCTGAGAGTCGTTTTTCTGAGAATAAACTCAATTTGTTCATTTGAATAGATCAAAACTAACCCAATTACCTGTTGTTAATTGAAACTTATACTCATCGTTTTGACAGGACATCTTTAATTTTGACAGGACTAAGTTAAATTTTAATGACATTCAGAAGAATAAAAAGAGCATACCTACTTATCCTTGAAATTTGACACAGTTATAGTTCTTGCTTACCCCTATCGAAGTAGTCTAAATAAATAGTACTTAATATTAATAATTTTACTGCACTAACTTTACTATTTTACAATACTTAATTTAATATTTTTACACAAAAGTATGTACCTATTTACGAACAAAGTTAGTTCTGTGGTTTGAAAGAGATAATAATGTGATGATGATGATGAAAATGCTATTATTAAAATGCTTAGCTAAAATATTAAAAGAGACGGAAACCTCGGCGAATGAGTCAAACTCGACCTTGCTCGGTTTTTATGCCGAAGTACCCTAACCTTTTTCCAAAGTATTTATGGAAAACATAAATACTGTCTTAAAATCAAGATCTAGTTCTATAAAATACCAGTAGTTGGATTTGTTACGGAGTTTTTAGTACGTATTTGTCGATACAAATTTCTATATTTAAACACTTGTAACATACTCTATTGTGCGTAAATAATCATACACACCATTGCGTCTGTTCCTATTGGGTAAATCAAAATAAAGAGTGTGGAAGATAAAAACAAGTGACGTCATAAGTTAACGTCAATGTCTGCCAATTACTCCAGCGGTTGTTATCACCGTATTACGTGTGTGACCACTTGTTCTCGCATTTTATAATTTGTTATCATTTAACTTATATTCATGTTTTACAAGTACTGTTTGAAAAATTAGTGTATATAACTCTTAGTGATACCCCACCCTTCTACAAATTATGCACAACACTCGCCTGTTAGATTATAAAGAATTTATAATAAAAAGTTCCAATAATAATAATATAATAATAATAATGCTTGGACATTATCACACAGCGCCATCTAGCCCCAAACTAAGCAAAGCTTGTATTATGGGAACCAGCAGCTGATACAATACTTATATACTTTTTTTTTTTTGTAAATACATACTTATAATACATACTAAACACCCAGACGCAAGGCAAATATTTGTCACATAAATGTTTGCCCCGGTGCGAATCGAACCCGCGACGTCTAGCGCAGCAGTCAGGTATACTAACCACTAGACCAGCGGTCTCGTCAGTATGACGAGACCGCTGGTCCATCTGGCACCATCAAAGATATCACCAATTAAGTGATATCTTTGATGGTGGTAAGGGTAAATTTAAAACAGTAATTATGAACATTATGCAGGATGACAAATCATATATAAAGATGTAACACACGCATACACATATCAATATATATAGTTTTATTTTACTGTTTGCTCTAGGAACTAGAAAATTTATAGTATGTAAACCTCTTATTGTTAATATGTTAAGTATGCAAGATCTGATGTAATACGTTTGTTGGCTGTGGGTTTTGTAAATAAATAAATAAATAAGTATGGAAACCTCTCAACAACATTGGTTACGCGCTTACTGCCCGTGGTGTTGCAAGTTAATATTATCTTGTACTGCTAAATTATTATCGTTATATAAAAAAAACAGAGCCCTGAGTTTCTTGCCGGTTTTCCCAATGGGCTGATTTCTAGTAGACGTTCACAAGCTCCTTGAGGATACGCTGCGCTGGCGACTGATTAGGGCGACCTGTTCCTGTTTGTTCTATATATGCTGCTCAAATTTTGACCGTTTTGTAGTTCAGTCTTGAGCTTTTGTGACCTAGACTGGTAATACAAGAATACAAGCGCGCATATTACGGATGCTTGAAATATATTTTATGGTGCTCCTAATATGACTAAGTTAAGTCAATTATTATCTGTGACAAAACGAAAAAAGGCCAAACAGAGTCCAAATCTTAAAAGAGTTTCTTACAATGTAAAGTTTGAAGTACAGAAATATTTTGATCTAACTAAATGTAAGTTTAATGATACATTTTTTGATGCAAACATCATTTAATTTCTTTTTCGTGTCACTTGGACGATAATCAAACTATAATATCAAACTTTTATTATATCTCGCACTGAATTGAGAAAGTTATTTCCATTGTATAATTTTGTGCATGACACAATTTAAGCAATCCATTTCAGTGTTTCGCCGCGGACCGGCTGTTCAGTTTTAAATTGCTTTATTCAGTACATTTCCAATTGAAAAGTTTAATTCAATATTTTAATTGAATGCAGAAATAAATTCAATTATTTTAATAACAATAATATAATTTTGTTTTGTTTTTTCACTTCATTATTATATGCAACAGGATACCGTATTAAGGACGCTGTATTAATTTTATTAACACTCTATCTCACTCATTAATCATTAGATTAAAATTATGTTTGGTTTACATCAGACACAAAACATTTAACGAGTCATATCGGGGATATTTTAATGTGTAGAATCATAGTAGCTTAGCGGCATGCGATTGCGTGCTACTTAGCGTACACCTTCCCTATTCAAGCGAGGGACCACTTATATATATACCTTCTTCTTACGAAGTAACAGTTTAGGGAACTTAAGAAAAAAAAAGATCTAACACAAATAAATAAAAATGAAAACTTTGTAATGGCATTGCATATGAAATGTATATAAAAGTAAACACGATACTGATAACAAAAAACAATTAATTTTACAAACCAAAAAACTAAACATATATTTACTTATTTTAATTGATTTAATCTTCATGAAATCTTAGAAACTATAAAGCCTACAAACTTGAAATTCGGCAGGTAGCTTCTTCAAATCTCAACCCGTAACAAGGTTGCTATAATTTAGTAACACCGAATGAAACTGGCATACCTGGTTTAATATAAGGTAGGTAACTATAAAATATATAAAAGAAAAAAAAAACATATTACACATAATTTAGAAAATGGTATCAAACATAAATCACAGCACATTATTTAAGGGTAGATTATTAAATGAATGCCGAAAATGCACAAAATATGTGTACGTGAAATGTGTAAGGCAGGTTTACCCGTGTGTAATATTTACACGGCTCAATTATAATGCGTGCGAGCGCCCCCTACCGGGCTTTGAGGGTTTTACAGAGCAAGCGGACCGGACGTGCTTAAAAATTAAACTTACGACGCAATCTCTATCATATGTACACACGCACCAAGCTAAGCTTTGGAATCACGTAGCTTTACATAACATGTTGTCAATACTTACAACAAAATGTAATATTAAATGTACATACATACAGTTAATTTTGATGAGAGTATGCCTAGCTTCTGGGAGTTCGGTATAGAAAATATGTATTTACAAAAAAAAAGTATATAAGTATTCTAGCGGCCAGGTGGCGCTGTGTGATAATGTCCAAGTATTTTTTTTCATCACGCAAATACTATTTGTCACTTTTACCCCGTCTGTGTACATTCGAATGACGTATCCTAATAGAAAGAATTTAACCCACTAAACAGATTTAAATTACATTTTATACAAATGTAATTTCGTTCCTACCAAGTGAATACCAAACCTTTTTGTGCAATACAGGTGTTGCGCTATACGCATAATGTTCGACTGGAACCAGTAGCCAAACATTGCATATGGAATCGCTACGCCGTAGCCCGTAGCAGCGTAGCGCTACAAATATTCGCATCGTAAATATAGGTAATTGACAGTAGACATCACTATTAACTCAGTTTTAGCTCATTGTTATACAATGTAATATTCATATACTGCGTACGCGTTACTATTACTCAAGTGCAACTGATTTTGAACTTTTTAATGCCTTTGGTTTTTGTTTTTGGCTATGAATATAATTTTGTTTATTTTTTACTCCAAGACATTTAGTTTTACGTACGATTAAAATAGTGTTTCTAATTCGCTAGTTAACTTACACATAACACTATAGAACCGATAATGGCTTACATTATATACAAAAATAAAGTGACAATTCCTTGAACCGAGTCAAAGATGACGAGACGGGCTTGTGACGTCACTCGACCAGCACTCTGCGGCTGCGGCTATCGATCGGACAAACTCGTCACGTCTCTTTCACTCTCGTTACTACGTGTATGGGTGTCTCGCTTGCACTTACGGCTAAGGTGGCTCACAGAAAGGCTGCGTTCTGAAATACGCTACTAATATTTATTTTAACGCAACCTCCCGGGCTTGAACACGTGGTGGCCCCACGCATAGGACTCCGTATAATGTTCTTAAGGGATTTTCATATAATGCCGTATTTGTATGTTCCTCTGTATGGAACGTATGTAGATTAGGGAAAAACATGAAGTAAATAAAGAATATTATAACTACATTGCTCTGTAATATACTGTATATTGATCTGTAACATACTACAATGTAAATTAGTCGGGTTAAGTTAATTTGGTACCACGACAAGAACATTATATTTGGGAATTAATGAGTTTGACCCAGATTTGGGATGTTATGATTTGACATTTATGATCATTAGTTTCCAATAAGAAGAGAGATTAATTTCGACAAAAATCTTTAAATACTTCAAAGGTGTAAAGCAAGCATAAGTGCTGTCTGATAGTAAGCGGTAAAGACAGACTAGCGAATTATCATATTAATGATTCAAAAATATCTCTATTAAAACGAATTATTTTATATATTTCTTAGGTATATTCATATTTATCGTCTGTGACTTCGTCCAGAAGGGACTGAGCAAATTCATAATCTTTAGCATGGATAAAAGAGTAAGAGTTGTTCAGTTTGAGGTAAATCAGCACAATTAACTAATTGTGACTGACTTATCTGATGAGCTGTTAGCTTTCTCGTAATTGATACACCGAAACGTAAAACTTCATCGCGCCGAGTTTATTCAAAATCGATTCAAGAGTGATAAAGTAAATAAAAAAAAGGTTTTTTTAACCATTTGGACTTGTGAATTTTAAAAACTTTTGTACATAATAGCTACGAAAAAAATATTTAAGAAAACACACCTAATCATTCAGGAATTTCCCAGAATATTGAATGAAACTCGCTTAAGCTTCTGAGAAGAAGTCATATGCAGGCGTACCATACTGGCTTAGTCCATGAAAAACTTACATACAGACAGACAGATTACGTCTGCATTACACAATACAACTATAATTGCTTAAAAAAGAATGTCGCATTCCATTTTTCCACTTCCATTATCACGTATCCAAGCCGAGTGAGGTGTCATCTCTTGATCCAGTCCAAATGTCAACGGTCAGGCGGACCTCTGACATTTTCGATATATTTTTCGGTTAGCAGTTTAGCGGTAAAATGTTTATTGGAGGAAAATTGCAGTTTCCACTTCGGATAAAGATATTACACAGTAAAATAAAAATATTGCTTATTATATTTCCTCTAAAACAGAAAATGAAAATCCTCTATCTATATTTTTAGGAGAGTAATTTTTGATCAATACTTTTAAATATTTATGGATAAAGGGATAATTTTAGGGTCGGCAACACGTGAGTGATAACCATGGTGTTGCAAGCGTTCATAGGCTATGGTGACCGCTTACCATGAGGTGGGCCGTATGCTTGTTTGCTTACTTAGTGGTATAAAAAAAGGACGGTTGAAAAAGGAATTGTAAGTGGAGTTCCTCCTGCAATTAATAATATTTTACCATGAACATAGCCGACATGTAATTCTGAATACCTCTCCCTTGAACTTTGTATATTGAAAGACTAGCTGTTACCACGCAATTTACCCGCGTATCAATATAACATATATCGCCTATGTTACTCAGTAATAATGCAGCTATCTAAAGGCAAATGATTTTTTGAAATCGGTCCAGTAGTTCGGATTCTTTTTAATACAAACAAACAAACAAGTCTTTCCTCTTTATAATATTAGGTCCTTACATATGAAATTGGCGTTTTGTATGGGAGGAACAAAAAGTCGAATATTTTTTAATATAATATATTTAATTAATCAAAGTATGAACCATTATTTTCTATGCACTTTTGCCATCTCATAGGTAGTTCATTGATCCCTTTACTAAAAAAAACAGTCGGACGGGAATCAATAAAATCTTTGAAGGCGATTTGGACTGCCCCATCGGAGTTGAATTTTTTCCCTTGCAAGAAGTTATCCAAATTTCGAAAAAAATGGTAATCTGTTGGAGCAAGGTCCGGGGAGTACGGAGGATGTCTTAGACTTTCCAATTGAAGCTCTTCTAATTTAGTAGCCGTCTGTAGCGCAGTGTGTGGTCTAGCGTTGTCGTGAAGCAGCAGTGGCGTGGAGCGATTGACCAGCCTAGGTTGTTTAGCCGCTAGCTTTTCCATCATGGTTTGCAATTCCTGACAATAGACATCAGCCGTAATAGTCTGGCCAGATTTGAAAAAACTGTAATGAACAATACCGGCACTAGTCCACCAAACGCTTACAAGTAACTTTTTTGGGGTTAATTTTCGCTTGGGGCAGGATTTGGCTGGCTGGCCAGGATCTAACCATTGCGCTGAGCGCTTCCGATTATCGTAAAGAACCCATTTTTCATCACAGGTAATGATTCGGTTTAAAATACCTTCATTATTGTGCCGGTTTAGTAATGTAACGCAGCAGTCGACGCGCGTTTGCCGGTTTGTTTCAGTCAATTCGTGAGGTACCCACCTTTCAAGCTTTTTAATCTTCCCAATTTGCTTCAAGTGAATTAAAACAGTTTTATCACTAACATTGCAGCCTGCAGCTAACTCGGACGTGGTTTGCGATGGATCCGCTTCCACAATAGCCTTCAACTCTTCATTATCAACTTGAGTCTCAGGCCGTCCACGGGGCTTGTTCTGCAGGTCGAAATTTCCAGAACGAAAACGTTGGAACCAAAAACGAACTGTGTTTTCTTTTGCAACACGACCGCCATACACATCATTCACCCTTCGAGTTGTTTCCGCAGCACTAGTGCCACGGCGGAACTCGTACTCGTAAATAATGCGATATTTAAGGTTTTCCATTTTGTAAAATGAGTGACGCAAACAGAAAAAAACAGAAGAAAAAAAACAAATGAATGACGATCATCGAAGCACAAATACATGAGTCTATAGCTGTACAAATTTGAATTTGGAATTCCTTACCAAAGAGGAGAAATTCGTGATTAAAGTGGCCAGTACGAAAAACGCCAATTTCATATGTAAGGACCTAATATTATATGCAATACAAGAATTTCAAAAACCATAAATTTGGATTCAGCCACCTCATATTACTCTATCCCGCGTTGTTTTTAAATATCGTATTTGAACAGACACGGCTTTATTACAATTTTATAATAGTATAGATACATTAAATATTACACTAAATTACGCACACTTCCATACGCTTAACAGATATAAGTAGTCTCTTGGCACAATACTGTGTTTAACACAAGTCTTATGAAGTCATGTCAAAATTTGATTATACCTCAAATTTTAGTCGAATTTCGATCACTCTAGTTTAAATAATTACTCTGTTGTTTATGTATATTGACGCTCAGCTGACGGCATCGGTAGCCTTGCAACGGGCATCGACTATATTCTTTGTATACATACATACACATGACGCAAAGCTTGTATAAACACTTACAAATGACGTCATGTAAAATGTGAACCGTAATTTCATAGTGGAGGAACGCAGGATTCAGATTTAACTGAATAGTACCCAGAGTTTTGATTATGTTTACGCATGTGACAGTTATTTCTTACCAATGACGTATCTGTAAAAGCTTCTTCACAGCGGAACGCTGTGTGGATGCGGTACGGTATGAAAGCGGGCCGCCCGAGTTGTAAACAAAGAACCAACTGTAACCAACCACACTAAAAGCGGGCGCGGGACCCACGCGCAATCCGCGCTGCGTCACGATTCATGCCCGCACGGCTAAGAAATCCCTAATATATATCTCGTTCTATATACACTTAAATAATTATAACAGATGTACTAAAAAAAGTTCCACTATGCACAATGTAAGTGTTCTTACATATATTATGACACAGATTAAATACACACCCGAGTACATCGTTCGCACTGAACACTGGCGTCGCTTTGACGGTATCGGTAACAACTCTGTGCCGATCATTTTGCAGGGAAATTGCCCCATATCCGATCATGACCAATACTTCGAAGCTTCGTTTTGTCAAACATTCGGACGAGCGCGGATCGCTATATTTGCCTGTTGTTTTTGTAGCTCGTATCGTAGCAGTATAGCTGTCGTAGCAAATGCGTAGCACTCGTAGGTGTACAATTCGTAGACGATTTCGTTTTAGTAAATTTGTCCAACGAATCAGTTTAATTTTAACTAATGGAAATAAAATAAATTTGCATATGTAATTATTAATGCTCAAGATGCAAACAATAATGATTTTATAATGTTCCTCCAATATTTTCACTCGAGTTAGTCAGAATTAAAATTTAATTTGAAGGAAAAAGCAGTAATAATACTACTCACCGTTAAATTATGTAGTATATTTATACAAAGCGAAATATTAAGAATATATATAGAATATACTTTTATATTAAAGCAATTCCCCTTTAAATTAAAAACGAGAAACGATGTGTCATTTCAACTGCTTTTAAAATTCAGTCTTATAAATTACTAATGTCATATTAATTGTACACGTTTTTTAAGCAAATGACCTCAACCTATAATTTAGGACAGATTATAAAACTAAACTATTTCCAAAAAATAGAACTTGCCCTACCTACTTATAGATAAAAGATCTGACCCAAACCAAAATCCTGCGGGAGCGTGCCAAGATAGCAATGCTCCAACAGACCCATATAGGTTGAGCCTGTACTTTGAGTATCACACATGTAAAATTGTACATACAGAAATAAATACAAGCATGTAACCATCTCATCTCTTTTTTTGGGGTAGGCAGAGAGTATAGACCGCCATTTCATACTTTGATCTGGAACACCTCTTTCGCTTCTTTTACATTCATCTTTTCAGTCATGCCGCCGTTTATAAATAAATTAAAACATAGATTAATATATAACCCAGTCAGAAGATCATATGTTCAGACAGGAACGCTGCCAACTGTGCCAGACGGCCAGTGAAATAGATTAAGCAGAACTATTTTCTTGTTTCTAATTTAATTTCTAGCTTACATACGTAAGCCGGATGGTAAGCAGTCAATAGCTTATAGCCGCTAGCAATACCAGGGCTAACCGCCAGGCTTGTAAGCAGAGATGAATTTAAATGAAGGTGGGCAAGTCAATAGTGAAATTGCGCTCTATACTCTCTGCCTACCTGAAAGCGACTTGGCGTCATGATATGTACGTAGCAAGAATCCCTTTCGACTGATCCACTTCCACAGATCCATAGTCCTCGTGTTTACTAGCACGTGTTGTGGCGTGTCACGCGGCAATAAGTCCAACCGTCCATTCACTGCCTTCACCTATTGCATTTTTATAAATAAACGTTACTTTTAGTTGGTATTTCTTCGTTTGTTTTGTGTCGTATGTACTCGTGATTTGGGTAATTGGTACCTCGATTTAGTTTCCGTAAGTTTGGACATTTTGTTCAATTTAACTCTAATTTGAATGTGGGAGTCGGATAAAGTCGCATTTTTGACAGTGACGTCATGTTTGCTGATCTACAGAGGTTTAAGCATCGACAACGCGCGAGTGATGACCCTGGTGTTGCAAGCGTCCATGGGCTACGGTGACCGCTTACCATCAGGTGGGCAGTATGCTTGCTTGCCACCTTAAAGGTATAAAAAGAGGTAGTTATTATTATCGTATATACTTACTAACTGTAGTTATATGTAAAGGATTTACTAATAATATATATTTTATGCCTCTTGCATTCCTATAATATTTAGTTCCCACATTGGAACATTTATAACTTGCAATTTTAAATAGCATCCTCTTAAGCCAAGGTAACGCCATCAGCCACCATTTCCTGGTGCAGTCGTGTTTATATATTAATCTGACCCAGTTTAAAGGGCGCTGGCACGCAGGCCAATTAAATATACTCGTTAAACGTCAATTTCCTCAAAAATTTACCTTCCCGCGCCTACTTTATTGACTTTTAACCACCGTTTTAACGCAAGAAATAGCCTTTTGGTGTTGATGGCTGTGGTATGCTGTGATTATTTTAATAGCCTTAGTACACATTCCGCACATGCGTTGTAAGTCTCTTAATATATCTGATGTGAGTATTGTAATACGAATAAGTTACAGATTAAAGTAGTTAAGGTATTGATATTGAGGATATCTGTTTTTTATGCCTACATGACTAATAGTCTTGCTATCCCTTTCTCATGTACGGGGCTAAATAAGGATGGCAATCTTGTCAAATTAGTTTATTTTAATGATTACGTACAACAGAATCGGCACCATGCATTTTTAATTTCACCAGATCACTGTGCTAGCGGCATATGGGAAATCAGGCCTCCTTAGAGCTCTGGAAACCAAACTTGGTACAGAAACAAAACTAAATAAGAGTTGTTTTGTTTGGCTACGATCTTCTGTAAGATGGAAGTACTGTCCCAGTCGGCCCCAATTTCCCTATGGGAAATCCCATCACCACTTACTCCTCTCTTAAAAAAAAAAAACTACCTTTCATGTATGCGCATCTTTTTAATATAGTATGTTGGTGTTATCCCTTCTTTACCTGTCTTTATTTCACACTTAATAGATATTATTTTAAACTAGCAATCCAAACCCTGTGCCCACGGGTGCTATTTGATTCAACCGACCTTATCTGAGTATTTTTCAAAACAATCTTTCATACATAATGTGTTCTCAAGAGATGCTCTTTTATACATGCGACATTTATTGTTTTTTATTTAAATAAGTTAGTTAATGTTCCTTATCAACAAACTTGCAGTACAAAATAACGGTACGCTTACTTTTCAATCCCCAGCAGTAGAATGGCGCGTATCATACGGTAATTTTTATGGTATGTAAGCCCATGCCATTCCAAATAATAATTTTATAAAAGCATATTTGTGCTTAAAAGCCCTTTAAGTGCAATATTTGCCTTGGAGGCACCGCTTCCAGTAATTTAATATACTTAACGATGTCAATGTAAAGTCTTGGAAGACAGACTGTACAAGCGCAAATATTTTTCACGTTTTGCATACCTTTCCGATAGATGTACGTTGAGTGGAATTTCGTTCCCTCTTTATATAATATATATTATTTATAATTGCACTTACATAATTCTAATTCAAACATGACAGTTTATAAAAATATATTTTTCTCGCATATTTCAAGCGAGGTAAGTAATGGCATCATTTGTTCGACCCATTTGACAGGTCCTATTCGACACTCCCTTCACATTTCAGAAAATCACAGTCAAATATCGCGACTTCTTCATCTGTTGATCTTACATTGAGTTTGGCTCGAATTTTTCGAGGATGCTCTTTGCTGGCAGAAGACCGCTAATCATCTAAGACAGTGCTTTTTCACAACATAAGGGCGCAACCTAATAATAGTGATTAATAATCCGAACCTTAAAGTCTATAGGTTACGATGACCGCTAACATTCAAATGCTTGCTACTTTTGCTGTATACAAGAGTTATCACAGGTATCAAGTACGAAGAGATTTGTGAATGTGGAAGAATCAAAACAGATATGTAAGTCAAGAGTGAAATAGATCTTTACTCTCTGCCTACCCCGAAAGGGCTACGTTCATATATGCAATGCATGAATAAAAATAAGCGAAAAAAAAGTTATATTATAATGTCTACAGAGATTGAATAATACTGTTTATTATTATTAACCGTTTACCATGACTGACTAAGTTGGAAAGCTAGGGTAGCACGAAATGAGAGGATAAAATGGTTGCAGCTATAAATAATCGGACTCATTTAACCATAGTAATGCGGTTACTTTCGCCTAACTGGCTATCGATACAAAGCTGTAAAGATGGATGCACACTGTACCCATACTTGGGTCTAATTAATTTATTTAAGTATACTTTTTATTATGTATTCTTAAAAAAAATCTTTATTATAATTATTATTCCAAAAATCGCTCCTAATCTTTTAAAATCTGACATTAGATCAATTCTAATATAATTAAGTTACGTTTGTTTGTTTTTTGGGAGTTTTTACAAAATCAATTTTAAAATTCATATTCATACGCGGGCGACGTCGCGAGATAACCCCACAATTATAACATAACGCAATATAAAATACAGCAGTAAAAGTTGATTTGTTCAATAAAGTTTACGTCATAAGTGTCATAGAGTAAGTAATTAGTTCATGCAAAATAATTATAGTCATAGCACGACGTTATACTAAAATTATTCCGTCTAAAACTTACTCCGGCCATGTTGCTCGAACTGCAATGACCTAAATCACATTTAAACATTTGTAAATCCTGTATTGAGTAATTAGAGACTAGGTTACGGGACTTTTGATTACATGCATATGAATTTATTATGATGAAATCAGTAAGAGGTTTTCCCATCAACTATTATAGTACCATGTGATGTTTAATATCAATCTGCTATTGCTTTTGCTTGATTACTACACGTCGTAGGTATGTAGACGACGGGGCTTTGTGTCAAATAAATCAATAAAATGGGTCACGTAAAATACGGTGTAGTTCATAAAACTATAAGTCAAGAAGAAATAATTGAAAAACGAACAAAAAAGGAATAAATCTTGAAATGGCCAAGCGCATGCCAAAGAGACGGAATACGCCTCTTCTGCGAATAGAAAGAAACTTCATCAGGCGCTTCAACAAGGCACTACCTCTTTGTCACGCCTTCGCTAATGTATAAATAGCTTCATAAAATGCTAATTGTGGAGATGCTTAGAAATAGTACACAAAAGTTTTCATTTTTATTTTCATATGCAATTTTAATTTTAATATGTATATACTATGTTTCATGGCAATATTTCTCGAATTACACGGGTTGTTAAGGATAATGCCTGAGATTTTTATTTTTATACAAGCATGCAGCCCGCCTGATGGTAAGCCGTCACTGTAGCTTCTAGACGCTAGCAATACCAGGGGTATCACTCGCGTGGGGTATCACTAATGTTTAATGTTTATTCCAAATATATATAGTATGATCATTAGCATCACAATATCATAAATAAAGTAGACCATCAGACGATTCCGATACAAATCTGTCAAACTCGTATTAGCCTTAAGTTATATTAAAAAAAAAATGGCATAATCAATGCAATGAATGTCTTCATTTCAGAAGTGAATAGACGCTACAATGGAGTTTTTGGCGGGAATCAGGCGGAGCGGTTGAGATTTTTTCCAGTGTGTCGTAAATTGTGTTATAGTGATCTTTAATGTGTATTTTTGGTGTCGATATGTGCAGTAAAGTTTCATTTAGTGACTGATTTATAGGAGCATTGGAAATAATGCCATAATACGACTTTTGGGTTAAGTGATTTATCATTTTGGTCAATAGGTTACCACTAATCTAAAGGCGTGTTACGATCTGCTACTGCCGTGGGTTGTCTCCAGAAACTCCATTGGGCGTTAGAATGCATGACACTAGGCATTTTAATGCGGCAAACTCGAGAAATTTTGCAACATGAAAATTCTCTAACACTCGACACTGGCAAAAATAGTCCCTGAAGGGATTGATTGCCATACTTAGGAAGAAGAAGAAGAAGAAGAAGACGCTACAATCTTCTGTAGGCACTACGAACTACGACTACAGCTACGAGAATGCGTAGCCACTACGAATACTGCTACGTTGCCAACCATTTATACAATCGGAACTTTTCTGATAGATTATTGGTAACAGTTTTTAATTTGCACAACCCATCTCAACGAGAAAACTGCAAAATTATATAGGTTACGGTGACTGCTTACCATCAAGTGGGCCATACGCCTGTGCGCCACTTTAGAGGTATAAAACATATTATCATCGAAAGCCAAAAACGTTTAATGTGTCTGGGTGTTTGGTATAAGTATGTATTTACAAACAAAAAGTATATAAGTATTATATCAGCTGCTGGTTCCCATAGTACAAGCTTTGCTTAGTTTGGGGCCAGATGGCGCTGTGTGATAATGTCGAAGCATTATTATTATTATTCCCTTTATTTATTTTACACCTTAGTTTTGTTTTTTTTTTTTACAATATTCTTACAAAAAAAACACATTATAAAAAAAAACAACAAAACTAGGGAGCCACCGATAACGAGGCGCGAGCCCAAGCTACCGGTGGTTAGGGTTACAAAGTGAGGAACCTCCTGACAATGCGTGCCGTGTCGAGGAGTACTGCCTTCTGTATCCGACCCTTGACCCAACCATCGAGCGAGAGCGTCTTGAGGTGTTGGTCGAGACTCTTCGCTATGAAACCGTTCGCAGAAACGACTATCGGGACAATGACCGCCGAGTCAACCCCCCACATGGCGGTCACCTCGTGAGCCAAGTCAAGGTACTTGCTGAGCTTTTCCTTCTCGGATTTCACGAGGTTCTCGTCATGCGGGATGGTGATGTCAACGAGTACTGCCCGGCATTGGGACCGGTCTGTCAGCACGATATCAGGCTTATTGGCTACAATAGTCCTATCCGTAATGACAGAACGGTCCCAGTTATTATTATTATTATTAATGTTGGCGTTTTTCCTGAGGCATTGAGAGTTTTATAGACGGCCACCCATCCGGCTAATGACCATGAGAATGAACTTAAACTAACAACCAACTCCCAATATCACGATTGTTACATGAAAAGAAAGCACAGCACTGAGTTTCTTGCGGGTTCTTCTCAGGTGGCTTTTTTTCCGAACCGGTGGTAATTTAGACCTTCATAACTACCTTATTGGGGCCTTAACTGAATAATGATTTTTTGATTTTGATTTTGATTTCGACTCACAATTTAACAATCAACTATGCTATACTGAAGAAGGTAATATAATTTCGAAAATCATCTCATAATTCACACTCACTTCACTTGTCATCATGTTTGTGATTATTTGGTGAGTGACAGAGAATGACAAATTGAATGTAGGACTCGAGATTGATTCTGCCAGTGATCTTTTCTAAATACCACGGTAGATCCTACTAATTTTTATTTGTATGAAATTTGGTACACGTATAGTTTATAACGAGGTTGAACATATAGGATTCTTTTTTTTATTTTTCTGAGATTTTAAGCTCAACGCGGACGAAGTCGGGAGCTGAAGCTAGTTATTTAATACAGAAGACGTCCTGGCTGACCTCGCAGCGATCGCAATGGTAGTTTTGCAAGGCGCCGCGCCGTCGCCTCCTTATCTAGCAGGACGAAGGACTCGGTGCTGGCGACAGTCCAAACGTTACGTAAGATACGTTCATTAACAACTTCGTCACTCACTCGACCCGTTCAACTTGGTTATTTTTGTTAGAAGATGAAGTATTGAAGGTCTCTGCGCTTTGCTTTTGTTTTACATTTCTATGATGGTTATATTTCGAATGTAGAATAATGCAGTTTTTTTCTTTTGTGTAAAAGAAGTTCATTATATAGAGTTTTATAACTTTATTATTGTACTCTCTGTACTCTGTCTTTGTCTTTTAGGAATCGAGAATAGCCAAATGTAGTCGCTTGATATATAATACAAGACTATTATAATACAATATTATTCGAGCGCCACTAATTAATGAGTTCGCACGTGCATATCACCAGTCTGGGACAAGATAACATTGCCGTAATTGTGACATCGCACCGATTCAATGCGGCGTCACATTCAGCGAAACACCCACACAGAATGGACGGCAGTAATTCTGAGAATAGTATGTAATATAGTGTCGCAATATGAATTATTTTACTAGCCCTCATCCATTTTGTACACAATGTATAACAGAACAATTTTATCATATTTTGGAGGGTTATATTACGAACTATTTTGGCCTTTTTTGAGTGTTTTAGAAATACTCGCTGTCCCTAGACAAGCAGCAAAAAAATACTTATATTGATGTACAGTAAATCTGATATTGTATGAGTTGCATAAGTTATCATGCTTGCTTGATAGACTGTACGCAGGTTTGCCACTTTAGAATAAAAAAGTATTAGCGGATAGCTCCTCCTTAATAACTTCTGAAAACTACACACGACGTCGTATTCACATGAACCAGGGAATATGAACAACTGATTAAATTAAAAAGAGCCCCTACATTTCAAATATAGATATCTATCTTCAGAACAAATTATTCCATGTTCCATTCTAGCCATTTTATATTCTGAGAATATACCTACACTAGATGTCTGATCCGTAACTCTTATTTTGAATTATATTATCGTTTCATTGGAGTTATAAGTTTTATTGGTCTGTTGGTAGATGTTTACGCGGAATCTTAGAACCGTGATAATATTTCCTTGGCATCTCATTGATGCGGCGTCGGGTTCCCCGAATGCCCCCGCCCTGTGCGTCACAAACACTCGCCAATTTGGCTAACCGCCTCGTATCATTCGTTAAGTTTCTTACGAGCGGAGGAGGACTTGACATAATGGATATAAAATTGTCTGGAATAGAACATCAATGTCGTGCTTCTACGGACAGATTTGGTTGAGTTATGTTTGGTTCGCTTCGGTAGCGTTGTTTTGTGTACGATTGTAATTATATTTGTACAACTTTATACCAACGTTTATTATGTTATTTCACTGCGGTCTTCTGTAAGGTGGAGGGACAGTCCCCAGTCGGACGACTCCAATTTAATGGGAAACCCACGGGAGATACCAATTCGCCCTACCTCTCTTTTTTCTCGGCTTATTTACCAACATGTGGGTAGAGAAGTAAGCAATAAAAAAAAGTGAATAATGTAAGAAATTGCTATTCGTTCCAATTATTTACCTAAGATATTTTACCAACTGTCCAATAAAAACCGTTCTTAACCTTGAATTTTTACCTACCTTTATGCACAGCTCACTCCATTCAAACTCCATACAGATCTCTGACGTTAGATTGTACGCCAAACACACAAACTGTGTCAGAACAAAGCAAAGGATTCCCTAATTTATCGGTCTCGGTTCGTTCTAGATCTATAGGGCGGCGCCGTCGAGTCGGGCGGGGAGCCGGCGCCGCAATGTCTCAGCGTCCAAAAAACCAGATAAACTGGCGCCATGGAACTCTTCCAGAACGTTTTTTTGGCTATTGATGTAGGCAAGTCGATCCGCCCGTTATGGTAATGAAAACCCTATGAAGTAGGTATTTATGTTCATAATTTGTCAGTGTCAAGTGCTACGTAGGTCATTATTCGAGTTTTTATCCAGTATTATGTTTTCAAACTGTAGGTATATTTCATAAGTATACCTATTGTTTTTTTACGTCTTAATTGTTTTAAGTAACTTGCATAGTTTTGTTGTCGAGCGATACCTCGTCTGTCATAAAGTTTCAGCTATTACGTTATTTATAAGCGGATTAAATTTGTTTGTACCTATGGGGTATTGTCTGAAACAATCTTCTGTACCAATAAAAAAATACTTAACTAATGAAAAACACTAAGCCTGAGTTTCCACCCCACGCCCATATTTTGACTATCGTTTAATTTAAACCCATATGTTATCATATATCTACCCAGATATACAATAACGTATAGCTCAAATTAATAAGTCTATACCCATAGTAAGTGCGATATTCTATAAGATGAAGTTACGCTAGTCGGGTAGTGTCGAGCTTCTATTATGCCCAAAGTATTAATAGTTACATATCTACACTAATATAATAAAGAGGAATGATTTGTATTTTTGTATGTAACGAATAAATTCAAAAAGTACTGGACGATTTTAATAATTATTTTTTCATTAGAAAGCTACATTTATTTGCGTCGTTTGGGTCGTTACGAAGACTTCGCAATTTCCTGCCCATTTCCACCAAAATTACGTTGGCGCAATCTCTCCTCCTTCCTATACTAGACTATGCAGATGTCAGCTATCTAGATCTCACCGAGGCCCAGCTTAATAAACTTGAGCGTCTCCAGAACGTCTGCATACGATTCATATTTGGTCTTCGCAAATATGATCATGTTTCAGAATATCGAAATAAACTCAAGTGGCTACCCATCCGCCTTCGCCGGAATACTCACATTCTGTCTCTACTATATAGTATATTGTTTAATCCTTCCACTCCTTCTTACCTTAAGCAACGTTTTTCATATGTTCATGAATCGCATTCAAGAGAACTTAGATCAGAGGTGAACCTTAGTCTGAGAATTCCACCACATTCCACTAGCTTTGTTGACAACTCGTTTGCAGTACAAGGTGTTCGACTATGGAATGCACTGCCTGTTTCAATACGCCGTTCTACAAGTCTCAACCTATTTCAAAAACATCTGAAAGACTACTACCTATTACTTTGAGTTCTTAAGCGTCACTGACAGCTCCTTTTTCTATTTTTTTCTAATTTAATTTCTTTGAATTTGTTTACATTATCATTTATTTTCATATTATACTTTAATATTACTGTATTATATGTTATTTAGTGTACTAATTCAGTTATGGTACCAACGGGTACCTTTTCCATTTGTGTATTGTGTACACCCATATATCTACCCTCTCCCAAACTCCATTCTCCAGTCCCTACCTAGGTTGCCTGGAAGAGATCACATCTAGTGATAAGGCCGCTATTTGTACCGATATGTATAATAAATTCTGATTCTGTATTATAGTTTTAAGGTGTACAATAAAGAGTTATCTATCTATCTATCTATCTATCTATCTATCTATCTATCTATCTATCTATCTATCTACATCATCACTGAGTAACATAGGCTATATATTATACTAGCTGCCCGCCCCGGCTTCGCTCGGGTAGACAAAATATTTGATAAATGTCTATAGGCTCCGAAACTACTGAACCGATTTCAAAAAATCTTTCACCGTTAGAAAGCTACACTATCACTGAGTAACATAGGCTAGCTGCCCCGGCTTTGCACGGGTAGACAAAATATTTGATATCAATGTCTACCCGTGCGAAGCCGGGGCGGGCCGCTAGTTAAGAATATAGGTAAAGATATTACTACAACGATCGATAAATAATGAGGTTAAGCGACCATCGCGCCGGCTAAGACTCAGGTCACTGTTGCCTGAAACTTGTATGGTTTCAAGGTACTATATAGCGTCGGTCTGAAAGGTTGCTAATTTAATTTTATAAATTCCTTTTTATCACCCCTTCACAACAACTACTGGAACAATTGCAATGAGTTGAGAGGTATTCCTGTATTTCAGAGAAGTTGGTGGGTTTGTTTTATTAAAATTGGTATAGTTTGTATGAGCTTGAATTAGCTCGCAGCTACATCGATTATGATTAAACTTTGGTGAGGCAAAAAAAGAAGCTCGCACAATTAATGGCCATCAATTTATCATCATTATAATGACTACATGCCTAGAATAAACAAAGTTAATCATCGCCTGCTCTATCTAAAGGTTTCATGGTATGGCGTACATGGTTGTCTGCTCCGTTGGATCAAGTCATATTTAGAAAACAGATCCCAAATAATAGCGCTAAAAGGGTTTCTCTCGACCCCGACACAGGTTACATCTGGAGTACCCCAAGGGTCCCATCTGGGACCTTTGCTATTCATCATTTTCATAAATGATCTGGTAGAGTTGCTTAATTGTAATTGCCTATTATATGCAGATGATATGAAAATCTTTACTGCCATCAAGGATACTAGTGACTGTCAGCTATTACAAGAAGATTTAGATACGGTGTCGGGCTGGTGTACTCGTAACTGTATGTGCTTAAATGCTTCCAAGTGCATCGTGCTGTCTTTTACAAAAAAGAAATACAAAATAAGGTACAGTTATAATCTTGCCGGCCATACGCTGGAGCACATGTCCACGATTAGAGACCTTGGTGTTTTATTTGATGACCAGTTATCATTTAGACCTCACTACGAATACGTAGTAAATAAAAGCAATAAGCTATTGGGTTTTATAATTCGGTCTACCACAGATTTTAAAAAAGCAGACTCCCTCTTGTTTCTCTTCTTTAGCATTGTCAGAACAATATTGGAATATGGATGTCCAATTTGGTCACCATACTATGCCGTCCATGAAGATCGTATTGAGCGTATTCAGAATAAATGCTTAAAAGTCATGTCTTACAGATGCGGCTTGAGCAAAATCCTCTTGAACTATAGTGATAGGCTCAAACAATTTATGGTAACATCTTTAAAATTAAGACGCCAACAGTACGATCTGGTCTACTTGCATAAAATACTGCATTCAAATGTTGACTGTCCTGCATTGCTTTCACTTATCAAGTTCAACATAATCTATCGATGTCGTAATCCCAAACTGTTTTCCTTAGAAGTATATAAAAATAATACGTCATATTTTAATCCTATAGTCAGAATGTGCCGTTTATACAATGATTTACAAACTCGCAACCACAACCTTGATATTTTTCAACCCAATCAACTAATATTTAAAAAAAATATCCATGAAGCCCTTCTCAAATAAATAATTCACATTTCTGTTATTTGCCCTTAGTATGTCTTTTCCATTAATTAATTTTATATTGCGTTTTTTGTTTTTTTTAAGTATATTTTCTCTTAGACTTCTATCCTAAGTCAGTAGAATTCTTCTACATATATGTTTGTTGCGTAACAATGTAAATTATGCATGTAATGTGTACCTGTAATTGGTTATCCATTAAGCTTTATAATTTAAAATTAGAACTTAAGTACGTACTGTAATGAATAACTGTTGGTATACTTAATATAAATAAATAAAAATAAATAAATAAAAAACGCATTTCCGCATGCAAATATTTAAAATTACCTCACGGGGTAGCGTAATTTAACACGTCATGTTTTATAAATTCTTAAAAAAGTCGTGGTGGCCTTGTGAAGCAACGGCCTGTCATCTGATGGGGCCAGGTTCAAATCCCGGCTTGAACCAATGATGTTTGATGAATGAGTTTTTCTTAGCTTAAGTACAATGGTTAATTACACCATTAGCTAAAAAAGAGAGGTAGGGCGAATTGGGATCTCCCGTGGGTTTTTCCATTAATATTGGACCCACCCGACTGTACCTCCGCCTTACAGAAGACCGCAGTGAATATTGCTTCCCGATGTTTCTTGAACCGGTAGTGACGTCAGCGACAACACAACTGGTTGTTAAGTTCAGTTGTGTTGACGGCCAGAATAATATTGATCACCTATATGTATTATGTATCTATCTACTGTCACTGACATTTGGAGAAAAAGGACCGCCGAACTTTGTACTCTTGCTATTGAAGCGAATTGGTGTTCAGCCGAAATTCGGTATATTATTAACAAGTGACCTTTATCAGCGATTACTACAGTATGTTTCAGCTTACATTAATTGAGCATTCAGCCCTATGATTCAGCCTTATAATTTACTACTGGCATTGTTTACCCAAATACATAGGTGAGCAATCGCGATATGCACAGTTCACTGAACTCAAGGTGAAATTTACCTCGAAGATTGATTGCTTCACGCAAAATATGGAAACCAGCCGAGTAAATGATAGGTAAGTATGTATAGTTAAGGAAGTTATATATTTTGTCGTATATTTATAAATACCACCTTTGTATGTTCAATAATATCCGAACTTAAAAAAATATATTTTTTTTATAACAACTGTCTGTGCCCGCAACTTTGTACGCGTAAATTCGGATTTTATTCACGATTTATATTTATTCAATTGTTTTTTTTTGTACAAAACCATAATTATTTTTTAAAACAAAAGAAGCCTAAGTTATCGCTTCTAACATCAGCTATCCGCCAGTAATGGTCCCGTCAAAATCAGTCAAGCCGTTTCAGAGATTATATAGTACGAACAGGCAGACACACAAAAAAGTTTTATATTGTCACAGACATAAATATAAAAAAACTTTTTCCCCATAAAGCATGATAATCAATTTTTTCCCCGCTCTGGTAAGCTACAAAGACGGAGTTTTTGAGCAAAGGAGTGAAATAGTTATTTTTGATTCAGCAACCATAACGATTATAGAAAATGTAACTTGTTAATGATATAACTATTTCTCACGTGACGACCTATTGGATTTTGTTGTCTTACTAATATATATTATACACCAAGACACATATTAACTTTGGAACACTTAATAAATAATTACTGTTAAATTTGATGGTGATAAATGCGTAACTAAAGTGCGCTTAAGATAAAATATAGCTAAGACCGATGACGTTAATTCAACGCATGACTAGACTATACTTCATAGTACAACCTGACAGCAAAGTATCATTTTTAACGTTTTTTGGCTCGGTTGCCATGTCTTTTTGCGAGATATTTAATGTTTAACTTTTCACAAAACTCAAACACAAATTCAAGCTCACCATTTCACCACTCCCAAATAAGAAAATATAAATATGTTTTTATGATGTATTTAGAACAAACATTATGATAATGCATAGCTACAGATTAAACAAGTTAAATAAATAAAAAACAACTAAAAAGGAGGGTAGGAATGTAAAATTTTATTCTCCCAGACAGGTAATTAACCTATAGTTTGACAATTGACTGTCTAATATGAAGACTAATTAGTGTAATTATCGCAAGAATAAGTAAATAAGAGATAATAAGTGTAAATACAACTGATATTATCGCAAAAACGGATCATTGGTGGTGGTTAAATTCGTCGATGAGTCGGAAATCAGGATGGAGATCAAATCGTGAGTTTTGTATTGTTCAAAGCATGTAAGTTTGTTGATTAAGGTCTATATTATTAAATAAATTTTATTATTCAAGTTTGCCACTCGACCCTTGTTTAAAATATTGCAATACCAATAACACCGAGCGTTTTTTTTTATCTAATTGGCTAAATTCCACGCTAACTTGGTAGCTATCATTACATAGTATAAAACAAGTCGCTTTCCGCTGTCTGTCCGTATGTATGATCTTTAAAACTACGCGTTATTTTTTTTATATATAGAGTTATTCAAGAGGAAGGTTTTAACTTTTTATGTATCATTCATGTGGGTTTTATAGGTATTCAATTTATATGAGTAACGCTGGCCGTGCGAAGCCGGGGCGAGTCGCTAGTTATTTTAATATGTGTCTGTGCCTAGATGGATTTTGTGTTTTTTTTTTGCGTTATCGTGTTTAACCTGAGTATATGTATGTGCGAAGTCATTAGTGGCGCTTGAAGGATACTTGTTTTGTTGATCTTTTATAATCAGATTGTAATGTGGAAAGGACAGAGCACTGAGTTTCTTGTCAGTTTTACTGAGATATATTTTAAAGAACCGGTAAAGTACAGTACGACATTCATAAGTGCCTTCTTAGGACCTATGTTGAATAAATAGTTGTTATTATTCTTATATACAAGACCTATGTATTCTGTAAGGTGGAGGTACAGTCCCCAGTCGGGAGGCACCGATATTAATTGAAAAACCCACGGGGGATCCCAATTCGCCCTACGTCCCTTTTTTAGCTCATAGTGTTTTTTTTTCTATACCACTAAGGTGGCTCACAAGCATACGGCCCACCTGATGGTAAGCAGTCACCGTAGCCTATAGCTGCTAGCAGTACCACGGGTATCACTTACGGGGTGTCAACCATGTTGTTGATGAGGACTCACTGTGCTAGCAGCATTACTACTAGCCCAGCGTATCCTCGTGGAGCACTGGCAACCTTACTTACCGCAGAAACACAACACTATATCAAGTAGTGTTATTTCATTGCAGTCTTCTGTAAGGCGGAGGTACAGTCCCTTGTCGGGCGGCTCAAATTTAAATTGGAAAACCCACGGGAAATCCCAATTAGCCCTACCTCTCCTTTTAAAAGTTCATGGTATGATTAATCACAGTACTTAAGCTTAGAAAAACTCATTGGTACAGGCTGGGGTTTGAACCTGGACCCATCAGATGACAGGCAGTTGCTTCAACCACAAGTCCACCACGGCTTCTAATTTAGTTTTAATTTATAGTTTAGTTTAAATATAGTTTTCTGCCTTTGACAGAAGCAACTAATGGTTATATGGCTTATTAATAGCGAAGGGCAAGATGCGCTTTAGTCATCAACTCGTCACTCGTCTTCACCCGACGGGGTTTCGCCCCCCTCCCCCAAGCCCTATAGAAGCAGTAAGTTGCGTGATATAAATTTATAATTATAAGAGAAACTTGGTGCAAATTAAAAAGTTTACTTGCATTAATTACACGAGTAAATGCTTTACGTTGGCAAGTTTGAACAATTGAAATAAGTATTTACTGACTAATTCACAATTTAATGCTTATAGTCAACAGTTTATCTTTTACGTATCTACATTTGCATCTAAGTATAATTTGGAAAATTAAATCCAAATCCTTTTAATTTTATCAAATTAAGTAGAGGAACGATATCCAGGCGTTATTCCCGGTATACACGGCGTTGCTGACCCAAATCCGCAAGACTAAGAGGTCAACGACAAGCCTATGTTCGGGCACTCCCAATTCGGGAATACATTGCAGTACGCGCATCATTGGCTCTTTTGATAATATAGAAATAATCATCTAAAATATGTTTTCTGATAATTTTGAAATTGGAATCAGGTTTCTAAAATAACGTTCCTACGTATTCTACGTATTTCAGATAGTTTTTCTTTTATTTCTCTCTAAAGTGGTGAAAATATATTACGCGATTTTTTACAGCTATAAAAGTAACGTAATCCATCAATAATACGTCGACTTAAAAGTATTAATCGATGTACTATGTACACGAGTGCTGATTTATGCTTAAACCTCCATATGTGAATATCATAATACAGGTCAAATAAAAGATCTTTTTAGGGTCGGCAACGCGCGAGTGCGAACCCTGGTGTTGCAAGCGTCCATAGGCTGCGGTAATCGTTTACCATCAGGCGGGCCGTACGCTTGTTTACCACCTTAGTGATATATAAAAAAAATATTGGGACTTTGCGAACAATGACGCCGGTTTTTTAAACATGTAGTGCGTGGACAAGGCGTACTACATTGTATTCGTTGTAGGTGTGTGGGTGTAATTGTGTAAATGTACACTACAACGTTCCATCTATCTTTTTTATTTGATCTGAGATCATAACACAAAACGATACTAATAGTCACACCACTGTTTTAAAAAATAAACAGACGTAGAATGTAACTGTTTCTAGAACATTTGTAATGATAACAACACAATATTATACAAGTTTTAAGTGCATGGTTAATACTTGGAATATATATTATACTTGTGCCGGTAGCAGGAACCTTTTCGACTACGCAAACGAAAACGTAACTCGCGAAACGTCAAAATTGCCATACTAATTTTAAGTTCCACTTTTCACCGCCGCAGCGCTGTTCATTTTTCAATACAAATATAGTCGAAGGCGATACGAAAACGTTGTCGCAATTATTCGTGCTAGCCCTACTGAAACCTAATAACAGTTTTTAAATTATTTCGATAAACCGTACAACGTTCTGTGGCCATACAGACCTGTCAGAAATCACCTAATATTCTATATTAAAACAAAAATTGTTCAACCATTTCCTTAACAGCAAGCCATCGGTAAAGCGATCCATTCGCGAGTCCCACGAGACATCGCAATAACGGAACTGCCTCATACAGAGGATATTTGCTTTAATCTGTTTTGGATTAACCTCGCTGACGTTACCGCGAGGACAGCGTTGACCTTAACCCACTAATAATAATAAGAAGATTGAATTTTGTTGGTTACTGTTATAATAATAATGATTTGGTACAACAATATACTTGTTGATGATATATGAGTTGTTCTTATAACACATCGTAAAAACTGCATAACATAGGTAGGTGATAAAGATTTTTATTTTTTTCTAGAAATTCAATGAGAAAACGTCCGTAACAGTAACGGCAAACTTCCTTTGTTACAACGAATGGCACGCAAAAGAAGAAAAGAGTTTGTTTACGCATTGGCATAAACAATACCTACTGTATGTAGGGTAGTAGAATCATCAAAGTAAGGCATGTTTTTGTTTACAAAAAATATCCCGATGGAAATAGGGTGGTTTACGTTTGACACAGAAAACCGTGGAAAAGTCGCGTCGCAAAGTTGGGTTAAGCTAATATTAATATCCAAACTATTTACAATATTATAAACATGTAAGTAGGGGTAATATATTTTTTTTATTTGTTTAATAGAGTTGCGTTTGACCGCAACCTCGCCTGATGTTAAGCGACGGTGTGGAACCACTGAAAAGACCCTAACAGAACTAGACGACTGAACCAAATATATTTTCATAATATTTTTATTATGATAAACTACATACCGTTTTTTTTTGTAATTATTTATTTATTTTTTATAATTGTATCGATTCTGTTATACATAATCCTAAACTAAACTAATTTAACAGAACTAAAAATATTGAGATCTTTATTTAACCCGGCACAAGAGACTTAGTTCAGTCAAATTATTTTAGTTTATTAATTTCGTACAACAGAATTGGCACCAGTATATGAATGATTTCAAAATATCAATATTTATTATACGGTAGAAAGCTAGTTAAATAATAAGATAACTTACATACAAAAAACTAAAGCCTCGCCTTTGGATTATTCAGTTCCACTTTTTTTTAGTCTGATGATATATTTATTCGTGCAACAATAATAGGCATAGGTTTTTCTTTCCATTGGGTTTCAACCAAATGTAGGTAGTCATTTTGTTTGCTAAATATTTAAAATTTAAAGTGTAAATTAGCATGTTTTACCAGTTCTAATGTTAATACATACATATTTTGAACAAGGAACTAATGGTCAAACAATTTATTCGTATGTGTGTTATCGAACTCGCAAATTCCAACCAATAATTTGACCACTTTATCTTATCTTTTTTTTTATTAACAACGTTAGTTGCATACATATTTAACGAAATAATCTAATAAAGCAACCTGTACATATACAAATATTAATTAATCTAATGTATTAATAATCTATAAAGTATTAATTAATCTAATGCATCCACATGACTCAATCCAGTAACACCCCTTTACAAAGTCGTGTAGGCTGTCCTACATTTGGAGTGTATTAAATTTCGTCGCATAATTTATAATATGTCGCTTAACAAGAGCTGCCAGCCTTTAGCACCATTCATTGGCTTAAACGTTATGAACAACATAAATTGTGGTTTGTCTCTTGTATGTCAGCAAATGTATATTTTCTTAGAACCTTAGTGGTATGGAAACAGAGTATTTTCTCATTCTCCACAACACCTATTACAATATTGGAACAAGAAATGACTAGGATAAAAAGCTAATAGAAGTGGCAAGAAAAACGTTTCATAGATTTGCCATCGAGTTACAAACAAACGTACACCATGACGTTGTTAATACTTACGAATATAAATGTCTAGACCAGTCGGAGCCGCGGTTCTTCTTGCATAATAGATACAATTGGCTACAAGAGAGGCAAACGCAAATGAAGGATCATTTGCGTTTGCCAAATTAAAGCAGTTTAATATTTATATCGATGTTCAAGTCCTCTGTATTTTTTTTTTAATCAGATGACGTACTATGGAACCTATTATTACTGCCGTTTCCATTAATATCCAACCTGCTACCGATAAGTATTTAAAGAAACTCTTAAGCTCTGAAAGAGAAGGATGCAATCATTATTGAGAGAGAGATAGCATCATTTTTGACCGTCGATAGCTATAAGATAAGATAAGATACAGAAATCTGCCGTAGGCCTACGCCGTGCTGTATATTCTGGAATGTAATAGTTCACTTAACTTACTTACTTTAATGGAACTGCATTAAACTTTACGCAATGTATACTCAACATAGTTTGATACAGTTAAAAAGAACATTAGGGGTTAATTGATAATGATATTACTAAGCGTTCGCTCCATGCACAAGAGTTAATGTTATCTTGACACGCTAAAAGCCGACTTAAATATTGTTTGATGCCAAGTTAAACTAAGTAAACATTTACAATTTGTAATTAATTCATTTTAGTGTTAATAATAATATTTTCATAGGATCAGACAAACACTGAATCTAGCTCTTACATTCCTACATTTTTTGTAACAATGATTTTAACATGTAATGCGCTTGTATAAATACATTTCCACAACGGGACGTATATGTCGACGGGAGGTATATGCAATTGATTTCAATAATCTATCTCTGTCGAATTTATTATGATTTGCGCGCTGTAATATGTTTATTAAGATTGTAAATGTAACGTTCCAGGTTGGCGGCAGCGCAGGAGGCGGCGGGCGCGCAGGCTCGCGCGGCGCCAGCTGATACCATGGGCGGCGCGCACCAGCCCGCTACTCCAGGGCCCACCTCACTCTTCATATTTGCCGACGAAAATCCTATTCGGAGGTCAGTATTTCATAGTACATACGAGCGTAAAAAGATAGAGCTTAATGGGATCTACTGTGGATTTTCCCAAAAATTTGGAGCCGTCCGATTGGGAACTGTACCTACTTCTAATTTAGGTACAGAAGACCGCAATCAATTAAAACTACTTTCATGTAATGCTGTGTTAATGCGAGTATGGTTGTCTGAGGTCCACAAGGATACACTGTACTGGCAGTAAGGATATACTGGTAGCATAGAGAGTCCTCAACGACAATAGGGCTGGCAACGCGTTAGTGATACCCCTTGTAAGGCTACGGTGACTGCTTACCTAACAGGTGGAAATAAAAAAATAACATACATATCATCACGCCAAATCCCTTACGGGGTACGAAGAGAGTATGCACCGCCATTTCACTCTTGACTTGTACACCTCTTTTGTTTCTTTTACATACATCAATCCCTTCATACATTCCCGCCGGTTCTGCGTGCTCTTTACCTTTCCATCATACTTTAGTAATTCCTTGGTAACGCTATCTAGATACTTGTATCCTTTGCATCATAACCCGACTGTCCAAGATTAATTTAATGTATTTAGAGTAAAATGTACTCAGAATTACTTTAATTTTTAATCGCTATTAAATTCAATTGAAATAAAAAGAAACTCGCCAAGGTTAATAGAATGGGACCACTTTGATATCCTAAAACCATACCAGTAGCCTTAAATAGTAACCAATATCTACTAGAGTTACACAAAGGATGCCATACATTAATTCATACATACATACATACATACATACATACATACATACATATCATCCATCTCGCTAGGTCCCTCATGGGTAGGCAGAGAGTAAGATGGCGTTTCACACTTGACTTGCACTCTTTGTACCGGACGATGTCGCGGAGGCAAGGCGAACTTTAATCTAATATTGCAATGAAAAACTATCACTAACTGAATAAATACCTATTAATAGGGCTTAAACAATTAAATTATTTTAAATGCACAGGCTCGCATTTTACAAATCAACGTACGCACAATACTTGGTCAGAATGCGGGGCAAGTCATTTGCAGGGCAAGTGTACCTACTATCGCCTCGCCTCCCTTATAAATATTAAAGGAGCACCTCATTTGCCCTCTTATGCATTTTGTAAACAAACGGATGTTCTTAGCTTGCGTCTTAGTTACGGCGGCCTGTTTCTTTAGAATTTTGACAGCATTGGGATCATTGAAGGCTGTGTAGAATTCAGTGTATACCAGTACATTTAAAAATGTATTGTGTGTAGGTATGTTGATACATGAAATACATACGCCGTGGTGGCCTTGCGGTTGAAGCAACGGCCTGTCATCTGATGGGCCCAGGTCCAAATCCGGGCCTGTACTAATGAGTTTTTCTAAGCTTAAGTACAGTGATTAATCACACCATGAGCTCAAAAAGAGAGGTAGGGCGAATTGGGATTTCCCGAGAGTTTCCTATTGATATTGGAGCCGCCCGACTGGGGACTGTACCACCGCCTTACAGAACACCGCAATGAAATAACACTACTTTGATGTAGTGTTGTGTTTCTGCGGTAAGTAAGGATGCCAGTGCTCCACGAGGATAGTAATGCGGCTTATTAGTACAATATACTTCACTAGCCCTCTTACTTATACACGTTCTGAGTTCAAATGTTTTGTCTTGCTTAATACCATACCTAGTTCTTGTAACACAAGTACCTAATCAAGATGATGGGTCTTCCCGTTTAAAGTTCCCGCACGGGGATGTAACGGACGGACGTTAAGTTTTTTTCATGTTACTAAGTATGGAGTGCCTCTTCACAATTGTTCTGCACGTCACTGTTGCTTACAGTACTTTGTAAATTTGAAAGTTACACCGTTCTTGGATTATTTTTCCAAACAGATTCGTTTTGCATATCTTCTTGGCAGTCTTTCATCACGCATTCGTTGTACGTGTCCAAAACAACAAAGCGTAGGTATCCCTTTTTAATCTCCAATTAAATTGCATTTTTCAATAATCCCAAAGATTTTCAGTCATTTTACCTATACTGCAATGGTGCCAATTCTGTTGTACGAAATCATGAAATTAAACTAATTTGACAGGACTTACAGTATTGCCATCCTTATTGAAACCGCACATGAGAAAGGGATAGCAGACTTTAAGTCCTGTCATATTAGTTCAGTTTTTTTATACTATTAGGGTGGCTTACAAGCATACGGCCCATCTGATGGTAAGCGGTCACCGTAGCCTATGGACGCTTGCAACACCAGAGGTATCACTCGCGCGTTGCCGGCCCTTTGTAGTGATTTTGTACAACAAAATTGACACCAATAGCTATAACTGTATGTAGGTATTCATTGTAGCTACTGTGTTATGCTAGTGCTTGATTCTCCCTTGTTGATGCAAGCGTCCTTAGTCTGTGGTAACGGCTTACCACCATACCACATACTTAAGCAAAATATAACTAAAACTAATGCAAAACATTCGTATCAAATAATTAATTCATTTCATTAAGGGTACGACGACGTTAAATTTTAAGAAGCGACCGCAGCATGTATTCGTGCCGTCACGAAAGATATTCGCTTTAAATTATGTATATAGGACGGGTCGATCACTACAGGGAAAGTTTCTAGTGCAGCCTTACCTGTTACGTAATGCCAAATATTTACAGGAACCTTTCGGAGGAATTCGAGTTTTAACACACAGCTTTTTCATGCAAAGTTGGTAAAATGTGCTTTTTAAACCGAATAACTACATATTATCGCAAAGTTGATAATATACTATGTATATTACTTAGTTTCAGATGCGTTTAAGTTTTAACATAGAGTTATTCATATTAAATTTCAATGGCAATGTTAGTAAAACTGATCATGTAGGTGCATAATGTATATATGGTACTAATTCAGTTGTACGAAATTATTAAACTCAACTTATTTGACAGGACTACAAATACTGCTACCCTTATTTAACCCTGCAAATGAGAAAGGAACAGCAAGACTTTTTAATCTTGTCAAATTAGTTTAGTTTACAGATTTTGTACAACAGAATCGACACTACTATACCGCCGGGTCTGGGTAGAAACGATTTTTTTTATTAAATACAAATATTTTAAATAATTATTAAAAGTCGGTTAAAATGTAGCCCATATTCAAATGTTATCCGGGCCATAATGAAAATCCGATTGACACCCCATTCTTCAAAATCGGTTTAATAGCTTATGCACTACGGAAGAACATACGTTAATCCACACGTACAAACATAGACTTCAAAAAACTTGACCCTTTTGGCTTCGTCGTAGTCGGATACAAAGCAACACAGTAGTAGCCTACTATCTTATGTCATAGCTAATGGAGGTTAGATCGACAGCACCTATCTAGTTTTCTGTGCTAATTAGCACTCAACTTTGTTATCCTTTCGATATTGTAGTTTGCTTGTGAGATTGCCCTTGTATTACCGTGTTAATGGATATTAAATGCTCTTTCATGTGATGGATGCAGAAGCAAAGTTCATTAAATCTTATGTTAGTGTTTTGTTTTACCAGTTTATACTTAAGATATTAAGAGATTTTTTAAGTATGTATAAAGATATGACATTGCGAAGAAGCAAGATACATGTCAGAGTGAAATGGTGCTTTATACTCTGCTTCTCAAAAGTGACCCAGCGTGATCATATGTATGTTTATGTATACCTAAATATATAAAAAATATATTATTTTTGAAGATTTAAAAAGGTGTGTTGTACAAGCAAAAATGATGTTTAATTCCAGGTATACAAAGTTCATCATCGAGTGGCCACCCTTCGAGTACGCGGTGCTGCTTACCATCATCGCCAACTGCGTGGTGCTGGCGCTGGAGGAGCATTTGCCCAACGGCGATAAGACCATCTTAGCGCAGAATCTGGTAAGTTGAACTTTAATTTGTAACTAGTAGAATTCATTTCATAAAAATATCTCAGAACATTTTGGTTTAAAAAAAAATGCTTACAAATAAGACAACATTTAATTCTGCATTACCGCTATTTACTTTACACAGTCTATTTTGTGCTCTGTACAAAAAAAAAAATGAACTTCTATTATCATGACCAAAAAGTCTCCATAATAATTGCACTGACTGCTTCTGATGGAAACGTTTTTGTTACAGGAAAAGACCGAGGCGTACTTTTTAGGAATATTTTGTGTAGAAGCCTCGTTAAAAATCTTAGCCTTAGGTTTTGTTTTACACAGAGGATCGTACCTTAGAAATATTTGGAACATCATGGATTTTTTCGTAGTAGTAACTGGGTGAGTGGCAATCACATTTTCCATAAAACCTTTACGTAGTTTATAGATTTATTTCAAACAAATATCATTTGGTTACTTAAAAAATAATTTGCTTAATTTAACTAAGAAAAAAGCTGCAGCAAATGTTAGAGTGTAATTTGAGGAAATGGAGAATCCTGTTTTTACGTAACCATTTGTTTCACCGTGTCATTAACAGCTACTGCAAAATTTTTTATACATCCAATCTTAACTTCAAGTTAACCGAAAGATAATGTCATAAAATTAAAAATTTTGCAGTTGCTTGAATGCAATACAGTAAAACTGTAGTTTTATAAGGTCAGACGATTGGTTTACTTTCAAAAGAGCTAGGGTGAGCTTATTAAGCTAAGCCGATGGGCTTATCTTACAACTATTCAATAAACGCTAACGCAAACTAGGTCCATGACGATATTCGCCGAATACAACGTGGATGTTGACCTGCGGATGCTGCGCTCGTTCAGAGTGCTTCGCCCACTGAAGCTCGTCTCGCGGATACCAAGTAATTCACAGTAATTGGCGAAAAGTTCACATAATAATAACCTTATTTGTTCAATAGAACGTTCGCTAGTTTCCAATTTTGAATCTTCTTTAGAATACCGCTAGTTATGTCAAATAGAATTTTTTGAATTTGTTTTAGAAAAAATAACACAGTAGCACTATATTCTCGATATGTTACTGGCCAGTTTCGTTATAGAAATGTGTGATTTTTAACTAATAATTGTGATTATTACGAAAATATTTTAACTTACACCTACGTGTTGCATATTATAATAGTAAACATTTTGCTATATGTACTTACGTTTTTTGTGTATTGTGTAGGTGTTTATTAACCAAATAAAAGTGCTAATACGTAAGAATTTAGATGAAGAAATGATCTAGGTGTGAATAAATATGGTGTATTTAGATTAAAATTTGTAAACCTTAATGTATAGATGATATAAATAATAACTTATTAGATACACGATATTTAGACAGTAGATAATTCATTTTGTATTTCATGGAAGGAGGACTGTGCTGTGTCAAAAAATCACATAATTTTGCAGATTTCTCAATGTATATACTTACACCTAAGTGTCATCATTGTTAAAGACAACATATATATCTAGCATTTTGTCGTAGACTCCGTGAGGTACAAAACACACGTGTTATACCACGCCACCTCTACCGAATGCAACGACAAAACGCTCCACAAATTTGACATAATTCGGGTGAACTGGAGAAATGATAAGAAGCACAGTCCTCCGTAGAGGTTTTATAACTAAGTTAGCTGCTAGTTCAAGCTATAGTACCGAGTGATATGTGTTTGGCAGTATCATCACGCAGCTGCCGGTCGCGCCCGACGTCGACTTCAGGACCTTGCGTGCCATTAGGGTGCTGAGGCCCCTTAAATTAGTATCGGGCGTTCCTAGTGAGTTCTAGAACATTCTTAGTTTAGTTAAATTAGTTGTATACCATTAGCACTGGCTGTTGCATATTTTTTATCGAGATATTTGATTTTCGAACGTACATCTACATTCTGTAAATTATTATCAGTCAAAATATTTTTCGTACGTACTTTAACATTCACGTTTCCACTTCATAAAAAGTCCATAAAACGATATATTTCTCTCCAAAATACCTCTAATACCCTTGAGGTATAAAGTATTGTATTTATACGTTAATCCCTTAATCTAATAATTTATAAATAAATGCATGAAACTACTCTATTAGTACCTACAGAGATGTAATTTTATTAATTGTATTAATATAATGAAATACCTCTTATTCTGTTTAATATCCATGTAGTTGACTTGCCTACCAAACAATCAGCCACGTGTCATCGCAATTGGCGAATATTTTAGAAACGCATAAAAAACGAACGTATATTTCTGGTTAAATATCGATACAAAACATGTGACAGCTAAAATTTTTTCTGCACGACATTTTATTAATTTGTTTGTCTAAAAATATCATGTCTTTTGTGTAGAATCTGAGTGTTTTTCTCATTATAACTTTGGCATTCGGTCCTACATTTGTTACATTTATATTTCAAACTACTTAATTTCTTAAACTGTCATTTTCATAAATAATGGATTTAAAAAGACGAAGTTTTCAATTCGTCTCCTATATGTTTTTAGATTCCCTCACTTTTGGGTAGTCATGATTACCTGCTTAAATAAACACATGTTGTCAGATACATCGTTCTTACAGTTCCGAAAGAACTAATTTTAAATCATTGTACGCTAACATACGGCCTTCTTAATGGAAGCCGGTCACCACAGCTTAAAGACGCTTGCATTACCAGGGATCATAAGAGGGTATCACTAGCGCGTCGCCAACTTAATGTCGAGAGAAATCACTGTGCATGCAGCATATGAGAATAATAAAGGTCATTCCTGCCAGCACAGCGCATCCTCTAGAAGTTCCTTTTCTTATTCACCGCAGAAATAAGACACTATATCAGAGTAGTATTATTTGAAAACCTGTAAAGTGGAGGGTACCAGCTGTTCCAGTATGGTTACTCGAATATTAAATGGGTATTTCCCATTTTGCCCTACCCCTCTCCCTACGTAGAAACTGTGGTCATTAATTTGGTGTACTAAATTACTAAAGTATTGTCCAAAATATTTGTAAAAGGTCTAAGATATGATATTGAAAAATACCTTTCAATAAAATTACAGACACGGACTTATTTCATTTAAATATAATAAATTGATAGCGGATCATCATCTTTGCTCAGCATTGAAGATCCTTCTACTAATAAACATCAGATGTTAGTAAATAATGTTATCAATAAATATCTATTCGGGAATTGAACCCGCGACCTTTAGCGTAGCAGTATACCTGACTGACCACTAGACCAGCGGTCTCGGCAACAAAACAATCGCGTAAAAGTAACACAACAATAGTAAATAAGAATCTATTGGCAATCATTAATCCGGTACGTACTGAAATCACCACTAGAAAGAGCGGACTATGAAATATTAATCGATAACGAATGACGCAGGTCTGCAAGTGGTGTTGAAGTCGATCATCAAGGCGATGGCCCCATTGCTGCAGATCGGCCTCTTGGTGCTTTTTGCAATCGTCATATTCGCCATTATCGGCCTCGAGTTCTACTCTGGGGCGCTGCATAAGACTTGTTATAGCTTAGAAGACATTAGTAAGTACACATTTATTCTTTCTTTATTTAACGGCAGCACTTTTTTTAACAGTAACGTGTATTTAAGTACTAAAATCCTTTTGGCAATATCGTTCGGTGTCTAGATATTTTCAAATCACCTGCTCTCTGGCCTTGCATCGGATGTATAAACAAGAAGTTCGCGATGGACTATGAATAGTTCAATTAATTTTGGAGAGTTTTTGGCAAAATTATATTCTCGTCTGAACATGATGACAACGAACATAGGAAAATTCGCATTATTAACCTTATTTTCATGAAGTGTAACAAACTTAAAAAAAGTTAATTTCATTCGATGTTTGATTTGTTACACGATTACACGGTGTTCCTATAAAATTTTATATTAGTGCTAATTCTGTTGTTCAAAATTACTAAACTTAACTAATTTGACAGGTCTAAAAATATTGGTCATCCTTATTTAACCCCGCGCATGAGACAGAGATAGCAAGACTTTTAGACTTGTCAATTGAGTTAAGTTTAGTAATTTTGAACAACAGAATCGACACCATTATGTAGGTATGTCAAAGGGCTTTACAGTAAACTTGACGTGGCTAACATCACTGACATGAAAAATACAATAAATATGTTTCTTGTGTGAGTAGGTTTACAGTTCTTTAAAATTATCTCACAATAACAAACCGTTATCTCGTCCAGATGAAATAGTTAACGACGGCGAATCCCCCACACCGTGTAACGCCGACAACAAAGAGCTAGCCCCACACGGGGCCTATGTGTGCGGGTACAACAAGAGCACGTGCCTAGAGAAGTGGGTGGGGCCGAACCGGGGCATCACCTCGTTCGACAACATCGGCTTCGCTATGCTCACCGTCTTCCAGTGCATCACCATGGAGGGTTGGACCGCCATCCTCTATTGGGTATGAATCAAATATTACAACATACTAGGTTTTGCCCACGACGTCGCGTGGAATTGGTACAAAAATAGTTGTTTTAAATCCTGTTTTTTTTGTGGGACCCGTTGATTTGCCGAGATAAAAAGTGGCTCTATAAAAATTCCTCTCGATGCAAAAAATCTACCACAAACACATACAATTTAAAAAAAAATATTGTTTAAGTTTTGTGAACATGATATTATTATCATGTTCACAAAACTTAAACAATTTATCTCAAAATCATACGGTTATCCGTATGATTTTGAGATAAATTCTTTATTTTAAAATTATGTGATGCTTCATAATATTTTTTTGTATTGTAAGTACCTAAGCATTTACATGTCGATAACAAACGACAATTCTAATCTCAATAAATATATTTGTATTTTTTGTCTTCATAGGGATAGCAGCAACATGCATACTTGATCAAACTATTAATTTAAAAATACGTACCGAATGGTAGATGGAAAAAAGTTTGTGTACCTTTCTCAAATCATAATAGATATATATTTGTTTCAGACAAATGACGCGCTAGGTAGTGCGTTCAACTGGATATACTTTGTGCCTCTCATAGTATTGGGTTCATTCTTCATGCTCAATTTAGTTCTCGGTGTCCTTAGCGGGTAAGTCAACAAATATAAAATGTACCTACAAACAAAATTTTAATTAAGCGACTTACGTACCTTATTCCAAGCCGAGAGCATGGCCCGCCTTACGGTGTGAACAAGTATTTAACCCCTCTTGACAGCTGCAACGTATCCTTGTGGTACTATTTTATTCTACCATCAAATAATATTGTCGTTGACAATAAAAAAATGACTTATTTACTGCCGCATCATTGTCGGTAAATAGGAAAGTATCTTTATCTGTGACTTTATTTTAAACTTTTTCGGGTATCTGATAACTTTTACATTTTATATGTCTTCGTTTTCTGTATTGAGTTGTCTTAAACTTGAAATTCAGAGAGTTTTCCAATGAAAGAGGCCGGGTCGAAAGACGAGCTCAATTTCAAAAAGATAGAGCTCGACAAATGTTCAATCAAGATTTCAACGCATATCTCAACTGGATCACTGAAGCAGGTCTGACAAGGCCGAATTATGTTTGATCTCGTATTAACGCTAGATCCACTGACTATCTCAAATAAGCTAGATTTCATGTCTCCATATTTCACAAGACTACTTATTATAAAGAAGTATTAAATAAACATTTAGAAATAACGTTGCATAAGCTAAAGTAGTCTAACGCTATAAAAGTTTACGAAAGAGCTGATTAGTGATAAATTGAAATTTGCTAGAGCTATATGCACGCTAGATTACCATCTACTCCTTGCTATATTTCCAGTGAATTCGCTAAAGAAAGAGAGAAAGTAGAAAATAGACAAGAATTTCTTAAGATAAGAAGACAGCAGCAACTTGAGAAGGAACTCAATGGATACGTTGAGTGGATATGTAAAGCAGGTAAGATTTTGAGAGCATAGGAATTCGTGTAAATCTAACATGGTGTGTATTATAAATAACGAAAAATCTGGTGAAGTATTTCTTTCAGATAATGATCCTATTTAAGTGACTAAAAACAATATTCCATTTACAGAAGAAGTAATTTTAGCAGAAGAAAGAACGACAGAGGAAGAAAAGATGCACATAATAGAAGGTACCGTACCTTCCTTAGCTGTAACAAAACTACAAATATATGATCTAACGAAACGGCCAAAAACGATGTTTATATAAACTATGTTACTCGGGTTAAGACTTATAAATTGTAATGAATAAATGATAGGACATGGGCCGTTCCATAATGTTAATCGATGCAGATCCTACAGCTCTTGACCTTTTTTCAGCACGGAGAAGAGCAGCTGCAAAAAAGAAATTAAAAAACCTTGGAAAAAGTAAAAGCACAGATACAGAGGAAGAGGAACAGGACGAAGACTGCGGGGACGACGGTCAGTACAAAATTTATTTTAATAACTACTTGAATGTTACGTGTTGTTGTGATCTCGTCCAGATATTCAAATGTCCAATGTTTTACGTTGTTGTTTTATTTACTGTGGTATTTTGAAGTTACCCCTTTGAGTGTAACGTTTATTTTAGAATGCATGCGATCATAATTAAATTTACTTTCGGCAAAGTAATGTATTTTTGAGTGATTTTTTACGAATTAATTTACTTACTTGTCAGTCAGTTTTTTATTCTATTAGTTTACAAAATTAATATTTAAAATGTACGAATGTTGCATGATAATTATGTATTTAAAACAATCTTTACACTCGCTCTCATATTCATTTCGTATCGTACTCTATCTGTGTGTTGGTTGTTTACAGTTCCAAAGAAAAAGCAAGGTATGGGATCAAGCGTGATTCTGGTAGAATATTCCTTTTCATCTTGTAGTAGATGATTATAGTATAGACATAGATTTAAGCCCCTATATAGTCGTCCTTCACTCTGTCTCCTTCTTTGTTTCAAACATTTGTACGTATAATTAAAATGTATATTTTATCGGAATTGTATTCGATTCTTTTTTATTTAATTACACGTACAGATTTTGTATACCCTCTATCATCCCTTGCTAACCCAGTAGGTCCAACTTACACTTTATGTGCCTTCAAAAGCTTAAAACTCGTGAGCTTTCGTTAACATATTACCATAAAACGTAACTTAAGACGTCTTGGCAATAAACTCGACGGTTCTCCCCAAAGAGGGTTGTTAGTCGTCTAAACGAGCCGTCTCCGATTGAATTACGATACCTTATGGAGAATCCAGTTCAATTACTGTATGCCAGAAATTTACGACGTGAACACAGCTTTGAAATAGCTACACACTTTTTCGGAATAAGGTACCACAAGCTGTAGGATATTTGCGCTATGAATGTAAATGCTAGATTCTTGAATATAGTTGTATGTTGATCCAGCTCCTTTAGTTAATATACATACATGCAATTAATATACATGCAATTAGTATTGCAATTTTGTTGTAACTATTAAAGAGAGTTCACGAACATAATGCGTTGGTTTTGGGTTTCTACAGGTTTCTTGAAAAGCAAGTCGCGCTCTGTCGGCAAATGTGCAGATTTTTGGAGAGCGGAGAAGCGATTTCGATTTTGGATCAGACACGCGGTGAAGACGCAATGGTTTTACTGGTTCGTCATCGTTTTGGTGCTCTTCAACACGATATGTGTCGCTGTGGAGCACTACAAACAACCGAAGTGGCTGACTTCATTTTTATGTGAGTACCAATGAAATTATTTAATCATCCTGTTTTTCTTATTGTGAATGGGTTAATAAGTAATATGCAATGTGCTTTCATAGCATTATGGCAACAAAATAACTGCTGTAATATTTGAGATATCTACCTCAATATACGATCCAATATACCAAACACCATTATAGACAATATTTCTTGTTCTTGCAGATTATGCCGAATTTGTGTTCTTGGGGTTATTCATGATGGAGATGTGGGTAAAAATGTATGCTTTGGGGCCACGCATCTACTTCGAGTCATCTTTCAACCGCTTCGACTGCGTGGTCATCTCCGGCTCCATCTTTGAAGTGGTTTGGTCGGAGGTCAAAGGCGGTTCCTTTGGTCTATCTGTACTTAGAGCTCTAAGACTGCTGAGGATATTCAAGGTGAGATCATTTTTTTTATCACAGATCATCGAGGCATATCTCTCAGTTATATGTAAATGTGATACATACAGCACACATTCTTTATCTATATTACTAAAGACTTGTTTATAATAACTTACTATTATTAATAATTTTTGAATCTAATCCGAATGAATTTCTACGTTCACTTGTTATTTCCAAAATTACGACCATTAGTAATATTTTATTTATGTACATTCTAGGTCACAAAATACTGGGCATCCCTGCGGAACTTGGTGATATCTCTCCTGAACTCAATGAGATCCATCATCTCTCTGCTGTTCCTGCTCTTCTTGTTCATTCTTATCTTCGCCCTCCTTGGCATGCAGTTGTTTGGAGGACAATTTAACTTCGAAGACGGCACTCCACCTACCAACTTCAACACATTTCCAATCGCATTGCTTACTGTCTTCCAGGTAATTAATTTAGTATTAATTTTTCATTAAAAATTGAGAGTTTACTTCATAAATTATATTCGTCTGAACATTTTTATTAGTTTTTTTTTAAGAAGCGTTTATATCATTATAATTATATACTCATGCCTTCATACAAATATATAATATCATGTTATTTCCAGATCCTAACAGGTGAAGATTGGAATGAAGTGATGTACGATGGCATCCAATCTCAGGGTGGGATTCAGAAAGGCATGATCTACTCATTATATTTCGTCATTCTGGTGCTGTTTGGCAACTACACCCTTCTAAACGTGTTCCTTGCCATCGCTGTCGATAATTTGGCTAACGCTCAGGTATGTGCTGTGGCTTTATTAGATAGATTTGCATTAATTGATCATAATAACCCAAAGTTTATATATTGATTGTAAATATCTACAACTTGAAGGGTTCAATAAGAGGTCAATGAATGCAAATTTATTATGCTATTGATGTCAAAACAGATGAAAATGCTTCATCTAAGACTATGTTGTGTGTAAATGTCAACGCGCTAACTTGTAAGTCGGATGCCGCTTCGCGTGAAAATGTTGCTATTCTGTCATTACAGGAGTTGACGGCGGCTGAAGAGGAACAGGTCGAAGAGGACAAAGAGAAGCAGCTACAAGTAAGTTATCAGCTTCAATCGTTCCTTACGCTGTGACACGAAATCATCCACTAAGGCTTTGGAGTTTAGATAGAATCACAATTTCAAAGGCCATAGCATGTTTAACCACTTTTCCACAAACTCGAGCATTAACTTTCGGGCGGTTATTGTATGGATTGAATCCTGTTCAAAATTTGTATAACATACGGCTACCTGTTTTCCGGCTAATTAGGAATTGGAGAAAGAGATGGGTGCATTACACGCGGTGGATGGGACCCCACCTGGGGTAGACTTAAGTCCCTCTTCACCGACGAGTAGGAAGGTAAAAAATTCGGCGTGCTGCTAAGCTGTGCTTCATGGTGTGCATTGGTGTCGGCAACTTAAAATATTGTTGATTCTCAAACATTGTCATCCGTTACTATGGCACTATTTCATTAAAACGCTTTCTTGCACATTGCATGCACATGTTTCTGGGGCACGTACTTTTCTTTCAGTAAATACGATATGTGTATCTACATTGAGTTCAATATCAACAATATTTTAAAACCGGTCATCAATATCAATATCGCTTTGTGTGGGCCGAATGTTATGTTAGGTGTTTTTTGAAAAATCTATTAGATTTTCTCTAGATGGCTCATTGATGTTAATAGAATATTTTTCTAAATTCATTTATTTCAATTGTGTGGCTACAGTCATTGTCTCAATTCATGAATCCACTTTAGGGATACTGTCACCCTTATCAACTTTAATTTGGATCCCTAGCTTATCTTCAAACATCAATTCTGTTCTGTCATATAGTGAATGCCTACTTCATGTCACATCGACTTTCGTATTTAGTAGTGCATATCACAAATTACTTAATTGCATACATTTTGAGCTTATAATTAGATTTTTTACAGAATGTGATGACTTCCTATGAAAAAATGTTTTACAACACGTGACTGAAGAATTGTTGTGTTATCCATCGTAATTAATCCTTTGCAAGTGATAGTGTTTATTTGTGGAAAAGCTAGATGTAAAGTAAAAATTACATGATGAAAAAAAACGAAGTTGATGCCAAGAATTTATAAACTCATTGTCAATAGGAGCTGGTCATAGAATTTATTTTGTAATATTTCAGAATAAAAAGAAAGAAGAGGCCAAAAAAGACGATGACGAAGAGGTAACAGATGGGCCAAAACCAATGCTGCCATATACGTCCATGTTTGTTTTATCACCTACTAATCCGTAAGTTGTAACATTTCTCAAATTCATGACTAGAATATTTTATAATCAATAAATTACATTGCTAAGAGATTCTTCTGTCTCGTTTCAGAATTAGGCGAGGCGCACACTGGGTTGTAAATTTAAGATATTTTGATTTTTTTATCATGGTAGTTATATGTATGAGCTCCGCAGCATTAGCAGCTGAAGACCCTGTGAATGAAGATAGTGACAGGTAATTTCATCTTTCTACTACATGCGCAGTATTTTATATGTAATAAATAATAAAATAAAGCTATAAAAAGTGATAAATCAGATATAATAAAAAATGCAGTTACTCTATATTAATTGTTTAGTAGTAGTCAATTTGTATGGTCACTAGACCATGGATAACATCAATGAGAAAGGTAATCAGAACACCTAAGACATATTTTCTTCGTGTCGCTTGAAATAAATTCCTACCAGTATGTCTCGAAGTCTTTAATCACTCTAATCACGAAGCTGATATAAATGCTGAGAAATTAGCTGAACAGAATTATCCCACCCGACAATTTGCACATCAAAATGATTTATCGTTATCATCTCTTTGCTCACCAGGAATCAAATCCTCAACTACTTCGACTACGCGTTCACAGGGGTGTTCACAGTGGAGATGTTGTTGAAGATCGTCGACCTGGGCATCCTGTTTCACCCAGGCGCGTATTTACGCGACCTGTGGAACATTATGGATGCCGCAGTCGTTATATGCGCCCTTGTCAGTTTCGGATTCGAAATTGGGTGAGTGGAACAATTTCTTTGACGTTATTTATTAGTCAGATTCCAAGTTAGAACTTTTGATTTGTTCCATATTGACCCCACATTTTCGTCCCACATTCCAAAAAAATCCTTGTTTGCCCCATGTTGAATTTAATTATTGTTTCGCCCCACTTTAAAATGCTAACCAATGTTTGGTTAGCAACATATGGTTTTTTTGTAGTTATTGTTGTTTAATTTGTGTGTATTTTTGTATTGAGGATATGTATTTCGCGAGATTCATCATTGCAAAACTATTGTTAATACAAAATGTTGTACCTTCTCATTCTAGGAAATACGAATACAGCTAAGATGCTAATAATGATATGAATATGTGTTATCTTATTATTTCAGGGGTATTAAGAAGGGGGCAGGACAGAACTTATCTACAATAAAATCGTTAAGAGTGTTGAGAGTGCTCAGACCGTTAAAAACTATAAAACGTGTTCCGAAGCTAAAAGCAGTGTTTGACTGTGTTGTGAACTCTTTAAAAAATGTCATAAACATTCTCATTGTGTACATATTGTTTCAATTCATATTTGCCGTAATCGCAGTGCAACTATTTAATGGTAAATTTTTTTTCTGCAACGATATCAGTAAGAATACTCTTGAAGACTGCCAGTGAGTATTACTTTTCGCATATTTAATAGTTTTAAGGTTTAAATACGAACTTGTTCTATACTATCAATATAACAATATAAAGTTTTGGAAAGAATTACTAGGACTTGGACCCAGTCAATGTGATCATTTTTATCAATAAATAAATTTTATTAATTCTAAATAACTAGATTATTGAAATAGATATTTCGTGGCTAAGCTTACAACTGAACAAAACTAAATAAGCAATTTGGTAGTGGAGATCAAATAAGGATGAAGACGTACTCAAGTTTTGATTTTGTGTTTATTTACAGAGGGTCGTATTTCGTGTACGAGTCGAACAGCTTGCTTCCGCGGGTGAACAAGCGCCAGTGGACAACGCAATCCTTCCACTACGACAATGTTGCGCTGGCGATGCTCACATTGTTTGCCGTACAGACGGGAGAAGGGTGGCCACAGTAAGTGCATATTTTAACATAATGAATATCATGGTGGGTAAGTTGTTAAGAAATTCGCTAATGTGAGCGGAACTAACCACGACTAGCACATAATTTTAAGATACTTGATAAGAATTAGCGACCGATGTAGCTCCTTTGGATACTGATATTGCCAGCAATTCTGTTATTCTCAAAATAAGGGATCTACAATTAAGGCATTTGTTATTTTAGGGATTAAGTGCCGTGTTTAAAAAATGTATGATAGTATCAAATGTTTTTTTTTCGCAGAGTTTTACAAAATTCGATGGCCGCCACGTACGAAGACAAGGGACCCATACAAAATTTTCGAATAGAAATGTCCATATTTTATATAGTTTACTTCGTGGTGTTTCCATTCTTCTTTGTTAACATATTCGTAGCTCTGATAATTATCACATTTCAAGAGCAGGGTGAAGCTGAATTGCAAGATGGTGAAATTGATAAGAATCAGGTAAATTTACAGTTCTACCTATACTAGAGCATCACATCTATTGACACTGATCAACAACCATATTACTGTAATCATAAAACTGATGATCCTCGACGATTCATTCAATAAATTCCACACTAATATATTTTTTCGCTCGCGGTTCGCGCTCGCGACCCGTGCAGCTACTGGTTTCACCCTCTGGTAGGTGCACAGGTATTCAGGAATAACTCCTTCACTTAATTGATTTGCTCAATAGACCATTGTGCCAACGGATTGAGGAAAGTAATACCATAAATGTAGCTTATGGAATGGACACCTACAAACACTTGCAACAGCTCCAACCGCTGTATTCGCTTCTTTGTTCTTCGAATGCCTTATATATGACTTGCGATTATTTATTTCACCAATATTTGTTTTACAGAAATCATGTATAGACTTCACAATAGAAGCGCGGCCTCTCGAGAGGTATATGCCAAGTAAAAGGGCAAGTTTTAAGTACAAAGTGTGGAGAATAGTTGTCTCCACGCCTTTTGAGTATTTCATCATGACCCTTATCGTCCTCAACACGTTGTTACTCATGATGAAGGTATGTACCATCTATGCTTAATGTGTTGCCAAGTGAAGTATTTAAGATTTAGCAAAGATATATATGAAATTTCCAATCAACCGTGATACAGACACAAACGTGTTCGAACAAAAGACTAAACAAACAAAACAATTTGAAGCACCATCAATGTGAAACGTAGAAAAGTTCACATATTTGAGGTAGTTGCTAAATCACAAGGCACAGATAAGACAATTTAGAGTAGTGCCCAAATTCCTGATTTACGTCAGCTTGCACTGTACTTACCTACCACAGGAGAATCAAATAAGTATTAAAACCTATATGTAGTCATAAAATATTTGACATAGACTTCAGGAATTCATGTACAAATTTGTATGCACTAATAGTCCTGTCCTGTATAGTCAAATGATTAAACGATTTATGGAAACTGATAAACCTATCAATGTGATAATATACTTAGTATAAACATAAACTCATCAACACATTCACACACACAGACACTCAAATAAATTCACTATATTCGGCGTCAGTATACACTGCATCGGAATGCGCCGTATATTTGAAATGACTGAGCCTATCCTGTCAAGTGTTTCGCCAAATTGTTGTTTATCCTGTTTTAGTTATCCTATCGCAACTCCTTGCTTGCTATTCATTATATATGTATCTATGTGTTTTGTGCACGGTATATACCTGTCCTTCTACGCACATTATTTTGTGGCACAAGTAACACTAACATTTTATCCGATTATTCGTGCTTGTGGATGCACAAGATCTCTGGAGTCAAAACGTGGCATGGGCCATCAATGTTGTTCGTCTTGCATGATCTTATTTAAGAACTAACTAATTGTTTTGTGACAACTGCATGCTTGGTGGAATGGCCTACTGCCAGGCGTGATAATGTACGTCGCTATGGGCTGCATTCATTTTATTGGATATTGAAATTTGGCTTATCATCTTATGATCTAAATTCTTTACTAAAATATATCGCGACAACAAAAATTAATGATTATCATACACCTCGGAATTAATCCCCTTTATTTTAATTTAATTTGAATTGCGAACATCTGACTCCCATTTCAGACTTAGAGCTTTCATTTCACTGTAACCCTGTGTATTTTTTGTTACCCTTAAGCGATTAGCACATATCCTTACCGATCAGTTACCACAATCCTTCTACTCTGTAATCCTAACATTTATGACCAGTTATCTCGAACTTAATTTAAACTAACCAATTTCCTTGTCTGAATATTACATTAATATTATGTATGTGGTAATATCTAAATGTATTTTCATTGCCATGGGCCATGCCAACATGTTAATTCATACGCCCGGCACTTCATCACAAAATGGCAGTTCTATAATCAAAATGACCTCTACGCGGATGTCCTCAAGTATTCGAATATGGGGTTTACCGGAATGTTTTCTGTGGAAACGGTGTTGAAAATCATCGCTTACGGTGTCAAAGTAAGTACACACACATATAGTTCGAAGCGCCACATAGGTATACAACATTCTCCAGATAACTAGCGAACAGCATCGGTACAAATGTACTCTTTCTGTTATTAACTTTGTTCTTTTATCTGTTTACATGACTGTATTGGGATTATGTCCAGCCGAGTAAATGACATTCCTATCCACATCTCCAGATCTAGATCTCAAACGTGATAGGAAAATGAGATGAATGTTTATTTGCAAATGTTTGTTGGGCATGGCTTTTTAATTTATTATAATTTATCCTGCTGCATGGAGCACTTGTATGTGAATACACGCATTGATAATGTTTCTCTTATTGTATATCACTGTTTTGATTTCTTATATCAACAGTGAGTTTTCAGCATAAAGCAGCTAAGCCAAGTGTTTCAGGTCACCGGTTACAAAGGTCAGTACAAACCCAATTATAATCGTATAAATAATAATCTGTGTCGTCAAATTCGCATAAAGCATGTGTGTCTCTGAGTAAGCATGCAAGCACGTGCACTACGTCTCACAAAACAACTACTACATGGCCAATTGCTATCATTGTAGTAACTATTATATCTACCACTGACACAACACACACACACATCTAACACTCACTTGCAGCAAAACATATCTGAACAATTTCAATTCATATTATGGTACAAAAATAATTCCTAATACTGTTTAAAGTTAAATGCTAGAATTATACGAGCTGTGATTTAAATCAATTCTAAAGCTAATGGTTGATTTATAAATCCGACAACAATCTTGCATTTGGCTTTTGTATGAATAAATTTAATAATAAGGCTAAACAATGTTGGTATTGGTTTGGTAGTTTCACGAGGCTCCACCACTACTCATGGACACGTTAACACTAATGAATCTCGTCTTTACGACCTTCTTCCTGCTCGAGACCGTTCTGAAGTTGATTGCCTTCGGGTGTACGGTAAGAATTTGATACATTTGTATTTTATAGCTTATTCAACGAAAAACTCTTAAGATTTTTCTAACAAACACAGTATGTTCATTTTATGCCAGTTCGTTTTTAAAGAACAATTATCGGAACTGGGTGTACATGTATTCTCCTAGCAAGAGTGTATTAAAAAAATACACAAATAACTAAATACTCTATAATACATATACACTCACTTCATTTATGAATATTTCTTAGATTAGCCGTTAATATTCAATATGGACTTGAATATATTGAATTAGATATTATTTTATAGATAATAATACTAATTACTTGCGCTTCTTTTTAATATTTAATCAATGAAAGAATTCTTATAGTGTTAATGGCATTGGTTTCTTTTAGATTTGCAAGCAAATAAATTTACAGGTTTACTGATATATATAGCCCCAGTTTATGCTTAAAATAGTAATACGTTCTATAAGTCTGATTAAAAACAATCTCTTAAACTTCACCATTGCTTTGATTTCCTACAGAAATATCTCACGATAGGAATCTTATAGAAAGAAAATTCCTATTTTATGCATAGGGTGATAATATTCCAGTTCCAATTCAGAAAAATCCCCTTATCCCGTTTCCAGTCACAGCCTCGATAGCAAAATTAAAATAGAAAGCGTACATTTGTATAAGGATATCCTTAAAACTTCAATATTTTAAATTTATATTTTTACACTGGTATAATACATTAAAATTGTGATATAAATTTAATAATTGTGTTTACAGAATTTTTTCAAAGATCCGTGGAATACTTTTGATTTCATCACGGTCATTGGAAGCATTATTGACGCTCTCATTATGGAGTTTGGCGTAAGTACTAATCATTAATTCATACTTTATCTCGATCATATACTAAATGTATAATCTAAGGTGTTCATTACATCTTTTACCTTAACCTTCTAACGCTCAAGTTTTTTACAGAATAAAATCATTTGTTTTCCTTGAAGCCGTGGTGTGAATTTTACTCATTATATTGCACTCAAATATATAAGTGTAAAAATATTGTACCTACATTTTTTTTGCCGTATCCATGCGTTCATTTTAAAATGGTAAACATTCGGTGGCATACTGAAGAATTCCACTCATTTGTATGGAATATATTAAAAATAGCTTTACATGTTTTTTGTATGGAATATATTAAAAGTTAGCTCGCTCGCGTTAAATTCGGAGTGACGAATCGTGTTTCTCCATACAAACTCTGTACCCGAGATTCATCCCCTTAGGGGCTGAAATTTGGAAAATCTTTTCTTAATGACGGCATAATAACTATTTGAGAATGTCATCGCAATCTGTTCTGTAGTTAGAGCTGTGTGTTCATCAGTCAGTCAGTAACGGTCGCCTTTAAAATATACTGTAGGTACATGATGTACCTTTTTAATAATCTGGTGCTTTCATAAATTGTGTCGATCAATGCATAAAAGAATACCCTGATTCCAGAATAACCTCGCCGAAAATTGCGCTGACATATCCTGTCAGCAGGTAAAATGTTAAATACTTGATTGCTAGGAATCTTAGTTTTTGTGACCGATTGGCAGTTGCTAGACAGTGTGTGTTTTTATAATATTTTTTATAACAGTAGCTTTAGAAAATTTAGATCCAAAATAAATAGGATGTTAGATATTTGTAGTGTTAACGTGAGTATACATTTGTCGCTAGGAATAATTCCGTAGGGGTTTTTTTTGATATTTTTACTTCAATGCAGCTACTAATGGTGCTAGTTTTACTAACTACCTAGATGATGTCTCGTTCAAAATGCTATATTTTAGATCTCTTGAGTAAATAACACGTTTTATAAATATTTAAATCCTACATTTGTGCTAGATGATGTAGTGGTGTAAGATACAAAAGTTAAATTTTAAAGATTTTTCTTTAGTTTCATCTGAATACTTAGTTTTATTGTCTGTAATTTCATCTTTATTAACTAGCGTTTATTTTCAGACTAGTTTTACATAAGTTTTTTTTTTATAAAATGCCTTGTATTATGGGCTTTTATGGTGCTCTTACCATTATATATACATAATATAATGTTTATACACATAGTGTATCTTCTTTAATTCCTAGGTGTTTTATATCAACAATCAAAATGTTAAGGCTTGTGGTAATTATGTAGTTAATTCAAATTAGTGTTTGGTAATAATAAAGAGACAAGAATTTGGCTGGATCTACACAATTAATAAGTAAAGACAGTTTAATTTAAATCCCATGCTGTTCACTCAAGCGCTTCAAATATTTTCTACGCTATAACCTAGACATGATTACCACACGCTTTTCTATAGTGACATATAAGCTAAAAATAATGCTGTTAATTTCAGGAGAACACTTTCAACGTCGGTTTCCTCCGCCTGTTCAGAGCCGCGCGACTGATCAAGCTGCTCCGACAGGGTTACACAATTCGGATACTGCTCTGGACGTTTGTGCAGAGTTTCAAAGCCTTACCCTACGTGTGCCTTCTCATCGCGATGCTATTCTTCATCTATGCCATCATCGGGATGCAGGTCTGTGGCGTCGTCATAAAAATCATCACCATTTATTGTTAAGAAAAATATCATATTAATATATTTTAGTGATTTGGGGATAAGGTTAAATATTTTATCTATTAAATTTAAGCGTTTTGTGATGAAGTGAAGCAATGATATTTTATGTGTAGATGGATTGCTATAAGTATACCGTGTAGGTACTATATTGCGAGACGTATGATTTAGTACCTAGTCTTATATAATACTAGCTGTCTCGACAGACGTTGTCCTGTCTTAGCTATGAATTCATATGTCAAATACACCATAGAAAAAAGGACCTTTAGTTTATCCCGATTAAAAAAGATCCGGTTTTTTTTTCAAAGTTTTCTTTACATAAGTAACTTCTCCTGACGATAACTTTCTGGAAAAAATAATTGCGTATCAATTTATAGTTGACTATCAAACGTGATCATATTATTATAACATCCCCATCTAACATAATTTATTCTGTGATTTGATGGGGATGTTATATGCAATGTACGAGATAGTATAAAAATTTGTAGTAAATTATTAAACAATAGAAGTTTGAATTCTAAACTGGAACGACTTCAAGAGAATACAACAAATATTACGGAACTACTAATTAATTTGGAACTGACGTATTTCCAATGACAGGTTTTTGGAAATATGCAATACGATCCAGCCAGTGCCATCAACAGACATAACAACTTCCGATCATTCGTCGGAGCTCTCTTACTGCTATTTCGGTGAGAGCCCAGCTCAGTGTAGACACAGATAGATAAGCGTTGTGGCACGCTGGTGTAGCCACTGGATAATTAATAGTAGGGACAACAACGTACGATAGAAAGCATGGCACATGGACGTTGCATTACTCCAACTTGATCCCTAACCGACAAACATTTGCTATCACAACATCAGCAATACATACAACCAGCAATATAATGTAGATTTAGCAAATCCCTAGACATCCTCCAAATTTTTACAGTTGTTTTGCGTTGTTCCTTTGCTTGTTCATTGAAATCGATTTCTTTGCTGATGCAGAATGCTACATATTTAAATAGGTAGATATTGGTGTCGATTCTGTTGTTCAAAATTACTAAACTTAACTAATTTGACAGGTCTAAAAGTCTTGCTATCCCTTTCTCATGGGCGGGGTTAAATAAGGATGGCAATAGTTTTAGACCTGTCAAATTAGTTAAGTTCAGTAATTTTGAACAACAGAATTGGCACCATTGTCACTGGGGTATGCATAGGATGTTCGGGTACCACGTTTTAATTGCACATAATGCTGACGATGTATGTTGTATCTGCTTGACACAGGTGTTTGGCAATATAGAGTTAGCACCCGATTCAGATATGAACCGACACAACAATTTTGGAAGCTTCATTCAAGCACTCATGCTATTATTCCGGTAAGTTATATTGAGTAATCTATGCAATAATATTACCTACACCGCCTTGCAAACGTGACAATTATAACTGTTCTAATAATGACACAAAATTCGATGGAAACATGCTTTCTTGGAAACAGAATGAGTTGCTACTATACACGATACACATGCTATGAATTAGTATAAATTTAAGGTCCGCTGATTTTTTTTTTAATTTGATAGGTCTAAAAGTCTTGATATCTCTTTCTCATATGCAGGGTTAAATAAGGATGCCAATATTTTTAGACTTGTCAATTAGTTAAGTTTAGTAATTTTGAACAACAGAATTGGCACCAATATTTAATATTTTAGTCATGTTCTCTTCACAGCCAACATAATTAGACGAAAATTACGCCCGTACTTATGTATAAGTCACACCACGAATAGCAAACTCTGTGTGAGCAAGATCCGGATTGTCGGTGGTAGCGATTAGCTCAACACACTTAGGGTACTGCACAATTATGGTTGGTCATCATATAGTTAGCAGGAATTTAGTTCAGGCCATAATTCCGGTAGTTCCATTCACTAATGCCATGATGGGACCGACTGGATGTAACTTATGCGGTCCGTAAATTATTAACAAACACTTGTCTTGTTAAGTCAAACTTTGGGAAGTTGAAACAAATCTCAACTACACTAGGCTTAAGAAATGTTTGTAATCATGAGCTACTTTCGTCTTGTTATGTTGGGTTTGTTTGAAAAACTATTGCCGAAGCCAAAGACTGTGAGTCACTTTATGTTTAGATGCGCGACGGGCGAATCGTGGCCTAGCATAATGTTGGCGTGTCTCAAGCCTGCCAAATGCGAGAAAGAAGCGGGGAAACCCCCAAATGAGCCCTGTGGAAGTACACTCGCATATGCCTACTTCGTGTCCTTCATCTTCTTTTGTTCCTTTCTTGTGAGTATCATATATTTACATCCTTTTTTGAGGGGTAGGGATTTGGGATTACCCGTGGGTTATCCCATTTAAATTGGAGCCGCCCGACTGGGGACTGTACCTCCGCCTTACAGAAGACCGCAGTGAAATAACACTACTTGATGTAATGTTGTGTTTCTGCGGTGAGTAAGGTTGCTCCGCGAGGATACACTGGCTAGTAGTAATGCTGCTAGCACAGTGAGTCCTCATCGACAACATGGTTGGCAACCCGTTAGTGATACCCCTGGTATTGCTAGCGGCTATAGGCTACGGTGACTGCTTACCATCAGGTGGGCCGTATACTTGTGTGCCTCCTTAGTGGTATAAAAAAAACTCTCTCTCTCCACTATAGTATGTGGTTCATATCGTTAATTTAAAAGTTAGTATTTGCATACGTCTTGGCATTATTTCTAAAACAAGGCATTTCTCTGTAGCTTCCCAAGTTTTATTTTTTCCTAGGAACGACCTGGATTTTTTTGTAAAAGTCTACAAGCTTTGTGAAAACCATTACACAACGGACTTCTTTCTTTTTAGAGATAAATATCTTGGTCTTATCCCTACAATACAAACATGTAAAATTTCAGATGTTGAATTTATTCGTTGCCGTCATTATGGATAATTTTGATTATCTAACGAGGGATTCGTCCATCCTCGGCGCACATCATCTCGATGAATTTGTTAGAATATGGGCGGAATATGATCCGAACGCCACGTATGTATCAACAAAATAATTTCCTTGCATTGATTTATTTGAATTAATATTATACTAATCGTAACGTAATCTTTTCAGGGGGAAGATCCATTATACAGAAATGTATGATATGTTGAAGAATATGGATCCGCCGCTGGGGTTTGGCAACAAATGTCCGAATAGACTAGCATATAAGAAGCTTATTAGAATGAATATGCCACTAGACGACGAAGGAAAAGTAAATTTTACAACAACACTTTTTGCCTTAATACGAGAAAATCTGAACATCAAAATGCGATCTGGTAAATTATACGCTCCTTACCTTTATAAACTTAAAAATTCCATGTACAAAATTAAACTTAGAATAAAACCAGTCGGACCAGCAATATAATATAAATATGTATTTTAATGGTATTTTTTACTACAGCTGAAGAAATGGACCAAGCAGACGAGGAACTAAGAGAAACAATAACTCATATATGGCCACTACAAGCCAAAAAAATGCTCGACTTGCTGGTGCCTCGAACCGATGTTCTCAACGCTGGAAAACTGACTGTCGGGAAAATATACGCAGGTCTTCTGATCCTAGAGAGTTGGAGATCCACGAGGTTCGGTCGCACCAAGCCACAGGGCGTCTCGGTAAGTCATATCACGCACAAACAATTTGAACTGCACAGTTGATGTTTCGTATTAGATATGTGTAAGAAGCCTACATTATGTTATCTATAACAACTCTCTTTCAATGATCTTACAGTAGGGTGAGTACTAAATTGAAACCAGAGTAAATTTCCGTGGCATAATATTATGTGTATTTTGAGCCATGTGTACATTATACGGCTAGGTACTTCACGTTTACAAGTAGCTGTATGTTGATGGCCCCTTTTTGATCCCCACTATAGATTACAATTGAAACGTTATAGTTAGATTAATAGAGTTGTGTTGTCTACCTGTGGATGTATTGTTGTGTACGAGATGATTGTGAAGCATTCACTTCTTATTGGATATTTTTAAAGAACATCTTCTAAAATTAGCTCTCTAGTTTATGCAAAAATGAAGGAACAGCAATACAAAGTCACTTTAGATGAAATCGACTCTAACGAGTCGACTACATTGGTGGTTTACTTTTCAGGCATTCAACGAGAATAGCCCTACGGCCATTCAGCCGGTAGTATTAAAATATTTTACGGAACGAACTTTGACTTATTTAACTTGCACTGTTATAGACATTTTGGTTTGAAATACATTTTCTTCTCGCATCGTGTTTAAATAAGGATTTAATATAAACGCAAGAACTAATTAATACGTCAATTTATTAATAGACAGCTGGATCAATTAAAGAAATATCATCTCTTAAATTGATCAGTTTAAAAGTAGCCTAGCAATTTGAGAGGATTTCAATAATAGTTTTAGTTGATAGTGGCACATTTGATTCTGCTGATAGTTGGGCAATTTTGTGCGTCTGCACCGATTGTCTGTCGAGTGTCCGTCAGGGCTTCGTAAACCACGTCATAGTGACCTGTCCTATAGTTGCAAAATACCTAATTGTAGAAAAGTGTGTGTTTTCAATTTGTGATTGGTGAATTGTCTCATAGTACCTAGTAAGCCTTTTGTAGACTCGTTTAACTCTTGTGTCGTTTTTCAAGTTTCCCGTTTTCCGCTCGCTTGTCTTGAAATATCTTTATCTTTCATATTTTCCGTGTGAAATTTAAAAACATTGAATTGATTTTTTTTTATATTTGCATGATCCTCTTTATATTACAAAATTGATAGTCATTATTTCCACTTTGGCTTCACTGTTTGTGACATCCGTCTTTTATAATTAATTATATTACATTTTGGCTCAATCATAATTCACCGTCTTAGCAGCCTGGTGATATTATAAAGGTCAAGTCAAAATGCTTTACCGCTTCGCCTTAATTTACGTTCCACGATATTTTTTATCATAACTTACATTTCAAAATAAAAATCATGATTCTCAACTATGCGCATGCTGGAGAACATCAAAAGTATTGAATACCTACTAAGAATGGCCCTTATGCCTCAGGCTTCAGTCCTTATTGCACATGATTTTACATATAGCACTTATTTAAATGTAATGCTTTGTAATTTACAGCCAAAATACCTACATGATTACAGATACTCTTTTCGCGACATGTCTGCAATATCATGCATACATAACCACCTACTCAACCATTACAACCTACCTAATAGGTGATTCTCAGATGCTGCATTACTTTCACAGACATACGCGTCATGGTATAAATTTTACTTACTCTATTCGTGTCCATATGTTGGATTTCTGTCACCTGCACACTCATCATACACACACGGTGATACACAATTAGAAAGAACTCCAGCATGGACATGATGTACGGGATATTTGCGCAAACTCATGTAGGCTTTAGCCGTTAGCGTGGAGTTGTGTGAGAACATGAGCATACGCAAGAGTGCGCGGGGGTTGGTTGACGCGGGGTGTGGTGCAGAAGGCGTCGATCTATAACTGCCTGCTGGACGTGGCGGCGGGACTGGGACCGGGGTCGCGCGCCGGCTCGCTCAGCCATGAAGTACCGGTCACAGCTGCAGACGGACACGGAGATGACTCTCATCTACTAGCCAACCTCGCACGGCGCGGCACCAGAAAATCACTCAAGTGAGTACTTTAAAAAGTTAGTTTTCAATAAATTCATATCTAATAATTAAGTGACTATAAAGATATGCTACTTTGTTTATATAATGTTCTGAATACATAAAGATGCGAAATGCAAATGTGAGTTGAATAAAAGGAAGACCGCAATTTCAATATTAATCTAAGTCTAAGTTAACCGTGAAGAGTAGGTACTTATAGCGAACATCAGTTCAGCGACTTATCGGTGAAAAGATTAAAACCAGTCCGATAGTAACAAAATAGCAACAAAAAACCCTATTCGATGAACATCATTGTTATGCGTATACAGCGTATACTATGCGTATACATCTTCTATCTAATATTCAATCTAATATATTGTTTCTTTTGTTGCAGGAACAATAAAAAGGTGAATACCTTTTGCGAAAGGCTGATCGTAGCCCATTCATTAGCATTGTAAATCCAAACGTGTCATAATAGATAGTATATGTCCAGTGCAATCGTTGTTCATCATCATACTAAAGTGTCTAATAAACCGCTATCATTATAATTAAATCGAATAATCATTGTGATGTCTAGATTGGAATACTCCCACTGCCAAATATGTGTGACTTTTGATCGATGCATTCACATTTTGTCTTAGATAACTACCTAGTCAGTGTTGTAATTATATTTTGTGTTGATACTTATTTGGGTGTTGACAAACATATAGGTGACCGTGAAATGTTTGTGTATGTATATAATAGTACTAACGATCTTATAGGTTGTGATAATAAGAGCCCTAGGCTCAAAATAGTTATTGTTTACATCATTGTGGTATTCTTGTATTGTACTATGTTAATCGTAAACGTTTTGAAGTTTACAGATGGTTGTTAATGTTTAGGTAAAGTTATTAAGTTATAGATCATGGTTTTCCCTTTGTAGTATTCCAATTATTATCTCGAGATAATTAGGGAATGAATGTTACAGATGTTTTTATTTATAAATAATAATTATTTTTTCAATACTAATAACGAACAAAACATAAACATATACATTACAGTCATAATATCTAACATGAAACCTTTACTTCATAATGTATATATCAATTCTGCATGTACCAAGCAAATCCTTCGGCATGAATAATAGCAATAATATAGATTTCCGGTAAGTTATATAGAAGCGCACGAGCACGAATTGCCGCATGGATTGCAAATTCTTACACTTTGTCTGCATGACTTGAATTTCGATACAATTTTGTAAATATGGGACAGCAAGGTCTATTTAATTCATTTTATAGATTCTAAACTAAAAAAAAGAAAAACAATACTATTAAATCGAACCGAATTTCACGTTAAATTGATTTTAGGTATTGGAACTACAAGGATCTCAACATGCCTCTATGGAGTCGCTTGACGATGGTGGTCGACTACAAGCACCTCATGCGTACCAGAATGGTCATCATGGAAGGTCATCTAGTTTAAGGTAGGATTTAATTAAACTCACCATAAGATACGCTATTAGATATTTTTGAACAACCGAACAAACTCGAAGACAAATATTTTTTTTAGGAATTACTAAACTTGTTACATTGATTCAAACCTATTGATTATTATTTATTTATTATGCCTTATCCTACGAACTAAAAAAAATAATATAATTTAACTTTTAGTGTTATAAACCGACTCAGTTTTTTTGTATTTTATATTTTTGTTTTATTTACTTTGTTTTATAGTGACATCGAAGAAGAGATCGATCTCAAAGTTATCGTAGTCAGAAACGGTATGTTCATTATGTACGTGGTAAACTGTTTCTACTAACCAGTTTCAAATCGCCTTCTAACGAGGATAAAATAACCCCGATCCTATTCTTTAACTATCCTTAGTCGCATGGATGGTAGCACGCATGACGAGTACTAAAATAAAATAAAATTTCGGTACAAAATCGGGGTGTGGCTGTGTCATCGTAGATACGGCCGCGTGTTTTTCTTCTTTTTTTTTTCGAAAAATTTGTTAAACAACAAGAAATCGGATTGTATTTTTTTTTGTGTTGGCAGCATTTTCCTTTCGTCGGGTTCTGGAATAATCTTTGGTTAACCTATACAGTGGTGTAATAAAATTTTGGATGTAGATGATAGATATTATGTAACTGTACCACTAAACTGTATCCCCGATTTTGCTATCACCAGTTTTCTGGATTGCCTACTACAAATTTAAAGCCGTATTCGCACATATCACAATGGTATTCTTAATAGAGAATATGCTGAATCTTCCAGACGTACGCCCAGTCCGCGACGAAGAGGTCACTACGGAGGCTACCACCACGACATTGGATTTTCAGACACAGTGAGCAATGTCGTCGAGATAGTAAAACACGAACATCAACATCAAAGACACGCCCGAACTCACAGAGCGCCACACTATTACCACCCACATGGTAAGTGCTCTACCGTAATTTAAAAGGTAGAATTAATATAAGGCTAATTAATATATTAATATAAGAACAATATAAGGATAACATACAAATGCAATCTGCTGATAACCTGCTGATAAATCCATCTAGGTACTTAGTGTAATGTAGTTATACTATACATTAGTTTTACTTCTTAGATGGTTTTGGTTAATTTTTATTTAATGTATTAGTAGTGTGTCAGCAGATTTACCATAATTATTCATGGCTTAACGCTATTGGCAAAATGATAAAATGAATAAGACTTATCTTAAGAGTATTATCACGTTGACATTGATGCTAATTATGTTGTACGGAATCATTAAACTTACATAATTTGACAGGACTTAAAGTATTGCCATCCTTATTCACCCCACACATGAGAAAGGGATAACAAGACTTTTGGTCGTGACAAATTAGTTTAGTTTAGTGATTTGAACAACAGAATCGACACCATTATCTAGCCTTTAATTGAGCTAAATGCCTATAATATATATATTTATCCTATTTTTTCCTGTAGTTTTAATTTATTTATTATACCCTAACATTAACCGTCAATTTTATTTAGCTTCAATTACTCGTTATCAAAACAGTTTTGCAAACATTTTTCTTCTCATAAAGGTACTCTGAAAGTTTTGTGAGAAGATGGGAAGTCTAGCTTAAACGTAGTTGTAGATACTCATGTTTCGTAGATGTAGTTCTAATATACAATGAGCGAGACAGTTGCGCTACAAACTGATTCAACAATTAGTCATATAGATTGTTAATTTTAGTACTGTACTGAATAACTTCATGAAGCTAGTCTTGTTAACCAATTATGTAGCTATATCTTGAAAACTGCTCAACCATTATGCTCATATATTGTCGGCAGTGCCATTATTAGAATAAACACCAGGCCATATTTAGATGTAAGCGCATCATTATAAATTGATCACAATGAATACACACCACTACCCAAAAAGGAAAATGTGATATCCAAATTGGCCAATGTATTTAAAACATGAATTTTCAAGAAAAAATATTTCAATTGCCTGCTGCATGCTGAATTCAGTGCTCGAAACTGGTTCTGCTCTATTGCACATACTTTAATGCTTTTTCATGAGCTCCACAACGTAACGAGACGCCATGCCGCATGCACTTCAATCTCACTATCATGCAGCATGCAAGAGCTTAATGATTTTGTATTTTATTTAACTTTACGTTATCAGCAATCGATGGCTGAAGTAATGGCAAAGTTACCTTTAACTATAATAATTAAACCACTGGAAAAATTGTACAAAAACTCTCGAGTAGGTATTTACAATTTGTAGTGACAAGCTTGGACACACTCAATCCAAACAGAGACCCATCCCTAGTTTCCGAACCCGTGTCTGTTTTCCCTATACAGTTAAGAGCACGTTAAACAGACACTCAAAACTTTTAGAGTCACCTTTGTGAGTAAGGAAATAAGTGCGATAGTCCGACGGGCTTAGGGTAAAGCGTGGTGGAAGATACATGAAGGTATTCCTGACAGCAGGGAAGGAGTGGAGGGCGCCGCACCCCACCACCAGCCTGAGCCAGCCCTCGCGGTCGCCCAGCCCGCCACATCACACCTACGGTGAGCTCGCTCGCCACACACTACGAAGACCCCAACAAACATACTACGAGCTCTACTCACATGTAACCTAGGCCCAAGTGCAACCACTGAAAGATTACATACATATTTCATATTGTGAATGTCTTACCGATTAAGTACTAGCGCTTCCTTACAAATGAAGATGAATAAATAGAACATAGGTAACTATCAATAACGGACCGTAAAATTTTATCTCTAATAATCACCATCCAATTCTATGTATAATATAAAACCAAACATGTTTGTAAAGCAACGGGTCTGATGAAAATTTGGCATAAATTACTAGAATTGCCAACGCAGGCCAAAAGACCCTTTGCTACTGTCCCATACATACATAAGACCATAAAGCATTTCACACTATGTTGATACGATGTCGGCTTTGCATGTATGTAGATGAGTGAAAGCGGCGCGAACGTAGACGGGGAGCGTGATGTTATCCTAAGAAAATTGTTTGCACATCTGTTAATTATTATTAATCCTACTGTATGTTTTAATTACGATCCCTGTTATTTTCATTAATTTGATTGGATTACCGAATGATGCCTTTATTTGTAGAGGTCAATGTAGCGATGTATATTCAATAGACAACGACGTGTTCGATGCGTTCGTAGAACAACAAGATTATTCAAAGTTCAGTTTGGGCCCCGATAGGTGGTGACAGAGACCGTGAGCGAGACCGCGAGTGGCGGGAGTGGCGCGACCGGTCGTGGGAGCGTGAGGGCGCGCGCCGGGGCCGCGGCCGCCAGTTGCCCCCCACGCCCACCAAGCCGTCCACGCTGCACGTTAAGCACCAACCACCCATCACCAGAATCAGCCATAGTCCCTCGCACGTAAGTAACCAACCGCTAAATAACCACTTCGGCGACAGTCATCGATTAACATCTGGTTGCCGTTTTCAGCTGTCACTGAGGCACACGGTCCGAGAGGCGGTCGAGCCTCTCCACGACGAGTACGAGTATGGCCGAGAAGTTGAAAGACTGATACACCGAGACTATAGATCTAGGGAAAGGTGGGTAGTGAATTTTCGTTTCCGTGTTTTTATTACACCACTATTATATGTCAAAGTTCGATTGAAACAGCTACGATCAGCCTGCCGTACCACGTAACTTGTTTCACAGAAAACGTTAATTGTAGAAACAGCGTTAGGTAGAAATAGAAAATTTATTGGGTACGGATAAACTATGTGGAATCTAGAGTTCAATACCGTGGATACCATGGATTAGTGTCGATGTATATTAGCAGGCGCGGCAGAGGCTACGAGGCGGAAGCGAGCGCGCGGTCGTACGAGGCGCCGCTGTCGTACGAGACGGCGCTGGCGTTGGGCCGCGGTGGAGGCGCGCGCGCGCTGCCGTCGCCGGCGCCGGGCGCGGCGGGCGCGGGCCGGCTGCCCAACGGGTACAAGCCGCGTGTGCGCCACTCCGACTCCGACGAGGACGACTGGTGCTAGCGGCGGGTCCCGCAGCGGGCCAGCCCGCCGCCGCACTCCTTCTGACGTGCCTCGCCCGCGCCCGCGCCCGCGCCCGCGCCCGGACGATCTCGTTTTATAATCGGCAAACGTGTGTACATAGACGACTCTGGTTGCTCAGGATTTCGGACGCCCCCCGCGGACTGGTCGCCGCCGCCGGCCCCACGCGTGTCGCGTCCCGGTTCTAGTATTTACAAAGTTTTGGAAAATTTAATTTTTTATTCGCTAAAATTTTACTCTTTGATTTATATTACGAGTAAGATGATCGAAATATGAAACGGTGCCAGACGACTCATTTGCGCTAGGATTTTTACATAAATGAAATTATTAGTCTGTATTGTAAAAGTAAACTTTCTATATTAAATTTGCACTACATGAAGTCTATGTTAGTACGCCTAGTGGAAGGGCTGGGCGGGCCCGCGCGCGGCCGGCGGGTCCCCCGGCACCGTTTCATATTCCACTTCTTTAGACGTTGGGAGAACACTAGCAATTCATCGTCAGACAAATTAATACTAGTATTGTATAAAATATTTACATAGCAAATAATTTTTACTTAGTTTAATATATACTAAATAAATAATTAAACATTTTTTATTGAATTTGCTGTCCTTCCCCCAAGTGCTTTATACCTACGTTATTTAAATTTAAATACGATTAACTAAATAATGATGAATTATATGTAAACTTTGAAAATATATTTCTGCATTAAATGATTATCCAAATTGTTATATCGTGTACTGAGTATTGTTTAAACAGATTTTGTAGCCTGGGACATGTTTTGGAACACGAAAGTATTTTTTTGGTTTTTCGAGTAGGTATACCACGATAAGTAGGTATTCGAATATTGTGGGGCTTCGTAATGGTCTAGTAAATTATTGTTTGTAAATAAGAAAACTTTATACCAATCTCTCTCCTGATTACATTATATTTCACAAACTGAAATAGTTCAAGTTTTTAGCCGTCTGTTACGTTATTTTAAATGACATTCAATTTCGTTATTTATCACACTATTATTCTTGAACAAATTGGAAAATGTATGCTGTATTCACATTTCATTCGAATTTTCTTCGAAGTTTTCCGTTCACTATGTTCTACATATCAAGTCTTCATATAAGGTTGCTCTTTTTTAGTCTTACTTCATTGAGTTTTTATCCCAGATATTCACCCCGAATAAATTAATTAATGTAACATGTGTGAAACCTTTCCCAGGTTATGTATGATCTACAAATATTTTAGAGGTGCATTCTACTTGAGAATTCTCCTATGATTCTGTTAATATTTTAGTTAGTAAACGCTGATGTTAGATATAATGTAATAGTGTAAAAAACCGTTGGCGATTGCACCTCAAAGATCCGATTACTGTCATAGTCCATTGTAAATTATGTGATTGTCACTGTTAGATCCCGTTAGATCTTTGATTATAAGCCTAATACACAACTACTACAAGGAACTATTTAAGTTGAAAAGAATCCGGTAATATCTTACTTTCGTCGGTACTATGTTATTTTATTTGAATACCAGCTGTCCGAACAAAATTTGTTTTGTCATATAAATTATTTCTATTGACATAAATTTCGATAGCTTATATGCAATCGTTAGTATTTAATATTTGTCCAAAAATTATATATCTTCACGCCTTCCCACAAGGGTCCCCGAAGGGGTAGGCAGAGGTGTTACAGCACCCACTTCTCAACGAAGATAATTTATTCCCGACGTGACAGATGGTGATACCATCGCCGTCTCTTAGGCACTACAAATGTCCTTGAATTTCTTCTCAGACGTATGCAGTTTCCCCACGATGTTTTCCTTCACCGAAAAGCTCGTGTTGTGGGTAATCACTGCACTTAAGTTAAAAAATCTCATTGGTACAGATCGGTGGGATTCAAACTTGCGTCGATAGAATAGCAGGCAACACTTAATACCACAAAGCCACCACGGCTCTTTAAAATCAAAATTTTGGGGTTGACCACCCTTATCACTTAGGGGCACGAAAAATAGTGAACATCCTATTCCCAGAGCTACCGAATATACATTAAAATCGGTGAAGCCATTTCGGAGGAGTTTTGTTACAAACATATTGATTATATATTATGTTATATATTCGATTTATATCAATTCAAACTGTAGTAATTGTGTTTAGGTTACTCGACCCCCATCTGATGTTGTGACACATGTGTAGGTTACGTACGTCACTTTAGAACGTTAATACAAAATTGTAAATACATGATTTTCTGTGATAACATGAGGAAAAATGAGAATATTATTATTAGAACTGTGTGATTGCATAGGGAAGCTGTTCATTTTCCTCTTTAAGATGCTCCGTGTGTCTGAGATCGTTTCATTTTGATTTGTTTCATCAGGATCATTTTAATGACAAAAAACTATCAGTTCTTATTAAAATTATTCTTCTAGTAATGTTCATTTTTAAATTGGATAACATTAAGGCCTGTGTTCTAAAACGACACTCAGTCACGAATCTCTTCTTAATACTAGAACAGTGGAGATTCATGTTGAACAACTCTTCAAGATGATGATAAACTTGAGCGTAGATTCTATCCCCAACTTGTGATAGGGTGAACTTAGATCAAACGAAGTGTTTTAGAATATGGGCCTAAGGCTTGGCGCAAACGGTCCACGGACCACGGCCGCCGGTGGCCCACAACCAGTTCATAACGCGTGTGGCCGGTGGCGGCCTGTCGATGACGCAACAGCAATCGAGTTTCTACAATGTAAAAGCGTTATTATGAACTGTGTGTCGCTGGACACCGATGGCTATGGTCGGTGGTCCGTTTATGCCGACCCTTAGTTCGTCCAAAACTATTATTTGCACTGATCTAGTGATCATTTGAAAATAATTTGCTGCAATATCATACTGATTTATTTTTGATATTATTAACAACTTCAATCGGTATCTATTACTGTTCTGTCTATCGTAATAATATATTTCTTAATATTTTCCCATCGCATTAACTTTTAAATACTCGTTAAAAACTAAAACTCGACAATAGCAGTATTATACGTGTAAATTTTGTAGGTGGTTCGTTTATAACTCAGACACGCGATGCAACTTGCGTAGAATACACAAGTCGAATCGAATATTACTCCTTTCATAATATTTTTATTGTTGTTGTTTGTCGCAAAGAGCTGGTGCGGGTTGTATAGCTTTTATATTTTACCTCTGTTATTTATAGTTATTAGTACAAATGTCTACGGTGTTGAGAGCAACGCGCGTATATCTAGTCCATAATATAATAATTTAATTGAAAACGCCTTGTCTATATCAGCTGAATGAAACTCGTGTACGTGAACCTGATCATTCCAAGATTGATATTAAACGCTATTCTAGTCGTAATTGAAACCAAAGAATAATTGTTTTTGAATTAGTGTCCCACAATAAAATGTTAGAAGAACTCGTTGCCCTCGATCTCAGTGTTAGATTTTATTCTATATATTATGTAGTTTTTATCATTTAACAAGATTTACTCATGATGAATATTTATATTGTTATTGTATAGACGTGTCGGTTTCGTTGTATAATTTGTGAACGGGGTGTTAGGATGTTACAAGCGGCCGATGGACTTTCGATGACTGAGTGGTATAGCTATATGAGTGCGTCCTGCTTCAGTGTTTGTGAATCCCTCGTAACGAGAACGTTTAACTGAACATTCGTGTTTAAGATGTAAATATTGTAAGATATAACGCGACTGTTTTGTAGAGGTCGCATGTGACAATGTCTAGTGACTAGTTAATGTTAGGCTAGGTAATCTCCTCCCCAACTGTCCTTGAATTTAAGTTGGGTGTTTCACTGCCTTAAAATAATATTGAGAATATTCGATGTAATAGTTACCTTAACTACTACAAATAAGTGGCATTTCGATTATTCTTAGATATATATTATGTAAAATTTGTTTAATATTATATCGGATTCGTTTCTTGTTCATCAACAGTCTTGTTAAGGATTAAATACAAAATACGACAGCAGCAATAGACAAAAAAATAAAATAATTAAATTGTTATGTAAATTATTGACTTTTGCAGTAACTCTCAGCTCACTTCGATATCACAAGAGCTATATGTCGTGTGTTTTGTCATGAGATTGTCTTGTATCATACTTTATGTCGCGCAGCCTTTAATATTTCTAACTTAATAAAACTCGTCGAAATAGGTTTTATAAGGTCAATCTTTAATTTTTAACAGGTCAATTTAGTCAGCCAGATCTGAGAACAAATTGTATTGCAGCTAATGGCACCCTCTTTTGTTTACCGCAATTTAATGTACACGATGACAAATTAAATGCATATTTATTTTCATATAATCCACTGCGCGCATACAATGCAAAAGACGAATCAGTAGAGATGAATTATACAAGTTCCATACATAAATTAACGACGTATTTCAACCAAGCTCGTGTGCGGTTTGTGTTAAAATAAGTAGGTACCTATGTCTAAGATTGAACAACCGAAGTGAGAAGGGAATGCCTGCATGTGTCCCAATATGACATTCATGCCTTGTATCTGTGTAATTGCTTCATGACGAAAATATTTTACAATTAAACAGTTATACATTATTATTGTATATTTAGCATAGAAAGTTCATCGGCGTCGAAAGAGCACCATAGTATGTTTTTTGGTACGTTCCAATAACTTTACAGGATAGTGCAATCCTATTTATATTGTATTAATAAAGAACCAAACTTAAAATTAGTATTTAAGTAATTTATTATCCTAAAACTAAAAAAAACTATACGCATGTTTTCACTATACTGGTAAAAATGGTTATGTACAATACGAAAGAGCTACTGTTTTATATATGAATTCTTGCTCGCCTGTAAAATTTTGCAGAATGAATCATATTATAAGATTGTACAATATGAATAAATGCAAAAAAGACATTTCCTCGATATATCGTAATCATTTTACTATCCACCAACTTCATTAGCAATATCCCTGACGTTCAAATGAAATAAAACGTCGTAAGGTACAATAATTTATTGTGAACGTCAATGTATATACAACGCGCCTTTCCCGGAAGCACGCATCACTGTAATTTGCAACAAAACAATAATTTCGAATAAACTTTTCGAAATCTAAACCATAATTCCTCCAGTTTGATAATATAGTTCTGTCCTATAGTTCAATTGTCCGAAGAGTCTGGTACGTCCGTGTCAATGGAGCTGACGTCAGCGTCCGCATCGCTGGCAGCCGTTTGTGCGTTACGTCGACTCCTTGTGGATTCCTCGCGATTACTACTCATTGCCTCTAACTCATTCCCTACACCTTCGAATCGAAAGACCATACGTAAATATAGCAAATCAACTAAAAAAAATGGTTTTAATCCGAAATCCCAGAAGTCGCCAGGTAGGTATTTAACAATGTATAAATGTACTTACCTTCCACGAAGGAATTTAGGGCAGGTTCAAGATTACTGCCGTTTATGTTTACCACGCCCATTGTATTACCGATTGATTCGCGCAGAAGCTCGAACTGTGCTGTAAACGTCGACGGGTCGATTAAAATAGCCTGAAATCAAACATTTCGAGATGAATCGAAAATGAAGAGAAGAAGCCCATTTTTCCTTCATGACTATCCCTTCAAACGCATCATGCCCATGCGCATATGTCAAACGACAAAACGAATGCGGGGGTTAACATGAGGAGAAGTAGGGCACAATCTTGGCATAATGGGATCTCCCATTAAAAATCATACGACTGAGGCAGTACAACCGCCTAACAGAAGATTGCAGGCTTGGGCTTGTTCCGTATGACGGTTGCCAAGATACTGACGTAATATGAGAAATAACAAGCGAAAAAAAAATCTTAATCAAAACCGCATTTTTTTATGTTGCTGCTACGTCAAAGTGACGTCAGTATCTTAATCTTCGTGCAACCGTCATTCTCAATAAGCCCATTCAGGCGCTATCTTATCTAGTGATTCGTTCACTCCAGGCAAGCATCCATTAGCTACTGTCAGCGCTTACACACAGACTGAGACTAGCTGCCTATGTAATCTAACTAAGTAATTAAACTTACCTCACTCTGAGGCCCGGACGACATATCACTGGAGCTTAGTGACGTGCCTCTTCCAGAACTATCCTGTGAATGGTCGCTGTGTATGCCCCGCCCGTCCCCCGCACCCGCACCGACCCCCACGCCCCCTTCCATGACGTTACCATTCACATCGAACATAGGCTCTGGCAAGGGCATGGCTACCGGCAACGGCATCAGTAACTCTGGGGCTTCTGCTTCTTCCTCCAACTAGTTAGGAATTAAAACATGTTCCAATAAATCAACCTCGGCGACAAACTAGGGTGGTACATTTACCTGACACAAGCGCGTATTAAAAATAAGCTTAAATTATTACTGTTTATGTATACCTACTTGGCCACAAAAACTAAGCATCAGAATGAATTGTTATGATGAAACGACACAGAAAGGAAAGGATCCCATTATGCTCAAGAGTCTAACGTTACGTTAAAGAATTCAAAAATAAACAAGATTATAATACTCACAGCTTGCTGCTGGCTGATTATACGAAACAGCCAATTCGGAACAACTGCATCCTCGTCCATAAGGCATGATTCATAACTCTCCGATGATCTTCCCGATATGAATACCTCTTCTGACGTCTACAACATACATGTAAGGTATACAGCATTATTTGACAAACTTTCGCGATATAACACATACTAATGACAAGAAAACTGGTCTTATAGGCGATATTAAATTGTTCATTTACCTTGGTACCTACCCCATATGAGTTATTAAAAATGAGTCCCGACACGCAACACTGACGACATCCGCGGATACGTCTTTAGATATATCGCGACGCGGTACCGCGAAATAAACAATTTAATATCGCGTTCAAGACCCGTTTTCATGTAATACAAGCATTATTTGAATTCGAATTAACGAAGTAGTTACTAACGGCTTGTCTTGCGACTTCAACGGCTAGGCTACCAGTTTCCGAATCCATACGGTTCACATGATCTGGCTGATCGCCAGGCACAACCTCACCGTTTATTGAAAATCCACTGAACGCTTGTATTGCTAGAGCTCCGTGTGGATTCTGCAAAAAAAACCGCCTAATCAGTGCACTAGTAATATCTTTAATTTTGTAGTTTTTTTATTTTATTAGTACCACATTACCGGAAGTGGACACTGGTCTTTTCTTTCATACAAATCCTGCACCGAGCCGCTAACGGGAGTTATTGCTTTTATTACAACTTTGCTGTTGCTTAAGTCATTTTCAAACGTAAAATATTCAGATAGTTTGGACTCCGAAGTTGCAGACTGGAAAGAAAGGTCTTCATCGGTTCCAGCTAACCTCGTATCCATAAAATTCTTTAGTCGAGCCTGTAGTTCCCCAGTATGTGATTCAAAAGTGCGATTCAAAGTGGCTTCTATCTCACTCACTAATGCATCCATATCATTTTCTTCGTTTGCTTTATAACTTGAAGGGGATAAACTAACATCAAGGCTTGAAGCTATATTCTCATCTCGACTTAATATGACTGTCTCTGAATCTATAGTCTCATAGCTGTCTAGTGCATCAATAAAATCTAGAGTTTCTTCAACCAACTGCCGCATTGCGTCGATTACATTACTGGTATGGCTACCAGATACTATGTTATTTGAACTGTTAATCCATTGAGTTAAAATATTATTCTCTATTACCGCGTTTATTTCTACAACTGAAATACTATCTTTCGGCGTTTCAGTAACTATTTTCGACTCATGCGGTTCAACCACCAATACCCTATTCGACAAAGCAGAGCTATTTTCCGATTTCCCCGCAATACTATCTTCGCCTAAAGAAATATCAGAAATGAAGTTTTCTTTTTTTGAACCTGATTGACTTATTAATAATTTCTCATCTGTACTTTCAACTGTTGGGATCTTGATATTTGATTTATTAGGTAATTGCGCCTTATGTTTCGAGTTGTTTAAAGTAGATTGGATATGTGAACTATCTGTTGATAGCTGTGCCATAAAAATATTTTTGTGCCTTCCTATGAAAGCACTTTTACCAGCAACTTTATCACAGGTTTTATTTGAGCTATGTTTACCAGAAGATTGTGGTATGTTTTCTTTATTATCATGATCTTTTTCGTCAGACTTTTTACCAGTTTTTTGTCTTTTAGTAAATTTCTTATTTCTGTTTGGTGTAGCATTATCCGATTCACTATTAGTTAAGCTATTTTTATTTGATGAAGATGTGTGCCTTCTATTCGTCGTTATCTTTGGTCGCGTCGACGCAGCTCTAACAGTGGCAATACTACTAGGCGATGAACACGTGGAACTATTCTGCGATTGTGGACTTTGTGATCGTTTAGCTGACCCTTGTCTTTTTCTTGGTAGATCTCTATTGACTCCGGCATCATTCTCAGTGTCACTCTTCTTGTTTTCCAATTCATTACGAAATACAACATAGCTGATTTCATCTGGTGAATTATTTCGGAATTTCAACAAATCCTTTTTAATTTCTTCTGTTTTTGATCTCACTAACGGTGGCGGTTGTTTATCTTTATTAACTCGTACAGTTACAGAGTCTATGCTTTGGTTTAAATTATTATTGTTATTCATCTGCGGCAGGGTTCTCTTCCTCAAATACGGTGGCAAATAACTTTGCCGTATATATTTCGATGGTCTTTGAGGAATTTCGTTCTCCTTTTTAAGAATATTTGACGCAGAGTTCTTTTTAGAGGAATAAGATGATTTTGTTATTTTTGAAGATATTGGTCTGGAATCAGAAAATATGGAATTCATTCATTTATTAATCAAATATAGCAAAAAATGCCAAGTCGTCATAAATAAAATACAATTTGCACAGTTGTAATAAATGTTTACTTACCCCATAGTTATTTTTGAGGCAACCTGAAATAACAAACAAATTAGTAATGTGCCTTGGATTTATGTTTTATTTTAATTTTATGTACAATACCTTGGTAACATTTTTATTCTGTCTGACTTTCGCAGCACTCGCCGGCACACTCTTCATTTTATTTTGTGCCAATTTACTAGATGGCTCATGGTTGATTTTAATCATCTTTGGAGCTCGCGACTGCAAACGTGTTTTCGATTGAGTTTTTAAACTTTTCTCTGTATTTTTAGTTAGTGTGCCTTCCTGAACTGAACTCGCTTTCAACTTCCTAATACCGGTATCAGTAACTTTTTTCGTCACAGGATTGTAAACTTTCTTCCGCCCACACAATTTAGGTTTATGTCGCTGCCACTCTCCTTGATACACAACATCTTCTGATACTTGCTTGTCCTTGTAGCTATGTATGTGGACTCCACCACAACATAGCTTGGGCCTCACGTATTTGGTTGCTGTTATGTGTTCTACTCCTAAATTTTTAATATTAGAGCATTCAATTTGAACATCGCTAGTGGTCTTAGATGAGATCCCAAAAGGTAAAGGGCTTTTCTGGGAATCTTCGACGCTGTCAAATAGTTCCGAACAAGACTCCTCAAATCCTATATTACTCGTGAAAGGTTTAAGTAATTTTGTTTCAGTACCAGAGACTAGATTTTGTGCAATAAATATAGGCGTCTGTAATTCAATATTAGTTGGTTGTGTCATTGTGAAGCACTCGACTTTAGGTGAAATATTCACATCGGAATCTTTAATATGAATCCCAACAGACCTTACTCTTGGTGTTATCGTTTTGTACACATTGTCAGAATCGTTAGTAGAAGTCCCAAATTCACTTTGTTTTACCCTTAAATCGGTGAAAGAATCCCCAATTTTAATGCCAGTCGTGAACATCTTCGGCATTTTAGTTAGGGATGTGGTTGCTGAGAGAGCCGAAAAGGCTGGCACTGTCGCGTCCGGTCCACATTGAACATCCATACTCGTATGACGAATACCCTTAGATGTACTAGGTTCATTTATATCTGAAGACAAACATTATAATATATATAAATGATTTGCAAAGCGTCCACATGTTCGCAATAAGTTTATAATTTATGAATCTTTTAAATACCGTATAAAAATATAGTCTGCGATTGAACATTCTCAGATGGTGCATCAGGTTGACAAAAGCCGTCGTCTCTCATAGGGCTTATACTTCCAATAACCATTTCATTATCAATAATAGGATCCTCGGGGTCTGTTCCAATAGTACGACGTAGTGCTATGGTTTCCTCTAAGCCTTCCATTACAATGGTGATCATACAACTATTCTCAGTAGCAGATATAAAGGAAGGTTGGTTATTCACTACTTCAATTACTTCTTTGTTGTCATCTGGTATGGTAGAGTAAAAGTCGTCTACTATCTTCTTGTCTTCTATGTACTTTGGATGACAAAGATCTATGAGGTTTTCAGGAATCTAAAATTATTTATATTTTCAAATTATTCGTGTCGTAAAATATATACAAGCGAACAATTAAAAACATGTGTTTTGAACAAAACTAACAGGCTGTGCGGCGGTCGGTCTCTCGTGATCGTGCTTCTTCTTCTTCTTATACTTGACCCCGTAATACCCATATTCAACCGAAAAAAGTTTATTACTAGAATTTTTAAACAAATTATTAGTACTTGGCTTCCTTCGCGTCGCTTTCTTTGTAATCTTCGTGTTGCTCGTTTTAGTTTTGCTCTTCTCGTCTTGTTTAAGCTTGTTAAATTTGTCGTATAATATTCTGCTCTTGGATCTTTTCGACAATTTTGTCACCAGATCTTCGGGTTTACTTTTCGAAGTACCTTTGTGTCTCTTAGACAATTTCTTAAATCTGTATCTCGTACCGTTTGAAACACTGTGATCCGTGTCTCCAGAACTGTTGTCGTGATTTGGATAAGGCACTACTTCAAGGTCTTCGTCAACCCATGCCTGAATTCTTTCTAATTTTTCCTCGTCTTTTGGTTCGAAAGTTGGTTCCTTCATAAGTTCAGGTAAAGGCGAAGGCGATTTTGCAGTCTCAATATATTCGTAATCTAAACAATGAAACACTTTGTAAAACTTTATTAAAGAGGCTTATTACAAGACATATTGTATTTATTGTATACCCTTCAAATACTCCGTGCTTGTAACACTGAGATCATCTTCAAGCTCTAAATCAATATAGCCATATTTTTTTCGCGGAGATCTGTTCGCCTTTATTTTATCTGAAATTTAATTAATGACAACTAACAAATGGTCAATCCGTCGCCGTCTCTTGGAAACTACATACGACCTTGAATTTCTTCAGACGTATGCAGAGGTTTCCTTCTGATGTTTTTACTTCACCTTAAATCTCGTGGTGCACTAAACTAAACATTATTTAACTTAAGATTTAAATTAGAAAAACTCATTGATACAGACCGTACAAAGATGTAGGTATTTGGACGATATAGAAGGTAGGAATTTAAGACTACAGGTATAGATAATAGTTTATAACTAACTAAACTAAATAAAACGAATCAAGAAATACCTGGTGCGTTAACCAACTGTTGATACTTATCGACAATTTTGTTCCTGAAAACGAAAATATCGTGAAAATAAATTAACAATGTCGATACATATGTAATATGTATTTTAAACTTACACTGTATCATCCGTACGGACATGTTTCAGAGCTAGTAATTCTTGCCTCTTAACTTTTTGTTCATCTGCAAAATAAAGGTTACCAAATGATTTATGTTTAAGGCAGGGTTACCTACTTATCTGTGAAATATGTAATATATTGTAAATTGCGTTTAAATAGTGAAATCGAAAAATAAAAAAACATAAAATATCTAAACCCTAGAAATACCTACCAAGCTTACTGCTTTCAGAAATACCTATCTTTATAAATTAGTATTATATTAGGCGTACCCCATAAATTACTTGTTAAATTTAGTGGTGAAACAAAATATCATCTCTCGTCATCGAGGAAACGGTATACCTACTAGCAGTACATCGATGGAGACCAGTAGCTAGAGCAAGAATTAGTTGCGACTACATATTCTAAAACGTAACTCGCGAAATGTCAAAATGTTCACACAAATTTTTAGTTACACTTTTCACCGGCGCCGTTCATTTCCCCATTCAAAAATTGACGAAAACGATACAAATACGTAGTCGAAAATTGTTGTTGCTAGGGCAACAGTTCATCCCTTATCCTTTTGTTTTATACCACAAGCATACGGCCCGTCTGATGGTAAGCGGTTACCGTAGCCTATGGACGCTTGCACCACTAGGGGTATCACTTGCGCGTTGCAGACTATTATCCTACTAAAAAGCATGCGGGACCGATATGAACCTAGTGCTGAAATACCGACCGATAGTTAGTACATTCCATAGTTGGTGTATGTAGTGAAAAGGTCGCCACAACTACTTAGGTACCTATAATTAAAAACACGTACCGTAACTGATAGCCTTCAGCGGATACTTTTCAATGTAATTCTTCTTCCTTCTGTCTATAGCCTTTTCTGTAAGATTTAACAAGTCAAGCAGTTTACACTGCATCCACCGTGTGGGTGGCGGAGTTTGGCGTCCCTTGCTCGTGCGCAGAGCCAGCTTCATCAGCCGACAGACCACGCGGTCCAGTTCTGTGGTTATATCTTCATCGGCAGTCAACATTGTGCGCAGTTTACTTACTTTGTGGTCGAGAGCGCGGCGTAGACAGCGACCTAAAGATACAGCAATTCTTAACGGACCCGTTACTCTTCAGAATATTATTGATGTATTTCGTGACGAATGACAGGGTGTACAGAAGGACTTATATATAGTTAATAATATTATACAGAGGAAAGATTTATACAGATGAAAGATTAGAATTTTTGTGTGTATGTTTATATTGAATAGGCTACGAAACTGCCAATAAAAAAAAACTGTCACCGTTAAAAAGCCTATCCTTGAGTAACATAGGTCATATATTATAAAAGCCGCTCGCCCCGGCTTCGCACGGGTAGACAAAATATTTGATAAATGTCTACCCGTGCGAAGCCGGGGCGAGCCGCTAGTTATTTATACCAATGATCAACATAAATGAAAATGTTACTCAGTTATTAAACGTTGCTCAGGTTGCAATTTACATCGCTTATGCCACCTATCCATACTGGCTAATGCCCTCAACATTGGTAGAATGGAATATTTTCCCACTTTTCCATACTGAAGTAAGACCACGGTTACGGGCCACGGAATTATATACCTTATGATGGGTAAGTGCGGCGATATTAGTTGTGAGTAAGCTCTTCAATGTTGAGCTTGTATTGATATAACGAAACAGTAAGCAAATTATTGTCAGTGCCGGTAGCAGGAACATTGTCGACAACGTTTTCGTATCGCCTTCTACTATTTTTATATTGGAAAATGAACAGCGCTGCGGCGGTGAAAAGTGGAACTAAAAATTAGTATGACAATTTTGACATTTCGCGAGTTACGTTTTCGAATACGTTGTCGACAATGTTCCTGCTACCGGCACAGATTATGAGTTTTCTGGGTAGACCCTGTACATTAAAGACACGCATCCAACTCATGATCATAGTTTAGTTAGATTTAAAGAGAACATTTTAAAGAGAGGTAGGGCGACTTGGGATTTCCCGTGGGTTTTCCCATTTAAATTGGAGCCGCCCAACTGGAGTCTGTGCCGGTAGCAGGAACATTGTCGACAACGTATTCTTTCGAATACGTAACTCGCGAAATGACAAAATTGTCATATTAATTTTTAGTTCCACTTTTCACCGCCGCAGCGCTGTTCATTTTCCAATACAAAAAATGTCGATGGCGATACCAAAACGTTGTCGACAATGTTCCTGCTACCGGCACTGTACCACCTTGCAAAAGACCGCAGTGAAATAACACTACTTGATGTAGTGTTGTGTTTCTGCGGTGAGTAAGGTAGCCAGTGCTCCACGAGGATACTTCGTCCTAAGTCCACGTAGACAACTTATAATACAATAAATGAATCATAGTACACATTCTAACCGTGTATGTCCGGTAGTATAGTACTGCCATCTGATACAGAAGTGGAATGTAATTCGGTGGTATTATCCCACTGTAAACAACAATATTCAACTAATTAAAAAATTCTTCAAATCTCAATCTCAACTTTAGGAACGGATCTAAGCTAAGGTAAGTGGATAAGCAAATGCGTGTGGATATATCAAAATTACTTTAATGAGTTATCACATTTCAAGCTTACAAATTACAAACTTACATACTTTATTTTAATGTGGAAATTTGTTTAGACGGAAATATCTTTAACTTTTATTAATCAGACAGAACCAAACTCACAACACAATAGAGTAAGGTTCATAATTGAACTTACATTAAACTAAAGTTCGCATAAAATGCCAACAACATAACTAGAAACTATAAAACTATGAACACAACAATCTACGCTTAGCATAACCACATGAACTAAATTAAAATACGATAAAGTAACGTAGGTTATAATATGTATCACACTATAATACGACACAGTAACGTAGGTTACATGTATCAAATTATGATACGACAAAGTAGCGTAGGTTACATTTACCAAATTAGTATACGACAAAGTAATGTAGGTTAATAAAATTTCTTTACATCGGAATAAGTGTCGTTATCCGGCCAATCGTCCTCGCGTGTGACTATGGAACCGCTGTCCAGTACAACGCGGGAGTGGATCACCACATCGTCTACCACTTCGTAGCCATTCCAATCCAACAGCTCCCTGTGTGAAATAAACCGCGATTAAGTTAAGTAAAAATCTTTTAAGGCTAGGGCTTTTAAGGGTCAAGGGGGGCAGTTGCGACCAGACAACTGTATCATTGTCCTTTTCATAATTGCCTATTATTTAAATCCTCTACTATCATGCCCTTATAGACTGCTTGGTGAATGTTAAAGAAGCGAAAGTGTACTAGTCAAGAGTGAAATGGCGCTCTACACCCGTGAGGTGCTTGGTGCGATGATACGTATATATGTATATTTTGTCAAAAAAGTATAGAAACGGAACAACATATTTGGCTACTGGCAACCTTCACAAAATGGAATCCGATTTGACGGTTTTTTTAATGAATTAATCACGACGAGTGATGCTCTATACGAGCTGCGGCGGTTTTTTTTATACCATTTATGTGGCACACAAGCATACGGCCCAACTGATGGTAAGCAGTCACCGTAGCCAATAGCCGCTGCCAATACCAGGGATATACCTAACGAGTTACTAACCCTGTTGTTTGATCAGGACTCACGGTGCTAGCAACATTACTACTACCGCAGCATATCCTCGTGGAGCACTGACAACATTACTCACCGCAGAAACAAAACACTACATCAAAGTAGAGTTATTTGACTGCGATCTTTTGTAATGTGTCAGTCCCCCGTTATGCGTCTCCTATTATAATGGGAAATCCCACGAGAGATCCCAATTCGCCCTACCTTTCTATTAGATTTTAGAGTTGCCATACGACGGGCACAGTGGCGCCCCTACTATTATAGACTCTTTTTTGCCACTCTATATGTTTACCAGCACTTGTGTGCTTTTCGTTACAAGAAAATACGCCCGTAATATTTGCCATATATAATATATTGTTTATGTTTAAGACACTCACTTCACCATCTCGACGTCATCAGTAATATGCTTTACCACCCTCATGAGGTGGTAAATGGGGATCTCCAGTTTATTCACATCCACCGAGAACTCGTCATCATATTGCAGGTCTATCAGCCTGTTGATCTCGTCTGATATCAGATCTAAAATGCGACACTCTTCTGATTTCGCCTAGAAGAAAGATGATTTTATTTACCAAAGACTACAGGTATTAAGTTTTTTTATTCCGTAGCAACTACAATTTGGATCCAAGTCATGTATTTCTTCAAAAAGTATCATATTGGATTATGTAGTAGGAGTGGTACTGTTAAGTTACCCCTATGAAAAATTTAATTGACAGCTCAGATGACAAAATCGGTTCAGTAGATTATGATTTAAAAAAAATACATCTCTTTTCTCTTTACAAAATAACTGCATGCATTAACGAAAATAAACATATTTCAGTATTCATTCATTTATCTGATATCCATCCATACATAGTTAGCACATATTCGCTTAGTGTAGAACCAGGCGGCGCTGGGCGATAATGTCCAATCATTATAATTAAACAACATACCTCAAATGGATAGTTGTACTCCTTCACAATTTTATAATATTGGTTCCAATAAGGTGCATTCGCCCCCCAGTTGATATTACACCAAATGTTCGTCCCCGTCTCGTGTTGGTTCAAACTATCCTTGCTAAAGTTCAGCATTTTGGTCAAATGGCGGATTTCGTCCACTACCTCCCTTGTGTGAACTAGGGTATCTAGTTTATTCTTCGCCATCAAGTTCTGGGTCGTCTTTGAGAACTTGGTCACTTGTAATGTTGTGCAGTTTAACCTAAAAGATGTTCAGTTTCAAATGTCATGTTAAAGGAGCTATTTCACCAATTTCATAGACTTCATATTGGGTTATATTTAACAACTAATAATGTCAGCTGTATGCGCTTATTTAATTTGACATTAATTAATTCTTATTTTTTATTAAACTAGCCTCTCCCCCGCAACATCGCCCGCGTAGCAATATAATGCAAAATGCATGCAAAATTGACCAAAACTTTGTGAGTTTATTCATTACAAACAAAAATACAAAATTACATATGGATACTTAAAAGATTATTTATTTACTCTTAGTGAGGAATAGGAACACTGTTACGGTCTCCTTGAAATTAACTATTCACTCCAAAACTAACTATATCGTGGCTGACGGAAAGCAAAATTTTGCCAAAAATATTGCCCTTAACGAAGACAAACACATATTTGAAAATATCCAATAACCTGCTAGTAACATCTTCAATATAATACACCCTGTTGTCAACCGTCCTCCTGGGCACAAGCATGTTGTAGCACATCGACTCATCATCGAACATAAGAAAGCCCTTGCCGTATTCAGAGTCAAGGTTACACTGTGACGTCACATCTTTATGCTCGAGGGAAGCAAGGGAAAACGTCGGGGAGGCAATGACGATAGTTAGGCGGGAATTCTTGTCGGATATTAGGAAGTCTGTGTAGGATTCTAGGCTGGAAGGAGGTTGGTATTAGCAACGGCAGTATACGCCAATCTTTTTGTCCGTTCGTATTGGCCACATTCGAGTAGTAACTTGTCCTACTCCCTATTTGGTACTGGAATGAGGAAGTGACGGCCTATATATTTTTTGGACTAGTCTATGTCCACTTGATGCATATGACAGATGGTAACAATTTGTCACTGGTTTGTGTAAATTGTTTGTAAAATGTGTGTGGGGCACAAATAGTGTTCATCTGTGAGAAAGAAATATGTATTCTTACTCAGATTTCACAAAGGTAGTTACATAAAGGTCAGTAAGCAGGAATGTGCCATTTTAAAAGCATCTAAGGAAATATTATAGTTATATTTAATTTTAGGAAAAATAACGGAAAAGGAATCTTACTTGCTTGGTGGGCATATCATGTTATTCTCCATACGTGGACAAGGACTGTCCCAGCCACCTAGTACATCGCTCAATGTGTTTGGGCTTGGTACCTCTGAAATCGCACTAAGATGTAGCTCAATGCACTAAGATGTAGCTCAATGCACTAAGATGTAGCTCAATGCACTAAGATGTAGCTCAATGCACTAAGATGTAGCTCAATGCACTACGATGTAGCTCAATGCACTAAGATGTAGCTCAATGCACTAAGATGTAGCTCAATGCACTAAGATGTAGCTCAATGCACTAAGATGTAGCTCAATGCACTAAGATGTAGCTCAATGCACTAAGATGTAGCTCAATGCACTAAGATGTAGCTCAATGCACTAAGATGTAGCTCAATGCACTAAGATGTAGCTCAATGCACTAAGATGTAGCTCAATGCACTAAGATGTAGCTCAATGTTCAATGCCTTCCACATGGGCTTGGCAGGCTCCAAGTGGTAAGCACGATTCTATCGTTATTCTAGTTTCGAACATTGTGCATAAATCGGTATAAGGTAAGTCTTAAATAATTTCAAATCAATCAAAGAGGTACGAAGATGCCGCGCTCCACAGTTACTGCAGGTGAGTTTCGGCACATGTATGGCGATTTGTACTTTATCGTCTGCCGCCGCGTGCCACATTCATCGAATGCACTAACTATAGCTCAAAAGGGTTGCTACTATCACTACTCAGTATAAAACAAAGTCGCTTCCTGCTGTCTGTTTATCCCTATGTATGCTTATTCCTTAGCCCTTTAAAACTACGCAACGGATTTCGATGCAGTTTTTTTTAAATAGAGTGATTCAAGAGGAAGGTTTTTATGTATAATTAATTTGTGTTTTGTGGGTATTTAACTTATATGGCGAAAGTAAATCTCGTTTGTTTGTTACCTTCTTGGACAAAACGGCTAAAGGGATCGTAATTAAAATTTGGAAATGAGATAGATTTTAATCTGGGGAACGTCACGGGCTATATTTAAGAAGAACCACGTGGGCGAAGCCGTGTATAAAATATCTCCAGATTTATTCTCAGATGCTCCTAAGAATAACCTAACTAGGACTAAGAAACAAACTCAGCAGCAATTCTTACTTTCGACCAGCGCCAAGCTATTGAAGGTGAGATCCTCTTGCTTGTGGTAGTCCTTAGCTACAAAGAGGGCCAATTGACTGCAGCAGCCAATGTGCAGTGTGTCAGGAGGACCGGGGCCAATGCCCTTGTAGGACACTGTGTATTGCGGGTATCTCACTACTATATTACTGCACCTGGAAATAGAAATGTATACTGGATATCCTGTTTTCATTGAAATACCCGAAGTACAGTACTATTAATATTTGACTTATCGTTTATTTTATTATTTTGATACTAATATTGCCTCATTATATTATTATCATACTAGCCCCGGCTTCGCTTCGGTAGGCGTTTATCAAATATTTTTTCTACCCGTTCTTAGACTCTTTCAGGCATTTTTTTAAATTTTTCTCTCCGTAACAACCATCCTCATACTTCAAGGAATATTCTAAAAAACTAATTAGCAAAATCGGTTCAGCTGCTCTCGAGATTTGAGCTTAGCAACACATTCAGCGATTCATTTTTATATTATAGCTGTTGGCACTCTCTTACCACCACTCTCATGGCACACAAGTGTATGGTACACCCAATAGTAATTAGTCACCATAGCTTTTCATACTGTTAGTGAGCTACGAGGTACTTTTATCTTAATGTACCATGCTTACCAATCATTGAACTGCACCTTAGACCACTCAAAAAAATGATCTAGTCTTCGCAGACCATTTCTCTCTAAGGACTTGAATAATACATTAAAATCTCCATTTGGTGTAGTGAATATTGCAATCCAGGGCTTGATGAAACCAAATACTGTATGGACTAATCTGTCCAGGTCGTGTGGTAGCATGTGCTCTATCATCTCAATGGCTATTACTGCATCACATCCTATTAGCCTGAAGTCTGGATCTGCTGCATTGCCTTGGAAAAGCTAAATAATACTCTTGTTAGGAATTGTTTTGTTTTTTGGTGATGGCAAACAATCATGAAAGACTAACTGACAAAAATAAGAACAAATATATTGTAATTGGTCAAAATTGTCTATTGACTCCTGCAGTTTCAGGGCCAATTTAGTAAGAGTATGCTGACAGTATATCAATCAATTTAATAGTAAACTTGAATATATATGATGTGTACTTCATACTAGGTTCAAACCTGCCTAGTACCCTTCAGATGTTTTTTTTGTCATAAAAAGATTGGGACTGTATTTTCGAAAATTGTTTCTACATCACAAAAACAAGATAGGAGAAAAAAGTAGCAAGATATACAAGAGTTTTTTTTTATACCACTAAGGTGGCAAACCAGCATACGGCCTACCTGATGGTAAGCGGACACCGTAGCCTATGGACACTTGCAACACTAGGGGTATCACTCGCGCGTTGCAGACCTTAAATAAATTATAATTTTTGATACATAAGCTACCACTGATACTTAGTACTAGGAAATAGTTCGCAATTTAATATAGCAATATTGATTCATATTAAACTCACAGTAACTTGCAAAGGATGTTCCCGCTTTGGTGCATACTCATCACATGTGAACAGATCAGAAGAACAGCGAAGTGGGATTGACTCTATGTCCACTCCCAGTATGCACTGAACACCCGGCACCTCCTTCAAATACTTTATGAAGCTCATGTCATGGTAGCCAAGATCTACCACCTGTAAATAGAAAAGTTTTTTTATTATTTTTTTAAACCACATACATGGCACCCAAGCATACAGCCCACCTGATGGTTAGCAGTCACCATAGCCTATAGCCCTAGCAATACCAGGGATATTACTCACAATTTGCCAACCCAGTTGTTAATTAGGAGTCACTGTGCTAGCAGCATTACTACTAGTGCAGCATATAATTGTGGAACACTGGCTTACTTACAGCAGAAACACAACACTACATCAAATTAGTGTTATTTGACTGCAGTCTTATGTAAGATGGAGATACAGTCCCCAGTAGGGCTACTCCAATTTAAAATGGGATAACCCTCGGAAACCCAATTAGAAAAACTCATAGTACAGGCCAGGACTTGAACCTGGGACCACCAGATGACAGGCTGTTGCTTCAACCACAAGGCCACCACGGCTTTTTAAAAGCTTTAGGCGTTTTAGACTTAAGACAACATTTAATCCTTTTGCTTGATTTCTTTAAAAGAAAAGAAATATAAGATTCTTGTCTTGTTGCCAGTGCTCCACGAGGGTACACTGGCCTAGTAGTAATGCTGCTAGCACAGTGAGTCCTCATCAACAACATGGTTGGCAACCCGTTAGTGATACCTCTGGTATTGCTAGCAGCTATAGGCTTATATTTATATATAAATAAACCTAAAGGTGGCCTAACACTTCATGGGCCAACATTTTATAAGTGAAACAAAAATGTGTGCTAGTCAAGAGTTAAGTGGTTCTCTTCTCTATACTCTTTGCTTTAGCTGATGACTTGATGCTAATGTATGTACATATTGTATTGTATGATTCATGTACAATACAACACTTCAAACATGAAATTTATCTGGGTATCAGTTGGAGTAAAGGGTATGCCAGCGTCTTTAGCTTCTTTCTGCTATCAAAAGATTATGCTAGTCTGTGACACTGACAAACCTTTTCCAGCTTCCCGCACCAACGTTCGTCCATTAGACAGTCGCTGACCGCCGCATACCGCTGTGCGTACACCGGTGGAAAGAACACGACTCCCTTCTCATCGTCGTAGTCCGCAAAAACATGCTCCTCGGACTCTTCATCCTCCGAAACATCTCCACTCTTACTAAATACCAGCGAAAAACTTTTATAATACGGCCTCAATAGCCGATCTAAAACTGTGAATATAGATTCCCGGAAGAAAACTAGCGTCTGCAATGCTATAATCATGATTCACGGTAAGGACTGGAGATTTTAAAATACATTTGTCCATCAGTAGCTATCTCCCTACGAAAGTGGCCGACAATTCCATGATGTTCACATGTTTATTTTCTTCTTTCTTCTTGTTTTGTTTGTTTGTTTGACTTTGGCAATATTTTGACAGATGAAAGCAACCATGCCTTTAATGAAATCTCGAATACAACTCGAATCACAATCACAATATCGCACGAATCACGATGCATGCGACGACGACGCATCGATCAGATGAGATGAGATGAGATCTAAAAATCTCAACTCGACCTTACCCTTTTTTTTAATAGCAATATCGTATACGGTTGTACATACGCGTACCGCAGTTTCGTAAATTCATATTATGGATAGTGTAACAGCCTCATGCCCCATTTCAATACGTGTGATCCTGCGATCCTAGGATCGTGATAATATTGACCTGCAACTAATTCCGCCAAATATTGATAATAATATGCCCTAATGGCATGGCTTAGCCGATACCTACCCAAATCTTAGATCAACTAGCCTAGCTTACCTTGGTAAACAAACTTAGGCAGGATGCCTGGGGAGTTTTTGGCGGGAATCAGACAGCGGTTGAGATTTTTCCAGTGTCTTGTAAATGGTCTTACTTAATTGTGATATTTAGTGTGTATTTTGATGTGCTATTACGTTCAGTATAGTTTCATATACACGATAACTGATTTATAAGGACATTGGCAATAATTCTGTAATATGACTTTTGGGTGTAAAGTAATTTATCACTTTGCTACTTCTGACCTAAAGGCATCTTGCGATCTGCTACTGCCGTGGATTCTCTCCAGAAACTCCAATATACATTAGTTAGAATACATGACACTAGGCAGTTTAATGCAACAAACATAAAAGATTTGGAGACTTGATAATTCTCTAAGACTCTACCCTGGCAAAAATATTCCTTGAAGAGGATTGATTGCCATAATTGGGATGATGAAGAAGACCCATGCTTCTTACTTACCCATGCTTTCCACGCATGCTTCAACCGTCAGAATAAGGACTCAGCTCGCTTACGCTATAGAAAACGTACTAAAATAAAAAACTATGTAACAGCTCTCTTATTCACATTTTAGTAATACAACGTATACGAGTGTGAGTGAAACGTGAGATCTATATTTGTTGCGTGTGTCGTTGACGATAGTAATCGCATGCAACTAGAACGGAAAATACGAATAAACTTGTAACTATTCATCATATGGCCGCATGCGTTTGGCCCACCGCAGTGCGCGCACTTCTATGAGACTCCATACTTCACAGAATTTCCGGCAGCTAAACGCACGCTAAACTAACGCAATGCGCGCAAAGCCTTAATTCATAGAGAATATAGAGCATGCAAAGCTAAATGCTTTATGCTTGCTTGTACTGTTGTAGGTATAGGTAATAATAATTTGGTGGGCTGCTTTGTAGTTTTATCGTATTTGATTTTGTTTTGTTGTTTTGTTGTACGTTCAGTACAATGTGAGATAATTAGTATTATTGTTATAAAAGTTTAATTATTATATTCGATAAACGGACAAATAAACTACATGCTCATCCTGTTGGATTATGGGATTTGAGCATTTCTATGAAGACCATTGTTATTTGGATGATGGTACAGAAGACAAAATTGGTTTGAATGTGGAGATAATTGCTGAAGACATGTGTAGCAATAACAGTGAACAGTTTCAAAAGCTCGTTGCCAGGTAATTGTCCAAATCAATCTTTCATTACACTAACTCAAAGGTATAACGCATAACCTTGAATAAACGTAAAGGCGCCTAACCTATTTGTAAGTTTTGGTTTAATTTAAGACTATTCTGTATCTTTAATTTCAGCAACAGCGAGTTCACGGCACATAATAGTTACATTATAGTCGAACAAGAGCCACAAGCATATGATGAAGGAGAAGGTAAATAAACACTTATTAGTTATATACTGACCTAAGTTACTGACATAATTTTACTGTCATTTCACACAGTGCCTATGTTCTGGGCATATTTTGAAAGCATAAATAGGTTAAGTGTTCTAATATCCATGGAGGACTCATATATCAATATTTCTTTTTGGCCACACAATTTGAGTGGCATTGTCTAAAAGTTCTGATATTCATTATCTAGCGTAGCAGTTGTATTCTCTTGGATTCATTAGAACTAGCTGATATTTGACAGCCAAACAGTTCTGCTGACCATCATTGCCCTGGCATTATCCCTAAATAGGTGGTTACCAGATTTTTACACAACACTGTAGCCACCTGATCGTTACAATCCATATTAAAGGGAAAATCTGTTACATGGCTATAACCAATTATCAGATTTTCTGCTTCTGACAGACCTATGGTTACGAAAGATTTTAATTTGACGATTTGGAACTAGTGGCTTGACAAGCTCTCCTAGAAAAGGAGAGAACTTGGCAAGGATCACCCATCCAACTCCTGGCTATAGTTTAGGCTGCTTAACTTAACAGATTGCTGCAATAACAACTCTGCCACAAATTTTTGATCAGTTGTGCAGATATTCAAACTAGTGGTATTTTGTACTAGAATGGCAATATACACATGCAAATTTGTGGAGTTCAAAAGGATATATTATTTTGTATTAAAAATGTTGACTTACAAAACCCATTTTTGATGGTTATTAATTAATAGTTAATTTAAGAACAATTACTTGACCTACTAAAATATTAAAATTAAAATTAAAATTGCAGTAATTACACAGACCATCTACACCCCAATGATGGAATTCTGCACTGAAAATCATGGAATGTATCTAATTGAAGACGAAAAGCTAGTGAAGCCAGGAGATAAGTTTGAAACACATGATGACTTTGTAAGGTACCTCAATGACAATGCAAAGAGGTGGTTTTTCTACTACCGATGCACTGATTCGCACAAATCAACATCAAGCTATGAGTCATACACTTACAACTGCGTGTATTTAAGAAATAAAGAGAAGTATAAACCTAAGGGATTAAGGAAAAGGTATTATGGTTACATTATTTAACACTAACTCTTCTTCACAGCTCTGTACCATGTGGAAAAAAACAATTATAAAATGTCCTAAGGCAATGTTTTCTTTTTCTGGGATAAAAGTACATTTGACTCCAGGGTGTGACAAATTCATTCAGATATTTTGGTGTGTTTGGGTAACAAACAACCAAACATTCAAACTTTTCTATCTTAATACATAGTAGTAGGATGCATACTCAGTCTAAATAGAGCATAATGAGGTGAAGTGCATGTAATGTAGCTCAATGGATTAGCCAGTTGAGTTGACAATTAGACAATGCACATCGCTTGCAGAACGAATAGCCGATGGGGCCAAAAAGTTCTAGAGTGGAGACCACGCACTGGAACACGCTGCAGCGGATGGCCCCATCTAGATAGACCGATGATCTGATAAAGGTGGCAAGCTTTAAATGCAGGCCATATTGAATCCGTCATTGTGGAAATCTAAGGGGAGGCCTTTGTTCAGCAGTGGACATCTATAGGCTGATGATGATGAACACACTGTTTGGTTGAACTTGCCCTGTACTTCTTGGCCAAAATTCATAACGTCACACCATATTCTGCCTTAGTAGTTAACCGAGTTTTCAAAAGTGCAGAACTATACAATTTGTGATACAATGAGTTATATTAACAGAAACAACAATTTGAAGACGGACTGCCCGTGTAAGATAAAAATAAGACAATTGCCCAATGAGAGCGAACTGACAGTGGTATATGTGTGCAACCACCATGACCACAATCTGTCTGAACAAGACTTCTACAAGCTGCAGCATGGTCGGCGGCTGCCACAACATGTTAAAGAAGAGGTGAGTGACATTAAAATACATAAAACGGTTTATGCTATGGTCATGCTGCAAGCATTATTCATTATGCAACACATGACCTAGTGATTAGTAAACCTGACTGCAAAAGTGTCAGTTTGATTCCCATCGAGGCAAATATTTATGTGTTAATTCTATTAGTTGTCTTGTCATAGAAGCTTTGCTTGGTATGTAATATCTGATTATTATTAATAATAATAATAAGCCTTTTTTATTTCCATAACATTAAAAAAACATATATAAAACAAACTATGTTTAGCAAGTGTAGTGTAGTGTAGGTATTTCAGATCAATATTTATGTCATGGCCCCTTTCGGGTATAGGCCTCCTCTAGTTGCCTCCATTTTTTCCTGTCGCTAGCTGTTTTCATCCAGTCTCTCCCTGTCAGTTGAAGTATGTCATATTCTGATTATTATTATCTTACCTTAACTTGAAGAGCCATTGCTGTCCCATAGCTGGACAAGTTTCAAGAACATCATTTCATCATAAGCTAATTTGTTTAATTGGTATTTGAATATGTAACTGTGTTTAAATAAAAAATTATAATACTTCAACAATTTTATGTAGTGCCAAGGACAAAAATGGTTGGTGTGATCATTAAAATGATAATTATTTTCTATTGCAGATAATGGATATGCTAGCACTACGAGTAGATGTTGAAAAAATTATGAAATATGTGCAGATGGAAACTGGTTTCGAAATGAGTCGACCATTTTTCTATACTATAGAGAGAAACATGAAAAACAAAAACTTGGAGAGGCACATCTCTGAAGGACGTTTCAAAGAAATATTGCAGAAAATAAGTGGTAAGATATTTTTATATTATGCATTTAGTTACTCATACTCAAAAGTCAGAGCCAAGTGAGGCTCTAACTTGACTAAAAGCAAGCAAGTAGGTATTTATATATTTTTTTATACCACTAAGGTGGCAAACAAGCATATGGCCCGTCTGATGGTAAACGGTTACCATAGGCAAATCACTCCTGAGGGTAAGTGGGTACCGGAGTCTATAGTATATCTATCACTCACTTGTAACTTGTGTGGACCATTTATTAGACGTTTTCCCACCTTTCTCAAAGAAATACAATAATCACTTGGGAAAATTGATAATTGACGCGTGCTACTCGGGTACCCTAGGTTTTTATGCATATGAAATCTTTTGTTACAGCTGTAGATGATGTGTACAAAGAAATTGACGAAGGTTCCGATCATCAAATAACTTTACAGCCAAAACCGAAAAGGGAACGTAAGTATAAGTCCATTCAAAAGTTTTTTTTTAATTAAATTTGCAAAATATGCAGTCTTCATTCTCAGAAAATAATCTTTTGTCAGAAGAATCTGTCTGCATGGTTCACAATAACTAAATATAAATATGTATAATAACATATTACATTGTTTATTAATGTCAAACACCAGTGTTACAACAGTTGTAGTAGTGGTGGTACACTTTAAGCAATTCGAAAGTGATATGTACCAAAATTATTTCATTTATTTGCTTTCGGTTTATTGTATTTAATTATATGAAGCTTATGTCTGCAGGAGGCATCAGCGACTCGGACATGCCAAAGAAAACAAAAAGAATACAAAACATGGAGAAGATGTCTACCTCCACACCAATTAAAAGACGTAAGTCCAGTTTAATACATTTTTATATCATTAACTAACGATAAATGAACTGAATCACCAATATACCTGTGTACTGTGTAGTAGTATATAGGAGTCTACTCTCTGCCTACCTCGAAAGGTATAGTAGGGGAGCCCAAGCGTGGATTTCGGGATTTACTAAAGCGCGGCAGATTAATATACAGGGCGATACCTTGTATCCGGTTAAGTACCTCCACCAAATATGAGCCCCATATATACGGCCGCCCGTGAAGGATAAAGGATCAGATTAGTAAAAAAAATTGATCATTAGAAATTCTCGAGCGCGTCAGATTAAGGTAAGGTGAGTTAATTACATGCTAAAAAGTGTATATTCCACTAATCTGACAATTTGAGAGTGACGTAAAGAAAGGGGAGGGCAGCAAAGTTGTAAAAAAAAACGTCATCTCGACATTCTCGAGCGTAGCCAATTTTTTTTTTATTTTGAAGGAAATAATTCAAGGATAACGAAAAATATATAATCTGACGATTTCCGTAAGCCGAAATAATAAAAAATCGTCGATAAAGTTTAGTGCGTGCAGCTGGGTGATACCTATATTTCCCTCTCCGCGTTTCTACTCCTTTGGGCATTTTTTAATTTTCTTATAAATACAAGTATTCTACTCAAAAAACATATACTTATTTATTTGCATGCTATTTCCCGAGCTTCTCAATTAATTATGTTCAATGATTTAAAAAATTGAAAAAAAAATATGATTTTTTGTCAGATTAGGCGAACCCCTTTAGATAATCGTCAGATTATGAGACAGCACGTCTAGAACAATAAGATGAATAACATATATCTTAATCTGACGCGCTTGAGTATTTCAAAATGGCGAATTTTTTTTGCACATTATAATAATGGCCGCGAGTTTGCGTCAAATCGAAATCGTCAGATTATTGAATGAGAGCTTTTTTTGGTGCACTTAACACCCCCTTAGAAAATCTGACGCGCTCGATTAATTTTTTTTTTTTTCATTTTTAACCCTTACGTACAACCACCCGCATCATGCAAATGATCAGATTAACATACGTACATCATTAAAAATACGTAGGACATTGATGCTATCAATATCTGACGCGCTCGAGTATGTCCATGCAACAGTTTCTTTTTACATATTTAAAAATCTACAGCCGCTTCCCCCACCGATGAATGAGTATATATTGAATGAATGATGAGGTATATATTATATAACATTTTTTTCTTTTTATCATCTAAGCTTTGCAACCTAATAGGTCTCTATGACGCTCGAGTAAATCCCCATTAAGCATCGTGGGCTCCCCTACTAGTACTGGCGTGATGATATGCATGTGTAACTCTAAGTGTTTGGCCTCTACACTAGATTAGAAACGTCGACATCTAGTACAAAATTCACGGCAATAGTGTCCGAACCTGAATGTAAATTTTATTATTGTATTTACTTTAAACATGTACTTCGAATTCAATTTTAACTTATTAGTGCACAGTTGAATTTTACTTGCAACAATTTATTGGGTTGAGACAGTCGACCAATTCGGGACTGTCGGCTTAAAACAGATGACCAATCGGGGCTGTCGCATTCGCATTTTGGTGTTTTAAATGTGGACACTTTTGAGAGCAGACTCAAAGTCCATGAATTATTAGGACAGTAATTAGAATCATTTGTGACATTAGTGGGCAAATATTTAGCGGCACACATTATTTTGTTAAATTAATCAAACATACTACACGAAAACTTAAGGAAGGGCATGTTTCATCACATTTGCCTTTCATGGGGTAGGGTTACTTTTTTTGATGTCATTAATACCTCCATTTCACCTCATTCTCAAAACATAGTATATTTTCCCGCTGATTGTATTATAGTATATGGTATCTTGACACTATTTTACTTATCATCATTATCAGGTTCAAAAACACCAAAAGTAACTTCAGAGGATGCTAAGAAAACAAGACCAGATTCAAGTCAAACTTCTAGTTTGGACGAAACGATACAGAGCGTCAAACACTTACAGCAATCAGTCAAATGTGAAACGCAAAGAAATCCATGGATATTGGATCAGTGTGTTCCAGTACTTGCTAATCGGTAACATGTACATTTAAACTATTTTCTTAAAAGGACTTCAAACTATAATGATAGCTTCGTAATAAGATTTGCTTATTATTAGCATCTTAATTTATAAATTTAAATTGTATTTCTATTGTAGGATATCAGAATCAGGAAACAAACAGGAACTTGAGGAACCTATTCAAATTAATATTATTGAAGCAGGTGCTAATGATAACAAGATGATTATAGAAAGTGGCAATTTTGATAATGAATACACTATTCATTATTACAATGATGACACTAATAATCAAGTTGATAATACAAATGATAACCAAAGCGTGGAAATAGTTAAACAGGTCAAAGTTGAGAAGAATCCCATAAAAGAGGAAAAACAAGCAGAAGATGTTCTAACTGAATATGTTGATGGAGATTCTCAGTGTGATAGCATTTATTACGCTGATAATGAGCAAGATATGTCGGAATATAATGATAACAATGATGCTACGAATAATGAAACAGTTGAAGATGAGAATGTTCAATATGTCAATAATGAAAACGTAGAATACATAGCAGACGGCGATCATAAGCTTCTCTGTGTGTATGAGAATGGAGAAATTGTTCAATATATTCTAGACGGGGACATTGAACAAGGTGATGGAAATCAAGAAATTGAATATAATACTGAAGAAACAGAGTTTAACGAGAACGCTGAAAGTATTGCAGAATCAACGAGTCCAGTTGAACATTCCAATGTTCGTGAAGTAGGAGTGCAAACAAATGATAAGAAAGCAAAATCAGACCAGTCCTTTGCGCCAGTATTTGATGTTTTTATGAAGAAAGGCAGTGTAGCTGGTTTTGTTATGAACAACAACCTATCGCAAGTTGATAAAGAAGTACAGACAACTCAGGATCTCACCAAAGATAGGTATATATTTAAATAATACATGGCGTTTTTATACAATTAAGGTGATAAACAAGCATACGGTTCGCAAGATGTTAAGTGGTTACCGCAGCCTATGGATGCTTGCATCATCAAGGGATATAACTCGAGCTTTGCCGACTGCTAAAATCTCTCCACATCCTACTTAAACAATTTTTTTTTATCGAGAAATAATTATGCTATTTTTGTTCTTTAATCATTTTGTATATTAAATCTTTTATGATGCGCACTCTTTTATTGTTGACTGTATACTATATGACTTTATGCATATTTTATTGTCACTGAGTGTTAATAATTTGACTAACTTTCTATCTATTTACACCTAAACTCATTTTTTTAAAGTGAAAGTTGAGGAAGAATTTTAGTTTGTAAGAAATATCGTATTTTTGCTCCACCGACAAGAGCCTAGCTCTTAATGATGATGATGATGATCGTATTTTTGTTTTTAGCGACATCCAAGCGACCTTAGAAAATGAAGAGATACGCGTCAATAATATATCTCAAAAGGATAATACATTGACAAAACATGAGTATGTTCATAAACACAATATTGCCGAGTATATGAGCCGTAAGCATTTTCCCAAGTACATCGACACTTTAGCCAAAAAAACTCGTATAGACGTGTTGCACATGCTCAAATATATATACAGAGAAAAAGCCATGTTCAAAATGACTACAACTCAGAAAGGCAAAGAAGGCAATACTATGATATGGTATTTGACTGACATAGATCAAGTTAGAAAACTTCTACGAAAGAGTTTGAATGAAAAACTCAACGGAGGCAACAGTGTAGATGAACTTTACGCACTAAAGGAAGAAATAAAAGATTTAAAACGGCAAAACAAAGAGTTGATAAGAGTTTTGCAGAATCAAGAATGCTTAGATGTATCATCTCAGGTAGACGAGCATTATGAATAGGGTTAGTACATGAAGTTGTTTTATCATAGGTAACTTTCTTAATTATAAATCATGGCCTATCTGGCGACTAATAGATATTTACGTACCTAATGATGTCACCAAGTAAAAGCCTCTGATATGAAAAGGCATTCGCATTTTAATATGTGATAATTACGTGTTCATATTAATTTCTGGATTACAAATGGCATAGAGAGTATGTATTTAAAGTTTAAAATAAAATAGTTATTCTTTAGTATTTGTGTTTTTATTTAGACTTGTTTCCTAGTCTAGAGACCATGTACTGATAAACGTAAATCTGGTTTCGGTCGAATTTAATAACGATGGCAAATTTAATTGTGTCATCTCATAATTTAATCAGTGCTATTCTTATTTTTAAAATCACCATTTTGTTTATTGACGGTGAAGGAAAATATCGTGAGGAAACATGTACAGGTCTGAGAAGAAATTCAATCATGTAGGTAGGTATGGGTGTCGATTCTGTTGTGTAAAAAATACTAATCAACTAATTTGACAGGTCTAAGAGTCTTGCTATCCTTTCTCATGTGCGGGGTTAAATAAGGATGGCAATATTTTAGACCTGTCAAATTAGTTAAGTTTAGTAATTTTGACTATTTATCTTATTATGGTCATTTTACGAATTTATATGTAGGCACAATATTATTCGTTGTTACATGTAGGCTTTATGCAAGTAGGAAGCCATAGTTGTATGCAATAGTTCTTTATCTTTCCTACAAACCTCCAAATATCAGAACAAATCTTCAAAGCATACTGGTAGATTTATGTGTGTCTAATGCGATTCCCGGTGCTAACATCTGTCGGTCACGTAATTACTAACACAGCGACATTTAGCGTGGGATAGCTATGCATTGTCTATCGCTTAAAGGAAGGGTTCACAAACCACTGGTTCATAATTCTATTTTTATTATTGTGTGATATTTTGGTATAAGTAATCACTGTAGTACTAGCGGTCGCGTAACGGTAGCTGTAGCTAACGTTACACGACCGCGTATAAATTTGCGTTATCTGTGTAACATAAGGATTTCTTAATTAATAAATATAAAAATAAATAAAATAACGATTTTATCTAGCTTTTTGGCGAAGAAAGATTTTTTAACTTGTTCAATGCGTCCAGAAATACCTAGCTCCTTCATAAATAATACCTCTTTAATAGGTTCAGGTTTCAGATACTCACTATTTAAGATTGACAAGATCGAGGCGTGGCTTTAGGCTCAGAGTAGATAATCTACTGCGTCTAATTATAATATAATCTAATAATAATATATAAAATAAAAATATCCCAAATCATCTCCCTCGCATTCATTAAACCTAATCGATTAATTATAACAGAAATAAAAACACATAAATACTTACATCCAAACTGGTATCTCATAAAATATTGCAGACCCCTGTTCTATAACAGTGATTCAACCATTTAATTTGACTAATAAACATTGATACGTCATAGCTAGTGAAAGTAACTATTGTTAGAGCAACGTATTGTCTTGGGAACTATCTTGAGATCGACGCGCGCTAACAACCGGTTGGTTTATGTATATTATACGGATTGTTATGAAATTGATCTAGATGCCGTGGATTCCGGTCGTTTGTTAGAATGACAGTAAGCCGTAAGTCATAGGCGAGTCATAGTAGCCTAGTTTCATTACTACGTACAACTAGGAATTAATTGACGCTTGCATTGTTTTAACAAGTTTGATCGGCTGAATTGATTGTTACGGCTGGCTTTTCACTTATAATATCATTGGTTGCTGGGGCACTGGCTACAGTCATGATAATGCGTTTGAAAGAGTATTTCAATATATACATAGCATAAAGATAACCAGTTGAGTTTACTAAATGAGATATATGTTGCCTTGGTGCAATCAATCATAGTGTACTGCATCCCCGTATGGGGTGGCGCCGCTAAAACAAAACTTATCGAGGTGGAGCGCGCACAGCGAAGCCTAATAAAAACCATGTACTTCAAAAAGATTGGATACCCCACTGACAGCCTTTACAAAGAAACAAACCTGCTCTCTGTAAGGAAAATTTACATATTACAGACAGTAATAAAAAAACATAAGGGCCTCCCCTATACCAGAAATGAACAATTTAAGAGAAGGAAACCCGCTGCTACACCAATCCCCCGAACTAAAACTATGTTTGCTACCATGCAATATAATGTGCGGTCAGCAATAATATATAATAAATAAAATAAAATATTGAATATATATTCTAAACTAAGTTATGAGTGTAAGAAACTTACAACAAATTACATCAAATCCCTTAATTACGATAAAACAGAAGCACTTCTACACTAATATAAATAAACTAGCACACTTATACCATTGCATACCATACGTACACATACTCCCACACACACACACACACACACACACACACACACACACACACTTTTATTTTCATATACTTGTACAAACTACTCTAAATAAGCATGTTTAAATATGAATAATTAAATTACTATGTTAGCTATGGAAGAGCGGAGTCTTTTAACACAGGCACTGTAAGCCTAAAAAGGGATTCCAATTAGTAATTACTGCAACCAAAAAACGTTGAAAGAAATAAAAAAAAAAAAAAAAAAATTTATTATTATATAGCCACATAAACCTGTAAAATAAAACTAAACTTGTGTTGGCGGTAACAACAACATACAAAAAGTCGTAAACTGTAAAAACTACCCTTGAAAGTTAGTTGCAAAAGGAAAATTCATACAGACTTTTTTATACCTCTGTATATAATATATATATCTTTAATACCACTAAGGTGGCAAACAAACAAACGGCCCGACTGATGGCAAGCGGTTACCGTAGCCTAAGAACGCTTGCAACACCAGGGGTATCACGCGCGTTGCCGACCCTAAAATCTATATAATCACAGCGTATCACTTATCTTATACTGTCCCATTTGCTGTGCAATGACTTCACCCAATTCTTCCTTGTCTTAGTATCCTCAGCAATATAAGCTTATTAACTCTGGCCCTGCTTCGGCGTGGATGGCCTCCGGGAATCCAATTTATGGGCGATTTAAAGCAGTTTATGCAAGTGATTTAAAATGAAGAGGCTTCAGAAAATATACGAATTAGCAACCTATCTTATTAATAGCACTCGTTAAAATAATAAGCTTCCTCAATGTCCTTTAAATGAATAAATGTCATTACACTGCAATGGAGGTCGTAGACCGAGAAATTCTTGATAATATTGCAACTAGTCGCGTGAAAGAATCGCCGCATATCGGAATTTATTCACAATCCTTTGTATCGAGGTCATATTCAATAATTAGGTCCCACTTACTAAGGAGATTGTAAGTATTCTGATAGCATACTTACGTATACTACTATTGTTACTTCAACATGTAAAGGTCGAATTATATGGAACGGCACTGGCGCCTTTAAACTATAAGTCATAACCGATTGATATCAAAAATAAGAATAATTTGATTAAACCACACTAAGTTGAAATTTCGATCGAAAACACTGTAATATCGTAAACACCATAGCCGACGACATCACCAGTTAATTTTTGGGTTTCTTAGCACCGCATAGTCAATTTAATATAAATAAATAAATTATAAATAATGCATGGGCTTAATCAAACAGCGCCATCTGACCCCAAACTAACAAAAAAAATACTACAGGAACCAGCAGTATTTTTTTTATTTATACTATTAATACCTACATACCAAAAACCCAGTCGCAAGGCAGACACAATATGCTTATCACACAAATGTTTGCCTCGGCGGGATCGAATCCGCGACCTCAACCCCGAGGTACTAACCACTAGACCAGCGGTCTCGTCATATATACCTAGGTGTAACGTTTTATTTAGCATCTTTAATTCGGTGTGACGGCACATATAAATATACTTTAAAATTGGAACCATTTCAACTCATACGGTTATGTAACTGTTAAAGTTTGACATGATATTAGCCAAATACTCTTACTGCCTACTTCCGCTTTCGATTTAATTGCAATGAGTTTGTAATGTATGAAATTTGTGACTGTTATGTATGATAATTTGGATGAAATGCGTTTTGTTATTTTAATAGCGGTACTTGGGTGTTATATTGGCTACTATACATTCACTCTATATTAGTATCTAATGACTGTTGGCAAAGAAATTTGTTCGCCTTGGATACCGGGTTCAATTTCCGCCCGGAACATATTTTAATAATGTTTGCTTTAATATTTGCATGGAAGTAAGTATGTTGTGCAAAACATCTTTTCGTGTAAGTAACAATAAAGCATTACGAATCCTATTGTTGTTGAGGACTCATTTTGCTAGAAGCATACACCACTAGCGCAACCTTACACCGCAGAAACATAACACTACATTAAAGTAATGTTATTTGACTGCGTTCTTCTGTAAGGTGGAGGTACAGTTCCCAGTTAGGCGGCTCCAATTTAAATGGGAACATTCCCATTTCGCTCCCCCTCTCTTTTTAACCTCATGGGGTGATAAATCACTGTCCTTAAGCTTAAAAAAGCTCATTGGTACAAGCCGCCAGAGATTGAACCTAGACCTATTAAAAGACAGGTAGACGCTTCAACCACACGGCCATCACGGCCTAAAATACGTTCTTCGATATATAGCTAAGTACATATTTCACAAGGAAGACAGTATTCACTATAACTTTTTTAAAATATATTAAACTATTTACAACAGAACTTTATTTACCTATTTATAGATAAAAGATCTGACCATATCATGCGGGAGCGTGCCAAGAATGCTGGCAGCATTGCCACGCAGAATCGCAATGCTGATTCGCTGAGCTAGATATGTTCCAGCACGCCTGTCACGAGAAGCCTCAACCAGCCAACGGCCTTGTTCAAGAAGGATGGCGGTATCAGACCGATAGCCGTCGGCACAACATACCGCAGGCTTGTAGCAAACTGTGATGCGGTAGAATTTCCAACCAACGCAACTGGGTTTTGGCACGAAGACTTTGATATTTTAAAGACATATATAGGTATATATATTCGTCATTTGTATTCCATGAGCTTTTATATTATTAGAACTACCTACGATATTCCATGAAGGGAATATATGCCATGGCCCTTACTACGTGTGAACAATGACTGCCATCAACGTATCCAGTAGTTATTGAAATGCACGTCGTTAACGAAGCCTTAATTTTGGTGACGAACAGTTAACTAAACTAGAAACCTACAAGGATATTTAAAAGGCTTATGTTGTATGCAGAAATATTCCTACTGCTCCGTTTTAGAATAACAGTTTCCTTGGCCGTCCAAGGTCCTTGCTACTTTTAGATTTAAATTGCTTGTGAAGATTTACATTTACGTTGATTTCATATGACTATTAAATGTCAATTTTTAATTAGGGAAAATATATAATAACTAGCTTTTGCCCGCAGCTATGCACGTGTGGTAAATTGAATAAGTCAACATTATATAAATGAGTGCATTTACCTGCGGGTTCCACTTTAAAAATTACAGACTTTCATATATTCCCTATTTTAGCCCCCCAGGGGTGGAATTTCTAAAAAGCCAAATAGAATGGAATTTCCAAAAATGTATTTTTAACTGAAAGACCAAATACCATTATCATTCATTTAACTTCAAAAATGACGGATATTCATACAAACTTCCATCCCCTATATTTACCCTTTTAGGGGTGGAAATTCCAAAAACCTTTCCTTAGTGGATGCCTACGTCATAAAAGATACCTTCTGTCAAAAGTCTAACCCCAGTCGTTTAGGCTGTGCGTTGGTATGTCAGTCAGTCAGGTGTGGCGACTTCGTTAATCGACAAGCGGCTTCAATGTTTCCTCCAAGTTCAGTCCGTGGCGTTTTGTGGAAATAAACTCCTAAAAATGAAAGAGAAAGAATAATTATTACAAGAATCGCATACGTACTTTAAAATTGCAGTACATATAAAGACAGAAGTGTTAACTGCTAGAGTGACATTTCAATTGAATGGCAGTAAGAGGCATCGGTCACGTTACGTCACCGCGTTATGTGTGAACATTTGCATAACACGATGTGTGCTAGCTTAACCTTTGCCGTGGCTACATTAGAAATTTACATTTTATGATCTCTGGGAAGCTAGTCAAATCGGTAATGTAAAGATTATTTAATTGAAATTGACTAATTCAACATCTTCCAATATCGGAAGCTCACAAAGACTCCACACCCGGGCAAGTTTTTTTTTATACCACTAAGGTGGCACACAAGCATACGGCCCACCTGATGGTAAACAGTAACCGTAGCCTATAGCCACTAGCAATACCAGGTGTATCACTAACAGGTTGCCAACCACGCTGTTGATGCGGACTCACTGTGCTAGCAGCATTACTACTAGCCCAGCGTATCCTCGTGGAGCACTGGCAACCTTACTTACCGCAGAAACACACCGGTCCTACTAACACAGTGCTAGAAATTCAGCCATCAAACGGTATGGACATAAACCTTATTGTTTTGGTTGAAGCACATTAGCTAGTTACATCACTGAGCGTTAGAGACAAAAGAAAAGTAGAAAGTAATATCTCGAGGTGACGAGATGAGTGGGTGGCACTGCAACTGTGACGGTCGTGGCTATTATCATCAGGCTGGCTCGTGCCGTCATCGAGCTGTGGACAAATTAATGATGAGTATCTGCTATGAAAGTCGTATTTTGGAACGCATGAGAGGTATGGCACAAAAGTATCTTAATAAGTAAGCTCAGGGAGCTGTCCAATGGTCTATTTTTTTTGCTTGGCCCATCTGATGGTAATCAGTCAGCGTAGCCTTAAGCCGCTAGCAATACCAGGGATAACACTAGTTGCCATCCCTGTTGTCGATGAGGACTCACTGTGCTAGCGGAATTACTAGCCCAGCGTATACCCGTAGAGCACTGGCAACCTTACTTACCGCAGAGACATAACACTTCATCAAAGTAGTGTTATTTCACTGCGGTCTTCTGTAAGGCGGAGATACAGTCCCCAGTTGGGTTGCTCCAAATTTAATGGGAAACCCACGGAAGATTAATCACTGAAAACCTCATCGGTACAGGCTGAGATTTGAACCTAGAAAATCCCAAATAACGCTACTTGGCTATAATCTGACAGTTAGTGAACCGTAGCCTATGAGTGTTTCAGGGGTAGCAATATGGCGTTGCCAACCTTATATTAAGAGACACTACGGGCAACGTAGGGGTGAACAGGTCTTCACGAAGTTCTAATATCTCTACATTACCTTAGAGGTGTTATTTAAACGCCTACAAATATCCGAGCTAACCTAAATTAATAGGTTGGCTCAGATATTTCGGAAGACAATAGCTTACGGCAAGAGATCATGCTATCTCACATCAAAAGGTGTCCTACCTCTTAGGTATGTCACAATGGAGACTACCTTTTCTCCGAAATCTGTCATTAAGTCATAATCAGCTGACTAAGGGTGCGCAACCGCGTAATGCTATAGTAAATGAGTATTGTTTCACTAATAGAAGAATTTGTTAAATCACGCCTAAGTCCTACCGGTTCTGTGCTCGTGCGCACGTCAGGTGAAGAAAAAGCGAGCGCAGCCGTAGCGTTCGTCAGTTGTGCCAGGGTCGTCGTGGGGATCGGACGAATCTAGTCATTTTTAATACAATATTTTTTATTTTTTTTCTTAAAACAATTTTGTAAAAGGTCAACATGAAAGTGTTTATCATATTAGCAGCAGTCGCCGCACTTGCGAGTAAGTGTTTTATTTTATTATCTTTAATGTACATATTTTATTTAAATAAGGCTTTTTATTGTAATTAATACATATATTAAAAAAAAACAAGTCAAGAATCTAGGTCACGTGTGAGTGCGTATGGTGGCCTACATTCATTTATTAACAATACATTTGTTATATCATTGCTTATCCTTTTCATTAATATGGTAATAATGGAAATGGTGACTAACAAAATAAAAAAAACTGCGATTACTACTCATAAACCCCTGTAGCCATACGAAATACGTTTGAGCAAAATATCAGGTCAAATCAAGTCACTGACACTATAAATGTATACAATGTATAGAGTACATATAGGTATATTACTGCAACCAATCACTTCGTCTAGTCACGTAGCGTTAGCAAATATTTCGAACATTCGTTGTTTGTCCATACAAAAGACTTCAACGAGCGTTTGAGTTATTTTTACTTTGTTTTTATAATACTTCCTAAAAAATTATTTTATTTACAATTGAAATCAGTAACTTTAACTTGTTTTCGTTATGTAGACTTTATGTTTTATTATGTAACTGATTTTAACTGGTACATTGCGCGTTTCAATATAATGCGCCGGATTTTAAAATTGGTTTTCAGTTACAAAAACTCCTTTGTAATGTTATTATAAAAGCGATGCAATTAGTTACGTTGGTATTATACAAGTTTCCGATTAATTACGGCTGGAGCATAACGCTGCTTGTTCGATTGTACACCACGTCAGCAGTCACACCTGCGAAAACAATATTACACTTTAGCCTTTTTGTAAAGAAATTATTTCAGCAACTTTGAAAATGGAATAATTTTCTTCGAAAGAAAAGGAAACATTTAAATTTTCAAAAGAGAAATTATTCGATGTTCGATATTTGAAAGAGAAATGTAACTTTTTATTTATAATATATTATTTTGAGTGTCGATTATGCCTTTCTATTCTTTGTATTTAAGTCAAATCTATTTTCGTTACTTATTTTAATTTAACCTGCGTCCGTTTTTACAATAAAATCCCACAATCTATTACCGAATTAAATTATGATAAGTTTAAGACTCATGTCAAAAGAGTTTTGATAAATAAAGCCTATTATAAAATTAATGATAATGTAAATGATAAAAATGCTTGGAATATATAGACTCACTGCACAAGTGGCTCCTTCCTCCTGGTAGTTGTAATAGTTTAAAATATGTATTTCATGAAAGCAGTGACAAAACCAACTTGGTAGCTTTCATTTTGATATTTGTAATTTCATACCAATGTCTAGAAGAATTTTGTTACAATTTGTTATATAATGATTGTTACATGAAAAAAAAAGACAGAGCACTGAGTTTCTTGCCGGTTCTTCTCAGGTGGCTTTTTTTCCGAACCGGTGGTAATTTAGACCTTCATAAGTGCCTTATTAGGGCCTAAACTGAATAAATTATTTTTGATTTTGATCCTGATTTTAACGTTTCTTTAAGTTTACTGAAATTCTTTTGGTATTTTATATTCAATCGTAAATACAACGAAGAATGCATACGGTACAACTGTTTGGTACAAGTAATCGGTACGCAGAGTGGGTGCAAACAATTCCTGTATTGTAATCGAATATTATTCGAATTAAAATAGCTGAGGCTCATGGAAATATTGTTCATGTTACTTTGGTCACAGGCCCCCATGGCCTATTATAATCTTAGGCAATCACTACAGGCTGTGACCATTTTAGGCTAAAACTGGTATTGAAGGTCAAATGAGTTGTCATGAGGATATAGCAAGGAATTAGGCCTATCATGGAACTTGTCAACGTGTATAATAACCATATGTTAAGTGAAAATCTTGCGTTACTCCTCGGGCCTTCGGTTGAAAATGAAAAATCTTTTATTCATATGCCCTAATAAGGCACTCATGAAGGTCTAAATTACCACCGATTACAAGAATTTGGTGTGTAATGATTTTTGAAATTTTCTGGATTATATAGGCGATGAAAGTTATATTTTGTATTTAGACCCCTGAAATTTGTTTTAAAGCTTTTGATTTGAAATTCAAAATGGTTAGTAACAGGATTTTTGGAAATCGCATCATTAATGTAAGGACTAACGGGACAAGTTTGTTGGATGTTCTGTCATGACTTTTATACACGTGTGAATATCTCAGCTAGCTGCTGCAGTGGCAGGTGACCTAGACAGTTAAAATCTGTGCCTGCTTAGTGCCTGTGAGTTATTCTACAAAAAAATGCGTTGGAATGACAAATTACAGGGCTTAGAAATTTCTATCTCGGCTGTGGCTATAGGTTGTCATTCATACTTCTTATTACCTGATTAATTTGTAATCTCGCATCATTATGCCGAAGTAAATTCAGATGCTGATAATAAGGAAATAGTATTGATGAAGCTCAACAGTAAAAATGTTTATTTAGAAAGTATTCATAAAAGCAAATTATGAAATTATCGTTTAATGATATACCATTTTTGATAGCTCATTAAAATTCGGTAATTACTATGCAGACATCAATCATTTTGAATTCAATCTTTAATGTCTTTTGACATATTAATCTTGTTAGTCACTTAATAATGCGGTGGTAATTTAGAACTTTATAAACGCCATATTAGGGTCTAAACTCAATAAATGTTTTTTTGATTCATATATAAGAGTTCTAATAAGATGTTTCAACATGTTAATAAGGTTTAAAATAGTGTTTTAAACTCTATGATAAGACAAACTGTATAATAAACATCACACTGCCATTCATAGTCCAGAGCTATCCTCATCCATATCAGGCTAATTTTAATTAAAAATAATAAATCAGTTTGGACGAAGCCTACGCCGTGGATATAAATCTGTCTACATTCATTTTTGTCAAATAAAAATTTAACCTTAAAAACAAAAAATAAACAGTATACAACATTATATAGCTAATTATGTTTCTTTGTTTGTGTGTGTTTACGGTATATTCCTGTTACTACTGAACCGTTTGAAAATAATGAAAAGCCGCTACATCCCTGCGTAACATAAGGCTGTATTTTACCTTAACGCTATGCCTATTTATATGAAATCTAAAGCAAAAGCGAAAATACAAATACAGATATAAATCAACATAAACATTCGGAACAAAGATTTTTATCTCAGAAACAATCAACCATTGTCGGATCTTATATAAATGAAAAATAAAGTAACACAAAATCTCGTAGAGAAAGCTGATTTCACCGAAAACTGAGCGAGTGAAGAATGAATGAACAAAATTAGTAACTTGAGCTTCACCCTCGAGTGGGTCTGTTGCAACACGACATTGACATTAGTGAAATAACTTGCACTTTTATAATATAAAGAGAAATACGCATAAAGGATTGCAATTGCCGATGTTGACACTGACTATATTAAAATTTACGTAAATAAGACTTTTGCAACTGCCGAGAGAGTGATTTTAATGATGTAATCCTACAACCTTATTGAAATCCTAGCTGTGCCCGCGACCTCGTGCGTGTGGAATTTATTTTTGACTTATAGCGACCCGTCTCAGCTCCGCAAGGGTAATACAAAACCTAAATTAATTGCGTAAAAACCTTCCTCTTGAATCACTCTGTCTATTAAAAAAAGCACATTAAAATCCATTGCGTAGTTTAAAAGATCTAAGCATACATAGGGCAGACAGACAGCGGGAAGCCACTTTGTTTTATACTGTGTGACAGTGTTTTTACATGTAGTGACAGTGAAGCTAATGAAGCGCCATTGTTTGAGTTTTATACGTACAGAAGTATTTTATTTATGATTGGATTGTAATAAAATGTCAAGTGAAGCTTACCACAATACGTTAGTGAAAACCGCATCATAATCGGCTAAGCCGTTTCTGAAATTAGCACGCATGGACGAACAGTCAAACAAATGATCAATAATTGTTTTGGGTTCGATTGCGTTGATAAAGGCCCCCAATAATAGTTTTTCTCATATATCTTCCATGTACAGAATTGGTTAAACCAAGTATTTGTAACTTTTGACTCTCACTGATTCATTTAATAATTAAGGATAAATGATGCCCTACACGTTTATACTAGTGATGGAGATAATCGTCACAATAGGGAATTATTTTCGAACCGGTTGTAATTTAGAACCCCATAATTGCCCTTAAACTGAATCAATGTTTATTGTACAAATATAAAAACGGGAATTAGCGCGAAATTTACCTTTTCATTCATCCCGTTTCGCCCAAATTGCACTGATCGTGGTCACGGGCAGACTGTTCTTGTTGATTTTAAACTGGAAATCCGTCTTTATAAAAATATATGAGAAATTTTCTTCTTGAGAATCTGTCTACGAGGTTAGAAGATGTTTCGCTCATTCTCGCGCAACCCAGAAATAGACACTTGCTACAGCAGGTATCGCTTGCGCGTTGCCAATTCTAATAAATCACAATTGCGCCTAAGAACAAGAGAGTAATTAATTAATTACGTTTATAAATGCATTATGTTAACATAGCAGCCATTTTGTGTACACTATAAATAATTTTCATACTAAAGTTAGAAGTGCCATAAATCATTGTTTGCAATCGTGTTGTGAAGCTATTGCAATTGAAATATTCACTTAACATATTCATATATTCTTTGTTGAATTAAATTGGATTAAGTTTAATGTGATTATATTTAATTAATTGATTTAATATTGAGCTATAGCCTTAGCCGTAGCCTTCATTATACATGTAAGGATAAAATGAATCGTAATATATTAAACTAGTAAGTATAATCTTATTCATTCAAGAATTACAAATATTTTATCTACACCGATATTATAAAGTGGAAATATTTGTATGTTACGAATAAACTTAAAAAATACTGGATCGATTATAAAAAATCTGTCACCAGCAGAATGTTTTATTATCACTGAGTAATACAGGTTATATATTATGTTGCTACGCGGTCGAAGTCGCGAAGGAAAATCTAGCTAAATAAAGGAACCAAAATTCATTACTTCTTAAAGAGACCAAGTTGGTAAATAGACTGGTTTTTTTTTATTATTTGAAGCTTTATCACTAGCTATTTTCGTATGCTGTCACTATCTCACGGAAAAACGTGATTCTTAGAGACACGTTCATGTGACATACTCATTCGGTATTTCTAACGAATAAATAAAGTTCATGTTTAAACATTAACATTGAATATTTGCCGCATGAGTCCTGATGAAATGTGTAAGCCAACTTTAAAAAGCTTTTTTTAAAAGTATGTACTTACAGGTTTATTTTATTAAAGACTTATTACATTTTTCGATTATTGGCCATAGCTAACCGTACCCTACTAAATAAAAAACACGTGACTTAGAAATGACTAATATATCATAGTAGTTTAGCAGACTCAATAGCTAATGCTTTCGATTGACTTGATTTAGAATACCCTAAATCAATGGTAACTCGCAACCTTGGTAGGTCCTACAATTAAAACGCTTACTAATAGGATAAAAATTCGTCCCAAAATTCTGCTCGGATATAAAAGATACAAGAAGGTTGTGGTGAGATTTTTGCATGTCATATTTCTTGTGCATGCAAACCCTTGCGTTAACCCAAACATTTATAGGCTACCATAACCGCTTACCATCTGCTCGTACATCTGTTTATCATCTACGTGGCATAAAAAAATAATCTAGCTGCTGGTGGTAAGGGAGTTCATTAGGGGTATAAAAATCAACTGTGATAAACTTTTTGGACTGAAAGTACGACTTTCACTCATACCCGTATATGTATAGTATATTCCGTAGCAACGAGGCCGTTATTGTACCATCTAATGGCTATATTTTCGCGTAAAGCCAATAGATCGGGTCTTTGAAGTCTCGACCCAATGCATCAGTTGAGTTATCAGCCAGCGATGCACCGTGTCGTAAGTCAACTTTCACTTTAGTTGCGTCATTGCGTGTTGCGATACGCCGTGCCGACGATAATCATGTATTAAAGATTTTATTTTATCCCACGCGTAATGAATTTAAGGTTTAAGTATGGAAATCAATACCTTACATTAAGCTATTAATTTATTTTATTACCTCTATTAAATGTAAGCTTAGCCTTGAGTTAAGCAAGTTGGGAATGTATGCTTTGAACTATGATGTGCTTCTAGGGTTCTTCTAATTCTGTGAAAGTAAAAAAAATAATTGTAAGCGTTGTGATTTTAATTTTCGTTCATTATTTGAACTTTAAATATTATTAAATATAATAAATTCATAGAATATTATCATTCCGGGCATGACTAATGGAACATGCAAATATATTTCGATTGCAAATTTGGCTTTTATTAAAATGTTAATAAAAGCATACAATTTTATCAATTATTACATTTTTACGACTATAAATATTTAATGTGGAAACAGGTTTCTTATTATGTTAACCTATTTCACGGCTCACTTTAACATTCATAGAATATCCAGCATTAATTAAATCGAAACAACCTTGACACGTCAACTTGATTAAAATTCTAAATCACGGCGGTTCGCGCAAATGTCATACATTCGAATCCTTCTACGCGGGGGCTCATTTGTAAAGCAAATATGTGCCAATTCAATTTTCTATCATATAACATATGTTATGTAATAATAGCCCTGATACGTGTTCACAATTTAGAGCAACGCGTATGGCATAGTGATTGCCTATTTAGGTAAAGAATTCAATATGTTATCTGTGTAAAAAGTTTGTATAACAAGAAAATCGCATTGAATGCGGTTACATAATTTTTCATTTGATCTAGAAAATCGTTTGAGAAGATCGTGATCACTATTATACTATGACACTTCTGCATACCCATCAAGTGTGAATATATTATTTGTGTAGTACTTTATTTGTATACATAAAAATGGTAACCAGTATTAACTATCATTATAATCTCCTCAACCCACTGGGAGAACTTTGCTTAGCCTTCTCAAAAGTGACAATAGTTTTATGATAAAGACATTTTAAAAAAACACCTCTCCAAAGTGCGTTTTACACTACCAATTATTATATTTTTAGTAAACTTACATAACTAAAGCACTATAAACTAGCGTAGTTCAGCTATGACCTTCTCAGAATAGTATTACAGTATAAACAATTAAATGATGTGTAACAAATATTGAAGACTACATAATATATAGACACTAGCGGCCCGCCCCGGCTTCGCACGGGTAGACATTGATATCAAATATTTTGTCTACCCGTGCAAAGCCGGAGCGGGCAGCTAGTATAATATATAGCCTATGTTACTCAGTGATGATGTAGCTTTCTAATGAAAAAGATTTATTAAAATCGGTCCAGAACTTTTTGAGTTTATTCGTTACATACAAAAATACAAATCTTTCCTCTTTATAATATTAGTGTAGATTAAAAAATATTACCACGGATTCTCAAAGAAAACAATTGATACTGTCAATTGACTATTTCTTGCTGAACTCCAAGACAATAGACTAACTAGCACATTTAACTAAATCAGCTTTCACTACTGTAACTAGTTCTGTTTTCGGGTAGAACTAGTCGGCACGTATCTGTTGCGCAAACACTGTTGTAACACATCTTGTTATGTGTCTGTGTGTTAACAATATTGGCTTGCGAAGCGGATACTGAGTTTGTTGTTGATTTCGTATTTCTTAATACCTATATTTATTTATTAATATGTACTTACATAGTAATAATATTTACTAATTTAACACCTAGAAGTCGCGGCTTTTTAACCTTGGAAATTACTTCGAATTCTAGATACAAATTGAAATGTACCAAGATCCCAGACAGAGATGCCTTGGAGTAACGAATGTTGGTTATTCTCAATCATCCTGTAACATTAAAAAGCCAGCCTTGTTAAATCGCGTAGGTCTGGGACGTCTCGGATCTCAGTATAATAGTTTATTATAGCAAGGAACAGAAATCCTGTACTTAGGATGCACGCCTGAATTAAAATAAAGAGTCATTACGACAACCATGCTTATTTGTTTGTCTTTTCTCCAGGCGCCCAATTCAAATGCCCCAACAAGGATGGCCAATACGAAGACGACCGGCAATGTGACAAGTTCTACGAATGCACGGACGGCGTGGCCACCACCAAGCTGTGCCCCGACGGTCTGGTGTTCGACCCTACCATCAGGAAGATCAACAAATGCGACCAGCCCTTCAATGTCGACTGCGGAGACAGGACTGAGCTGCGTAAGTCAATCTTACTAATATTATATATGTGAAAATTTGTGTGTTTGTATCCTCTTCACGCATCAACGGCTGGATGGATTTGTATGAAATTTGCAATGGAAGTAGCATATAAGCTGGATTAACATATAAGATACTTTTTTCAGTTACTTTTATTTTGGAAAAAAATAGAGGTCCGCGCAAAAAAAAAACTATAGAAAATAATAGCAAATAACAGTCACGTGTACAGCTAGTTACATTATTATTTGACAAGATGATACAATGGCGGCATCTACGCCGTGGAGAGGATATACGGGCAATACCGTAATTTCCATCATTTAGTTCTTAGTTCTTTAGTAAATTTATCAAGAAAATGATTATGATCATGATACATACTTCTATATATAAGTATATTACATATCTATTTCCTTTTATTCGATACAAACTAGCTCGAACAATCCCCTTGAGCTCTCAGTTCCTGTAAAGTGAAGGTGGCATGACTACCTATGACCGTCTAGGTCGGCTCACTGACTTTCTAGGCCGACCAGTAGCTTGTATGTAGACTACATATTTGAATGTGTGTTATACGGATTCCATTACAAGATTTACATGCACAAGACAGACTTACTAACTCATTATTTACAAGAACTAGTTATTAAAGGAAACATTTTACATACGGCAGAAGCATAAGCGCTAGTTAAAAATAATTAAGCACGTCATGAAATAAAGAAATAAAATAACAGTAGATACATGACAAGGAGACTATGTATGACTGTAATTACTGATTTGAATACAACATATTTGATTATTATGTTTTTGTTAGAGAAATAACTCGAATGAAAACAATGAAACGTAGGTACTTAATTCATATTAAAGAGAAGTTTAAGCGAAAAGCTTAAGTTATTCATACGTAGAGTAAATAACGAAAACAATATTTTTCTTTTTATATGAATACATATTTCAAATTGTTATATAAACACACGGATAGTGTGCCTACCTACATGCAATGCGGAATGCATTGTTCACAGCTTGGACATGAGTTGAATTTAGAACACAAATTACCATTTTCGCTTTAAACTTTACTATAACAGGTATTTAAAACTGTGTAGGTACTTGGTTTTATACTAAAGGTATTTGGCGTGATGATATATGTATGAGTACTTAGTGTATCTGTATAAAAAATTCCTCAAAAATACGAAACGTTAATCGAATTCAATTGTCAGATTAATCGTTTGGGAAAGTGTAAAAAATATTCTACCCTAGATCCTCACTGCGATCTACAGAATAGGTACTAATATTATAAAAGGTAAACTTTGTATGTTTGTAGGTATTTATGAAGTAATTTTTAAAACTGTAAGAAAGGATAAAAAAAAACGCTGTATCCCTGAGTAGCATACCTATGCATATAATGTATTGGTATAGATTCCCTTGTGCAAAATCACTGAACTAAACTAATTAACTAAAGACTTCTTTTCATCCTTTTCTCATATGCGGGATTAAATAGGGATGGTAATACTTGAAGTCCTGTTACATTAGTTTACTTTAATGATTTCATAAAATAGAATTAGCACCATTGTATATTCACGCTTTGTGTAAATCCTAAATTTACGCAGGTGAAGTCACGAGCGGAATAAGTAAATAAGTAGATAGTAATTCGGTGTAAATAGAAATAGTTACGCATGGCGACAGTGTCGTGTGAAAGAAACTTTAATCACTCAGCTTCCTGCTCGCACCGAGAATAATAAAATTGTCGTTTCCTAGAATAAGCGACCTCAGACATCACAATCCCCGACCAAGGCCGTTTGTTACCCGCATATTTCAACTGCCTTTTTATTATTCTTAAAAAGTAATATATCAAGTTTCGTACCATGCAAAAATAGATTTTTTGCATAATATACATTTCAAAAGTGGTTGTCATTGATGCATTTTATTCGAAACCAAGTTTCCTTACGGGGAATCAACATTCTGGATTTACATCTTTCAAAATGAATAATTTTATGATTGAAATAAGTTGTGAATTACTTTAATTGCTACAACTTTAATATTGTTCACATTGTTTTACGTAAATATGGATATTTTCAAATCAATATACATAGGAGGCAGAAGCAGTATGGCAGGGCATTATTTGTGTCATCCCAATGTAAAGAGTGCAGTGCATACTCAACTAACTTAACTGGATCTGCCGTACCCATATTTATCTGAGTAAATAGCGGCAAAAAATCGGCACGCATCGTTGACGTCACGAATACTTATAATTGTAAATTTCACAGAAATTTTACCGAAAGATTTTTATTTCGTAGATATTCTAGGGACGCAACGTGATTATTTATCAAAACTATTATGCTTGAAAATAGTAGAACTAATTTAAATATGTTTTGTGCAGAACCCCCCAAGCCCAACAACCAATGCCCGCGTCGCAACGGTTTCTTCGCCCACCCTGACCCCACCGTGTGCAACATTTTCTACAACTGCATCGAAGGTGAAGTGACTGAAGTCAAGTGCACCGCTGGTCTCCACTTCGATGAGTACTCCGGGACCTGCGTGTGGCCCGACACCGCTGCCAGGCAGGGATGCGTCAACCAGGAGAGTAAGTTCCAAATTCATTGATTCATGTTTATTGGTAACGTAGCTTCTAATATTCATTGGCAGAATTGTGACGTAGACAAATGATAAGACGTTCAAATATCGTATTTGACGTGTGTAGTTGTTTGATAAATAAAATAAATATGAACTAATTGTTGTTACTTAATTAGTAAGTCTAAAAGCACGTTCTAAATAATATCATTTAATTTTTTCCTCAAATTTAAGTTCGGCATCTCGAAGTTCATACCAACCCAACTTTAATTTCATTAGTGTAACTGCAAACTCACATATATTTCTCGTTTGTTTTCTAGAGAAGACCAAGGATGGTTTTGAATGCCCCAAGGACCAGAAACAAGACCCCCAGGGCCAGGCGGTCGCTCACCCCAAGTTCCCCCACCCCAATGATTGCCAGCGCTTCTACGTGTGCCTGAATGGAGTCGAGCCTCGGGACCTTGGTTGCCAAGTTGGAGAGGTCTACAACGAGGAGACGCAGAGGTGTGACGCGCCCGAGAACGTTCGTGGATGGTAAGCTACTTTATTATATTTATTATATATATATTTATTTCTACTGTTTCCATTTACACATAAAATTACTAAAATGGCTCCACAAAACTGTGTTATCGGTTTGAGAATGCAAAAAGAATAAAAAGCGCACGCGATAGCAAGCATCAGTCATTTGCTAAGAATTCTTTAAATATATTTGTTTAATTCACTAAGATGGAAACAAGCATACTGCATGGAGAACAAGCAGGCTGATCTATGATATTACAAGAAAAAAGGTGCAATATTACGGCTGACAGTAAGCGGTTGCCTATGGACGTTTGAACACCAGTTGCGACATCATTCGCGCTTTGCACTACTCTACAGCCTTTTTTTACCAGACAAATATATCCGCTTCTCCGAATCATTATTCAAATGTAATGTAACTATAAAGTAGTGTGGCAATATTTCAGTTCGATCGTAGACATTAAAACAGAAGATAACGCCATCGGTACCTTATTCACAGACAAAATAAGCTCTGATGCGAATATTTTAATGGGTTCGGAATCGACACGTACTGCAACGTGTATTTTTAAACACCTGTAGTTGCCTAAATAAATTACGTTGTCAAGATTTATGAACGTATATTTTGTTTTTCAGCGAGGACTGGTACAAAGACTCAGACGAAGCCGCGCCGGGCCCCAAGCAGAGGTCTTAAGCTTCTAGTGATATGATATTATAGTTACGTTAAGACTTAATAAATTAATAACTATAAGTTAATCGATACTTTCATTATTCTTGTTACCCTACCTTTCTTTTCACAGTCAAGCGACCTACCAAGTGGTCGACCCTTGGTTTGATGAATAAAACATGAAATATACAAGAAATAACTGATGAATGATATATATAAAATAACGAGCTGCCTGCCCCGGCTTCGCACGGGTTGACAAACAGACTCTTTCAGGTATTTTTTTTTCTTTCCGTAAGCACCATCCTCGTACTTCAAGGAATATTCTAAAAAAATAATTAGCGAAATCGGCTCAGCTGCTCTCGAGACATTCAGCGACTCATTATATTATAGATGATGCATATATTCTTGTTCAGCGTCACTCTTGCGCATCTCACCCAAGACCAATTACTGGACTTGTACTTAAGAGATAAGTTATCAGTCCTCAAAATTCCTAGTAATTTCATATAGCTATGTTAGGTTAGTTGCTTCAAAACAATAAAATTTACTACTACCAGACAGCAGCATTTTTATTTTTGTATACTACCAAGTGGGCTAGCAATCGTTAGCGCTGATGGTTCTGACCCGCTCAGTAACGAAATATTTAATTTACTAATTAGAAAAGCTTCTTATATACAATACTAGCTGCCCGCCCCGGCTTCGCTCGTGTGGACAATTTTTTTTTGCATTTATGGGGATGAAAAATAGATGTTGGCCGATTCTCATAGATACCGGATAAGCACAAAAAAATTCATCAAAATCGGTCAAGCCGTTTCGGAGGAGTATGGCAACGAAAACTGTGACACGAGAATTTTATATATTAGATTATGTACTGGAGATTCATATCTCGATAACTTTTTCAACTGTCTGCATGCAGACTAGACAGAGAAAATATTCGCTGTAAGCGCAAAATTATGTCCTCTTTTTTTGATGTGGTTAGGTAAGACATTTTAGACGAAGACACAATTATATATTTCATTTGTCCATAAGTAAACTGCAAGCCAATTACGCAAATTAACATAAAATACTTTTCTCAATAATCTATACTAATATCTCAGAGTAGATAATATACTACGTACAACTTACAACTAATATTATAAAGATGAAAGATTTGTATTTTTGAGTGACCGATTTAAAAAAAAATCACCGTTAGAGAGCTACATTATCACTGAGTAACATAGGCTATATATTATATTGATACGCGGGCGAAGTTGCGAGGAAACAGCTAATTAAATCACATAGTTGCAAATAAAAAAAAAACTGCATTACAATGACATTAATCATTTTCCATTTCATTGCGAAACACATTAGCAAATAGGTATTTCGTACTTTCTTTATGTTTCCAAGAAATCTGAAGGTAACTAAGTTACGCATACAGTTCTTGTTACAACTGTTTTCCTTGTCTTATTTGTACTACAAATAAACAAAATTGATTAATCAGTCTGAAATATTAAAATAATGACTTTGTCATAAAGTCAAGTCCGGTTTTGTTGTCCTGTGCTAATCTCTGAAACCGTAACTACACCTGTACAAAGATGCGGTCAACAGCTAGTTTCTCTTATAACTAACGAGCAATATTTCTATGTTTTTCTTAATACAAGTCGGTTCGGGATGGAGGTAAAAGGCTCGGACGATGAAAAAAATAAAGTGAAATGGAAAATTCTATGACAAAAATCTTTTCATCAATTACGCACATGTTAGGAAATGTAACTAAGCAAGTCATCACTATGTATACGAAAGAAACTCACTAACGACAACCGCTTTCTACCAGATGAGGGACATAAGCTGTTATATTCCTGAAAATAAAATTAATTTACTTTTATATTGCTCGCGATTTCACCCCCTTAGGAATAGAATAACCCATATCCTTAAGAAAAAAGTACGTAAGTTAGTCAGGTATTGACATAATGTTTAAAATTAGTCCGCAACATAAAAACGAACAAACTAATGCTATCTCATAATATTTGTATTGTACGTATATTTATTGCAAAGGCATTAATTTAAATAACCTAAGCCACTTACCTAATCAGATAACCAAATCAAATACCACGCTACGATTTCTCAGTCAAAGGCCATGCATGTAATTGATACGAGGTATCGTATAGTCATTAAATCTGATTGTTAATAAATTGGCTATAACGGAATAAAAACCAACATCCTGATTCAGACGTTGCGCTGTTGCATAAAAACTGCAGCTTTAATTTTGGCCACGGCGTTTTTAGCACTGACCGACTTGAACCCGATTTCTGTTGGTGTGGTTGCTTGCTACTTGATAAATGGAATTTTGAGTGAAGCAACTGCCATTTTAATGGTATCTAAGCGGTTTACATTTATTAATTTAACGACCACCAACATAATGAAATACCATCAAAATTATGGGCGATGACTACATGATGTTAAATTAGACGGGTATAAAACAACTATGTAAGCATTAGTACAAAATAAAAATAAATAGTTACAAAAAAATATATTTTTTATATACAAACTAGCTCAGAGGAAATTAACCACGACCCTTTTGAATAGTTGAATGCAAATGGGGAACAGAATCACATCCCCAATCTGTGCTAAGCTAATTAACCCAAGTCTATTCTGATTTGACTTGCAAAGACTACTGAGAAGGTGAAATCTTGAAGACAGTTCAACACCATCACCTTATCCCAAACGTTTGGTTCTGCACTAAATCTAGCCCGATGGCCACATAAGCAGTCATACTTGTTTTAACAGATGCTTAAACATAGCTACCGTTTGAACATATATCATTACGCTGAGTCCCTTCGGTACAAAAACAATACACTTCAAACTTCAGTGTATAATGCTCTGACCTAATGTCGAATGCTCGGACATTATCACACAGCCATCTGGCTCCAAGCTAAGCAAAGCTTGTACTATAGGAACCAGCAGCTAATAAATGTCTTATATAATAGACATTTATGAGTACGTACCAAACACCCAGACGCTAGGCAAACCCAAATGTTAACCATATATATATTTACCCGTCGGGAATTGAACCCGCGACCTCTAGCGTAGCTAGCAGTCAGGCATACTAACCACTAAACCAGCGGTCTCGTCAATATAATGAAGTTCTCTATTGCATACTTAGTAATGTTCACATCATTATAGACAATAGGTTCCCAAAGTGGTGGGACCGCTCCCCAGTGGGCGCTGAGGCTTTCTGAGAGGGCGATTGAAACTTGTAATATTGGGGGCGCTAAATAAAAATCGCTCGGCGGTGGAAAGTATAACGAAATGTAGAATTATATAAAACGAAATGCGCAATGTGAAATAACTCAACCTAAGACGTTAATGTTTATTGCCTTAGATATTTATATAAAAAAATGATGACGAATTTCGGGGGGCGTTGAGGATTTTTTTTTAAATGGACGGTTAACCGAAAAGTTTGAGAAACACTGTTACAGACTGACATTTCGCCAAACTTTACGCGACCTCCGTGCGAACCATATGGCGTGATAGGTAAATAATTGTACATATATCTTCTGTTAGTGTTTGTGAATACGAAAAGTAGATAATTAGGATTTCATAGCTGGTAAGAAATTGCATCAATGAAATCTATACATTTTGACTGCTGCTGCTACACCGATGCATTTTGTTAGATGGATTTTCTATAGATGGACAAATCAATAAAGGTGGCCCAAATATTTAACACATAGCTCTATTATAAGTGCAACTCAAACAAACCGACTGTTCCACCATTGTACTTAAATTGTGCATGAAGTTTTATTAAATTAAGTGTTAAGAGAGGTAGAGCGCAGGGGATCTTCCGTAGTTTTTTCGCATTAAATTGGAGCTGGCTGGGGATTATACTTCCACCTTACAGAAGACCGCAGTCAAATAACACAACTTTAATGTAGTGTTGTGTTTCTGCGGTGAGTAAGGTTGCCAGAGCTCCACAAGGATACGCTGCGTTAGTAATAAAGCTGTGTAGTGCTAGTAATAGCACAGTGAGATCTCATCTACAACAAGGTTGGGAACGCGTTAGTTATAACCCTGGTATTACTAGCGGCTATAAGCTACGGTGACTGCTTACCATCAAGTGGGCCATACGCTGGTGCCTCCTTACCGACAATCTGCCTTCTTATAAATTCTACGTACTATGCATTTAGTACTACAATAAATCTATTCTGGTACTTTTCTTTACTTACAATGTACAACTAAATGTTTTATATAATAGTTTGATTGTGTTTAATGTATATACATATAGTAAATTGATTCCAAGCTGTTAATTTCCTTAATAAAAAAATATAAAAACGTTACTTTCATCTGTGGCCCCAATTTGGCCCCACATGTTTAATTTTTCCAATATTACCGAACAGAATAACCCCCTTATAAATAATTGTGAAATTAGTTTAGCTACTGACCCGTGGTTTTACTCTATTGTTATCTCATTCTACTAACATAGTGTCTATTTTATTATTCAAGTGTTTAACTAGGGCAGTGCAAGTATGGGGTATTCAAGTATGTATGTACTATTTAAATGCTACAATTTTACTGCGAAATTTTCAACGTTTCCGTTTGATTCCTAATCCTTCAAGTCACTAGCAGGTAAAAAACACAGAGTACCGAGTTTCTTGTCGGTTCTTCTCAGGTGTTTTTTTCCGAGGCGGTGGTAAAGTAGACCTTCATACGAGCCTTATAAGGCCCTAAGCTGAATAAATAGTTTTTGTTTTTGATTCTAGCAGGCTCTAATAATGCTTGCCACCGTGGTGCCTGATAATCTGCCGCCAAGCATGCATGCTCTGCGTTCAAGATTGAATGTGTAGCTCTAGTGGTCGTTGGCATGGCAACAAATATTTATATTATATTTATAATTATTTATATTTATAATTGCTATAAGGCGTTGTTTTCACTGAGTTAGAGACGAAAAAAGTAATGTTACATTTATCTTTGGAAATAAAATGATTCCCATGGTAAACTACTCAACTAGAATATTGGTTCAGTTAGGTGCGCCCACATTTTTTTACAAGCTTTTATTTAACTTGCAATGTTTATTGTTTAGGACAAATCTTACAAGCTGAATTCCATGAATGAACCTCTCCTTGTTAACCTATGGAGTTGAATTACAACAATTTGGTTCAGTTTCGATGACATACCTTTTTTATGTAAGCTTAACCTAAATCGACATCCAGGAAGAGCTCCATTAAGGAACTCTTCAACGGTCAAGAGCACAGACGTGAAATTTGTGTATTAGGTTTTACCATGACATGGTATTATTGCTGATAGGTGAGCTGTAATCGAAACATTGACAGACTTAAATTATTGAAAATATATACCTTTTTAAAGCTTCTCTGTAGTTGGATGATGCTTTATATTGCAAAAAGGCAGTATAATTACTTGCAATGTAAATGGATGAAAAAATATAATATTATCGATTGGCAGTTAATCTTAACAACAATTCATTAAGTTTTATAGGCAGGGTTAAGTTTGTTAATAAGTCTGGAACCCCTTTGGCCTCGGCAGCTACTCATTCGTTTATATGTTGTGCTCGAATAACCTGGTTTTTTGAGTCTTACCTTATTCGCAATGGAGTTTCTGCGTTCAAACCGATATGTATGAATGATGTATGTATGAATTAAATATTTATGATTGTCATACGAGTCTGTTTATCATACATAATTTCTATAAAAGTGTATTTTATGTTTAAATCATTTGTAACCTCTGGTTCAACACTATTGGTAATGGAAGGATAGTTTCACTTGCAGGGAATACACATGCGGTTTCTTACGAAATATTTATGGGAAATAGAGAAGTCAGAAGTGATTGTACTGAATGCTTTTACTTAAGCAATTCTGTAGAAACATAATTTTATGTACTACAAATCTTATTAGGTACTATTATTCCGCTTCCGAAGTTCGTCGACCTTAAAATTTCGTTGCAGCCTAATCACAAGTGGTATTTTATATGGCTTTCGAAGCGTTCGCCTTGCCAACTGGAAGACCTCTGTGCTTTTTTATTTCCGTAATGAGAAAGGTACAGACGTAATGAAGTTCAAATGATAAAATCTAGATCTATGTTCGTGTCTAAACAGTAATTAACGTGCTTAGCTAGTATTTCAAAGGGGATTTTTATTGGAAAAGGCCTTATTTACTAAGAGACAATATTATATATTACGTATACCTATAATAATCGGTTGTGAATTAAGATTGTTTCAAGCCTATAAGCTTGAATTGCGCTATGCATTCGATATAACGACATGGCGCAATATAATTACTGAAAAAAAGTATACCTGCAAGACTCAACCAGTTCTTCCGCACTTTTTTGGATTTTGATTTCGATACCTGAACCAGGCCGCTGGTATAAATGCATAATTATCAGTGCTATGTACATAATATGAAATGCATTTACATTGAAAATAATATCATGTAGTTGCGTAAACACATATCGAACTAAAACAGCTTTTAGGCTCCATGCTGGAATGATTGGACAAAAGTGTTGGTACTTTGCGATCTAGTTATTTAGAGAAGTAGATGGACGGCACTTTACATATTAAATCTTTATGTTTTTTATGCAACTAGGTAACGAGACGAGTAAGTTATTTGCCTGGTGGTAAGTGTCAAGGCCGCCCATACAATAGATGCAGTTCTACCTAGAACTATTCGTGGCACTGCACTGCGGTCGTCAGTTAACTTAGTTAACCAGTCTTCTGTACCCAGTATTTTTCCAGCTTCAGAGCCCTTCAAACAGGAACACTGTAATGTCTACACTACTGCTTGACGGCATACTTTCTAGCACTGCGGTGGTACCCGCCTAGGTGGCCTTTTTCACGTATCCACGGGTAAATGGTAGGTTTCTTACTATAATGTAGACAATCTTTAGTGCACCCGGGCAATGAATTACCGAGTATTTTTTTCTGTATCACTTTTATATTGTTGTAAAGCTATTACTTTTCTTTAAAAACCGCCATTATAACCGCCCACCATTATGTATACGTCATTAAGTTAAGACACAGAAATTAAAGACCATTTGTTCGCAACGATTTACTATTTAATGAGTAATCTTTCTTTTTAATGTGCGTATGACTATAAAGATATTAAACGCGTCTTCAACATCGTTGAATCATCAGTATAAATTAATTTGTTCTCTTTGCGTGACCTTTTCTTTTAAAATAATTACCCCGTGTACAAAATGAAATATTGTTTTATTTAATGGCTCTGCACATGCATCTTGATTATTTTTTTTGACATTTTAGGGTGTGTGTATATACGCTGCCGGTAAGGGTAATTAGGAAAATAATTTCTATCTTTGTAATTAATGAAAGTATTACGTTAGAACGTATGGTAGTACTTTTAGAACTTGAATTCGTATATCATTAAGCCAAGTGGATATCTATAACCAATTCAAAAGTTATGTAACGACTTAGGTAATTTGGTATGTATTTCGAAAAACTGTGACCTAATAAGTACGTTGACATTATTGTACATACATACATACATATGTAGTACAAGTATAGATAAATATCTTATTTATTCCGGAAACTTGTATTACATTCTGAACGTTTTTCGAACGTTAAGTAAAGTGTGTTGTAATTCAACGTGAACTGAATTTCTTTAAAGAAAGAGTATTTTCATGCTATCATTCTGTTACCTACTTACTTCTCTTGGGTTATTGTATAATGCTGTTACGAAAACGAAATATTTAAAAAAATATTATGTTTAACAATAGTCTATACTAATATTATAAAGAGGAAAGATTTGTATTTTTGTATGTATTGAATAGGCTCCGAAACTACTGGACTGATTTCAAAAAATCTTTCACCGTTAGAAAACTACACTATCACTGATTAACATAGGCTAGCTGCCCGCCCCGGTTTTGAACGGGTAGACAACATATTTGATATAAATGTCTAGCCGTGCGAAGCCGGGGCGGGCCGCTAGTTAATTAATATATTAGGTACAAGGCGTCGATTATTTTGTACAAAACTAATTTGACATAGCTAAAATTCTTGCTATCCCTTTCTCATGTGTGGGGTTTAATAAGGATGCCATTACTTTAAGTTAGTTACTTGTCAAACTACTTTAGTTTAATGATTTTGTACAACCACCGTCCACCGTCTACAGTGTATACCAAGGTTTTAAAGTCTTTGGTGTATACCAAGCCAATATTTTCAATTATCTTGCATATCATTATATTACGTATTATTATTTTAAGCTTAAAATAAATACACATGCTGTTACAATTCCTTAAAATGATGCCAGGAAAGTAATATGCTAGAAAGTTAAATTTAAATAAAGCACAGTTCTACAGAATATTGTGTAAGGTTTCTCCTTGCAATTTAGTTTTGTGGTGAGAAATAAATTACTTAAATTTTAATAATTTGTATGTATATTAAAACAATTTCCGTGAACTTATATAATGGGACGGATTTAATTAAAGGGGGCACAGTTATGGATATCTTTACAATCTATAGTATAGGTTCTGATTAGATAATATACTGGTATAGGTTTACTATATTAATTTTAATTTGTTTTTTTTTAAGATATCGGAACCCGTGGGCATGATTGAAGACATTGGTGAAGAAGCTAAACTTAATTCGCGTTATGTACACTTTGTCGACTCCAAAGGGAACTCTCGCGTGCAGATATTTTGTTTTTATTTTTTATTATGGGCAAACAAACAGCTACATAATACAAATTCGAATAAAATATAAACAGTAAAGTGTTAATTATGTAGCCCACGACGTTATTCACAGTTAGATAGCAGATTTACAAAAATAAAAAAAGGTGCAGCTAGAGGAAAAACTTGAGGTAATTATTAAGAAAATAAGAACTGAAGATTAAAAAAAAAACGTATTAATATATATGCATGTAGTAGTAGGTTCACAAATCACAAAAAATCTCTAAAATCCCAGACATAATAATGAGATGTATCTAACGGATGAGCACTATAATTTGTGGATATAAAGAAAACATAAACGATAAAGAAAGTTTATATTGATGTGTTCACATATGTAAACGTAGTGAGAGGATGCAAAGACTGCATCTGTTGAATAACTGTGCCGCTAGCAGGAACATAGTCGACAACGTTTTCGTATCGCCTTCGACGATTTTTGTATTTGAAAATGAACAGCGCTGCGGCGGTGAAAAGTGGAACTAAAAATTAGAATGGCAATTTTGACATTTCGCGAGTTACGTTTTCGTATACGTTGTCGACAATGTTCTTGCTACCGGCACTGATCACATAGAGAGTAAAAAAACTCAGTCGACACACACACTCTTAAAATGAAATAATTATTTAAATTTTAATTATTTCTATCGTTAACGTTACGTTGTATTTGTTACGTTGCGCTAGTAGTAAGATGTGCTGCTAGCACAGTGAGTCGCCAACAAAAACAGGATTGGCAACGCGTTAGTAATACCCAGGGGTATTACTAACGCGTTGCCAATCCTGTTTTGTGTTTTCACATACGTTATTATGCAATACCAGCCCTGGTATTGCATAATAACGGTAAATCATGATATCATGTTTATTATTTTAATAGCTTTTTTACTAGCGACCCGCCCCGGCTTCACACGGCCAGCGTTAGCCATATAAGTTAAATACACACAAATGAATTATACATAAAAACATTTCTCTTGAATCACTCTATCTGAAAACCGCATCAAAACAATTGGTTAGTTTTTTTATTTCTCCTTGGGTTTTTAAAAGTTAATCTTCCATAAAGGACCTTGACTGAATGGAGCTTTATTCAACTTTGACATTTTACCTTTATAGTGAAGTAGAGTGAGTCATCAGTCTACTGCGCTGAACATGCGTTGTTGGACTTCAATAACATGTTTCAATTTCTCGTCAGACGTGCAAGCATCTGCCACGATGTTTCCTTCACTTAAAATCTCATCTCGCGATAAAAATACATTACCTTGTTTTTCAATGGAAAAATCCACCGAGCATATGGTGCTACATAGCTAATTTGTTGTCAATCATCTTTTTAAATACTGGAAAGTTACTTCATGTACGGCCTGACTTATGGTAAGCGGTTATTGTGCCTATAGGCACCCACTATACTAGGGTTGTCACTGACACGTTGCTCACCTTGCGTTGTGTGGAATCGCTGCTGTAGTAGCTACATGTTATTCATAAATAACCGATATTTCCTGACACTAGAATATCAGAGAAATGAATATACTGCGTCTAGAATGGATTTCAAAAATTACATTTCTAGATGCTATTTATGCTCAAGTCATGTTTTATCATAGTGTTATAAATATCAGAGTAAATTAACTGTATTTATTGACAAAAACAAAAAAATTATTGAAATCATCGTTGTTGTAACCATTAAAATAAGGGTAGGTGTATGAATTTTTTAGGCAATGTTTCCAATGTATATCATAACATTAAATTATAAATTTGAGTCTACCGAGAACAAACCATGTTTCGTAACAATAAAATTATCTAATTACCTTTCTAATAATCACAATAAGAGATTTTTGAAGGGTTGGCAATGCGCGAGTTATATCCGTGGAGTTGCAAGCGTCCATTGGCTAAGGTAACCGCTTACCATCAGCCTGGCCTGGCCATGGCCTATCCAATTTTATAAAGTTAGATAAGGGCAATTTCAATAACTGAGCTATATTATGAATATTTTTGCTATGACAATACCTATTTTCTTGCGAAAGGAATGTACAGATCCCGTCTGTATGACAGCCCCTCAAGGTTCGTCCTCTCACTTTCAAACTCCGAACACAACCTTCTAGATGCCAGACATCGTAGTATGTAAATAGGATGCGGATATCTATTTATGAAAAATCATGTATAAAATTATAATTTTATTGTTAGTAACTAAAGACTCATTTGATTGTAAGTTGTGGAAATAATTATACAGACTAGTTTATTGAGCTGCATCGATGTTATGGGCGAAATATGGCATATTGATGCAAACAGTGCAAAAAAGTTGAAATAAATATAAATGAAAACAGTTAATAAATATTTTTTAATATAATAATCCTTTTACAAGTGCTCCATGAGCTTTTTGGCCTTTATTTTGCGTAACATAGTCTGTACGTTAAAATAATGAACTAAAAATGATTAATTTCATCCGATGAGGCGAAGAAACAATTCCACTAAAGAAATAATGCATCACTTTCTCTCAAATCGATCAGCTTTAGACATCACTCAAGACAATACAAACAGTAATCTAAATCTAATTACACAGTACACATATCTGATGAACAAAAAAATCGTGAGTGCGTGAGACTAAATTAATCCATCATTATATTAGCTTATAGCATTCGCAACATAAATCAAAATTAAGCAACAGACACGTCCAAATTGTGCCATGGCGTATTAAACTTTATCAGACCTTTCTAACAGAATACTATCAGATTTGGCTGCTAGCGTAAGGCATGCCTGCAGTTTGGACGCACTGAAAACAAAAAACTGTGATGTAAGATCCATGTCATCTACCGAAATCGATAAGTAGGTGCACACGCAACGCCAGGAGGCGAGCTAGTCCATACACAAACACGTTTTCGATAGGCGTTCAGTTGCTCAACTGTAATTGTTGTACTAATGTTGCTAAATAAGAGTTTATCATGCACTGTATAGTGTATACCTAGGTACAGGAATTAATGAGTATGCAAAAATTTTGCGTACGTCTACTGAGAAAAAGCAACGCTACTGGTCGTAATATCGATCACTCATACCTAACAGAGCAGGCAAGCCTGTCCCTCCTAATTCAATATTCCGTATATGTTTTTAAATAAGTAGAATAACATGTCATAAATTTTATCTCAGCAGAGATTTCCTAACGTTTATTTGAACAAAAATGCCAAATACGTCTTTCAATTGGATATGCTATGATATACAGTAATATCATGGTCTATAAAAATAATATTTGTCATAAACAAATCGAAATATGGAAAAATCTGACTTAGTATTAATACCTACGTGAGAAAACGTCTCTGATAATAATAATTTAAAAAAATCTCATGAAAATACCAAAACACTTATCTAACCCGTCTAAATTACCTCGAAACTTCCAAAACCGGTGCAATAAGACCAATTAATTACGTACTTATTGAAACGAGCTAAGAGCCGAACTAAGCCATGAAATTGACCATGACGACTCTATCGAGGTTGCATTTGGACCTCGATGAAATGTTACACATACATAGCTGTTTAATATGTACCAGTATATACTACATATATGTTCGTATATGGCATTCTTGTGCTTTTTCTTGACGACTTTACACTCGCTGTGAAATAATGCATTCGCTTAATGTTGAAGCGACTTTTTTAGTATTATATGTGATACATACTGTAATTTTATTTACTGTAGGTATGTGAGAGAATAATCATATTTATTTGATAGAGTATATAAAAAATACCATATAGCTCATCTATAGTCTATACTCATTCTTCAAGCGCAATATGTGTATTGAACTTTATAAAGTAACTGTAAAACTAAAGTCAAAATGTTATGATAATTACCGACCGTTCACCATCTAACGACACCTTTCTATGCATAATAAAATGGCACCAAATTTCTTTTTTTAACGCACCTGTAATTACCGTGCTAGTGACAGCAAAGCTGCGCGTGCTCGAGCCACAATGGACTCAACTACGGGCAATACTGAGCAACCTTCGGTGCAAGACACACGTCCCGGAGAAACATTTTTATTTTCTTAGTTATTTATAATTTTTAATACAACAAAATGAAGAGCTTAGTTCTCCTCGTCGGCTTAGCGATGGGTAAGTCTGTTCTTAATTTTTTAAAGTTTTAAATTGTGGGCAAAAGCACTGGATTGTTCTGTGTGACTCACGTTTTTCCTACATCGTTTTGTGACGGTTCTAGACTAGGGCTGTTAGGTAAGACTGTGGTTTGAAGTACTTACAGTTGAGAGATATACTTGTAAGTCTTGAAACAAAGACGGCTTTTATTTTATTGTAACAGTTGAAGTGCACTTTTCTTTTACCTTTCGTCCAGTTAATATGAAGTGTGGAAATAATTTGTATCGAAACTTACATTAATTACGAACGAACTTAATTACTTCGTGTAGAGTATTTTCTGATAGGTAGAGAGTATTGTGTATGTGTTATAATAATTCAAATGGACGCCATTTCCCTTGCTACGTGGGCAAGAGATTTTTTTATGTGGGAAGAAAATTATTTTTAAGTTTTGAATTAAAAAAATCATCATTGTGTTTTAAATATGTGTACGTTATTTTGATTAAGAATTGAGAAGAAAAGTATTTTTTATCACTATACTACGGGTTTCTTTTACTTAATTGTTTCACGTGAATTAAGTAATGTGTACCACGAAATAATTACTTTCTAAATTGTTACTATTTTAGTATATTTAGTAACAAAATGAAAGTTATTATTGAATATTTCCATTTTGACAAAAATAAAAAAAAACTTTTTTGTCATAAAACATGGTCCGATTGTCATACAAGGATAATAAGTGTAATTTTAATAAGTATCAACTTGACATTTATATTTACTCAATACTTCAATTAAAAGGTATTTGTTAATTAATTTTCTTTTTTTGGTTAAAATCAGCTAATGTTTGTCTTCGCAATGTACTATTTCCCAATATCTATAAGCAAGTTATGCTAAGAATTGGCAATAACCTTGGTTCCGATGGCTAGAGAGAGTTTAGCGCCGCCGGTTGTCGATCCGGATATTGACCGCGGTGAATGTAGATTAACTTCGAAGTCGAACGCAAGACAAGATATGCGTTGTAAAAAAATATGCTTTTTAAAATCGATCGTCGAGATAATTAAATATGTATGATACCATGTTCAATCAGACTGGTTTGGTGTGATTAATCATGAGTATATTTGATTGAAGAAAATTGTTGTCTATCTGTGATCTTGAAATATTACGCTTTTACCTCAAATACGTAATGATAATAATGCCTTTATCTACATGCCTTGCCACAAGCGTCCCCGAAGAGGTAGGCAGAGGTTTTACAATTACATTTAGTGCCAACGTAACAGATGGTGAATCCGTCGCCGTATCTTAGGCACTACATACGTCCTTAAGTTTCTTCTCAGACGTATGCAGGTTTCCTCACATACGTCCTTAAGTTTCTTCTCAGACGTATGCAGGTTTCCTCACATACGTCCTTAAGTTTCTTCTCAGACGTATGCAGGTTTCCTCACATACGTCCTTAAGTTTCTTCTCAGACGTATGCAGGTTTCCTCACATACGTCCTTAAGTTTCTTCTCAGACGTATGCAGGTTTCCTCACGATATTTACTTAACTGTATAGCTCGTTATGTGACTAATCCCTGTACTTAAGTTAGATAGGTATACAATGACAATCCCCAAAGATATGCTTCAAAAAGTTTGTCTACTGTTGGTTTCAATGATTACTCGTTAAAGTTTACTTTGACCGCTTGGTAAAATTTGTAAAATAAATATAGTTATGATATATGTACTTAATTTAAAAGCTGGTGTAGTGGTGTCTGATGCAATTTATGATTTACGAAAAAGCCACGGCTTAACGAAGTAACAAATAGCAACAATATATAACTAATGTATGAAGTATATACATTTAGTACGCGTTGATATTGCATATGATATTAGAATACAAATGACTTTTAATTTGCGTGCTAATTAAATATATTTAAATTAAGCGTTCATTGCTCAGAAACGTAGTGTAGCTTTTGAAAAAAAATATATTTAAAAATGGCTCACAATTTCTAGACTAGCCCGAGAATTTAAACTGTCTAAAGAGGTATAATTTTTTGTTACCTTACAACGCCTAAAGGTTAGCCACTTTATAAAAAAATTATGCCATATAATGTTATCTCTCCAATATCTTTATAGTATAGTAAGCCCATTGTTTCAATAACAATTCTGATCATCTGTCTTCGTCCTCCTTTCACTCACGCGTCAGTACAAACTTAATACTGAGACATAATGTTGCAAGGACGTATCGACTATAGCCTAACCCTTTACTAAAACAGACGCACTATTATTACTTAATGTTTTCGAAACAAAAGTAACATGATTACATGTCGTTAAATACAGCCTTTCAATGTTGTTACGCAAAATACCACTTTCAGTATCGTTAAAACTTAAAATAAGTGTCAAGATCGATCTTTACTAGAGTCGCTGACTTCCTGAATTAAATGAAGGTGATAGATTAAATTGTTATACAATATAGGTAATGTTTGAATAAAACATAGGCTGTTATAAATTATTTAACACTAGCGTACGAGACTTCACTCGTTCACCTTTCACAGAAAATACGACTTCTATAAAAGAAAAGGAAAACTTTGTGGGCGTGGTCAACCGAACATCCAAATGTCTTCTTATCTACTCAAGGGTAAACATAAAAAAACTGAATAATGTTTAAATTCTCAACTGGCAATCTAATACTATTTTTTATAGAAACAATTCACACATGACGGATTTGCATTACAAACTCCTTGCGTAGCGGGGGCTAGTACCTTATTTACTTCGTACTTGATCTAGATTTTTTCTACGCGGGCTACATAGCGGGATTAAGTTATTTTATTTATATTTTAGATAACACCAGATGCCTCAGGGCCCAATCCATGGGAGAATCGTCAAAAGCAAACGTAATTTAGGAGGTCGTATTTTTGTCACAGTCTGTGCATACAATTAAGCATTTTGATTGCGTATGCGAAACTATAGCTTCTGCACTGTGCGGCAGGAATACGTAATAGTACCTTACGGTATGGCCCTATATTATGTAATATTTGGAGTCGAACATTGTGTGTTTCTAGGAAAGCGTTTAATTCTAGTCGAACGCTTATAACGTAAGTTTTTATCAAGGAATACATTTTAAGGTCTGTTAAAAGAGTGATATTTACACAACTTTTATCTTTGTGTTCAAATAATTGTAGGTACATACATCGTAACATTTTTTTAGCTGGGTTACAGAATTTCAGATTAATATATCTTATTATATAAAGATAGTATTAATTTAATATAGTAGAAAATTAGAATACATCACTCCGGTATTTTTCAATTTATAATAGAAGTTATAAAATAATTGTGAAATTAACCAGATATTTTTAGTTTTCCGAATTAGTTTTAAAATATGTATCTGTTAATTCATGACCTTTATTTATTTAACTGAATGAAACCCTTCGTGATTTCTTAAGGCGATAAAACAAAGGTTACTTTGTCTGAAACACGTTACGATATTATCTTCGTGACTATAAAAGAAATATGCGTGCCATTTCATGTAGCAAGACGACGCCTTCGCAGTATTTAAAGATCTGCATTTGAATGCGTGTATGTAATATCTCTAAAGAATCTATCAAGAATCCCTAAAAACATCCTTACGTTTCATCCCGGGCGGGATGAAACGTAAGCTATGATTTTATCTGTTTATAGATTCATAGAATCCTAGACAAATCAAGATGCAAAACTCTGACTTTCCATCTATAGATGGAAAAAACCTACGTATGCCTATGGTGTAGTAAATGAACACAGGCATTGTATGGCAGTCATCGTAGCCTATAGCCGCTAGCAATACCAGGCGTATCACTAACGAGTTGCCAATCTTGTTGTTGATGAGGAGTCACTGTGCTAGCAGCATTACTCTACTAGTAATGCTAGCGTATCCTCGTGGAGCACTGACAACCTTACTTATCGCAGAAACACAACACTACATTAAAGTAGTGTTATTTCACTGCGGTCTTCTGTAAGGTGGAGGTCTGTCTGACAGTCCCCAGTCGGGCGGCGAACCCACGGGAGATCGCAATTCGCCCACGCTCTCTTAATAAACCATTACCATAAGTATGGTAATGTGTTTAGGTATATTTGCAAGAGCCTGAGAGGGGTTAAAATTTAAATAACGAAATTAAGGTGCAATTTTATACATTTACCTCAAAGACGACCTTGGCGTTCGCATTACTTAATTTTCTAATTGCTCCACACGCTTTATATACTACTTTCGGCCTGCGCATGACCTGTGACTATCTACGCTGAAACCGCATACATGTTAGTGACGAAATGTAATGGTAAAAATTCTTTGGGTCATTAACCTAAATAGCTTGAACTCGCTGCACAAAGTTACAATACGAGAGACGTTAAACAATTTTCTTGCGGTTAGTAGTTGGATGTGTGGCATTTGACATACGCTGATTGACCTGCGCAATTAAATTATATGTTTAAAAAGCCCTGCGTGCCAAGGAGTGAACGATTAGCTCTATTTGTCAATAAAAAAAAAAGTCAAAATCAAAATTCTTGGCAATTTTTAATCGAGCTAAGCGAGCACTAAGGTGATAAACAAGCAAACGGCCCGCCTGCTGGTAAGCGGTTACCGTAGCCTAGGGACGCTTGCAACACCAATGGCACGCGCGTTGCGATCCTAAAATGTAAAATTAAATAGACGAATATTATTGAATATGTATTTTTATTATTAGTGCGACATTTTCGCTGTTCGCAAAAGCAGTTCGAATAAATATATAAGAGTAACTTTTCTGATAAAACCCACACTACAGTTATGTGATATTTTTTTTTTTAGTTTCAGGCCAAGAGTTCAACTGTCCGGAGAAGAGTGGCTTCTACCCGGATCCGTACCAGTGCGACCTCTATTACAAATGCAGCAAAGGTCAGAATCGTGAGTGAAAAGGTCGTGCGTATTAATGTCGCGTTAATACGTAACCTGTAACTCATTAGATATATATTTATAGTGAAACTCAGTCTGCAGATCACAAGCCTTAACAAGGAGAGGAGCTAAGATTAGGTACATTTAATTAGTGACTAGCAACTAATCGGTGTGTTTTGAGAGCTATTGACGGCTCGTGGCAGTTTCTCGATGCATATATGAATGGCTTAAAAACGCTTGTATTTCATTCACGAAACTTAACTATTTAGTATCAATAAAAAAGGATCCTTAATAAAATAATATCATACATAAAATTCTTGTGTCACGGTGCTTGTAGTCGCACTTCTCCGAATTGGCTCGCCCGATTTTTACGATTTATTATGTATATTTGGTAGGTATGAGTATAGGTCGTAAGTTATACCACAAAATTAACTCTTCACTTTCGAAGTTGCGGGCACAGCTAGTAATAACATAACAATCTTTCACTTCCTTCACATTTACTTACGATATAATAACATATTATATCTGAAAACTGAAAAAGGAAACAAGCAATTGATTAACGAACGTCAACCCTAGTACGAAAGTATTTTACCAATATTACTCCACACAATTTCAGTGTGCTTTCGACCATTTGACCAATCTTGTTAAGAGCGCAAATAGACTGTAAAAATTCACAAATGTTTCCACAGAGTGTGAACTGAGCCATTGTGGAGCTAGGCTGGTTGATATACACGCCATCATGCGGAAAAGATTCGTGCTCCTGTTACCTTATGTGAAAAATGAATGAAGAGTTAATGAATATATGAAACATATCAACCCAATAAGGATTTTCCCTACGCTGGGTTTATCTAAAAAACCTGCTGATGCTTCCTAGATATAAGCGTAGCGAAAAAAATCCTAGATCTGTGGATCTGTTTCCATCAATATGCCAACGTCAAAAACGATTGAAACGCGCGTGCGTAATAGGATTTTTGCAATATATCTGTCGAGTACAACGAATTCAAATTATGACACTGCTGTTTTTTCAGAAATTTACTGTTTAAATATTTGTATGAAAATGATGCAAGTAGGAAAGGTTCTGTTTATCTGTTTTGAATAAAGACTATAAAGCAAGTAAGAAAGGTGGAAATATGGAGATGGCGAAAAAAAGGTGAATGGATGAAGGACCATAAATGTGCTTGCACAAATATTCTACCAAAACTAATTAGGTACCTAACATGCAGAATTTATGCTTGATCTTTGTACTAAGAATTATGACCTTTGGTTAATCGTTGCAATAAGCGTCTAAAAATGTAAATGATGAACATTATGGTTGTGAAACTATAAACACATTCTTGTAAATTTCCGTTTACACAAACTATGAATATTCTAAAGTTGTTGTAAGAGTAGTAGTTGTGTAAGGTCATTGGACTGGCTTGTAATAGCGGTAATACATGGTAATACTGTTCTGTCTCAAAATTATAAATAAACATACATTGAGTATACAACATACTTTTACTGTATGAAAAATACTAGCTGTTTCCCCGCGACCTCGCTTTTATACATAGCCTATGTTACTCAATGAAAATGTAGCTCTCTAACGGTGAAAGAATTTTTGAAATCGGTCCAGTAGTTTCGGAGCATATTCAATACAAACATACACACACATAAAAATACAAATCTTTCCTCTTTATAATATTAGTATAGATAAATTTGTATATTTTCAGGTAAGGCGGAGACGAGACTGTGTCCCGATGGTCTGGTCTTCCAGGACGAGAATCCCAACAAGGAGCTGTGCGACATCCCCTCCAATGTAGACTGCGGTGACAGGAAAGAACTTCGTAAGTTAAAGTAGCTTTCCATAAAAAAACTACTGAGACCATTTTATTAAGAGAAGATATTCAACAGTCATACTTCAAATTAATTACTAACTCATTTAAAGTTGTTTAATTGACTACATTGCTTAAAAATATTATATATAAAGTAAATTCGAATTGAACGCGACACCTAGTTTAACAGTCCGGTTTACTAACCACTATTTCAACAGTGTTGTTAGAAGATAATAATTACTAGCAATATTACCACGTATTTTAAAGAAATTTCAATTTCACAGAGGAGCCGAAACCAACTAAGGACTGCCCCCGCCAGAACGGATATTTCAAACATCCTGACCCAAAGGTAATCTTGTGAAAATTACAACTAACCTTTGATGTGTTACGTACATTACCTAACAGTTACATAATTATACACTTAAATGTATCTAACAGCACACTTATGGTACTAGTTATTCCATTATGGATTTCCGTAACTGCTATATAATGTTTATTAAGATACTAAGAAGTGTGTAAGAGAAGTGAAGATAGATTATCATGGTCCCTTATTAGATGTTAACGAGTAATCGTTTTTTTTCTGATTATTAGATACATACCATAAAAATTATTATTTTTATCACACATAGGTATACGGGTCATAGGAAGTTGCCTAGTAACCAAAATTCGACCACAATATATATGACACGTAACATACCTAAATACGAAAAAAAACTGACATAAATATAGTAAGCTATAGAATGCACAAGAAATTTTATCGTGTGACGAATTTACAATTATCAAAATTATTATTTTTCAAATTTACTACATAAACTAGAATTGTGACGAATTTAAAGATATTTTTTTCGTGATTAATTTACTTTGTGACGAATGTACAACATATCTTCCAATTCACTATAACCATAGTTACGTTTATCTTTTCAGAATAAGAACTAGTAAGCAATCCATAAATTATCATTATATTTGATAGACAACATTCTAAAATAACTCCCTCAAGGCAATCCAAATACCGGTCTATAGAAACATATAATTTTAGCAAGCTTTGTCAGTTCTTATCGATACTACTGTAAGTACTTTTATAGGTGTTTGACCTCGATTGAGCTTAAAATATTGAATCGTAGATAAAGAATATCGGAATAGCACTAATATAGTAGTACTTTTATGACTTGTACTGTCACTATAAAGTATTTTTATTAAGTACAAATCAAACAGCATTATAACAAGTTTTTTATCTGGCTTAGTGATTATTTTCGTGTCCGCTATTTCGACAGCATTCCAACCGCCATCATTTAAATTGAAGACTGGCAGGTACAGATGTATTTCTGTACGCTGGATTAGTTTTATTTAGGAACTCACTCGAAAGCCGCAAGCAGTGAATATCAGTCACTCAATAATAAATTCTAAGTATACATAGTAAGAACCCATTTTATTATTGCTATACATGAAAATAAAAAGCACTTAGTTTCTTGCCAGTTCTTCTCAGATGGCTTTTGTTTTGAAACGGTGGTAAAGTTGGTAGTATAGGGCCTAAACTGAAAAAATATTTTGATTTGACAATCTTTGTTAGTGTATATTTCATACCCAATTAGAACTGGTCTGTAGGATTTTTGACAAAGACTGAGGTTGCCATTCAGTGTGAAAAGTCATCCAAAAATAAGACTAGTAAATACTGGACGAATCATCAGGCGTAAAATTGTTGGTCTCACCCTTATTTGTTTGCTTACTCGTATAAAAATACTTGTTTTTTTTTCTAGGCCTGCGACAAATTCAACTACTGCTCAGAGGGCATCCCTAACGAGCACCCTTGCCCACCCGGCCTTATCTTCGACGAAGAGACCTCTAACTGTGACTGGAAAGACTCAGTCAACAGACAGTGCGACTCACTCACCAAAGGTAAAGTTTTCTCCTGTTTTGACCCTACTTAAGTTCACTTTTACATACATATAAATACATACGGTTGTATTTTAGGCATGCTCTTGAATTTTAGAATATGTTCTTAGAATGGTCCTGGTGGTAGGAGTGACATTATAAATTACATTTACTTTTTAAAAACTTCATACTTTTGTTTGAACCACACGAATTTGTCAGATTACAGCAACAAAGTAAAAAACATTTAGTTCGCTGGGAGAGCAACAATACATTCAAAATTGGAATTTTCTCAAGGAATTTGACTCCGTAGTTTTTTTATACGAAATCATTAAACTAAACTTATTTGACAGGACTAAAACTATTGTCATCCTTATTTAATCCTGCACTGGAAAGGGATACAACGATTTTGTACAACAGAATTGGCACCAATGTCTTAAATCTATTGTCCTCTAGACTTACTCGACGACGGGTTCTCCTGCCCCGACGGTGAAGTGATGGGGCCCAACGGCCGAGCGCTGCCCCACCCCACCTTCCCCCACCCCGAGGACTGCCAGAAGTTCTACATTTGTCGCAACGGAGTCCAGCCGCAGAAGGGAAGTTGTCCATCCGGCAAGGTTTACAATGAGGATACCTTTATGTGCGACGAACCCGAAAAAGTTCCTGGATGGTAAGATATTATATGTACTTTTACATCACACAGAGAGCTATCTGCTCCCAAACTACGCAAAGCTTGTACTATGCGAACCAACTGCTGAATACTTATATAGGTTTTTTTGTAAATACATACCAAACACAAAGACTTTAGGAAAACATGTTCATTACACATAAATGTTTGCACCGACGGCAATCGAATCCACGACCCCTAGCTTAGCAGTTAAGTATACTAACCAGCGCTAGCGGTCTCGTCATGTTTTGATGTGAAATATCTGTTTGCACGCCTTGGCAGTAATTAACTCTTAAGCCATGATGACAAACGGAAATACCCTCAGTTATTGGCTCTCTCTTCGCAACTCTCAACTGTATTGAGTATGCTTGCGTGTTTCACATAGCGTCCTGTGTTAGCCAACTCTTTTTACTATTGAGATGGCGAACAAGCATACAGATATTGATAGTAAGCTGCTACCGTAGCCTATGGCTTGTAATAACAAGGGTATCACTCGCACGTTGCCGGTCCTGATGCTACATTATTTTTAAACCAGTACAGCATCTTTTTACATAAGTTTTATGGCTGAATACAACACTATTGCATATTATTATCATAGTCATAATATAAATTCAATTTGTTTCAGTGAAAACTACTACGAAGGACAGACGCTTGAAAAGAACAAATTACCGAAGAAGGTTTGAGCGAGCAGTGTCATAATTTAAGTTCAATTAGTATTTAACTTTAAATAAATAATTATTAAGTAATAATTTTGAGTTTTGAATCCTTGTCCTCAATCCTTATCCTACATGTTTAAAATACTTCTTGACGGGTTCTTACCACGGTATTTTTATTTCATTTTGTTGCCAGTTGCCAGATATTTCGATGTTGTTGCAAGCACTATGATCACGAAACAAACTGCAGTAGCCGGTGTACGATTCACAGATATCTACTGTACTAGTCTATGTACGATTAAATGCAAACAAAACGATCTACCCTCAATCGTTTTCTTTTGCTAGATAAGGTAACACTGGAACTCGCTCGATAGTCACACTGCTTACGTGGTAAGAACATTTAGATCATAGCCGAGAAAGTTGAAAACAACTTATCCTACATGTATGGCAGATAGTTTAACTAGAACTAAAATAATGTAGGTGGCAAAAAGAGGTCAATTAAAGTGACTCCAGGTTCAGTTAAAGAAAGTCTAATTTATTGAAATATTAGTATATACGACGTAAATATACGTAATGAAATCTGGGCAAATTGAGAAGCTAGCCATAAAAAAAAGTGTGGTAAAACTTTGTAGATCTACGTGCTATATAAAACTCATCAGTTTAATATTCTCTGAATACCGATTTATATTAACAACGATCTTTAGCTTCTTCCCAATAAATAGGTCGTCGTGATGATGAATAGGTGGAGAAAATAAGTCGTAATAAAAATTTGAGCCATTATAGTCTGCTTCAAAGCCTAACTTATAGTACTTGCAGAACTAAATAGGTTTCATCGTATGGATACTTAACATGTTATAAAGTGGATTGATGCAGATAAGCGAGTTTTAACGTAAAATACTTCTAGCTATGATATTTTAAATTTAAATTTGGAGCTATCGGGGGTAGCACCTGCCTGCACCTTACAGAAGACCGCAGTCAAATAGGGCTACTCAAGTTTAGTAGGGGGTTTCGGCAATGAGATGCTTCTTATAGATAGATCAGAGTGTAAAAGTGTGTACAATTCAAAATAGAAATCTTCCCGAGTTGATTTTATTATACTAGAAAAGGATCTAGCAACACCAATAATTTGAGCATAAAGATAAATTAAATAATAATGTTCAGCTATTAATAATAAACCGCGCCACCTAATTCTTACAAAGAAAGCCTTACTAGGGCTACTAGACAATTGATAGAAAACTTAAGCTATTTTTGAAAACGCGTTCTTGTAATAACATTTTAAGAGGTAGGGCGATTTTGGATTTCCCTTGGGTTTTCCCATTTAAATTGGAGCCGCCCGACTGGGGACTGTACCTCCACCTTACAGAAGACCTTATCGTAAGCTTCGACCCTTGGAATATTTGTTCTTACCGGTCTGCAAATCAGAGAAGTCGAACACTCCCTGTATATATTAGCTGGCTGGTCCTAGCTGTAGCGAAGAGTCTGTGCACCTCCGCATCAGGTTATATTATAGGCCTAATTACCTGGTGTCTTTGTCATTTCATTGTCGGGGAACTAAACTGACAATGGCTAGCTTTTAAGTTGGTCATCATTAACAAAAAATTAAAGCTGCAATACTCACACGGTAATCTCGTTGCTATACATAATGTAAAAGGAGAAGTATTCAAGTAACAAAATAGAGGTACACAGCCGCCGACGCAACTTGTGTCTGTTTAACACAGGCCCAAAAGATATCGTTTCTTTTCAAAATGTATTACGATGTTGTAACTTTAATAAGTTTCGATTTCATTAATATTCGCTCCACTATCGTTACTAGACACCAGTCGAGTCGAGTGAGTAAGGTGCAATATCGGCTGTGGACCAGGTTGCAGAGCAATTATCTACTTTAAGGACTTACATACTTTTAATACAGTTTGAAGCACTTTGTCGAACGTTTATTTCATTTACTTATAGAGTTCAAATTGAAATACATCAACTGCGTTTCTAGAACTCTAATTATTGTTAAAGGTTGTGCAACAGTACACTGATGTAAGAAAGCCGGTATAACTAGTATTTATTAGATTACAATGAGCGTTCGTAAGAAATGTACCTACTCTAATTTGACGTATGTCAGTCAAATGTCAGTGATATAATCGGAATGATTGTGTTGTCAGCGTGTAATAGACATATCATGAGGTCTGTGATAGCACGATTAAACTGTAGTACCTACTTAAGTTGACCAAACTAACTTCTGTCGACGACTTTTGTGCGTACAATAACACTTTAAAAAAGAGACATGGCTCGGTCAATGGTAAATTTCTACCAAGGAGCAGCGTCAAGTTTTAAAGACCTATAATAAACCAAATTACATTCTTAGGTATATTAAACAAGTATGACTTTATATTTAATCTAATATTTTTCAATAAATATACCTTCTCCATATTTTTTTTACTCCCGGTGAGTTTCTACTACTGGCTGCAAGTTGCATGCAAGAGTAAATGTGGTGTGATAACCGATAACGTCTGGTTATAGTCGCGTGTCGTGAGTCGTGACCGACTTGTGTGCGCAACACATTCTGCCAGCTTTTGATCTACCGACTCTTTGCTTATTTTATTTTATGTACGACCAATAAAATACAAAACGTTTTTTATTTACTGGACTTCCACGACTTTTTATGTGAAAATGAGGTACACTCGTTTGTACCTATACGATTAAAGTATATCAGTAAAAATGTGTATGTGTCATTTTTATATGCCATTTCTTCGGATAATCTGATACATTTATTGGGCGAGAAGTTTAGTATGACAACAGTAAAGACTTAAACATGAAATATAAGTATACAAATGGTGTTATCTAAAAACTTCTACATTTCTCGTTCCAATAAGAAACTTATAACGTATCAAGTCATGCTCACACTATCAGCATGCCGAGCCTAACGAACCACCATTCAACTTGAAGGAAATCATTATAGTGGACCATTGTCGCATTGTAAGTATTTGGATGATGCGAGTGAAAGTAGGAATTCAATCTATCTCCATCCTTCAATACGTGTCACGATTGTTGATGAGCTAAAGGGTACAAGAGTGCACTGAACAAAGCCGAGGAACTCTACCGTAATAGACAGCGAACAAAAGGAAAAGTGAGGACAATGACCTTAAGCTGCTACACGTGACCACATACCAAGAAAGTTCACACTCACTAAACATTTTTATGAAATGACATCGGTGTGTAAGAGCTGTAAAAGGGACCTATACGTTAACTTAAACGTTGACGTTTATAGGTTCCCACGCGAAGGTCAATGCAGCTACTGGTGTAAACCTGAAACCAAAGCGAACCAGAGCGACAGGCCAATCGATCATCAGACGAAATTGTCATCATTAAAATGTATGACACTTTCAGGCTTTATATGTATCTGTATTGGTCACAATTGGTTACAATAATTTTATATACACGGCAATTTGAACCCATGTCACCTCACATAATGGTCTCACCTCACGGTCTAAGTATGCTTGAACTGTTAAAAGATTGCATTACATTACACCAATTATAACTACGCACGACCTATTTATAAATAAAATATGTCTTAATAGCCAAGGGGCTTACAACAGAGCTTGAAGCTGATCATTATCTGTGTATAATCACGCCTAGCATCTCTATTGTCTACCTAATGTGTCAGTTCAGCGGCCAAGTGTCAAATGGATGATTGGTGACTCGTAATCTGGAGCGTGACGCCTAAATTATATGGTTACATGCGTTATCAATCCTTTAGTTGATATGTCATGCTTATACATTTATGTGGTAGGTAGGTAGGTACCGAAATAATAATTGTTAATGTAGGTAAATTATATAGTTATTTTTTATTTCTATTCCTCGAAATAAAACGAAATGCTTGATCGTAAATGGCTTCAATAACGTACACATTTCTTACACATACATAAAAGTATTTATTTTATATGATACTTGACAGCTTCAGAGCAATATGCGTGTACAGGAATCGGAAATTTTAAATATTTTATTGATAAAAGTTACAAACTTTTAGACCAGCGATGGTGTGCCAAGATGGTTACCTTCATTACCACGCTAGTAAGCTGACAGTCATCACAATTTATAGGATTATAGTGCTTAATGATGACTAAAATCAATACATATTTTCCGTCATAAAAATTAACATAAAAAGAAAATTACGAGGATTACGAAACCCAACCTTCCGTGATCGTGTAACCTTTGAGAAAATTAATAATCGTGATTTAATCGAATTAATGGCCTCAGAAAGTTATTCACCCAGTTTTTTAATGGTTTCCTTCTCATTTCGTTTACATTACAATTTAGGTGTGGCCTTTTCTTGCATGCTTTCAAAGTATTATAGAGCTGTAAAAGTTTAAAAGCTGTGCAAAGTGGACATTGCCTAACTGTAAGTAGGTATTACACAGTTATTATTGAATTTTAAACCGTGAAAAGGTAGAAAATAGTCAGAGAGACCGAGTTACATAACTAAAGTGTGAATATGATCATGTACCGGAGATTTGAATTAGTTCACTTTTATTATAATATTCTATGTCTTTTACAACTAAGATGGCAAATAAGCATACTGCATACTTCTACAATAAATATAAGCTAAAGTGACAACAATTTAGGACAAGTGTTTTATTTATTTTATTTTTTTATATTTGGTTAGATTTTTAGTTTTTTCATTGTTCCTTTATTTATGTTTGTATTGTTATTAGCATGAATTGTATATAATAAAAATTGATTGCATTAAAAAAGCTAACGATCGGTTAGTTAGAATCGACAATTTGTCTTACTATTTTGCATATAGACAGAAAATAGTTATCTAAGTCTGTATACAGTAGTAGTGTCTAAGTAAGTATACAGGTCATAACAATCTAATATAGTCATATTTAAGGAGGTTGAAATGTATTAGATTTTCTTATAAATATGATAATTATATTATCATCACTACCATTTATATGTAAACTAGCGACCCGCCCCGGCTTCGCACGGCCAGCGTTAACCATATAAGTTAAATACCTACAAAACACAAATGCATTATACATAAAAACTTTCCTCTTGAATCACTTTATCTATTGAAAAAACCGCATCAAAATCCGTTGCGTAGTTTTAAAGATCTAAGCATACATAGTGAAGCTTTTCCAATGGCACACACATTATTTCGACAGATATTGGTGTTTAATTGGATTTAACAATCCATCCTGTAATTTTTCTGATCTATTCCAACAAATAAAGTGACATTTTCTATCGCATCCGGCCTTTCGACAGTTTTGGTCAACTTGTCATACAAAGCACGCTGTAGCCGCGCCACCGAGGTATATGGCCGTTTTCGTAATCACTGTCTCAAACTTGATACCGGCATTGCTCGTATTTATAGTACGGAGCGTAAAAGTAAAAGCTTTTGTATTAAGTCGCTCCTACATTTTTATTTAATCGTTAAAAATACCCTACAACTGGCATTTTAATATCGAATCCATTAAATATATATTTTATTTTATAGGAACTCATTTACTTTTGGAATATATTTGGAAATCGAACACATTCATTTTAAATTCCAAATAAATCAAACACTAAACTAAAATACCAAGGCATAGCCAGGGATTTTTGGAACTTTCTCTTTTAATTTATATAGCTATTTCATAGGCCGTGTAACCAGACACATTTAATTTCTCATTTACACGTCATAAATCATGTCTTCACAACATCTTTACTGACTTCAAATTGCCATTTCACGTTCCTTTCAGAACCACCAAAGCAAAATTCGATCTAAAATTAGCTTTAGAAGTATTTAAAAAAGACAAGAAGATAACAAATTCTTTAGTAAAGATTCATCACTTATTTGCAATATATATCATTTGTATGAATTTAAAAGAAACTTCCTCCCGACTATAGATACGATCGCTTACAACTGCACGGTCGCTGGTGGTCGGCTGTCTGCGCGCGCACCGCCAGTATTACCGGGCTCAGTACGACGCCCAGACGTCGCGACGCTACGACAAACAAAAACATACAAACGAACAAACATGCGGAATAGTGCACAGGTCACGTGGTTCTTCGCTTGCGTAGCGTATGGTGAGATTTTTTAAATTAACTCTATTGTTCGCACGGGACTAATGGAAGGGACCCTTGCTTTAAGCGGCTCAGTTATAGACCTAAAGGTCAGTAAAAGTCATATACGTATTTTGAAACTCAATTGTATGCTAGACCAGAAAATACTACTCAGACACACTTGAATTAAACATATGGATAATTATGTATATTTATTGGTTGATTATTACTACAAATCGCTCTGCTGGGGTGCGGCATGAACATAACAAAAAATCACCTAGACTACGAGCCTAAAAGTTTTATAGAGAGACTACCAAATGCTATAGTGCAGGTAAAACCACAGCTTTATAAAGTAGTTTTACGTTTTACAACTCATAAGCGTAGATGTAAATTAGTTTTGATATTTAGTTATAAAACATTCTATGAAAAGTTCCAAAACACAAAGAAACAGTCTGCTAAAAGATATTTAAGTCGCGTTCTTCTATTTACTCGAAACTAGTTTTTAGTGATAAAACTTAAAGAACCAGTTTTATGTGATCAGGATAAATTCACATAATTATTGGTGTTCTTAATATTTGAAGGAGGCAGGTAATATTATATTTTATCAACCAAACAATTAAAAAAATATTAAAACAATATTATATAACCCACTCCGAAGCAAAGTCATACATGACAGGTACATGTGTAATATATAAATTACATGTGTTATATAAAAGGCACTGTTTAATTACAGGTTTTAGTTTTTATATCAACAACCACTTCACTTCAAATGTATTTTTTCTGGAGTAAGCAATGTAATAGGAATGGTATGAGCCGTAAGAAACCAAAAATACTTTTATTTAGAGTAGGCATGAATTAGCAACAAACTTAAAAACACCTGTTGCTTCTATAAACAACATTAGACTAGACGCATTAAGAGACTGGAGGTTTTATAAGCGATGATTACGAGTATCCCAGTGAGCTTTCAAAAAGCCATCTATCTCCTATCCAATGAGAAACATCACCTCACAATAAAACCTCATGCAAACGGACCATACCAAAAACTACAAACAGAAAATCCTTACAACTATCTTATTCTAGCGATCTCGCTCGCTTAGCAATAAGATATATAACCCTTGTTATTGAGGAAGAGTGTTCCCTTCCATAAGTGAAGGTTTTTTTTTTAATCTGTTTAGGAGTTTAAGAGATTACCCCATATTCACAAGCAAAAAAATTACCACTTTATATATGTCGGAAGCAGAAACATTTTTCGACTACGTCTACGAAAACCTTACTCGCGAAATGACAAAATTGACATAAAACATTTTAATTCCACTTTTCACTACCGCAGCGATGTTCATTTTTCAGTACAAAATAGTCGAAGGCGATACAAATCGTTGTCGCAATTTATTCATACTCGCGCTACCGATCCATTTTTTCTTCTTAATGCCAATAATGTAGTCATTAATTATGAAAGCAATTACATAAAGCATTCTTTGCACATTGTGCGGTTGCAATTTCCTTTGAAGCCTATTTACCAATACATTGTTACGAGTATTATGTAAGCGTAAGACAGAGGTTACTCATTCACTCATGTGGTGATGAAAACTTTTCAAAATACTTACATTTCACAAATTATGACCATATTTACAGCTTTTAGGAAATTTTAGCATCGCGTAAAGAAAGATAGTTTTAATAAATAATCTCATTGCGTGTCAGTGGTTTGCTCTTTAGTTTGTATTGTTAAATATTATCCACTTGACAGCCAGTCAGAAAGTATATAGGACTTTGATGCCTATATAGATTTATTTATTAACCAACAAATTGTTCAGTATCTATGGAGACGTATTGATGGCAGGTCGGCGGCCCAAAATAAATTACGGGCCTTACGCGTTTCTAGACGCCCATAACCGTAACTGCCCCTTAGTACGTTAAGAAGATCTATTTTATTTTCTTATCTAATATTATTACTTCTAAAACTTATAAATGAAGCTCAACATTTAATAATAATAATAATAAACCAAAAATATTCTTATTTGAAATATCGCAGATTTTTATAAATGCGATATAACGCTGTAACCGAAACTCCATACACAATTATTTAGTCATCATTATTATTGTTAAATCCAATCAAGCGCTAATTAACCGTCGGCCTTAAAGCCTTAATTGTTGCAAATAGAAGTGTTTCCTTCAGCACGCGTACACTCAGTTTCTCAACCAATTGGAAAGGGAGCCGGAATCGAGACCATTTGTGCGAAACTCAAGGTCCACACCTGTTCGAGCGACATTTAAAAAAAATGAACATTCAGCCAAGACTGGCCAGTGATTTATGTGTGTTGAAACTAAGACCTTTGGGGACCAATTTGATTAATAATAAAAATCTTTTATTCTCATAATTTAATTGAAAATACACATTATGTCGTTTCATATTCATGGTGTGCAGAAATTGTTATTTTCTTTATTACATGAACGCTCAGATCGAATAAGGAAGGTAGATGGAACTTTGCAAACAATGAGATGACGCCGATTAAAACTACGCCTTGCAGTGTACATATACATGATTACAGGCACACATCTACAACGAATACAATGAAGCATGCTTAGCCCATACACAACATTATTTAAAAACTGGCGTTACTTCAGTGTTCGCAAAGTTCAATTACCTTTTTTATTTGATCAGAGCATGAATGTACAAGAAGCATGCAGATCAGCAGGGAAATGGTGCGCTATAAATATGTGTATAATCAAGAAACTACATTCAATTCTTGATTTAGTATTGTGTTTCTGCGGTAAGTAAGGTTTCCAATGCTCCACGAAGATACGCTGCGCTAGTAGTAATTCTGCTAGCATAGTAAGTTCTCATTAACAACAGGGTTGACAACGCGTTATTCCTTTGGCACTGCTAGCGGTTATAGGCTACGGTGACTACTTACCATTAGGTGGGCCGTATGCTGGTGTGCACCTCCTAAGTGATATGACATAAAAGCGGCTCCAAAGTACAAGAACCAAATGTTGGTCTGACTTTATGAAAGGTTAAAGCCCACGCAACGGAGGCTCAGTCTGTATAATCCTAGTCATCTCGTTATAACAACTAGAACACGTAGTCCCACACAACCTGAGCATAAATAGCTGGCCTTCACGCATATCAGTCTTAAACTGCATGCATTTTAAAACCACAAAATACATAAGTATTGTGCTTTATTGATTGTTAATGTATGCAGTAAATAAGAATCTTCAAAACCGTGGCACATATGTTTGAAACGGTATTATGCAGCCAAATGAAAACAATTGTCACTTGTCACTAAAATAATGGAAACGAGGAATAAAAGAGAGTGGAAGCTCTGGAATCTCTGTATTCTTTTCTATGTAGGTGTCACACATATATTTTTCCAAAAAATGAACATTTTTTGTATTTGTATTTCGGAAATCGATTTCACAGTTCGACCGATCATCGGGCCTTAAGAAACGCCACAAGAAAATATAATTTTGAAATAGGATCTTTCACAAATGTTCACATTGCAGTATCGATGAAATATATAGTTAAGATTACGGCTGCGTTCGCCACTTTTTTAAATTAAAACATTGCGCAAAGGCTTGTACGTAAAAAGCGTTGCCCGCTATAAAACAAAACGGTAACAATTTAAAAAGTTTAATTCTTGTTACTACATATTTAATGTGAGTAACCCAAATATCTCAGTGTTTAGTAATGGCAGGTTGTCCGGAACTTATAGCACCTAGTTGGACTAGTTTTACTATGAACCATTTATTAGTTAGGGTGGAATATATTAGTATATAACTTGTCGAGTGACGTTCACTTTTCCCTGTAACTTTATCTGAGTAGTTGATTCTAGGAAAATGTATTCCTTCTTATTACGTGCTTAACTTTTCAAAGAAACTGATAATTTAATTTAAATTAGCATTATACGAATCAACGGTTCCTTACCACAAAAGGAAAAAGGTACCCTTATATAAGTATGTACTTTAGTAGTACCCAGTTTGTCTTTTAGTACGGTAACCTCGGTGCGCGAGTTTAGCTCGCACCTGGCTGGTTTTTCCAACAAAAGCTTCACCCAAAATTTTCAGGGTAATCGTTTACCATTAGACGGGAAGTACTCACATTTCCCACATCTCCGGTGTAAAACAGAATTGACATAATAGCATAATAGAATTTTAATTAAATCACAAACGTGTGTGGTGATACCGTTAACACAGATGTAACTAATATATAAATTACAATAACGTAATCTTATAACATTGTATAAACCAGTGCAACACGGTCGTTTATTAGGCTCTATATCCTTTTATTAAACAGTTATTATAATTCTGTATCTTTATTTTACGGTCGTAATGCCTGTCCGTAATGATACAGACGATAAATTATGAGCGTTGAGCATTCAACTGCATATAGGTACAAAATAGTTCAACGAGCGCTCTTGTGTAATATTATTTGTTATGTCATTCAGAGTATATTATATTTTATTCGAATATATTATGATAATATAAAATATTAAAATAATTGTATTAATGATTGAGTACTCAATGATGGAAAGGTAAAGAGTACTCGGAATCAGCGGGGATGTACGAAAAGATTTATGAATGTTAAAGAAGTAAAAGAGGTATGTATTTGTGTAAGTCAATAGTGAAATGGTGTTCTATATTGGTTTTTCGCAGTACATAACTTTTTTATTTATGATATGACTAGCTTCTGCCCGCGACAACGTCTAATCTCAAAGGAACCTAAAATTTTCCCGGGCTAAAAACAATATATACTATTACCCGTTTTCCCGTAGGAATGAAGCATTTCCCGCGGTGTAAAGTAGCCTATGTTCATCAGGGATAATGTAAGCTTTTAATAGTAAAATATTTTTTCAAATCATACAAACAATCAAATCTTTCCTCTTTATAATATTAGTGCAGACGGTAAAGATAACAACCGGGTGCAGACACGGATTAACATATTTTGTTTTTTTTTATTAATCAAACCGGAATAAGAACATGGCCTTTGTCAATCAAATTGTTGACTAGTTTATTTAACATTGAAATAATGCATATGAATGACAGCCAATTTGTGTCCAAAACAAACTGTTTAAGGCTCAGTGAAGCGACAAGGATATATTAGGTTTGCTGTCATTATTTTTTTGCTGGCAATAGTTGTTCCCTAGATGAACGAGTTCAACAAAACAAACAAACTCTTATTTTATAATAGTATACACAGCATAGATTTTATGTGTATAGCAATAGATAGAAATTTTGACCTACAGACAAAAATCCTTTAATTTAAATTACGTTTAGTTTAATAAATTTAACTAATACCAGGAACTGTAACGAGGCTTTCCGGGGCTGTGTGTTAGTCTGCGACACATTTTCAAACTATTAATAATGTATAAAGCATTGGTAGTATTAAATTTTTGTTCCTGCTTAAATAAAAACACAAAAAAAAACATAATATTGTTATTTTATATTTTAGCGAAGAAGTGCCAACAGATTGAACACATAATCAGTAAAAAAACACTAAAATAAAAAAAAACTACCAAAGCTGTTACCAGCAAAGAATAAGGCGAGTCTATTGGCAGGTATTAGTCACATTCTGTTTCTAGAAAAACTCCAATCTTCTATTTGCAAAGTTGTATAACAAGTTTTCTCGGTAAACCTACTGGCTGATTTCCTTCCAAACTCGGTCGGTTGCGCAAGCGCAGCTCATCTGCGTCTGTTACGTGGTTGCTTGCAACCGATGGGTTTCTTCGTTAACCTTATGGCATTATAATAGATTATTTATTTTAACGAGATCAATGGAGGGAAAGTTTTGCGATCTGTAATTTTATTCTATTTCGAAGGTTATTTTATATTTCAACAAATAGTTTTACTTTTATCTTTTTGCGCGCGCGTTGATTCTCGATCGCCATTATTGAACTGCTCGTACTACAACCAGTCAATGGGATATGATGGAATATGAAGATGTCATGAAAACGTTGCTTAAAATAATTCTTCACATTTTTATGTTTTTTTGAACTTTACAAAAGAAAAAAAGGAAGCGCTGCGTTTTCTCTTATAATCTCAAGCCTTTTCCTCGCCACTAGAACACAATAAACCCATTTTTTTACATCGATAATCGTAAATTTATGGATCATTTTTAATTTCGGGATAAACTTAAAGGTCCTTTTTTTCTATTATGTATTTGACGTAATATTTCATAGCTAAGACAGGGTAACGTCTGTCGGGACGGATCCTATTATATTTTAGTTAATATACAGATTCATGGACAGTCGGATGGCAAACAGCGAAGTTTTAGTAATAGGCTTCCGTTGGTTACCCTTCGGGTACGTAACCCTAAAAACTTAAGGATTCATGTTTCAAAAAAGAGGCTTTACGCTGTGGTGTACTTAATGATCGGCAATTGAATGAGATAATTGGGCTATAATATTCCGTTTCCAAATCTAAATCTGAAAAGCAAAGTTCTCCTCAAGATTCTAACCCAACTGCGGCAAAGCTAAGCAGAGTTATGTTTTGTCAGACTATGTACGTACGTTTTTATATGTTTCGTAACATGCTGTAATTTGCCGACATTTTAATTATGTATATTTCGTGGTTAAAAGTATAGATACAGTTGGATACTCTTTAGTATATTAGCCTCACATTTCGTACTATACGAAAGTACGAAAGGTGAGGTGAAACTCGCAGAACGTTTACATAACTTGCTCTAGGCAGGTTGACATCTTGTATAATAGATTTTCTTTATCTCATGCTTATTTGTAAATAAACATTTTACATTGTATATGTGGACATTTACTTTTTATAAGTAGAAAATTATATAGATAGACATGTGAGAAAATCTCAACTAAAATATTGAAATGCAGCGATGTGCACATACAGCCTATACTAGGAGACGGGAGTCTTAAAATTACATCTATTAGTAAAATTATAGTAGACGCAATTAAGATAAATTAATTTAGATTTTGTTAGGATTTCGATCAAATCGATTCGTGAATCAGGATGGAGATACTTAAATCTCTAATTTATAGACCACAACGCCATGTTATACTAAAATTAAATTGCTATGAATGCTACAATCGTTTTCTGTAATATATATATATATATATATATATATATATATACAATAAGTACATTAGAAGAGAGGTAGGGCGATTTGGGATTTCCCGTGGGTTATCCCATTTAATTAGAGCCGCCCGACTGGGGACTGTACCTCCGACTTACAGAAGACCGCAGTGAAATAACACTACTGGATGTAGTGTTGTGTTTCTGCGGTAAGTAAGATTGCCAGTGCTCCACGAGGATACGCTGGGCTAGTATTATTGCTGCTAGCACAGTGAGTTCTCATCAACAACATTGTTGGCAAACTGTAAGTGATACCCCTGGTATTGCTAGGCTACCTTAGTGGTATAAAAATAATAATATTTAGTTAACATTATTACTTCGATCACGCCATATACCCAAACTAAAATAAAATTAAAGTTAATTATCACAAATATCTTAATTATATCAAAAACTATTCTCATTAACGCTATCAGCATCTATGATCAAATCTTAAAACGTTATAAACGTATCGCGCTTCAACACACCAAGGTAACCCACTGTACGCCTAATACTTTCGCTTGAATGCTGAGCGCTAAAATATCACATGCTCTTATTTTTCTTATTTATATTTTTTGTTTAAACGTCATCTCAATTTATCATCTCTTGTTAAAAATAAAAATAATTATTTCAAATATCTAGACGTTCTATAAATAAAAGTGATACCATCATATGTTTTTTTTCTGACGAATAAATTATGTAATAAGTAATAGTATGTATTTTCACCAAAATTAAAATATATACCAATACATTATCTTTGATCAGCCCAGACCTGTCAGTCTTCGACTGGCATACTGGCATACAATTCTATGTATAGCTGCTGAAGACATTTGTACAGAAAAGGAAACCAGGTGGCATTCACGTTGAATCAATTAAATCATTCTCAATGAATGTTATTTTAAGCAGTATATATGCTTAATCGTTGTTCTCAAAGTTACACAACTTACAACTTTATTTGATTAACCTAGCGCTAAGTTATGGACTAGTTTCTGATGAATCGCCACTAATTTTGTATTGAATTTAATAATCTATGCCTATTATTCCAGTTCAGTTGAGTGGATGAGTTTATTTTCATTTGTTCGGTAGCTTAGGACATTTTTGTAATCATATTGAATTCTAATTCCACGAATTGAACTGTACCTTCTAGTATACTCTTATTATGCCAATTATTCTAAAAATCTCCTAAAAACACTAACAATCGTAGGTAATTCGATACATCATATTCAAATGCCTATATTTTTACGAATCTTTTTATTATTTACAAAAAATTGCAAAATAGCAGAGCATTTTAAGTGCCTAGTGACCACCCCACTTACAAGAACCATTTGATATGTACCACAAGGTCGCGGTTGTAGCATACGAGTCTTAATACAAATTAATTGTAACATGTTCATTTAATTAAATAGCAGAGACGTCTTAAATAATTTTATTATTAATTTAAAATACTTTATGCACAAGCTGATCTTGTGGGATTTAGAGAAAGCTGTGTAGCGATTGTATCTTTGACCACCTTTGACATCATATTGCACTTTAATTGAGGTAGATTACTGTAAGTCTATTCTAAAGAGAAAAATCTAATATTTTTAATTTATATCACGTCTATTTTTCCTGTTTTTTATTTATAATCTAGTTATCTATAAATAAGAAGAGGCAAACTAGTTAGGTACCGTTTTTGTTTGTGAATCAACTTTTTCTTATTTGGTTTAGTAACTACTGACGGAGGCGAGAAATATTGTAAATAGTATTTTTTTTACACCTTCATATGAAATCCATCGTTCACAATTATGTAGGACTAATAAAACGCCTTGGAATATTAAAAAAATATTTAAATTATAGTAGGAAGAAGAAATGTTTTGTACAAAACCGATTTTTTTTTATCGTTAACCATCGAATGAAATTGAAGAAAATAATTCAAATATTATGGAGTCAGTAAATCAATTGCCAGCGTAACGTCCTAAAATGAATTTATGATCCTTTGATTATAAAAGTTATGATATAAGATATACAATGAACGAGTTTACATATAAGAGAAGAAAAAAAAATAGAGACATTCAAATTATTTATGTTTTCCCCAAATGTTCAATGATGATAACGGTCGAATTGCGACCACTAGGCGATTACAAGTATTTATAATACAAATTAAATGCAACTGTGATCGTAATCTTTGTAAAATACAAAACAATACTAACTCCACAAAGATGCGCTTGCGATTGTCTGTATGAAAGTAAAAGTGCTTCGGTCGTTGATACTGCAGTAATATCACTATCTCACGAATTACGATCCGTCTAGTATATAAAAACGGTTTACTCACATACATCCCTTTTTAACACGCTTCCATTACCTTGAACTGAGGTTTTTTTTATACCACTAAGGTGGCAAAAAAGCATACGACCCGCCTGATGGTGAGCGGTCACCGTAGCCTATGGCCGCTTGCAACACCAGGGGTGTGGTGCGTTGCTGATCATGTTGTTTGATGAGGACTCACTGAGCTAGCATTACTACTAGCGCAGCGGTCAAACTAATAAAAGCATTAGACGTTATTTTAACGACTTCAAAACGTTTGATCATTTAGAAAATTTTGCTCATTAACAATACAATTATTTCATAACTTTATCGTGATCTCCTGACCAACACCATCAGGATGAATAAATTGTGAAAAATATAATTAACTTAACATAATTTTTAAATATCCCTTTATTAGCACATTGTTATAAAAAAGTTAATCAATGTATTTGTACAGGGTTGGAAGGCGTAAACAATTTCCCGTGCTGTAACGTCTTATATGGTTACGGTTGCCGTATTCCATTAGGTCTTTAATATCAAATTAATAAGCACCAAACAAATTAACCGTAAAATAATTTACAAAAATAACAAATTGTGATTTTTTTCTAAGCCGACAAAGGCTAGTAAATTTATGAGAATATGTTATGTAAATGACAATAATATATTCAAAACTCCTAGGCATAGGCATTTAGGGCTTAAAACATGAAATCAATTTACCAATTTTCTGGCGAGATTTGAGGACAACTTAGACCAATCGGACCAAATCGGCGGCCACAAAAGTTATACATAAAATTATAAAGACCAGAACAACTAACCACAGCAGTTCAAGTAACCGATAATTGGGTCCAAACGACCTCGCTAGCGGTTGCCCAACCGTTACGGTTCGCGAGCGGTTACATACTTATATGTGGTTATAACGAAAGTGCAACCTCAAACTGCAGCTGCAAACCCTGCATTTTGTGCGCTATTAGTTTTGTAAGCAGTCTTTAGCTTAGGCAGCCTGATTATAGAGAGGGAAAACGGTTTTATACAGTTTCATTGATGGTCTTAAAACATTAATAAAGACAAAATGAAGTATACTATATGCAAAATAAATTAATGTTACTTTGAATATAGAATTATTATAAGTCCGCACTATAGCTACGGTGATCCTTCTCAGGTGATGTGTAAATATAAAACAAGCATTGTTTAATGGAAAACAAAAGAAGTAAATTTTATTTTTTTAAGCAATATAATATTTTAATAAGCTGCGTGTATGTTTTGTGAAAATGATAAACTTTTATGACATACATTTAAATAAGAAAGAGTTCTTTACGCTCTAGCAAGATTGAAAATAGTTAATTTATTTACCTATCTAATATTATTCAGTATATCCCATTGTGTCCAGCTGTACATTATAAAATAGGTATAAAGCATTAAGATTTTAAAGACCATCGTAGTCCAATAACAATTTTTACTTTGAAATAACAAAGTTATGATTAAATTTAAAGCTAATTATTTATTAATGTCAAAGAATTCTTTATGCTCTAGCAAGCATCATATATTTCAATACAAATACTTAGGAGGACTCGTGATAAACATCGTGAAATAATTAAGTAATGAAAACAAAGGCTGTTATTATTATTTTATTACCCAATTAGTTGCTAATTTTACTAAAAATAATTGGAATTCCTGAAAAACTATTTATTACTTTTGCAAAAAAGATGAGCAGCAATTATCAAGTCTTTGTTAAAAATTATATAAATGTGAATGAATGTCAATGTGAATTATGGTAATTGCGAGTCTTCTTCTTCTTCTTCTTCTTCCCAAGTATGGCAATCAATCCCTTCAGGGACTATTTTTGCCAGTGTCGAGTGTTAGAGAATTTTCATGTTGCAAAATTTCTCGTGTTTGCCGCATTAAAATGCCTAGTGTCATGCATTCTAACGCCCAATGGAGTTTCTGGAGACAACCCACGGCATAGCAGATCGTAACACGCCTTTAGATTAGAGGTAACCTATTGACCAAAATGATAAATCACTTAACCCAAAAGTCGTATTATGGCATTATTTCCAATGCTCCTATAAATCAGTCACTAAATGAAACTTTACTGCACATATCGACACCAAAAATACACATTAAAGATCACTATAACACAATTTACGACACACTGAAAAAATCTCAACCGCTCCGCCTGATTCCCGCCAAAAACTCTCTAATTGCGAGTCAATTACCATAATCATCCTACATTATTTTTCTTGCAAATGAAACGTTTCTTTTTGTTTTCAGCCAGTGCAGGCATCCTTTTGGAACACGCCCCCGCTTGTCCAGAACAATATGGAGTTCAGGTTTGTTATGAATCAATAGTATTTCAATTATCTATGATAAAAAGATCCAGTACATAAATATACGTTAATAATACATTAGTCCGATACACTGACAGAAAAATTGACGGATTTTGATTGCTGTAGTAACAATGCTGTTGAATTATCTGAAGATCAAATTTATAAAAGTTATTGTGAAAAATAACTTCGGTGTCAGTGGAACTTCTTCGGTTCAAACTTTTTCATAGCTTCCTTTTTTTTTTAACTGCAGGCATATGCCCACCCAGAGCTGTGCGACCAGTTCTTCCTGTGCACCAACGGTACGCTTACGGTAGAGACGTGTGAGAACGGCCTCTTGTTCGACGGCAAGGGGGCTGTGCACAACCACTGCAACTACAACTGGGCTGTCGACTGCGGCGAGAGGAAGGCCGATTGTAAGTTTCATATGTACTTATTCTATCTTCTTCTATACGTCACTCAACTACTCAAGTTACTCATCACGACATTGCAAGAATTATACGCCTGCTGTTTTATTTATTTATTTAGTACGGTTCAGCGAAAGACCACGATCTCACCTGATTGTAAGTGAAGATGTGATTGAAAGTGGATCTCACTTGCTCTTTAGTTGACTTGAAGTTTGTAATTCTTTTCGACGTAGACGCCCACCCAGAATGGATTTTTAGAAATTCTCTCCAAAACCGATTTTTGTCTTACCTTTTCTATATACTGTTGCTAGGGAAGTCATGGAAAAGCCAATTTCTTATAATATTAATTATAAAAGGAGTTAAAAAAAATCGCTATACATGCAAGTCATGTATATATATAATTTAAATCCATTCGTAACCATATTTCTACGCAGGGACAGTCGGTTAAGACCTAAGGCTATATATAAGACCCTACAGTACCACTGCGATATGTTATTGCGACTAAATTGTTCCTAAAAGATCACCGTTTACCAGTTTCTGATTAAATTTATGTTCAATTCCAGTGACCCCTCTCTCGACACCTGGCTGCGAGTATCAATTCGGCATCTACCCGGACAGTAGCGAGTGCTCCACTAGCTACATCAAGTGTGCCTATGGAATCCCCAACCAAGAGCCTTGCACTCCAGGCCTGGTGTACGACGAGCGAACCCACGGCTGCAACTGGCCTGATCTACTCCAGCCTTTCTGTAACCCTGAAGGTAGGGGTCATACGAACTTATATTTTCAGTCATAAGTGACTTATATAAACGTGGCCTTATCGGTGAATGTACTTAATATGGAGCCACTTTACTGATAGCTCTTTTGCCTCTTCTACAGACATATTTTATCTGGCAGTGTTTTGACCACCTATCGAAATTAGATGCTCTTTGTGACATTGTGTATAAAAATACCTATTAGACAATGCTGAGAGGCCTTCACTCTACATGATATGGCTAAATACAAACTACTTTTTTTGTTGCAATAAATATAAAAAAACATATGCCTCAATGCACTAAACTTTATTGCTTTAGCACCCATCTTTATAAGTTTGCATGAACAAGTCAAATAACATAACTACTATCTTTTCCAGCGGTCGTCGGCTTCAAATGCCCAGCGAAAGTACCGTCCAACTCGCAAGCAGCCAAGTTCTGGCCCTTCCCTCGTTTTCCTGTTCCTGGAGACTGCCACAGACTTATCACCTGCGTTGAAGGTCAACCTCGCCTCATCTCCTGCGGGGAAGGTCAAGTCTTTGACGATCAGAACCTCACTTGCGAAGACCCTGAATTAGTCCCCCATTGTGGTCACGCGTAATTTGATAAAAAATTGGTACTGCAAGGCGAAAACGTTATATAGATGTAGTTATTAAATTGGTTGAACCTAGCAAAGTCCAATTTATTTTTGCATTTAACCATTGCAATAACATAACTATTTCCTGGCTGTTAAGATGTCGCTAATTGTCATTTTTAACACAATAAGGCACGTTTCTGCTAAGTTGTGACATTGTGTGAAAAGTTATGTTGTAAACACATTTTAAATAATTAAATGATTCCATTAATTACAACCACGTACTTCTCGCTACTATTCATATATTTTCGAAAGCACTAGAAAAAGATAATAAAATTGATTGATAAAAGAAAACTGTTTTCATCTCATTTAATGTTTAACGTTTTCGTTTTGCAGTAAACTCAAACTTTTAACTTAATTTAATTTCAAAATGAAGAAATTTGGAAGGTATTTTCCACCGACTTCTATTTATTTCTACTAACTAAATCTTTGTGAGTTTTAAACTTTAAACTATATTGTTATGTATACCGACACGAACGAGTTGCCAAATAAGTTGAATATAACTTGTGTGATATCAGTTACCATAGATATATGTATTATTTACTTACAAATACATATTATATATTTTGCTTTCATAATAGATTTCTGTAAATATAACTGTTTTAATGAAAATGTAAATATAAAATATATGTGAGATGAATAAATATTATTAAATTATATTTCTTTTTAATTATTACTAACCTGTACTCAAATTAATCTGCATTATGTAAATATCTTATGCATTGGTACAAATTGTGGTCCATACTATTTTTGAACCTTAATTATCTCGTACTATGAGATTTCAAGGGAGCTTCATTCTGCGGACGATCACGCGTGTAATGAACACACCGCTGTAATTTTTCCAAGTAATGAAGGCATGACAAGGCAAGGCATGAAAAAAACAACGAATTATTTTAGCAAGCGCAAAGTCTTCACTGTAGAATATTTGAGTTCTTAAGATTTTTACCAAGATTAATAAGAATATATAAAGGCAAATGGTAATGCAAGTAGTCTAAGCATGGTAACGAGATAAATAGTCTTATACTAAATTATATTCTTGATGTAATATAACCTAGAAATGGACCTGAAAGAAGACGATAGTCAGACCAGTACCTGTAGCCATGTTTACTGTCTATAAAAGATAACGCAATAGAAAACGCAACAAATGTATGGGAATTAATAACTTGACCATGGGACATAACGTAAAATTTAACTTCCCATACATTTCTTTCATTTTCCATAGTGTTAACGATTGTTGATAGTAAACAGTGCCGGTAGCAGGAACATTGTCGACAACGTTTTCGTATCGCCTTCGACTATATTTGTATTGAAAAATTAACAGCACTGCGGCGGTGAAAAGTGGAACTAAAAATTAGTACGATAATTGTAACATTTCGCGAGTTTTCGAATACGTTGCCGCCAATGGTGCCAATTCTGTTGTTTAAAATTACTAAACTCAACTTGACAGCTCTAAAAATATTGCCATCCTTATTTAACCCCGCACATGAGAAAGGGATAGCAAGACCTGTCAAATTAGTTTAGTAATTTTGAACAACAGAATGAACAGAATCGACACCAATTTTCCTGCTATCGGCACAGTAAGCCTGCAAACCTACTGTGACATAATAATCTAAATTAGCCTCAATGAAAATTTGGTGTTGACTTATATCAAATGTCTGCCTACTTTTGGGGATGCTTTAGAGAAAGAGTACTGAAGTAATACAATAATTCAAAAGTTTTATATAAATGGAAAGTTCCTGGTATATTTCTTAGCAAGAATAGTACCAATAAATGGTAAATTATATATAGTATGCGGTATAAATCGGATTCCAACAACAAGCTAGTAGGGAACTAGGGACGGTAAGTATTCGTATAAAAAAGTACAACTACTTATAAAATTAGTTTATTATCCTAATCACAATAGATGCTACTCCTCCTGGACTTCTGCTGCTTTCCCCTTGGGGGGGCGATTGGGCTTGCGGCGAGAAGTCTGCGAGCCGGCGGGCTTCGGTTTGTGCGTGGGCGGGTTCTCCAAGGCTTCTAGTTCAGCGTCGGTCAGCTGCCCTTTGTACCAGTCCACGCTAAAATAACCATTAGCCTTATAGTACACAATTTAAAGTTCTAAATCTAATATAATTTAATAACTTATCAATGGATACGTGACTGTCTAACTTCTATTTCGTCCAAATAAGTTATATGTGCAGTAGTGAGTGTAATGTGTGTGTAGTTTGATTAAATCTGGTTTAATTAAGAAGTTAAAAATGTTTCAATGTATTCTGATTTATCTAAATTCAGTCTACAAGTAAACCGCACTAAATCTTTTTTAATTTAGCAAATTATTGAACTATAAATAAATAATTGAGGGCGTAACATTAGCGGTCTATCTATAGTAATAAAAGCGTAAAAAAGTAGCGTTTCAATGAGTGCGTTCAAGTTGATGCGTGTGCAAATGAACTCTGTGTTGTATTTCTGTGGTAATGTTTCAAAAGCTCCTCGAGGAACCTTCCTTTGGCAAAGCAGTTGCAGTAAGGCATGGGTAATAATTACTCACCACTCAGGTATCTTCCTAGCCCACTCGCACTTCTTGGTGACGTCATCAAAAGCCTGTCCCAGCTTGCAACCTGACCGGCGGGGAGTGTTACCATTGATGCACACGTAGAAGAACTGGCAGTCTTCAGGGTCAGCGTAGCGAGGGTGAGTGAGGCCGAACGTCTCGTTAACAGCGGGGCAGGCAAAATTGAACACGTCTGCAACATAATATAGTTTGTTTTTGTATTGACATCTTTAGTGGTTAGTTAGACTGCTACGCTTGGCTCGATTCTCGACAGGGAAACATTTATGTTGGGTATATATCCATTTCAATGACGTCGAGTTGCTTAGACTGCCTTTTGACAATGGACAGTAAGCGTGCGTGTTTTACGCCTGAAGAGATAAGTACGTACAAAACTTACAAACTTATAAAAAGGTTCATAAGTGTTTTGTCAGTTCTCAAGTTTTCATAGTTACACTAGATGGCTCACAATAATCATAATAATAGTCGGACATTATCGTGTGTAAAAATGGTTTTAGTAAATGTTGTATTTTGATCTGCCATTACTCAGAGTACATATTATTATACTATCAAGGCCTGACCATAATTTATTAAATACATTTTCAAGATGAATCAAAAACTCAATTGGCTTGGAAAATCCACGTACCTTGTGCGCCGCATCCCGTCTTCTTGGCCTCATCGGGCCAGGTGCAGATGCCAGTCTTGTCATTGTATACCAGACCATCAGGGCAAGTGATCATGTTGAACTTGCCATCCACACAGTAGTAGAACTTGCCGCACTCCTTAGGATCTTCGTGGGAGAAGTATCCATGCTGGCGAGGACAGTGGAGCGCTGGTATAGGGGTTTCTGGAGAAAGGAAAAACTTCTATCATTATTTTACACTTATAGGTACTTAATGTGTACAAAAATAAAGTTACATAGGGCACAACAATATACACTCGTTCTTCCAATTTTGTAGAGGTAGGGCGATTTGGGATTTCCCGTGGGTTTTCCCATTTAAATTGGAGCCGCACGACTGGGGACTGTACCTCCACCTTACAGAAGACCGCAGTGAAATAACACTTCTTGATATAGTGTTGTGTTTCTGTGGTAAGTAAGGTTGCCAGCGCTCCACGAGGATACGCTGCGCTAGTAGTAATGCTGCTAGCACAGTGTGTCCTCATCAACAACATGTTTGGCAACCCGTTAGTAATACCCCCTGGTATTGCTAGCGGCTATAGGCTACGGTCACTGCTTTCCATCAGGTGGGCCGTATGCTAGTGTGCCACCTTAGTGGTATAAAAAAATAAAAAATATTGTCCACAACTACCCATAATTACATAATGGGGATACAAATCCCCAAGGGGTCCCCACTCAAAGAATAGAGATTTTCATAAATCCCCATCAGTATAGAAAATAAAAAAAAACCTAACTCGCGTCATGTACGATATAATTATTTAGCTTTTCACTGGGCACCCAAAACTTTAAACGATATAAAACATGCATACAAATTTTAACCACCTAGCTCATAATGTAATTATTGATTTATTGCAAATGATGAATATTGCCGCCTACAAAGCGGTAGGTGGCCACAATAAAACGAGCCTCAAGCCTCGTGCCGCCAAGGCCAGCCTTCCCTTGAGATTGGAAAGTTGTTTCGAGTCGCGCTGACCCCCGATATTTACCTATAATTTGTATTCCAGTGATGCGACGGACGAGTTACTAGGGCTGACGCGACTGTGCCACAATTTGGAAAACACGTTTAAATGTAGATAATTTTATATCCTGATCGGTCTAGTGTTTTATGGTCTCAGACTGGCGAATGCGAGGGTGCGCTCATTAATTACTATACTTTTACTTACAAAGAGATAACTATTACTCAGTTATAGCGACCGAGCGGACTGTATTAGGATGGTAAAGAATTAGACGTACGATGGTGATAAGCGGTATATTAATTAGATATTTACAACAAAACTGGTATTACAAGCTAAACGAAAAAAATCCGACGCCAACTGACACGTAATGTCAAAATCAAAAACAATGATGATTAATGATTATATAATAATTTTTAAGGTATTGAGTTTTAGGTTTAGTTTTTAATTGAAATAAATATTTAGTTCTCACAAAGACAAGCGGCCTATGTTTTCCGCCAGTCGCCAACACTCAGTTATCTCTTTACTTTGTAGTCTTTTGTAGTAACTTTAATTTGTAGCCTCGAGATATAGAATAGAGAGAGATTCCTGCAGATTCTATGATAAGATAGTAGCTTATTTTATACCAATTTATTGGCAAATGAAAATATGCTCCGTGTGAACCTTAACAGCTACCACAGCCTGTCACTCGCGCGTTACCGAGCCTGTAGAAATTTCTTCATGCCCTTCTTGAAGATAAAATTTCGAATACACTTACGCAACTTAGGCCTCTGCGAGCAGTCCAGGTTGAAAGGCAGGTCACACTTCTCTTGGTCCGGACTGTAGTCGTTGAACACCATTCCGTCTGGACACAGCTTCTCTATTATCTCACCGTTTCTGGAATGTATTATTGTATCATGATTTCATTGTATCCTGTAACCTACGTTATTAAAGGGTCCTTGCAAAATTTCACGCGTCATTTTTCCCGTTATATATACTGTGTGTACAAAAGTTCGAATCTAACATGAATACAAACATACAAGCTCTTAAAAGTATGTAAATAATAAGTCAACGAACGCAAGAGGAAAATGCTTTAAAGGGTAATGCTAATATTGACTGCAGTTTTGGGTGCGGTCGTAAGTCACGTACGAACGATTTGTCTCAAATAAAAATAATATACATACATGAATATCAAACTCAAACTCAATACGATCTTTATTTGACTAGACTTTACAAGTACTTTCAAATCGTCAGAATGTACCAACGGATTCGGAAGGTCGTTTTTTGCTGAGAAGAATCTGGTAGGAAATCATGGCGGTATGTCCATTTTAAGCAGAGAGTTTATAGTGACATTTTACTCTTGACGTGAACACCTCTTTTGCTTCTTTTATATTCACCTATCTCTTAATACTTTTCCGCCGGTACAAATAAAAAAAATCTCGGGAATGAATTTATATATCACAATTGAAGAAAGGAGAATCCATATAATATTAAGCCTTTTAAATATGTGTTACGAACCTGCATTCATAATATTTGTCGCACTGTTCAGCATCGGCGAAGAACCCGTCTTCTGGGCACGAGCTCGTGATTTCCGCGTCGCGCTCGGCGTTAGCTGCGGCGCGCGGCGGCGGGTTAACGGGCTTCCTTTTGCCTTTAGGAACTGCTGATGATGCGAATACTGAAAGAAAAGTGAGCCTAAATTAGTTTAGTGGAAATAGGTTTCATAATAAAAAATTTGCAATATAAACATGCCATATTTCGGTATCCGTTAATGAACACCCGCCATTAGTATACTTTGTACGAAGTATATTATCTACTCTTGAGGTATAAACCAATGGGATGTTGATTTGTTTGTGTGTAAATCATGCCAAAAATCGACTATTTTTACGTGAAATTTGGTATAAAATTCATCCCCTAAAACGGGTGTGGATGTGTGTTATTTTTCTTATCGTTATATAAAAAGTATAGTTTGTAAATACATGATATGTTTTATACATATTTTGTCAGTCAAATTATTATTATTTTCTAATACTAGGGTGGCAAACAAGCATACGGCCCACCTGATGGTAAGCGGTCACCGTAGCCTATGGACACTTGCAACAACAGGGGTATCACTCGCGCGTTGCCGACCCTTAAAATTACATTAGATATATCATCAGAAATTATGAACACAATGTCCTCGATGTTTTAAGCTACATTTTGATTACATTACATGATAATTATAATAATTATTATAATATATATTACTTCAAACGAATTATTTTTTATATGTTCTTAGAGTTTAGAACGTATATGCTTAAAATATTTCAGGATATAGAGTCGTGACATTCAGCCGCATTATTTGTCCTAAGCTAGACCTGTATGTGACAGCTTTGATCCATGCCATTTCCTGGCACGTGTGTCAACTATGCGCCAGAGTGGTTCACATTCACTTCACTTCCTGAATACATTGATCTTGGGAAAGGCTACAACCTTTTACAATGTACTTCCCAAGAACATTGTTGTCGTGAATTTTAATAAGTTCCCGTGAAAAGTAGAGCGATATGTAAATGCGATACGGAAGTGAATAATTAAGATTTTAGGAAGTCTAAGCCAAAACTCTTGTAAAAACGGTACATATTGAAATAGGTAAAAGCTTAAGTTAAAATAAAAATAACCGGTGGTCATCACAACGGTAAGCTGACCACCTCCTATTATTTTGGTAGGATTTTTTTTTTCAGTAAGATAGGTTTTTTTTATACCACTGTCTGATAGTAAGCGGCTACCGCAGGCTAATAACATGAATTTAATATCACTGTAATGTAAATATATATCGCCTTGGCAAAGACTAGCCATTTTAATTCATGTTTTTCTCTTTTTACATGCCCGCTGGTTCCGAGTACTCTTACTCGAGTAAAAAGAACACAGTGGTTGTAAACCTTTTTAATATATATCAGTAGGGATACATGCAGTTCTAGAAATCCAACCTAACCATGCCAAATTTTCTCAGACCTCCACGATTTTGAGCAATAAATACCGCAGGAGGATCATGTTACAATACATGTCAGAATTGCGAAGCGTTCTTCATAAATTTATATACAAATTAACGGGTTTTAATAAAATTTATTAACTGAATTCGTATCGTACCTCACGAATATGTGGCGTGTTGGGTTACGCACATAAATAACATTGTTGAGTAACGAATATTTGATCACAGTTTAATTGGCTATTGCTTGATATCCAAACGTGCTTAATAGACCAAAATTTAAGTTATCGAACGTTTGTGTAAATGTTTACAACAGAGGTAAAAACAAACAATTTCTTTATTCATCTCAACGATGACAAAATTATAGTCAAATGATAATTAAAGATTTCTGGAAAAAAGCAAGCCTCCAATTCTACGTCTATTATAATCCATGAACCGGATTCCACTATGTAATATGCCTTGACTTGTGTCCACAAGTGGCTTGTCTGTAAAGCAGTCAAGCAAATCCGTTTGCTTAATTTAAATAACTACACCAGCCTCAGGACCAATATCGCAAAGATAATTATGAGTGAAAACACTGATATTAAGGGAAAGAGTATGAAATAATACTTGATAGCCCACATCTACTCTTAAAAGTCTAAGAAAATTATGAATGTGTGTAAACAATATATATGATTAGATACCACTAACGTGGCAAACCAGAATACGGCCTAATGGCAAGCGGATACCGTAGCCTATGGACACTTGCAACACTCGCGCATTGCTGACCATATTTTTGCAATCAGTAATATCCTCGAGCGTGTAAACATATTTTTTTTAAAACATAAATATCGGCATTGACATCGTTTATTCAAAATATCGACCACATCATCATCATTCTCCTGTCCTTATCCCTTATTATTTGGGGTCGGTGCAATATGTGTTTCTCTTCCAGTCCTCTCTATCAGCCTTCAATATGTATTCAAAATGTGTTATTGGCAATATATAGCCTAAATATGTATCTCGGAGATATTAGATAAGAGCCACAAATTCTGTGGCAACTGTCACAACAGATTTCTCTGTTACTTAACAACGCGTGTTTTTTGTAGTACGTCGAAAGTCTGTCCGACGACGCAATTAGTACTTGTATATTATTCTGCGCTTGCTAGCCTTCGTCTTATAAGTACGCACGTATACTCGAAACATTCGATAACATACAAATGTTAAGTATTACATCCTGGTCGTTCCACTATTAGGGCGGAAATTAATGAGAAGAACATTTAGAGGATGTCGGTATATATCATAACAACTTGTTTGTTGTTCTTGTTTGTAACAATACTCCCCCGAAACGGCACGTTTTTATGAATATTCTGCAGGTCTGAGAATGTGAACTATTTTTACCCTATTAATACCCCTAACTGATAAGGGTGGTCCAACGCCAAATTTTTTTGCTTGAATTGAGCTATGTCACTGTGCGTTGATTATCCCTGAGGAACATTATATTATTTGTGTGTAAACTAAGGAATGAACACCAGTAAACTTAGTGGAGAAATATCGAAATGATGAAATCTTATCGATGAATGCCGCCGGCCTTCGAATCAACATGTTTTCTTCATACCAAAAAAGTAGCAAAGTAACAAACGTTCATAGCGATGATAACAAAGGCATAGATAAACTTTACAGGAACGATTGCAAGTTTAGAACATAGTCGTATTATGAAGTAGATGTAGGGACAGTATCGTAATATTTAACTGTATTGAACGTGATCTATGATGTTCTGATAATACTTGAAAGGATTTAGAAAGTCATATAGTGACATTTACTGTGCGTGCCCGCCAGATCTCTGCTCTAGATGATTGATATGAAAAAAAACGATACGAAACCATATACATACGTATAGTTTTGCTAGTTTGTGAAACTTCTAGCGTAAGTCGGGGGACACAACCTTGATAAAGTTGCTAAATTATTAAGAATATTAGTAATTCTGATCATCATCATCTTATTTATTATCTATATTACTAGCTGCCCGCCCCGGCTTCGCTCGTGTGGACATTTTTTTTTGCATTTATGGGGATGATAAATAGATGTTGGCCGATTCTCATAGATACCGGATAAGCACAAAAAATTTCATCAAAATCGGTCAAGCCGTTTCGGAGGAGTATGGCAACGAAAACTGTGACACGAGAATTTTATATATTAGATATCATAATAATATATCTTCACAAGGGGTGAAAACTGGGTGTTACAACACCCAGTTTTCACCGAAGATTATTGGTGAGTCCGCCGCCGTCTCTCAGGCACTACATACGTCCTTGAATTTCTTTTCAGAATTATCCAGATTTCCTCACGATGGCTTCCTTAGCCGTAAATCTCGTAGTACGACTAATGTTGCCCTTAAGTTTTAGAAAAACTCATTGATACAGAAATATTTTAATTTCGAAATGCATACTTCTATAACAGTTACTCAGACCCAAACATACAAATGTTCATGATATAGTTTTCAAGTTTCCATGCCGGGTTCCAAGTTTGAACCCGTGATAGTCGTGGTGTAGCAGCTCGGAGTAGATAATATATTGCGTACAAGTAGCAGTCAGGCTATGACAAAAGAGTTTTTTATACCACTAAGGTGGCAAACAAGTGTACGGCCTGCCTGATGGTAAACGGTCACCAACAATGCCGCTTCAATGCAATCTTTCCCGGCAACCTTTAGCTTTCAGGCTTTCCTTCTGGTTGGAGGCTTTTATCGTTTGTTTGGATTATTTTCATCACAGCAATGTCATCACCACACCCAAGATATTCTTAAGTACTTGCAATGTTATGATGTCTATCTATAATCCACAAAGACGACCCTGAACTGAGAATCCCAGTTAAGTATTCTTTTAAAAACTTGTTTTCCGTAACTATTTTTATGCATGCAAAAAATAGGAAAAGATGTGTAAAGAGCGCGTTGATGTCTTTTCTTCGAAGCGTAAGTAGCGACCGAACCCATGACCTTTGCTGTATGTCAACCATAAATTAACATCGCCAAGAATATTAAAACAACTTTATAGATTCTTTGGTTATATACTAGTAGACAGGTATATACATACAAAGCTTTGACTAATGTATGGAACGTTACAAAACCGGCGCAACGCGCTTTTTAATTAAAAACATTAACATATAAATTAGACAGGAATAGTAATAACGTTTATCAAGGCGAACCAGTTCCTTGACATATTGTAATACTTCAATTAAATATCAGTTTAAGGTTATCCAATATAGGTCAAGTTATAAAACAGAATTAGAAAGCACATTGTTAGAACAAAGGCATAATTTACGAAACAAAACAAACAGCAACGAAATTTATTCGTTTGTGAATAAAATATTTATTTTATTTTTATGAATTCAAACTCACCAACTAAACATAGGAATACGACTCCTACGCACGACCGGGGCGCCATCTTTTGTTTTACGATCACTAACTTATCACTTATCTAAGCTTAAATGTCACTAATTGTGACCTGAGTTAGTGACGCCCGCGCCACTCTCTATACCACACTGACTTATTCAGTTTTTGTCGACCATTCTTAGCTGCACAGTAGCTCAGCGAAAGGTTACAAAGATGTTTCGTCTCGCTCCCTCTCGCCTAACACTATATCATGCCATCCCACACGCCTGGGATCCTGTTATTGTTACGTGTTCCGCAAGAAAATTAGCAGAACAAAACGTAGTTAATCTATTTGATAATGGAATAGAAAATGCACTTTACAGTTTTCTACCTGCGGATTCATTTGTTTGAATTTGTTGATATAGGCTCAGAGTAGATAATATACTACGTATGTAGGTGTGAAGCTTCGTGTGAAGCAGCGTATTTTCCTCTTAATATTCAAACAATCATCTTGGTAAATTGAATTAAGACTGCTTAGGTTTACATTTGATAATAATTTTAGCATCGACAATTCTTGTTCATAATTAATTAAGGTTCACTAAAGAAACACATTTGATAACATGAGGTATACATCATTTTCGCTTAAATTATTTAGCATGAACAAATATCGGTTTTAAATTATAAACTTAATTAAACATATTAAAGATTAATATACATTAAATTAAAATTGTCTGTTACCCCCAGTACCTACAAGTTGGCTTAGTTTGAGACCAGATGGCGCTGTTTTATAATTTCGGATTAATCTAATAAAGAACTTTGTATGCGCCGAAGTAGAAATTATTTTCTCTCTTTTGTTTCCCCCACACTCATCAGTCTCTTCAAGGCATGCCTGCCAAATTTAGAAGGTACATTTGCTTATTGGTTTAACATAGGCTACTTTTATTTTGGAAACGCAATTAGGGTTCTGCATGACAAAAAAACCCAATGAAATTTGTCGATAAAGCTTTCGGTTACAACTTACAATTAAAAACATTTTGGTAGTTCTCAAAACGTGTTGCAAAACGTCTTTGTTAACCAGTATAAGCGTTACGTAAAACTTGGACTTAATGAAGGCTTCATTAACGCTTACGATTTCCATGTAAGTCTCTTGGGTGACAAACTCCTGGTAGTATTCAATTTCTAAGCACAATAATTAGTACAAGCAAGTAGCTGCACTTTAGGCGCATAACTAATGGCCAATCGCTTAAAATGTAAAATGTAGGAACTTACATTTAGTTTCTAGTAGTTAAGGAAAGCATTAAATATCATTTAATCTCATTATCTTTGGAAACATCAATGCTAATCATTGAACTAACGAAGTGACTCATACGCACATATTCATATAATTCTTGCCAAATATTCCCATGATAAAATATCAACATAAATAGCACACCTATATATATACTTAAATAGCATATAATCACGTCAGTTCCTTCACTGGGTAGGCAGAGTCCAGACCGCCGTTTCACTCTTCACTTGCACACCTTTTTAGCTTTAAAATCACATTCATCACCTTCTTCATCGACTTTAAGTAGTTTATGAATGCCAAATTTGGGTTAAAAAGACAATACTGAATTTATGACCGCTTTAGCAAGATATTATTTTGATAAGTGAGATTGGTATAATAAATAAACTGCTATTTTCTATGATTTTAGCTTGTTAGCAGCATATGTTTACTGCCAGCACAGCATATTTTCAAGGAGCTCTGGAAACTCATCGCAGGTTAAGGCCGTCAATAATATATTTTACTAGAGTCTGAGTAACTATTTAAAAATATGTATATGTTTAAAAACAAAATAATATACCGGTCGGTGCACATCTTATTAATTTATGAAAATTATAATATTGTCAACGAAGCCTTTATAAGCCAACATTCGGGAAGAGTTATAATTTTATATTTTCATTGAGAAATAAAAGTATTTCTGATTGACATCTTAATACTATAATTGACGCGACCTTTGAATACAATTAAAAAAGTAAAGCTTTTAAAATGAACAATAGGGAAGCCCTTATGTTTATTTTTTATTTATAAAGGTAGTTCTATATAATGACAACGCTGATACATATCATTACGCCAAGTTCCAGACGGGGTAGACAGAGAGTACACCATTTCACTGTAGAATGGCACCTACTTTTATTTCATTTTTCAGTATTTTCTTATTCTTTGACAGTCAGTACCGAGTACTCTTTCCCTTTCCATCATTGAGTAATCAGCTACTTACCACTGCAAAGTAATATTTATGATAATTTTTATAAAAAATAAAGTGCATCGTAGTATCTTAGTAAAATAAATACAATGTACTAAGAAATGCCATTGTAATGTTTTCACAGAATTGGTGATGAGTTTACAAAATCCTAAGATCCTACATGCTTTTTCATGTTAAAAGTCACGCTATTCAAAATAATGGTTGTTTTGAGAACCAATGGTTTAATTTAATGGTTATGCCTAAAATATAATTCAATAAAAAAAATGCCAACTATGGAATAAGATATTAAAAAAACATATTTTTTGCGTGTGATCTGAGTTATCCTACTTAATAGCTTACAAATGGATTTTTTCCTTATTTATAAATCACAGATAAATAAGAGATATTCCTTATCTGTGTGATCTTGATTCTTAAGCTCATTCGTGACAGGGCATAAAACAGACAACAAAATCAAACAATTGTACAAAACTAGCGGCGGCACGTGACTTCATCTGAATTTGTTTCAAATCTGCATACGATCTTCGTGGTGGTAAGTGGTTACCTGCTATTTTGGTGGTATCATTAATACTATATGTTGCATCGCAGTGCTGGGGTGCTCTGAAAATACTGTAAGACTAAACTACGCAGTATATGTATGGGAAGAAAAGTGTTATTTGGCTGTTTTTAAAGAGGTACCACACAGTGGGATACCTCTGAATTTTTAAAAGACATTGATTTGCGTTATACCTCTGTTCAAGTTTTAATTTTTCGTATTTTTAGTTCGTTAGAATTGCTCCGCGATCACGTGATATATTTACATGAAGAACGATTTTAGATCAATATGTTCCTTGCAACCGACTTTTCCAGACAAACATAGTGTTACATTGAAAATAATTCCAGAATTTGTTTCGAGATCATATACATTTTGAACTCTCAAACAGACATTTGAATTCACTTATTTTTAAAGATAAGTTCAACTACTTCATTAATCAACTAGTGTGTTTTAGTTTAGCGACCATTACTTATGTACAACCATTCATTATTCATGGACAATTCATTTATCTTAACAAGACTGTTGTTGCTTTAATTACAAGAAATAAATGACTTAAATCGATGTCCAATTAAGATAATTTATCTGACGGATGAACATAAATAATTTGATACAGTTAAATGCGAAGATCATAAAGGGCTTCCCCTACTGGATTTCGCTTTAAAAATTCTGTCTCCCGACTGGGGACTGCCCGCCTTGTAGACGATAGCAGGAAAATAATATTCTGATATAGTGTTGTTTCTACAGTGAGTAGAGGTTTCCAGATCTCTAGAAGATTCGGTCTGCTGGGAGTAAAAATAACATGCTACTAGCAAACTCCACTCCTGCAATATGGTTGGTAACGGGCTAGTGATATCGCATCAGGCTAGTGGAGGTACAGTCCCCAGCCGGGCGGCTCCAATTTTAATGGGAAAACCCACGGGAGATCCCATTTCGCCCTACGTTTCTTAAAAGGAATGATAGTTGAACTAAACGAATCGAACGATAATTGCGTGCATCTATTATCGCTTTCATCGACTGCCCGCGCGATAGAAAGTAATCTCGCTACGGAGAAACTTCACAATCGCAGTGATTTACTAATGATAACGTTTTATTCAGACAGTCCCATTGTAATAAATCCAATGTGACATTGTGTGGTATTTATTGTCACTTTAATGCATTTTGATTTCCAATAAGTTAAATGTCTTGTTGAAATATTTTAAGTGCAATTCGGAAGACGTAATATTATAATATCGACAGCAGTAGGCTTCTGGTTTTGTAAGAAGTCTCAAAGTATTTCAAGTTCTATCTAAAGATAGCGTCCACAATCATACAAATGTTATTTGCAAAGGGTTTTTATAATGAGAATTAACTAAGAAATAATCGAGAGTACTGCCGGCCTAATGGTAAACGGTCACCGTAGTCTACGGTGTATAAAACGCAACATATAATTTAATTTAAAACTTCCTAGTGATGCATGCCAAGATGTTTGAGACAGTCAATGACCGAAATAGGATCAAAACTAATTTGTAAGCTGCTCGTGCAATACATATATGGATAGAATTGCGTGCAAAAATAGCTGCTAATATACGAAACCTTTGCTAACCTAAGTGAATAATTATGCAGTCCGACGGAAACCGTGGGCGGGAGGTGTTGTCGCTAAATAGATAAAATAAAAGCACACGGAATCCTATCCTACGCACTCTTATACCCGTAATTACCGATGGATTGAGTAAGGATTCAATAATATTATTTTATTGAGGATTTAACTCAATATCTATAACGTGATAAATAAGACATGTGGCTGTGAAATCACTTTCGATAGGATCTAGTTTACCTCATCTGTTTCTTTCATTTACTTCATTACTTCTATACTTCTTTCCTTCTCATATTGTCCTTTACAGTAACCATTCATATAATCTCATTCTTCTTTGACTTCTGTCATCTTTTTTGTTGCATTATTGAAGAATCTCACACGTACTGTGCTCGCTTGGAAAATCATTATTATTTTATTTAAAAGTTTGTGTCATAAAAATAAGTATTTTGATCGAAAAAAATCCAGGGTCTTTGATTGTAATAGAGCCTTCAATTTGCATGTATTTTAGGATCACTAAACATCTAACTTTAGAGAATATGTACCTTATATGCATAATTCATTTAACTTTATAACCTACGTATGAAGCAGAAATAAAACAACGAATAAGTAATAACAGCATCGGAACTCACGCCTCACACCTATCCAAAAAAGATAAATAATATCCAATTTGCCATACGTATATTTTATTTCACTATCAAGTCCAGTCATATCTTAGGGCCTATACGTCTTCAAAAGGGAGATGTACAAGACACATGTGATTAATGCATGCAAAGCTACGTACAGTTGAAGCATCAAAAGTTGAGCTTGCAATCGGTTTATCAACTATGTAAAAACCTTTACCAGCCCAGTCATAGTGGTTAACTTAGTAATAGATTTATATTCTTTTGAAGAAGATCACTTAACCCGGTAAGTGATCTTCTACAATGGAATCTCTTTCAGCCAGGTCTGTATAATGTCTGGATAGCCATGACTTTTACTTCATTGTAAAACAATATTTCATCGATAAAAAATCTGCAGTTAGGTTACCTAACTGTTAACACAATGATAGCGCGGTGTAGACACCGTAAATGGCGTCATCTATCGAGTATTAGTAAAACTATTTACGAATATGTAGAAAGTATATATCGAATGCTACATGAAATAACAGTGTTCCTGAACGCAATGCTCATTATTCTATGGAGATTTGTATCGGTTCCTTTGATTAAGGGCTTGCAATCCTAGCTTCGTCATTGTATTGCTTTGAAATGCAGCTCGTAAATAGAGCTTGTTATGTTACGATAGGGAATGATCAGAAAAATGGAAGACGTCGGTGGTCGAAGACCTGATGTTAGAATAATGATAGATAAGGTAGACATGACTTTGTCAAATTATAATACAAATAGTCAAATGATATTTAATACGATGTAGAAAATCATCCGGTATCCGGACGAAAAAACAATATTATTCGTCCGGCAATTGGATAACGTATGAAAAGCAAAAAAGTCAACTTAGATTCTTTCGTCTGAGATTGACATAAAAATGTCGGAAATGTACAAAAACCGACTGATAGGTTACAATGCTAAGACCATAGCGAAGCAAAGCTAAGCTACCGCCTTAGCATTCGTGGTTGTTCTTTTTAATAAAATTGTGCTATTCGTCCGATTACCTGACGACGAATAATTAACGTTCCAAATAAAAATAATTTGAATTAAATACATAATTTAAATAATGCGACTATTTAATTCTAGAAGGGATTGTTTCAATCAAATCAAATCTATGGAGCAATGTACCGTGTTCTGTAAGGTAGCAATGTTTTAATTCTTTATGGATTTCTTAAGACAGTTACTCCTCCGGACAATACTGTTGTAACAACCCAGATAATATACTATGCTTGTCTAGAATTCAAATGTAAGCTAAAATATATTGCGGTACGATTTTACCTGGCCAAATGCCAACTTGTCACTGGAAAACCTTTATGTTAACTGTTTTGTGTAGTTATTTATATATTTAATCGGCATTTGATATATAAAGAAAACATTCTAATTGAAATATCAATAGTAACTAAATAAAAATTCTATTTTTAAGTAAAAAAACAGCTTTTTTATGATAACCTTTACGTTTACTCAAACAAGATAATTATATTAAATATCTTTTTATTATATCCACGTCTAAAAATATCCATATGAACAAATAAATGTATCAAAACAATTAAATAACACCAATAAAACCTAGCATATCCTTTTAGGCTTTCCTTGACATCCAGACCAAAAGTGGAGCCTACGTAGGTATCTACAGTGGAGTACTTGTTTTCAAGTCGACGCTATATAAGCTAGGCTCTGCTTTTAGCCCTGACATTGTCCTGCCTCACTCACAGTAATAAGGATTCGAGACAATGATCAAGATTGTAAGTTTAACCGTTTTGATACTCGCGTGTGGGCGCGGGGAAGACGTGCCGGAGAAGAAACATGCCAGGCAGAAGAGGTTGTTGTGTAAGTATACTTTACTTTGGTCTATGATAAGGATCATGAGCTTAAAATATCCATACTAATATTATAAATGCGAAAGTAACAATGATTGTAGATTTATATACTAGTTTGTTTGTTTCCTATTTTTTCACAACTAAACGGCTGAACGGATAGTAATGAAATTTAGCAATGAGATAGATTATGACCTAGGATGGACCCCTCCTAGTTAACTAGAACCACGCGGGCGAAGTCGCAGGTAAAAGCTAGTTGTTAATATTTCTATGTACTTCAGTCCTTTTTTCTGCGAAGGAATTGCTCAAGATAGCCTCCAAATTTTTCGTATAGAACCAGCTTTATAATGTGAGATGTTTACTAAGTCACCTTACTTAGTTATCCCCTATAGTTTAAAAAGGCCTCTCGATAAATCCAGGACAAACCGGCAATAGTGTTGTGAGTGTTTGTATTGAATACGCTCCAAAACAACTAAAGCTACATTATCACTGAGTAACATAGGCTAGGGCAGCTAGTAAGTATACTTACTAGCTGCCCGTCCCGGCTTCGCACGGGTAGACAAAATATTTAAAAAATGTCTACGAGGTCGCTAGTTTTTAAATAAATATCATCACGCCGAGCCCCTTTCCGGGTAGGCGGAGGATTTCACTGTTGACTTGCACTCCTTTTTTACTACTTCTATATTCATCAATCGCTTAATTTGTGCTCCCGCCGGTTCCGAGCCTTCCATGTTATTATTTTTAAAAATAAATAAAAACTTTCAAAAACATATTCGTAATAAATTAAATTGAAATGAAAATCAACCTACATACCTTGACAAATAAAATACTCAGGGACATTATTGAAGATCTCCCAAGTCCAAGCCATCTAGATTGTGTGTCATACATGCTTCCATGTTTCAAGTATCATGCAATTTGACACAATCCCCTCGACCGCAAACCAATCACTCTGCGGCAATTTTAAATTTCAAAATGAGCTCGATACGTTCAATCTTATTCACGTCAAATCTCCGTATCGCACGCGGCATGTCAGCCGTACACATAAATAAAAAAGACAAATGAAATGCTGACTCCGTGTGCCGACTCCTATTATTTTACAATAAACCATGAAAATTACACTGACAGATGAACCTTCCTGTTTATTAAGGATAACGTATACACTTTCGTATCAAGGTATATATAAAGGTCGGTGACCATTCCTCTTTTATATCCATCGATCGTTGACTGCAACCATTAATTTATAAGCCTTATTCAACTGTCAATGTACAATGTTGGATGTTATCCTCTCGCACAAGACCATGATTTATTTATATTTGATTGCTTCCCGCAATATGTTATACTTGGGGATTATATCAAGAGATGAGTTATTGCCGGTTGATGATATAATTTCTTGATTATGCAAAGAAAATATATCTGATGTTTAATAACTTTGAGAACAGTTTTGTGGCAATCTTATTATTAAATAACAATTAACATAAAACAAATAAAACAAAAAAATATAACAATTAAAAATATCAATTCTTATTAAATAACAAAATAAAAAATGATACATAAGTGTTATTTAGTTTTAAAATCTTTTACCAAAAACCTCTTTGTAACAAAAACATTTTTAACAACTATTTTTGCTACATTATCTTGTACATTTTTCAGTCTTCGACGAACAAGGTAGCCTCGTGAAGACATTCGCAAACCCGTACTTGCAAGATTGGTCAATGAATGTTGACAATTACCCGTTTTATGGCAGTTTACAACCATTGTATAACTACCTTCGTGTAAGTACTGCATGCAATAAAAGTTCCTAGTTCCACCAATGATTTAGTTCAGAAAAAGTTTCTTTAAAGTAATCTAAAGAAGTATGGAACTGAAATTCAGAATCCAAAATTGCTCCTCATGTAGTGTGGTGTATTTTGGGCAGTAAGATTTCCAAAACTCCTAGAGGACATCCATTGTGCTGGTAATGTATATATGCTGCTATGAATTCTCTGAACAAAAATGTAGGCAGCGAGCTAGTAATATGATGTAGATAACTCTGGTATTGCAATTGACCGCTTACCATCAGGCGGGACGCTTGCTTGCCACATTAGGGTTGGATCATATCATAAATAGTATAAAATGAATTTGCTTCCGCTATCTGTTCGCTTAGATCTTTTAAAATACCCAACGGATTTTAATGCAATTTTCAGGAATAGAGTATTCATGACGAAGGTCTATTTACAATTCATTCAGGTTTTGTTTAAAACTCGCGAAGCTGGGGCGCATCGCTAGTCTAATTATAAATAATACTCTTTTCAGCGCGCACCAGGAATAGGCGGTTCCATCGCTACCTACATGATCCCAGTATCAAACGATGTGATCCAACAGATCGACAGAGATCCAATCTTACAGAACAAGTTGCTAATCAGCCCTAAGCAGGAGCCGGCCATTGAACCCAACCCTCTTTGCGCCGGCAAGAGGGCCCAGATACCGTCACCAATGCAATGTAACAATTTCCTCAACTGCTGGGATGGCTGGGCAGTGGAACAGGAATGCCCTAGAGGGTTGCTCTTCTCAGCTGAGGGTTACTGCGATTACGCTGACAATGTGGATTGCAAGAATAGGAAGTGGGAAGGTTAGATGCCTACTGCATTATAATTTATATGGATTTATATATAGTATCTATGATCTTCTACAATTGTATCCCCTCTAGCGTAATTGGCGCACTCGCACCTACATACATGTAGTCTGGTGGGCGGAAAGTTTAGATTACACAGAATTAAACAAAATTTAAAGTTCATAGCTACATGTTAAGAACACACAAACAGGCGTTTTTGATAATTGTCTCTCTATGTTTAGTTTCGACATCCTTTGAAATAGCTCAGTTAATTGACGTTCTTTTACTGGCAGGTAGTGTGCTTTCCATCAGAAATCTAGGCTTCTTTTTATTCAGGAAAATTACTGGTTACAATATGACTAACGCTAGTAGACAATGATAGCCATGCTATCCCACAAGCGAAGGTATTATTTGCTACAGTTTTAAGAAGGACTGTCTTCGTCCTAGATAAGAATATAGGGTCGGCAACGCGAGTGATACCCCTGGTGTTGCAAGCGTCCATAAGCTGCGTTAAGCGCTTACTATCAGGCGGGCCGTATGCTTTGTTTGCCACCTTAGTGGTATAAAAAAAGGGATCGAACCGGGTCATTGTGAAATGATATTGCCAAAACAAATATAGTCTGTAACGTCCGGCTATTGAATCATTTAGAATTATTACTGCATATTGTGCTAATAGAATTATGTAAACTATTGCCATAGAGAACACATGAACACATTGAAATTAGTTGTGACGTTATAAGACGCCTCTATTACATAATTATGCATTAGCTGACCTTTTTATATTCCTTTTATGATTCGGCAGTCGGCTGTATGATTCGGTTGGATGAAGTAGGTCAAATGCAACGTCATAGGTGTGGAATGATTGAATAAAAAAATATTACATTAACTGTTTTTAAATTCGAAACGTTGCGTGCTGTCTAATTACCTTAAATTATTTTACGAATCCGAGTTTCAACTAATTAATTGTTTTAACTATAATTATCAAGTCGGGTTCAGTACTCGCAGTCGTTTTTAGAATATTAATCTTGAATTCTTAATTAGCAGTCATTTTCCAATTGCAGAACAGAGAGTTTTTACTATAAATAATACATTTTAAGATAAATAAATCTTTCTTTCTTTTCTAGGGATGAAACCTAAGCCTGAGCCTCATTGCGGGAAAGATTTCGAGTCGTTCCGCAGCGAGGTATCCTGCAACGAATTCTTCGTGTGCGTCGCACGTCAGCCCGTCAGGTTCAAGTGTCCCGCTGATCTCTCCTATAACCAGGTGATTATAGACTTTATATACCTGCAGATAGAGTAGTATTCCCACAGTACATACCAGTACAGCTGCCAATGGGAACCAATAGTTGTGCTTGTGTGTGGTTCCAAATGAGGTTAAGCCAATAAGCGAAATGAACATCCCAACCCAAAATTTCTAGTGCAACTTTTAAAGAAGAATGTTATGAGATTTTAATAGTATCTATGATGTTGTAAGCGTCCGTCGGCTTAGGTAACCGCTTACCATCAAGTGGGCTGTAGATTGTTCATCGACATATTGGAAAATCGCTTTGTATTCAGATCAAGGTGAATCGTATTTCGGTATTCCTTTGTACTTTGGTTGTGGGATGTGGCATAGTATGTATAGAAAGATCCTGATCATCATTCAACGCCTTAAATTGCGCAAGGGCACGTAGATGTACTTAGTAATGCAATTTTATGACTTTCATGAGTTTTATGAACACTTGATACAATATCATTATTTTCTGTACAGTTAATAAAATCGATAAAATGGAAGAACTAAATGTTATTTCACTAAATACAATTTGCGCCTACGCTTAATAAATACCTTAAAGTAGTGGAAGCAAAATACTGCAGCAGGAATGACTCACTATCACATTTTAAGTGGAATAGCAGTCTTGATAAGGCCTCGAAGGTTGAACTTGATTCTTTTGAGCACCATCAGCTTTTTGTTTTTATGGTGCAGCAATACTATTTTAATCGAATCAATTTTATCGACTTCCCATTTTGTTTTCTGTCTGTTTAACGAGATATTTTTATTGAAGTTTTATTGGGGCTAGTTTTTGTGCCGACTATGTTGTATGACTTATACGGTTGGCAAGTATGACTGGATAACCGGTACAAAGTGGTTACGGATACATTTACAACTTAAGGAAGGACCCTTTTAATTTTTAGTGTAGTGACTATTTTAGTCACCGCAATTTCGTGTTTGTTTTCTATACTACTAAGATGAGATGCAGGCGTAATGGTAGGCAGTAGCTGTAGCCTATAGACGCTTGCAAATAATACTGGTTATCGATCGCGCGTTACCGACCTTAAAAGTAATTTCTGGAATCATTTGACTGTTCCCTTTTGTACCAAACAGAAAGTAGGTTAAGTATTTACTAAATTTTGCGACAAACAATATTTATAAGAGCTAATAAAGGAAAACGTAAATTATTTTTATGAACAATTTCACGGTCATCATGTTTCATTGTAGTTTCAATTAACATTGCAGGTCCTAGGCGTGTGTGACTACCCGAACCGAGTAGACTGCCCGATGTCCCTATCCCCAGGCTTACCCCCACTAATACCAGCTACATCCCCATTAGCACCTGGTTTTCCGCCGTCATCAGGTTCCTCACCATCACCCAGTTTCCCGCCACCACCCAGTTTCCCACTATCGTCTGTTTCACCAGAAGCATCCGGTTCACCACAAGGAACTGGACCAGCATCACCATCAGCTATATTCTCTATGTTGGTACCGAAGCCGGTGGATGCACCGAAGGATACGGTGTTTGATAGCCAAAGTAAGTGAATCTCCTGTAAGTTCCTATACCTATGTAGTCTCCCGAAGCGGCGCTTATATACATACATACTGGCTGCCGCATGGCACTTGGCGTGATAATATGTATGTATTATAAGATGATATGTTTTAATATGTAATATACAACAAAAAGATCTTAAAAATATTGGATCAGAACTCGATCTAATACAAAATCAGTGATTACGAGATTTTCTCCGGCATTACCGCCATCAGCAGCCATCTGTATGAAATTCAATCTAACTTTTTTTTGTTTAATTATGACACTTCTAGTCCTAGTAAAATATTATCTGTGGTAAGGTTGTGACTTGTGACTGACAGGTGAGTTTTTGACTAGCGTTTAACGATTGTCCATGAGAGTATAGATAATTTATGTTAAAGGTACGTCCACCGATTTCCAATGATGTTTTACAGTCGGATAATCTCACTTCGGGATTTCTATTATGTGTAGAAACTTAATTTAAAATTCGAAATACTTACCTTACTTTATTAATCGTTGAACATTAAGCGTTGAACTCAGTCAAAAGCTCGGTTAGCCCAGCTTAACGTCGAAGATTACGGTTTCGATTCAACCCCCACTCAGGATCAATATAAGTGTGATGAATATTGCTAGACTTGTTCAAAAATTTCCATATTCTTTATCTCGGCGTGATGCACTTTTATATGCATTTATGTTGTTCTGTATCGGGCTCTGACACACATATAAAGTGACAAAATACAAACTCTTCCTAGCACTGGGTCAGTGTTAGATGTACTACATGTCATAGTGTACTACATAGTGTAAGATGTTTTGATTGTAATTTTTACCCGACTATGTCGAAGCCAAAGGAAAAGGTTATGATTTTAGCAGTCTATGTATGTATGTTAGTGTTTACGTATGTTCCTCCGTAGCGCATAATCTATTCATCCGATTTTGATGAATCGATGTCAATCGATTCGTTAATATGACCCAGGTAACATAGGCTACATTTTAACCGACTTCAACAATAGGAGTTGATTTTACCTTGTAAGCCCCGTTACAACAACGCGCAATATCGGCCTGTTCTTCTTCACTAAAATAACTCTTAGTGAAGAAGAATGCTTATGAAATTGTTTTTTCAGGCTGGGTCACAACTCATATCGCCATGTCTCGTCAGGACGCCATCCGCCAGCTGCAGCTTCGTACTTCATAAGCTTTATAGTAAGAGCTTTATAATGACTTTTACATTTTAAGTAAAAATGTTTGATTGATAAGGTCTTATCTAATAAGCACCATTTCAGTACTATATTATATTATGTAACAAAACGATAATTTAGCTTACATTACTGCATAGAAATTTTAGCCTGTTAGATTACTATCGTACATCCATATATCAGATACAACAACTTCTTTTATTTAAGGTGATAAGCGCAGTTTAGTGTCACTTTAAATTCATGTACGTGTATCCCTACTAACTGTTTATTACTGATATCTATTTTCCCAGCATTCACAAAGATTCCAGAACACTGAACTAAAGAGCTGATTATTGTCTTTATATTGTACCTTTAATTCCACTTTCCAGTATATGAAGTATATATTCATATCCTCATGGCGATTTATTTTCAGAGGTGATCTCGTTTGTTTTAACTCTTCCCTGACACTTATCTTTTGCTTTTTTCACATACTTCATTGCTCGTCCTACGAAATACAATATTTCTTTCATGCCCATTTTCCCATAGCACCTTACTTTCCATTACTGATCTAGGATTTTAATAATTAACCATTTATTCTCAACTTTGAAACTGCAGTGGTGTCACTTACCTATGTCTCTTATTGCCTCTTGCAATAAGAGGCATAATGCATAAGATCTTATTGACGTTCATTTATGTAAATTTCCTTATAGAAGGGAATAGAAATAAACTTCAATTAAAATGTTAATGCTTTTACGTGCCATAGCGTTGTAATTTGGGTACGGCTTATTTCTATTCATTAACAATATTCCAGTTTTGTATTAGTTAACTGTAGCTAATTGTTAGAAGATCTCTGTATAAAATGCAAATGAAACTGAACTTTATCAACTCGACAATAAATTGTGAAATCAAAGTGCTTGAATCTGTTGCAAAACTAAGTTCGTGACACAATCGGTAGGTATGTAGATAGATCTTATTCTCAGCTGAATAATAATAGAATGCTCATTGAATTTTTTACGTTGTCGATTTGCAATAAAGTCTGATTTTGAGCAAATATACATCTATGCAGCCTTTTAAATAATCTAGTATTTAAGGGAAACGACACATGTATGTAATTTTGGTCACAGCCTTCATTTTAATTCCAGCAGAAATAAATGACGTATTAAGACTGATTTTTCAACTTATTTGTCCATTTACTTCCCGGATAACTAATTCATCAAATTAAAATGACATTGATAAAATTAAAAACAGAAATTATTATAAAATATTTTATTTACATTTGTTAATATTTTAAATGTTCACTAACCTAACTTACAACAACGTTTATGACTAAAACTTTCGACAGAGCACCAACACGCAAATGTTGGTGCCATGTCAAGGTAATCTCTGAAAGGATTTTCGAAATTTTGGCAACAATGAAAACATTACCAAAGCATGAGTAATTTTAAGAACAGGCACAAAAAGTCCACGCTTAGAACATAGTGTTGTCTGCCCGCGCGCCTCTTCACACAGACCAATCGAATACAAACTAAACACTAGATTAATCCAGATCAAACCAGTTCAATGACATCTGAAGAGGCTTTTTTATATCAAGTCGTAGGGATTGAGTTTCAGTCTGTTCTTGGAGCCGCTCCTCGTCATTCAGAATCCCAGTTTTTTGAGAGCCTTGAGGTCCACGTCTCCGTAGTAATCCTCGCTGCAAATTAGTCGAACCAAATTCAAATTTCTGTTAATAAACTACCTTTAGACATAGCTACGCGCTTTTATACTCAAAAGATGGCAAGCAAGACTACGGCCCGCCTGGTGGTAATCAATGGTCACTGTCAAAACCAGGGGTATCATTTGCGCGTTACCAACCTAATATTGGACAAGTGAGATGAGCACTTGCAGGTCTCCTTACAGTCCGCACATAGCATCCTTGAGGAGCCACAGAAACACAATACTTAGAGAAGTGCTTTTTGAGATCTTCTGTAAGGTCGAATTTAAAACATAAACATTCGTTTTTAAAAATAGATTATTTGTCAATAAAATTTTATGACTACTAGTTACTACCAGTATTAATATACTTACAATCTCTTTTGGGTTAAATAATAAATCGAACATACCTTTATTCCAGAGGTCAGTGGGGCTATGCAAAAGGCTGGCTGTTACAAACCAGTAAATATTATGAGATACAAAAGAAAATTACTAAAAGTACCAAGAAGTGATTAAAATGTTATTAGAAAGTGAATGCAATATAGTTATAGGAAACATAGTGGTTTGTGAAAGTGGAAATGTTAGGGATACAGTGCAACAGTGCAACTACACACACAATAAGTACACAACACGGATATTTTTAATTTATTTGTTTATTTTATCACTAAAAATAAAACTTAAGTATTACAGTTTTCTATCAAAACAACAACACTCAGTCACAGCGAATAGCTCAGTACAAAAATATTTTAAGTACAAGTTATGGGTACGTGTTTATTCGAATTATGGAAACTCTGATGTCCTATTGAAAGTTTTACACAAACCTACTTTTTCATAAATGCAAACCAGCTTGGAATATTCTACGTATTTCAAACGATTTAAAAAAATGGCGTAGCAAACAACCGGTATTGATAAGATATTATATTGAACACTATAAAATCTAATATAAAAATAAATATCTATCGCTGTATGGTCTATGAGATTTCCTACTTGCCTCGTGAAACGTGTTAAGATGCTACAACGAGAAAAATGTATTTGGCAACTAAAAATGAATACATATTAATCGTGGCTCTTACTTAACATTCGATAATTTGAACGTGGAACACGATCTCTGCACACCATAAACATTTTTTTTTTAATTTCACCGGGCCCAATTACAAGGTAAATTATGATCACAATCCTTTATGAATTATAATTGCTTGTCATCACGTGGATTGTCAATATTGATTGATCGTGTAGTCTGGCCGAGATTGCTAGTGATGCGCGAGAGTTTTGGCTTTACTATGTGAGTATTAGAAGGTGATGGTGGGAGGGAATATTTATTCCTTTTGGGGGCGGGGTCTGAGCGGCGGGGAGTTGGGGCGGGCTTTGCCGGAATCCTGGATACCAGCCAACAGCTCACTCTTGCGGATCGTCTTCAAATCCAAGTCTCCGTAGTAGTCCTCGCTGAAAATGGACGCTCACCTTACTACCTTCCTCTACCTTACATACTACCTATCCTACCTATAAATGGATATCACAATTTCTAGCAACTTTTACTGGCTGCCTGCGAATTGTGTAACATAATCTTGTTCGCAGCTACTAATAGTGGGCTGCCTTGAAACGGCAGCAACAACGGTAACTGCTCGCTTTTCCAAGTAATCTTATCTAACTTCGTTTTTCTTTAGCTTAGTAGTTAAGAGAACAAAAACTTTTCATATAAACTAGTTGGGACGACCTTCGGGTATTAAGTTGCATCGTGACCGACGACGCAGGCGCATCATTGTATCGATCTTAATAGGATTGTTCGGGCCAGACGGACCATGAACCGGATACCAATGCTTTGAAAGTCTCCTCATTGTTTAAACTAAGGACAAAGTCTTCTACATAACGTCCGTACATATATGTAATTTTAGTAAATAACAATCTCTTAATTATAAAAACGCCACAAGCGCTATTATTAATCATAAAACGTAACTCTAAAGTTTTATGAAACTATCTAATTATTTACAGACAGACTAGTTATTTATCAGCTTAAAATATCTATTGCGAGTGCAGTCAATTTTATCATTCAAAAGGCCAAGCAAGACTGCAGTTCTTTTAAAAGACATTTCCGTGTCACATAAGGCATCGATAATTGAACCTTTGTGAGTGTACAGTTAGGACCTGCGGCTGTAACAAACGTTCATTACCATTCGTACCCCGTTACACCGGCCGACATTGACCACAGTACTCCACGCATGACACTATGAAATCTATGCCTTAAGTCATGTTAATTTCATAGCATGGCCTAAATATGTCGCAAGCTCCCAGCCGCATACCTACGCGAAACTATTCCGGTGGGCGGACTCCATGTACTTATCAACCTAGTACCTAATGAAGTACGTTCAATACTCATCTATCGTTACGAAGTGCGCTGTGTCGTTTGTTTGTTTATAGGTAGGTATATAGGTGCAGAAGAATTGTTAGTCACAGGGATCACATTGGCTATGTGGAAGTGGTTACAGGGCCTTATTATCTGGTTCATTGTGACGAGATACCGAAGAATGAGAAATACTAAAGAAGGTAGATTATAGCTTTCTTCCAAATTCAATGGCACTTATTCTTCTTGAAATTATCATATGGTATCGCATCACAACGGCAGGTATTACTATGTTAATTATACCTGACTCAGAACACCACAAAACCAGTGACCTCCAACTGGTGATACAAGAAGAAATCTTTGTGTTCGTTCAAGTTGTTTAGTCAATTTCGGTTTACTTGAACGTTGGGCACCCATGTAATATTGTGCTGGGTCTTAGTAACTAAACCGAGCATCCGATATTTACAAGGAGACATTGGAAAATAACTTACCATCCGGGAACATCTTCGGGGTCTTCGCAGTTGCCGGTGCCATCAGAGTCTCCGATCTTGAAGACGGTGCCAATGGGGCAACCGTACTCGCGGGCAACACCCTCCATACAGATGTAGTATTTACGGCAGTCTTCAGGGTGGGCGTGACGGCTGAAGGAGCCAGCGTTGGACACCTCACCAGGCGCAGGGCAAGAGAAACCGTTCGCTACTTCTGGGAAACACCAAAAAAGGTTACGTGAGCCAAGAGTGCGGAAGGTGAAACTGAAGTGCAGGTCAGGTCAGTGGTGCTCGAGTAGAAGGAAATTAGCTGGAAGAAAACATACTTGTGTAAATAGCGTTCATAAGTGGTGATGTAGATGGAATTAGCACAGATTTGTGTCAAGTATTCTGAACAAACAGTGTCTCGCAATGCGACTAGAAACTAGACCGGTTTTATATCACAATTATACAATGATACCACACCTTACTTTTGCATTTGACTGCAAATAACTCGATACAAATAGCTAGAAGGTTTTCGAATTGAAATTTTAATAAGGGTTTTTTATATGGACATATTTTTTGTATACCACTAACGTGTCAAACAAGCATACAGCCCGCCTAATGGTAAGCGGTTACCGCAGCCTATGGACGCTTGCAACACTAGGGGTATCAATCGCGTGATGCACATTAATTTTGTTACTCCAATATGTTGTACATGGCGACAATTAATTCCATTTTATCGATACGTACCCTCGTTTCTGCACTCGGGGACCTGGTCAGCCCACATGCAGACGCGAGATTCCCTGTCGTAAGCGAGTCCAGGGCTGCACTGGTAGCGAGAAGTCTCTCCGTTCCAGCAGTTCCAGAAAACGTCGCACTTGGCTTCATCAGGGAAGATACCGTACAGCCTCTGGCAATGAGGGGTAGAGATTGGGGGCTCTGGGGACAATAAATAAAATTGTGAGAATGCTTGGAAATCGAGATGCGTATAATATTGGTAATGTTCATTATTAAGATATACTGTAGAACTTTTAAGGTAGCTTAATTAGTAATCTATACCAAATACAAAAATAAATTAACTTAGCAGACGGTTGGAAATAACAAAAACTAATTGATTTTTCACGACGCGATCGAATAACAAATTCTGAGATGGACTTAACAAAAAACATGTTACTGGTCACATTCTTAGAATAAAAGAATGGAGCGGCACTAGTTCAAGGTTAGGCGGCTGTAATATGCTATTTATATTGTATATTTAATGTGGAACTGGTCTTGGAATATAAGTGTGAGGTGATATAGTCATCATGCTGCGTATACTGAGCGTGTGACCTTCGGCGACATCCTGGTTGGCTGGTATTTGGCATACACTAATCCTTAAATTATGTCAAAAGTTATATTTAGTAGTAGCCTTGAGCGTAAGATTTACTGTTGTTAATTTTTACGTTGCTATGTATTTTATTTTTAAGTCTGCCCTTTTCCAATCAGTTTTTATTCTGTAAATTATTTACGTCGATGACATTTTGACGAATAAAAAAAAACAATCGTACCTGTAATAAACAATATAGAATTTTGTGTTTTAATACGATATTTTAATTTGGACGTAGATTCGCCAACACAAATTAATCATATTTTTTTAGCCTACTTATTGCTTCTACTTATTACTACAATTGTCTGTACAATTGTAGTGAGTAATTATGATGAGAATTTTCTAACTGCATAAAATATCCCTAGCGTAAAGAGCAACTCACCAAGCTGTGTCCTCTCTCCGCACTCAACATTGTGGAGGTAGTCGCAATTCTCAGTGAGGTATTTGGAGTCAGTGGCGTCGAATGCCAAGCCGTTTCCACAGGTCTTCAGTTCAGCGGCTCCATTGTCGCACTTCCAGTATTTGTCGCAGGAGATGTGGTGGGGGTAGAAGCCAAAGTCGTCTGGGCACTTAAAGGTTTCTTGGCCGACAGCTGTAGAAAAAAAAATACATTCAATTGCGGAAGACCTTCTTAATACATACTGAACAACCCTGTGTTACTATTTTTCAAACTTTCGTGATTTAAACACATATTGATGACAACGGGTCTTATACGCGACCATTGCGCGTCACGGGCTGACTGATAGCCGGTGACCACGGCCGATGCAACTCGGTCGGAACGTCGAAAAGGAAAGGTAGTAGGAAAAGCAAACAATTTAATATCGCGTATAAGACCCGTTGTCATGCCATGAAAACCCTATACATGTGTGGCGCACTGCTGTTATTACCTTGCAATTTTTAAGCCATGGTCATTCGAAACTAATATTAAGTTATCCAACGTTAAATATCAGACAATATTACATTGAAGTAAAATAATGTTTGTTGATCTTTCATCGTTTAGGAATTTGATAAGTTGCCAGTATTGCAATACATCGATGTGGAAAGAACGCATCAAAAGACTAGACCTCTTGAATTTTAATTAGTTTCTAAATAAGCTGCCGTGACTTTAGTTAAGGCACATTTTCGCAACACGCTGCTTGGGCAGGGCCGTTCTTTCTCCGAAGAATGTCGCGATAAACTGTTTCGTAATGCATGGGACAGCTGTTGCAATTCTGTGCCTTTGTTGTTCCTGGGCACGTGTTCCAAATCCTCATTGTGTTGAGTCAGATGAACTGGATTACGACGCATTTACTGTGACTGTTGCATTAAATTTGCGGTTTTCTTTGTTGGCAATTCAGATAATAGTAGCTAATGTTGCTTATTCTTATTTTAATGTTACAAATAATTAAGACATCAAGAAAGAATGAGTATTATTTGTGCTATTTTTAGCCTTGTCTACGGCAATAATAATACTAAAGGTGGTAACACCTTACTGCTCACACCTTGCTTGCGCATGGGCCTAATGTTATGTCACAATCTGGTACCAGTTGACATTTGCGAAGATAGCAACTCATCCGTGGAATTCTACGACAATATTTAGTAATAGCGGAATCTGTTTGCAGTAATTTCAGGTATGTAATCAATAAGCACATAACTTTTAAAGTGCCAATTTTAATCAAGTATTTATTAAGGATTTCATCTAGAATTATAAAATATCAAAATATGTAAACATGCTTTTTTCATAATACAAGTATTATAACCTCCTTTGCAATTAGCAGTAATTAACATACATTATGAAGCTACGTTGTTATTCACAGAAAGTAATTATTACAACGAAAACAGTCGTATAGAATTCACAAAAAAAATTGGCTGAGAAGACAGAACCTCCGTTAATTTTTAACATTTAAATATCTTTCTGCAAAAGTTTACTGTACGCTCATTAGAACTTAATTATATGTAGTGATGAAAAGTAACAACTTACGTAATCAGCAATGAACTCATCGGTTCAAAGTAAAGCTCATCGCACTTGTATCTTGCAAAATAAGTGTTGCACTAGTGTTACCTCCGACATAAGCAGCAAATACTTAAGTGTATTTTGACGCCTCATTTTTAAAATTGCATAAATCTTTATAGCGAATTATTTCTTAGTTACATCAACTGTATTTTTATATTTTTATATTTATGCATAATTATTTTCATTTTGATATCTTCAATAATCTACAGAATCAAATTATAGTCTTGAACTTCTCCAAATGTTTTACTTTTGTAATTCAAATTTGTGTACATGTGCACTATCTTACACAAAGTATGACATTTGCACCATAAGATATCATTAAATAAATATCCTTTTAATATGCATGTATATATAAGCCGTATCCTTGACTGAGTTCACATAGTTCATCTGCATAGATCGAGAGTCGAGACCACCTTTGATATTAAGATCAAACGGTTATCGAGGCTAACTACCATCGCCGAATGCCTTACATACTCGGCAAGACATTCAGCCTTATATACTGCGTACTTAGTTTAAACATCATACCTGCATAGTTGAGTGTTCTGCGCAGAAAGCGAATCGGTGGTATATTTAGAGAAATTACTTGTTAAATTATATTTGCTTTTTGCCAAGCTTTAATATATTTTATATACAAAGCGTGCTTAGATATCGTTTTATTTGAAAATATGAATTCTTTGTAAGCTACCTCCCGAATTGATCCACTGTATTTAAATTTTCTTAAAAACAAGGCATACACATAGGAATGTACGCCTTGATATTAAGAACATTTAAATATAGAGGACTAATTCGGGTGAAAGTGTGTTAAAGTCTATCTGTCTAGAGCACAAACCTAGGAGTTTTACGCTATATCTATGGTCTAGTCTCTTTCTCGTACTACATGGCATAACAGCTGTTTTCTCGCAAGTAATGACGTTTATATGTATTTAAAGTAATTCGGTAATCATGACAAAAAAATTAACTTGGACCATAGAAACAGTTTGGCAATAAGTAAATATTGCCGCAACTTTTTCGCGTGATGTTTGTTGCGTCAGCTCAACCCAACCTACGAAACTAGACTCATATATAACATCTGATTTACTTGATTAATTTGTAAATAACATACAATGTTTTATATACTATTTCTCAATCCACAGTAAAACTTTTTACATTTACTATACAATCGTATAATAAACTATTTCCATTCACACCGGCTATCAACATGTTATGGCATTCTAACTAAGAACTTGCGTAGGCAGTACCTTTGACTGCAGTAACAATACGTTTAAAGGCGGCTACGACATTTGCAGTCTCTGAATTTAGTAGATACATTATACTTATTTTGAATATACTAAGCTCTCGACTATAACAATGCTAGCTATAATCCTTGCGTCTTAATTGTGTAGTAACATCAGAGTTCTCAAGGCAAATTAATGTCACACGAGACCGTCGCGGGCGCAGCCAACCGTGAGTTGCGTAAAGTCAGTACACTGACACCACAGCCCTGCGGCCCGCTGACATAATTATTGATTTGCCTTCTCGACGCTGTCATAACGTATTAGGTAATGTTTATCATGTGTTGGCCTGGCCTACTCAGATGTAAACCGATGAAGTGAGATGTAAATGTAATATTTAAGAGCATTTAATTTTTACCCTTACAATAATGTTTTATTCCTTTTAAAGCAGCCAGCGAGAATAGAGTGATTCTTTCCTCTTTTTGAGATAGCCGTTTCGCTTTCACAACTATATTGAGAGATTTTTATATGGTAATGAAATTGATACGCTTGAATATTGTATGATAATAACCAATATGTTATATCGATATATTAGATCCATTCGATGTTAAAATAGACAAACGAAAAATGTGGAACACACATGTGTGTTACATAAACATCATTCAATAAAGGTCGATAGCTATTAAGTAATTCGGTGAAAGCACTTTTGACCTACAGAGAGATCTCGGCCGTGGGTGCCTGTGCTTGTTTGAGTTCGTTGTGACTTTCAGTTTCGTTGATGCTCCGAAGCTTGTTGGGCAAGTCACGAACGACCTTTAACATCGGATCAAGAGGTATTACACCTTATTAGCATAGACTCCTCATTTGAATGATTACATTTTAATAAATCATAGCTTGAATATAAGAAATAGCGTTTGCTATCAATTAAGTAAATTTTGATTTTATAGATTTGTTCCTAGGTTTTTTATTTTACTTCAAAATTGCATAGTAAATCCTACGTCTACCAAATTCGAGATCCAGTTTCTAAATATTGTCCTCGATTTAATTCTTCTGATACATAAATGATAACGATGCATTTATAACAAAATACAAGATAAACTTGGCAAGAAAATTAAGATAATTAAACAGAACTAAGATTAACGAACGATCCCTTCACATTTAAACACGGCACTTTCTACTCTATATCCGCAGTATAAGATCTAAACTGCCGTATCATTGTACCCAAAATATATTTAATTGTGATCATATTGAGGCGATTACCGCTGACACGTGAACGGACTGCCTGACGTAACATTTTAACAGCGTTAGATAACGGCCATTGTCGAGTACACATTGACGGTGAAAGTTCGTAGGCGGTTTTTATATGTAAACGAACTGGCTTTTCTTAATGAGAGTAGGTAATGATTTTAGCCGACTTTCTTGTTGGAGTCAGTGTGTAGAGCTCAATATAAGAAAGAGCTTTCCTTTTGTGTGTGATTGTAGGCTGCAATTTTCAGGTATTCAATAGCTCACGTGATTTATTGATGAAATGAAAATGAGTTATTTACATCACCATATTGTATTACTAGCGACCCGCCCCGCCTTCACACGGCCAGCGTTAGCCATATAAGTTAAATACGTACAAAACACAAGTGAATTATGCATATAAACCATCTTCTTGAATCACTCTTTCAATTAAAAATATTTGTTTCAAAGATTTAAGCATACATAGGGACAGACAGACGGACAGACACGGGAAGCGACTTTGATTTATACTATGTAGTGATGAGATAAATAAACTCGGAAACGATATGAAATCTACAAAATGGCAATCAGTTAATTGCTCTTAATACTTTTAGCTTGTAAAATTAAACATAAAGAAATTAAACTAAATTTATACGGATATATTTAAAGAGTATAAATAGAAAAGCAAGAGAATATTAATGTTTTATAAAATATTGTCATGGTAAAGTAACCTTGTTATAAGCCTTGGAGCTTAAAAAGGCAAAACCAGACACAATACGGAGGGCTAACCAGAAGTTATATTAATGCCGGCGATGGTCGAAGGACAGACAGTCACCCGATGCAACCTGTATTTACAGATAGTTACTATTTTTTTTCCTGAGTAGATAAAAGATTTCTTTCAAACGCCTTAATATATTACTGTATATAGTTTCCGATCATGTAAACAGTTAATAAATCGACTAATTATTGAAGAGGCGACTATATCCAAGATTTTTTATTCGATGTGCGCAAAAGTTTTAAGAACTGACCATGTTCAAGACATGATTGGAGCGCACAGGTCATCTATAGTTGAATTGAAAGTGAGATATCATTGTTGTATAGGTAGCTTGAGAACACTTCCGGTACATTGTGGTCAGTAATTATGAACACCGGTGCGGTTCCGGACTGTGACCTTTACGCCTCTCACTTGCAAGGTTCTATTGTTTATATACTGTTGTGATAACTATAAGTTAATAGTTTATTTTGATAGTCAGTAAGAATCTTCTAATATCGTATAGAATTCATTAAATATTGTTCTTTGTTCGAAAGTTCCTCAAAAGTTGTGATTCATCGGGTAGCCGTTTTGCGCGCGCGCATCAGACGATCAGTCAAATCTTACAGAACAACTGGGATGAATATTCTAAAGTGGATATGAAGCGGCTATTATAGATCAAAATGAGTGACTTTTTAAAATATGGTAGTCTGTAAGTCACATAAGTTTGTAGGTATCTATTGTGGTAGAAACATAATTAAGAGAAAAACTATGAATTTGAGCAAGAGTAATAAACATGAAAATCAAACTAACAGAAGAGCGACACGCATTTTATAAACCAACAAACTATTGACAGCCATTAATTTATTTGAAAGTAATAATTGGCACGTAGCTAATGCTTTGCGTGTTAAACAAATCCACAAATCATCCGTTTAATCACGAATTGGTGAGAGTGATGCAATTATCTAATTATTTCATTATCATTACAAGTAATTACGTTTTTGTTGGCGACTGAAGTTATGCATAAAATTATTACATCCAATCACGTCATTGTCAACTTGCTTACTTTATCAGAACTTAGATGTTGTATATCTTCACGCCTTCCCATGAGGGCCCCCAAAGAGGTAGGCAGAGGTGTTACAACACCCATTTTTACCGAAGATAATTTGGTGCCGTGACTTAGGCACTACATGTTTCGTCACGATGTTTTTCGTTCACCGTTAATAAAGTAAACAATATGGTGGAGGTTTTGACGTATCCGTTTAGATTATAGGATTATCAAAAGTTCGCGACTTTGATCACGTAACCACAAACCAAACACGCGTTTTGAAATCTTTTGCCTCTGTGTTTGCTGTTCCAGGCTAAGCTCTGAAACGACTAAACTTATTTTGACGAGTCTTTATTTGAGAGTAGGTAATTAAGACAATTTAATATTCTTAAAAAGGGTTTTAAAATAAAGAGTATTTGTTGTTCTAAATTCACGTGGTCAATTTTGCAGGTAACAAACTTTTTTATGTATTTGTATGATTTCTGCGTCTTGAAGACACCAAGTCATTGATCGGTAACATTAGATCAGTACATCATTCATTTGTTTTTTATCTTCGAGACTAGCCATCGTAGTTGCGCACTCAAGCAAGTGCTATTTTCACGTTTTCTTATTCTCGTGAAATTCGCGCACGCATCGCAGTGTAAGATAATTAGATATCTTCACATACATATTCTTTATATGATCGCGTGTCCGTGAATTGAAATGATAATACGGTATATAATTATATGTTGATGTGATTGACAAAGATTTGTGCATTCCAAGTAAAAAGATATGTGCAAAGACGAATAAATCCATCAATATATGTAAAAGGCCTCCTCCCGTGACAGGCGTGCTGGAACATATCTCGCTCAGAGAATCAGCATTGCTATCCAGCGTGGAAATGCTGCCAGCATTCTTGGCACGCTCCCGCATGATTGTTATGGGTCAGATTTTTTTTAAAGGTAGGTTAAGTTCTGTTTTTTGTAAATAGTTTAATGTGTTTTGTATATTTATATTTATTAATATAATGTAACTGTTTGTACGTTAACTTTTCACGGTAAAGTTCCTCGGTCGATCTTGATAAAATTTGGTACGGATTTAAATGGAAACTTCGTGAAATGCATACCGCTTATTTGTATTCTTTTAATCACTATCAAATAATCTTCACGTTTATGCTATCTTAATATTTATACAATCATTATTACAGTGACAATAAAAATAAAAATAAATATTGAATCATTTTATTTGACTAAATATCTTTTCACTTCTATCAACTTCACAACTTCGTATGAAAGAATAATGTCGACGAAAACATGACTAGACCAAGCTCCTACAGTTTCTACCAGAAGCCGGTCAAACAAAACCCATGTAAATGATTACCAAATATATTACTGCAACGCGTAGCGTTACCTACATTACGTATACACAGGCAATTCATAGGCTTTTTTCAAACAACTCAAATTATAAGTTTTGCGCAAGCGACGCTCGTGAGAACTGGGTACGTGTAAGAAATTCTAAACAATTGTGAATACCACTAACGCCTTATAACTACCAAGGTACCAACTTAGTGAGTGAAAATAGAACATCCTGTGGTACGTGACTTCGTAGCTAGCTTATACGAGACTAAGCTTTGTTTGTAATAATATAATTATAACATATCGGCCTGGTCTTGGTTTAGTTCAGGGAGTTGGTTTTGTCTGTCTGTCTGTTTTCTACGTCTTCATGATTATGATTACATTTGATATTTGGCTATTTGGAGGATCTTCTGAGGATGAATAAGAATTTCCATCTCACCTACATTCATAAACTTTCACATAATTGTTAACGTAATATTATACTCGTATTAAGCGAGTTTATTCAATATAATTAAGTAACAAAAAAAATAATCTTTTTGCTTATTTTATCCATCAATTACTTGTATATTTTTCTGTATTTTTAAAGCTACTTAAACATTTGTGGCATAATTTCGCCACATATTTCTTTAATCGATAAATGTATTAAGCTCGACGTAAGTTGTTATATGCAAAAATAACCAAACGATTGTTGCGTAATGACGAAGCCCGAGACAAGAATTTAAAATAAGATGTTTTGCATTGAGTACTTGCATCACTGAATAATGTCTTTTATTCTAAAGGTATACTTATGTAATCAGAGAAGTGATCAATGACTATTATAATGGCCCTTTGATCACTGACAACTAATTTAACTAATTCTATTATTACAGGGTTTTCTTACTTTAATGCAAATTTTAAGTTATTAAATTACTTGAGAAGCTAATACAAGAAGACTAAATAAAACAACAAAATACATTTATAAAAGCAAACCTATAAAAATGCAATGTTTTCGTAAGCCGGAAAAGCTTTAAGCTCCATAAAAGTTTTCCAATGACCAATGCTTCCAAGTTGCGGATGTAACAATTGCGCTCGACCTAATGAATCGTTTAAATGCAACTACATATGGCAGCATAATACTCGAGGAACTTCAAGACACGTAGCTTTCACACATGCCTTACATTAATACGTAGGTAACATTTAAGACTTAGGTCGTTGACATCTAGACTTAGAGCTAGGAACAAGCTAAGCTGTCAACGACATCGGCATCAGAGATGGCAATAGAAATATCTAGATGTTTCTCCCAGAATACAAGAAGATCAACGCCGTGTGACAAGGCCGATCATTACACCACATCACCGGTTGGCTGCGTTGTGTTTAACACTATTGCTGGCCATTGCAACTGTGTGGAAATGAATCTATCACACTTCAATTGCTCTCGAATCGATGGCAAGTATTTTAAAAATGTGCCACACATGAAGGTAGTTCAATACACTGCGCACTGTCAGCCGCGCCCTTATAATTTGTGCTGGTACGTACCCATGCCGAAGGCGGCTGCTAACACTATTAAACACCTTGAATTCATGTTTGAAACTGTAAGTCCTTGCACGGTAGTGGACACTGTAACGTTCGATCACACACTGCGAGCGGGTGAATGGGTCTCGGAGGTTTTTATACCGGGTTGTGGTGCGCGGCCGCACGGTGAAAAGCGGCGCCGCGCCCGCGCAAGCCTCGTGCACGCCCCGGTGGATGATTACCCCGGCTATAAACAAACTAGTGTTTTATTGTTCCAAACAACTCTTCTTCACTTACATCTACTAACATTTATATCTACTAATCACAGAGAATGTAAGAACAAACTAAATGAGAAAATTGCAGTACTTTAAGCATTGATGAGTATGAAAGTTTCTGGCTATGCATATTGTAGTATACCTAATAAAGTTGAAACATGTTTTACATGTGAATTATGAAACTATTGTACTCGCAATAGTGATGTACATTCACACATCAGACAAGTAGGTCTAGGCTTATACATATTCATCTCTAATCTTTTGACATTAATAATGACACGATTTGCATTTTCGTGAGTGATCTGCATTATGTTTCGAGAAGTCTAACGCGAGTCCTTGTTTGAAGATAATATAACTTACTTGTTTTATTTTACTGAAAAGATGAAGGTTTGTAATTGACAGGTTTATAGCCACAAATAAAATTAGTTTATCAGTATATGTATATGTATGTACTATATAAAATAAATTATGGAATGTTTGACTGGTATTGTCACAAATATTTTTTTTTCAAATATTTATAAGGAGTCGCTACTGCACTTTTACATGTATAAAACTGAAACGTATATTAAGTTATCTAACCAAAAAAAGATATGTTTTTTTTTACAAAAACAGTTTTTGGTAAAGATACTGTATAATAAGAAACAAATGAACTTGTTGTCATGAGCATAAACTAAAAATACAAAGCTAATAAACTTACGATTTTATTGGTGTCCTGACTTTCCGCTCTAAATCAATGTCATTTGTTGATATAGTTTCAAAGTAAAATCGTCGTATAAAATGTCCAATGATCGATAGAACATCGTAGAGAGCACTTGTAAATACAAGTCTAGCGTCGATAGCGAAAGTGTTTCGCGAGATGATTCACGGTACATTATATGATCGATGACCCTTTGTGATGAAACCTTGAAGTAAATATTACATACACTAATGTATTAGGAGATATTTGTGTTCATTAATAGTATTGGTAATTCTTCTTTATTTAGATTACCATTTTCATTATAAACAATGCTTAAAAAAGGATCAGTGTCTTCGTATAAATCTGAGTTTTATTTTACTAGCTTTTTGCATTCGCTTGTGTAGAAATAGGATAGATCTATGATAAAATATAGCATACCAGATCCAGGATTTCGATTTAGTGGCTTTTCCCAGCTGAACGGGAGAGGATGGTTTAGGGGGGGTGCTTAGTCGCTCTGCAATTCAAAGAGTGACGCGTGAACTGAACATTTTATTTCAGATCTTAACGCCTTGCCATAAGGGTCCCCGAAGAGGTAGGCAGAGGGGTTACAACACATAGCAAGCAACGCTTCATACCACAAGGACATCGCGGCTCTATATAATATAAATTTAATTTATATGATTCTGGAATGGACGCAGATGATTTTGCTGGGGCCTGAGCCCCTTAGCCTTTAGACCCGCTACTGCACGTATATGACTCAGGGATAGTGTACCATTAGTACCGTATAGAAGACTTTGTGACTGTGTTTGGGTTGATAGAAAGCAAAATCGTAACCAAATTAACTTTTCCCTCGCTAAGGTACCTATATTCATGATTTTAATGATTTGGATTTGTAGGATATCCTATATATAAAATACCTAATATTTATACCCAAATAAGGACGCAAACGCGTCTTAATTGGAGGTTATGAATTAACACGGAGACAAAATTTAATGCATAGTGAGAAGGTGACAGAATTCTCATAATTTTACAATATCATTGTTATTTAGGAGGTAAATAGGCACTAAGTTGTATTTCAAGGCTAATCGAAATTCAACGCTATGTAATCGTTGGATTACGAACTTATAACATGATCGAAATAAATATACTTATACCAACTATCGTATTTATGACACAAGTACAGCTACCCTTCGAAATATTATTTTATTCTTAGAAGTGTGAGTAGAAGGACGGAGTAAGGTATGTTTGGGGCTCGGGAGGTTTTTTTAATTCTTTAGATTTAAGTAAAAAAGTTATATCATACTATATTTAAATTATTATTATAATTCCGTCTATCACACACACACATCTTTCGTCACCTTCTCCTGTACCCTAAGGTTGTCTGGAAGAGACACTCTAGCGACAAGACCGCCTGTTGTCATCACTACTCTGTATCTGCCTATTTCTTTCAGTTGTAATTTAATTTGCGGTGTGCATTTGTATTTGTAAACTAAGGAACGCGGCTTTAGAAACATTCTTGTCTATAGTTTAACCAACGACTATACATATTTTTCAATAACTAAAATTAAAGTAAAAAACACTTCCAAAATAGCGGAAGGCAATGTATATTTTTGACCCCTTATTAGACATAGCATCAAAGTTACGTCAGAACATTATGAGCACCCGCATTAGCTTCAAAAACGACTAATTACAGATGTTAAGTGGTGTAGCTAAGCATTAGTTACACAATAGACCATAATGTGAGCAGATTTGTACGGAGAATTTGAAGACTTGTATATTAATAGCGGCATTTCTTTCGATCTTACTTTCTTTATACGCCAAATCAGTTATTTTCAATAATAACAACAAAAACTTTCTTATCATCATAAATTTTCCTAAAAAAAACATTGAGAGGTAGGGCGAAGATTGAATCTCCCATGAGTTTCCCATTATAAGTGGAGCCGCCCGTCTGGCGACTGTACCTTCACGTCCTTACAAAAGACAGCAGTCAAATAACAATACTTTGATTTAGAGAATTTAGAGTTGTTTCAGCGGTAAGTAAGGTTGCTGTTGTCAGAGCTCCACAAAATCCCAAATCGCCCTACCGCTCAAATCGCTAGCGGCTATAACGGTGACTGCTTATCATCAGACGGGCCGTAAGCTTGTTTGCCACCTAAGTGGTATAAAAAAATGTTTCATGAATGCTATCTACAAATACAAGTCAACAATTCTTTTGTGGTGTACTCTGTATAATAAATAGTATTTTGTCACCGCATCTGCCGACGCGGGCGCAAGCTACCCGTAGTATGCGGAAGGACCACAGACTCGTGACAAAAATGTCATAATTAATTAAAATATCAAACCTTTTGACATCATTTGCGCAACTATTACTGACAATAGACAGATGAGACTTCTCATGATGTTTTGAAATGTCATTGTGATGAAGATGGGAGCGGGTCTGCTATGCTTTTTAAATGGGCCATGTTTTTATTCATGCTATATTTTACAAAACATATAGTTAATAATTAGTGGAATATGTATTCTGCAAATAACAACCAATTGTGGAAATAATTTGTAATTAATATCCAGTGTGCTCTACGTATCTTTACGGAGAGACCTAGAGAGGTAGGGCGATTTGGGATTTCCCGTGGGTGTTCCCATTTAAATTGGAGCCGCCCGACTGAGGACTGTACGTCCATTTTAAAGAAGACCGCAGTGAAATAACACTACTTTGATGTAGAGTTGTGTTTCTGTGGTAAGTAAAGTTGCCAGTGCTCCACGAGGATACGCTGGGCTAGTAATAATGCTGCTAGCACAGTGAGTCCCCATCAACAACATGGTTGGCAACCCATTTGTGATACCCTGGTTTTGCTAGCGGCTATAGGCTACGGTAACTGCTTACCATCAGGTGAGCCGTATGCTTGTGTGTTTCTTAGAGGTATAAAAAAAACAGGGCTATTGTCTTACATTCCTTGGATTACATTCTACTCTTCCTTAGCAACAATTCGTGGGTATACTAATAAATTCATCATTCCACCAATAAATATCGAACGGTGCTTCGACTGCTTAATATTCATGAATCACCGACGCCTGCGCAGAACTGTGCATCGCGATGTATTTCCTTCCACAAATTTAATAGCAAAATGTTTTTGTTTTATAAACTTAGTTGACGTTCTAACGCCTTCTTGTTACTGTATATTGTGCTCATAAAAGTGTTTGTTATTCGCTTAGGTTCTTTAATACAAAGTAATTTTCTAATAAATACGCAACACAATTAGTTATTAATTATTGGAAAGTGCTAGTTGCATTGCATGTACATAAAATACTGCCAACTAGGTAGGGCGTGATGACATGTTTGCATTTATGTTAATATAATTCGAACTGTTTCAGTAAGAATTGCGTGTATTTTCCATATTTTTTATGTATATGCTTAGAAACGTGCCATTTCCACTAAGGGCTTATAGCCGATTCATCCAGAAAGCTTAGCAGCTGCAGCCGTGGATGTTACTTAGGTGGTGTGATGCTATCTTAATGAAGACGATTTATGTACTTGAATCAACACGGATCGGTTATAGCTAACTCTACTTTAAACCAAGCCATTTGGATTCACAAAAATAAAAAAAACTGTTTTATTTTTTATTTGTTTTTTTCTACCACTATGGTGGCACACAAGCATACGGCCCACCTGATGGTAAGCAGTCACCGTAGCCTATAGCCGCTAGCAATACCAGGGGTATCACTTACGGGGTGCCAACCATGCTGTTGATGAGGACTCACTTTGCTAGCAGCATTACTTAGTAGTAGTGGGCTAGTAGCCCAGCGTATCCTCGTGGAGCACTGGCAACCTTACTTACCGCAGAAACACAACACTACACCAAGTAGTGTTATTTCACTGCGGTCTTCTGTAAGCGGAGATACAGTCCCCAGTCGGGCGGCTCTAATTTAAATGGGATAACCCACGGGAAATCCCAAATCGCCCAACCTCTTTTTTTTAAATGCTCATGGTGTGATTAATCGCTGTACTTAAGCTTATAAAAGTTATTGGTATAGGCCGGGATTCGAACCTGGGCCCATCAGATGACAGGCCGTTGATTCAACCACAAGGCCACCACGGCTTGTCTGGTTTGGGTTCAGTATTTACTATAGTGTGCCCTCCAAAAAGAATTTACAAAATATCAGCAATATACAGAATTGGACCTGTTACAGTTGCAATATAAGAAAAATACAAACGAGAAGCGACTTGGAACAAGGACTGAGTAATAATTTACAAAACAAACTAGATTACATACGAGTATCTAAAGGTTGACAAATCCATCCGCTTTCATTGAGAATTATGAGTAAGGTCGAAGCTAAGCCTACGGTTATAACGTCATGTGTACAATTATATAATTCAATTAATCACACAAATATATACGTTAAAACGGATCTTGATATAAACTAGATCGCCGTTGCCTAATTTAAAAACGATAGACTTACGTATTTAATTAAGGTGAATGTTTCATTTTATAGGAGAACTAGCTGTTTCCCCGCGACTTCGCCCGCGTATCAATGTAATATATAGCCTATGTTACTCAGTGACAATGTAGCTCTCTAACGGTGAAAGAATTTTTGAAATAGGTCCAGTAGTTACGGAGCCTATTCAACACAAACATACACACACAAAAATAAAAATCTTTCCTACGCAATATGTAGGATAGGGACTGCGGATACTGAAACGAAATGTATTTTCTTCCAGCTAAGTATTTTTTCTTCTTTTTAGAAGCCGTGGATTCAAACTTCGACGACCTAATGAGTATTCAAACTAAAATACGTATTTCAACCGTAAGAAGTGCTTGTTTGTGACCATTGTATCATAAACAAAGCCAAACTACGAGGTACCACAATGTAAATTCACTAAAAGTTTCTGGTTACGAATACCCATGCAATGGAGCTGATTATTAGTAACTCAAACCAATCTACAAACGTAACTACGTCACACGTTCGCCTAAAAGGAATCTATTCACTAGCGACTTAAATAAGATTGAACTTTTTCAGATACATTAACAAGGATTCGTCTACCTCCATAGCGGTAGGCAAGGCTGTGGGTAGATATGATAAAGGTGGAAAGAACCATTTCACGAGTATTGGTTGTATATTTATCCTGTAGCCATTGAGATACACGTTACTTGTGGCTCAGAGTAGATAATATCTTATGGTAACGGAAAGGACATAGAGGACATAGCTATCGGCGGGGAATTCACTGCCACACATTGGAACAGAAATTAAACTGGTGTCGAAGCGTCCATAGGCTACGGTGACTGCTTACCATCAGGTGGGCCTTATGCTTGTTTGCCATCCTAATAGTAGAAAAAAGTTGAGGTGTACAATTCCATGGCCATCCTGCCAATGAGAATTTTCTTCCACGTATCAAACATTCGATAGCTCTTATCTTGCAAAGTTATATTTAATTCCCTTATGCAAGCTTTTCCATCCTTATTCTTATACCGATGATTACTTTACTGAGATATTGCGATTATTGCAAAGTTTCGTCCAATTTTATGCTATAAAGCGTGATGTAAGACACTTAAATCGGATATAGAAAGCTTTTGTCATTATTTTTCAGCTAACTATTGTTATTTACTAGCTCAACAATAAGCTAATGGATGATAAAAACAATTAACACAATAACATTTAAATTGGAAGTTATTTTTTTTAAATAGCAAATCTACGTCAATGTACGTATCTGTAGTCTGTAATACACAATTATAATATTTAAAATAATATATCTTCACGCTTTCCCACAAGGGTACCCGAAGAGGTAGGTAGAGGTGTTACAACACCCACTTTTCACAGAAGATGATTTGGTGCCAACGTGAAAGGTGGGGAGTCCGTCACCGTCTCTTAGGCACAAAATACGTCGTTAAATTTATTTTCAGACGTATGCAAGTTTTCTCACGATGTTCCTTCACCGTAAAACCCGTGGTGTGACCAATCACTGTACTTAACTTAGTGCAGTGATTAGTCACTCGCTTGTACAGACAGACTGGGCAAATGATAATTGATTGGTTCTTTCATTAATCAATTAAAATTATTTCTACATTAAAATGTTGACTGGTAGATAATGCCTACGGCATTAAGTCCGCCTGTGCAAACTGTATTTTGCATGAAGTGTAAATAAAAAAAAATAAAAAAATGATACACTCTTTCTTATACCTTCGTAACTGGACGAAACATTTTGCACATCCATTTGGTATTCGCTGATGAAACTCTTAGCAAATATCAAATGCCTAATTAAAAAATTAAACCTGTTTTTATTCATCCGCAGATGTTCACTTTCAACCTTGACCTTTGCGGATACCAGTCGCAAATTTGTTCACGTTTAATCAATTAATTCTATAATATTGATTTATCGTAATAGCGTCAGTTTTGAAGAGAAATAATAATAAATGAATTATCTGACTGATAGATGTAGTGACGTCAAATGAGGGTTTATGAGCTAATAGATACAATCTGCATGTTTACGCTACTTATGAAATTGACATTGTGTTTGAATAATAGACGTATTTCGTGAATGCATATTTTAATTAGTGGTAAAAACAGATATACATTTTACAATAGTTTTCTTAAGCCCACCCAGACAGAAAGTAAGTAAAAACAAAACACGACCATTAATATCAAAATACATAAAGAAATTAACCAGCCAGTACTCACGTATAAAAAGTTTGTAATGCGAATTAATATTAGCCTAAATACTGCAAATAGTTATTTGCCATGCGATTTAGCAGATTATATACTAGGCTTTGCATTTATGTCCAACTTATCACCGAGCAGAAATAGGTTTACCATCATTATTAAGACCACATTTTATTATGAACTCAGACTGCAGACGCAATCATAACCGCTAACCATCAGGTGAACTGAATACTTGTTACCTCGTAATATAAACTTTGCATCCTGTGCAATTGGTATGGGGACATTTGGAAGTACAACACAAAATTGATATATCGGAATGGAATTTTTTTTCTGTAGAACAGGTCACTTGGTTTTCCAAGTATTGGAAATTGCGAAGGTCAGAGGGCTTTCACTACTGTTAATCATTGGCACCAATTATATATCGAATGTTGGTGGAAAATCTACTCAAACCCAAGCTTAAGACGGTTAAGCCAAGCCTAACGTGGCATGGGCAATATAATATTCTATCTATCTATATCAAAACTATATATATATATATATATAACATTATAAAGAGGAAAATTTATTTTTATTTTTGTGTGTATGTTTGTGTTGAATAGGCTCCGAAACTACTGAACCGACTAGAAAAAAAATATCAAAAAAGTTTGTAGCAAGTATAATAAGTCACTGAGTAACATAGGCTACATATTATACTAGCTCCCCGGTCCGGCTTCGCACGGGTAGACAAAATATTTCATAAATGTCTACCTGTGCGAAGCCGGGGCGGGCCGCTAGTACATAATAAAAAAATAATTAAAATAATACTTTCTACAGGTACCTACGTAATTTTCTGACTTTTACTGAAGGTACTACCATAAAATTATCAATTTAACACAATCACGGTATTTAATATAATAATAATGTTAAATGACATGTTGGATTACGACTTAGGGACCTTTCTTAGACGTATTGCTTACGCTAAAATAATTACTCAATCAGCTGGCATTTGGTGAAGACGGCCCCGAAAGGTCGTCAGTCAGTACTTACCGGTCAGTGACCTGGCGCATATCCGCATATTTCACTTACGTGATTGTCTTAGGTGGTTTTCAATGCGCAGGGATGCACTTTGGTATTTATTGTTTTCAATGGGTTAAGTTTTAGCGCTGATGTCAAGAAAAAAAAAAAAAACTTCGGTTGTTATAAGAAAGGATGGGAACACTACTTTAAAAAATAAATGCATTTATTTAGATAATGTAATACACAAGTCACGATAAACCTCCTAGATTATTTCGTTCCGTTTTTATTTATCAGCACGTCTTCTATTTCTGAGGCCATTAGATTAATTCATGCGATTCTTAAATTTCGTTTTTTTTTATCATAATAATAGGTAGATATGTAAGCTGATATTAGACTCTCTGGCAGGTGGGATGAAAGTTGCAGAACACCATAATCTCCTTTAATACCATTTTTTTTATCCGGTGCCGACGTAATGCTGACTGTTCCATAGGCTACGATGACCGCTTACCATCAGACGGGCCCTATGTTTGTTTGCCACCTTTGCGGTATAAAAAAACTTTTTTTATTTTTTCATGTGTGTGACATGACAATCCACTTTCTTTAACGACACGAAATAGGACAAAGGATGCATATAGGTCGCGGCACGAAACTCTAGCGCTGACCGTTATTGCGCAGAAGTAAAAAATAAGGTGTCTTGGCGGGGTACAGGGGTGAAGGGCGAGCGTGCGTTGCGCCGATTGGCTCTCCAGTCGTACTCCGTCCCCCGTGCCGATACGACGCTCCGCGCACTTCCAGTGTACAGTCGCGTTCTGAATTGTTTTGTTGTCATCGTTAATTTTTGTTGTTGTTTTTTGTTAAGTTTGTTTTGTTGATTTGTTTGTTGTGTTTGTTAGTTTATTCACTGTTTGATTAAGTTTGAACAGTTTTTAAACAGTGAAAATGCCGAGGCCGAGAAGGAATACTGTTTTGAAAAGACAGGCACGGAAAATGGTGTTTGACGTGCATTGTTTTCTGAAAAGGGAATCGAATGATTTCATTAATTCCCTGAAACAAATTCAAAGTGAAATTGGCGAAGCTGCGAGTATTTTACTCGATTCTGACCGCAGCACTGTAGATATAAGTGAAATAAAACAAACTGCAGAAGTTATTCAGGCGGGAAATATAAAATTAAATAGTATAATTAGTGACTTACAGAAAATTCAGAAAAGGACAGCTGAATCTACAAAGACGTCCATAGCAACGGTAAGGAAAATCTCCACTGAAGCCAATAATTCCGACTTATTATCAGTATTTAGAACACCAGGCAAAAAACGCTCCAGATCAAAACCGGTCACAGATATTGATAACTTTGATCAAGGATTAATAAAGAGGTGCATACATAACTTTCATAGGACAAATAATGAACTTCCCACCGTCGGAAAGTTGAGAAAGAAGCTAGAGGAAGATATAAATTTCAAAGGCTCAGAACGAAGTCTTCGACGAATAATTAAGAGTTTAGGGTTTCGGTGGAAAAATACTGAAAACAATCGAAAAGTACTGATTGAAAGTTCAAATATACGTTTACTACGTATCGAATACTTACGCAAAATAAAACAATATCGCCAAGAGGGAAGGCCCATCGTATATACAGATGAATCTTACGTAGATTCATCGCACTCTGCTCCAAAAGCCTGGACCGATGGTACTACAAAAGGTCTCAAAAAACCTATCTCCAAAGGACAGCGGGTGGTCATTGTCCACGCAGGATCAGAGGCTGGGTTCATACCGAACGCACTGTTAACTTTTAAAGCTGGTGCGAAATCAGGCGACTACCACGACAATATGAACTACGACAACTACGAAAAATGGCTGAGGACACAGTTATTGCCGAACTTACCGCCTAATTCTGTCGTGGTAGTCGACAACGCATCATACCATAATAAACAATGGGACCTTGCACCCACTTCTAATTCCAAAAAAGCTGACATGCAGGGTTGGCTTACTGAAAAGGGCATACAATATGAGGAAACTCTACTAAAACCTCAACTATACAATTTAATACGGGCTAACAAAGATAGATTTAAAACATTTTCAATTGACAGGATACTAGCAGAGCAAGGACATCAAGTGCTAAGACTGCCACCATACCACCCAGATCTAAATCCAATCGAAATGGCATGGTCTGACATAAAGCAATATGTAGGCAGTAAAAATGTGAAGTGGAGTGTTGCTAAATGTATAGAACTAATTCAAGAAAAAGTTTTGCTGATGGGTGCTTGGGATTGGGGAAAGTTATGCCAAAAGGTAAAGGACATAGAAGAGCAATATGTCAAGAGTGACCATGTCGTGGATTTGGTTACAGAAGAATTCATCATTCGCGTTGATGGTGACAGTTCAGAGGATAGCCTTGGTGAGTCTGATGACGATGACGCTGTTAGTGCCGACGACCGAAGCAGCCCTGAGCCGGGGCCCTCAGTAAGCAAAAGGCCCTGTTGGGATACTATTGAAGGTGTAAGACCATTGTCTGATTCGGACTAGATATCGGAAAGGAGAATGCGGTGTCTGATGTCCACACCCTGCCGAACTCGCAGGTTTCTTCTATCCTGAGAAGAAACTTCAGTAGGTTCTTATGTAATTCGGACTTAATATAATTTTTTTTATTATTTGGTATTTAATATAAAAATTTACAAATCCGATAGTGTATTTATTTTTCTACTCCCCATAAACTTGTTAAAAATTATATTGTAGGTAACATGAAGTAATATTTGCGTGCGTGACAGTACCCATACGCAGTTAAGTTCCACATTTTGTTCACCGCTAGACTTACTATTTGACTTTACATTAAAACATTATTTTGCTGTTTTTAACTAAGCAATTAAATTACTAATTTGTATTGCGTGCGCGATGGTACCCATGCGCAGCTATCCCCTCCACGTTTCGCTCAGCGCTAGAGTTTCGTGCCGCGACCTGTACAAACTGGGACGAAGTTTTTATTTTTTTGTGGGACAAAGCTCAGTCAGCCGAAACAAAAAAAAAAAAATATCTTAGTAGTCATTTTGTAGTACTTCGTGATTTAGATAAAAATATTTTGGTAGTACGGTAACCTTATTTAAATTATTATACTATCGAAACATTAACGACTGAATGTCAATACCATCTCATTTAAAATTAACATACAGCACACTTCCTGCGTCTGACCTTTTGGCCTCAATTGATATACATTGGTCTTTAGAAGACTAAATCCTTGTGACTTAATTTAAAACATTATTCTTTTATAAAGAAGCTCTGCACAGATCATAAAGTCTAAATATATTAATTAATGTAGGTACATGAAATTGTACACTACACTTAATGTACAAATGAAAAGCTACTTAATCTCAATATCAAATTAGTTATTATTTATTTATTTATTTGGTTCTTCAACATCAGATACATTAAAGTAGTGGCTCCTTGCATATTCAATCTGTTATTATTTGTCCCTGTTCCCATTAATGTTATCAAAAATCTCTAAGTATTCCGTCTCAAGCCACTGATTGTAATATGTAGTTATGGAGCAAATTTTATAAAAGCAATCAGAACCTGGGATATTAATACTGGCCTGAGGCATTTGCACAACTTCGAACTGACTTCCGATTAGATGTACTTCATCTTACTCAATTCAAATAGTAGATGTTAATGTAATATTTCCGCCTATTCATGGTTGCTTCTATCACGTTATTGGCTCCGTAATTTAAATTTATAATTATAATTGAGGTCGTGAGCATGTCAATGCTATGAGGTTATGTTTTTTTTTGTCTTCAGTTTTCTTTTCCTGGATGGAAAAGGTAGGTACCCCGCATTTTTTTCACCAAAGTATTAAAGTGGTAAAATTTACTTATGCTATGTCACATTATAAGAGGTAAAAATTGAATTTGTTTGAAAAAATTCGCTGCTCAAATAACGTTTTGATCATCCGGCTTTATTAATTGATTTGGAGAACAGTCCTTTTTCCCGCTGGCACTTCAGTCTCAAGCTTCAGTCTGACTTTGCCATATCCATATCTTTATCCATATATGCCTATGTCAACGACCTTTGTTCGATGTAGAATATCCAAGCTTAGAACACACATAGTCCACTTCACCATAGAAACACAAAGACGGCGAACGACCAAATATAGATTTTATTTTGACACAAAAGAATCAAGAAGAACCCGAACGAAGCATTGGTGCCGTTGGAAAGAAATTTGATTCTGTAAAAAAATCTTCCTTACAAATTCGTTACCTACCATAGACGAATGTGCATGGAAACGTGTATGAAGATAGACCAGGCACAAGGATGCGTAGGAATCGTTGCCGGTGGAAAACAGGTTTTGTCTATGTGTGGAATACAAGCATATGTATGTTAAATAGAACTATTAAATTGGACCGGAATTAACCGCAAGACCGCATTATCATAACAGTCATAGCTGCTTGAGTGTCTCTGGAATTATTGGTTGATTTTACCGGTTCACCTTGACCCTAAAGCCTCATTAAGGAACTGAATCAACCGCAAAGGAACTGAATCAAGCAAAGGGCAGGCCATTATTATTGTACTTAGCCTTTGGCACTACTCAGTGACGGAAAGATAATGAGTAGTCGTAACCGGAGAGCATGTATGAAGAGATGAGATTGATGAATATGCAAAACAGGTTAGATTAGGGTACGATAACCGCTAAGCCGTATCCCTGTTTGCCACCTCAGGGGTATGAACAAAAAGAGAAATGCAAATCAAGACTGAAATAGCGGTCTTTACTCAGCCTACCCGAAAGGGAATGAGGACATTGGGCGTGGAATTAGGACGTAATAGATATATATTCTATGTATAAAATTCACGTGTCTCAGATTTGTACCAAATCTCCTCCGAAATGGCTTGATCGATTTTTATGTTTTTTTGTGTATGTTTGGTAAGTCTGTGAATAGGATGTTAACTATTTTTCATTCCCCAAGTGATCAGGGTGATCCAATACAAAATTCTCTTTTATTTTTTCATAATAAAATAGTATGGAAATACAGCGTTTGCCGGGTGAGCTGGTAATATATAAGAATTATGTATTTTAATTATTGTGGGAACCCTGTTATTAATCGTCATCACTACATAGTATAAAACAAAGTCACTTCCCGCTGTCTGTCCCTATGTATACTTAGATTGTTAAAACTACGCAACGGTTGTTGATGCGGTTTTTTAAAAAGATAGTGATTAAAGAGGAAGGTTTTTATGCATAATTCATTTGTGTTTTGTAGGTGTTTAACCTAAATTGTTAACGCTTGCCGTGTGAAGCCAGGGCGGGTCGCTAGTTTGGCATATATAATTCCTGTATATGTATACTATCAACACTAATATAATAAAGAGGAAAGATTTGTATTTAACGAATAAACTCAAAAAGAACTGGACCGATTTTAATTATTATTTTTCCATTAGAAAGCTACATCATCACTGAGTAACATAGGCTATATATTATACTAGCGGCCTGCCCTGGCTTCGCACGGGTAGACATTGATATCAAATATTTTGTCTACCCGTGCAAAGCCGGGGCGGGCAGCTAGCCTATGTTACTCAGTGATAGGGTAGCTTTCTAACGGTGAAAGATTTTTTGAAATCGGTTCAGTAGTTTCGGAGCCTATAGACATTTATCAAATATTTTGTCTACCCGAGCGAAGCCGGGGCGGGCAGCTAGTATAATATATAGCCTATGTTACTCAGTGATGATGTAGCTTTCTAATGAAAAAATAATAATTAAAATCGGTCCAGTTCTTTTTGAGTTTATTCGTTACATACAAAAATACAAATCTTTCCTCTTTATTATATTAGGTCCTTACATATGAAATTGGCGTTTTTCGTACTGGCCACTTTAATCACGAATTTCTCCTCTTTGGTAAGGAATTCCAAAGTCAAATTTGTACAGCTATAGACTCATGTATTTGTGCTTCGATGATCGTCATTCATTTGTTTTTTTTCTTCTGTTTTTTTCTGTTTGCGTCACTCATTTTACAATATGGAAAACCTTAAATATCGCATTATTTACGAGTACGAGTTCCGCCGTGGCACTAGTGCTGCGGAAACAACTCGAAGGGTGAATGATGTGTATGGCGGTCGTGTTGCAAAAGAAAACACAGTTCGTTTTTGGTTCCAACGTTTTCGTTCTGGAAATTTCGACCTGCAGAACAAGCCCCGTGGACGGCCTGAGACTCAAGTTGATAATGAAGAGTTGAAGGCTATTGTGGAAGCGGATCCATCGCAAACCACGTCCGAGTTAGCTGCAGGCTGCAATGTTAGTGATAAAACTGTTTTTATTCACTTGAAGCAAATTGGGAAGATTAAAAAGCTTGAAAGGTGGGTACCTCACGAATTGACTGAAACAAACCGGCAAACGCGCGTCGACTGCTGCGTTACATTACTAAACCGGCACAATAATGAAGGTATTTTAAACCGAATCATTACCTGTGATGAAAAATGGGTTCTTTACGATAATCGGAAGCGCTCAGCGCAATGGTTAGATCCTGGCCAGCCAGCCAAATCCTGCCCCAAGCGAAAATTAACCCCAAAAAAGTTACTTGTAAGCGTTTGGTGGACTAGTGCCGGTATTGTTCATTACAGTTTTTTCAAATCTGGCCAGACTATTACGGCTGATGTCTATTGTCAGGAATTGCAAACCATGATGGAAAAGCTAGCGGCTAAACAACCTAGGCTGGTCAATCGCTCCACGCCACTGCTGCTTCACGACAACGCTAGACCACACACTGCGCTACAGACGGCTACTAAATTAGAAGAGCTTCAATTGGAAAGTCTAAGACATCCTCCGTACTCCCCGGACCTTGCTCCAACAGATTACCATTTTTTTCGAAATTTGGATAACTTCTTGCAAGGGAAAAAATTCAACTCCGATGGGGCAGTCCAAATCGCCTTCAAAGATTTTATTGATTCCCGTCCGACTGGTTTTTTTAGTAAAGGGATCAATGAACTACCTATGAGATGGCAAAAGTGCATAGAAAATAATGGTTCATACTTTGATTAATTAAATATATTATATTAAAAAATATTCGACTTTTTGTTCCTCCCATACAAAACGCCAATTTCATATGTAAGGACCTAATATTAGTGTAGATAGTATACATACATTAGACTGGTCACCATACTAAAAGCAACGAAATTATTTAAGAAGATATTAATATTTATATATTAGAATTTGTGTGTTGTCGCAGGAATATAATAAAACAATAGAATTCTCATTGAATTGAATGCAAGAATAATGTACATTTAACTTTTTTTTTCTAACCGTTTAGATATTTAAATTCAAATGTCATGATAAAAAAACACCATAAATTTCCTGATTTAAGTCAAGTATGAAATTAATATGTTTATAATGATTCCGTATAATAATATTACCGTATACCTAACCTATACGTAACTATGTATTATAAGTATGTATTAATGTGTGATAATGTCAAAGCAATAAGTCGTCGTCATAAGTCGGATGCGCAAGATAATTTTAAGAAAAATAGAACGGTAGTTAACATAGCTTAAGTATTATGAAGATATTACATGATAATGATTAAAATACTTTGGACTTTAGTATTTCTCACATAGATCACATACACACACAAACAATTGATAAAATTCAGTAAAACAATCAATTTTAAAAACTGCTTCTTAAACATGACATGTGTTCTAAACCGTAACTTTAGTACACAATTATTTTTGGTGTATTGAATCTGGAACCTGCCTTGCTTCTTACCGGAGCTATTTTTCGTCAATGATTCCCTTATACATAAAGGCGAGTAGATATAAGCCAGAATATGACAATCTAAATTAGTTCTTACTGCAAAAATTCATATTATGTATATGACTAACATATTATTCAGATTGTATTGACTTCAGCTAGCGAAGCGTCTACAGCCTAGGACGTTTGGGTTTCTGAGCGTGATTCAATATTATGATCAAAGGCTCCGTAAGTTTTATCATCATTCTCCTGCCCTTATCCCATATTATTTGTGGTCTATCACCCGTCATCTCTGTATTTACTTCCTTTCTGGCCATGTCGTCTTTCACACAGTCCATCCATCTTTTCTTATGTCTACTTCGACCCCTGTACCCATCGACATACGTAAAACTTTTCTTACCAAGTTATGTTCATTCCTCCTCCGACACTGTTTTGTATAATATACAAATTGTTTCCTGTCTGTAGATGTAAGTTAGTTATCCCTCTGCGAAATATTAACATGATTAGTTAAGAGAAAATGTAAAAAGCAGTCGTAAATAAATTATTATAGGGAGTAAAATATTAACTTACGTTACCCGTGGGCATATAAAATTGATGAATGTAAAAAAAGCAAAAGAGCTCAAAGTCAAGAGTTGAAGGGCGCTGTATACTATCGGCATACTCTGAATGTGATGTATGTATGTTCGTCAAAAATAATTAAAAGTATTCGTATACTTCCACTAAATTAATCATGTTTATAACAGTTGAGATGCGGAACTCTAAATAGCAACTCATATTATTATTTATAACAACGTACTTACGGAGGAACCTCCATGGAATAACTGAGGCCTTAAGCTGAGGTCAATCAAATGTTATAAATACTGGAAACATGTTCACAATGAAAACATTTATTCGTGCTCTTTACGTGATCTAGACCTATATACTTAACGCGATGCTGCGAATTACATATATCAACATTGCTTATATTCTGCTCTCAACACTATGTATGCAGATAGTTATGACCGCAAGATCTACACCTAGACCAAACCTACTGACATATTACATACCAGAAAACCGTGAACTGAAAAAGAACCTCGGATATGATGAAGATATATATTTTAATTTCACAGAGTTGGCGACGAAATACAATTATCAAGCGGAGGAACACAAAGTGATAACTGATGACGGTTATGTGTTAACTTTCTTTAGAATTTTGCCAAAATGTAGTGAAGGGACAAGATCCCCAGTGTTATTGATGCATGGGATATTCGACAGTTCGGATATGTGGATAGTGAGTGGACTGGATACCGGGATAGGATACGTCCTAGCGAACAACTGCTACGATGTGTGGGCCGGGAACCACCGGGGCAACGGCTACTCCCGACGCCATATCAACCTAAACCCAGACAAAGATATTGAATTCTGGAACTTTTCCTTCGACGAACACGGTCGCTACGACTTACCAGCAATGATAGACTACATACTGAAGACAACACAGAAGTCTCAATTGAATTACATCGGCCATTCCCAAGGCACAACAGATTACTTCGTCATGAATTCGCTGAAGCCAGAATACAATGATAAGATCCGTATCTCTCTGCATTTGGGTCCAGTTGCTTGGGTGGCTAACGTCATTACTCCGTTAGCGAAGTTTGCAGCACAAAACGGTCCTTTAATCAAACAACTTTTGGATTCACTTGGACTCCGAGAGCTCTTGGCCAAACACCAAATTGAACGCGTCGTAGCGTCAGCTTTATGCCAGTACGCACCCGAAGAAGTCTGCGGGACGGTACTGTCGATCACAACTGGCTATAAAAGAGGGACAATATCGTCACGTACGTTGAAAATAGCACCGGGCCATCTACCAAATGGTATATCAAGCAAAACACTAGCGCATTACTCACAGAACATAGTGTCTCAAAGTTTCAAGCGATACGATGAGGGGATAAAAGGTAACCTACGGAAGTACAATTCGACTAAGCCTCCAGATTACGACATTAGCCAAATAACTTCGGCTGTCGTGTTAATTTGTGCCAAAAACGACTGGGTGTCGTCCTTAAAAGACATTCATACACTAAGCTCAAAATTACCAAATTTAGTGGAGGAGTATGTGGTACCCGCGGCGTATTGGAGCCATCATAACCATATCTGGGGCTTAAAAGCACCTAAGTACGTATTTCCGAAAATATTGAATTATTTAGAAAAATACAATACTTGAGGTAACTCATTGTGATAGATATTTTCGACGCTTAAATATATTTTTTTACTTTACCAGTTTCGTCGAACTATGAGATGGTAGTGATTTTATATTAAAAATATTTTAATCGACGGCATTAACTGCTAAGATCAGATTTGTTCATAAGCCTGCTTAGAACAATTTCTCCGGGTATTGTTATATCTAAATGAAAGAGACAGTGACTTGTCTTTATTTTAGAATCACATAGGCACATATTATAAAAATACATTTATTTGAAAATACTCCGAAATGGATTGAAAACATTGTTGTATCTTGAATGAAAATGCGCGTCGAAGCTTTAGCAATGTTTTAAAAGAATGTTTCCTGTCCTTGAATTTGTTAAGCACCACAAGAACTAGGTAATCATAGTTTAGACATTTTTTTTTAATTCTGTTGTTGATTTGGTTTCCTATTTTCGTAAATTGCCATAATTATCCCTCAACCATTACGGGACTATCCCAAGGTGCGCGCTGGTATGCCGAAAGACTGAGGCAATAAGTGCATGATATTTATTTTAATTAATATCCAATATTCAATGCCTAAAGCCTTGCTTACTAGGAAGCGCATAATTAACTTGCGACCGTGTATAAAATCCTTGTTATTGTTATTTAAACTTTAATTTCTAACTGTGATTTAGAATAGAATACATAATAAAATGCTAATTTTGTAACGTTCACACCGCAGACGAATTGAAGAGGAGTAATTTTACCGCTAACACTAATGTAGCTGAAATGTTCAGCCGATAATAGCGGTTTGGAAATGCATTTATGCTAAAGTTGCAATAAAATTCCATAATGTCTTAGCTCATTTTTGCTTGCGTAATGTTGATTTGTAAACACGATAGATAAAATTTCATATGCTCTAAGCTGCAAATGTCAATGTATAAAATGATCATCGCACTTTTATTCGACACTTATCTGTGAGAACACTTCAGTGTTTAGTTGCTATAGGTACATAGAAAAGTTGCAGCAGCAATCTTATTACAATAAGCTATACACTAGACATATAAAATAGTTTTTTTGCTAGATCGAATCAATATGGTCTGTCATATATCGCTCAGAATACCAACATCTAGCGTGGCTATCTGCATTCTTGGCACACCCGCACGAGACTAACTTGGGTCTTTTTTTTATCTGTAAATTACTTTTTTTATAATTGCCAAAAGACAGATCTTTAGTTCTTGTATTAATGTAAGGTGTTGTCATTTTATTAACACGTAGCCAATTGACGTTGGTACAGGAATAACAATCGCACCTTGTCAATCTTATATTGTGAAAAATCTGTTTAAGGGCCACCCTACTCCTAGCGCATCATATTCTCAAGGATTTTTGAAAACCAGTTATGTGAGCCTTGTTGTAATATGTACATGTACTTAATATTGAAAAACCTACGAAATGTATACAGCAGTGACTGCGTCATACTGCGGAAATCAATTAAGTTTTTATGTTTGAAGCAATTTTTTGCTGTAATAAATACGCTTGTTTACCCTTTCGTGACTCCCCCGATTAGGAGTCGCACACTATTAATACTAATAACATAATAATGGCGCAAAGCACTCGCAGCTTTCTGAAGCATGAGTACCGCACGAATATTTATTCAGTTGACAATTCACCTAGACTCAGAGCAAAAACCGCTAAGCTATATTATTTATAAGAGAGACACATAGAATGAAAAAGCCTCCAATACAACCGGGTCATTATGGCCAAAATATTTGTTTCCGACTCATAGAAACAATATTTCATATATAATATCGTACGTAGGGCCTATGCTAAGTACGCCCTTCTGCAGTAACCGATGGCAAAAGAAATAGCTCCTAAGCTATTGCCAAGCCAATAATTCTTGACGTTAAGCTGTTACCGTAGCCTATGCAATACCAGGTGTAGTGCTCACTTGTTGACTTGTGTTGAATGGGAGGAATTGATGAGTGCCTATAGGCTGCCGTGCTGGACATTCGACTGTCGTTGCATACAGCCTACCTGATGGTAAGCGGTCTCCGCAGCAAGCAAGCATTCGCTTACCACCTCTATAGTAAGTGTAATAAGACTCTCGGAACTAGTACTAATTCGGCGGCTTCTTACTTGAGGACGAACCGATTTCAAATGGGAGATCCCGTGTGGCCTTAATAAAAAATATATTTCGATGGTTTTTTTAACCTGTAACGCTCAATGTAGTAATATTGTATTGTGTAGACATTCCCCTGAACTTGACATTGAAATTAACTATTGAACATGATACTGTCCTCGTTTTACCCGCGACTTCCCCTGCGTAGAAATGCGTAGCACAATGAGCCATCATCAACAAAATGAGTCGTCAATTAAATTTTACTGTATCATATTAAAATTTGCCCCAAATTATTATCTCGAAAGCGGTTAATTGTATTAAAGAACAAGTTAGGTTACAGCCGTAATTTCTTGAGACTAAAGTAAATGACATCACATATATATTTAGGTACTTTTCTTGATTGGAATTATCATTCGTATTTCTTGAATAGGTTTAAGAATTTATAATCTTTAGAATTTTACATCAATATTTTATAACTAACAAAAACATGACGATATAGTTACATTACAATAATAATTCAATCGTAAAATTCTATTACGCAAATACATAAATTAAATTATTCCCCAGACATACAAATATTCTAAATTAACACTTCATACTAATTACATACACGTCTCCTTCGCCTTGAATTAACATCGCATGGCTAAATGTCGAAAAAAACAAGTTTTATTTTTAACTAGCTGTGCCCGCGACTTCGTACGCGTGGAATTAATTCTGTTGACAATTTCATTTGCACCGTACAATAATAACTTATAAAAAAAAATATGCCTAAGTTATGCTAATAGCATCAGCTACCTTTCAGTGAAAGTCCTGTTCAAATAATTACCGCCGTGCGGATCCCTAATTATTTTTACAATAGTAAAGTTATATCTAATAGCCTATGTTACGCCCAGTAAAATCAGCTATCTACCAGTGAAGGTCTCGTTCAAATCGGCCCAGCCGTTTCGAAGATTACCCCAAACAAACAGATAGACAGACAGACGGACAGACAGACAGACAAAATTTTTAGTATTTGCTTTTTTGTCATTAGAAGCGTGTTTACTTTCATGTGCATTTTGTAAAAAGCTGTTATTTCGACATTACAAACAGACACTTCAATTTTATTTATGTGTATAGATGTATTGATTAAAGAAGCAGTACGTATGTTTTAACTATAGTCAAATTAAGCAGCGAATCCGTAACTGACGGTTTGACTTGAGATGTCAAACTACTATGACAAGCAACTTTTGATAGCAGACTTATCTAAGAATCCGAAGTTTTCTGTATTTTATTGTTACTTTGCATACGAGGACCTATCTAAGAGTGAAATAGGCTGACAAAATTTACTACAGAAAACTTCCGATGAAAACGTTGAGTGCAGCTAGTATAAATATAAAACAGAACCCTACGAGGGTACGCTATACTGGCAGTAAAGAAACCATATTCTGCTAGAAGAGTGGTCCTCTCAACAATGCGGTTTGCAACACGCTAAGCGTGTATAGGCTACAGTAATATCTTACTATCAAGCGGGCCGTACGCTTCCTTGCACACCTTCGCAGTATGATAACTTGCAAATGCTTTCATGTGATTTAATGGACATTAGCAAAATGCCGATAGCCATTTACAAAGTAGATATTTAATGCAATTCAGGCCAAAGATATATGGGCAGCTTATTGGCAAATACTGCAGGTAGTTAGCAGTCCCTGCACGGCGGGTTGCGACTGTTGCGAGGTACCTTCACTAAACTATTTTTATTGTTATCTATTGTAGTAATTTGTATTTAGGTCTGTGCAGTCATGTTGCCCTTGTGTTGAGGGCTAATAAGCCGGGACTTCATTTTCTCATGCAATAGAGGTGAAAAGAATAAGGTAGGGATATTCCTTTAAATTAATTTAGTCCTACGAAGCTAAGTCAGAGTACAGCCCGCTTTATGCTAAGCGATCACCGTAACCTTGCAATACTAATGGTAATCAGACGCTTGCAATACTAATGATATCACTCGTAGCCAGCGTTATTATTGAGACAAGTTACTGGTGTTACCAACATATTATGTTATCGATTAGTCTTGCCATAGTGAATAAGAAATAGACAAGACACTTTGATTTGCGCAGTGTAGTTTTATTGATTGGCAATAATTTGTCACATTTTCAACATATTACATGAGTTTGAAAATTAACTATGCATTTATAGAATAAAAATATATCAAAACATAGTCAATATGTGCTTTACCCTTTTAAACCTTTAGGAGGTAGAAAGTATTTAATTAGTGTCATTCTCGACCTCACGTTTTATTTAATTAAATTATTATTCGAAAGTGATGAAAGTAACGCAGCAAGGTATTAATATCTGTCAATATTTTTTATAAACAACGTGTCAGTGAAATCCAATCATTGTGATATTCGACTGTTGTAATTTTTTTTTGTAACTATTTTTTTTTTCTTTAAACTTAATGTATATCCTAAGTTAATTCAAAATTACTTTACTTCGAATTATATTTATTTGTTGTTTTTATATGTGGGAATCTCTGCCACTAATGAACCGATAAAAAAATTGGTTACTAGGTAAGCCAAAGCTTTCATCGTAGACGATAGAAGCTTGCAATACCAGGCTATCACTAACTTGTTGCCAACCTTATCATTGTTGAGTGAACACATTTTTTAGCAACTCTGAATACTGTATCATAGTATTGTTATTTGACTGCAGTGTTTTGTAAATACTAAAATTGTTTCTTACATATCTGCCAACGTATAGTACGAACTTGTCAAAGTAGTTAATAAACTAGACCATAAAACGGTAATTAAAACCAATAAAAGTGGACCTTACATCAAATGCCATCAGAATATTTTCAATTAGGTAACGGTCTGTGACGACACACACTGAATCAAATTACCACCGAACCTTTGTGAAATACTGAACGTGTTTTTGAATATTTATACGCCGTTCAAGGTTCCAAATCGTTTTACATGTCAATAATATATGTAGTTCGGAAACAATGAACCTACATATTTTTCCGTTATGCATTTGTAATGTGTAATGCTTCTTAACGAGACGCAGCGCGTTACTGGGAGGAGAGACATACAATTGAGGATATTGTTAAAAGTTTAATTGCAGTAAGTAGCAGTTTAAAAGCCGCGACGGCCTTGTGGTTGAAGCTACGGCCTGTCATCTGATAGGTCCAGATTCAAACCCCGGCCTGTACCAATGAGTTTTTCTAAGCTTAAGTACGTAATTAATCACACCATGAGCTTTTAAAAAGAGAGGTAGGTCGATTTGGGATTTCCGGTGGGTTTTCCCATTTAAATTGGAGCCGCCCGACTGGGGACTGTACCTTAAATATTTTAGTGATAATTAAAACCTCAAACTGCAAAACGGTTCTAAAAACAAAAAAAAAACAAATAACGACCTAAATAATTAATTAATATATTTTCAGTCTAAATTTATACCGCAACTAACTAAACAAATAAATAACATATAGATGACAATCAAACATATTAATCAACATATTAATTCTGAATACATAATAAATTGTTCCAGTTTGATTTAACTAATATAAATGCCGTAACTAGAACTCTCGGGCGAATATGTGTCGCACATTCTAGTTTTCCTTATGCAGCGTGTCCGCGTTTCCCGGCACACATAGCCTGACCCACATCATTAGTCCCGATGGGAAAGATGTCAGTTATATCAGAATAGTGTAACGGAAACAGTATGTGAGCAGCCTTACAACACGACTCCTAAACAATTGTACTTGACCCTGTGTAACGGGGCTTTATGAACTCGGCCGACAAAAAGCTACAGTAATTATGTTAGTGTTATAATTATTCGGTATTGGAAAATTTGCCCCATATAAATGGTACACTCACATATGATTTTAGATACGATAGATCTATTGAATAACTATTCAATGTACCTGTACCTTTTTTTTTTATTATGAGAGTGTGAGTGAGGATGCTTATGATAGTGTAGAGGAAATGAAATTAAATGTAAGGCTGAGTGATGAGGTGTAAGGAGCTTTGCTCTGATAAGCGGATAAATTTGCTGTGAGGTGATAGACTACCATACAGACAGACAGGCAAATTGTTTGTTAATTTAGAACTCTCGTATATAGGCACAGACTACAGAGCGCAATTTCACTCTTGTCTAAAATACTCTAGAAGTTTGTATGGGCAGGTAAAATTGTGGAAGTAATTTTTCATACAAACATACTAAGTCCGGTCACTGTGCAAATGACATGCAGGAGCGATAACTTTCGAAAAAGCGCAAGAGCATCCGTGTTGCTGCAAGTATTAAAGTCATGTAAACATTTAGTCATCAGTTTCTTGAAACAGATTTTTTCCTTACATGGTTTTTAATAGGTCATTTTGCTGAAGGTCGTATCGTGGCTAAGCGGTAATGCCAGACTAGCTTTATCTTGCTAATGTCAAAAGCATTTAAGCACTAGTTTTTACTGACACTGCGAATTTCTAATATTTTATTATGTAACGTTCATTGTGGTCAATATTACGTCAATTTATCTCTTTAACAATAGGAAATTCGTCGTCGAATTGGTGGGAATGCAGTATTAGGTTATCTTTACGAATTACGTAGAATAGCATAAGTTTGCTGTGACGACGAAGGTAATATTCCTTCTACCAATATACAGGTGATGTTTAATGATAAAAACTCCAGTAAATAATTAACCTTTACAATTTTTTTTTATACACCACTAAGGTATCGAAGCCGTGGTGGCCATGTCGGTGAAGCAACGGCCTGTCATCTGATGGGCCCAGTACCTCTTAATTTACCTACGCCTTAGGACCACGGGATCCGATGGATTAAAGGGCGCATCACTCAAAAAGGGATCGTCACCGTATCAACTCGAGACGTTCATTATTCTTTGTATGAAACTCTCAACTGCAACGCACTCTAATCGAAATCGTAACGTCATCGCCTAGCTTCGGAACAAACTCACGATAGAAGGCGATACCGTGACGATCCCTTTCCAAGTTTATGTGTATCTTTATGACCTTTAGTTCCATTTAAGGTGGCGATGAGTATGATGATTTAGACAAATACAATTGAAAAATATTGTCCAACTTTCTAGATCAAATTACCATAGTACTCAGTGATGGAAAGGATGTAAGGATTGATGAATGTAAACGAAGCAGAAGAGGTAAGTCAAGAGTGAAATGGCGCCCTATACTCTCTGCCTACCCTGTGAGGGACTTGGCGTGATGATATGTGTATACCTATGTCAAAATATTTCGTCAACTTTTGATGAAAATGAAAGTTATTATTCAGTTTTGGTTTATATAAAGCATATTTGATGATAGATAGGGATTTACCGTAATAAATAGAACTACATTCTTTCTACACACAACTTTCTCCATCTCTAAGCCTTGCGGCTACCGGATCGTAAAATGCATTTAAAAGTAAAAATAAAAGTTGCCAAACAACAGGATGTTCCTCGTAAGATGCATCTGATGGATTCACTTTCACGCGAAACATACATTTGAATAATGTGCTCATAATCATTCTAGTAGTGTCTCGGATCGGGCGCTGTATAGATATACCTAATAATACATAATGTATAATTTAAGAAAGGTACAGAATAGACCTTTCAATTCAATAAACAACTTTATTATCATTCCAATTACCAACTGTCAGCCACAAACTGTCAGCCAAAAGGCTAACACACAAATTTCGAGCAGTGAGGCTTTAAAATTATGTATTAGGTTCATGCGATGCGAACACAACAGCGATAAATGTTTCATTTATTTCGTACACAATTAATATTATCTGTGTACATTTCAACTATTTTCATCATCAAAAATATGTTAACTTTCTTCAAAGGTTAACTTCAAACTTAAATGAAAAGTATATCAGAATTTGGTATTGTTAGGACCGTAAACTAGGTAAAAAATTGGCGAAGGTGATACGACTACGTAGTCGCAAGTAATTCTTGATCGAGCTACAGAAATCTAGTGTCATAAGTTTAATGTTCTTTTAATCATGAACCACTTTTTTTTACAAAATCAAAACAAAAATTCAACGGAACTCATGCCAAATCGTACAATGAATAATGTAATTCTAATACTTTGCAAACAGACAATTCCAATCATTATGCAATATATTGGCCATCGTATTATTGGGATCCCGTTAAGTTTTGTACCTATTTGTATTCCTTACAGTTTAAAAAAAATACGATAACATCTCGATCACGGCGAACTATGAAAGTATTGAAGACGCTTTATAAACAACGATACCTACTAATTTGCTGCAGTAGTCGCAGATACAAGTTATTTAAATATTTTGCCATTCTTGTGGGGAAGTTCGAATCCTACCGAATCAATGAGTTTTTCTAATACACTTAACTGAGTTTTTACAAGCTAAATAAAGGTACTACTACTAAGCTAGCACTCAATCGTACGGCCCACGTGATGTATCAGGTCAGTGTGATGGATCACGTCATGTCACTGTAGCGTATAGACGCTGACAATGACATAACTTATTCTAATGGTATTACTAACGCGTTGCCAACCCTATGGTTGTTGAGGATTACTGTGCTATTGAATCATACCGCCGAGGTTGAACCTAGGAACCATCAAACGACAGGCGATCGCTTCAACCGTACGGCCACGACGGCTCTTTGTGCAGCAGTGCAGTGCATGAAGTGCAGTTCATCACCTGTCCGTTTGGCACTGTACAACGCCGAAGCCCAAAAATCACAGTCGAGGTGTACTTGAGGTTATCAAATGAAACGACCAAGACTGAGGAACGAATCACTGCTATATTATATAAAAACTCTATGTACAGATTACAAATGGTAGGAAAGGATGACACATGCTCGTTAGACTATATTAAAATTTAACACCACCTGTCATGTGAGTTGTAGAAGTGACAAACAGTGACATCTAGCGCCAGAAAAGTGAAGCCTGAACAGGCAACAAATTATCTTCGGTAAAAATGGGGGTTGTAACACCTCTGTGCAATGCCTGGGAAACCCTCGCGCTCTTTATGTAATTAACATCTTAACAACTAGGTGTTAGAATCATTTCTTTCCATTCTCAAATATCGTAGCATATAAACGTTCCTCATTGAACTGGTTAAATTGTAAAAGGTCGCCGACCGATAGACATGAGTTCTTTATACGTGTCGTGGAATACGTAACTGACTTTTCTTTACATAATACTAGCGTTAGAACCTCAGAACTTGTAGACGTGGATGATGTGCTTATCGACACTGGATTTTTTTAAGATAGATAAAGTAATTACGGTTAAATAATAAATATGTAAATAGCACCCGAATGAGCCAGAATATTTCTGGTTAGGCAGTCAAAAAATATAATGTACTGTTGTTTCTATAAAAGAGGTATAAATTTAATATGAGACTTTTTAATCTAATTTTGAATCTTTATGCGATATGATTTCGATGGATTTATAAATATGTATGTCACCAATTTAGGTATTTAATCATGTTTTATTGAATTAGCCTGCACATCTGAAGATGATTGCAAAACGACCCTGACATAAATTATAACATATCACATCGTAAAATTATAAACCGGTCGCGTAAAGTCTTCATGAATCAATTTTCTTTTTAAAGCTCTTTTGATCTTGACAAAAGGAATGATAAGCTGAAAGTCTTAGTGTATACAAATCTGCTGTGGTCTCCAAAATGTCAGCGCTTGAATTGGTAACTGAAATTGGCAAACGAGCGCCATACTCTCAATCTCGGATTTTGAATTTCATTTTTATGAGATACCTATACACACTACAAAGCAACATTACACAATTGATCGATGAAAATCACAGCTGCAACGGTAACCAGACTGGGTTATGCCTCTCAAGTACTCCCAATTCGTTACTCCATGTGCGACAATACTAGTGTCAATTTCACGGCCCCGAAGAGACAAAAGAATACGGGTGCTTCATTGAATCTGATGTTTGGCGAGAAAGCTCCGCAGACGGCATGCTAAAAGACTTTTACGCAACATAATATGCCGCGTCTGTTGCGTCATCCATGCCGCCAGGAGCATCGCTGCCACAGAACGAAGACGTGACATTTATATACAAATGTGAATAGGACTGCTTGAATAGTGATAATATTATAGCAATTATGTCATACGGGTAAAGGTTAGGTTTTGAAAAAGGAATTCTATTACGTTTATTACTATTACTTTTATGGAAATAATGGAAATATGGGGTACAAAGTTTTAGCTTCCCGTATTAACATTATGATGAAAATTTTCTATAGTGAAATGTTGTTTTATTATTTGTATATTTAGTGTATTTTGTTATATTGGTTGTCTCCTGCACTACGGAGCCGAATGGAAAATATTCTTTCACTAAATACCGTACCGTAAAGGGGTAAGAAGGATATTAGAAGCTAACATGCGCGTAATATAATAAATGTATACAAAACATATCTCAGCATTTGAAAAAAATACTCAGATTTAATTTTTGGGATAGATTCAGTTAGCTCTACTCGCGGCACAACACATCCCACTAGGCACTAGGCACATCGGCAACAAAGCGATGATTCCCCGCCAAGGTATTTACAATTTAGGCTGTGCATGACAGTTATAATAGAATTGTGATGACTATTTCTCGTCTTCCGCACAGTGTCACGATTCGTTTGGCTTGATTGCTTAATAGCAAATATTTATGCCACTGAGACAGTGTTAAATGAGTAAAACAAAGCTTTTACTAGGGAAGAAGAATATTTGAAGTAGATCTCATTCGATTTATCTTGTGGTATCGATGAAATGAAACAGCATATATGCTCGATCCCTTTATTTCAGAGAATTATGTAATTTTTGTAGCATGTTGGTGCATATTGGGCCCAGTTTGCATTTGAAATTGACTCATTGTAGAGACCCTCAAAATTTATTCATGTACATATCTGAAGAAAAGTGTTTTTTTTTAAACCACTAAGGTGGCACACAAGCATATGGCCCACCTGATGGTAAGCAGTCACTGTAGCCTATAGCCACTAGCAATACCTGGGACATCACTAACGAGCTGCCAACCCTGTTGTCGATGAGGAGTCACTGTGCTAGCACCATTACTACTAGCCCAGCGTATCCTCGTGGAGCACTGGCAACCTTACTTATTTCCTATCAATATGCTCTGTCCGCTTAGGATGAAATACATAAATATTGACGCCAGTAGGCAGAGAGCATTGAATGTCAATGCACTCTCATTTTGCACATTTCTTTTGCAATCTCTTCATACATACCCGTTAGTTCCGAGTACTCTTTGCCTTTATTATTTCTAATAATCTTAATAAAATAAAGATCATTTAAATATAATCACTTCAAAAAGTTTTTCAATGGAATGAAATTAAAGTTTTGCTGATATAAATGTTTTAATGTACTTTTTCTCACAAACAATATAATATTTTTAATCAATATATATCAATTTAGCAAGCTTTAGTTATTATTCTGACATATCAATAGTGACGTAAAAACAATTAAATAAAGAAATAGAATGTGCATTTTTTTGTAAAAATTGTAATATATTTCATGATGATTTCATGCTTCCTTTGCTTTGTCACAATCACAATTCAAAATTGTTCCAAAGTCAACCGTAGCTCAAGAATCACAAGAACTAATTAGCTGCACATGCATATTGCTTAGATCCAAGAATCGTGTATCTGGCCAACCCTATCTCTGGTCAGCTTCCTTGTGAGGTCATCAGAGCAAGGCCAACTGCATTGTTGACTGACTAATATTATATAACTATGATACTCACGATGTGAACGTAATATATAACGATAATGAAGGATTGATCTTTCAGACATCATAATTAGGTAGGCCACCACACATTGGTTGTGTGCCCGGATCGGACCCGCAAACGTAAAAAAAGTTACTTTGCGTTACTTACTGGTTGAAAAGCCACCAGACCAGCTGAACCCTTTTTAAAATAATTGACTTCGTATACAAAAAAATACAATTATTATTTTCTGTCCGGTTCTTTGTATCGCCGCATCTAGAAACTTGCATCACCAAAAATAACACGCACATTTCCGATCTCGTGTTAGGGTTACCCTGCCTCTTTTTCTATAATGTGCGAAAGTGCAGTGCATACATAATGTCGCTTGTATAACCGACAACGTACATAAACACAGCTGAACATAGTAGACACATGACATAACGCATACGCCCTTGCGTCGCCATTAGCTCACAGAAAGCGTCTGTGGGTGTCCAAATGCATTGTTTGGCACAATAGCAACTGCAATGTGGAGACTAATATATGCGGTGCTATAGCTCAAGGATGTTACTCATCGCTCCGGAGGGTAGGTGGTGAGTGGGCCTCTTTAACCTTCGATCTTAGGCCATTAAAATTTGGGATTCGATTGTGGACGCTTACTGGAAATGTAGTACCTTTATTGAAACTTGTAAAGACTTGAATTTTGCTTCATACAACTTAAATCGGTTAAGACGTTATTGTGAGATACTCTTTGGAATATTCTCTTATATTCTATTTGAGTTTTAGAAATCTATACAATAAATAAAGCCTGTTGAGGCCATCTGTTCCGGTCACACTGGTTCCCGTTTCCCGTAAGGGAATCAATAACAGTTACCTGCATTATTGACAACATTTATTAAGGTGGACCATATTAATCCAAATCAATACATTAATTTTGACTTCAATAATATTTCGTATATATTTCGAGTGCACTATATATGATACATAGTTCATTTCAATAGCAGCAATACGCGTCATCATATCATAGTTAAATTGGTACGACTAGTGGTAAATAGTTTAACTTAGCAGCGCGGGTCTAGACATCGAAATGAAATCTATGTCAGGCCGAAGTCGTTGCTCCTACACATGCGCCGCATGCCTAATGTCCCACACGGCGACGCGTGCGCCGACTCCGAGAAACTATTACATTACAATTCTACTAAATAGTTCGGACGATATTTACGAGCTGTCAATAGGAAGACGTTTATCATGCGTATGCGCCTTAGACCAAATAATTTGAGGACGCTTAACTTTGATTGGAGTTGGAAAGGTCAAAGTCTAGCAAAACTACGCCTTGCCAAGCACTATATTTTTATAAAACAAGCACCACTTATATTTCGTGAAGATCCACCTACCTTTTTTATTTGATCAGAGTACCGGGCTATATCGCATATCAAATAGATGAAACTAATCTATCTCTTTTCAAAATAATGTGAATGTGATCGCCAACAACGCATGGAATATTATAGGTCAAGGCGAGATTTAATGTAGCTGATACTAATTTACCTATCCATTTATGTATAAAAGAATCTCTATTTCCCTTGGTCACGGCATCACGCGTGAACGGCTGGATCGATTTTGCTAATTCTTCTTTATTTGTGTTTGTTATGGTCAAAAGAAAGTTCTTTAGAAATTAAAAAATTGAAAAAAACACCGGAACCTTTATTAAATTCGCGACATACTATAAAGGTATTTTTTGCTATGGTTTTTTTGACGTATGAATTCATAGCTAAGACAGGACATCGCCTGTCGGGTCAGCTAGTTGCCAATAAATATATAATGTTTTTTTTAAACCAACACCATATACTTACGTATAAGCTACAAAGCAAAGAAATTACCAAAACGCACACAGCTTAACAACATGACTATCCAATGAGTTATATATTACCGTCATACATCAAGACCCGAGAAGACCTGCAACTTTATAAAGACAACTTGCATAATTAAGTTGAGGTTAACATGTTTGTGAACAGGTTGCAACCTAAGTTCCAAAATGTCAGTGGGACCTTACTCATCGTATAGTGAGTGATACTGTCACTGAATCTGCCCTCGTGGTGTGTCATTTGTACTCTTCAATAACATGGGGCTTAAGCTATATTTATTCTTTATGAAGCCGTGGTGGCCTTGGGGTTGAAGCAACGGCCTGTCATCTGATGCCTGTACCAATGAGTTTTTCTAAGCTTAAGTACAGCGATTAACCACATCATGACTTAAAAAAGAGAGGTAGGGCGAATTTGGATCACCCGTGGATTTTCCCATTAATATTGGAGCCGCCCTACTGGTACCTCCACCTTACAGAAGACCGCAGTGAAATAACACTACCTTGATGTAGTGTTGTGTTTCTGCGGTAAGTAAGGTTGCCAGTGCTCCACAATATCGAAGTGAGTACCATACATATGTACCTACAACACAACAAAGTCACCTCCTTGTTCGATCCCAGCGTTAGTTGGTAAGAATATTTAACAGTCACGTATAGAGGTAGCTCAGCAGCCCGAGCACAAAGACATATTATGTCTTTGCCCGAGCAAGAATAACTTCATAACTTCTTTGAAAACGTAGCGACTTCGTATTCGAAAACGTAATTCACTAAATATCAAAATGCTCATACAATTTTTTTCCTACTTTTCACCAGCGCAGCCATGCTCTTTTTCCTAAACAAAAATAGTCGAAAGCGATACGAATATGTAGTCGAAAGTTGTTGTTGCTAGGGCTGCTGTATTAAAACGATTGTATGCAGGCTTATCAAAAAGTAGGTACTCGCACAGTACTGTCAACATGCCTGCAGCGAGCTAATTAAACCGGCCGACCAACGACATTCCTTAATACAGCCTTCATATGTTAATGGCATTTACCTTGCTATTAAATTGGGACTTCTATTATTAACGATGTATTAACGGTTGTTACTTTATTTTTAAAAAAGTACTACTTATTCCAGAAAAAAAAACCTAAATGAACTCCATTTGTCCACTTGTCCATTTTGAAGTTTAAGATAACTAGTTAATGTAGTATTTAAGAATGCATTATAGTGGTAACACTGAATGTTCTTGTTATATCTGTGGCGCGCATTAAATAAACAGTCAAGTCCTGACTCCCGCCTTTTATTGACGTTACAGTGAATATAAAACCTAGCTGATGGTTGATAATATATTATCTCTGGATTAAATATTTCCATACTCTGTACTTGAAATGTCATGTTTGTACTGTATTGTTGCCGGAATTTGTTGGGGTAGCTGGCATTTAAGTTGAGAGTCCTTCTGCTGAGTAAAGGAAACTCTTTGAAGCCTGGGAACAGGTAATATAATAAAACTATTAGGCAGATCAAATACAGCATTAAGAGGTAAATCGGGTCGGAGCCACGTCAGGGCAGATGTTTCAGTAAGGCCAGGGCGCTGTTTGCTGATGATCATGCTTTCAAATGAACAAAAAAACAATTAGGTTGTTGATCTGAGATGCTAGGCAGTAGACATACTTAATAATACTTTGAAACAATATAATGAATAGCTTGTATATATAGTAAGAGAAAAATAGCCGACCTTACTATGCGACCTATGAGTGCATCTGCGATAAACTTTTAATGCCAATACCGCTTCAAGCTTAGGGACATAGTAGAGAGTCTGTTTTTTAAACTTACCCCAAATTAGGAGCTTCATTAAATCTATCCATAATAATATTGTAAATGCGAAAGAAACTCTGTTTGTATGGTTTTTGCTACTTTTTGAGAACTAAACGGCTGAGCGGATCGTAATAAAATTTTACAAGGAGATATACGAGTATCATATTCTGGGGAAGGAACTAGGCTACTTTTTTATTTAAACAAATATAGACGAAGTCGCGGGTAACGGCTAATCTAAATATATTCTCATCAGGCTTTCCTTTACTGTACATTGTACCTATATGCAGCCCATTGGGTTTCGAACTAAGCAAGCCTTATCAGCCAACACACTGAACACACATCAACTAAGATTCATTGCTGACAACAAAGCAAGTCTTAAGGTAACTTATTTTTTATGTACGGCTAGCTAGTGGCACGCCTGATGGTAAGCAATATCTAACAGTATATTGTTGAAATAGGTTTAATATGCCTATTTAAATTAAAAGAATGTTATTCCGTGTCTAGTTTTAAATGTGTGATTGTGTCAAGAATCAATCGAGTGACATGTTATTGTTGCACTCCTGTTTTAGATTCCTTCTTGTACATATGTTACGTTGATTTATAATAAACGGTGTTTAATACAACTTTGGTTTACTCTTCACGTTGAGGAATATCTGCCCCCAACATTGGTTATGGACCCAGGACAGAGAAACTAAAGATTTGTAAAAAATGACAACCGTGAAAATTGAACAACTAAATTCTGAAAACTATGAGACGTGGAAAATCCAAGTCGAAGCAATTCTTGTGAAAAACGATGTCTGGGGCTTTGTAAATGGCAGCCTCGTAAGACCGGCAGAACCAGTTGCAGCCATCGAATGGGCTAAAGGCGACGCAAAAGCCAAGTCGGACCTAGTTCTGTCGATCTGCCCAAGTGAACTGAGGCACCTGCGAGGATGCAACACATCGCGAGAAGTATGGTTGAAACTTGAAGGCATACATGCATCAAAAGGACCTGCGAAAAAGGCGACATTGTTGAAAGAATTATTGCTTCACAAAATGGAGGAAAATGGTGACGTTCGAGAACATGTCATGAAATTTTTTGATGTCAGATGTAAATTGGCTGATATGGGAATAGAAATGAATGACGATTTGATTTCAATTATGCTGTTGTACAGTTTACCATCTAGCTTCGAGAACTTTAGATGTGCAATAGAGTCTAGAGATTCGTTGCCAGATCCAGAAACACTAAAGGTAAAGATTTTGGAAGAAGGAAGTTCCCGACACCAGAAAGAAAATGTAGACAAAGCATTTCTTGTAAAAGGGAAGAAACCTTTTAAACCAAAGAGTGGTACAGTCGAAGCGGATTCGAAATTTAAATTCAAATGTTTTAAATGTCATCAGTACGGTCATAGGGCTTCAGAATGTAACATGAAGAAGAATAAGGGTCAATGCCAAGAAACTTCTAAGTTTGTGTCAACAAATAGTACTTCCAGTGATATTTGTGATTCCGATTTTGTAACTTTTAATTGTTTTTCAGATGACAAGGCTGCAAGCAACGAGAGTGGAAATTGGATCATTGATAGTGGGTGTACGTCACATTTGTGCAACGACGCAAGTAAATTTGGCGATACGATGTTACCTGTGTCGTAAAAGCTAAATTTGGCAACTAATACAAGTACAAACGTACGAGGCAAAGGTACAGTAAGATTGTTTACATGTAATAATGGTTCTAAAACTGTGGTTCAATTGCCCAATACACTTTATGTTCCGGATTTGCGATGTAACCTAATTTCAGTTGCAAAAATTACGGATCAAGGCTATAGTGTTACGTTTAAAGCTAGTGTAGCTAGTGTGAAAGATAGCTATGGTAACACTAAGCTAATTGCAAATCGTAAAAGTAATCTATATTACGTTGAGGAACGATGTGAAACAGCGTCGGCGATTTCAAACAAAGAGGTCGATGTTTGGTTGTGGCATGAACGTTTAGGACATTTAAATGCAAAAGATCTTCTAAAACTTTTAAATAAATCTGGTATGAATGTCAAGATGTCAGATGTTGTAAAGTTGTATGATTGCAATGTTTGTATGAGGGGGAAAATGAGTGCCTTACCATTTTCGAAATCAGAAGGCCCTTGTGATGAAAAATTAAAGATTGTTTATTCAGATGTTGTTGGACCGATGGAACATGAAGCCATAGGAGGCGCGAAGTACTTTGTCACATTCATCGACGACCATACAAGATGGTGTGAAGTATATTTACTTAGTAAGAAGAGTGAAGTCTTTACTGTATTTAAAATATACAAAAATTACGTCGAGAATCTGACAGGTAAGAAAATAAAATATCTTCAAACAGATAACGGTGGCGAATATTGTAACCGTGATTTCGATGAGTTCTTGAAGAACGAAGGTATATCTCGAAGACTAACCTGTCCTCGAACCCCAGAACAGAATGGGATAGCAGAGAGAAAAAACCGTACTTTAGTGGAAATGGCGAGATGTATGCTCATTTCGTCTGGACTTTCACCAGGTTTCTGGGCAGATGCTGTCGTAACAGCATGTCACGTCAGAAATCGATGTCCAACGCGCAGTCTTGGAGGAAATACACCTTTTGAGAGATGGTTCGACCGACCTGCTAAGATAAATTATTTAGAGAGGTTTGGATCGAAGGTGCATGTATTGGACAAAGAACAAGGGAAAGATAAGTTTGCTCCACGTAGTACGGACGGAATCTTTGTAGGATATCCAAGAGATCGAAAAGGCTACAGAATATGGTTGCCACAGCAACGGAAGATAATAATGTCACGAGACGTCAAATTTCACGAAATGAAGAGTGAAAGAAATGAAGATAATAGCTTAAAGATAGATCCCTTTGAAGTGAAAGCGGAGAAATTGGATACCAATGTGAATCGACCAGGTACAGTTGAAATAGATTTTCATTCGAAACAGATAGCTGAGCATTCACATCAGCCAGTCGAAGAACCCGAGATCGTCTCAGGACCATCACATCATGATCATCAAGAGAGCGATGTTCACGATAATGAAGGGGGAGGAATGAAGAGAGGGCCAGGTCGACCGCGTATAGTGCGAGGTCAGGTTGGACGTCCAAGAAAAATGTATCAAATGGTGCCAGACGCGCAACCAGAGCCAATTACAACTATAGAAGATAGTGGTGAATCCAATGAAGAATTTACTGACTGTCAAGACTTTGCTGGAGTCGCAGAAGTGACATTAAAGCAAGCCTTGTCAAGCAGTGAAAGTAAAGGATGGAAAGATGCTATCTTATCTGAAGTAAGGAGCCTTGTGAAGAATGACACATGGGAGATAGTTAATAAACCCATGAATCGTGATGTCGTAGGCTGTCGATATGTTTTAACAACCAAGCTGAATGTCGACAAAACTGAGAAGAAAAAGGCGAGACTTGTAGCAAGAGGCTTTAGCCAGCGGTATGGTATTGATTACCACGATACTTTTGCTCCTGTCGTCAGGCTTGATACAGTAAGACTGTTAGCTGCACTCGCAGTTGAGCTAGACCTAGAGGTTCATCAGTTGGACATTAATACGGCATACTTGAATGGTTTGTTAGAAGAAAATATCTATATGAAGCTGCCAGAACTTTTAGAAGAATGTTTACTTAAGTTAGTAGAGACAGAAATACAGGGTTCAGATATTCATGAGCGAGCTAAGAAAATGTTGGACGATTTAAAGGCTGGAGGCGATATATGTCGACTGAAAAGGTCGTTGTATGGACTCAAACAAGCTGGTCGCCAGTGGAACATACGACTCGACGAACAATTAAAACGTATGGGGCTGCGACAATCGTTGAATGAACCGTGTCTTTATTTTAAGGACATAGATCCGGATATAAAACTCTTTGTTTTAGTTTATGTCGATGACATCCAAATCGCATGCAAGAAAAGAGAATTTATTGAAGAATTTAAAAAATTACTGGCCACCGAGTTTGAATTAAAAGACTACGGAGTTGTCAAATACATGCTGGGAATAGAGTTTGACAAATGTGACAATGGTATCAGATTGTCACAGCGAAAATATATATCCGATTTGTTGACAAAATATGGCATGAATAATTGCAAAAACTCTGTTTCTACGCCAATGGAAGTAAAAAGCAAGTTTTCTGTGGAGGAAAGATGTGATAAGGGTGAACAGTATCCGTATAGGGAAATTATTGGATCATTAATGTACTTATCAACAGGAACAAGGCCCGACATTACAAATAGTGTTGCGAAGTTGGCACAATTCGTGAATTGTCCAAACAAGCAATGTTGGAATGCCGCAAAACGTTTGCTACGTTATTTGAAAAGAACGATAGAATACGGACTTGTATTCAAGAAAACAGGCAAGTCATTACAAGGGTATTCTGATTCGGATTGGGGAGGATGTTTACTAGACAGACGTTCTTATTCTGGTTATGTTTTTATGTTAAGTGGCGCATGCATATTCTGGAAGTCGCAGAAGCAGAAGTGTGTTGCGACGTCCACGTGTGAGGCCGAGTATGTGAGCTTGTCATCAGCAATGAAAGAAGCTGTTTATCTAAATAGCTTGTTAACTGAAATTGGGTTACGTAAGTTTGCACAGTTAACGTTACATGTAGACAATCAGGGGGCGATATGTCTTGCTAATGATCCGATGTTCCACTCTCGTAGCAAGCACATAGATATAAGGCACCACTTCATAAGGAGTATTTTAAAGAACAACAAAAGCATAGAATTGTTGTACCTGTCTACTGATTCTATGCTCGCTGATATTTTAACGAAGGCTTTGCCTAAAGTTAAGCACTATAAGTGCATGTCTGGTTTAGGCATTACCTGTTAATTGTTTATTTTGCTAAAGTTGTTGTTCCTTTGTAATACTTTCTTTTAGAGTCTTTTTGTTTTAATATGTTTTATTTCTATGAATATGCATATTAAGGGGGAGTGTTGAAATAGGTTTAATATGCCTATTTAAATTAAAAGAAAGTTATTCCGTGTCTAGTTTTAAATGTGTGATTGTGTCAAGAATCAATCGAGTGACATGTTATTGTTGCACTCCTGTTTTAGATTCCTTCTTGTACATATGTTACGTTGATTTATAATAAACGGTGTTTAATACAACTTTGGTTTACTCTTCACGTTGAGGAATATCTGCCCCCAACATATATCATAGATAGACGCATGCATGAATAGCCAGTGGTATCACTCGCCCGTTGCCCATCCTGTAAAAAAAAATCGTAAAATTGACTTGAATGCCAAAGTTACATTTAGTTATCGCAAGTCTTTAGTTAGACAACCAATGTATCTTTTTAATTGGAAATTCAAGCAAATAATGTGCTACTATATTGAAACGTACACTATTCTTACTGTTACACAAAGAAGAAGGAAGTGTTTTAATATTTTGCCACATTTGTGATGTGCTATTTTGCCTTACTACACCAGAATCCATAATCAACTTTGCAAATAGACAGACAAAAGTCCATTGTTTTTAAAATCTGTTCCAGATTGCATCTCACCTAGCACCGTGATTTCTTAAGAACCTTGAAAATTTATAAATAAGTGTTTAACATATCAAAATATATATTCTTGTTTGTCGACTTAGTATTTCCTCATAGTATTAATGACTGGATTTATTATAATTTTGTCACAGGACGAGTAAACATCTCTTGCTTGGTAATTTGGTATTGTTAACTCTGCTATCTATCGATATTTCAATTATTAAGATAGACTAACTTCTGCCCGCGACATCGTCCGCGTTGAGCTTAGAATCCCAGAGGAACCAAAAATTTTCCCAGGATAAAAACATTTTCCCGAGATAAATGTTCCAAATTGTATCCAAATCCGTTGAGTAGTTTTTGCGTGAAAGATTAACAAACATCCATCCATCCATACTCACAAGCTTTCGCATTTATAATATTAGTAGGATTATCAAATAATATTTATCATCAATCGAAGTCAAATATATTCTTGAACCTATTTAAAAAAACTCTTCCAAAAATTTACACGCAACCGTTCCTTCACGCAGAAATTGGGAGCGAGGCGTGTTATAAGCAGAGTATTTGAATGCACGCACGTGACGCGTGTTACCGTTACACAGAAGACAATGAATTGTAAAGGATGCTCCCAGGGGAACATGCACCGAATTTTAATTTGAATAAAACAAATTAGGCCGTATTCTCACTCTATTCCGACATGCTAATTGATACAGTTTGCGTGAAGCCCAAAAATGTATCCACGTACGTATATACGGTACGGTACTGGAAAATGTGTTTTTTTTTTATTGTCTCGTAGCGTGAGTTCCGGGAACTTTTGCTACTTAACCGGACAATGGCGAGACCAAGGTGGCCTCCAGCCAGGCACTATTAGATGCTAAGCAACACAGCTAAGGGCGCCCCATAGTGGGGCTCGGACCTCGGCTTAAGGCGTTGCTGGGGGGCGAGCTAGGGAGCTGGGCTGGGATGGGATTATTATTTAAATTTAGGGGCGTGTTTAAATCTACTCGCTCAGCGTGGGCCGGCAGATGCAAGGGTCGGGGGGGAGGAAAATGTGTATAAAGTTACAATTTTACCCGATTTTAGATCGGTCTGCAAGAGTCTTGCTACATTTTGTAGTTGGTACGAGAATCCCTGAAGGTGTTCCCATTGTAATTTTGTAAATACATATATAATGAACTTCAAAATGAAAAGCAAGCGTTTGTCATGGTATAGGCATATTGTGAATACAGAGATGACTGCTGATCGAGAGAAATGGAAGAGAAAAACCTTTGATGAAGGATATAACTTGTCATAATCAAAGAGAAAACATATGGCGCCGACCCCAAATAAAATGGGATATGGGCAGAAGAGTTATGATAATTTAGATCGGAGTCAGAAACTCTCAGCAACTCAATCTAGTTACTCGTGTCTTACTTTGTGCCCTCGCACTGAAACTTTTGAAAATATAAACAAATCTGCCTTTCAATATTAAAAAGTTGAAAGGAACTTTATAAATACATATTATATTACTGGTTTTTGGAGCTGGTTATTGATATTTGAGCTTTTCATCAACTACAGAAATAAGTAAGTAATTAATAATACATTATTATTTTCGAATTTTAAGTTTTGGAAGTCGTTTGTTGGTTGGTTGGTACACTTCTACATAATTATTATCTACTTGGAGCTTCTACTAAAAAAGCTTCATCTTATCTGAATAAATTAATCACTTATAGAAATCAATAAAACAGTATGTTATACCTTACTTACCTTACTTACCATACATCTGAATAAAAACTCGATCGATTTGTCTAAAATGGTAATTCTTTTTCTTTAATGTTATTGAACCTAAATGAGTAACGTTCACACATACAAATGAATTGTCTGCGTGATAAGATTCGTTACCACGTTACATTGGTCACGTAACAAGATTTCAATCAACAAGTGTTGTGGCTACCTTCAATAAATTCCCTTTGACAGTAAAGACAACCTTTTAATGTAAAAACTAAAGAAATCAAGATCGCGTGGGAGAAAATTAATGTATGTATTTTTGTACATGCCAAGACCAACCAAAAAGGGAGAACCCATATCTAATCATATAGAATAGTTTAGTACCTCATATAATACCTATTCGTTTAAAATCGATTAGCTTGGAAGGTATACTGAAATAAAAAAAAAACTTCCATTTCTGTACGAGTATGCAACTTTGTTGAACAGCTATGCAATAGGTCAATGCACATTGCAACAAATAACATCAATTTATATTCGCTCCAAGTGAACTCAACCATTTCTCGACACTTCCCATACAGGAAGTACCTGCAAGCAACATGGCTACCATCCGGTTGACATTGGCTCTTTATTAATATAGTTTTGTATAATATGTATAGCGAGGTCGCCCACTCTGTCAGTTTGTCACTTAAGACCTTAAAATTGAGGGTCCGGATTATGTGTCAATAGCAATTTTGTTATTCTTAATTATGTGGTTTGTACTGCCACTAATTACCCATCTAATAAACTTGCAATAATTTGTTCGCATGCAATTAGTTTACATCGATTTGATATCATTTAAATAAATAACGCTACCTTAAAATAACAAATAAAATTCGGGTAGTATGCTTTTTCATTTAATACATTTAACAAATTGATGCATTCGAATCTGTTCAGATAATCACGTAATTATTTATCACGCAGGCAAACGCATCATATTTTATATGCTCGTTTAATTCTTGTTAAAAATAAACTTGTAGTATAAATCTGACAGCCGACGACAGACTGGCAGCTGTCACAGCAGTAACATGGACATTGCACGTGCCTCCTAGTATCGTGTGGTAAAGCCCCGACATTTCCCACTTTGTTTCATACTTATGGCCGTCGTTCGCTAGTTTTGGTCGCAAATCAGATAGCGACTCCGCAAAACAACCATCAGGGGACTGTAGTGGAAGGATGTGCGCTAGCCAAGAACTGTTTAGAAACTGGGCATGTCCATCAATGCTGCAAATTGCGACTGAAAATAGAAAAGTGAAAATACTCGTAGATTTATTCACATTTCAGCGTTTTTTAACGCGACATTTTTGAGCGTTATATCGAGTACGGCTTGTCAACGTCTTATTTTTAACGCATCGCTTCTAAGCCTCTCCTTTATTTTGAAATAACAGACAGACACTTTAGTTTTAATAATTATTTGTAGTTATAAGTTGTTTTGCTACTCTGCTTTATAATTAAGAGCAATTTTATCGTTCATACACGATTTACATGTACCTTACATTACATGCAAAAGATTACATGTTATTGTAAATGAAGATAAGAGTAACATATGATTGTAAATCTTTCAACTAGAAATCAGTGGAAAAAACTTACTCAGTTCATAGAGCAAATCTGCGAATACAAAGCCGTTCTCAGCAATATACTCAGCTTCGAAATACGCACGTTGGCATAACTCATATATAAGATTCGTGTCCCGCTCAGGAGTGAATATATTGCAGCCGCGGCCATATTTAGCATGTATGAGCATCAGTAATCTGGGAAAAAACTTAGTGCAGTTTGCGGTTTCTGTCACCTAGGTTCAGCTTCCCGCGTATAAACAGGGTAATACATAGCCTTATAATGAAATATGTTGTAGCTTTTCATTGAAAGATTTTTTGAATCGCTTCTCTAGTACTAAATGTAACCCCATAAACGAACAATCAAATTTTACGTATTTAAGTATATATGAGTAGGTAATCAAAGCAAAATTTGCAGTTTCGAACAAAATAAAAATATCGAGAAGAACTTAGACACGTCTCATTATTTTTAGTGCTAGACTTACCTGTGTGAGAGAGCATATCCAAATTCCGTGCCTTTTAATATGATGTGACGACAAAGGTCATCTACAGAACATTGCGTGAATGTTTCAGAAGGATTTACTTCGTTCCTTCCTATAGACGCCATACAATGGTCTGAAAAATAGCTAATTTGAATTAATTTTAAGTCCATCTGTACGATTTTTCAGTATATTTAATGTTTCGAAAATATTTTTTTAAAGGATTTTTTTTTTATTGCATAAAAGATGAAGTAGATTCGCGATTAGCCTCGTTCTTTTCGTTTTTTCTGCCTAGCCTACGCAAACACATGCGGGAAGCATAATGCATTGGATTTTAAAATTATGTACCCGATTGTTCAGGTTTCGGAGACCACTGGTCAAAGTCTTCTAATACATCCCTGTAAAACCTCCAGTCGAAATCACCTCTAAGTTCTGGATGTGTGCGATGATATTCCAACAGACGTATGTCAAATTTGGGCATTCTTGCGATCCAAACTGATGTTTCATCGAATAGCGATATGACTGAAAGGATACAATATTATAGTATAGCTCTATTAAGAATCAACGTCATTTGTGTCAATAACTTGTACCTACTAATAACAGTTATATTACTTTTAACAGGGATATATCGTGTAGACTGCGAGAGTACGAAAATTTTACTAGAGGCTCAGGTCAAATAAATAATAATAATTCTTTATTTCAGGCATCACAGTAATAATAATAATAATTAATAATAATAAAAAAAATGTAAATGGAACTTTGCGAACAGCGAAGTGAACTACGCCTTGATGACGCTATGGACAAATACACAATAACACCTACAACGACTACAGTGAAACTACGCCTTGTCAACGCACTACATGTTTAAAAAGCCGGCGTCACTTCGTCGTCGCAAAATTCAATTATTTTTTTTTACTGAAACTTGTCTCTTCTTCTTATCATTTAAGAGTTTTACTCTTGTCGGTGTGCTCTACCTCTAGGTAGCTCAAATAGACTTTTTTTTTTATGTTTTCATATATCTGTAGCTACTCACTCTGTTTAGTAATTATGTTCCTTGGGTCTTGGTCCTGACTCACCACGCCGTAGAAATATGTCAATATCTTATCATTGTTGTGTAAAATGTGCTCGATTTGCTCTCGCAGCGATTTTGGAATTTGATACCTTTTTTCTTTCAAAATTGGCTTTAAATTCACTGGAATATGAATAGGAAATAAATTACCTCAGGTTTGAAAGATAAGTAGCATTAAATTTGTACGGTGAAGTGCACGATGTGAAAAGACAGGATGATGTACCTAAGTTAGGATAGACTTCACATTGAAAAGTGCAAACAAACAAAACCTGCCTTGTTAGACAGGAACTTAGAGGCAAGTTATAAATTCGCAATCACATACCATTAATTAAAAACAATCCAAATGCTAAGTTCGTATCAATATAATGCTCGTGCCTCAAACAAAACATGATGACGCGCTCCAATACGTCTAAGTAGTATCCCAATTTAGATGGTCCAGGCAAGTTCCTTAAAATCTTTGTTTCTGTATTCTTGGATAAAATGGCACGCTTATGTCCTGCCACCGATGTAATCGAAATAAAAATTAAAAATAAACTTAACATAATTGGCGAGCAAGCAATCATAATTGCTACGGAATGAAATGCTTTTGGAAAACATAAATTGGATTTGAAACGAAGTCTTTTCACGTGAACGCCTGAAATTAAACTAAAGAATTTTCCTTTTGTCTCAAGTTTTATATAGAAACTGCGGTCCGGATTGGAAATAGAGATAAGTATCCTACAGGCATGGCTGGAGTTACAATCATTTTCTAATAAACAAAACGCGGAGACAGTGAATCTGGATATGGTTTTTATACGCGTAACTTGTACGTAATATATTATCTACTCTAAGGCGTAACTAAGACATACGCGTGTAATCGATTTAAATTCAATTTGCTTTCAGTGATGTGGAGAAAGGTATTTCACCATTAGGTAAATTAGTAGTGTGCCAATACATCAATAAAATTGAAGACTATCTCTAATTTCTAAATGAACGGTTTTTCTTAACCTCTTACGGTTATTTGCAAGTTATCAAAGAGCGAACACGCGTTTTTAAAATGTTTGTCTGTCTGCTCGCTTGTTGAAGGTAATCGATTCAATTTTGATATTTATTAAGTTATATCGTGTAGGAAATAAACACACATAGAATAACTGTTGTCAACAGATTTTGATAGGACTTCCATTGACTTGTAGGGGTAATTTCAGAGAGTTATTAACAAACACTACAATTCAAAGGTATTAAAGAAAAATTACAGACTTGCACGATAATTAAGAACCGCACGCGAATTAAGTTTTGTGAAAATACAATAAAAAATATATGGTAAATATGATGGGTTCTTCAGTTAGACTATTTCACTATATTAGCGCCTTGTTAAATAATAAAAGCAATTACTTTACGTTAACATTTTTGAAAAGTAAAAAAAGAACAATTCCAGGTATTCTTTCCATTCAATCATTAGAAAATAATTCAAAACAAATTGAGAGCAGGTACTACAAATTAATTTAAATATGCAAAAATACACATCGCTAGTGATAATAAAAGCGACAGATCCGAAGATATTAAAATGAACAGAATTGAAATGAATTGGTCTTATTCCGAGATCGTCCGTGAGTTATTGCTGGGATAAGCCGTGAATAAAGTACTTCGCCGCAGGCTACCCGCGCCATGATTCACTGTCGACGGCAAAGCTACAAATAATCATTAGTTCCTGTATATCCTTAATATATTATGAACGTGTAAGTTCACTAGATAAATTAATTAAAAATAGTAATAATGCTTGCACCCAAACTAAGCAAAGCTTGTTAGCTGGTCTAGTGGTTAGTATACCTGACTGCTTCGCTAGAGGTCGCGGGTTCGTTTCCCGCCAGGGCAAACATTAATGTGACAAATATATTTGCCTTGCGTTTGGGTGTTTGGTATGTATTATAAGTATGTATTTACAAAAAAAAGTATATAAGTATTATATCAGCTACTGGTTCCCATAGTACAAGCTTTGCTTAGTTTGGGGCCAGATATATACATGTCCATCGCGGCTTACACGCCGTGTTCCCGCCCTCCGATTAGGACTCCTTTTGTTAAAATGTGTCTCTGGAAATTTTTGATACCGCAACACTACATCCATGACATCTAAAGATTTTTGATAGCAGGCAATACTGAGAGTTGTCAATCAACCATTTTGAAGTATCATTCTCGTCTTAATCTGATGTCATTTTAGTTTCCTTGTTACAAATCGAATTGCCGAAGTAAACATGGGTCTAGCTACAGTAATTGAAAGCGAAGCCCATTTCCAATCAGAACTGGCAAATGCGGGCACTAAGCTCGTCGTTGTGGACTTTACAGCTACGTGGTAAGTTATAACCTGAAAGAAATAGAATGTCTTGAAAAGCTCAAGTCATCGTGTGTTTTGTGAGTGAGTGAACTGTTTTTGTTTTGGTGTTTGAAGGTGTCCCCCTTGTCAGAGAATCTCACCATTCTTCGAACAGCTGCCGGCGAAATTCCCAAGAGCGGTGTTCTTGAAAGTTGATGTGGATAGATGTGCTGAGACTGCCGGCGCCCAGGGCGTCAGTGCTATGCCTACGTTCATTTTCTACAGAAACAGGGTTAGTAATACAATGTTATCTATTGTTGTAATTTTAAGAAACTGATTTGCATATAATGCTAGAAACATGAACTAGAGAGAACTGACCTTAAGTCTATTATGTACTTACAACACGATATGGTGAATATTTTGTGAAAAAGACGTTATTTAAATTTTATTTACCACCACAAGCTTTTTCCAGCAAATTCGTCCACATATCAAATTAATATATAACCTATGTTACTTTGTGATAATACAGCATTCTGCTGGTGAGTTTTTTAAACCCTTCTAGAAGAAGACCACATACTGTACTAAAGTGGGAAATGTAGGCAGAGTTGCCAACACAAAAACATTTGATACAATAAAAATATTTACTCCAAAAGTCACCAGATAAGTTGCAAACCTATTTCTGGGGACAAATATTTTTTGTTGTATGCTAACACTACAAAAAGCTGGCATTTGTAGCAATAAAGTTGCTGAAAAATGGCCATGTGAATCTAAGTTAGCATTTTATTGGATGTAGATTTTAACCAAATTTTTGTTACAGACTAAAATTGACCGATTACAAGGTGCAGATTCAGCAACGCTAGAGAGTAAAGTTAGGCAATACTATGGCACTGATGAAGCAGTTGATGATGATGGTGCTGTTGCAGGACATGTATGTATTTACAACTGTAAATAACTTTCAAGTAAGTGTTGCAAGTGCAATACTTACTGAAGCTATTACTACCTAATTAAATATTAAAATGTGTTCCAATTTATATTCAGGATGCTGGTTAAGGATTCCCAAGACATGAAATATGTTTATTGCATGTCACAAATTTTCCAGTAATATTTTTTTCATTTAATTGTTATTTATGCTAACTAGCCAGCATTTTTCGTGAAGTATGAGAGAGATGTTAAGATTATAGCAACCACATAACCTTAAGTATGTTATTTTACAATACCCTGCCTCTTCCACAGATGGATCTTGGTACATTCATAACTAAGAGTGAATGTGAATGCCTGAATGAAGCAGATGACCATCCACTTGCCCATGGCCTGACTGCCGGTGGTGGCTACCTGGCCAGTGATTGTGATGAACAACTTATCATCAATATTTCTTTCAATCAGGTATTCATTTTACTTACTTACTCTTTGTAAAAATTATTGAATGTTGCATTGCTGTACCTTATTTTTTTTTTTTTATCCCTTCGAGTACAATCTAAATAGGTGCAGCAGCATATGCTGAGGTCTTTGATAAGTTATGTTGCTGTGCTTAGTTTCATACAATGCATTATATGTTTGTATGTATGTGCCTACACCAAATCCTTGATTCAATTTCATGTCAGTGGGATGGAGTGAAGATAAAAGATGCATGTAATTTCATGTATTATTAAATTAATATGTATGTATGTACATACAACAATACAATTGTCTGTCATATTTCATGCTAAATGTGTGTTTAAATCTAATTTGTTACTGACCTAAGTGTGTTCTAATATTTTTTAATTGTTACAGCTGGTAAAATTACACTCATTGAAAATCAAAGCACCTGCTGACAAGGGACCTAAGTTCATCAAACTGTTCATCAACCAACCAAGAACATTGGACTTTGATCAAGCAGCTGGCAACTCATCAATTCAAGATTTGGAGTAAGTACTGATAACTTAAAGTTATCCCCAACATCACAATATATTTGGTAGAGTAGACTCAGAACAAGTAGAAACAGCTATGAATATTTACAACATATACAAAGATTTGAATAATTATGACACAGTTGAAGTTACATTGATTTCCAATAATTGACCACATTTTGACTACAGCTTGCTGTCTGTGCCCATTCATTTCTTATTGTTCCGCTCGTCAGGCCTCATCTTATTGTATGCCTGGTTAATTCCCTAAAGGTCCTGCAAAAACTGTCTACTTTGGATTATACACCCCTAAGAGTACAGAACTTAGCATAGGTAAATATTAAAGAAATATATGTTTTCAGGCTATCCCCAAATGACTTGGAAGGTAATCCCATTCCACTCAAGTTCGTCAAGTTCCAAAATGTTCAGAACATTCAGCTGTTCATAAAAGACAACCAGGCCGGTGGTGACGTCACGCAGATCGACCATCTTGCGTTCTATGGTTCGCCCATATCTACCACAAACATGGGAGAGTTCAAGAGAGTCGCTGGCAAGAGGGGCGAGAGCCATTAACGTGCTGCCTTCTATCGCTGTAGATAGTCCACTTTTGTAGGTATTTTGTACTACTTAAATTTTAGCCCAATCTAAATGCAACATTTCATAAGGCTTATTTCTCCACATGTATACATATTGAAAATATGATGATCATGAAACACATGAACAAAATTGAATTATCTACAGAGTATTGTCTTTTACGTATTGTACTGTACAGTTGAGCCCTAAGTCCTTGTCTAGAGCCATTGGTAAGCCCTGTGTAATTTCGCCTCAGGATTAATTGCGAGTGTTGTAATAAAAATTGTATTGTCTGTCCACTTATAATGTAGCTAGATTTATAATAACCAAACGGTTTTACACTTTATCATACAAGTATAATTTAAGGACAAAATCGGGAACACAATCAAAGATTGGGTGGCATTTTTTCATTCTGTCATTACTGTCTGGACAAGACTAGATAAAAGAGCATGGAAGTTAACAATATTAAAATTGAGTGAATAATACTTCAGAGTATGTTAAAAGTGAATTGCTTGGGGTGAAATCATACAAAGCTATAAGTTAGACCAACCAGCTGTATTATAGACCAATCATTTCTCAAACTGTGTCAAATAGTCAATGTAATTTTACTAATATATTATTTTATTCACATATTTATAAAATATAAAACTTCAATAATTATTTCTTTTAAGTGTAAAATGTCATTCCAAGGCCACAGTTTGATAAATGGGATGCTGAAATATCAGAAGTTTGTATATTCAATAAATAAAGACACACCTGTATATCTTAATTTATTATTATTAATTCTAATACATAAAAGTACACCTCAGTCCTGCTTTAGTTCGTATATCTGTATATAAGCTTCTGTGAGAGTAATCATTTGAGGTAATATACTTGTCACATGGAGATCCTGCATTTCATACCTGTAACACAACAAAACTACTTAGAAACGAATACAATAAAGTAAGACCTTTTCTATGACAACCTTAGATTAGATTTTGAGTTACAAGTAGCATGATGGAAGCTGGGTCTAAGCTGCTATTATATTGTGACAGTAGCGCGAGCTACATTTCTTTCTTTCTGCTAGAACACCATGTTAGAATTAATTCTGAATTTAAAATAACTGCAGCTTCAATCACTACGGTCAACGCTAAAAGTCCTTACGAATATGGAACACACAAAATTTAGAAACTTGAAAATTCTCTAATACTCGACACTGGCAAAAATAGTCCCTAAAGAGGATTGACTGCTATAGTTAGTAAGAAGAAGAATGTTGTTGCTTTTGCATTTATACGCAGGACTGATTTCATAATTTCTTCCTTATTTCTCTCATTACAAAAGAAGAGATATCTGTTAGAATTTATCTTCCAAGTTTCTACTTGGCAGAGAAGTATTTGGTAATGAAGTAGATAACTAACCACTGTTGCGTAGGTTTATGTAAAACGTGCGCTCTGTATGTACCCTTCTCTGGGGTGCCGTCATGAACTATGTTGCCCACCAACTCGTACGTGGTCTTCCCGTTGTGTTTCGCCTTTATTTCTGGCGTGAGGATGTCACCGAAATCTACGTTTCTGAAAGTAAATGTTACAGAATATTTTTTTCAAACAGCCCATGAAGCTTTTCGTCTGGCTTAGCTATCATCAATCACTCCAGACTATCAGCCGAAGTTTCAGTCATACCACATCACTATCATAGCACATTGTGACTGTTAGATTTTAAAGCATATTTAATTAATTATGAAAGTTATAGGTATTTGACTTACTTGACTGGAAAATTTACGACGGTAGGATTCTTCTCCACAAAGAATGTATTTTTGGTAAAACGCTTTATGTACAAAATCAAATACGGTGGTAGTTGCGTGATCTCAAATCTTTTTAAGAAATTCTCTTTATATGTTTTGTACTCTTTCGATGCCTGTCCGTTGAACTTGGATAGTAGTTGATAGAGATTTACCTAGTGAAAAACAAGATATACGAATAGAAACAGGGAAATAAATATATATTTAATTACAAGTAAGCATGACCTGAACTAAAAGATGAATGTCTCATTAACATACATATATTAAATTATAAAAAGCCTTAAAAGTTTTATTTTACGTAATTATGATGCTGACCTGTGGAATAATATTTTCTCTAAACTCGTCGGTGAACAAGGGCGTGGGTGGAAGATCGCATGTAAGATAAAGGAATGGTGACTCTGTGATCATCTCATTGTATTCTTCACTTGTGAGATCCACTTTTGCTGCATCATCAGCATCAGGTGGTGGCAATTTTCTATGAACCAACAATTTCAAAGTATATATTTTACCACGATTCTAAGTTAAGTACCGATAATAGCAATTTTTGCGCCACTACGCGTTGCTGACGGTGAAGTCGGTGAAGGTTCTGCAAGTTTGTATTAGCGCTCAATCGTATTATTATGTTAAAATCAGTTCGAAACTGATTGGGTTAAAGGAATTATGCTGAGGTCGTTCCTTGATTTCATTTGACATGTTTATAAATAAGGAACTTCATGTATTAATCTTTACGTATTATTTCATCTGATATTCCACATATGCGATAATAGCTATAATATTAAATCTTAAATACCTTGTGTATATCCTCATATGTCCAAGAAATGACTTGTAAATTATAGAACTATTTGGTTTCTTTGTACCATTCAGTGCCATGTGTAAGGAGTTAAGGAACCATGACATAAAGTCTATTGGATCACCTGTGAAAAGAGTAAGTACATGTAAATGCAAAATATTAAAAAACTTTGTATACCTAGGTACTATATAAAAAAAATATTTATCAAAAATATTTGCAAACTAACCATAATTTTCACACTAGCCCTAAGCACTAATTAGAAGATTTTGCAGTATCTCTTTTTTTTATGTGTTAAATGATGTTGGTGCATTCATTTAATATGCAGTCTCTTAACACATCCTAGGAGTATGAAGTATCCAAAGATCATTCAGTAAAATAATATAAATTAAAACCGGCCTTACTCTGCTGAATAAACTGGAATCTTTTCTTAGACCACAGAACGACAGCCTGCAACATCTCATGCGGCGACACGTGCGCTTTGAACGCCCGCGGGTTCCACAGTTTCCGAATCAGCTCTCCAAACCGCTGAACTAGAAGAAACGAAGAGTCGCCCGGCGGCCTCTTCACATCAGCATAGTTCTCTTCACGTAGAAAGTAATTGCGAAGTGGTCTTACTTGTGTAAGGCACTAAAAGCAAAGTCATTACAGTTAGAAATTTAACATAATAATAATTAACTGTCAGTAAATCCCTCGTAAAACACTTGACTGAGGTGAGGTGATTATGAGAGGTAGGCATTGAGCATGTAATAAAGGGCTATGTGGGTGGTATTCGACTTCAGTGGAACCTTTTATTGTAATCCTGGGTAGCAATAGGCTGCCCTTGTGAACTCAAGTCATCCATAGGAACAGTAAATGATAGTTACCTGTAAAATAACATTGCAATAGTCATTAGCCTTGATATTGTTCAGACCAACAATTCCTGGCATGTACATTGTACCATCTATAGCTCGGGACATCTTGGTGTTCTCGTCCAATTGACAAATCTGTTCCGATGTAAATATTGGATTCAGTACATACTTTATATCATTCAGGGATGAATCTGAAAAAAATACCATTACAACTTTTAACATAGAATAGAAATAGGAAAACAATATAAATTTTAAAGATTTTCTTACTTAACATGGCATGTAAAAAAAACCACATGGAAAACAGGCTGGTCACTTATACTAATACTCTAGTTGCATTCCAGTTCATACAAAAAAAAAATCATGCTTTTATTTATTTATATAAGCTGTGGTGCACATTACCAAAGACTAAATCTTAAGTATGTATATAGTGTAGTGTAAAATATAAGTAGGATGCCAAGTAGTTGGTGGTATAAATTAAATTAATCCAAAGGTTTAAGAACTGGAAATTAATTGCTGCTGGAGTGCATATGCTAATCGGTATTTGGAAAACTTACATACTATTTTGTACTTACCAATAACTTCATAATTATCAGGCAAGCAATAAAATTTCAATGTATGCAGGTTCAGAAACACATGATGCCCATCAGCGACAGAGTGGGTATATGCATGGGTATTGGTGCCTCTGCCCTGAAATAAACATTTTGTTTTTTATTATCAGATATTGAAACCAACATATTGGTTAACAGTTAGTTGTTTAACTTTATACACTGTGTGACATATGTCATGGCCCAAGAAAAAGGAAGTGAATACAGAGATAATGGCTGATAGAGGAATGTAAGAGACACATGAACACCATCCCCAAATTATATGGGTAAGGGCAGGAGAATTGTGATGACAGATAAAGATTCAAAGCATGCTTTATCAAGTCAAGAGGCTAAGCAGTAATATGCTTAACCCTCATGAAAAACGAATTCCAAACACTGTGCCAATCAAAAAGTTTCACAACTGTTTGTTTAAATGTTTACAAATTATTTATCTATATAATACAGTCCGGGATTGTTAAGTGCCCGAAAAACTACAATCCATCACATTGGGTCATCAATATCTATGTGAGAATAGGTGTTGGTTGGTTGTCAAACCTCTGATGAAGATTTAGGAGCATAAGCCAGTCATTACACTTTGTAGGTATGTATCGAAATAGTAACCTGATAGGAAATGCTACTTACCTGGAAATATTTTCCGCAGACTAAACAAGCATAAACATTAATTCTGGTCAATGAAACGGAGCACAATTTCTCAAAGTCAAAGTCCAGGACGTGTCTGTTTATAGTGTCCAAGTACGGGCATTGTATATTCGTAAATTTCGGTGTAGTTTCTAGAAACAAAATGCAATAGAATATGTACATTTTATCAGGGTCTTTTTGAGGTTATCATAAATATATATTACCTGGTGGATTGAAACCATTTTCGTCAAGAGCTTTTCGCTTTTTAGCTTTTGGTTCAGTCATTATTGCTTCAGTTTATTTATTATTGCAATAAACACCTAAAAAAACAATATAAATACGATATGTACTTTTGTGAGTTGGTGTCGTTGGTCACAGAGTACATAATCACTGACAGAGTACGCGTAGCGGTTGTATTCTCTTGGAGAGTACCCAAGCAAGAGAATACAACCATAGATAATACACTTACATAGGACAATACAACCGCTACGCTAGACGGAGAGAGACGGACATAACATAGATAATACACTTCATCACAGAGTACATAACCACTACGTTTCACTTCATGGGGATTTGATCCTCCCTAGCTCCCTACGGATTGATAGAATAGTTTAGTTTTTCTTTGATACTTGACAAACCTTCTAGTTTTTGGTTTAGTGAATCTCTCAGAATAATGACTAGTTCGGGTGATTCCTTTTTAGTCTCGAACCCAGTCTGATTCTTGCTCTATTCCTGCTAAGATTCTAGACTATACGACGTCCCGCAGACCGCTACAGTTACAAAAAAACATCGGTAGACTTAGAAGTAACAAAAATACGAATTGTCTTATCATCCGCATATCGGATGAATACTATTTCATTCGGTTAACGGACACTTGCAACCGCCTTTTTGTATGGCTAATTTGTATATGTATTATTATTATTTACATACTTATACATTTATATACAGAAGCCGTGGTGGCCTCGTGGTTGAAGCAACGGCATGTCACCTGATGGGCCCAGGGATTTCCCGTGGGTTTTGCCATTTACATTGAAGCCGCCCATTCCCATTTCCCATTTATACAGAAGACCGCAGTGAAATAACACTACTTGATATAGTGTTGTGTTTCTACGGTAAGTAAAGTTGTGTGCTGCTAGCACAGTGAGTCCTCATCAACAACATGGTTGGCACCCTGTTAGTGATACCCCTGGTATTGCTAGCGGCTATAGGCTATGGTGACTGCTTACCATCAGGTGGGCCGTATGCTTGTGTGCCACATTAGTAGTATAAAAAAACACTAATTATTTAATAGTAAATAGATAATGGATTTGGCCCTTAGTTAGAATAGATTTCTACGCCTTTGGGTTTTTAGCGGGAATCAGGCGGAGTGGTTGAGATTTTTTACAGTGTCTCGTAAATTGTGTTATAGTGATCTTTAATGTGCATTTTGGTGTCGTTATGTGCAGTAAAGTTTCATTTAGTGACTGATTTATAGGAACATTGCAAATAATGCCATAATACGACTTTTGGGTTAAGTGATTTATCATTTGGGTCAATAGGTTACCTCTGACCTAAAGGCGTGTTACGATCTGATACTGCCGTGGATTGCCTCCACAAACTCCATTAAGCATTAGAATGCATGACACTAGGCATTGAACACGAGAATTTTTAAAACTTGTAAATTCTCTGACACTCGACACTGGCAAAAATAGTCCCTGAAGGGATTGATTGCCATACTTAGGAAGAAGAACTATGCCTAATTTTGGTTGGACCGCGGTTCGACCTTCTTTTGCCCAAGCCGCCCAAACTAAAAACAAACGAAGAGCATAGAGGAATAATAATAACAATTTGACATTTATGCCTACCTCCCTGTGACAAATCTGTCAAATGTTTTATTTTAATTTGACAATTAAATTCAACATCTCTATTCATCACTTTCTTCCCGAAAATGGCCGCTTCAGGAGGAAATATAGAATGGGCTACAACTGTTAAACCAATTTTAACAGCACTCTACGGACCGTTTTTTGATAAAAACGATGCTGTGGAAATTATACAGGCGATCATCAAAAGGTTTGTAACCGTAACATCTTTACTTGCACAGTATTTAGCTTTTGAATGTACGATTCATCAGGCGATTATTCAGCATTTATTTATGTGTACATAATATACTGACCGGAATGTCATTTCTATTTATTTCTTTTATGCAATGTATTGATTTGTTGAAAATGCGTCAGGCGCATGTCGACGCACCTGTATGTTAAAGATGTCAGAAGAAAATTGTATCTACCTGCATTTGCAATTTATTTGCACTCATCCTGAAAGTTTTATGTATCTTCTATCGTTAAGTTTATGTTCTGTTTTATGTAAATATTTTAATCTGATTTTAAGTTAATACACGTATTTCTTCTATCCTTCGTAATGAGGTCACATCAACAGCTATAGCTGTTAAAAATGTTTAGACTAATCTACAAATACTTTTTGAACAGTGAAAGTGAGTTCCAGAACCATGAAGACATATATGACTTGTTCTACACATGTTTCGCGTGCCTCTCCGCGCATTTTATCAGCATCAATGCTAATAACTGTAAGTACTCTTGCAATTCAATAATTCCTGATGTAATTTCCTTTTTTTATACCTTCCAACAATACCATTCTGCAGTAGTAATATAAGCTTTTAGATGCTTAGTGATAGTAAGGCCATGATGACATTACTCATGATGAAGGCCACTGTCTCAATAAAAAAACATATGGTAGGCAATGTAGTCCAAGAAGAATAAAGAAGAGTATCATACAATTTACCAAATATTGTGAAATATTATACCAACATTGATTCATACATAACATAGCAATGGGCCCCTAATAGGGCAGGCAGGGAGTATTCAGTGCCATTTCATTGTTTAATTGTAATCCTCCTTTGCTAAATGTGTAAATGTGTAAAATAAATGTGGTATATGATGTGATTTTCACTTGACTTGAAAACTCGGATTCTAATTTTTCATTATCTATTATGCATATAATAAAAAGCATCAAATTAATATCTAACTTATGTTAACTTGCATTTTAGTGCCAAATGACCAACTGAGCACAGCCCGCGATGCATTCAGAGTCATACTAAAACAGATACTCAAGAAGCTCTCCGAAGCAGGATTGAGCTGTGATGACAATGCTACCACAGCTGCACCTAATGTTTCTGTTAAACAGGTAATTACAATACATTCCTTTATCTATTTACATGAGTGGTTATTACCATATAATACTGCAGTTTCAATAATATTTACTTTCATATGCATGTAATATTTACTGTCCCATAGATATTCAGCCTGTCCCTTAGCAAAAACAATATTCCACTACATGTTTGCATCACTTTTGGAAAATAATTAGTGCTGTGGCAGCGAAAAGTGGAAATAAAAATTCATATGAAAATTATGACGATTTATTTACTTACTTACTTATGTTTTTGAATATGTAATCAAAAGGTGTTTTATTTTTTAAACTTCTAGCTACTGCTTCCCATTGTGGGATTATGTGGCATTGATGGAGGCGGATACCCCCAATCTGACTTAGTCATCTTGACATCACTGCTGAAGAATGCTAAATTACCAGCACATGTTTCATTACCAGGTTTGTATATCATTGTAATTTTTTTTAAATATCTTTTCCTCATATAATAAATGCTATATTTGGATGTTTGTCTATTAGTAATTCACTTCGGATTGGTATGGATTTAATTGATATATGATTTTAAGCATTGTTATTGGCAAAAGCTATATTGCGCTAAAAGTTAATACAACCACATTTTCCGTGAACAGATGCTCAAACAACAAAGTCTTCGGTAATACCAAGCCCAATAACATCCCTGGCTTCACAAACTACAGCGACTGAGAAACAAGCGCCATCCAACGCGCAGCGTCGTTCAGACGCCCTTTTGGAACAGTTGACTGGGCCCCTGCGAAACCCAATCACATCCATGACGTCATCACAGGCCTCGGTGCCCACAGCTGTAGTGTCACCCGGGAGTAAGGATAGTTTGGAGGGCGCTAAAGATGGGAGTGCCACGCCACAGTCATCGATTGATATGAAGGTGAGACAATTGACACTGTACTTCAATATTGGATGTTACCAAGAAAAAAAGAACTCCAAATCTGTAATAAACATTCTCAATGGAAATCTGTTTCTAAATAGCTTAATAATAATTTCTATTGTTTTTAACACTAAAAGATATGAAATAATATATATACTATTATATACTCACATAACACACAATTAAATGTGCACAATCACTTTGGCCAGGCTGACAGCTATATACTGACTGTTTCTTCATGTACCCACATATTAGTACATAACATGCCTTTCCCTCGAGATAGGTCCCTTATCCACAACACTTTCACTAGTCTTTTAGTTTTCTTTACTTATTCTCACTTAAAACTATGGGTATGTAGTTATGAGTTTATATTTAATATCTTCCTTCACTGTCGCTACTCTCTAGATCTTCATCTTCAGATTCTAGGCTGCTTCCCCTTATGACTCTTATTTTCTTTGACTCAGAAGTCAGAGGTGATATTGATAATGGACGTTTGTTTCTTATTACTTCTTCCGAGTAGTCCGATATTGCAATATCTTGTGGCCCTGATACTCCTATGATGTCTGCCCATTTCCGTGGAGAGGGTATTATTACATCATACTTTTTTTCAGTTTCTGTTTCCATGGTTTCCGTCTCTAATGTTCCACAGCTGTGCATCTGGTTTATGTGCCTTAGAAGCAGTTTCCCATTCCATCGCACCAAGTATCTGCATACCCCTATTCGCTTCTCCACGACTCCTTGTAACCAACGAGGTCCCATAACATAATTTCTGACATATACACTCTGACCTATATCAAAAGACCGTACTTTAAGCTTCTCATTCTTGTCCCTGGCATTCAGTTCATTATTTGTCTTATAAGACAATGGATTCAGGTAGTCAAACTTAGTTCTGAAACGTCTTTTATTCTTTTATTCAGGAGTTCTGCAGGTGTCTTTTCATTTACAGTATTCGGTGTTGCCCGTAGCCCATACAAAATATTAGGTAGTCGTACATGCCAAGGCTCTGATGATCTTTTTTTTAATTTATTCTTTACTGTTTGTACAGTGCGTTCAGCTTGTCCATTTGATGCTGGGTGATAAGGAGCAACTAATATCTGCCTAATCCCGCAGCTTTTCAAATATGTTTTAAATTCTTCTGATATGAAACTCCTACCATTGTCACTTACAATAGAATCTGGTAGTCCTTGTTGAGCAAAAATATCTCTCAAGTTTTTTATTAATGTGGCACTACTCAGGTCATTGACTATTTTAACTTCAGGCCATTTAGAATATGAATCAATAAGTATCAAAAAAGTTTTCCCTTGGAATGGACCAGCATAATCTATGTGTAGTCTAGACCAAGCTTTGTCAGGTTTGATCCACTGATGGCTAACCTGAGTTGGCATATTCCTATTTTCTGAACATGTGGCACATTTTTTTACAATTTCTTCGATGTTCTTATCCATGGCAGGCCACCAAAAATAACTTCTTTGCTAATGCTTTGGTGATTACTATTCCATCATGATTCTTATGTAATTCTTCCAAAATGTGTGACCGCATCTTTTCTGGGATTACCACTCTATTTCCCCATAGTATGCAGTTGCCATGGACTGACAACTCATCTCTTCTCTGCCAAAACATCTGGTACTCTTTGTCTACTTTTGTAGGCCACCCATTTCTTATCCAATACAACAGTTTATTTAAAACATTATCTTTTTTTGTGAATTGTGCTACTTCTATTGCTGTAAATTCTAGCTCTAAAGGAGTTTCTTCTATTAATAGAATTCCAGAGTACTCCTCTTTTGCTATTGGAGCTTGCATCGCTGATTCTTTTAAAGGCCATCGGCTCAATGCATCTGCATTTCCCAATTTCTTCCCTTCCACATACTCAATCTCATAATCATAGGAGTTCAATAATAGTGCCCATCTAAGCATTCTGGGCGAAATTATGTTTGGAATTGGCTTCCCTGGCCCAAATATTCCCAGTAATGGCCTGTGGTCTGTTTTGATCACCACCTTCCGTCCACTTATAAACTGGTGGAACTTTTTCAGGCCAAAGATTATTGCAGCTGCTTCTTTATCTATCTGTGCATAATTCCGTTCATGACTATTCATAGTCCTTGATACAAACATTATAGGCCTTATCGTTCCATCATCCATTTCATGCTCTAATACTGCTCCTAGTCCATACTGAGAAGCATCACAAGACATTATAATTTTTTTATTACCATCATAATGAGTCAATGTGTCATCACTAGACAACATTGTTTTCAAAGTTTTAAATGCTGCTTCTTGTTGTTTGCCCCACCTCCACTTAGATTCTTTTTCTAATAACCTATATAAGGGCTCAGCTATAGTTGCTTTATGGGGCAAAAATCTGTCATAAAAATTAAGAAGTCCTAAAAATGCCTGTAGCTCTTTGACATTTTTTGGTGCTGGGGTCCTCTCTATGGAGTCAATTTTCTCTTTGGCTGGATGAATTCCAGATTCATCTATCACAAAACCTAAAAATGTTACCCTTGGCACTGCAAACATGCACTTATCCTTGTTTACTCTCAAACCCGCTTCAAGTAACCTCTGCAGCACTATTTCTAACCTTTTATTATGAAGATTTACATCACTTCCACATATTACGATATCATCTAATAGGACAGCTATCCCCTGGATGTCTGCCAGCAAAGAGGACATTAACCTCTGGAAAATCCCCGGACATGCTTTAACACCAAAAGCCAAACGTTTCACTTTATATAGCCCTTTTGGTGTGTTCCATGTAAGCAAGTTAGCTGTCTTGTCATCTACCAATACTTGAGTATATGCTTGCTCTAAATCAATTTTAGAGAATATTACCCCCCCTTGTAGCTCCACAAATGCTTCATTTAGAGTGGGTAATGGGTAGGTATCTGTTTTGGTAACTGCATTCACGGTGGATCTATAATCCCCACACAAGCGCACTTTTCCATTTGGTTTTAAAACTGGGACTATTGGAGTAGCCCATTCTGAGTGTGGTGTTGGTTCCAATACCCCCTCTTTGACTAGCCTATCTATTTCGTCAAAAACTCTTTCTTTTAGTGCAAATGGAATTGGTCTACTTTTTATGAATTTTGGCACCGAACCTTCATTTGGACTAATATTTACTACTGGGCCTGTATACCTCCCTAACCCAGACTCAAAAACTTGTTTATATTTGTCTATTATTTGAGTAATCTTCATTCTTTCATAAGATGTTATCCTTATACTGTGTATGCCTAGTAAAGAAATTCCCAACTCAGAAAACCAATTCCGTCCTATTAAGCTTGTGCCGCTACCTTTTGTAATCAATATTTTCATCGTTTTATTAACCCCTTTATATTCTACTTCAACTGGAGCCTGTCCTAACAATATCAGTTTACCATCAGTATATGATTTCAATCCTATATCCGTTGTTTCTAGCCTTGGCAAAGTTCCCTTAAATATAACTCGCGCTGTAGCCTCATTGACTATGGTGTATGGGCAGCCTGAATCCACTTCCATCAGTAGGTCTGAACCATTCAACAACACTTTAACATGAAATGGATCCACTTTATCTTGCCTAATACTGTTGATGCCTACCTCATACAACCCATTGCACGGGGAATTGTTTTTCTGATTACCTTGTTTTGACTTAAACAAACAAGCAGCCTCTATATGTCCTAATTTCCCACAATGATGGCATTTACTCCATCGAAATTTACATTCTCCTTTATGAAACCTCCCACAACGGATACAATTATTTGATTTATAATCCTCATGAGTTATTTTCTTACTGGTTACTTTATTTATTTCCATTGGCTCAACCATGTCCTGTGCAGCCTGTACCATGTTGCTTGTGCTGGGCCCCGACTGAATGATGACATTTGCATCATTATTAGCTGTTTCATGTGCTAATGCAATGTCACATGCCTGCTCAAAAGTTAATTGACTCTGTTGTAACAGTTTCCTTTGGATGTCTTTATCCAATATACCGCAAACTGACCTGTCTCTCAAAGTGCGATTCAAATCTGTAAAATTACAATTTATACTTAATTTTCGTAACTGAGCAACATAATCCCTCATTATTTCGCCTTCGTTCTGATTTCTAGTGTGAAACTTATATGACTTATATGACCACGGTTTCATTTGGTTTAGGGTGGAAATGACAATCCAACACACTTTTTATTTTTACAAAAGTAACCTCACTTATTTTTTGTGGAGAAATCAAAGAGGTGATTAAATCATACAATTCAGGGCCACATACTGCAAGTAAATTCGCTTTATTCTTCGTATCCTCTACGATTTCACTAGCTTCTAGGCAGTAGCAGAACCGTTCAATGTAATTCTGCCAACAACCATGTGCTATATCAAACTCGTTAAATTTAATACCCATAGTAACTAATTGTTTTAATTATCACTTTTGTCTATTTATTTTCACTTTTATACCGTTTTATCTCGTCGCCACTATTATATACTCACATAACACGCAATTAAATGTGCACAATCACTTTGGCCAGGCTGACAGCTATATACTGACTGTTTCTTCATGTACCCACATATTAGTACATAACATATACATAAGACAATAACAATACATAATATATACTTTATTATAAGTTGTAAAAAGCATGAGTTAGTTGATGATAGTATCTTGTGTTTTAATGGAAACAATGGGATTATTGATTGCAATCTTATCAAAAAAATCCTGCCATAATCTAATGTGTTCAAGTTCGAAATCTAGCTGTAATGTAAATGTTTGTGTAGAAGTGGGTGGCATCAACATGCTCATCCCTGCTGATGGAGCTGAGAGCTGGCACCGTGGTGCTGAAGGTGTGCTCTTCACTGCCTTGCCTGCAGCGTTACCTCAGCCGCTGGCAATCCGCCAAGGAAACTGCCATTGCACCGCAGTTCAATTCTGATGCCTCACTGTAAGTCTTTTTTAATACCACAAGTGGCACACAAGCATACGGCACATCTGATGGTAAGCAGTCACCGTAGCCTATAGCCGCTAGCAATACCGGGGATATCACAAAGAGTTGCCAACCCTGTTGTTGATGAGGAATATTTATTGGTAGTAGCTAGTCTGCTTACTAATAAATCTAAGAAAAGAAACATTAGCAAAGACTTATATTTGACACATACTTCAAAAGTAACAAGCAGTTTTCTATTAAGTGTTCACAATAGCCTATGGAAGCATGCAGTACCACGTACATCACCAGTGCAATGCTAATATTATTCTTTAGAGAACATGCTTTGTTATAAGTATTTCACTGCGAGCGCAACATAATCTCGAGGAGATGTGGAAACTTTACTGCAGAATCAACACAACATGAAAGTAGTGTTTATCTGACTTTGATCATCTGTAGGGGTAATGTCCCCAGTCAAGCATGTCCCAATTTATTTTAAGGTGTGTTTTTGTTCTTTACACATTGTATAATATAATGTTTATATATTGTGACAGCCTTCATTTTCTCGTGAATGAAGTGCACGTCTGCCGGCTTGCTTTGTCTCTTCCTTGCCTGGAGCCGTTCACGCCTGATCGGATTGCAACACTGAGTGACGTCAGCGCCGCTGCATTACTCTGCGCTACTGCACAGGTATATTATAATATATGTTTAAATTGATTATTTATTTTGAAGAAAGTTTAGAATAAATTTGGGGTAGGAAATGAATCGCTAAAGGAGTAGGTACTAGCGAGACAAACTGGGACATCAGCTAACATCTGCTTTTCACTTCACGAAAATACTTTGATTGACCTCACATATAAATGTTATTAATAAAATAATGTATTGTCCCTCAACCTGGGAATTGAAAACCCAGGACCTTACCGTCTCAAGCCGAGCGTATTACCGCTAAGCGACGAAGGTGATTCTTGGGTACTTGGGGATTTAATGCAATTACTTCTTTGGTGAATCACAGGCTTCACTGCACCCGAAAGACGAAGAGTACGAGCAGCAGACGGCGACGCTAGTCGAAAGTGCCCTCAGCTTATACAACACTGTTGGCGAGACTTTCAAACAATCTACACGCGCAGGTGGTTATGTGAGTATTGTTTTATGTGCTACTAGCTTCCATTACGCGACATTTACGCAAGCAGATTTAAGGCGTAGGTTATAATGTACGTTGGTAATAATGTGTAGTGTGTATGTGATGTCAGGTGTACCAGAACCACCTGATGATCGGTGGCTGGCTGCTGCTGTGCGGGCTGCACCACGCGCTGGGCGGCGCGCCCCCGCCCGCGCGCAGCCCCGCCAAGGCCGCGCAGCCGCGTCCGTACAACCTCACCAAGATGTACGACATTTTATACACTACATATTATATATATGCCATTTCCAGCTACTTCACTCTCGTAGAAATAAGTTGAGAGCTAGGCTCTTGTCGGTGGAGCAATCACCAAGCCGTTCTTTGACCTTCTTGTGCGACAACATTAGCTTTTATCTTACAAGTTTGATAGTGTTAAGATTTTACTAAATTAGTTCAATTGTTTCACAGACGACCTCAAATATTAAAATAAATAAATTAATATAATAACATACAGGTGGATTTTCGTACTTCTGTGTAGATACGGAGGCTTTACCGCCGCCCCTAAATGATTATGGTCCATGAATGTGAGTGTGTTTATTGTGCAGGCAACAAGGTCTGGGCGTGGTGTGGGTGGCGCTGGGCGGGCGGTGCCTGGCGTGGGTGGGCGCGCTGCTGGCGGACGCGCGGCTCGAGGCGCTCAGCTGCGGGGAGACCGCGCCCGCCGCCGCCGCGCCGCTGCACGTGCTGGCGCAACACACCGCGCACGACCGCGAGCTGCGCCTGGCCGCCGCCGCACCCCTCCACCAGGCATGCTCCCTCTCACTCTAGCGGCCGCTGCACGTGCTGGCGCAACACACCGCGCACGACCGCGAGCTGCGCCTGGCCGCCGCCGCACCCCTCCACCAGGCATGCTCCCTCTCACTCTAGCGGCCGCTGCACGTGCTGGCGCAACACACCGCGCACGACCGCGAGCTGCGCCTGGCCGCCGCCGCGCCCCTCCACCAGGCATGCTCCCTCTCACTCTAGCGGCCGCTGCACGTGCTGGCGCAACACACCGCGCACGACCGCGAGCTGCGCCTGGCCGCCGCCGCACCCCTCCACCAGGCATGCTCCCTCTCACTCTAGCGGCCGCTGCACGTGCTGGCGCAACACACCGCGCACGACCGCGAGCTGCGCCTGGCCGCCGCCGCGCCCCTCCACCAGGCATGCTCCCTCTCACTCTAGCGGCCGCTGCACGTGCTGGCGCAACACACCGCGCACGACCGCGAGCTGCGCCTGGCCGCCGCCGCGCCCCTCCACCAGGCATGCTCCCTCTCACTCTAGCGGCCGCTGCACGTGCTGGCGCAACACACCGCGCACGACCGCGAGCTGCGCCTGGCCGCCGCCGCGCCCCTCCACCAGGCATGCTCCCTCTCACTCTAGCGGCCGCTGCACGTGCTGGCGCAACACACCGCGCACGACCGCGAGCTGCGCCTGGCCGCCGCCGCGCCCCTCCACCAGGCATGCTCCCTCTCACTCTAGCGGCCGCTGCACGTGCTGGCGCAACACACCGCTCACGACCGCGAGCTGCGCCTGGCCGCCGCCGCGCCCCTCCACCAGGCATGCTCCCTCTCACTCTAGCGGCCGCTGCACGTGCTACACCAGTTACAGTAGAAAACAACAACGCAAACTCTTACTGACAAACGGTTCAATACTGAAAGTACATTTAAAGTGTGAAGGCACACGTAACTTTTTTTTGAAGCGACGGTAAAATACAAAATAGGAAGGCACTCAAATTAATGTGGTGCCAGATTTTATAGGCGTAATCTCACCATTTATTTCTGTATACAGAATCTTAATCCATACTCCGACACCTTGCCTCATACATATCCTAAGAATTCAGTGGCACTTTACGACGATGGCCTAAAACATTTTTTATACTACTAATTTGTCTAGCTAGCATACGACCCGGCCCGCCTGGTTGTAAGCGGTGACCGTAGCTAATGCAGACTTGAAATATGACACGCACGTTAGCGCACGCGCACTTGCAACAATCTCTTCACACCCTTGAAACCGGATGTGGATGTTTGGTCCCTTTCTGCCATCAGTCTTGTTACCTGTCTTATGTCGTACATTTTCTGGCAACAGTTGCTCGTAGCGCTGGGCGTGGTGTGTTACCGCAAGGCGACGAACCTGAAGCGCGCGGTGGTTCAGAAGCAGCACCAGGACGCCGACCCGGACCGCTCCGACTCCACCGTCTACTTCCAGGACATGATCCTGTGCTCCGAGGACTCGGAAACTGATGACGGTCAGTCATATTACTGATTTTATAATTGCCTAATAGTCACAATATAGAATACATTCTTTGTCATAGTACATTCTGCTAGTTAAATCATTTTTATACCCTTTATTAAGTAGTGTCGATATCTGAAGAATTTAACTTCTATTTATATATTTTTAAAAAAAAACTACATATTGAGCTTGGACAATTCTACGATTGCTAACTTTCCGCCAGAAGACAGCGAACCACTATTTGGGTTGTGGTTCGAATCTACACTGGTAGCGCCCGACGCGACGGACAACAGCGGCTTGACGCGAGCGAACGGTGGCTCCGACGCTAACGACAATGCGGACCCGGCCGCCAGGCAGCATCAGGCCATCGTGCCAGACAAGGCTGAACCCTATTCGGTAAGTAACACATTTCATATTTATTAAACAATTTCGTCACAATTTGACACAAATACATATATAGAACGTTCATTTATTTTCGTCATAATAAAATGATAATTCTGTACAATCTCAAAGAATAAGATTGTTGTTGGGGTTGCAACTGTGTTTACGTTCAGAGATCGTATGACGAAGTTTGAATATAAGCTGATAAGTGTGTATAGAATAATTATATTGGTTCTAAGGATATTTCAAACCAAATAAGCAAAAAAATGTATGTACTTTAAAAAGTGAACCTAGAAATTCATATGAACATTTTGACATTTTAAGAGAACTTACGTTTTCGAAAAATGACAAAACTTTCTTACGAATTTTTTGTTCCACTTTTCGCCGGTCCAGCGCTGTTCATTTTCCCCAACAAAAAGAATCGAAAGCGATAATAATACGTAGTGGAAAGTTTTTCTTGCCAAGGCTACAGCTGGATGATAGTTCAAGTATTATATGGGTACGTATGTGTATTCAGTACATCTCGCTGGCGACGGAGGTGTTCCTACTCCTGTCGGAGGAGATGCTGAGCGAGGGCTCGTCGAGGCTGGGGTCGGGCGCGCTGACGCTGCACGACGCGCACCACGCGCTGCTGGCCGCGCTCGCCAGGGACCTCGACCGCGAGACTGCGCGCACAGACACCGGTACCATCATTTATTAACAATATTTATATCATTCCGATGCCATTCTGACCTTATTTTGACGTAGGGAGATGTCAGAACAATTGCAACTTTTTTTATTGCAATTGTATGTTTGTTTAGGTCAAATCTTGCAAGCTGAATTAGCACCTAAATTCCCAGTTTATATTGGTTCAATTTCGATGACAATGCATTTTTACTGGAAGCTGAAAATATATTTTAACCATGAATTTATTATAAAAAAAATATCACTTGCCCTACCTCCTAACAAGGAGAATATTTGTTGAAATTGTTTCTCAATGACGCATTTTTTAATATCTATATCTAAAAGGGTGAAATATGGTGTACACTTATAAACAATTGTGCCTCTGTCTGTGTTTACTTGTCCATTCCTTCATAAATTCGCTTGCTATTTAGTAAATTTCAAAGAATTTGGAAATATTTCATCTCTGTAATAGGAGGCCACAATGGGTGATCCCTTGACTTGTATGATATCGCCTTTGCCCCATGTATTATATATTGTAAGTTTTTAAATATTCAACATAAGGACTTGACATACGCTACTTGAAACGCGTTAACGCACCAATCTATATAATTCAGGTACAATCTCAACGTGCTTCGGGCCGCGTCTCGGCGCGCTATACACGGCGTTTAGTTCAGCGTTAGTTCGCTACCTGCACAATTTGAGCGGCGCCCCCGCTTTCGCTTCACTGCAGCCGGCATTGCACCAGCAACTGCTCTCAGCCGGCTCCGAGAGGACTAACATGACGCCGCTTCAGGTACTGTTGATCACACTATCACTTCCTACTAATATTATAAAGGCGGAAATTTGTCGAGAATGATTGGATGGATGGATAATTTATAACCTGGATTATTATTTGAACACATACGATATTTTTTTTAATTTTAGGGTCCTCTGAGATTCTAAGCTAAACGAGGACGTAGTCGCGGGCAGAAGCTAGTGTATTATAAATGCGAAAGTTTGTGTGTAAGTGTGTGTGTTTGTGTTTGTAAACTCTTGACGTCTCAAATGCTGACTGGATTTGCATGATATTTGAAATGGAGGTTCTTTATAAGGTGGAATAACATTTAGGATTTTTTATCTCGGAAAATTGTGTGGTTATTGGAATAGTTCAATAATGCGGGCAAAGCGGCGGGTACAAGCTGGTAGATTATATTTCTCTAAATTACGAAAAAAACTTTGATGTGTTGTTGTGCGGACCGCAAAGGTTTCTGCCTAAATAATACTGATGTCAGAATTTTACGCTCCATTTGCTGCTACAGTCATTCCCTCTCAACAATTGCTTGGAAACGCGCTCGTTATAGCAATAACGTCGTATATAGCGCTCATAATCTACGGAGATAGTTTACCATGATAGAATAATTTATACCGGCCATAGCGGGTCGTTATGCCTTTATGCATAACGACCCGCTATGGCCGGTTACTTGCCACAGTTGTATCATTAAAACACGATATAGGTCTGTCTGTCTGTTACTTTTCACAGCGAAACCTGTGAGCCGATCTTGATGAAATTCTGCGCAGAGATAGCTTCCATATTGAGAAGAAAACTCGTAAATATTTCCCACAGGTCGGCCCTCGCGTGGTGAAACTCCTAGGCAGTATGGTCCTTAGCAAGCCAGCGGCGGAGCGAGAGAACAGCATTCTAGCGATGTGGCACAAATTGGTCAATACGCTTCAGGAGTGCGCTCTGCAATCACAACCCTCGCAGGATCATGATTACGAAGGTACATTGATTGAACATCTGTATATATTGATTACCCGTTTTTGTTTTGTTTTGTACAGTATGATTTTCAGTAGCCCGAGCAAGAATAACATGCGCTTACGGATTCGTATCGCCTTCGACTTTTTTGTATAGGAAAATGAACATCGCTGCGGCGGCGGTGAAAAGTGGAACTAAAATCCATATGAACATCAATTTTCGGATACGTATTCAAAAGATGTTCTTTCTACCGGTACAGAAGTAACAGAATTATATCTATTGAAAAATGTTGTCTTTTCAGATTTAAACGTGGAACACGCTCAACTTTTGGTATATTTGTTCCACTCGTTGACTCTCATGCAGAAGAAATCTGTGTTGCTGATGACTTCAAATGCAATCATCAAAGTATGTTGAATTTCAGACCTTTATTTATTTTACTGTTAATAAAAAATTGTTCTCTTTAACAACTGTACGGGGATATATTGTTTGCGATACACCACAATGCTGTGAAACTGATTGATTTCTGTTTGTTAGAGTTTTACATTCATGACTACATGTACACAAACATCCAGTTGTCAGTGTCAGTCTACTTTTGCTTCAGTCAATTTATAGTTTTAATTTATACTTGACTAGCAACCTGCTTACCTCTGAATTACCATGACGACACTTTTCGTTAGTATTGTGTTATTTATTTATGTATTTCGTTCCTCTAGGTGGTTGAGACGCTGGCAATTAGCGACAGAAGGAAAGCGACAACCTTGGCGCCGCATCAGCTGATGCTGACAACTAGATTGATGCTCCTACTTGAATACCTTATGAGACATCTGTACGACGCTCCGCCTACCTTACTGGCACAGGTAAATAACTCAATAACGATCAACTTAGATGAAGCAAGTATTCTATAAACAAAGCTCGTATATCCCTAGTCACAGAAATGTGTAGATATCGGTATCGATTCTGTTGTAAAAATCACAAAACTAAACTAATTTGACGAGGTTAAATAATGATGTCAATATTTTAAGTTCTGTCAAATTAGGCAAGTTTAATAAGAATTAACACCAATGTTTATTGAAGTAAAGTTTTATGTGAAAAAGTCTTAATGCATTGTATATTTCAGATCGAATGGAACCTTGTCATAGCACCAGGACTAGCTCAACCAAATCACGTCGCTAACGTTAACATTAGCGGTAAGACATCGATCAATGGGCTCCCCAAATCTCGTATTTATTGCGAAGTTCCGCACATTGAGGCGGCCTACAGGAGGCTGTCGCAGGACGAGACATCAATGAGACCTAAGTTCTACGCGTTGACTAATTCCGAAATTAATAATCAGGTGTGTATCGTAAACTTGGATATGTTTGTCCGAATTTCTTATATTTGTATCAATGACTTGTTTATTGAAATTAGAATTTATACGAAGTACTTTCAATTTGGAATTATCGACAATCTGATTCTTAAGTTTTATTACTGTAAACTTTGCAAATATTCAACATAATTAAAAATTTTGATCATATTATAGACCATGGCAATTGCTTGACCCAGGTGTTGTTACCAAATGATTGACCTGTCGTGCCTCTCTGTTAGTGGGTTTTCGCAAAACACCAATCTGTGTATGGTGATTAAAAAATAATCTCTCAGATGGCAGTTGCTTTGCGTAACGGATCACATCGAGCTAGATCTACTTAGGATAAACCCAAGGCGATTAAAATTATATCCACTATATTCCAACAGGAAAACCCTAAATTCGACGGCCTCGCGTGCAACTTCGTGCTCGGCACCCCGCATAAGCTCAAGTACCCTCTACTGTTAGACGCACTCTTGGCTCTGTTGAACTCTGCGTGTGTATGCGACAATTGGGCGTACCAAACGTCGCCCACTGCTCTCTCCGCGGCGCATTACTGCTTCCAGACTGCATGGAGGTATACCAATATTGACCATATCCCCTTCCCGGTTTTCACTTCACAAAATGGTAATGTATATACAGACTGATTATACATTTGCTTTATAATAATTGTACTTATATCTGTCGTTAGCCCATCGATAAACTGGGCTGATTGAGATCTGCCTGGGAATTTCTTGATTTGGCCGATTACTTCATGATGCGACCAACTTTTTGGTCAGATTGATAAGAGCAACTTCTATGGACATAAATTAACCAACTTCAAACCTATTACGGCCATGTCGGGCCATGTCTACAAACATGAAACAATCACAAAATGCCGGTGTATCGTGACGTGCGCAGGCAGACCTCGATCTTCCCAGTTCAACGATTGGCTTACGACATACTGAAAACGCCACACGATGTAGTATAGACGCTGCAATACGAAAACCATGTTTCGATACGACACTACCAGTGTTGAAAATGTATTCAAATTGCATATTTTTATTGTTGTGCATAATTTTCCTTATCCTGCACTTGTTGTTAATATTTAATTTAATCTTACAATGTTCCTGTTGCATTCCTACTACACATTATTTTAGCATTGTGTGCATGGCAATATCCGTGCTATCATTTAATTGTTCCCTTTATTGTTTAGGCTTGTAGTAAGCATGCCTCCAGCAACGCCACACATGGACAAATTACAAATGGGTACGGCCGCAGATTTGCCTTCGCCTTTGCCCATTCACGCAGTCATATGGGCGCCGCGCGCTGACAACAAGAAGGTTTTCAACCCTTGGCTTAAAGACGCACTCGTCAAGCAGGGAATGTATACACAAGTAAGTTTAACTACTTGAGGTAACTAGAATTTGTCAAAAGTTTGGTATATTGTAAATTAACTTTTTCTTCTAGTACGCAGAGAATTTGCTAGCAGGTGTTAGTGTGGCCTGTGATAATATCAAGTACACAGCGTGGCTTGCGACCGAAACGATCAAGCACTTGAAGCAGAATATTACACGTAGGTACCATTCCATTCCTAGCTTTAGTTACTTGCAGTGCAGTATATTATTGGTGCCAATTTTGTTAACAACAAAATTAATTTGACAAGTCTAAAAATATTGCCATCCTTATTTAACCCCACACATGAGAAAGGATAGCAAGACTTTTAGACTTGTCAAATTAGTTAAGTTTAGTAATTTTGAACAACAGAATCGACACCATTGTCTGTATAACACTTTGAGAAGACCAGCTTATACAATAGAATCGAATACACTACACTACACTACACTACACTACACTACACTTCACTACACTCTACCCCGAGTAAGAATAATTTGCGACTACGTATTCATACTCATTTTTAGTTCCACTTTTCGTCGGCGCAGCGCTGTTCAATACCCGATACAATAATAGTCGAAGGCGATACAAATACGTAGTCGCAAATTGGTCTTGTCAAGGCTATTGGACTCACGTGGTGGTAACTACTACAGTGAGTCCAGTGTAGAACTTTGAATGTAGTGATCGTGAGCAGGATTCTTCATGACTTTTTACTGAATAGCTCGAAGCACAATGATCCTCATAATTTGACATTAGGATTTCTTTTAGTACGGGTGTCTCACAAAAATCTACGCTAGGAATTTGACCCTGTGTCTCTCTTTCGAGGTAGGCCAAAACTAAGCGCGACGTATCATGTTTTATAACGCATATGTCTCTTACTAATGATGCTTATTTTGTTAGCGAATGGTCTACCATGTCTCCTGGACGTGATATCCTGCGACGTAGCCATCGTCAGGCTGAAGATCAGCCTAACAGAATCTCCATCGCCAGCCGAAGCGCACCAGTTCATGCCTGATTTGCTGGACTTACTGGAAACTATCTTTGAATGTTGCCGGTAAGATGTATATATTTTAATAGAGGATAAAACATAAACACATTGGCTGAAATTTGGGACTCACTTTTGTATACATATGGGTGAACTGTGTGAAAGATGAATTGGCCAGAAATGTAGTGAATACAGAGATGACAGCTGATAGAGAGGAATGTAAGAGAAACTCATATTGCGCCGCCCCCAAATAACATGGGATCAGGGCAGGAGAATGATGATACATTAATTATATTAATAACTCAGGAAACATATAATATTCTTTTATTAATATGATTGTTGACATAAATACTATATAAAGGAAGAAAAGCACATAGACATTGCCAGGTAATTAAAAATCTAATCTATTTTGTTTGAATATCCTAGATTGAGCGCCGGAATGGAGCTCGACGGCCTAATGGAGAGCTCGAACAACCCGTCAGAGATAGCCGTGAACAAGGCTCGGCTCATGGTCTGCGGTACTTCGGGCCCCGTGGGCAACGCGGTCGGCAGCACCCCGCCGCCGGCCTTGGGGGCTTGGCTTAGGGCCCACCTTCCCTCCAATGCCGCCGCTGCCTTGGACAGGCTGTCTTCCCCGCCAGCCCTTGCTTGTATCAATCTTGTAAGTGTGTTGTAGTGTATACAACAGCATATTTGTTTTTTCTACTGCAGTGTGCAGGCCTACCCTCTTTTTACGTCAAGTAGGCTATACTCTGTTGAATTGTATTGCTGCTTATAAAAAAATGGGTCCGTTTAGGTCTTAATGTATGTGTTGTTAATACGAGGTGTTGCGCTCCGTCCATAACAGATACTCGTAAAAATCCCATGAGTTCAAGGACACACAAATACCCAAGATGTAAAATTGTAGGAATCGTAGCAGATAAGAGGTCTTCTTGATTTAGCATGGTGATATACGAATATTCTTAATACAAAGATATTTCCCATGCTGCATGTAAAGAAAGAAAGGTATTCTTAAAGCAATCGACGAACGAGGTCACTCTTTCCGATTGTCAGAATAATTACTACTAGCTTCTGCCCGCGACTTCGCCGCGTTGAGCTTAAAATCCCACAGGAACCTAACATTTTCCCGGGATAAAAATTATCCTATCTGTTAATCTAGGTTATAAACTACCAGTGTTCCACATTTCATCCAAATCCGTTCATTCGTTTTTGCGTGAAAGAGTAACAAACATACTTATATAGTAGGATTATAATATTTTCAACATTCTTCATTCTGCAGGCATTCTACGCGTCCCACATCATCCCAGCGGAGAGTGCAGTATTGAATTTGGTCGCGGCCCACTGCGAGCTGATGAGCAACAATGCCAAGTACTCGATTGGGCCGTCGATGATGATGCTGGCCTTCTCAGCCGCTAAACTGCTGGAAGTGGGCGCTGTGAAGCTGGCCGACACCCCTCACCTGATGAGGAGAGCGGTTGATCTCATTGTACCAGCTTTGGTGAGTAAAGCTCAATTATTGCAAATTTGTCTGAAATACTAATATTATACTTTGGTTAAGTATTTTGTTTCAATGCTGCTCAAAATTATTCTGTACTTATATTATTAAAAATGTTAACTGTGTTGTCCAGACCGACGGCCGGCTAGAATTCATGTCGGAGCCACTCGCATCGACGCTGAACACTCTAGTGCCGCAAGTTATAAAGGCAGAGGAACTGATACATGACCACATCTTGAGGACTACCTACACGGTGCTTGTCGATCACCTACAACCTTCTACTGAGAAAACTCTTAAACACATGGTAAGTAAATACTTATATACACCCATAGAGAGCCTTAATTTTCACATACAAGCTCTTATCACCTTGTTTTACTCGTCTTTTACTCAAAATACCTTATTTACTTGGCAGCAGTTATTTTGTAAATATTATACTTGTACATAGGTGAAATACTGGGAGAAGATACTCGACCGCCCGTCCGGGAGATTGGCTTACGAGTCGGTGTTTGCAGACAACTCTTCATATGTTTTGGGAAAGATCCTCCTCTCCGCTCCGAATGCGAGAAACCCTTACGCTGAAAGAGTAATCAAGTAAGTACTCATGTTTATTGGGATCCCTGTAACAACGTTCAGTTTCTGCGATATTAGTGTGCAGCGGTACGAGTTGGTACCCCGATGATGGTTTACGTCACACGACAACCGATACCTCAAATTTACCTAAAGCACGTCGATGCGATTTCTAGTTTTCGGGCTTCGTAGCAAAACGTAATCCTTACTTTCGTGATGACCGCCTGTCTTACCATCCATGGCCACAGGTTTATAGCCTCCGCCTTGCTACCATCGATTTTTGAAGTACCCAAACACTGTCATACATGAACGATCATGCCTTTTTGTTGTGGTATTACGTATGTAAATATTTAATTGGGTATCTAGTTCTCCATGGAACTGAAATCATGGTAATTTTTCTTTGAAATCAGTAAATGTTTCTGTGAAACATTTTTAAATGGTGGATGATATAGACGATCGTGAATGGTAAGTGAGTTTATAAAGGTGTAGTCGCTGACACTGTTCACTCATTTTGTATTGTTAATTGTAGACTCTTCATCAAGATATGCAACGGCTGCGAATCCGCCGAAATGAGTAGTCCACTGTGCGTCACAGTATGCAAATTCATAGAAGTCGCCGATCATCAGAAGTTGTCTGCTCTCTTGGCCCACATCTGTCTTGGAGCTCCCGGTTAGTAAACTTTATCTTTACTAATATTATACAGAGAAACGATTTGAGGTTTTGTTTGTGATGAATGAACACAAAACCACGGAACCTGTATATTGTATTGTTACGCGGTCTAAATAGCGGCGGATTTAAAAAAATATTTTTGCCATGATATTTTAAAATTTCGTTCATCATTCGTCCTTACGATTCAAGCTATTGCGAATATTATTGAAATCAGGTGTTATATAAAAAAAATACATGTAATATCGTGTGACCTCTAACAAGTCATATGGTTGAATAGAATATCATCTTGAATTCCCCACAGCATCGTCAAACGGCGCCAGTGGCACAGCTAACGCGACCCCCACAGAGACAGAGCTGCCCACGCCCACGTCTTCAGCCCCTGACGCTGGCGCAAATCCCGCTTCTCTAGCGCTGCGCAATGCTTTACGCAGCGTGTTCCGCTCCGAGAGTGATGCACAGAGGAATGAGAGTGCGGCCACTAGAAATGACGCTGACTTGCCAGTTTTTGATGCACCGTAAGTGTTATATCTTCATAATCAGCTCGCAAGCTAACTCAGGGGGAATAAACAACCGATTGATATTCCGAGAAACTATTACAATATTTATATGTTTCACCACCTCTATTTTTTATATTAAATGACATTTCTAGCAAGCAAAAACAAAATCAAAAAATCATTTATTTTGTTAAGGCACTTATGAAGGTCTAAATTAGCACCGCCACCTGAGAAGAACTAGTAAGAAACTCTGTGCTGTCTTTTTTTCATGTAACAATCATAATAAATAATAATAATATTTGACATGAGTCTTAAAGTTGTCACAATTCAACTCGGTAATAGATTGTGGGATTTCATTGTACTTACCTTATTGAATAAATAAAATGCATTTCTTTCTATTGTAAAATTGAACACAATTTCCCATAAATGATTTATTTCTTTTTGTTAGTCTAAACCTAGGAGCCACAATTTTGTTTTCCCATAAATGATTTATTTCTTTTTGTTAGTCTAAACCTAGGAGCCACAATTTTGTTTATATTTCTTGTATTAATATTATGGTTATCTGAATTTAAATTGAAACTTCTAATATTCTTTTTTATGAAGAATTTCTTGTGCTTTGTTTTGACTAGGGCCTACATTTTAATGAAGTGTTGCAATTTACGAATGTAAATATTTTGTACAGGTCGCCGGCACCCAGAGCTCAGTCGGAGACAGCTCAGCAATCCGCAAATTCAGGCAAGTTTTTGGTTGTCTTTCACATGCTAAGTGTAAATGTATATAAAAAATGGAGCTGAATATCTGAAAATGGTGGTTCCTGTAAAAAAACATTGATAACAGCTCAAAAATTAAACCTTTTATCCGCCTTTGTGTTTGTGTGTGTACATATGCTATGAATGATATCACTTCAATCAATCTATACAATACCCATGCCAATATGCATAAAATACGATTGATTAATGAGTATTTAAATGCAGAGAGCTGCAGCTGGTCTGATGGCAGCAAGGAAAGCGCCGCCGCCGGCAACACGAACACCAATCCCCCAGAAACTGCGCCCGCGGCTCTCGCCAGCACCACCAATGATAACGCGACACTCTTGTCCGTCTTGTGCAAACACGTCGTGCTTCACTGGTAACTTATACGTCTCGTAATATTGATACTTAAAAGAGGGTTCCGTTCCCGAAGGGTAACCAACGGAACCCAATTACGAAGTCTTCGCTGTCCGTCCGTCCGTCCGTCTGTCAGGGCGTAGTATCTCATGATCCGTAATAGGGAGACAGTTGAATTTTTCACAGAATGTGTATTTTTAGGGTTCCGTTCCTTAAAAGGAAAAAAGGCACCCTTATAGGACCACTTTGTTGTCCGTCCGTCTGCCTGTCAAGATTTTTTATCTCAAGAACGCGTGGAGTTATCAAATTGAAATTAATATGAAATACGCGAGTCTATGGTCTCTTTCGGCTGTAAAATAATCAATTGTGATTGCATATGTATTGTGTTGTAGTGGTTCTGATGTGAGCGAGCGCATGCTGAGCACGTTGATCAGCGTGTGCGGCGAGACCCCGTGCTCGCCGCTGCTGGCGCGCGAGCTGTGCCGACTGGCGGACGCGCACGGCGGGGCGCATCACACGCGCCTCTTCCCCGCTGCCATCGCTTGGCTTTCTACCACGTCAGTACCAACTTTTTTTTTTTTAGTGGTCTCTCGTAGCCTGATTTCCGGGAACTTTTGCTACTTAACTGGACAAAGGCGAGACCAAGGTGGCCTCCAGCCAGGCACTATTAAATGCTAAGCAACACAGCTAAGGGCCTCAGTACCACCTTACTTCCCACTACTTATATACATGTGACGGGCTGTTGACTAAGGCCCTGCCTTTGCTAGCGGCTATGTAGTTCAGTTGCCCGAGCAAGAATAACTTGCGACTACGTATTCGAAAATTGTGTGATGCGTCCTACAGTGAAATATTCCTTTTTTTTTCGCTATCTGCGTATGTAGGTTTATCAGTATATCTATCAAGTATGTATTTATTTCAGACTCCAGTCTCCAGGCTCTGTTCAGAAAGGTTTCTATTGACATTGATATGCCCTGAAAAAATAATCATTCACTATACAATTTACGATAATTTTGATATTAGGAGAGCTCTTCGACTAAATATGATAGTATGTGGATAGTGATTTATAAGATTTTGTTTTCCTACAAAAAGTGTTGACAACCTCAGCAGTCAAGAAGTACTAGATAAATTGGAAGAAGGTCAAGTCGACGGTAACTTGGCGCCGCAGATCGAGTCCGCATGCGTACTGCTCTGTTACTTGGCGGACGCGCTCCACGCTATCAGCACCACACAACCACAAAGTAAGCCCTCTCGAAATTAGCTCAACTACAATATTTATTAATCCTATTAGTATCATAAAAACGCGAAAACTTTGGTGTTTGTTCTTTTATCAGTAACGCCAACGACTGAAAGATTTTCATTAAAGTTAGCACATAGCTGGTTTTTAATAATGTGACTTAATAAAAATAGACTAGAAACTGTATTTATCATGTTTCATTCTAACTAATATTTTTATTAATTAACTAGCCACCCGCCCTGGTTTCGCAAGGGTTACACACAAAACATAAATTAATTATACATAAAAATGTTCCTCTTGAATCACTCTATGGTGATAATTTAGACCTTCATAAGTGCCTTATTAGGGCCTAAACTGAATAAATGATTTTTTATTTTGATTTGATTTTGATCTATCTATTGCTGAAAACTGCATTCAAAATCCGTTGAGTAGTTTAAAGGTTAAGCGAACAGACAGCGGAAGCGACTTCCTTTTATACTATGTAAAGATTAATATGTTGATACATGGAGATACTAAGTGTCAATCTTGCTTGCAGCATGGCGATCTGTGAGCCCAACATGGGAGTCGCCCTCAGATCTCGGATTTGATTTGGACTACACTGATGAACAACAGGATGATGATGATACTAGCGCGGATGATTCGGTAAGATGTTCACTTTCATTTGAGGAATATTTAAATGTATTTTGTTAAACATTATAATATATCATTGGTGGAATCCAGTGTAGATATGCCATCAGTATCAAGATTATAAACCAGCGCTGGTCTTTTGTTATTAGTGTGTGGGTGATCACACGCACTAGAAATGCGATAGATTATTATAGAGTCAGGCCCTTGTCCGTGGATCAATAGCCAAGCCGTACTATTGTTCGTCCACTCTTTGAGCTCCTTGTAAAATTAAGCCTTTGTCTTTATCTCCTCCAGATTATTTATCCCTGTTCTCCTACCTCCCTTTGCTTCGACCTATCCTTCTATGGTATCCTACTTATAAATGCGAAAGTTTGTGAATATAGATGTATGTTTGTTCCTCTTTCTCGCAAAAACTACTGAACGAATTTGGATGATATTTGGAACACAGATAGTTTATAACCTGGATTAGATTTTTTTTATAACGGGAAAATGGTAGGTTCCTCTGGGATTCTAAGCTCAACGCGGACGAAGTCACGGGCAGAAGCTAGATTCGTATAAATGCGTCATGTGTTGATGGATTTTATGGAATATGCGGTAGATATTTTGTGTGTAATGTACTTTACCCCCTGCAGGATGAGGACGCAATGCTTCAGTACAAGCTGTGTACTTTCACGGTGACGCAACGCGAGTTCATGAACCAGCACTGGTACCACTGCCACACTTGCAAGATGGTGGACGGTGTGGGGGTGTGTACCGTGTGCGCGCGCGTCTGCCACCGCGGCCATGACGTGTCTTACGCTAAGTTTGGCAACTTCTTCTGCGACTGTGGCGCTAAGCCCGACTCTAGGTGAGTGTCTAAATATCTTATGTTACTCAGTGATATATTGCTTTACATTCTACCTGTGAAAGAATGTGAAATCAGTCAGTCAGTACAAACAAAAATACAATTCTTTTCTCTTTGTAATGTCAGTAGGCCAACATTTCCGCACACCAGGGCCTTATTATATAGTATTCTGTACGAAAATTTAAATCACCATGACTTTATTTTGATGTAACAGCAACATGGCGCTTTTAATTACTAATGGCAGAATTTTATATAAAAATTACGTCATGGTGAAATTTTGATACAGTTTAGGGGGGTAGGTAGCAGTGAGTGTCGGTAGTAGAACAAAACATTTGGTAATGCAGTTGCCAGGCGTTGGTGAAGAGGTCGGTGACCCTGGGCGGGCAGCGCGCCGGCAGCGGACCCGAGGCGGCGCAGCCCGCGCCGTCGCTGCGGCGCCGCCCCTCCAGCCCCTCGCCGCCCGCCATGTTCGCGCCGCCCAGGAGGCCCGTGCTGGCTACCAACATACATGGTACTTAACACATTCATACTACGCGCCACATTCAACCGAATCAACTGATGCACCTCTTATACTAAACATGTTTAAATGTATGTTGTTGGTCCGTGCAGAAAAACATATAATTCGAATATGAGTTGTAGAACGACTTTCTAATTAATATTTCGGTTGACTGGTTGTGCTAAAGTTGTAAGAGAAAATTCACATTATAAGCGTGTATTCGAAAATTCAATATCTCATATACTACGGAGGTGGCAAACAAGCGTACGTCAGTCTTTATAGTAATCATCGACGCTAGCAATCCCAGGTGACCGACAAAACATTGTGCTAACAGCAGAACAGTTGTTCTTTATCATTAATACCACCACTGCAAATTATTATATAGAGTTATGAAAAGGTAATCACTGTAGCAACACTATATCTGAGACAACTATTTGACTGTGTTCTTCGGTAAGGTATTGTCCCCAGGCGGGCGGCGCTGATGTCAGAGAGTGATGTGTAATGTGTATGTGTGTGTGTGGTTGTGTGCAGGATGCCGTCAGTACCTGTCGGAGTACGGCGGGTGGGCGGCGTGCGTGTCGCGCGTGCGTCGCCTGCTGGAGGCGCTGGGCGGGCCGGTGCGCGCGGCCTGCGAGCGCGCCGCCCCCTCGGGCGCGCACCCGCGCGCGCAGCGGGCGCTCGCGCAGCTGCACCTCGGAGAGAAGAAGTTCACGCACACCGACAACCTCATGCTGCCCACACTGGGTACGCACACGCATTCTTTATTTATGATATTCACTGAGACTGCAGGAACAGTCGCGTCCTATGACATGTGGTCTAATGGTCGATTGTCGCTCGTCCAGTCCGTCGCAAATAAGTGAGTTCAAAGGTGAACTAATAAAGCGCTTACTAATCACATGACATTTTGAATGTCAACAAGTCCGATTCAAGCCGAAATAGTGCGGGGCGTGCCCTCTCGTACAGACCTCGTTGAGTGATCATGATTAGATGTTTTATGAGAAGTATGTATAATTAACAAGTAGCCATTTTTCTTATGAAAAAAAGAGCTTATCGGTAGTATTAATAAGCTACAAAAGAAAGTAATGCATGTTGTCAGTCATAAAAACAGAAATTTCTCAGGATCCCAAGAAGGCGCTTTCGAGAACGTACGGATGTCGTACACAGGTGAAAACGGACAAACCATTCGTCAGCTGATGACGGCCCATAAGCTGCGTCGAGTTGCCATGTGCTGCCTCGCTTCGCCACAGGGTCGCAGGCAACACCTGGCTGTGTCGCATGAAAAAGGTAACCTGCAACAAAAATGTTAATTGCCAGAAATAGGGTACAATAAAACAGATACTAAATTCTTTTAATAAACCCTATTCTTCTACTGCGTAATAAATTGATTATTCAAAGAAAAATATTTCTGAATTCAGAGGGTCTATACAAATATCAATCATGACACGGCGAAGGAATTAAATCGTCTACTATTATCCATAGAATTTTATCCCTAGACTATCAGCTTGCAAATTAAAAAATAATAACCAGATATTTTTTCCCTTTTAGGCAAAATAACAGTGTTGCAACTGTCGGCTCTGCTCAAACAAGCGGATTCATCCAAGCACAAGCTGACGCTCACTCGCCTCTCGTCCGCGCCCATACCGTTCACAGTGCTCAGCTTGAGCGGAAATCAATGGAACGAGGATCTGCTCGCCGTGTGCGGCCTGAAGGAATGTCATGTGCTCACATTTAACAGTGGTGGTGAGTACTGACGTACTTCTGAAAATTGTTAACTAATTTGGTCCGCTTTCGAAGGTTTTGGTGCATAAAGAATTGTTATGGGTAACAATGAAAATTATATTGCTACTTTGTCTATTTGTGGAAACTTTTAAATATCTATCTATATCACTATTTCATGATTTTTACTAACTGTATTTTTTCGTATAATATAAAAAAATAATTGCCATTCCATTACCAATTTACAATTTAGAAGCTAGTATATAATTTAATGGTCACATATACATATGAATACTCTAAAGTCTAAAGAAACAATTGATTTATATCATTTGGATAATAGGATAGCGGGGGGAAACTTTTTGATCAATTCATTATTACCGAAATTACGAAGATTTCTATAATACTGTAGGTGCGGTAGCGGACCATCTTGTGCTAAGCACCGGCTTAGAAGCAAACAACTACGTCATCAAGGCAATATGGCTGCCGGGCTCTCAGACACAGCTCGCCCTTGTGACGTCAGACTTCGTGAAGATATTCGACCTCAGCAAGGATCTAAACAACCCCATGCATCACTTCTTGGTGCCTAGTGGAAAGGTGAACATTCATTTATTTATTTTATAAAAAGTATACATATCTATTTATACTATTGTAGCTGTACCCGGTCAAGCTTAACAATGGCAAAAATATGACACATTTTTAACTATTCACTAACTAAAGAAGAGTAAGTGATACCTTATTATTTATTTAAATAAAATTCAAATATATTTCTGACGACAAATTTACTGCCGAATCTAGGTAGTCTGTACCTATCTGATGTTACGGGGACAGAGAGACAAGTCTTATTACTCGGCATGGCGCATCCAAGAGGATTTTGCTCTTCAAATACTTGAGAATACGGATTTCTCATACTCTACAGTAAAAACACAATTGCAAAGGATTATCGTTTATTTGACTGCGATTTTCAAAGTATAATGTGATCAATACAAAATTTGTGAAAAAAAACACATGTTTAAATGATCATGTGTTCAGGTCCGCGACGTGACGTTCGTGAACCAAGACGGCGTGATGCACATGCTGTGCATGAGCTCGGCCGGCCACATCTACTGGCAGCCCATGAGCGACGAGTCGCGTGCCTCGCTCGGCACCTTCTACGTCACCAACACGCTGGAAGTGCTGCACCCGGAGATACAGGTTTGATAATCATATTTATACTAGCCTTTGCCCGATACTTCTCTGGCGTATACATATGAAACAAAAAAATAAAAATCTTTTTCTGAAATCAAAGTACTATATTTTTATTCTCTAGTACGTGTTTGACAATATGCCGGTTTATTTTTTCTTTGTACTTATGAAGGGCTGTCTATTGCCGAGTTGCAAATAAATAAACAAACTTATGTATTTTGTAGAAACTATTGTGCTGTAAAAAGTAGGACCAAAATTCTGCAAATAGAATATAATGATACAAAAGGATAGTCACTTATCTGTACAACATTGGCTGCTGATAAAAAAATATTCTATGTACTTCTTTAACCTTATTCAGGATGTTGCCGGATTAGTAGGCGGCGGTGGTGTATCCATATACTACTCGCACACGCTCAAGATGCTGTTTTTCTCGTACGCTCAAGGGAAGAGCTTCCTCGCGCCGCTCAATACCGTTGAAGACAGCGTTAAAGGTAACTATGATATTTAAACTCGTGAAATTAGGCAGCTTCCCTAATACTGGCTCAGGGTTATTGATTAGCACGTTACTCTTATTTACTTTAATATCCGGAAATAAAAGCTCAGTGTAACCTATAGTTGTCTCATATGTCCAGCAGTGGGTACCCGTTATAGACTATCTAAAAGTATGACTCGTTTATTTTTATAAGTAATTTTGTAATACATGATAAAGTGACGTACGAACAAGGCTACATACCTAAAAAAAAAACTGTATTTGTTTGTCTGGTAGGCACTGCTATGATCGCTTTATCGGCGTCGTCGAGTCAGAAGGAAGGTGGTGGCCGCGGCGGCGGTAAACAAGGCGGTGTGCAATCCTTGTGCCAGTGGGCAGAGGTGCCCGGACACCCTGGCTTAGTGACAGCCGTCATGCAAGCGTCTAACAACCCCGTCGTCCTCATGTTGACCCCCACGAACATATACGTGCAGGAGATTAAGGTGAGCATGCTCAAGTTGTTGTACATATGCGTTAAGCCGCCATTTATTTCAGATCGAAGGACCATTACATTTTATAAAGCGCTATTAAAATAATTATGAACATAAATTATTGTTCTCCTTTATTGTTTGTACTTCATCTTGAATTATAAAGTACACCTTTACCTCAAAATGGGTAGAAAGAAAGTAAACAGTTTGAATGCGCGGCTGAAACCGCGAAGCGCAGCTGAGACGTTCAATTTACGACTTCTAAATGAGAATATACAATTTTGAATTTGGAATGCACACACCGTGCTATGAGCAGGTGGTGCCAGCGAAGGCGAAGATCACGGACATGGTGGCGGTCCGTCACTGGTGCGGCGGCGGCGCGGAGCAGAAGAGCACGCTGATCCTGCTGTGCGAGGACGGCAGCCTGCGCATGTACGCGGCCAGCGCCGAGCACACGGGCTACTGGCTCGGGCCCGCCATCCAGCCCACGCACGCGCCGCGCCGCCGCCCCAAGCTCGCGCCGCACCACGCCAAGGGCAAGGCGCAGCAGGTACTACACACTCACTACACACTCAACACTAATCACACTCTCATCCTTGTCCACTAAGGTGGCAAACAAGCATACGGCCCGCCTGATGGTAAGCGGTTACCGCAGCCTATGGGCGCTTGCAAAACCAGGGGTATCATTCGCGCGTTGCTGACCCTTCAAAATACACCAGTCATAACCCTAAGACTGTATTATATAAATCCAATGAGCGACCGACGGTTTAATCTATAGAGCGATTCTTAACTTTGCTTAGACTTCACATTCAGTAGATTTAAACATTGTAAAATATTTTGATGTATATTAAAAAGGACTTAAAGTATGTAACAATAATTTCAGCAACATTTGTTCTGTTTTTTAGGCTGTTACAAAATCCAGCGTGAATGGAGCACCGCAGTTCCCGATCGACTTCTTTGAACACTGCGTCGCGATGACTGACATTGAGTTCGGCGGTAACGACCTACTGCAAGTCTACAACACGACACAGATTAAACATCGCCTTAATACTACTGGTATTGCATTATATATTCAACCTTAATGTTATGTGTGTTAGACTCCTTTTGGAATAAATACATAATACAATTATTGATCAATTTCTGATTGCAGGCCTATATGTGGTATCGACAAAGATGAGCGGATTTACAATGGAGATCATAAATTCGGATCCCAACATGGTCATTTGCGGCATAAGAGTGCAGCTTGGAAGTCAGGATGTGGCTAGAACTCCGTCCTTTGTTGAGGTAAAAAACGATCGATAATCAGATTCAATTACTCCCTTTAGATTGTGAAAGGTAGATCGTGCCAGCATTGTCTGTGAAAATATATTTTGGATAACTGTAGCGATGACTGATTAATGTGAACACGACAAAAATAAAGCAATCCTGTCTAATTCGGACGTGTATAGAAAAAAGGTTGATAAACTCCGTGTTGGCAAGTTTAATTACTATTAGATGGTAATTTAGACCTTCATGAGTGCCTTATTAGGGCTGAATAAATGTTTTTTGTTATTAAAGCATTCTACAGTAGTGACCGCTATGGTATTCCATCAAATTACTGGTACCAAGTCATAGCCAAATAATATATGAAATAAATATTATCGATTATTGTGTCAGTATTTTCTACAGTAAACTGTTATATTTGTAACGGAGAGATATTTATACATTTATATTTTACAGATGTATGGTAGATCAGTTCAAACGCTGGTGGTCCGCAACCGTTGGTTCGACATTCCGCTCACGCGCGAGGAGTCGCTGCAATCCGATAAGAAGCTGGTGATTACCTTCGGACCCTCGCAAGATCCTGATGGTGTTACCATGGTAGACTCTGTGAAGGTGCGTAGCTTTATAACTTCATTATAATTTGTATACCGTACTCATTTGGATTACTACATGTTATGGTACTGTAAAAATCTAGGATATTTCTAATGCGTGTTTCTACTAACATATTTGAGTTACCTAGGCTTATCAAATATATAATGTATGTTTCTGCCCATTTATTTGTTACCGTGGAATTTCTCCATAGAAATCCTTTCTTAGTGTATGCTTCCGTCGTAATAAGTAGCTGCGTGTCAAATTTCATCGTAATCCACTTGGCCGTTTTCATAACATGTTTTGTGTTTTGTTAACTTTGTAAATCGTGTAGAAATTTGGTTGATAATAAAATGTTTTATTGTTCAGATATATGGTAAGAACAAGGAGCAGTTTGGATGGCCCGAGGAGAATGAGGATCCTTCAGCCTGCCCCTCTGCAAGTAAAGTGGCTCAAGTGAGTGTTTTGTCAAACTGTTTTGTTTGTTATGTGCTCCAGCGACTATGTAAACCACCTGTAATTGATTTTATTCACGTATATAGATGGCTTTTGTTATCCTTAATCTTTTATTTAATTGTTATGATTTCTATCGTCCAATGAAATCGATAAAGCACATAATTAAATTGAACTGTCAAAAAGTGATTCCCTACTTGGTATAAAGATGAAGGTTATAATGGTTGGTAAAATGACTGCTTCGTGAGATGTCGCGACGATCTTCAATAATGAAAAAAATGTTTACATTGTTATATATAGCCCAATGGATTGTAATATGCTTGATTGCGGTTTGGTCTTGCCGCGGTAAAAGCACTTTTTTTTTGTTTTTACAACTATGGTGTCACACAAGAATACGGCCCACCTATAAGCAGTCACCGTAGCCTGTAGCCGCTAACAGTACCAAAACAATAGTGTTTGCAGACTGGTGTTGTATAATGGTTGATGTGTGTCGTGTTGTATTGTCAGGAGAGCGAAGGTCGCAGTCTGCCGTGGAAGCCGAGCTCGCTGGAGCGCCTGGCGTGCGCGGCGCTGGAGGCGCTGGAACTGGCGGCGGGCGCGGCGGCCAGCACCGGCGCGGCCGCCGCCGCCGAGCCCGCCGCGCCCGCCGCGCGCCGCCTGCTCTGCGCGCCCGCCGGCGCCACGCTGCACGCGCGCGCACAGTGCCTGCTGCGCGCGCTGCACCACGCCCACTACCACCACTACAAGGTTACACTATACACATACACCCTGCACACACACACACATGTTGGATGGTTGCAACATCCAGCCCACCCTCGGTATGCCCATGCACATGATTTCTGTGCCGTCGTGCTGCTAGTGCGGCAATGCAAGTTATCTCAATAATTTTCTTTACCACTACAACATATTTGGCTACTACTTACTAGTTTCCAGACTTTAAGTAAGATCAAATATGTCAATGAACTCTTTATGTAGCTACGTTTGCACATTAGTATTATATTTTTTTTCGTTGTCGTGTGCAGGACCAAGCGATCCTGAAGTACGTGTGCCAGTCGCTGCGCGAGCTGCGCGACACGGCGGACGCGCACAACATCGACCCCGAGGCGTTCTTCCGGCTCGTGCTGCTGGCGCGCGGCGTGGCCGTGGCCAGGCCGGTGCACCTCGTCAAGTATACTGCGCCCACGCCGCAGCGACCTACTGACGGTAACTTAACACACACACAGTCGTCATCGAGATATTTGAGCTATACGCTGGAATTATTTGAAGGTTGTCATAGTTATACCTTGTTCGACGTAGAAATAACTTAGAACGGATTTAGAGCAAATTTTATCCGAAACTGATTTTCGACCTACCTATTTTATCCTATTATATGTAATACCACTATGGTGTACTGTTGTTTCCAGAGCTCCACCAATAAGATTGGCGATGTTAGTAATGACCCTGGTATTGGAAATATCCATAGGCCACGCTCACCATCAGGTGGGTCATATAATCGTTTATCATGTTCACAGTAATTAACTTGTCATTTTGTGTCACAGGCGACTGGTCAGCCCTTTGGAAGGGTGACTATAGAGACGAGAAAGACAAAGACCCGCACATTTGTGCCCTCCTGATGAGCGTCCTTTGGCGGCTGGCCGCGTGTCGCACGGCGGTGGGGGGCCCCCCGGGGATACTGTCGTACGGCCTGCGCCACGTGGAGCACACGCTGCACGCGCTAGCAGACACCATACACGCCTTCCAACTGCACGCTGAGCCGGAGTGTGTAAGTTGTTGTCTTTTAACCGACTACGACAAAGCAAAAAGGAGGGTTATAATTTTGACTGATATGTATGCATAAATCTGTTCCTTCATAACTTCTAAACTACTTGTTTATTCTATTGACCAAGATAGGAGGGTATTGTTTGTTTCAAGAGCTACTAATACTGTAAAATGTTGTGTAATTATTCAACAGATGAAAAGCTACACGTTATCCTATCCCTCAGTAACATAGGCATAAATAAGTTTTATATCCTTTTTGTATTTGGGCGAAAGCGCGGGCAAATGTTAGCATGTGTATGTCTTTTCAATCTATGTAGGTGGCACGCTTAACGTATAATAAAATTTAAAGTGTTATGAAATCCATCTCTTAATTGACGCCGATGTAATATTAAAATACTTCGTTCACGGATATTTTTTATTATACGTTTTTATATTTTTTAGATTGAATTCGGCAACCAAATTTATTTATCGCTGCTGTTAGCTGAAGACCAGAGCATCAGCTTTGGTGCCAAGACGGCTTTGATGAGAGTTCTCCGCCCAAGGGTCAAGAGACGTCGCGTTTACATACCTTCGCCTCCCAACACACCAGGTAATTACATTACACTACCATGAGCTTACTATAACTATTTAAAACTCCTTCGTTAATTATCGTAAGTTTTATTTGGTGTGAACAAACTTCTTTTTAACTTGCCGGTTCTTGTTAGGTGGCTATTTTTACCGAACCGGTTCGACAATGCGCGAGTGCTACCCCTGGTGTTGTAAATCCTCCATAAGCCACGGCCCTGAACAAGCATATATTGCTTGCATCCTTTGTATACATTTGCTAGAACAGTGAGTCCTCATCAACAACAAGGTTGGCAACGCTTTAGTGATACGCCTGGTATTACTAGTGGCTATAGACTGCATACCATCATGTAGGTCGTATGCTTGTGTGCCAGCTTATTGGTATAAAAAAACGAGTTAAATTCTGGTTCAAAGGACTATTAAAAACTTATTTCTCTCTAGGCGCCGGCTCATCAGTTACCACAGCTCAGCCGACGAGCTCTATCACAGAAGCCGCGGTGTCTGAGTCGGATCTGAGCGCGAACAGGGATGAACAACAGGAGAACCAGTTCATGGACGTTGATGACTCGCTCGAGCCAATGGTGTTGCTCGCTCCTGATGGAGGTAATTTGTTTAACATAAATACATTATGTCTCGCAACAACATTCTACGTATAGCGTTGTTTTCTTCCAAAATATGATTGTTTAATGACCGTTCGCGCTCATTAGTTACGCTCGAAGGGTCTGTTCTACTCGAGAAATGAACGAGTGTTAGAGCTTGTATAGACTGTACTTAAAAGTTTTAAGATGTAATTTAATTCAATAAAGTACAGAGCTTTCATACTTGCATGACTCGCATGGCGGCGGTCCGAGCGAAAGTTCGCCTTTTTGATACAATATTGTATCAAAAAGGTTCATGTTGGATTAACAACAACGAGTTCATTAACGTGTTCAATCGACTCGTTATATTTATACAAAAAATAATGCATGCTTCGAAGGGGGAAACTAGGGTTGGACATTGGAATTAGTGAGTATTTTGTAATATAATTACATAGTAGAAATTATACGGAATTGTATGTCAGGTTTGGATGCTCTACTGGACATACCGCCAGACGCGGATGATGAAACGATGGTGGAATTAGCTATTGCGCTGTCTCTTCAAGAGCAGCCGCGCAGGGCGCCGCCCGCGCCGTCCGCGCCGCCGCCGCCCGCCCCGGGCTTCAGTGACGCCACGGCCTCGCCACCTGGGTACTTACTATATATACTTCGTTACACTAAATCCTCACTACCATTCTAATTCCATTCGCCATTCTAATTCCATTAGCCTTCCCACATGATGACCACGGTATTTTTTTTTGTATACCACTAAGGTGGCAAAAACAAACTACGGCCCGCCTGATGTTAAACGGTCACCGTAGTCAATGGTCGCTTGCAACGCCAGGTGTATCACTCGCGAGTTGCCGACCTTCATTATGGTCATGGTGAAAACGTCATTAGGGCGTCATTATTTTCGCTCTCGTCAAGACCTATAAGTTGGGTCGAAGAGAGTGATCAACGATTCCATAGTCCATTCCACTTGATTTTTGGATTGTAACCCTTTCCATTTTTTTTTCCCGTAAGAATGGGTTGCAAAGGTAAAAAATTGTGTAACCACCAACATTCAGTTGAATCTAGTGCCGACCCAAGGATGTTTGGCATAAGACCAGTGCCGAATCCAGCGATAGCCGATGATGATTGTGGTGAATTGAGCAGACGAAAATGCAATTAAAATTAATTATTGCCCTTAATTACCTCTTACATTATCTGTAAATCAAGTATGTAACTTGTGTATGTACGTGCAGTTCTGATGACGAGGGCAGTACGGCGGCGACAGACGGCAGCACCCTGCGGACCTCCCCGGCCGAGCCCCCGGGCTCCGCTGGCTCGGAGAGCGGCGGCTCCGGCGCAGACAGCATCGGGGGAGTCTCGGGCAGGAGTAGCGCTTATGGTCAGTTGTTTTTACTACTCCGGCTTACTATTATGTGCTTTTTACATAATAAAATATTGATGTCGTTGTACATTTCTCTTTATGAGTATTATATCGTTGTTTGTGTTATTGATTGTTTTTTCTAGTCTATAATGATATTGACATGTGCTGCAATTTGCAATACTTAATTTGTCGACTTACAAGTAGCCGTCAATGACGAGTACTGCACAGTTATTCTCGCGTATGCAGATACAAAAACTCACCAAAGTACAAATATAATTATAATACATACAAGAGATATTAAAATCTTAAATGCAATTTTGTATTTCCTAAGCCGTCTTGTGTCACTTACTACAGTTATTACTTTAATCACCGTTCTCGAATGAAGCTTGCATTCTACCATAACAGACATATGACTTTATTTTGTTTGACATAGAACAATGTTCTAGGCGAAATGGTGTCGGCTCCCACGTCGGGGACAATGCCTGCCTCCAATGTAATCGCGGTGCCTGCGATGACAGGCTAGTTCTTGTATTTAATATTTTATATAACGTCATACTAATAAACATGCATTATATCCCCATCCATTAAAGTATCTAATTTATTAACGGTCATAGAATTCAATCATTTTACACATAACTTGCAGCTAAACATTTTGTATTGTAGTTCAGTCATTAGACAAATCTATGAAGACTGATTCGGTTGGTTGTCTATGAATCTGCAACATGTGTTCGTGAAAGATGTACCTACTTTAGTGGTGGGTTCGATGTTTGGCAATCCTTCGATTCGGTCTGAACGATCGATGATCGATTCTCGTTGCCCCTAGGCGCCTTTACGGTGTGGAAGTACTAATACATTCTTCGTGTGTTGAACATAATCATATATCATTATCATGTTGATTGTAGCCGGGCCATCTTCATCATCAACCCACCCCGTCCCGTCGACGTCACGTACGGTGGAAGCGGAGACTGAGACACGCAAGCTGCACGCGTTGCGTCTGTCGCTTCTCTCGGCAGCCCTCGACGCGTTGCCCAAGTTGAGAAGCTCGCCCGGAGTGCGGGCTATACCATTCGTACAGGTATTTAAGAAAAAAAATAAGTTGTTCAAAAATTCAAGTGTGCTGTTTTCAATGGCCAGTATTCAAAAGGCCAGAGTTGAAGGTATTTGTTATACTTACTTAATTTGAGACAAGAGTAATATGGCTCTCTATTTTCCCTGCCTTACTTCTTACTGCCCAGAATACAATCCTTAGTAGCGACACTATCCAATGCTGTAATAAAAAAGCGTTTGATTCTTGTCTACTATTGCTGTACTATAGTATATTATATAGATAGTCCCCAGTCGAGCAGTAACGTTACTTATATTCCTTTATTTGCATCCAAATAATTCCTCATCAATCTTATCCAAAACCTTTTCGCAGGTCGTCCTAATGCTGGCTGGCGACCTAGATTCAAACGTGGAAGCCGACCACGCCGTCCTAGACCGGCTGCTAGAACTACTGGTGTCTGAGCTGGACATTCAGCCCGATGACAACGTCCCCTCAGAGCAAGAACGGACCGACCGTAGGGAGCTGCAGCTGGCCATCATGCGGCTCGAGCTGTTGGTCTCGGAGCTCACTGAGCTGGACATGCAAGGTATAGTAGACCTTCATAAGTACCCTGCTAGGGCCTAAATTGAATATACTAATTTTGATTTTGATGTTGAAGGAGACACCACCAGCCCGCCGTTGTACGAGAGGACCAATAGGAGGGAGCTGCAACTTGTCATCATGCGGCTGTTGAGTAAGTACATTGTAGTACATCTATATAATAATATAGATACTAGCTTCTGCCCGCGACTACGTCCGCGTTGACCTTAGAATCTCAGAGGAACCTAAAATTCTCCCGGGATAAAAAGTATCCTATGTGTTAATCCAGGTTATATATTATCTGTGTTCCAAATTTCATCCAAATCCGCTGAGTAGTTTTTGCGTGAGAGAGTAACAAAGATCCATCCATACTCACAAACTTTCGCAATTAAATATTATTAGGAAGTAGGATAGAGTTGTTTGCCTGTTCGTTGATATTTTGTTATGTGATCATTTCAATGGGTTGGTATATGACTTAATTCTAACGGCCGAATACTGAAACGCCAGACAAATCTGATGCCACATACATTTTGAGCTCCGATTTTACATGCGAAATTGTATTTAGTCGACGCTTCAAACGGTTACGTGGTGTTTGCAACTTCGAATGTCGTTTCAGTACGGTACTCGTTCGTTAAACCTGTACATTGGTAGCGTTAGAATACTGTTTTTTTATGAGTTAGAAGAAACATGTGTAAGGTCAACCTTCCTACTTTCGTCGTCAAAGGGGTATACCAGTCAAACAATTAAGAGGTCTATGCACTGAGAGCTAACCGAACTATCCTGGATGAAATATTTTAGGATTATTTCTTGTATGTATGTGACCCATTTAGTAAGCAAGCAGTAACGGTAAGTGTGTGTTCAGGCGTGCTGATGTAACGGTAAGTGTGTGTTCAGGCGTGCTGATGGCGCGGAGCAAGAGTGGGTCGAGCGGCACGCGCGAGGCGAGTGGTGGTCCGAGCGCGGCTCACGTGTCGCGGCTGGCCGCCGCCGCGCTTATCGCCGCCGGCGCGCCCCGCCACTGCTACCGCGTGCTCGCCGCACTGCTGCCCTACTGGAAGGAGAAGGCCACCAGTATGTACACACACACACACACACACACACAGTAGTAGACTAAGGGGAGCTCAGGCAGGGACGGAACTGGGGGGAGTTCTTAGGCAGGGGCGTAGCTAGGTGCGTGGTGACGCGAGCGTTAAATATGTATTGTTAAAAAAAATATCCATTTAACGGAATCATAGGTCATATAATTAGTGATAAAAAAAATTGCGATATATCATTTCCCTCCATAAAACTTGGAAGATATAAAGTCATCCCATCCAGTATTCGCTTTTTTAGTCTCGTAGTACTCTTTGGGTAACATCATCGATCTACGCCACTGGGCTGATGAGCTCAAGCCCCCCACAGGACATCGGAACCTTGGAACCGCTACTGCGCGCACCTTAGAATTTAAGATGATAATTAACTATTATGTTTCAAATATATCTGCAAATCATTCTCCATAATAAAACAACTAAATCTCCATCTAGATATGTAATTTTTATTACTTACCAAATTTAACAGATTTCATAGTGAATGATTTGTTGTTTAAAATGTTTATGATACAAGGATCCTTTTGATACAGACACTGGAGCTACGCCCGCTGGTCAACAGTTGCTCAAACCGCTGCCACCTCAACCACTGCCCGATATGCAGCCATTCTTCGTTAAAGAATATGTCAAGAGTGAGTATATGATATCGTCGTAATTTTACGCGATAACCGTATTTTACTTTAAGGTACATGTTACTGCTGATGAACCGTTAACATTTAACAAAAAAATAATATGCTGTATCAGTGAATAGATTGAATGGCTTCTTTGAGAAGGAAATTTCCTGGACTTATCTTCAGTACATTATAAATCTCGTGGACTTCAGATTCATACCATTATAGTGATGGACCTTTCACTCTCAAGCAAACGATGTTACATGCGAATTACAAATACTTATGTATATTTTGATGTCACTCTAAGGTCACGCGTTGGACGTGTTCGATAACTACCCTCAACTGCTGATGGAGATGGCGCTGCGACTTCCCTGTCAGATATACAAGCACTGCGAGCCTGAGCATTTCGATGCACGCTGGTGCACGCTCCTGTGCGAGTACATGATGAACCAACAGACACCTTTGAGGTAACTTTGATATCTATTTCTGTAAAATCATCAACAGTATACCCATATCGTAAACTTTAATCTGAATAAAGAAAAAATGCAGTACCTCGATTTATATGCAGCTACCATCGACCGCTTATAATATAATAAGCGTGTTTTGTTTCCAACAGAAAACAAGTCCGCAAACTGTTGTTACTGTTGTGTGGCAACCGTGACCGTTACCGTCAACTGCGTGACGTGCACGCGTTGGACACGCACCTAAACGCGGCGCGGGCTCTGGTTGCCACCGACCCCGCTTATGATAAGCTGGTGCTACTGATGGAGCATCTCAAGGTATGACGTTAAAAAGCTAATTTGTTAAATTCAAGGAAGGTAAGCAAGTGTCCATCAGTGAGGACGTGCGTCTTCGCTTGCCTTCGTTCAGTTAACTTATGTAATATGGATGTATAAAATGTATGAATGTGTGTTTGCAGGCTTGCGCGGAGATAGTGACCGCGCGCACAGGCAACTGGCAGCACACGTGCGCGGTGGAGCGGCACGAGGCGCTGGCGTGGCTCGTGGTGGTGGCGCGGCGCGTGCACCCGCACGTGGCGCCCACCGTGCTGCAGCTGCTGCAGGCCGCGCTGTGCGCCCCGCCGCCGCCCCCGCGACCCGACACTAAGGTACCCCCAGCCTGCACACATCACCTCACTAGTGGCCCACCGTGCTGCAGCTGCTGCAGGCCGCGCTGTGCGCCCCGCCGCCGCCCCCGCGCCCCGACACTAAGGTACCCCCAGCCTGCACACATCACCTCACTAGTGGCCCACCGTGCTGCAGCTGCTGCAGGCCGCGCTGTGCGCCCCGCCGCCGCCCCCGCGCCCCGACACTAAGGTACCCCCAGCCTGCACACATCACCTCACTAGTGGCCCACCGTGCTGCAGCTGCTGCAGGCCGCGCTGTGCGCCCCGCCGCCGCCCCCGCGCCCCGACACTAAGGTACCCCCAGCCTGCACACATCACCTCACTAGTGGCCCACCGTGCTGCAGCTGCTGCAGGCCGCGCTGTGCGCCCCGCCGCCGCCCCCGCGCCCCGACACTAAGGTACCCCCAGCCTGCACACATCACCTCACTAGTGGCCCACCGTGCTGCAGCTGCTGCAGGCCGCGCTGTGCGCCCCGCCGCCGCCCCCGCGCCCCGACACTAAGGTACCCCCAGCCTGCACACATCACCTCACTAGTGGCCCACCGTGCTGCAGCTGCTGCAGGCCGCGCTGTGCGCCCCGCCGCCGCCCCCGCGCCCCGACACTAAGGTACCCCCAGCCTGCACACATCACCTCACTAGTGGCCCACCGTGCTGCAGCTGCTGCAGGCCGCGCTGTGCGCCCCGCCGCCGCCCCCGCGCCCCGACACTAAGGTACCCCCAGCCTGCACACATCACCTCACTAGTGGCCCACCGTGCTGCAGCTGCTGCAGGCCGCGCTGTGCGCCCCGCCGCCGCCCCCGCGCCCCGACACTAAGGTACCCCCAGCCTGCACACATCACCTCACTAGTGGCCCACCGTGCTGCAGCTGCTGCAAGCTCGAAAAGCAAGTTAAATCTGATACCACATTATTTTGAGTTGCTTCCGGTTTTAAATGCGAATGTTCGTGAGCCTTCAAACTGGAAATGTTGTTTCTGTATTTATTCAAAAACTTCATGCTATTGATTTCCATGACATCACTATTAATATCTATGTATTTATTTTTTTATAGACATCTTCCGACTGGCCAGAACGCGAACGTAGCTCGGAGAATGAATCATTCGTCTCCGATAGTTCCAAATTCCAAGAGCAGAGAGTTGGTCCTCTGGTACAGCAAATACTCAAACAGGTATTATGTCGCTGGTGATAATTATGTGTTCGAAATCATTCAACTAAACTATTTTCTTCTTCCTTATTAATATATGCCCGCATATGAGAAAGGGATAGCAAGACTTTTTACTCCTGTCAAATTAGTTTCGTTTAATGATTTTTACAATAGAATTAGCCCCACTGTAAAATTATTTATTATTAAATGTGTGTGACAAGTGACACGGAATGCTGAACTATACTTACAATATCTCTCAATCTGTTTATCCAGGTGTCGCAAGACGAACTAAAACTATTTGTGAAGGCGTTCCTTTTGGAGACCAACTCAACAGCAGTTCGCTGGCAAGCGCACGCGCTTTTGCTTGCGATTTACAAGTGAGTTTTTTTTTATTATAGAGGTAGAGGTACTTATGTATTTTCATAAATGGTTATGTTAAGGGTCCGCCTTTTAGTTGATGTTAAGCGGTACTTGATTAAAACGTGATGAGGGTCAACTATCAAAACCAAAATATGCTGTGATGTATAAAATATAACAATCAGTAGTAAGGTGGCTCTAAGCAGTTGCTAGGAAGATTTTACTTGTATTTAAATATGTGTTTGTTAAGTTAACATACAATGTATTTATGTAAAAAAAGTAACTCATTGAGGCCTTAGGTGATGTTTTTATTGATGAATGTTTATAAATTCCTTAGTAACTGCTCTCAACCCGAACAAGCGTCGCTAGTGTCACTTCTGTGGGGAATTTGGCCAACACTGCCGCAGTATGGACGGAAAGCGGCCCAGTTTGTCGACTTGCTCGGTTACTTCACACTCAAAACACCAGACGTCGATACTGAGGTAATATTATATATACCCAAGGACGTATTTTGTGATCGTTCACGTATATGTATGATCCCTAAGTCAAGTTATGAGGATATGTACCTGATCGTTTAATTTGGGCTATAGTTAAAGTTCCTGTACTAGGGTTGTCACACGGACATGACTTATTTATTATATTTGCATATTTTCTAGGGCTTATCGTTAAAATTAAAGTTCAGTCCAGCGCTGTCCGTTCTTCGAGTGGCAATATGCACTTGTAAACTCATTAGCAGCGCTCGAAACAAAATAGTTATTATAATAATTTGTTTTTTCTATGCACAGAAATACGTGGGCAGCGCCGTAGATTTACTACGCAATCAGAACCAACTTCTGTCATCGCACGGCAACGCAGCACTGTACGCCGCACTCGGTGCGTACGTGGAATTGGACGGTTACTACTTGGAATCAGAACCGTGTCTTGTTTGTAACAACCCCGAAGTACCGATGGCGACACTCAAACTGCCTACCATTAAAGTAAGTCATAATTTTCATATAAGATCACTAACAGTTAAAGTTTACTAAAGGTGATTTAGTTTCGGACCTCTAAAAAGATAATTCCTGTCTACAGATTTGACGCGTCGTTACGATATTTACCTGGTTTTTTTTATTGAATTTAAGCCTACCTGACGGTAAGCCGTCTAAAGTATAGACGCTTCCAATACCAGAGGTATCACCAGCGCATTGCCAACCTTATTGTTGAGAAGAACTCACTGTCGCAGCATTTATGGTCTCTTTACTGCCACCACTATACGCGTTTGAACCTGGACCACCTGAAATGGCTGGTAGTCACTTCAATGACACGTTCACCATTTCTTACGAAACACCTAAGTCGAAATGTTGATCTTAAAGAAGTACAGCATGGGGTTAGTCGAGAAGGGTTTGAAGATATTTTTGAAGAGTCTGCAACGCGCAATGAACGAAATGTTGCAAGTGCCCATAGAACCCATGGAACCGCTTGCTATCTGGCTGGCTGTATGCTTGTTTGCCACGTTAGTGGTATTTAAAAACAATAATACATGAACTTGCACCACAGATCGACTCGAAGTTCACAACGACGACCCAAATAGTGAAGCTGGTGACGAGTCACATGATCAGCCGCATCAGCCTCCGCATCGGGGACATCAAGCGCTCCAAGATGGTCCGCACCATCAACTTCTATTACAACAACCGCACTGTGCAGGCTGTGCAGGAGCTCAAGAATAGACCTGGTCAGTACATATTGCTACTATAATAATTGGGTTTTTTTAACACAGCGCCATCTGGCCCCAAACTAAGCAAAGCTTGTACTATGGGAACCAGTAGCTGATATAATACTTATACACTTTTTTTTTGTAACTATATACTTATAATACATACCAAACACCAATACGCAAGGCAAACATATTTGTCACCTAAATGTTTGCCCCGACGGGAATCGAACCCGCGACCTCTAGCGTAGCAGTCAGGTGTACTAACCACTTGACCAGCGTTGCGGTCTCGTCAATCGTCTTTCTATTGTAAACACTTAAATTGTACATGTGTTATTGCACTTTTTTTTTTACGTATATTGTCCTAAAGCTGGGCTAATTTCTATCCATATTTCCACTGACTTATTTTTATTGCTTATTTGATAGGTTTTATATAGAAAAATGCCAATATTACATATTGGGATTTGTGCGTTGAACCCGTGATGAAATTATTAAATAGTTTTCTGGGTAGGTAGTTTGATAATAATATTGAAAGCAATAATAAAATTTACGTTAAGTCCCTAAAATACAAAGATAAAGTAATTTTTCGGTATGTTACGCCTCCTGAGAGTTAATTGATTAGTTTTATAGTATTTATCCCATCTGTTATCGAGCATTATTGGCGCACACGCACATACAAATACGCATTTCGGGGCATGAAAATGCTAGACCTAATACAAACTTGTAATTATTATGTAATGTAAATAATCTTTTAATAGGAATGTGGCACAAAGCAAAGCGCGTACAGCTTCAATCGGGCCAATCTGAAGTCAGAGTGGACTTCCCGCTGCCCATCGTAGCGTGCAACCTAATGATGGAGTATGCTGACTTCTACGAGAACCAACAAGCCACTGGTGAGTAAATATAACACATATAGACCTATTCAGCAGCTATATAATCATTTATATTAAATTGATTTTATTTGATACAGTTTAAGTAATAATAATAATAATGATATTATATCTTCACGCCTCCCACAAGGGTCCCCGAAGAGGTAGGCAAAGGTGCTACTACACCCACTTTTCCACCGAAGATAATTTGGTGCCAACTTGAGGGACGGTGAGTCCGTCGCCGTCTCTACGGCACTACATATGTCCTTGAATTTCTTCTCAGACGTATTTAGGTTTCCTCTTGATATTTCCTCCACCATAAAGCTCATGGTATGTAAACCCATTGGTACAGACCGGTGGGTATTGAACTAGCTATAAATAGATTCATACTACAAGGCCACCACGGATCTTTACTTACATACTTCAGTATAAGTATATTTTCTGTAACAAATATAATGTTCGTAGGTGAATCGCTGCAATGCCCCCGCTGCTCGCAGTCCGTGCCCGCCAATCCAGGTGTTTGTGCTAACTGCGGTGAAAATGTGTTCCAATGTCACAAGTGTCGGTGAGTATCCTTTGAACTTTTGAAGATATATACCACATACACATAATTGATGTATGCTGTATGATCCGGTTTAATTGTCCGAGTGACAATATACCCTATATTGAAATATGGCATCTGCGATCATTAAATATTTGGACGTCAGATTTTTCTTTATTCAAATTGAATTAAAAGCATCTTTATTATAATAATAATAATAATAATGTTTGGACATTATCACACAGCGCCATCTGGCCCCAAACTAAGCAAAGCTTGTACTATGGGAACCAGCAGCTGATACAATACTTATATACTTCTTTTTTTGTAAATACATACTTATTATACATACCAAACACCCAGACGTAAGACAAACATATTTGTCACATAAATGTTTGCCCCGGCGGGAATCGAACCCGCGACCTCTAGCGTAGCAGTCAGGTATACTAACCACTAGACCAGCGGTCTCGTCACGACAAACATATTGCACTAAACATTACCATAAATACTTCACTAGAATTCACCACCGGAATATAATATGGCAAGGAGTTCAGAAATTACTCTTTATCATTCACATATGACATCAATACTTCACATAAAGATATCATCTTCTATTTAAGAGCTAGGCTCTTGTCGGTGGAGCAATCGCCAAGCCGTTCTATCGTTAGCCATATCTAAAAGATAAAGATAAAAATATGTAAAAAGCACATTAACACAAATCATGAATATTATTAATAGTACTTCAACTTATTTATTATGGAAATTGGTGTATAATGTACCAGCGCAATAAACTACGACGAGAAGGATCCGTTCCTGTGTCACGCGTGCGGGTTCTGCAAGTACGCGAAGTTCGACTACACGCTGACGGCGCGGCCGTGCTGCGCCGTGGACACCATCGAGAACGACGAGGAGCGCAAGAAGATGGTGCAGAACATCGGCGCGCTGCTCGACAAGGCCGACCGCGTCTACCGGCAGCTCGTCGCCAACAAGCCGGTGCTCGAGGTCACTACATCCACAGCTTTACCACTCATTCACTCATTTTGTTTTTTAATACCACTAAATGGCACCGTAGCCTATAGACGCTTGCAACACTAGGGGTATCACTCGCGCGTTGCCTTTACCGCAATTTTTTTTAGTATCACAAGATGGCAAACACGCATACGGTCTACTTGATGGTAAGCGGTCACCGTAGCCTATGAATGTTTGCAACACCAGGGGTATGACTCACGCGTTGCTTTTACCACATTTTTTTTAAATACCACTATGATGGTAAACACGCATACGGCCCACCTGATGGTAAGCGGTCACCGTAGCCTATGGACGCTTACAACACCAGGGTTATCAATCGCGTGTTGAATTTTTTGGATATTTTAAAATAATATTTTTATTTATCCCATGTAGTCTCTGTTGCACAAGATAAGCGAACACCGTCTCGAAGGGCGTGCGGACGAGAACAGTAACACAAGCAACACTTCATTCAGCGGCGCGCACATCAACCGTGTCATACAAACCCTTGCGCACAAGTACTGCGGCGACAGCAAAGGCCAGTTCGAAGACCTCTCCAAGATCATACAGAAGGTGCTGGCCTGCAGGAAAGAGTTGGTCGCCTACGACCGCTCGCAGAGCGAACAGCTCAAGGGAGACAACCTGCCGGTGTACGCGGGCTTGCTGCAGAACTATGATGGAGATCTTGCTAAAGGTAGCGTTGGTTTCATACTTTTATATCTGTGACAAATATAAAGAATAAAAAGAAAAAGAAATTAAAAAGAATCTGGTTGAATCCTTGTATGGATATAAAAAATGCTAAATATTATGTTATGGACTTACACGCAGTCATATTAATTGGCTAGATATCACTTGGAAATGAACAGGGAGACGTGAAAAAAGAATTGCCAATATAGCTTAATTACCAAAGAAAGACCCGACACCTTGTCTGCAATTAATGCAACTCCTTCAATTTCCTCAACTGTACCTTGAGTGTATGGAAGGTTTTAAGTTTAGAGTTCTTCTAGGCTACGCTTTGCTAGCAAAAGAAGAAACTCAGCATGGTGACACCCCTCATCATTATTGTTGGTTGCATATTTGTGACGTGCTGGTAATACCACTAGTAATGCAAGATCGTTTACAATCAGGCAAGATCGTACGCTTGTCTGTGATCTTCCTGTATAGGTACTAATATTATAGAGAAAATATTTGTAATTACGTTTGTAATGAATTAATTTTAAAGTACTGGACCAAAAAAAGAATGCTATATTATCACTGAGTAACATGGCCAATACATATATTATTGGTACGAGGGCAAAGGATGCATATAGTATATTATATATATGTAATGTTCAGAGTCAGGCGGCGGGTGCTACGGGTGCTCGCTGTCGTGCGCGGAGCTGTGCCTGACGCTGCTGCGCGCGCTCGCCTCGCAGCCCGAGCACCGCGCGCGCCTGTGCCGCTTCGGCCTCGTGCAGGAGCTCGTGCACCACAACCTGCACCGCGGCACCCCGCAGGTACACACACGCACACACACACACACACACCTTTACACCACATACCTATCATCCAATCAAATCATTATACAGTTCATTTCAGGCATTTCGCCATCGCGCAACCAACATACGGTATCATCATATAAATTACTTTCTGAATTTTTGAATTTATATCATTGAGTTTTTTGACGTTATTGGCAGGCAATTTGTATATTCAGGTGCTTTGTGAACAGTCTGTGATTAAAAATACAGTTTTTCTTTTATTTTATTTTAGACAATATCCATAATGTTTTAAGTTCCACCTGTGTTCAATTAAGTATACGTTATTTTGATTTCTGTTGTTTAGTGCCAAGAGGAAGTCCGCGCTCTGATTTGTTTGGTGACCCGCGACAACTTGCCGGCAACAGAAACGCTTTGCAACTTACTGTCCCAACGGATAACACTTTCCTTAATGGGCCATGCCGCTTCACAAGACCACAACAATTCAGTAAGTTTAATTAAATACTTGTCATTTTTTTAAAGGATTACTTAAATAAAATAAAACATACTTAAAAATATAGTAAAAAAAATTAATTCATAGTTATGTTAGTAGTATGGTATGGTTGAAATTTGTTCACAGGTTCGCCCGTTAGTGCTGCTCTTGGGTTCTCTGGTCAAAGTCCAAGATTCGGTCGAATGTTGGGAAGCAAGACTTCGCTGCATCGTAAGACTTTGGGTGTGGTGAGTATTTATTTACATGAGGAATAACTCAGTGTCTACAAATGGATTTGCTTCAAACTAGTCGAAATACCTAAGCCCGGTCTGTCAATGAAATTGTCTTAAAATTTGAATCCAGTCGTGTTGTTATGGCTCCATGATAGATTTCTAAAAAAACACTTGCTTAATCGATTCATCATAGAGTTGGTTCTTTGGATGACAAAATAGACTAAATGGGAGCTTGTGGCTATTTATGTAACCGTCATTATTCACCGCTGATTTTTTTCTCTTACATGTGTAATATAGATTGAACGATTTTGATATTTGTATAATTTTGTTTACTTTTCCATGCACCTTTAGGTGTTGTCCGCAACTCACAGAAGTCGCCGGTATAGCACCAGCGGCTAGTACCATACTGAAGCCCGAGGCTATGGTCGGCATTCCGGGGATCAATACCTCATCACCTAACTGTAAGTTGAGTCACTTTTTTTTATACCACTAAGGTGGCACATGAGCATACGGCCAGCCTGATGGTAAAAGGAACCGTAGCCTATGGACACTTGCAACACCAGGGCTCTCACTCGCGTGTTGCCGACCCTCAAATTTATTATAGTTTTAAAAAAATATTCTAGGATTATAGTTTTTACCCTACTGCCCCTGAAGGATTATAGTTCTCGAGCGTACATATGTATTTTATTATTACAAAATGTCCGTCTATTTCATTGACATACATTGTAGTTTAAATAGATTTTGTTATATGAAGTGTAGTTATGTTCGTGTTAATTGTAGTAGCAACAATATACGATATTAATTGCCTGCGAGTGTTTTACGAACACGTATTATTTTATTTATATTGATTGATTGTTTAGCTCACCAGTTCGCCCTGCAACAAGTAGCGTTGCCCTGCCTCCGCTACATGCAGCAGTTGATGGCTCCAATCCCGACAACTCCCTCAACTACTTCTGCTGACTCTGACCCATCTAAAGATGCTAAGGTAACCTCTTAGGACATATATTTGTATATTAATTGTATCTGTAACCCTAAACAAGCCCTCGGAACAATCACTGTGTTGAGTTTTGGATCGGCAACCGTACATATACTATATCTCGCTCTTTGTTACGGACGGCTCGCAGTTCGCGTACACCGGCTCTGGTACAATGATCATGTCGATCATTGTTTTGATTTGCTGTGCTATTGTAACAAACCAACATATTTATATTTCAACAAGTAGTTGAATCTCTACATTTAGATATCGAAAAACTTATTTTTGTTATCCATTGTCATTCACAAAATCACAAGATGATTCTAACCTAAGGAACCATAAATACGGCACAAATGAAGATCGTTTCTTACGTACCCTGTGACATAGTCATTATGTGCATTGTATGGTGTATGTATGTGCAGGAGCAAGCGGGGACGGCGTCCCCTGCGAGTAAAGTATTGACATATGACCACTAAGGTGGCAAACAATCATGCGGCCCACCGGATGGTAAGCGATCACCGTAGCCTATGGACGCTTGCAACACCAGGAGTATCACTCGCGCGTCGCCGACCCTTAAAGTGTGTCTGAGAAGTGTCGTTGTGTGCATTTTATTTGCTCTATCGTTGACTGTTATTTGCGAAACAGTTTAAACTACTGCAGATATTATCGCAAAATTGTTTTTGTATAATATTGAAATTTTGTTCCTGAATAAATAAATTTAAAAAATAAATGACACCGTTGTATGTGTGTATGTGTGTGTGTGTGTAGGAGCAGGCGGCGACGGCGCCCCCGGCGAGCAACGCGGTGAGCTCGGCGACGGGCAACGTGGTGGTGGACCTGGCGGCGTGGCTGGCGGGCGGCGTGGGCCACGGCCGGTGGCGCCGCCTGGCCCCGCCCACACAGGACCGCCCGCCCGAGGGCATGCCGCTGCCGCCCAGAGACATGCACCTCGCCAACAAGTACCTCGCCAAGTGGCAAGAAAGGGTAACTACCTTCCATTGTTTAAATATTACCTAATACGATCATTTTGATAATAAGAGAGTATTCATCTTGAAACAACAAGTGTCACTCGCGCCGACTTTTCTGGACTGATATCCAAGATTCTTGCAACATTTTCTATTTGGTACGAGAATGCCTTAAGGTATTTCAATTGTAAATTTGTTAATATAATATGACTATTTTCCACGCGACTTCACACGTGTATCAATATAATATATAGCCTATGTTCCTCAGTGATCTATAGTGATAGCTTTCTATAGGTAAAAGAATTTTCAAAAATCGCTTCATGAGTTTTTAAGTTTATTCGTTACATACAAAAATACGAATCATTCCTCTTTATAATATTAATATAGAAAGGTGGCAAATAAACATACGGCCCGCCTAATATTATGCGGTTACCATAGTCTATGCTTGCACCACCAGGGCTATCGCTTGCGCGTTGCCGACCCTGAAACTACACATTTGACCAACGTCGTCGACAGTTAATACCCTGATAAGAAATCATTGTGATTAGTAGGTAGGTACAATCAAAAGCACATGAAGTTGCAGCTGCCCCGAATGTCACGACAGCTCTTATTATGTCTAGTAAGCTGTTTTTTTTTTATTATTATTAAGTTACATTACTTTGTAATAGGTGATGTTATCCCATGGTATGCGGCCTCTGGCCCTGGAAGATGGCGGCTGGCTGCGTCCGGTGATGTTCGACCCTAGCTCTCGCATCGCCCGAGACACTGCCTGTCAAATGGTCAAGTCCCTTTGCGATTCTTACGAGAGGACGAAAGCCGTAAGTGATTTTAATATAAGTATTTTTATGCAGCTTATGGCGCCAATTCTGTTGTTCAAAATTACTAAACTTAACTATTTTGACAGGTCTAAAAATATTGCCATCCTTATTAACCTTGCACATGAGAAAGTTAGCAAGCCTTTTTAGATCTGTCAAATTTATTAAGTTGAGTAATTTTGAACAACAGAATCGACACCTATGACAATTCTTTTAACTGTTTTAAGTTCGTGCCAATTAGACTTCAGATTTCAGGGTATTTTATTACCTAAGCTTTTATTGTTACACAGGTATTGATTTTGCTGACGAGTTTCCTGCCCAATGTGGGTTCGGCCGGCGAAGCCAGCGAACAGTTCCTACAACTTTACCAAAGTAAGTGTAATACTTTTTTAAACCATGTAATGGTGTTTTAATATTGAATTTTATTTATAGTAGCTTATGGTTGTTTACAGCGTTAGCATCCGAAGCGCCGTGGAAACAATTCCTCGCTCTGCGTGGAGTTTTGCAAATGATTGCCGATCTCATGACCAAGGAAATAGAGCAACTACATCGGCTGGAAGAGACTACACTCACATCGGATCTTGCACAAGGTACTTTTAATTTTACTGAATGTTCATTTTTTGCAACAATCTTTAGTGACATGTAAATTCTTTGACCGCGACTTTCCACACACGGACTTAGATCCTATAAATCCCTAAAACTAAAAAAGTTACCGAGGGATAGTAGGATACTGCGGGCGACGCCGCGGATAAAAGCTAGTATTATATAAATGTTTAATTTTGTTTTTTAATTTATTTTTGGATTATTTACATTTATAATTTGTATTTAATGAGGATGCGGGTTGCGATAGATAAGAGGTTCATCTTCGTAGGCTACGCGCTGAAGCGTCTGACGGAGTTGCTGGCGATGTTCCTGGAGGAGAGCGGCGCCCGGCGCACGTACAAGGGGCGGCTGGTGGGCGCCGTGCTGGGCGGGTACCTCTCCCTGCGGCGGCTCGTCGTGCAGCGCACGCGCCTCACAGACGACACGCAGGAGAAGCTGCTCGAGCTGCTCGAGGAGATGACTACCGGTAACTGCCCTTCACATTACCACTTTATTTATGACTATGTGATTTAAATAACACTACTTGGATGTAGTGTTGTGATTCTGCGGTAAGCAAGATTGCCAGTGCTCCACGAGTATACTCTGCGCTAATAGTAATGCTGCTTGCACAGTGAGTCCTCATCAACAATAGGCTTGGCAACTCGTTAGTGAGTATCCCTGGTATTGCTGCAACACATCACAGAGTATTCACGTGGAGCATTAGAAATCTTACCACAGAAACAACACTACATTCATATATAAAAGCGTAAAGCGTCAAACCTTTATCTGGAGTTTTGGTTTACTACGCAAGTCTTTCGTATTCAAAAACCCCATCTAATTATTCAAGGCCGATGCCCACAATGCACGGCATGGGCATGTGACGCATAAATCTATAATTTATCAGTTGAAGCTTCCATTTGTTGTTTCCTTGATTCGTTTGACTATGGTTCATTGTAGGTACGGAAACTGAAACAGCCGAGTTCATGGCGGTATGCATAGAGACGGTACAGAAGTACCCGCTCCACGACTACCGTACGCCGGTGTTCATATTTGAGCGGCTCTGCTCCATCATTTACCCAGAGGAAAACGACGTCGGGGAGTTCTTCCTCACGCTCGAAAAAGATCCACAACAGGAGGACTTTTTGCAGGTAACGTTATTAATTTAGTAAAATAGTGTCAAAAATATTCCGAAAAATCTGTTTAAGAACATTTTTGCTGCTGTCTTTAACTACACCAATAAATTTAAAAGACCGGTCAAGCCGAAAGCGACCATAGAACCGGGTATTTCATATTAATTTCAATTTGATAACACCACGCGTTCTTCAGTTAAAAATTCTTGTCAGACAGACAGACAGACAGACAACAAAGTGATCCTATAAGGGTTCCTTTTTACTATTAAGGTACGGAACCCTAAAAATGAAAAGAAGACGTGTTTCTAACTTTGTACATTTGTAGTACATCATTAATATAAGAGGTGTTGGTATTTTCTATCAAATCAGCCGTTTGCACCGCACCACTGGGCATAGGCCACCACTTTTATCACAAAAGGCTTGATAGTTTAGCATTAAATAAGATTATTACTAAGATTAGGACTAAACGAATCATAATAACATTTGACAAGGAGATAGGTTATATCCTGGGGAAGGTCAGATACTACTTTCTTTCTTTCTTCTTTCTTCATTACTATGTACTCTCTTTCCCGCAGGGTCGCATGTTAGGCAACCCATACTCCTCCCTGGAGCCGGGCATGGGTCCGCTGATGCGTGACGTCAAGAACAAGATCTGCACAGACTGCGAGCTGGTCGCCCTCTTGGAAGATGACAACGGCATGGAGTTACTAGTCTGTAACAAGATCATGTCGCTCGACTTGCCCGTCAAGGAGGTCTATAAAAAGGTTGGTATTGATTTCCATCCATAGTAATTATGAAAGGGCTTATTTTCAAGTCATCAGATTGCATGATTATTCAACGATCAGGTATTGGCTATGAAATTAGGTGGAGCGATATAACTGACTGACTGAATACGACCTATATTAATAACATAGAATACAGGTCTTATACTCGATTTAGATTGTTTATTTACCTTATAAGATCCGTTTTATATGTTATTAATTGTGCCAATTCTGTTGTTCAAAATAACTAAACTTAACTAATTTGACAGGTCTAAAAGTCTTGCTATCCTATTCTCATGTGCAGAGTTAATTAAGGATGGCAATACTTTTAGTCCTGTCAAATTGGTTTTAATTTAGTTATATTGCACAACGGAATCAACACACATTATGTGTTAAAAGCGCAAGTTTGTACACGACCTAAACATAAATGCCGACGGCTATGTTAAATGAGCTTTAATCATACAGACCGTGAACCCAGTGGTTAGTATATCTGACTTGTGCGCCAAGTGTCACATTTCTTCATTATTACACAGGTTATAATATTAAATAGTAGCATACTTGATGTGAACAATTATGTCACTATAGATCTAAAGCATATGACTCTTTGTGTACTATGTGTAGCTGATATTGTGCCTAATATTCCAAGGTGTGGTGCACATCCGGTGAAGGCGTGGACGCGATGCGCGTCGTGTACCGTATGAGAGGTCTTCTCGGAGATGCCACTGAAGAGTTCGTGGAGACCCTGAGCCAGACCAATGCTGAGGCGGTAGACGATGAGCAAGTGTACCGCATGGCTAACGTGCTGGCTGATTGTGGTGAGTACAGCTTCTATACGTAATTAAATTTGGCTATGTGATAGATTATATCTGGGGAAGAACATAGGCAATCTTTATCTAGAGCCATGCGAGCGAATCCGCGGGTAAAAGCTAGGGAATGTTTTGTGAATGTCCAGGCGGTCTAGAAGCGATGTTACAACGGCTGGCTGCAATAAGCCGCGTGGGTGCCGCGCGAGCACTGGTAGCGACGCTTCTCCGGCTGTTGTCGCTGTGCACGCGCGTGCGTCGCTGCGTGCGCGTGCTCACCCGAGCCAGCACGCGTGCTCTGCCAGTGTTGTTGCACGCGCTACACCTCGCCGCCCAACACGAGAAGGACATGCCGCGGGCGCCGCTAGTCTATCAACTGCTCGAGGTAAGTGCTAATTTATACTGATATTATAAATGCGATAGTAACTTGTTTGTATGTTGCTACCTTCTCAGGACTAAACGGATCATAATAACATTTGACAAGGAGATAGTTTATATCCTGGGGAAGGACAGAGACTACTTTTGTCTTTAAACAAATGTCATTGTTACTTTTTAATATATAAGATCGCAGCCTTATAACGCAACTCCAGTTCGTTGCTGAGGTGAGTAAAATATGCATTGTGATTCTTGCTTATTCTGAAACAATGTATTGTTTTACAGATTATGGAACGCATTCTATCAGTGGCAGCAAGTGAGAGTCTAGAATCGTTCTTGCAATTTTCGCTCACGTTTGGTGGTCCGGAATACGTACAGGCTTTGCTCAATTGCACCGAGTGTCCAGGTGACTAAATTTTTTAAATAATATTTTGTACCAAAATTACTTAAAACTAATATAACCATCCATATAGTTTGTGCTACATACCGTTTCGGTCTGATACGTCTAGTGTATGTTACGACCGTTTATGCGAACTTCCATTTCAATACGTACCAATGTCTTTTTATGTTATTAAATTGGTATACAAGAGCTCTTCTGTATTTATGTTACAGATTCCATCTCTTAATGAAATAAACTTTCACCTATTTAAAAATATTAATTATTGTTTAGGTATACGCAGCAACCAAGTAGCTCTGGGTCACCTGACTCGCGTGCTAGCCGCTCTAGTCTACGGCAACGACCTCAAGATGGCGATGCTGGTGGACCACTTCAAGCCTGTATTAGACTTCGACCGTCTTGACTCGGAGCAGTGGACCGAGGAGGAGTTCAGAATGGAGCTGTTCTGTGTACTCTGCGCTAACATCGAGAGGAACTCCATTGGAGGCACGCTCAAAGATTATTTGATTTCACTGGGCGTGGTTCGCGACGCGCTTGAGTATATTGTGGTGAGTGTGATTTTTTTTAAGAACTTGCGTTTTAAGAACTTGCCCTTTTAAATCAGATTAAAAATATATCGTATTCCTACTAATATTGTAAATGTGAAAGTTTGTGAGTATGGATGGATGGATGTTTGTTAATCTTTCACGCAAAAACTACTCAACGGATTTAGATGAAATTTGGAACACACAATTTATAACCTGGATTAACACATAGGATACTTTTTATCCCGGGAAAATTTTAGGTTCCTCTGAGATTCTAAGCTCAACAGAAGCTAGTAATACAAGAAAAAAATTGCGTTTAAATTGTTTTTAAGTCACATGGTCCTTCAAGTCAATATAATTGTTATCAAACCTTACTAACAATCTTTTTTTTTTATTCACAGAAACACGCTCCATGCGTGAAGCCAACTCTTGTGTGCACGGATTCTGACGAGCTGAAGGAGTTTATCAGCCGTCCTGCTCTCAAATACATTCTGAGATTCCTCACGGGACTGGCGTATGATCACGAACCCACTCAGGTGAGAGTATTCATGTTTTCAATTTTTACTAGACTGAACTTTTACGAAATGACAAGCAAGTGTACAGCATGTTTGATGGTAAGCGGTCACCGTTGCAATATCTTTTTCATGAGAAGATTCTTTGTTCTTTTACAATAGCGATTGCTATGCTATGGCATAGTAAAAAGCTGTGAATCATGAATGGTTTTTTTTTAATTCACCATCTTCAAAAATTTTTTTCTGGTGAAATCGTTCAGTGCGTACTTAGAGTATTTTTTGGATATTTTTTAAAACCTTGAAGATGTATTGTTGTGGTCTATCAGATGCTGGTATGCGAGAAGGTGATACCGATCGTGCATCGACTGGAACAGGTGTCGTCAGGCGAGCACGTGGGATCGCTTGCTGAGAACCTGCTGGAAGCTTTGCGATCCCAGCCGCAATGTGCCGCCAAAGTGCAGGAAGTGCGCGACTTCACTAGACAGGTTTGTAATACCTTTTAACTTCACATTAAACCTATATAAATTTTATTCAGATGAGATGTCTGGGCAGATAAATGTGGTAACGATGTCCCCGTTTTCTTCCGGTAGTTGTTCTAATCTATCCTACTAATATTATAAATGCGAAAGTTTGTGAGTTTGTTCCTCTTTCACGCAAAAGCTACTCAACGGATTTGAATGAAATTTGGAACACAGATAGTGTATAGCCTGGATTCAAACATAGGATACTTTTTATCCCGGGAAAGATTTGGGTTCCTCTGAGATTCTAAGCTCAACGTAGCTATTTCAATAATTGTGTAATACCTTAACGTCAGGAGAAGAAACGTCTCGCGATGGCTGTCCGGGAGCGTCAGCTGGGCGCCCTGGGCATGCGCAGTAACGAGCGCGGCCAGGTGACGGCGCAGTGCTCGCTGACGCAGCAGGTGGCCGACCTGGCCGAGGAGGCCGGCGCCGTCTGCTGCATCTGCCGCGAGGGGTACAAGTACCAGCCCACCAAGGTCAGTGCCCCTACCAACAACATATTACCACTGTGTATCTCAAAATGAAACTCAAACGCTCAAAATTACTTTTTTTTATAATAATTTTTAGTTCCATTTTTCGCCGCCGCAGCGCTTTTCATTTTCCCATACAAAAAAGTGGTAGGCAATACGAATTCGTAGTCACAAGTTATTCGTCCTCGGGCTGCAGGTGACGGCGCAGTACTTTAAATCGGTTTAGTTGATTTGGCGCGATTGTGTGACAAAATGTTTTTAAAGTTACCTATGTACAAACCTATACATCATCATGGCGAATCATTATCGGGGCATAGAGAGATATACAGTATAGGCGGCCATTTTACTCTAGCTCTCAAGGGCGCTAGTTCCTAAGTCATTATTGAATATCAATATAAATACTTTTGATTGAGAATGCTTACGCGTGTTTTGTCCGTAGGTGCTGGGCATCTACACGTTCACGAAGCGGTGTCCGGTGGAGGAGTACGAGGTGCGCGCGCGCAAGACGCTCGGCTACACCACCGTGTCGCACTACAACATCGTGCACGTCGAGTGCCACATGGCCGCCGTGCGGCTCGCGCGCGCCAGGTCACTGACCACATTACATCTATCATCAATGATCACACTGGGGCACATTACATCACACTTGTAGGGTCGATAACGCGCAAGTGATACCCCTCTGGTGTTGCAAACGTCCATAGGCTACGGTACCCGCTTACCATCAGGCGGGCCGTGTATGCTTGGTTTGCCAACTCATTGGTATAAAAAATTAAAAAAAACATCTGCATGATCATACTTATCCAGAAGTCAATAGGAGTAATACTGGACTATGCACAATTTCCTCAATTAATTTGTCAATAGTATAGTAACATAATGTATTTTCGTTAAAGGTTTCGTTTAAAACTGACCGTTTACCCGTGACTTCGCCTGTGTAGGAAATATAATGTTAAGGCCAAATTTTAAGGCCTATGTAATTTCTATTGAAAGAAATACCTGACCGAACCAATGTCCTATGAGCAGGGACGAGTGGGAGAGCGCCGCGCTACAGAACGCGTCGACCCGGTGCAACGGGCTGCTGCCGCTGTGGGGCCCGCACGTCCCGGAATCCGCATTCGCGAGCTGTCTCGCCAGGCACACCACCTATTTACAGGTTCCAAGACATGTTATATTAAAAGAGAGGTGTGGTGAATTGGGATCCCCCCTGGGTTCCCATCAAAATTGGAGCTGCCCGACTAGGGACTGTATTTCTACATGACAGAAGACCACAGTCAATTAACACTATTTTGATTTGGTGTTGTTTTTCTACGGTGAGTTTGGTTGCCAGTATTCCACGAGGATACGCTGCGGTAGCAGCATTATTGCTATCCTCATCAACAACAGGGTTGAAACTGCGTTAGTGATACCCCTGGTATTGCTAGCGGCTATAGGCTACGGTGATTGCTTACCATCAGGTGGGCCGAATGCTGTAAAATGGTGCTAACCCCTCGACACAACCCGTCTATAGACGCAAGCAAAACCAGGTTTATGCATCACAAGCGGACCTTCTGTTATGCGTTTCGTATCATAGCGCGTTAGGTAGGAACTTATGGGATCAAATACTAACCCGTTACGACGATCGACCTCGAATCGAATCCTTATTTGGAAATTAGCAAATTTCCAAACAAGTATTCCGTTGAGGATGGTTAGTTTTTCTGACTAACACAGACTAAAGGCAAACACTAATAATAATCACAAATGTCGATGCGAGGATCGAACTCGTCACCTAGCGTACTAGCTTAGCAGTCAGGCTTACTTACCACTAGACCAGTACCGTGTCGTCGAACTTGCCGTCAACGTCAAGAATAACTCGAGATTACGTATTCGAAAACGTAACTCTCAGTGTCAATATTTTCATACTCATTTAAGTAATAATAGTGACTTTACGTATGTGCGTTGTGCAGGAATGCACGGGCCACCGCGACATCGGGCACACGAACACGCTGCACGACCTGAAGCTGCTGCTGCTGCGGTTCGCGCGCGGGCGCACCTTCCACGACGACACGGGCGGCGGCGGCCCGCTCTCCAACATGCAGCTCGTGCCCGCGCTCGTGCACATGGCGCTCTACGTCATCAACACGTCAGTACACCACACCATCATATATTTCATAGCTCCCACTGACCTACAAGGAGGTCAGAGAATGAACGGCTTGACTAGGACCTACATCATCTGGAGAATAATCTATACAAAAACATATTGTGGCAATTGATTCAAAATCAGGACCAAATTCCATGCCACCAAACAAAATTTTGAAATTTCACATTACACTAATATTATAAAGAGAAGGATTTGATTGTTTGTTTGTATTGAATTCAAAACGATTGGACCGATTTGAAAAAATCTTTTTTCCGTTAGAAGCCGAAATGATCCCTGACGAACATAAGCTACTCTTTACCGCGGGAATATTCTTCATTCCTACGGAAAAACGGGTAATAAGTATAGTATATTGCTACGTGGGCGAAGTCGCGGGGAAAAAGCTAGTTTATTATGTGTATGAGTGTTAATGTGTATTGTGTGTACCAGGAGCCGCGTGAGCAGCCGCGAGGCGTCAGCGCTGGAGGCGTCGCTGGGCTGGGCGCCGGCGCGGCTGCTGGAGTCCGCGCACGACGCCGAGGGACCGCTCTACTTCGCCACGCTCATGCTCATGCTCTACCCGCACGCCAAGTCAGTACACACTACACTGTACACCTTCATACACAACACAATACAAAACAAATTGAAATATTACAAAAACAACTAGCCTTACTCTAGTTGCATACGATGAGTAACATCTATAGTCCTAGCAACAGCATCTTTTGACTACGTATTCGTATCGCTTTCCATTATAGTTAGTTACGACCATTGATGAGAACGTTTACAGGGTGCCCCGGTTGGTACCATGTAAGCTGAGTGGTTGAGGCAACGCCCTGTCATCTGAAGTTCAATTCCGGCCCGTACTAATGAGTTTTTTTAAGCTTCATTATCGATTTCGATTCGATTAATCACACCACGAGCTTAAAAAGAGAGGTAGGGTGAATGGTGATTTCCCGTGGGTTTTCCCATTAAAATTGGAGCCGCCCGACTGGGGACTGTACCTCCATCTTACACAGTCAAGTAACACTACTTTAATGTAGTGTTGTGTTTCTGCAATGAGTAGTGTGTTCCACGAGGATACGCAGCGTGAGTAGTAATGGTGCTAGCACAGTGAGTCCTCATCAACAATAGGGTTGGCAACTCCTTAGTGATATCCCTGGTATTGCAAGCGGCTATAAGCTACGGTGACCACTTACCATCAGGTGGGCCGTATGCTTGTGTGCCACCTTAGTGGTATAAAAAATAAATCCCTGATGTTGCTAGCGGCTATAAGCTGCGGTGACCGCTTACCATCAGATGAGCCATGTGCTTGTGTGCCACCTTAGTGGTATAAAAAATAATTTAAATTGTTACGTCGTTGTTCAGATGGCGATCGTTGCGAGTGGAGATGTTGAAGCGCCTGCTGGTGGTGGGCCACGCGCGCGGCGTGTCCCCGGGCGGGCCGGCGCTGCGCGCGCTGGCGCCCGACCAGCGCCCGGCCCGGCCCTGGACCGACTACAAGCCGTACGCCCTCTACATCGCCATCCTCGACCAACTGTACAACGTCATGTTCAAGGTATTATCACACAACAGAACTTCACGATCATATTATACTCTGCCATATCATTATAACATCCTCATTTTCTACTGTCTATATAGACACGGCGAAGACAGCTAGTATACATAATTATGTACCCGTACCCGCGACTTCGCCTGCATGTATAGTGGCCGTGTGATTGAAATTCAACTTGTATACAAAAATACAAATCTTTTCTCTTTGTAATATTAGTATAGATAATAATATATAACCACTCACTGACTGACGGACTCATCACTAGATCCGCTCTTGTCTAACCGCTCATATATCGGGACTTCACTTGTTTATTAATTTACTAATAAGTAATAAGACTTACACGCTAAACGCATACCTAATATCAAGTGAATTCCGACAGAACGTGAGCGCAACAACAGTGGAGCAATGGCCGATAAAGTTAGCGGAGTACATCCGTCACAACGACGAGGCGAACGGTAAAGCGGCCGAGAGGATCGTATCCACGTTCACGGACGAGTTGCTCCCCTGCGCGTCGTTCGCAGAGTTCTGTGACGCGGCCGGCCTCCTGGAGGAGATCCCACAACCAGACGCGTTCCTGCAGGCGCTGCTCGACGAACAACCTTGAGGAAGGCCCTACGTGCCGCAATGCCTCAACTACAACGGATGCATGGCTTGCTAACCCACACTCTAGCTACACTTACAATATTCTATCGAAGTAACCTATCGATTGATGGATCTCTTTCTCTTACTAATTATAGTATTTATCTCATGTTTGAGTAATAAACGTCGATAGCAGATACGATAGTATATTGGAACACCCCTAAGTTAGCAGCTTCAAATATTTTCGTGTAGAATACTAGGTAATTTCTCTGATGTTGCAAGCGTTCATAGACCGCGGTGATAACAATATGAGATTGGCTGTCGTAACCAATTAAATGCATAATGTTCCATGGCATATAGTATCGACAATATATTGGGATCTTTCTACAAGGTACATTATGTACTGCACATCAACACTACCGAAGCTGCTAGCTTAGTTGATACAGCTGCAAATTGTTCCATTTCAAAATGACATTCATTATCTGTATTGAGATATTCAGCTCCAGGCCACAAAAAACCAAGATCGCAGTGTAAAAAAGAAAGTATATATAATTATCTATTAAGAATGGATTATCATTTATCAAAGGAGTCATAATATCAGTTTGAAATGGTACAATTTGTCATAGAGGTTAGCAAGGCGAGGCGGCGCACATCCTTTCACTCCGGGGTCAAGGTCCTCCAACAAACACACACATTAGTTAATGTCACACGACAATGCTTATTAAATTATGCGCAAGCCAATTGTAACGAGTATTTAACATTATAAATTAACCCACATTCGCGCGTTGTACGGTGCTTAATAAATATGTAACCAGATTTAATTTGCTTCTTTCAATAAATTTGTTTCCGCTTCAGTTTTGTGATTTTATTTTATGCACCTTTTCTTTGTATATTTATAATAATAAAATGTTCCACTTTTCTCGCCTCAAAGCTGCTCTAAACCGAAATCTACTGAGCAAACAGTCATTACCCTAGCCCGAGGAAAATATAGAAAATGTTTGCTTAGTGTTTAATGTACTTCATTTTTGTTCGATGCAAGTCCTGTCCAAACGCTGAATATACCTATTTTTCGTAACAGAATCTGATAAATAATGAAGTCCTACAAAGAGATGAGATAGATAAGATAAATTTAACGACAAAATGTCATGAGCCGATTATGCTACAAGCCGAGCGGTATACTAAAAATTGTCCGGGGACAATCGGGTACATACGTCATATATTTTTTATATAACGTGGGAAGAACCCCTCGTCTCATACCTTTTAACCACTTCGGTCACAGAGGTGGCATTAGTAAAAGATGGCCTTCGTAAGATTACGAATGTGTGTACACATGTCATGACGTCTACTGTCTCAACGTAGTCAACACGTCGCATGATCACAATGTAAGCACTCCGTGATGTAGGTCGCTGCAGCAGCCGGCGAGGATGGGCCGACCTTCAAGTGAAGCTTAATGGAATTGCGACGCAGGCGCAGGTGATATGTCGCTCGCCGTAGCTGCGGGAGTCACGACACTTGCGCAATCTGTGTCGGGTTACCGGGGTCGACGGATGATGGTTTTCTTAACACTACAATGACGAAGCTTTATGTAACCTTATAACAGAAAAGCTACTGACAAGAAGGCTGGTAGGGGGACGTACTTCGCCCAAAGAATCGCATGCAACATGGTAATGCACCTGCGCATACTCCACTAACGAGCAATGTAATAACCATCTTTTTTGGATAAATCAGTTGACACGCACTATCCTCGTGCGGGTAGTCAATGACATGAAATAATAAAGTTACATCTTTTTTCCTTAGACGTCAGTTTTGCCGGTTTGGAAATTAAATTTAACTACACCAAGGAATTAATATCCTACGTACACACAAATCTAATACATAAAGAGGAAAGATATATTTTTTGTTTCTTTGTCTCCGAAAGTACAAGACCGATCTGAATAATTATGTGTGATGAAGCTATAAGTATTTTATTAATAAAACAATTAATGATACTTATGAAAACTTCAATAATGTAACCCAAACCGTCCTTGTAAGCTGTCAAAGATTTACTGAAAAAACCCATACATAGGTTGGGCTGCGGAAAATATTGACAATATAAAATAAGGTACGTAAATATTAAAAAAAAAAACAATTCCTACAAAAAGTCAGGGACAGCATATGTCTATCACCTTTGGTAGGTACAATCACATTCACCATTTTTATGTTATTACCGATTATTAAAGAACTAAAGGTAATTTCCGAAGCTTTTCTCTAAATTTATTATTAATCCTTATCCAGATAAGTATGCTCATTACCTTAGGCATTAAATATAGATTAACATTGTGTTGCACACCATTATCAATTAAAATTTGATTGATAATGGTATGATAAGATCCAAAAAATACGCGCTTTGTACTATTCTCGGAGGCCTACCACATCATCAACTACACACACACCGCGCATGACGAGAACGACAAGCTATTACCACTGTATGGTCTATATCTAATATCTATAGAAGTCAATAAAATGTAAGTGTCTGTTTTTAAGTTAAATTGACAGTTTTGACACTAATAACAAAAAAAAACATTTGTGAAATGTTTGTCTGTCTGTCTACTCGGTCCAGATGATTTTCGAAACGGCTGAACCGATTTTGACGCGACTTTCAATGGTAGATAGCTGATGTATCAAGGAGTACTAATAACTCATCAAATAGTCCATACTATTATTATAAAGATAAATGATTTGTATTTTTGTTTGTAATGAATATACTTTAAAACGATGACGTTCAAAATTGTCACATAAAACTCCTTACAACGCATACGCTGCAAAAACTATTGATGATAGAAAAATAAATGACGATAGATGTAAAACAAAAACTTCCTTCAATATTAAAGAACATGTCAATATCTATAAAAAAGAGTTCGCGGTGCCATAAGTCCTACTATTGTAGTTATGTCGTACATACCTACTTTAAAAAGTTATCAAAAATGCTGTCCCAAATTAGACCATGTTATTATTTTCTTGGAATTTAGGTTACCCAAATAAATGCTTTCGTAGGTAAAGGCTGTTTCAGCGCCGTGGATTGCTTTTGGAATTATTGGAGTGCGATATTTTATTTAAAAGATATACTATTTTAAAGTATATCAGAACACATTTCTAATTGGGAAATTAAACACCGCAGCGCGCAATGGGTGACGGTGGGGATGCCAAGGGGATATTGGACTCGATATAAAGAAATTTAGCAGAGTTAGCTTTACTCGTCGCTTATCACTAAAATTCTTGATATAAGAAAATATTTACCCGTGCGATGCATGAATTTACCGCTAGTACGCTATCAAGGTGAGACAGGAGTCGCTTTGCGTAAAACTTGTAACCGACCACAACTATTAAAATCGTATGCCAACCGCAACTTGTTTGGGATAATATATAATCTAAATATGACCCCCCGTCAATATATAATTGCGACAAATTGACCCGTTACTCAGATGCGACTAATATGCGAGAGATGTACCTATATTTGGTTATGAGTTAATCTATTACATATGTAAAGAGTAGCGTGATATATGTAATATGTAAATGAAAGCGTGAAGACAATCTTAGAAAGATATCAATAAAATTTCTACTTTCTTGTATCGAAAGCTTTTACCCTAATGTCTCAATGAATAATAAAAATAATATTAATGGCACATGTTGCCTACTTTCATAACAACGGACATCGTTACTTTGTTTGTAGTTTTGGGTCAAGACATTACTTTAATATACACAACGGCATAACGTACCAATTCATATGTTATAAATGGAAAAATGATGAATGAATAGAATTCTTAGTCTTTCGTAGTAGAAATAAACATCAATATGTCTTGGTGGTTTTTAAAGATACAGTCTAAAAGAAAATACATTCAATAAGTTTCCTATATATGTATGTATACATAGCTTAGGTATACTAGTAGCCGTGCCGTGGTGATCTTGTGGTATGATGTCTCGCCTGCTATTCTAGCAAAGCAAGTTTGAATCCCACCAGTCTGTACCCATGAGTTTTTTTAACCAAAGAAAGAGCTGAATTAGCAACTCAATGAGCTTTAAGGTGAAGGAAACATCCTGAGGAAATCTGGATCCGTCCGAGAAAAAATCATGGACGTATTTAGTGCCATAAGAATAAATTAAGTGCCTAAGAGACGGCGACGAACTCACCATCTAACATGTTGGCACAAAATTATCTTCGGTGAAGTATGGGTGTTGTATCCCTTCGACCTACACCTTTTTTTAACACCACCGTTACCGCTTTAGCAAACTGTGTGCCACCTGCACACAAGCGTACGGCCCACCTGATGGTAAACAATCACAGTAGCCTCTATCCGCTAGCAATACCAGTGGTATCACTAACCTCTGCCTACTTGTAGGAAGGAGTGGAGATATAGGTACTATTATTATTATTGCATTAGTAAAGAAGTCTTACCGAGATTTTTTCATTCTAACTTGAAGTTAAAGGACAATGCAACGCTATTGCTGCCAAGGTATATCGTATGACTAACTTAATCAGAATCATCAGCTATAATAAAACAGAACGAAGTCACGGGTGACAGCTCGTCTACTCTTACATTAATCATCTTATGTTACAGTTATATTAAACCAAAACAACAAAACCGTTGGTCTAGTGATTAGTTAGCCTGATACCTGCCAGGAGAACAATTTGTGCTAACATAATTAGCTTACTTGCTTTGGTGTTTTGTTTTCTAGGTATTACATTTTCTCAGACCAAAAGACAAGCTCTGCTTAGTTTCGGACTTGACGGCGCTATGTATGTAATGTCCGAACATTACTTTTACTAAACTTTTATTAGAAGCCATATCTTAAGTATTTTGACAATTTCTCCTAGCGTCGCCGCTTCGTGAAGTACAGTAACTATAATTATTGGGTTTAAACCCTTTTCTCCCCGATTGTACTTGAAAAGAAAGCTTTCTCTGAGCTCAATAGGCATTATAAATCATGTTATAAATGTTCCCATTTGCGGTTAGCCTACCCATCAGCGATACTGATTTACTGCCGCAACATTATGTATGTACTATGTAGGTACTTAGATTTTGGCGCAATAAGCATCCGTTCACAACTTCACACCTACTTATAACATATAAACGAAATTTCATTTTAGGGTAGATTATTTAAAAGATTTGAAATAAGAATCTCGTCAAACTCTGATAGGTAAGTCTATAAGCAATCACCAGTATAATTATAAGATTTTTTATTTATTAATAATGAATGTCGTATCTTAACTCCTAGAAAACCGGGAAGAAACCTAACTTCGTAACTTGTGTATAGATTTCCTATTTGCTAATTTCCATAGAAGTTTTCTTTGAAAATACCTTCGGCTGATCAACTTACTACACACCACCTCATCACCGTATGTTGTAATGTAACAGAGTAAACTAATACCAACCATGCTTAAGAAATATTACTTTCGTTATTTGCGGGTAGGCCTATTCCCTTAGAGATGCCGATATTATTCTTGTTTTTAGTTATGGCCACCGAATTATTTTCAATCTTGAAGCCAGTCTAATTTTTTTTATTGTCTGCTCTCTGCAATTGTAATGTTGTTACCATGAATTATAAAAGTGAAATTTAATTAAATATTTGAGACATTTATTTCATCAGCTGTTGCTACTAGGCTTTATGTTAAGCTAGACTGACTGCATATTATTTTATCTACGTACATTATGTACCTACTTTGTTTGCGATTTTCATTAATATTTATATACACTAGCTTTTTCCCGCGACTTCATCCGTGTAGCAATTTAACACAATAATATGATACTCTGTGTTAACATTGCATCCTCTTGGTGAAGCAATTTTAAAATTGGTCTAATAGTTTGAGTTTATTAAATTCGAAAAAAAGACAAAAATACTCCTTTTTATCTCTCATCTCCCATTAGTAGGAGCATAAAAAATGGGCCTCAATTTTGATTATAAGGTGCAGTAACCCCTTTTTTAAATTAATATTTTCATACAATAATACAAACCCCTATTTGTCATTTTTTTTCCTTTTTGCTCCCTTTTCCGTTAACAAGTTTAAATGCGCAAAACAAGGTACCAGGGCTCAATGACAATAAAATAATCACAAGTAAATAATAAATATTTATTTAAAAATAAACATTTCGTGTGTGATGTGTTATTTTATTTATTAACCTAAATTATAACATAACCAATTGTATCCACACAATATAATCACATAATTGGCACAGGCACTCGAGTATGGATAATTTACCTTATTAACTTTCACATTAGGTCCGTTGTGGCAAGTTAGACTGAAGTGTACTGTAGACTGGAGTGGCGGCACCGTGCAGTTGACACCTATTGTAGATGACCTCAGTTATTTTATGAACACTATTCATGATTTTATAGGATTCCGTTCCTTAAAAAGAAAAAAGAAACCTGTCTGTCTGTTTTTATTTGGGTATTGCTTTTCTTTAATTTTGTGTTTGTGAAGTATGTAAAATAGAAATTATTTTCTTTCAGCCGTATCAAAATATGGTCACCGGCCTTATTAGGTACCTTCTAGTTAAAATGCATACGGCCAACCTAATCGTGTGTAATATTGCCAAACACCATTTATATCTGTTTTGTCACCACTTGTATCTCGAACTTACTGTAAGGTCACACTTACCCCAACAGACCCTTATTATTTTCATACACAATAATATAAATAAACTTATTCCTTTATAATAACTAGCCTTACATTATGCTATCTTAGCTTATCAATTTGTCGAATTCTTGCATCGAAATGTTAAAAATATACAAACATATTTTTCTTTTTCAAATTAATACCTTTGGATTTCATCATAACAAGTATATAGTAAATCTAGCGAATCATTTCAAGCAAAACAAACTAAGTTTATAACAATATCAAGCAGGCGTATACTAGAAGTCCGATTGTTTAGTTTGGTATGTGGGTAATGAATGAATATAGTTCATCCCGCAGCGCTGTGAGGTAGCCTCGGGTCGTTTATAGATCGTAGGAGTCTCCCTTGCCGATGCGGAACAGGTACTTGTAGATGAGCCCGCCCAGCACGCCGCCCACCATCGGGCCCGCCCAGTAAACCTGCACAAACAATACTATCAGCTAACAGAACCTAGGGAATATTCGGTAATTGGTAACTACACGGGCTGTCATAATTGCTGTGCCCTTTATCCAGGATGTGTATTAGTATTAAATCTAAAAGCTTTTAATACTTTTTATAAAAAATATGACTATATGAAGTACTACAATTTAAAAATGTAAACACAATTTAAATGTACGCACAGTCACACGGACCCCGTGAGAGCGATCTGTCGCAAACAGTAAATTACCAATAAGCATAAAAAGATACACAGAGAGGAACATAGAACCTCATCTTTTCATGAAGTCGGTTAAAAATATGCTTATCCCTTTTTGCCTCTATTAGATATTTATACTTATACACAATTTGACAGTGTTATATAAGGTTATTTTTAAAGTGTGACAACGGTTGCTAAGATTGAAAAACACATAGTAGGAATGAAGTCATCCTGACATTAGGAAACCTGTAATCTCAACCACACCGTCGAGGTACCTATAAATGACTGTTACATGAATGTATAATACCAAACGGTAGCATAGCATGTCCAACACAAAGGCATGGAAAAACATACGCTTCACGCTTTCTGAGACGGCAACAAGCATGGGAAGCACGCACAATAGCATATGACAGCCGTCAGATACTTCCTCGGACATCATATTACAATTTACATTGCACCATAATAAAATACACGTTCCTTTCTATAAGAGCAAAGAGGGAAAGTAACAAGGTACCTTATTGTTAATATTGATAATGATATATGCACGTTAACGAGCAATTTACACAATACAATCTACTTGATCTGTTACATAAGTGATAGCACAAAATGTTAATTATCTCACTCACATTTCCGCTCGCAATTTCGTCTGTTCTAGTGCTAAATAGTCAAAGGAGAGGTTACTAGTACAATCCCATAAACCAGTGCTGCCTGCTCTATACACGGAACCCGTGCCCAGGGCCCCGACCTCACGGGGCCCCAGAAAGTTGACAGTTTAAATGCGTTTTTGAAACGCATTTAAACTGTCAACTTATCTAAATTGAAATACCGAATACTAGGCCCAGCCGGGCGATCGCAGACACCTGATTTCAAGGTAAACATTTTTTATAATATATATTTATATATCATATTTGTGACCAGTTGTATTGCACCAACACACATATCAAAACTCACAACTAGCACAGAAGCAGATGTAATATGTATTTTAAGTAACAGTCATAGGTAACAGGTTTACTAATTTCCTGGTTAGGTCACATCACGAGGTCCAGCCATTAAAGTCGACTTTCTTACGTGAAACTAATTTTCTTGTAGGATATAGAATAGACATGTATAATAGACATTTAGCGAAACTAGGTTAAAAGTTTTAGTTCTGTTATAGTTTTTTTTATTATGAGATATATTTCAACTTAAATTAGTTTTAGTACTTGTAATGCTGTGCACACATGCTTTGAAATACAGTTCAGATCACATTTTTTACCATTTTAATTTGTATTTGTTTTTATAAAATTGTGTTCTGTTTTTTGTGAGTAATAAATAAATAAATAAAAAGGAAAGAGGTTCCATGTGACCAGTAGGAATCCTATCCAGCTCGATACAGGGGGTCGGGGGTCATGGGGGCATGACCGCGGCTTGGTCTACCCATTCAATTGGAAGATGTCGTTCGAAGACAAAATAATTTAGACGTATATTATATATATAAATAAAATGTTTTTATAATTCGATTTATTTTATTGTAATCGAAATCGGAGCTTGTCCTGTTAGACTTCGAGTATATTACCCCCTGACTTGAAAACCGGACCCGCCCTTGTATATCACAAACTTTTAATATAAGGTTAATTTTTAATTTCATCATACTACGGTATGTGTTTTGGATTAGATAAAGACGGAAGTATATTTGTCTCGTGTAGTTTATAAATAGTCTACTTATTGCAGGATGGTCACGTGATTGTGTGAAGTGAAAATGGTGTTAGATAATAATTGGATGTCCCAGTCGCAGTGTGTAGCGGACATAACATCAAATCGCAGATAGATCGCATGTTACGTGTCTTTTATGCAAATATAATAATAATAATAATGTCTATTAATATGTAACAGTAAAAGTTTATATGGACTTTGACGTTGTATGAATTTCTAGAAAGATCACTATAGCTAATGATTGTGATATTAATTTGAAAATGTACCCCTACGGGCAAAAATGATAAATATTTTTGGAAAATATGTCATAACGCAAATGTGCAAACCGGAGCCCAAGCCTCAAAGGCTTATTACCTACATTGCAATGCTGTGTTCTTAAGTCATTTATTAAACTTAACGGGGAGGTAGTTCTGAATATTTGAGCATGAAAAATCGCAGGTATTGTTTTTTCCACTAAGATGGCAAGCACGCATACGGCCCGCCTAATGGTAAGCCGTTGCCGTAGCATATGGACGCTTGCCAACCCTGAAGAAATGTCTTCAAACTCTTCTTGAAGAACCCCAAGCTGCACAATAGGCTTAATAACTGAAGTGAGCCACTTACCCAGTGTGAAGCCCAGGCGCCCATGATGACGGCGGGCCCGAGGGAACGCGCCGGGTTCATGCTGGACCCAGTCAGGGGGACCTGGGGTACAAAAAGGGGTACACTCAACTCATTACTGTTTATCTACGTACTGCATTGAACCTGTTTGTAAAACAATTATTTATTTTAATTTTCGTTTATATGTAGAAGCTACTGACCATCTTTAATAAAAATAAAAAAGTTTTTTTCTTTCTAGTAGTTTTTAGGATTATTGGTAAAAATGTTTATTATAATATTATATAATATATTTATAATATTGATGTGATAGCACTATAGAGTGATTCTGGGTAAATACATACACAGGCAGCGTGGCAGGCGGCGATGCAGAGGCCGATGGCGAGCGGCCTGGAGCCCTTCACGTCGGCGCGGCGCTTGTCGCACACCGCCTGCACCACCAGCACCAGCAGGAACGTGATCAGCAGCTCCAGCAGGAAAGCCTCAACAACCACACCACAACATCACAAGCTATACATTACAAGAGTCACCCACCTTGCCTTGCGACCGTTCATAATACCTTAACTATGTATCACACTAACATATCACACAGAGATCCTACTCGGGGTAATATTCTACAGTGGTGCTAATTATGTTGTACAAAATCAATATTTAATTACAGGACTTAAATTATTGTCATCCTTATTTAATCCGCACATGAGAAGGGGATAGTAGGACTTTTAGTGCTGTCAGATTTTGCACAACAGAATCGACACCAATATAGTATTTCAACATAGTTCATAGGTAGGTAAATGTTAGTAAAACAATAATACTATATATAATATAATATAATATAATGCTTGGACATTATCACACAACGCCATCTAGCCCCAAACTAAGCAAAGCTTGTACTATGGGAACCAGCAGCTGATATAATACTTGTATACTTTTTTTTTTTTAAATACATACTTATAATACATACCAAACACCCAGACGCAAGGCAAACATATTTGTCACATAAATGTTTGCCCGGCGGGAATCGAACCCGCAACCTCTAGCGTAGCAGTCAGGTGTACTAACCACTAGACCAGTGGTCTCGTCAAATTGATTCGCACAATCAATATCAATATTGATTGTGCGAGGGTGGGTGAAAATTTAGCAAATAGTAATAGTACTATAATTAAAGTTATCACTACATAATTAGTATTAAAACAAAGTCGCTTCCCACTGTCAGTTTGTGCCTATGAATGCTTAGATCTTTAAAATTACGCAACTGGTTGTGATGCGTTTTTTTTAATAGATACGGGTGATTCAAGAGGAAGGTTTTTATGTATAATTGATTTAGGTTTTGTGTAGTGTAACGCATGGGAAGTCGGGGCGGCGGCGGGTCGCTAGTAAATATTATTTGAATTTGAAAATGGTGTACGGAATTTGAGGACACTTACCTGCGCCTCGTCGATGGTGCCGGACGGTGATGTTACTCCGAAGCCTTTAACTTTGTCTGCCGGCAGCGCCAACTGCAACAAAGAATTTTGATAAAATAACTCGTCGTTACAAGAACTTTCACTTAAAAGATTTCAAGCTTTTGTACGAACTGTTATCATTTATCTGAGATTGGGACAATTTGTTTAGTTTTGCAATTAATATTATTTCTACCCGCAATCTCGACATTCGCACCTACATTAATCTTTTCTACTTTTTTGGCTACTAACGGGCAAGCGAGCTCCACCTTGGACCACATCTTCACTCACCATTAGGTGAGATCGTGGTCAATCGCCGGCCCGTATGAAATAAAAAAAATCTTTTACACAGATCAGCCGTAGGTATTATCTTATCGGTCTTCCTCTTCACGTATATCCATCGCTCTATCTATTGTATTAAAAACCTATAGTAACACACTTTAACATACGTCAATTTAATTAATTGTATGTATATAAGGTACTCTGATATTTAATTTGCGAAGCGTCTAACATTGTGATTGTGGGACGACCCTCGCTATTTAATTATCTAGTTAGCACGAAGACGTCGTCGGTAAAATGTCGCTCTCGTTAATTTGTACTGAGGTCATACGCGAGTGTCGATCTAAACTAAAGGATGAGCTTAAAAAGCGAACAACTGATAATAATTGAGGTTTCGCTCCGAGTGTTATTGGTGCTAATTCTGTTGTACGAAATTTATTAAAGCAAATAATTGGACAGAACTTAAGTATTGCCATCTTTATTTAACCCCGCACATGAGAAAGGGATAGATAGCAAGACTTAGTCCTGTCAAATTCCCCTATATTTAAACTCTTCAAACCAACCCCTTATATGTCACTGGGTGTCCCTTTACCGGGTTGTTTCGAAGAATATTCTCGTAAGTTTCGCCTTTTATATAATAATATAATGCTCAATCCATACAGATAATTTACCAAGTAAGCCGTATTTAATCAATTAATTATAATATTACATTTAGGCCTAATGCACCCGCTTCGCCCGTTTGGAGTACAAATGTTTTTTTTAACTTTTTATTGTTCGCAGAATTTATTAACCCCTTATTTTTACTATACAATCTCTGTTTGGGTGTTACATGTTGTTGGTTATCCTTAATGCGACCGTTAAAAAGTTGTAGCTTGTGTTTATTTGCTTAGTTGAACGTTAATTACCTAGCCAGCGAGTCATATGCTAATGCCAACATATTTTTATAATTAACACTTAGTACACAAGATTGAAAGCAGCGTCCAATCCAATATCTAGGTTTAAGTCTCAGATAATTGCAGAGCAATTATAAATGAAAGGTTACATTAATTCATTATCTAGAAAAAAAACATAGTTGAAACATCACGAATATCTGATTAGTTATGTTTTAATTTCATCAAACTTAGCTTTATAATTAAATTCCTAAATAAAGTTGTCATGTCAGCAAGGTGATAACCTGTTGAGTGTTAGGAGTTGCAATCTCCTCGTTTGTATGATTAGAATATGTATATCGTATGTGCGTGCGCAAACGCAGCTCTGGGAACGGATTTGCTAGACCGCATCGCTTACCTACTAGTCATTCAGCGATGCTTAACAACTCTCTACATTGAAATTGTTTTAATATCATGTAAATAATAAATAATGGTGCCGATTCTTTTGTACAAAATCACTGAACTATTAACTCATTTGACAGTTCTAAAATCTTGCTATCCTTTTTTCATGAGCGGGGATAAATAAGAATGGCAATACTTTAAGTCCTGTCAAATTGGTTTATATTAGTTTAATGATTCCGTACAACAGAATTAACACCAGTATGTATAATTTATGGTGCCTATTTATATTTTGCTAGTTATAACGCAATGCCTAGTAAATGTAACGTGTGCATCAGATCTAAGCCAAGGGTAAGACATGTTCCTATATGTGCACCATCAGCCATCACTGTCAGGTGTCAGGGCGAGCGAGTGCAAGATAGTTTTTTGTATCGATCGCTTAAGTATACACACTATTTATAAACAGTGCGTACCTATATAGTTACAATTAATTTACATTAAATATGTACTATCACTGACTTATCTGTGTACAATGCACTAATTATGATCTCAAGAAACTTTTCTTAGAGCCGTCGTCAAAAACTGTCATCAAGCGTGAATCGAGACGTGAATAGATTTTTGGTAGAAATATCTGTACTTGAGCACTTAGAACTTCTTAGTGCCTGAATTCGTTATTTTGATAATAGCCGCATACCCTGAGCAGGCCGGCTCCAGCCATAGCGCCGAGTATCTGCATCGCGATGTACAGCACAGCCTTCAGGAGTTTGATGTCTTCGGAAACCAGCAGGCCCACGGTGACGGCCGGGTTGATGTGACCTCCGGACACGTTACCAATGATCTAGGAAAAAACAAAAAAAAACATTTCTAAATCAAATCCTGAAGAATAAAAAGTTTAAATATGTATGTATGTAAGATTATATTTACCTATATGTATATACTAGCTGATACTTACTAGCTGATATCATTTTAATTTTTAATACTTCGATGTTTTTAAAGCCAAAATGGAGGGTATGTGGAAAAGATCTACACAAGTATATACATATATATATATATATCTCCTTGACTATGCTTCTTACGAATGTTTTATAACCTGGTGTTTGTACTTAAATGTTAACTTAGAATTAATATAAACTACGATGTTAATCAATAAAGCATTGAGCTAATAAATCTGTATTGGAGGCGCGAGATAACATAAATTGTAATTGGATGCCACAGGCAAAATATCAGGCGCTTGATCTATAATGGAGGTTCTCAAAGTTTGGGCATTCCCTGATATTGCAAAATAGATATTACGTCCTTTTGGTTTTCAATTAAATGTCTGTACAAACGAAGCGGTATCAAGAACGGTTAAATAATTACATTTTTTTTTCCTATTGTGGTCTCAATGCTGTACATATTACTTAAAAACCAAATTATTCATTTTCTAAAAGCTTTTTCTTTAAAACAACTTTTTCTTCTTTAGTTTCTATTTGCACATTTCTACACTTACACTTACACTTTGAGCAACTGTGTCACATTAGCACACCCTTAGCACAGATTAAATATACAAGATCGTAAAGCGCGTGACTTGGACGCAAGCGCATGAGCTTTCAAGCGACACTGACTCATCCGCTCTACTAATATATGTCATGGGTCAAGTCTATATTACCTGCAATTAAAAAAAAGGTCGCTAGTTGAGATCGCACGACCCCGCGATCAATCTTTTTTTTAACTAGATCAGGGTCTTGTACCCGCTAATTGGTAAATTTTATTGAATTGAACCATTTTGATGGCAATAAAGCAGCATCATAATAAAAGTTAAGGCTGTGCCAAGCATCATAATAAAAGTTTAGCTACATTTGCGGTCAACATCGTTAAATGTCGAAAAAGTTGAATACAGGTTAACCTAACTTCTAAATGTAAATACTGTCTATACAATTACACAGACTGAAAATACTGCATGAGTAGACTAAGTTTTTTATACCACTACTCTGCAAACAAGCATACGACCCGCCTGATGGTAAGCTGAAGTTACCGTAGCCAACAGATGCAATACCAATAGCCTTAGCAAAAACCACTTTGGAATGCGTATTCTTTCGAATACGGTTCTTCAAGGAGGGTGTGAAGGGTCGGCAACGCGCGAGTGAGACCCCTGATGTTGCAGGCGTCTATACGGTGACCGCTTACCATGATGTGGGCCGTATGCTTGTTTGCCACCTTAGAGGTATAAAAAAAAGTTGTTCTTGCTTAGGCTTCAGGTGTCCCACGCGCCTGTCCCCGAAGATAGATGATGAAGACATAAAAAAAACAACTCTATGAAATCCTCTATGTGATTAAAATTCTGATAAATTATTTCAAGTATGCTGTCGCGGCGCGGCGTCGCCTGTCACACTAATAAAAGCAAGGCAATAAAAATTGCATTTCATTGATTATTTCTGTTATTCTCACGGTGAATAATAATTTATTTGGCAAGCAATAAATGTTACACTCCCACACAGTAGCAATTAAACGTGTATTAATTAATTAACTAGATTAATTCGCGACTATCAGGGTTACGTAACCCGTGATAGTTGTAGCATTGAAGGCGTAGAGATGTTTTCTCAATGAAATGCCGATTTGTATAACTATATTATAATATTATACTTTTTTATACTTGATTTGGTTACCTTGGATGCGATCAGTGTAATATATAGTACATAACCTTTCAGGATAGGCAGTGAGTACAGATCGCTATTTCACTCTTGACTTGAACAAAGAGGTAATACTAATTTCTTTTACAAAAATAAATCTCTTCAAATATCGATGTACACACGAGTACCTACTCTTATCGTTCGATCACCGAGTACTTTATTAGTTAATAAGCATACGGCCCACCTGATGGTAAGCAGTCACCGTAGCCTATAGCCGCTAGCAATACCAGGGTATCACTAACGCGTTGCCAACGATGTTGTTGATGAGGACTTACTGTGTTAGCAGCATTACTACTAGCCCAGTGTATGCCCGTGGAGCACTGGTAACCGTACGTACCTATGGTTACTTACTTATAGTTCTATTCAAATACTGAAAATTAGTCATGGATTCTGGAGATCGGATGTAGCACATAATCCATCTCTGATTTATAAATCCTATATAAGTGAGAATATTTCAAAAATTTCCAGTAAAAAAAAATGTTTGTAGATAAAAACAACCAACTGCGGTTACATATATTTTTTACAATTTCAGCTGCAGTTTCCCGATATAGTATCAAGATGTATGTTTTTATAAATACAAAACATTGTTTATAAAACAGTATTTTTGTAGAAACAAACAATTCATTGCAATAACAGCACCCGTGGTTTTAACAAAGCATCCGGTCGGAGTATTCTTGGCATGTTTTCATTCCTACATTATTTACTTTTCATTCGAATTCTTTCATTACCTAAAATATTTTATCGGTCGATCTGATTGCAAATATCTCAGATTAGATAATATACTCGAATATGTACTATAATGTTTATAAAACCACAACAGGTGACTATTCGGTGACTGCTTACCATCAGGTGAGCCGGATGCTTGTTTTTTTATACCATAGTGGTATATATTTATAAAATATATATATTTAATTTTAGGAGAATATATTTCAGTGTAAACAGTACTGTTATATAGACTTACATAACTTCAAAAGTGCAACACGAAACGATAAAAAGCAATTTTCTCTATAAAACCTGTTTTTAAAAGCATTTAATCTTGAACGCAGTCTAGAAGCAACACAATTTTTAAATTCATTGATTACACAGTTTCCATTAATATTTGACGCAATATAATGTGCATATAAAGTTCAATGTTCTCTGTAATTAATGACAGTTGCGTGTCATGGACCGTCATCGAGATCCTTCGGTGATGAAAACGCTGTTTAAAGCTTTTATCTCGTAAAATACACTTGCATTTTGATTGATGAACACTACACTACACACTTGGCGTGAGATGACAGCTAAGCTATTTGTATTTTGAGTTCAAAGTAGCCGTATATACCTACGTGTGAAGATTATCTAGCGTACTATGTGTGCGTGGGAATCTCGTGCTTTTGAAGAAGGCTTGGTATAATGTTACTTTTTCAGTGGACAGATTGATTTATTGTCCGCAACTTCTTAATAAATAATTAATTGGTGTCTTTAAATTGTTTTACAACATCGTACTCTAATATTTGTCATAGTTTAGGTACCTACTTGTCTTACAACACTAACACTAGTAAGTAGTCATTCACGTAGCCCAATCGCGTATACGAAACTACTTACGTTCTATTTTATACGAATTTAGTTAGTGATTGAAATTCTCACGAGCATTTTATTACCTGGCCGGAGAAACAAAAAATATTGTTTCTAGATATTGTTGCGGAATCTGATAATTAAAGCCCGGATACCACACCCCACAATCACATTTGACACAAAGTTTAAATTTGCAATCTCCTTGGTTCAAATTACTTCTTAAAAACTTATGACATTTGTTATTTATAAGTTATAGAAGGTTACAAGATACAGGTGTTAGGAAAGTATTTTTTAAACAGCTACAATTTTAGGTAATGATACACGCCTTGATTGATACAAAAACAAATTAGAATATTGACGTAACTAAAATGTATTACCCAATTCTGTTGTTGAATAGAAAGAAATATTCATAGTTTTGACAGTTCTAAGCTAAAAATTTGTGCAATTTCGTAGTCCTCCCTCTACGTGTAATTTAGACTAATGTGTGACAGCAGAATTGACACCAATATGTGCGATACTTTTCTTTAAAACGATGTTCATCCTGACTGACAGACTAACGTCAAAGCTATCCATTGACTTATTCCCAACATTGGAATAAAATCTCCATATATACTTACTTTCCGAGATTACTCAGTTTATACAGTGAATAAATAAACGATAAATTATTAAAAAATATACATTGGAGAGCTTTCGTCATGTATAATCGCGCGTGATAGGTGTGAGTGCATTGACCATATATCACGATATACGCGCAGCAGCGCGTGGGTCGCACGATCAAGGGCGCCTACTATCGCTCACATTTGTGGACCAATTGTAAACTTGTAGCGGATAGAATACTATCACATGTGTGGACCAATTTGAAAAGTCTGTAATAATACAATTTATAGGGAACAGTCTTACAGTGCTGTGCATCTGTGCTTGTAAGGTTGGGCCATGGACGCACACGCCTGTGTCAACACAAAAGCCCTTATTCTTCAAGCTACGAAGTGACCCCAAATGGAACTTGACTTGTACGAAATGATCGCACATATATAATGTATGTGTTATGTTTATATAATGTAGTGGAAGTCTCAACGTCAGACACGATCCAAATCAATCAGCGATAATAACGATAACAAAAAAGAGATTATGCTGAAATATTTAGAATATTCAGAAATATTGTCATATTTTTAATATTCTTCAATATTAAATGAATATAAGTGAACACCTAGTCTACATAAGTTTATAACTTAAATCCAAGCTAAAGTAACACTACTTCGTCTTTTTCCATTGCCTACACGTAACGCACCGGATGTATTAGACATTTTCCGATTAATAATCTTAAACACCAATTACTGAGTTAAAACTCCGTCATGTGTTTATTTTTTAACTATATTTATCGGTGATTATGGAAGTATATAGATTAATAGATGCCATTAACATTAAATAAACCTTCGCAATTTCCGCGGATCGAGGTTGAACATTTTAATAGATGGATCTTATAGGCAGGTTGGTACCAAATTTTAATGTTAAAAGGGACTACATAATTATGAGCGATAGACTCGGAAACAAATTGGAGCGATTTTAATTTGTTAGTTGATATGAATTTCTTTATCAAAAATTTAAAAACTGAAATTAAATCTGCTTTATATTTTAAGCAGAAAAATCTAGTCAGGCCCAGAGAACCACATATTACCAAACTGAATCATACATAAACCATGTCAAGCCTAGGCGTAGACAAGCGAGCCTACTGATTTATTAGGGCCAAGTTGCGGCCAGTACCTTTGTATGGACACCTGGGCACATATGGCCCGAAAATAACCATGTTAATGGCAATAAATGGAATCAAGTCTGATCTAGTTCAACTTTGTGCGTTGAATATAAATACATTATTTTGTAACTACTTAGTTAATGTCTGTATATTCACAGAGGTACATAATATGAATGTTTGAATGCGCGGAAGAAGGAGCGAAGACTACCAAAGGGCTGAATATAATTAAGATGCAATTTAATGGCCAATATTTTAAGCACTATCAACATTGTGTATCGCTTAAGTCCACTTTGTTTTTAATTATTTCAGATAGTAGCCCCGTAGTTAAGGTGTTCATCTGGCCCATAGCACCAAATTATTGTATTATCACCGAAGTAAGATTGGTAAATCCAAATTTTAGATCCAAAAAAAGCCAGAAAATACTTGAAAAGTAGAATGAAAAAAAGGTAGTTAAAAAGTTCGTAAAATTTTCGTTTTGACCTCAAACTAAATCGTGACCTTTCCACAAATGATGCAATTTATAAATAAACTAGGTGACCGTTACCTGGACTCCTTGGCACGTAGCTGCTTGCATCTAACTGTACTTGATCATAAACCTAATGAGATGGACTGTATGTACTCTCGTATAGAGAGATTCATTGTGTTGTGTGTCGCCAAAAAATCAGAATAAGCTTAGACCGGACTTATTATATTATACTTTGTTTTCATCGAAATACAAACAACATTAGGATATATGAATATTATGTTACATGCTAGCATAATCACCAAAGGGATGAACGGGTTCTCTCAAGGAATTTAACTTTACTACTAAGTAAATAAAATTCACGTTATAATTAAATTATTTAACAATTTTACATAACGAAACTTTCAGCCTAGATGTATATACTGAAGGAATAAGAACGAGATATAGCGTTAAACTATAAATATATCAGTTATTAGAGGTAATTTTACTAACACTTAATGTATACGCACTAAGGTCGATGTAAAAACAAATCTAAATTTCCAACTGCGCATCCTAAGCTTTGAGTAATAACAGCACGGATTATAACGTACTAAGAAGCTCATACATAAGAATCTCTCTTAAAATAATGAGATAATTTACATACTTTCTCAACATGCATCTATCCCGTGTAATCGTACTGCATTCCTAGTTTAACGTTAGACATAAATTGTGTGATTAAAGTACGTTAAATACCCATTAAAAGAGCAATGGACCCAGACCAGTTTCTCACATAAACACGACATCTTCATCTCTTAAACCTTTGCGATACTTATTGGTAAGAGGTGAACCGCGTGTAGTAATATTAATTTACGGAATGTTTTTATTGATACTTATTAACTTGAAAGGTAGGTCTACAAAAATAAATTCAGATAGAAGAATAGATAGATAGAAGATTGAAATATATTAGGTCCTTACATATGAAATTGGCGTTTTGTATGGGAGGAACAAAAAGTCGAATATTTTTTAATATAATATATTTAATTAATCAAAGTATGAACCATTATTTTCTATGCACTTTTGCCATCTCATAGGTAGTTCATTGATCCCTTTACTAAAAAAACCAGTCGGACGGGAATCAATAAAATCTTTGAAGGCGATTTGGACTGCCCCATCGGAGTTGAATTTTTTCCCTTGCAAGAAGTTATCCAAATTTCGAAAAAAATGGTAATCTGTTGGAGCAAGGTCCGGGGAGTACGGAGGATGTCTTAGACTTTCCAATTGAAGCTCTTCTAATTTAGTAGCCGTCTGTAGCGCAGTGTGTGGTCTAGCGTTGTCGTGAAGCAGCAGTGGCGTGGAGCGATTGACCAGCCTAGGTTGTTTAGCCGCTAGCTTTTCCATCATGGTTTGCAATTCCTGACAATAGACATCAGCCGTAATAGTCTGGCCAGATTTGAAAAAACTGTAATGAACAATACCGCCACTAGTCCACCAAACGCTTACAAGTAACTTTTTTGGGGTTAATTTTCGCTTGGGGCAGGATTTGGCTGGCTGGCCAGGATCTAACCATTGCGCTGAGCGCTTCCGATTATCGTAAAGAACCCATTTTTCATCACAGGTAATGATTCGGTTTAAAATACCTTCATTATTGTGCCGGTTTAGTAATGTAACGCAGCAGTCGACGCGCGTTTGCCGGTTTGTTTCAGTCAATTCGTGAGGTACCCACCTTTCAAGCTTTTTAATCTTCCCAATTTGCTTCAAGTGAATTAAAACAGTTTTATCACTAACATTGCAGCCTGCAGCTAACTCGGACGTGGTTTGCGATGGATCCGCTTCCACAATAGCCTTCAACTCTTCATTATCAACTTGAGTCTCAGGCCGTCCACGGGGCTTGTTCTGCAGGTCGAAATTTCCAGAACGAAAACGTTGGAACCAAAAACGAACTGTGTTTTCTTTTGCAACACGACCGCCATACACATCATTCACCCTTCGAGTTGTTTCCGCAGCACTAGTGCCACGGCGGAACTCGTACTCGTAAATAATGCGATATTTAAGGTTTTCCATTTTGTAAAATGAGTGACGCAAACAGAAAAAAACAGAAGAAAAAAAACAAATGAATGACGATCATCGAAGCACAAATACATGAGTCTATAGCTGTACAAATTTGAATTTGGAATTCCTTACCAAAGAGGAGAAATTCGTGATTAAAGTGGCCAGTACGAAAAACGCCAATTTCATATGTAAGGACCTAATATTTTAACGCTTTCGGGCGGTTTTTTTTATTACAATTCTGATTCATATTTATAATTTTAGAATGCACGCGTGCATTATTTGCGACACAGTTGCGTAGCTTGATAGTACCATTGTCGCAGGATTTGCATACAGCATAGTAATAATTGAATTAATTGGCTTAAGTGTGACATTTCAATGGGCTTAGTTCGTTCAAATGTCAACCTTATGCATATGCACATTTGTATAGTATTGTTTAGAGGCCCAGTAACTTATTTAAGTCTGTACCTATATCAGGCCTATTGTGATTCTATTGCTATTTCTTTTTTTTGTAAGAGTATTAAAGTGCTCTATGTGATTTTTTTAACCTATCAATCAATTAATTAATTTCTTAGAACTTATATAAGACGCATATCTATTAATCGTAATTCGTAATCCACAAGCATTTATGAAGCATGAAGTTAAAAACATTTGTAAATGTATATGAGGGTGAAGTACCCGCTTATCGCTACCTTTTATAGGTTAGACAATGTTTATAAATTATATTTGTCAAATTACGATTTTTGCTAATATAAATTTAAAGATTACATTCTAAATATGTAAGAATACTTATAACATAAAATGATTATACCTAATATGTAACATAACATATTTAAACACAATATTTAAGAATGGCAGAGCAGACGTCAGTACGGAAGTAAATGGGTTTCACATTTGTGTCTACATACTTAACCGAGTTAGCTTTAATGACAGATAAATCCTTCAGTAACCGTTGTCTATGCCATTTTGTTCGGTTAAAATGCGCATGCGTTTACGCATTTGAAATAAATAAGATGAATTTAAAGTAGGCAACGAGTTCTCGGATCGTGAGAACTATACGACAAAATCACGATCGTAATACTTAGTCAAGCAAACTCAAGATTTGCAAATTTCAGGCGGGTTGCTAACAACATAATGAAATATTGAGTATCATTTCTAAGGTTAAAACTCATCATCTCTATTAATCAATATTAGACAAATTTCATAAAATTACAACTTACAACACTAGAGTAGCCGTTTAGGTTGAAAAGTGACAATTTGATTGATACAAGTGTGTAAAATTTACTTGATACCATTATGCTGAGGAAAACCGCAGCACACAAATTGGTGGTAAAAAGAACTAGCCGAGTAGGCGGCGGTCAGTAATGAAGAGATTCACGAGAAACGAGGTGTTTAGGATGTGGTTAAGTGGAAATATATAAATAGGTATGCAGTTAATTCTAATTATATTAGATAAAATATGTAATTTCGTGACGTTTATACAGTGCTATTCACCGCTGATTAGCAATATCTAGCTTTTATTCAAAACCCATTAAAACATAATGTAAAAAAAATGTTCAATGTCATGAAGTTGTATAACTACGATAATTCATCAAAACGATATAACTAACGGCAACATTTAAATTGAATAATAATACGCGATCGAGTTTAATAGGTATCTAATTATTAGACCATGCCTGCATGCAGAACTCATAAATTATTTATCAAGCTTACAATCAGCGCAAATCATTTCAGGCGAAGTTTTGCGAATGAATTAATCATTTAGTGCATCAAGTCTCGCTCAAATCGATTCATGCATGTATAATCGGAACGTCGAATTAGGCAATCGATTATTCGTGTAATTGGGCTATTCAATGCTAATGCAGGATTCATAATGGTACGTAATATATATATTGTATAGATTGCAAGGATATTATTGAAGTTAAGAGTGGTTTTTTTTTGACGAGACCGCTGGTCTGTTGGTTAGTATACCTGACTGCTACACTAGGGGCCGCGAGTTCGATACCCGCCGGGGCAAACATTTATGTGACATGCATGTTTGCCTAGCGTCTGGGTGTTTGGTATATATTATAAGTATGTATTTACAAAAAATAAAGTATATCAATATTATATCAGCTGCTGGTTCCCATAGTACAAGCTTTGCTTAGTTTGGGGCTAGATGGCGCTGTGTGATAATGTCCAAGAAGAATAATGATTATTATTATTTGGAATTCAAACATAAGATATATATATCTTATTTCCTGCTTGAATTTGAATTCGCGGTTATTACCTAATCTTTCGCACCGTAAACTTAAACAATAATCAATAAATACCTACATTTGAATTTGTATTGTATTGGTCGGTTGATTACCGATACTTATATAGGTCATGATAACATATTCTTCGAGTCCTTCACGTTCCAGAATAAGCAATAAATGATAAGTCATTATATAACCGATCAATCATTGTAAAAGTACAATGACGCACTCACCACAGAACAATAGTAGCGATCGATATTCATTTACATGTTAATCGATTGATTGTTTCGATACCTACATAAAACTTTGCCTAAGATATATTTAAACTTAAAACCACACTGACTACTTAAAAGTCATATCAAAGCGTTATTTGGTGGAATTAAATTCGCAGGTCGTTTGTCAAAACAACAGTAATCGGGTGATATTCGATTAATGATCGATTGTACCGATTGGAACGCATGCGTCGGTTATCAATAAACAGCATCGTATGGGATAAAGCGGGTCGTGACTGATCTGACACTGACATGTAAACCGTTTTATTAAATAAATTGCAGATACATTTCGGCTAATAGAAATATGATTAGTTAAAAGCTTAACTCGGCGTAACATTTCAGTGTAATTATCATAATTCAAAACACCAAAGTTATGGTCACCGCCCTGGCCTCTGTCTCTGTCAAACTTTGATCTAACCTATACCCAACCCATGTATGTGGCTGGTGTGGTGTTACACAATTGTATACGAAGTATAATTTTATATTAGAAACTTTTTTCCCTGTGAAAACTGGCAAGGTGACGGATGGTGACGGACTGGACAGGACGGAGAGACTGGGAAAATACAATTTTATCCCATGGAACATTAAAAGAAGAAATTATAAATGTATCAATTCAATTTCTACTTTGCAATTTTTTGCATTAGCATAAAATGTATTTTGTACTGACAAAGAGCGATCTAGCTTATTTCCACTTCACAGATGCACAAAGCGAAATAAAAATGAACTGGATTCGCCACTGGCTTGTTGCGATTCTATTTAGTGAAAGTGTCACAATTCCTGTGGCGAAGCTGTTTACTTTCTCTATATTTTAAGCGCAAGTTGTTTTTTCTTTTTATTATATCGTAGAAACTTTCATCTGTGAAGTCACTGCTATAAGCTATGCAGTTATGCGAATCAATCATAGATCGTTTGCACAAATACATACAAACGAAAGCTGTAGGTAATTGGCTATAAATTGTTTAATATGGTATGGAGATCGTTAATACCCACATTTTGTATTGTATTATTATTACTGTTGATCTTAATTGGACAGCTACTATACCAGTTAACTAGACGCTCAAAAACGAGATGAATATTTTAATTGGAAAAAATGTGTTGACCCATTTTCACTCAACCAAATAAACGTATAGAGAAAATATAAATTTACGCTTAAATTAAGTTATTACTCACGTTCTCGTCACGTCGCATCTTAAATCATCTGACGTTTGTCATACACGCACGGTATTGTATAGCGGATGAAAGAAAATGCCAGAAACAATTTAGTTACTTGTTAGAGAGTGCATTATCGGAAGAGTTCCGTACAACTATATACAGACCGGTTCAATGTGTGTCAAGTGCACGCAGCGGTGGGCCACGACACGTTACGTCAGTGTGACAGTAGTACATTTGTCCAATACTTGCATTTAAAATTATTAAAACTGGAATAAATATTTTTAGCGCTCTCAGAAATGTATTATTCGGGTAATGACTTTTGCCGACGAATGTACCTACCAGCTGCTGTGCCCATTCCTTCAGAATTTCGAACCCAGTTGATAGTAAATAATATTTGGCTAATATAACCGAGTACATTTAAACACAGAATGAACAAATAAAAAAATAACAGGTGAAGGTTCAACGTTCACTTGCCAGAGGTCCCAAGCGAGCAATTTAAATCCCAAAACCGAGTCAATACCGTTTTGCGGTTATCAAAACATCAATAGTACTTATCTAGGTATCTTGCGTTGCCGTCAATACCAATTAAAAACGAATGTGCGAAATTTGACTGATGCACGGCCTTGTCGGCTAACTGTTTATTAAATAATATATTATATTTTGTACCTACCTACTACATATATACAACTGAAATTGACGGTCAGTCTCTTTACATTCAGTATCTGTACACAGATCAATGATTTAATTACGTCTCGATTCAACTTTTACTGGAAGTCTAAATAAATAGCTACAGGTAATTTAAAATAGCGAAAACTAAACGGCTTTCACGTTTCGAAAGCCAATGAAAAAAACTATAATATTTTTTACTCTCAGAAATGAAACTCCTACAGTGAGCAAGATTGTTAGACTTAAAAAAAAGAGTATATATAATATATTTATTCACCGTCCTGTGTACAAAGTCGCAGATGAAGACTAGGCTATATTATATATATATACTTACGCCTTTTATTAAATGGTAGCCAAAGTGCCGCAGGGCCCGACTGACAATGAAGCCAATATTGCATAATGCATAAATATGCCAACTACTTAGGTATCGAGAGACGAATTAACTTTTAAAAACATATTTATTTTATATATCCAGACATTAATTACATACTTACTAAATCACATTAAACATATCAATGATGAAAGGATTACAATATTTTCAAGTACTCGGTACCGGAGAGCACGTATGAAGAGATTTATGAATGTAAAAGAAGCAAAACACGTGTCCCTTTTTGTACAGAGAGATAAATGGCGCTCTAAACTTTCTGCCTTTCCCAAACTATACTCGGCGTGTATGTATGTAAAATATATGTATATCTACAAATAACCATAAATATACTAGGTGCCCAATTTGCACGTCAATATAAACGATAAGTTGAAGTTGTAATCCTTAACAGACGTTATCGCTTAAGCAAAATCAAGTGATTAGTAATAGAGAGCCAACGAGGCGTTAAAGATGTTGATTGATAGCGCAGCGATACGCGAGGTCCTAGGTTCAATGATCGACTGTAACATGTAAACTATGGCATTTGACGTGATTTTTACAGGGTCGATTACATGCCAGTAATGCTGGTGCTACGAGCTTCTTTAAGCTAGGATGACCGATAACCACCAGTCTCGGGAGGAATTATTTGTTTGCTGGGTCGAAGTATAAAAAGCACGGCAGCGGCCATCGATCTATAATAGGTCCACCGATCTATAATAGGTCCACCGATCTATAATTTTAACTCAATGGTAGCGGCGATAACATTTTTAAAGTAATAAGCGAAAACGTTTCAAGATAATAGCAGCTATCTTATGTAAATTTGATTGGCAGTATCGAAATGCATTGTCTATATATGCATTTATTTATTTCGTTTTTAAATACTGAAAAAACGAGTAGGAAGCTACATTATTTTTAGAGAATACATTACCTAATAGTAGACCATCCATGGTCTACAAAAAATAACACATGTAAAAAGTGTGGATGCACTTAAAAAAGGAACTTCTTTGCATTCAAATAAAAGACGTTTTCGAAGTAATAAAGTAAATGTATTAAATGACTCATTCATCATTTAATAAACATATTTTATCTACCTTCATAAATAAAATATAATCGGGTACAGTTCGTAAAAATCGTAATTAGGTCACACGTACAAGCCGTTTTATATAAATTAATTGCACTTAAAGTTATGTGTGTCGCGATTTAAAATTCAAAAGGACATGCCTGCATGATAATGTTATAGGGCGCACTGGTACAATCATTAAGATAAGTGTTGAAATCGGAGCGGCAAATATACGTGTTTTAATCTTTGCTCGCCGAAAGCTTCTTTCGAAATACTGATAAAAATGTCACGGCCAGACATCAAAGAGTTTCGGCAGGTGCATAAAGGGCATTTTACGTGGATCACGGCACCGTGAAAAAAATCTGTTAACGAGTATACATATACGAGTACTTTCTTCAAATAATAAAAATCATATACTCTCTTTATCTTTCTTAATTGCCGCGTTATAGAAGACTTATTCGAAGGTAAGATAAAAATAGTATATTACTAGCTGTTAACCGCGACTTCGTCTGCATTTGTTAAAAGATAAAAGTAACTTATGCCCTTCCTTAGGATATAATATAATCTATCTTCTTGAATTTTATTACGATACGTTCAGCTGTTAAGTCATGAAATGGTACTCGCATTTATATATATTTGAAATGTAAACTTTATGCAATTCTTTTGGTTTTTAAAAGAGTAATTGCTGAGTTTCTTGCCGGATTCTTCTCAGCAAAACCGACCTTCCGAATCCGGTGGTAGATTCTGACGATTTGAAAGTGCTTGCCTGTAAAGTCTAGTCAATTTATAATATTAGCATGGATAGGCTGGATATAGAACAAAATTGTAATAGATACCTCACTTATAGGTATAAGTGAGGTATCTATTCCTTACAATTAAAGGCATATTATTATTAATGCAGGTGCATTTATAATAATATGCCTTTTAAAAAGTAATTATACGTTTCCAAATGGCGAATGCGTGAGCCAAATATTAGGTCCTTACATATGAAATTGGCGTTTTTCGTACTGGCCACTTTAATCACGAATTTCTCCTCTTTGGTAAGGAATACCAAATTCAAATTTGTACAGCTATAGACTCATGTATTTGTGCTTCGATGATCGTCATTCATTTGTTTTTTTTCTTCTGTTTTTTTCTGTTTGCGTCACTCATTTTACAAAATGGAAAACCTTAAATATCGCATTATTTACGAGTACGAGTTCCGCCGTGGCACTAGTGCTGCGGAAACAACTCGAAGGGTGAATGATGTGTATGGCGGTCGTGTTGCAAAAGAAAACACAGTTCGTTTTTGGTTCCAACGTTTTCGTTCTGGAAATTTCGACCTGCAGAACAAGCCCCGTGGACGGCCTGAGACTCAAGTTGATAATGAAGAGTTGAAGGCTATTGTGGAAGCGGATCCATCGCAAACCACGTCCGAGTTAGCTGCAGGCTGCAATGTTAGTGATAAAACTGTTTTAATTCACTTGAAGCAAATTGGGAAGATTAAAAAGCTTGAAAGGTGGGTACCTCACGAATTGACTGAAACAAACCGGCAAACGCGCGTCGACTGCTGCGTTACATTACTAAACCGGCACAATAATGAAGGTATTTTAAACCGAATCATTACCTGTGATGAAAAATGGGTTCTTTACGATAATCGGAAGCGCTCAGCGCAATGGTTAGATCCTGGCCAGCCAGCCAAATCCTGCCCCAAGCGAAAATTAACCCCAAAAAAGTTACTTGTAAGCGTTTGGTGGACTAGTGCCGGTATTGTTCATTACAGTTTTTTCAAATCTGGCCAGACTATTACGGCTGATGTCTATTGTCAGGAATTGCAAACCATGATGGAAAAGCTAGCGGCTAAACAACCTAGGCTGGTCAATCGCTCCACGCCACTGCTGCTTCACGACAACGCTAGACCACACACTGCGCTACAGACGGCTACTAAATTAGAAGAGCTTCAATTGGAAAGTCTAAGACATCCTCCGTACTCCCCGGACCTTGCTCCAACAGATTACCATTTTTTTCGAAATTTGGATAACTTCTTGCAAGGGAAAAAAATCAACTCCGATGGGGCAGTCCAAATCGCCTTCAAAGATTTTATTGATTCCCGTCCGACTGGTTTTTTTAGTAAAGGGATCAATGAACTACCTATGAGATGGCAAAAGTGCATAGAAAATAATGGTTCATACTTTGATTAATTAAATATATTATATTAAAAAATATTCGACTTTTTGTTCCTCCCATACAAAACGCCAATTTCATATGTAAGGACCTAATATATAGGTATGTGTCCTATGCTCGCTTACCTAGTACCTACCCACCATGTCGGTACATGTATTAAATTGAGTTATTTGTCATCTGTAGCATTACCGTTCAATGTCAGTCACTACACTCGGTGATTCAAGGAGAAAATATTCTAATAGCAAATCCACATGTCAATTTGAATACTCGCAGGGCCGGCCCTTTCACAATAAACTTGTAATATGACTCCAAGCAGTCTGTCGCGTCAAACAACTATGCAGGGTCCGTAATTAAATGCAGTAAGGCGACCGATTTAATTGTTTATCCACGCATTTTAATACTTATAATCTGAAATAATCCATTTTGTCTGGTTATTCGTAAACATGTTTATGGTAAATGGTTGCGCTGGATAGAATCGATTCTCAAAAATATTTAACAAAAATAAAATTACCCTATACCATGCCTATATCTGAGTTATATAGGCTATTGTAACGCCTTCACGCCTTGCATTAAATTGCCTGGCTGGTATAAGTAGTAAATTAAGAAAAGGATTATTTAAAAAAACAATGATTGGCCTATTTAAAAAATTTGATTGTGCCGTTATCAATGTCATTTATTTAAAGATGTCATCGTATAGTATTTACAGAGCCTACTTTTTCCTGCTTATCGTGTGTAATACATACGGGCTGGGTGCCTACACGTTGAATTCCACAGTTAAATGTAGTTGTACATTATGCGATAATAATGTATCTTGGCCGATACGTCGCGGTAAATTAAATAAATAAGTTGACGCATTTTATTTCATTAATAGTTGTATTATTTACTACTCGCGCGTTGCCGAATACCTTTCTACTTTTTACTTTATTTACGTATCTACCTATTTATTAATGTATCTATGTTTATAATACTTATCAGTATACGGAATCTTTCAACGTTATTTTCACTTATATCTAGAAATCTAATTTTGAAAAGCACACCTATGAAGGGCCAATGAAAATACAATAATTTAATAACTTTGTCCTAGTTTCCTGACCTGGATCATGAGGGTAACTACGTTAATAGTGATATTATATTTATAGTTTTTTTTAACTGTGCCACTTGGTCGCATATTAAGCAATGCTAGTGCTGATAGTAGATACCCGGACAACTAATATTGATTCTTTTCCTGGAAATACATACCAAAAACACAGACTTTAGTAGACAAACAGAAAAGCGTTCGGCCTGACACTTAACGAAGCAGGTTTACTAACCTCTAGAGTGTAGTGAGAAGGCCAACGGTGACTGACAAAAGCTTTAGTTAGTACAGTTACATTGCGACTGCAGCTCGAAGATGTAACTCTAACGTACTTTCGCGTCCTCTCACTCATTTATTGTTTTTTTTATGAAATTATCTACATTTCTATGACACGTCATAGATACTCTATTCCCAAAATTTTGTGACGTCACCTAATTATCGACTTTATAGTAATGCACAGACCTCCGGAGCAGTCACGCCGCGACTACCCCGCGACCGGTTAGCGACCGGTTAGCAATCAGAGTCAAGGTCGCCGTGATCTACCACTGCGTATCGATCAATGATCTATTGGTAAGCTATGTTCGCTTTCATTGGGTGCAACAGTGAGTTTTTTAAAATATTATTTTGTCGTTAATAATAAATTAAATATGTTTATGTAAAATAACTCCCTAAATTCAGGTTAATGCATGAAGTTTAATATTATCTTAAAAATTAAATCGTAAAATGTTTTATAATAAACTAGCTGTGCCCGCGACTTCGTACGCGTGGAATTAATTTTGTTGACAATTTCATTTGCACCGTACAATAATTACTTATAAAAAAAATGCCTAACCTACTAAAAATGATTTTTATTTGCTGTGCGGTACCCTAATTATTTTTCCAAAATTAAAGTAGCCTATGTTACGCCCAATAAAATCAGCTATCTACCAGTGAAGGTCTCGTCCAAATCGGTCCAGCCGTTTCGAAGATTACCCCGAACAGACAGACAGACAGACAAAAAAATTTTAAATTCCTTTTTTGTCATTAGAAACGTGTTTACTTTCATATGCATTTCGTAAAAAGCTGTTATTTTGATATTACAAACAGACACTTCAATTTTATTTATGTGTATAGATGTTATAATATAATAAATAATAAAATAAGCCATAAACAGCAATAATCTATCTCTCATCTAACCTACTTTGCATATTTTACTCACAAAGTTGAATGATCAAAACATTTTCTAAATTGATTTATCCATTGTATATTTGGACTATTGAATATTAGTAGTATTAATTAACATTTACCTACAATGTTAGTTGGAAAACTGAAAAAAAAATGCACACTGATTGAAGTCGCGTACATAAATTAAAAATAAGCCCACAATTTCAGTTTATTAATAAACCGGGCCATCAAGTTATTCTTGAATGTAAAAGGGTAAAGAAAGGTTTTTATTTTAAAGATCGCAGTACATTTGAGGCAACGGTGCGTAACATTGAACTCTCATTTTAATTACAAGCCGACCGGACATTTCGCAACGCAATCAACCGAACCTATCGGATTATGTCCAACTGCAATATGGTAAATATTATTATTAGTGAATTATTACATTATCGATACATTGTAAGGCCATTTGATGTACCGCAATTATAACCTCGGTATCGAAATTAAATTGTATCGATGTTTTTATAAGCTTAATTGACGTTGAAGAAAAATATTGATGAGATCTTGCATTCAAACCGGTCAGCTTTATTGACTTACTATGTCACAATCGTGACAGGAGAAAAGTTACATGCATTTTTACAAGATATCTTACTACACTACTGTTTTGAGGAGTTTATTCAGGGTAGGTTACTGATTCATGGCGAAAATTATGAACAGATTTGGATGTAATTCCACATTTAGTTGCGTTAAATTTATGCGAGAAAAAAGTGCACAAAAATGCACTAAAATATATATAAATTTATATTTTTTTTCGCAGTCAGCTAAAACAGGCTATGACACAGAGGCGAATATGACAAATCGTGGAAAAGGGGTTCAAAGTGCGGCCAGCTTCACGGTTGGCATGTTTTTTCAGAACACTAAAAAACATCACGAGACTTAATAGTACGAATATAATTTTAATTGCAAAGTATTTATAGACTAATTGCTTGTAGAATGAGGTTGTTATAAATAATTGGAAAAATGTTGACAGTTGAAATAATTATATACAAACCAAAAAACTAGGCAAGTTTTTTGGTGTACGAATCGTCTTTATTTTGGTAGATCAGCTTCCTGAATGTGATTAAAAAATACAACTAACGATGTTCGCTTAAAATGTTAAGGCAAGGATATATCGGTAACACGTTCATACTTTTATTTATTATCGAAGAGAAAACTCGAATGTTTTTTGCTGCGAGATCTCAAAATGTTTACGTCACGAGACTTAGCGACCGCGGCAGATACATTGTAAAGTTATTTTTGTATTTATGATATTTGTCCCATTTCGTTCTATATTATAAAACTATCTGCAACGAAAACCTACGTAGAACTACACGGATGGCGGCCGCGCCTCTGATGCTTTTGTGTAACGTCAGATAAATGTAGTGTGTAGTTAAGGCGAGCCATTTAAGCTAACCCTGTTCAACGATTCTCTTGTAAATAACAATGATATTCACAATTCACATCTTACATACAAAGTACATACTTAATGCAAAAAATATAAGCCATTTATGTTTGGAATACGTAAGTAAGAGTATAATACATAAACAAATTTTTATTATCAGTTGTTTATTTAGGTATGTACTTCACGTCTGTTTTTATCTATGAGGTACCTGTTGTAATGGATGTTTTAATTGATCGCTTCCGACAGCTTTATCAGATAATGAGGAAAAATATGTTGAGATAAAATTAGACGAGTTTATTTTTGGTATTTCCATTATTAAATTCGAATTCTATTAATTATAGCCGGTATTTAGGCTTCCACCTCAGATTTCCACAAAGACTCGTAAATTGGCCAATGCTTCCGAGCAATCTTTATCAATTCGTCAGTCCACCTAGTATAGTTGGAAATCGTTCCACGCTGCTTCTTTCCGAGCGGGATCCAATCTATAGTAGACCCTTTTGGTCGGAAGTTCACGGAAATGTGTTACCGGAAGCTGTGGGAGCGCGCTATTTGATTTTACCAATGACCGAGCGCGGCTGTAGGGTTTGCCGTCAGATGTCAAATGTTATACATCATATGCAACTACTATAGGCACTCAGATTTGACTCTAAGATTTTATATGAGGTCCATTCGTAATTCGTATAACAGCACATTAGATAACAATGAACAGTTATGTACAATTTATTATCTCGCGTCACACCGTTCCATCGACAACACAGAACTCATTTCTTTTTTACCATTCCTCATTTGGCGTCGGTTCAAAGGCTTTTCGGCTGAGTACCGTTGGTGTTTGGGGTCGATGTACGTTAGTGCTTATTTTGTACAGCTTAAAGTAGATTTCGGTGACGTTAACACAAAAGCTTTTATGTTCAGGACTTTAGATTAGTTACAATAGATACAAAATCATAATACTAATGTACCATGTTTATGGCTACTCATTCACAGAACAAAGAAAGTGGCACATGAAATGTTATCTATACGTAATAATAAAAAAACATACGCACTGTGTGCCTAGGCCATGAGACGCGAAGAACTAGGTACATATATGTATTGCATGGCATTTCTATTCCCATCCAGCTAATTTATTATTATACGATACTAGTAAAAAAAACTAAGAATCCTGTTGGTCAATAATGGCATATAAAATAAAGTTTTAGTGGAACTAAATGGCGGTCTAAAACTACAAGATCCTTAATAACTATTAGCGTCGCTCCATTAAACGAAACGGTGAACAAATTGAGATAAAGAGAACTAGGCTCAAGATTAATTTGACCGTATTCCTACAAATAGCATCGCGTGCTTTAACCAATTAAGGAAAAATATATGTTAAACTCGTAACTTCTGTAGGCGCCATAAGCAATTTACTTCCAATTTCTGAAAGTTATTTTAATGTAATAATGTTCTGTGGCTCACGAAACTAAACAAAATGAGTGACAACAGAGCTATACATACACCTTTAATCTAATTCATTGTCACTTCTATCCACTTAGGGCCACACTTATGTCTAGAAGAATTTTATTATACGTATAATGATAGTTTAATGAAAAAAAAGACAGAGTTCTTGCCGGCTTAGGTGGCTCTTTCTGAACCGGTGGTAATTTAGACCTTCATAAGTGCCTAATTAGGGCCTAAACTTAATAATAGTTTTTTTTTTCTTTTTGACACGTGATTTTTATTTATATTACTCAAATATATTTCTATTGCCATCACATTATACACGTTTTATTCAATCAATTGAATTTTGCTGGATATCATAACACGCTATAATATCAAAGCCAATTGCATTTTAGAGGTGAAGATTGAAAATTTAATACAATTTTACGACGTGATAACAATAACTAGGAACCTGAATAAAATAAATAAAAGAAAGATTTTACATTATATTGAGCGAGCGTTCATCCCACATAGGTAGGCCTAATCGTGATTCTCACTGAGGATTTTTTCTTTAAACTCTTTCATATCTGGATACAAGCCTTCTAAAGACAATTTTATATTGTTTTGATTTTAAAATAACATACAACATATACACCATACAATTTACGATACATCGAAAAATGTATTACAGCTTAAAAATTTTATTCAAACAGGCTAGATAAGTACCATAGAATAAATAATAGTACAATGTAGACCTTCACTGACTGTTATTTGTTGTAAAACTAAACGGGACAACGAATTGATCTTTATTCCGTATTGAATGATGTGTACTGCTGGGCTAATTAGAATTTGTTTTGTAAGTTTGCCTAAAACTAAAAGAATTTACCATAATAATGATTTTGTTGTATAATTATTCAACGTTGGCCATCATTATTGATGGCCATTTTTGAGGTGTGTTTATGTATTTCAGTAACTGTATTCAACTTAAACACAAAATAGACATACATATAATGTGTATTGACTAATAAGGGTGTACATTTAACGAAATACTCCTAAATAGTTTATAGAGGTCTACTACATCATAAAAACAAACCTCTTTAGCACTTAACGGGTCATAAAACTTTGAACAAACTAACCGTTGCCAATCTGGTCATTTGCAAACATTTTCAAATGTTACGCCAACATATGTGGTAGAGTTTGAAATTATCCTGACATTCTATTGCTTAAGGCATAAGGGCTCAAATCGTCCAGCTTTTGGTGGAGATTACATGCAGAGTGCACCAGAGATATATGCGAGCAATATTTGACAACAAAGCAAGGAAAATAATTGTTTCTAAGGTGGGAGACATTTTACGATTGTTGATTTGGTTAAGTATGCAACTGTTTATATAGTTAAATATTAAATTAAAAAAAACGAGAATTCTTTATTCGAAATCCGCTTCAAAATCGAAAAATCAACCAAAACGCCATCCATCGAAGGTGCTTTGAATTTAAATTTGATATACTCATATCGCTTAAAAGTAAGGCCACATCATTTTGTTTTTTCAAAACATCGTTATCAAGATCAAGTGTTCGAAATCTAAACTGTTTTAAAGCCCATTTGGAACAGTTATCACGAGCAATGTTTAATCACAGTCTAAAAAGCAATTAAGGCAGCTCTACCGTTAGGTCTAACTAATCGTGCGTGTCACACATTCTAAACCGTATAAGGTGATTATAATAAGATACAATAAAGTTGTCACTCGCAGTGACATTGGCTCGACGTGCGTGCGACGTGGCGACACCGCGCATAGATCTCATTCACTCATTGTCCCATTGTAATGGTAATCCCAGATTGACAGATGATGATATTGTGCAACTGGATTGATGCAATATAATACCGTGCGTGAAATGGGACAGTGGTGGAGCGAAATTAATGCTAGATCATACATGCCCACACTCTATCCTGAAGTATGTTCACAGTTTTTGACTACCCGCATTCTACTACATAAGAATTGGGATACGAAATTTGCAACTTGCTCTATAGTAGTATATCAATAATCTACTCAGTAGAACACATAAACGGAAGCACAACAAATGAGTTCTTGTAATAGAGAAAATAGGCTACAGAGCTTTTAAGATATATATTAACGGTTTAATGCGGTTTGATTAACTTCACCCTTTGATAAGATACTTCAAAGGCTGCACCTATATGCATGTATTTATTAATGTAATCTTCCGAAGTAATTTTTACTGAAATCAAGACATCTGTAAATTCGTGTCGTAAGTTTTGGTAAAGGGATTAAAAGTTTTACGCGCGGGCGAAGTGTCGGGATTTTGCTAGTAGTTAATGAACCACCACCCAGTTCCAATGTCCCGCTCGAATGACATTAATGAGCCGATTATAGCTGATAAACGAGTGTGCAACTGCGCATGCCTGTCTAGATACCATCAAAACTATTGCCTATTACCAATTACTATAACGATACTTAAATATAATATTTTCTCAATGCATACAGAGTGTAATCAGGCGTGTTATAATATATCATTATCAATTTGAATGTTATCAACATCTCTGACTCGTTTGACAGATTTTAATTTATCATTTCATACACTGATTGGAATAATTTAATTCTGTTCCACTGAAAATGGCCCTGATTTTTTTAATTTTTAAAATACATAAGTTGTTCTATTGCTTATATATATGTAAGTACTTCTACCAATAATATAAGGAATACACAGAAAAATATTTTATTAAAATAAAAATACATTATCAACAATTTATGTGCATTAAAATAGTCAGTGTTAGTTGCGGTAATGTATTGACATTCTAGCAATTATGTTTGAAGTATTTAGGATACATACACTTTATTTATTTATTATTAAAATAGGTAAAGGAATTTATTGCTTCAACATTTTTGGATTTTTTAATGACTTAGGATCAGATCAGATTAGAACAATAAATTCAAAAGATTATAACACGCATCCCGAGATTTCTGTATTTTGAGCATTTTAGAGAGCGAAGTTGTATTTTAACCATCCCCATATTTTTGGTGTTGATAACCCTCAAGCCAATAAGTGGAAACTGGAAACTCCGTGTCCAATAAAAATGTCAAAATCTACTTTCCTTCCTCGGGTTTCTTATTTACAATTTTAACCAGCTAGTACTGCTACATAGGTGCTATATGAGACTGGGTTTGTATCATAACTAAGTGTTTTACATAAATAATAATGCTATCAGAAGCCGGGTGTTCTTACTAATACTAGCTTTGCTTAATTTGGGACCAGATGGCGCTGTGTGTTCATATTCGTGCGATTAATATAAATTATTACCTACTTACGTTGTTATTTAGCAAGTAATGTGTTAAGTAACTTAAATGTAGTGAACTCTAAAATTAAGTACTCATGTGAGATACCTGTGAAGTTATTACACTTTCGCACTGGTCGTGTGAAAATGAAAATAATATACTCGTATTTATACTGAAATTATGTTAAGCACGGTTTATAATGATTACAATCGTATTTTACATATATAAAAGTGACAAACAAGCATACGGCCCGCCTGGTGGTAAACGGTTACCGTAGCTTATGGACGCTTGCAATAAGGGTATCACTCGCGCGTTGCCGACCCATGTGCCGCCGACCGTGGTGATATACCTAGTATTGATTTATTATTAATAACTTTTTTATTACTAACAAGTTTATTTTACGTGTAAATAAATAATTACTAAGGAAATAATTTTATAGGTAACTACATTTAAATGAAACATAGCAATAAAAAGGTTGTATGCTAATTTAATGCTACGTTTGCAAGGTTATTGCAAGTATATTCACTGAGTACCTATATGATACTAAATTAGGTTTCAGGAAGAGAGTTAACTTAGTGAAGGAAAGATTTCCATTCATTTCTTAGACCATGAAGTCATATACATCAATTTGACTATAAAGTATGGAGCTATGTTTACTAAATATATCTATATATTTTTTTTATATTAGGGTAGCTAGGTTTGCGTTTGTATGTTAACATCTTATATCTAACTTCGCAAAATAAAAATTCACTTCAAAATCTTATATTAAATCATGTCAAGTATAATTTACACGCGTGTTACCGTTAAGTATAAGATTCGATCAATTCGTAAAGTGCCCGAGGCGGCGCGTGACATACAGATGGTAGGATCGTGACCGCGACTCGATTGCAAGCATACGCATGTTTATTTAAACACCATAGAAAAATGTTCTCGGTAGGTCATGGAAGATACATGGAAAGTGGGTGGATGAATCATTCATTTTATTATGTGTTTGTTACTCAATACCCATCTACATAAGTTTTCACTTATCTCTCTCTAGCTTTATTCCAATTTACATATAAGCGACCTGTTTGTTTTAGTAGCCCACGGTTTACTGAGACTAAAGACGCTGGTTTGAATAACACAAAAAAAATCTCATAGCGATTTATTGTAATTCTGAGTATATTGTTAATTAAACTGACCAGATTTTTTCATATTGTGTGTTGTTTAAGTCATTTGACATAGTTAATCTGATCGAGTACAATATCTAGGGATATAAGCTTTTCTTTCACGTACGAGCAAATTACAGTTACGACTTCCATTACATTACAGACCGATAGATCGGTCTAGGAATGAATAATGACATATAAACACAGGTACAGTCAGCCACATGTCTGAATACATTCAACTAATTTGCATGCGTACTGACTGAATGACCTTTTGACCATATTGTATTGAGCATGTGTGCTATATTTTACACATGAGCGCGCTGGGTCTGTGCCCGCGTGGGAACCGCTCCACATCGGAGATATTATGAGATTTGTCCGATTCGTGTTATTGTAAACAACGCACTGAAATCCAAACGGAGATTGTTATCTTACTGCCGCTGCCGGTTTGTTTGGCAGATTACATGACTTTGACGAGGCTTACTCGGATTATCAGATAGTGATAGTGTAAATATGCAGCGTATGTGGTGCTTTCGTCAATAAAACTAAATTAACTATAGCTTAAAAACGTAATGAATAGCTCCATATATTTTATCATTAAAACTGGACTTTCACTTATATTCCAGAATAAATATTCTGAAAAAAGTAAGATTTCTTTCTCAGGATCTTTTTAAAGAAAAGAAGTACAATTATATCTGAAATGTTTTGTTGAGGCATAACAAAGCCTATTTCAGAGCTTTTTTCTATTCACTGGCATGTAGCTAACAAATTGCAGTGACTCAGCTCATTTGGGGAGTTCTTAGAATTTTTCTTGAGATCAAGGCCGAGTCACCTGTTACTTGTTACCGAGAATGGTACAAATGTCACCGAAGCAACCATCAATCACAACCACGTCCTATCTAATATGACACTCGGGGTATTGCTAGAGCAATGGGCCAGACAATACAACTAACATTACCAAGTTTCTGTTAGGTGAGCATTTTGGCTAATTAAAAACAATTAAAAATCATAATTTTTTGATGTGTAGCATGTTTTCTCTCGCTTTTATGCAATGCGTGGGAGTGATTTCGTGAAAAGGGACGGAAGTGTGTAACAGGAAGCCGGGGAAGCGCTCGCAATTTGATTTAAGCAATGAAGCGCGGTGGAGCGCTTGGGAATACTGTAAGGATCGCTCACATTTTTATCTTATTCGTCAAACGTGCACTTTTTTTTTGTAGTTCTTGGCCCTGAATTCGCCAATAATTAATTGAAAAACGATTGCGTTACAACACAGTTACAATTCCAATCTTCTATGCAGCATTGAATTTACCAAATGTTAAAAAATACACTGTTTCTTGGTCTAGTGCTGACTGACAAGTGTCGCTCGATCGATTCCCTTGCATTAAGTTGATGAGGATTATCTATAGATTATATTAAAAATATTTTTGTATATTATCTTCTACCTGATATCCATATAAAATGGCGCTGTGTGAACAATTTATTTTTATCATTATACTATACATCTACCATCATGAAACCATTAATAGGCGACTTTACCACAATTTATATAACTGCTCAAGGCACGGCGATGTATCTCTAGGGCGAGATGCAATGGACCGATGAGTGAGCTTGGCTGCCTAAAATTTCTTTCGAATTCCTTCCTTCGAAGGACACCTCTAACGAATAGTACATGTTCTGATAAATCACTATAAACATAGAAAAGTAAAGTTACTTTTCCCGCCTTCTCCGTTTGCATTGTTATGAAATGAAGATGAAATAAGTGTATTACTACCCATTGTGTGTGAACCGTGCGAGCCGGTCAGGTGCGGTCACAAAAGCTGTGACAAAAGTTACTGTGCACAATATATTGTTACTTACCATTGTAGTAACACACGTGATAGATGACAATAACTACTCCTACGACTGTTCGATTTTACTACGATATCTATAAATATTCACTTTTTTAATTTTGCACGATATGTAATCGCCGACTTTATTATCCATATTCCTTACATTTTATAGTTGTATGCAATGAACTGGAATTTCGTGACATTACCTAATCACCCACAGAAAATACCCTTTTAAACTAAAAGTCCAGCTCAGTCCTTATCGAACCGACTCGCCCCTCTAAAAGGGATGAGTTCTCAAAGCCACTATCGTATTACTAATCTGTAATTTATTTGTCAAACGCAATTAATTCCTTCGAAAGCGTAAATAACATAAACATTGCTATGTCCAATTCTTCTCCTAAAGGACGTAAGTTTATAAAGCTGTTACCTGCACAATGGTAGCGACGAGGAGGCCGAAGCACAGGGCAATGCTGACGACATTGGACCCTTCAGCGACGCAGGAAGCTACGCCGAGAGCCACCAGCATCATAGTGCCGATGAGCTCCGCCAGCAGCTGCCGCCATAGCAGCTTGTTGTCTGTCACATCCTCCACGCCGAACACGGTAGCTGTCAACAATAATTTTAAAATGAAGAATGTTCTGAATGTGTGAATTTATCTCTACGCGGTAGCTTAGCTGTTGCTATTGTAGCTAATTAAATTAGGTATATCAATATTGTTGCTAATTCTGTTGTACGAAATCATTAAAAGAAAATAAATTTGACAGGACTTAAAGTATTGCTATCCCTATTTCGCCCGGCACATGTGAAAGGGATGGCAAGACTTTTCAGTCCTGTCAGATTAGTTGGTTTAATGATTTTATACATCAGAATCGACACTAGCGTTGTACTATTACGTAAGTTAGTGAATGTATTCTAAGGATTAATTGAACCTCTGCGAGATAATAAAATTATAGGAATAGTGCTGTTACATAGTGAGTAGTACAAAAAACAGCTATAGGCTAGGTCCTTACTACTAACTACGGAACTTTCTCGATTTATTAGTAGGCTGAACGGGTCCAGGTTGCCCCAGAAGCACTTCGACCCTTGGGATCTTTTGTGCAGATCTTATTTTTTCTTATTAGTAGGCTGAATAATTCTCGATTTAAAAACAAATTATTCAGTGACGGAAACCACGAGCATGTATGAAGAGACTGAAATGTAGAAGAAGCTAAAGAGGTATGTAAGTCAGGAGTGAAAATTCGCTTTATACTCTCTGCCTTTACCGAGAAAGACTACATGATACATCAGTTACGTTTTGAATATAAATAAATTAAAAATATCCCCGCCAGCGTGAACCCATTTCAATTTAGCACACATAAGATGCGTGTAATTAAGCTTCCCCTGAGAGTGGTCGGAGCACTGCACGCCATTTCACCGGATCAACTAATAGCAGCCTTCTCAGAAACACGTTTGTAATTTCTAATATCTCATTATAAGCTTTGATCGTAACCGCAGATTAGTGAAATCATTAATGTATTCACATGTTCAGAGAAATGAATTCTTTTGGAAGGAAAAATTGTTGCATTCGAAATACCCATTTTTTTTAACCAAGAATAGCCTTCGTGACGTGGGTACAGTGTCCTGGTGTGACGCTCACCTTCCGAACTACCACATATCTTCACAGAGCCCCAGTTTTGCATGCAATAAGAGGCCTGCAACAGCTATCCACACAAATATTATAAATGCAAAGTATATATGTATGTTTGTTCGTTCGTTTGCTACCATTTCAGGGCGAAGAATGGATCGTAATAAAATTTGGCAGCGAAATAGATTATATCCTGGAGAAAGCTATATATAGGGTATCTCATCTTTTATCTTATCTTATAATTGGTCTTATTATGCAGACGAAGTCCCGGGTAACAGCTAGTATTATATGTATAGGTAATGACAAAATATCTGATGTCATTGGTATCAGGTATGAATATTTCTGCTCATATCATTTAAAACATATTTATTTATCGACACTTGTACAAATGTAAAGCTGTAAATTTAAGGCTGACAAACAATTTTGTATAAGTATGCCAATTAAAATTATGAATCACTTTATTTTTAATTTTAAAGTTTTTATCTAATATATAAAATTCTCGTGTCACAGTTTTCGTTGCCATACTCCTCCGAAACGGCTTGACCGATTTTGATGAAATTTTTTGTGCTTATCCGGTATCTATGAGAATCGGCCAACATCTATTTTTCATCCCCATAAATGCAAAAAAAAATTTCCACACGAGCGAAGCCGGGGCGGGCAGCTAGTAAAAGTATATAATTAATATACCTATTTCCTACTTTGATAAGTGTACAAATCATTATAATTTGTCAAGTCAACCTATAATTTAATTTCCGCAAACAGTGTAATAGTTTAAAAAAAAGTTGACATCATTCACCTATTCACCAACGCAAAATAATTAATAATCAATATATTTTTAAATACATAAATAATATAATTTTATTACATTTATTTATCACATCCAATGTTTCAAATCTGAATGATAATATCTACATATTTATATGCAACATAAACTTGTCCTTAATATAGAGATGAAACCTTACACTTGTATTGATAACTTCAACAATGAGACGATTTAATAAAATACTGCAAATATTCGACGAAACAGTTCACGCGAATTCTAGAGCGGACAAAATATGACATGAAAATAAATATGTACAATCCATAGGTACACTAAAAGTCGGCCTGTAGGTAGCCCGTACATTGAACGCATCTCAAAATCTTTCAAGAATGCTTATTCTGTTTTCAAATATTTTTTAAATTTCTGATGTCTTCTATATTTAAAATCATATTTTTAAATTTTAGAATTCGTGTGGCCAGCAGTACAAAAACAATCGATAAATGAAATTAAAGTATTGCATTAAATATTTTTTTTATTGTTTTCCTTTAATTAAAAATATATGCAAAAGGTATATGTTCTACTATATTTCGGTTATATATTATAATACAATTGTTCCTATATATACAAAGCATGATGCCGAGTCCCTTTCGGGGTAGACTGGAGCGCCAGCTCTTAACTAGCTATATTGCTTCTTCTTCATTCATCAATCTCTTCATACATGCTCTCCGTATAGTATTAAGATAAACCTGATACACAAACGTAGCGACGTAAGGTGTAAAGCGACTTTCACCTACATTCCTTCTAAAGACAAATACTGATAACATATATTTTATCACTTGAATAAATTATCAAACCTATGATGTAAGACGTATATTTAAGATGTGTTTTGTAAGCATCCATAAGCTACGGTAACCGCTTACCATCAGGTTGTATGCATGGTTTCCACCTTTAGTGGTATAAAGAAAATAATGTTATTTGCTGCTAATCGAACTCTAAATATATTTACCACTGAAATCAATTAATTTTTAACTAAGACACATCGTCAACTACTTAGATATTTTTTTTATTTAAATAAAACTTAAAGAATTAATCATATACGATTCAATTCAACAAAATAATGTTTATCGCATTTTTACCGCAAGTTTATCAAGCGTTAAATTTCGCCATAAAATAATTGCGAGACTATTAACAGATCTACAGATTATAAATCAATTTATTTATAAATCCGTATAAATTCAAATCTGGAACAATTTAATTAAAAACTCTTTAAACAGAAACTTACTACTCTGCACCTTCTCCACGGCGTATTCCGTTTTCATGATTGCGATTTGTAACTGTCACTTTCTACTGCAGTCGGCCCTTTTGTTTACTCAACAAAGTCTAAAACCGCACAATTTCGACAGAACAATAAATGCAAGCACTATGGAAGTGTAATTTGATTTGTAATTGAAAAATGCCGAAGTGTTCGTGAAGCTCTCGAGACCACCAGCCGTAGGCGCTACATGTACTAGAATGAGCAAGACTTGCCGCCACGCTGAGATGACAGGCAAGAGATCGCACCTGATTTTATATTCCAAACGTGTTTCGCGGTTCATATGTATGTTTACAAATTATCCCGGTGCGTTCGAACGACGAGGACTGTCGGTGGCTGATATGCAATAATATTGGTGATGTTACTTTCCCGTTAACAACTTCTTTTTTAATTCCAACAAGCATACGGTCTGCATAGTTAGCTGTAAGTTACAGGAGTCTATGAACGTTTGCAATATCAGGGATATAAATGGTATATATCGACTGTGAAATGTTTTCTACTCGCCGCTCTTGATAACAGCATGCTGTACCTAATCACTTCATAAAAACACAGCTTCGTTCCAGGACCCGAAGGCCGCAGAAAGAAACCGCACAGTGTTAGACCATTATGGGTCCAATGTGTGGAATTAGAGGAGGAGAGTGTATGTTTCCTATTTAAGAAGGATATGCTGAGAGGACGGTCCTACGGGAATGCTGTACTCTTTACGGCTGACAAAGTAATTTGTCGAAGTTATACGTAATTACGATGATCTAAGTCTCTTAACCTCTACTAAAATATATAAATGTACAAATAGAATATTCCTAACAAACTTTCGATCAATCAAAATGATATTTTACAGCATTTGTTAACTAACGAGTTATGACTCTAATAACAATTTAGAATTTCAGGAGTCTATCAAATAAACGTTGATGCATCTAAAACAACTTTGCCATTTGACCAATCTCACTTTCTATTCGTTGAATAAAAAATGGCGTGAAATACACGTTGCTCCTTATATAGCCTAATCTTATTTTGAATAGATTTGCATACAATAATTAATTATGTATGTATTATAAATATTTAAAATTCTTCGTGATGTTATATTGTTGTGTTTTACATAATGCGTATTAAACTTTTGCCTACTTATTTATTTGTTACTTTGTCCGTGTTTCGATAAATATAGTATATTTAAAACACAAAAACCTGTGATATATCTGTGTGAAGTCCACCATTGTACTTAAAATGCGCAATATTTTTTTACATTTAGTGCTTTAGGTTAAAAAAATGCATATGATTATAATAGATATAGTATTATCTATTACTTAAAGTAAGTAACATAGTGCCTCTCAATATTGCTGTGCCCTAACCAGGTTTGTTTGTTACATTAGGTACACATAGTTTTAAATGCCGTGTACACGTGTACTGTAACAAATGTATTCGATGAAGCTCGTTCAACTTTTTTTATATTACGGTAAGTACCTAATATAAAAAAAAAGTTCGGTGACATACGTGTTTATTTTAAACTCATCTATATCTTCTTCTTCTTCTTCTTCCTAAGTATGGCAATCAATCCCTTCAGGGACTATTTTTGCCAGTGTCGAGTGTTAGAGAATTTTCATGTTGCAAAATGTCTCGTGTTTGCCGCATTAAAATGCCTAGTGTCATGCATTCTAACGCCCAAAGGAGTTTCTGGAGACAACCCACGGCAGTAGCAGATCGTAATACGCCTTTGGATTAGAGGTAACCTATTGACCAAAGTGATAAATCACTTAACCCAAAAGTCGTATTATGGCATTATTTCCAATGCTCCTATAAATCAGTCACTAAATGAAACTTTACTGCACATATCGACACCAAAATACACATTAAAGATCACTATAACACAATTTACGACACACTGGAAAAAATCTCAACCGCTCCGCCTGATTCCCGCCAAAAACTCCCATCTATATCTGTTGACCTGAATCGGCGTGAATGTGCGATTAGGTAAAATTCACAATAAATTAAAAAATATACATGCACCAAATAGGTATGTAGCATTCGCAATTAATAATAATAAATCTTATTTAATTTAATAATGTCAAAATAATGCATAGGAAATGATATTTTTTTTAAGGAATTAGATTAATTGAATGTATGCAAAATTGTTATGCAAACTAATAGTTTTCAATTATGATGCATAATCCGTGGTACACATTAGAGAAGCGATATTACCCTACTTAATACATAATTACTTATGTAAGAAGACTCCTCATAAGCATACACTCGCTTAGAGATCTGTCACTCATTAAAATTATAATTATAATTGTAAATTCTAATATCATTGCAACTGATTTAATAAGTTTACGGTATGCTCTAGCTCTTATGAATTGAAATGTACAAATTGAATTTTCACTTGGAGGTAACATCAACATCACCTACTATTAAAACGAAGGAAAGTTATTTGGTGCCAATGCGACCGGTGAGTCCGTCGCCGTCTCATTGGCACTACATACGTCCTTGACTTTCTTCTCAAACGTATACAGGTTTCCTCACGATGAAAACTCTATGAAGGAAAACCTTCATCGTTAAGCTCGTGGTGTGACTAATCACTGTACTTGAGTTGAAACAACTCATTGGTACTTTGGTACAGACCGGTGTCTTAACTTACGTCGCTAGAACAGCAGGCAAGACTGCATACGCGCGTCCACGGTTCGAAATAAGAAATAATTTATTTTATTATAACAAAGAAGAAAAGTAATTAAGTAAATTGTAGGACCCAGCAACAGCGGCAGCCGCAACATACCATATGGCTACCACGGCTTTCAAAAAGATCGCAGCCAGATAATACTAGTGTAAAATAGTCCGATACGGGGGTACAGTAGACATTCATATGTGCCTTATAGGAGCCTAAATTGAATAAAAGATTTTTGATTTAGATTTTGTGGTACAGCTTCCAGAGCACCTTAGGAGTATGCTGCGCTGTGCTGGCGGTACAGTCAGTGTCAGTGGCAGGACAGTCTGTCTTCTCAACCTAATGTTGTAAACGCAGTAAGCAAGTGTTACCCTGGCACGTGTCTATAGGCAACGGTGGCTGCTTATCATCAGGTGGACCTACGTTTGCTTACATTCGTATTATGAAAATAATATTATTCATCTCCCCAAAATACTCCTTCGAGCGCCACTAATGAGGACGCACGTGCATACTGCTAGTCTAGGACCAAAAAACGCTAGACTGAATTCGATACTAACGTCCACTAACTTTCAAGCACAAACTGTAATAATAGTAAGCCTTGAAAACTGGTACAATATTTGAACTGATAAGCCTTTACGACCGTAAATATACTCTGTGAAGTATGAACTAGCAGACTTTAATTTGTATGATAGGCGAGAAAAGGTAATGATTTATTGCAGCCTTATCATAATTCAGTAGATAGTCTTTTAAGTAGATACGAGCAGCCGGTAGGTTAAGAAAACATTTAATGTTTGTTCGTCACAGTTTCGTAGATATGGGCCGTAGTATAATGCTTTTACAAGTGCTTTTAAAAGACATTGAGTACTTGCAAGCACACCGCGTGTAAGGAAATCAAGTGTGTTCGTTACACGATTGAAATATGGTAATCATTATAAATTGACTTGATCGATTCGAATACTAAAAATGTTGTGAAATTGACAGAAATCGCAAAAACCTTTATACTTACTTTCATTACCGGATTCACATTCAAAATCCGAAAATAGCATTAAGAACTACTAATTCTCAAACTTATAACTGTCCTTTCTTTTATACTACTAGGGTGGCAAACAAGCTTACGGCCCACCTGATGGTAAGCGGTCACCGTAGCCCATGGACGCTTGCAACACCAGGGGTATCACTCGGACGTTGCCGACCCTTACAATACTTTTACCCCGGAAAGAGCGGAATAAAAAAAAATAAAGAGCCTAGCTACCAAATTTTATTTTAGTCAAGCTATACATTTCATGATCTTTGATGTGTGTATTTTGCTTACTTTTACATAATGTTAAAGGAATATTTGTTTTTCATCACGCCCGATTTATTCCACTTAGTGTGGGAGTGTGAGTATACTTAAAGTGCTATTATACTCTTGTCTAACACCTCTTTCGTCTCCTCCACACTTTTAAAACAACAACAACCATAATAAAACTATAGTGACCAAATGCTATAATTCAAACTGATGACTAAATCATGATGATTTCATAGTTTCACATCACTATAAATAATGGTCATAAATTTTATAATCTATAACAATTTCAAAAATGTTATGAGATGATCGCAGATAATTCTGTCAGTGAGGCAATAAAAAAGATTAAGGAAGGCTATGTATCATTCGGGATCAATTGGATCACCCGTTAAGTATTTCAGCATTCAAACTGAAGTACATAATGCATATGTAATACTGCAGTAACATTTTATTGATTTATATTCAAAAAGTTATGATGGCCGTGAGGTATCGGGTGTTGCCTGCTATTTTAGCGACTGAAGTTCAAATCCCAACGGTCTGTCTGTACCAATGGGTTTTCTAAAAAGCTATAGTGCAGATATTATAGACGCCAAAAGCTTAACAGAGAACGAAAACATCGTGAGCAGACCTTCATACGTCTGAGAACAAATACAAGGGCTTATGTAGTACCTAAGAGTCGGCGACAAACACCATCAGTCGCGTTGGCACCAAATTTTCCGCGGTGAAAAATGTATGCTGGAACCCCTCTGCCTACCTCTTTAGGTACTCTTGTGGAGATATATTATTATTAGGTATGTATTTAAGGTACTCGCTTGCCATGAAACATGCACCAGGCTGGCGGACGAAAGTGGATTCGGCTAATGATAATAGCCGTTAATGATTATGGAAACAAGTTATCAACCCGTGTACTTTCTGATACTAAGTGTTTCGGGTTATCGCACTAAAACGTTGTGATTATTTTATTCCTTTTGTAGACATTACACACTACACACCTGTGCCCTCATTTTTGATTTACACAAACGCGCAAACAAATGATTCTGAATGAGGTCTCCAATAAAATGTAGGAACTTAGAACGTAGTTAGATATAAAATAAAAATTATTACTCAAATTTAATTGATTGAATGTAGCAAACGGCGTTCCAAATTAACCATAACGCTATAGACGTAGAGCATTTTCATTAATGCATGCATGCAAGATGTTACGAGAAAACGCAGAAACTTTGGTAATACGCGGATGGTAAGCGAGAGTGCCACATCGATATATTTATAAACCTAAATAGGGATAACCTTAGAGATCAGTGGGCCTATTCCATATACCAATTTCAATCGCTATGACGTCATTATTAGTTCCTCGTTCCTCCCTTTACGTTTCTAGATCAAAATTCTTACATTAGTAACCATAGAGGAAGTAACTAATTAATAAACATAACCGCCATTTTGTATCTTGCTGCTGCACCAAAATGTCGTCACGGCGATTGAAATGCAATTGAAATTTTCATAGGGAAATAATATGCCCACTGATATATCTCAAGCTACATAGTCTATCGCTCATAAGTACATGCTATTTAATCGCAGAGACGGTGTTTGGTTTATTGAAATGACGATCCATGAGAATGCAAAACAATAGTGTATTAAGAATACCACTTCAAGAATGCTTCATACTTCCTGCAACTTATATTGTAAATTAACTAAAGATATAATAAAATTGACATAACAGTTCCTTGAGAAATATACAAACATTCATGGTATTGTTCAAGAAATTATTATTCGTAAGTATCTTTAATTGAAATCAGTTACTTTACTACTGATAAAAGATATAAAACTGGCTGTTACATTTCATTCGTACGTTTATTGTGTTTAATTAGGCAAAGTTAGATAATACTCCAAGAATACTGGACAGGTTTTCAGCTAGGCTGATAGGCAGCTGGACAGCTTTTCATCTGCTGAGATTCCCAACTGGATAGACTCTCAACTACCTACATTCCGAGTTAATTCTCAACTAGCCGAATTCGTAGCTGGAGTGATTCTCAACTGGCCAGATTCTTAGCTGGAGTAATTCTCAACTAGCCAGATTCCTAGCCGGAGTGATACTCAACTGGCCAGATTCTTAGCTGGACAGACTACATGAACAGTAAGCATCGGTCGCCATCTAGTTAAATATATGTGACCTTAAAAGTGACCTTGGCAATGAATGCCAGAGAACAATAGGGCAATTAAATAAAAACTGCGTGACACATGTGCAGGCAATGTTGATAATTACGTTTTATCTACGTAACTAGCGATTAGCACGGGTTACTTTTTTCATACCACTAAGATTGAATACCGTAGCTTATGGACGCTTTTTAAGTTATATATAATATATATATATAAGTTATTTCATGAAAGCAGTGACAAAACCAACTTGGTAGCTTTCATTTTGATATTTGTAATTTCATACCAATGTCTAGAATAATTTTGTTACAAATTGTTATATAATGATTGTTACATGAAAAAAAAAGACAGAGCACTGAGATTCTTGCCGGTTATTCTCAGGTGGCTTTTTTTCCGAACCAGTGGTAATTTAGACCTTCATAAGTGCCTTATTAGGGCCTAAACTGAATAAATGATTTTTGATTGATTGATTGATAAGTCCTGGGGTTCGCACTTTGCCGACCATGTCTTGAGTAGAATCGTTGATTGCTGATGCGCCTCGGTAGGTTTTCTAAAACGACACTCACTCACCTATCTGTTTTTTTATATACCATCTAGGCACACAAACATACGGCCCACCTGATGGTAAGCAGTTACTGTAGCCTATAGCCGCTAACAATACCAGGGATATCACTAACGAGTTGCCAACCCTGTTGTTGATGAGGAGTCACTGTGCTAGCAGCATTACTACAGCCCAGCGTATCCTCGTGGAGCACTGGCAACCTTACTTACCGCAGAAACACAACACTACATCAAAGTAGTGTTCTTTCACTGCGGTCTGCTGTAAGGTGGAGGTACAATCCACAGTCGGGCGTCTCCGATTTTAATGGGAAAACCCACAGGAGATCCCAATTCGCCCTACCTCTCTTTTCAAGCTCATGGTGTGATTAATCACTGTACTTAAGCTTAGAAAAACTCGTTGGTACGGGCCGGGATTTGCACCTGGGCCCATCAGATGACAGGCCGTTGCTCCAACCACAAGGCCACCACGGCTCTGTTATCTCTGTCTATGTCGACTTTGAACCAGATTTTAGTGGAGATTAATTCTAGAACTCGAGTCAAAATAACTTGTGCACTCGAAGCATAGATTCTATCCTCAAGTAATTATCAGGTGAACTGAGATCAAACGTCACTTGAGTCTTGTTTTAGAATAACGGGCTTAGTGTCCGCTAGCACAGCGCTATGTCATACTCGTAATTATACCTTTGTAAGCCTAACCGTAGCAATAATATAACATTTACTTAAATGTTATTACTGTATGAATGAATATCAACTTTGATCGTTTCAAATGCACCAAGATTCATTGGTCTATTTAAAACCATTATGTTATTATCTATCATTTCACTTTTTGTAATAATTATTAAATATATGCGGATGTTTGTAATTATCAATCTAAGTTATTATAGTGTAACTTTATTTAAGATATTTGTCTGTAAGCTTCCATCAAAATAAAATAAATATGAGTTATTTGTCCGCCGTCTTCTTCGAGGTGGAAAATACTGCCTCAGTCGGGTGGATTTAATTTGAATCTGACCTATGGGACTTCACCTGAGAATAAATGTTGTCAGTTCTTATACTTCTTATAATATCAATTTCTTATATTTTCCCGATATGTGCCGGTAGCAGGTTTTTTTTTTTACTATTCGAAAATGTAACTCGCGAAATGTCAGAATTGGCCTACAAATTTTTAGTTCCACTTTTTACCGCCGCAGCGTTGTTAATTTTTCCATACAAAAATAGTCGAAGGCGATATGAAAACGTTGTCGCAAATTATTCACGCTCAAGCTACTGAATATGGGTCCAGAGTACGAAAGAGCACCAATATTTATTCCAATATCCCGCCTGTAACCATAGCGACAAACATCCAAAGTGGGCAGAACTAATAAACTCCACGTCCACATAAGCATTTGTATTCTAATTTTCACCTGAAGTATTGGCATGTATTGGTAACATTTTGTGTAAATATCAGAAGGAAAATTATCTGGCCGTGACAATGGCCAGTCACGAAGACGCTAAATTGACAAATTGGCGGTGCGTCGCGTCATAGCCGGACCGATTGGTCAGTCTGTTTGTATCGTAGTTTACTTCAATAATAATGAAAGTAAGCGACAGTGTTTTTTTAAAAAATTCTTATGTAGATCATTAATATGAACTGGAAGTGTTTACTTTAACAAGCTTTTATTTTTAATTTAGGTTCATCTCTCTCGGTGTACGTATTCAATTTTGAAAAAAAAAAGTCCAATTAAACTTACATTTTGCATATACTTTTTGTTCTCGTGACATCGCACAATAACCTATGCCGCCATTTTGAATCCAATATGGCGGACGTAACAAAATGGAGATTTATCATTTCCACAGTAACTCCTACGATATAGATATGAAATGAAAGGGAAATAAGATAAGATATGAGATGAGCGTAACATTCGTATTACATATAATAAATGCTTGTATTAAAAAAATACTCATTTGTACATTATAAATACGGATCACGGAACTTTGCATATCCACATATCCGATTGAATGCAATTACATATCCCGATGATGAATCATCATGTTAATTTTAGAACGTAGTTCCAAAATAGGCTGTTAACATATAATAACGTACTTGCAGATATATTTATAAGTACTTAGGTGTCTGGCTTACGTGAGTAAATAAACAGAAAAGTCTTTAAATTGATTTAAAAAATACGTATATCCTATTCGCAATCGGTATATTGTTGCCAACTTTTTCCTTATGGGACTACAAGTAGGTAGGCACACTAAAGAATATATACCGTTATTTGGTACTTTTGTTTGGCATTCGATAAAATTTATTGTTTTTTATTGGTCTTCGAAACCCAACAATACTTTTTATACCGCTTACATGCCAGTGCATAAAAGCTATAAAAAAAATTCTAAATGTTAGCTGCATCTTCATTCAAGCAATGAATACAAAATAAACTATTTATATAAGTACCGTGACCGCAGTATTTAAACATAGAATAGAAATAGACGAATAGATGCTACTTTCTAAAGTGACATTGTAGCATGGCCAAAACAAAGTCTACCAATAAGACTTGTAATCACAATTGTTACAGCTTAAAAACACTACACGCTTAGAATGCATTTATGTTGGTCCGATGCTTTTTCGGCGGTGGTAAAGTTAATAAGTGCCCTTCTAGGGCCTGAACTGAAAAAAACTATTTTAGATTTTTATTTTGATCCACGATATTAGAATAAGAACCAACATGATATTTTTGTATTCTTATCGGTATTTTACATTGATACATCTAATAAGACACACACACATACATCTAATAAAAGCGTGACTTTTAGAATGAAAATGATCATAGTCCTTAATTTTTCAAATGACATATCTATTGCCAAGCTGTATTTTACCGCCAAGCAAGCATTTGTAAACATAGCCTCCTCCCTCCTCTTTAAAGTCGGTTAATTGTTACTGTGTTGCGGTTTAAATGGCAATTTACCGAGTTTTTAATACTACAACGTTGGCAAGCAGTGTCAGGATAACCTACGTACGGTAACCTGGTGGTAATCGATAACCTTAGCCCATGGAATCCTAGCAAAATCCTGGAGGTGTAAAATCCCAAGCCTATACTGAGAATGATCACTGTACTAGTGGTATTCTCATAACCAGTACCGAAGTTCCTCAGGGATTATGGAAACATACTTAAAAAAAGACCTATACGGAATCATTTATAAACTTGAAGATGTATATTATTTTGGTTAAGTATAAATTGCGTTCAGAATTATCTCGACCATGACAGTGACTCGGCGCGCTAACAGTTCAAATTATCACCAGTATCATAATATAATATGCAATATTATCTCAGCGGCCGAGTTACGTGAAGGAATCTATTACACCAAGTAAATGCCTTTCTATCTTTTGTCTTGGATATCCAAATTCTGCCAGTCGTGGAACGCGCCAACGGTCCGCGAGTTTAAAATGTTGAGTCGCGTTAGTCATGAAGTTATTTTTATTTTTTGTTTCTATTATCATAATGATTAAGGATATGGGATAAAGGTTCTTTCAAATTCATGAAAGAACCTTTATCCCAGCACGCGTCGCTGTGCAAGGAAATTCCGTTCAAATATAAGAGCAAAATTTACATTACTACTTCGTCGCTGCTAAATATGTATGAAGATATCCGTTTCATGATATGCAGGGGATAAATCAATGAGAACTATCCCTTTAATGAATGATTACGATAGCTTATAATTAATAATATAACGTACCAAAACATCCTAATTGCGAGTTTTCCCTATGACGAGAGAAGGCCTCGATTCATCTCATTTAAAAAAAAAAACATGACTATTATTTTCAGTAACGTCCGAGTCATCCGAGTGTTACCTAACTTAACCTAAACCTTCACGGCAGCCGTGTCCAAAGGCAACGCACAGCCTTGAACACTCGTGGGGTATAAGTTACAAGCGATTCTGTTTATTTATTTCGATTATATATACCTCAATTTGTTGCGACAGCCACAACCATAACAATCAATTTGTCTATTGATATTCAATTCAACAAAAAAAATACAGAATATTTATTCAATTTAAAAAAATCGTTACAATAATATGAATAATTATAAATACCAGTCGCTAGTGTGGCCACCTACCAACATCGCGTTTAAAAACGAAAGGTCTGTAACGCGAGCATGATTAATTTACGACGTTTTCGTATCGCCTTCGACTATTTTGGCATTGAAAAATAAACAGCGCTGCGGCGGAGAAAAGTGGAACTAAAAATTAATATGACAATTTTGACATTTCGCGAGTTACGTTTACGCTGACGTATTAAAAAAAATTCCTGCTACCGGCACTGAACTCTACCGAAAACCGTTTATTAAACCAAAAGTGAAATATCAGGCATAAAACAGGATAAGAGGTGAATAATGAAAATCCTTCCCGCTATCGCTACCGCTGATGTCCAACTCGCCACTACTATCTTGGCCCGTTTCTCTAATGCCATCCACATCAACGGCGTAGTTATACACGCTGAACGGAACAGACGCGTGAAAATAATTATGTATGCCGTGCAATTTCCTACCAGTTGTTCGCTCGACGTGAGGAAAATTCTTCTATTGGCATGTCCATCATATACATACATTCCATCCATACTAATAATATAAATACGAAAGTAACTCTGTTTGTTTGTTAGTTTACGACTAAAAACTAATTTAAAGAAAGGTAGGGCGATTTGGGATTTCCCGTGGGTTATCCCATTTAAAATTAGAGCCGCCCGACTGGGGACTGTACCTCCGCCTTACAGAAGACCGCAGTGAAATAACACTACTTGATGTAGTATTGTGTTTCTGCGGTCAGTAAGGTTGCCAGTGCTCCACGAGGATACGCTGAGCTAGTAGTATTGCTGCTAGCACAGTGAGTCCTCATCAACAACATGGTTGACACCCCGTTAGTGATACCCCTGGTATTGCTAGCGGCTATTGGCTACGGTGACTGCTTACCATCAGGTGGGCCGTATGCTTGTGTGCCACCTTAGTGGTATAAAAAAAAAATGACTGAACATATCGTAATGAAAATTTGCATGGAGATAGATTATAGCCTGGGAAAGGACATAGGCAAATATGGGGCTAAGGTGTTTTCTTTAAAAAAAATGATAGACGACGACGAAGTCGTGGGTAACAGCTAGTAATAGACTAACGGAATGTCTTATAAAGTTTCATGGCAAAATGTATTGTTTATGTGGAAACAAAAACCAGAAACGTGTCTTTCTACGTGACCTAAAAACGCTACTGAGCCACAAATTTCATAAATCGACAGTAAACTAAAAATTAAGTCATTACAAGCCTATTAAATTCAAAACGATCTTATCTTCGAAATATTTGAGTCATTTATTTGCGCTTGTTATTTGGTAATGCCTTGCCGAGTCACAAATAACTTCATAAACATACTTTAAAACCAGCATTAATTTATATTTTAAGATTAAGATATGGAGGAAATCAATTAAAAACACAATGCTCATGTCGAAGCTTGTAAAGGTTTATTTATTACTTAGAGCTATATAGATAGTATTTGAAAGAAACAAGACTTGGTCAAAATGTAATTAATGCTGACGAATTACATACCAACAATAATTCACGTGAAAAGAACGTTCGGTTACGAAAAAATTCAGTCAATTTAGACAAGCTCCAAAAGAAAGACTAAAAGAGACAAGCCAGAATAAAATTGTCATCTTAATAATACCTATAATACATGACAGAAAATAGCTAAGTCTAGTGTAGCAAGTACAATTTATAATTCTGGACAGAAGCGAATGGACAGAATTGGAAAATTCGCTGATAATTAATAAAAAGAGCGGAAAAACCCATATAATAAAAAAAATCTTCGACTCGCTTCCTTAATTAATCTGGCACTGAATATAATTGCTACATATGTTTATATGCTTCTGTAAGAGATGTGCATAATCGTCAAGGTTATGTGTTGCTGTTGTAGTTTATCTAGTTCTTTATCTCGATATCTTTGTCTGATTAAAAGTATTTTTTGACAACAAAGAAGGTACCTAATGGTGCTAATTCTGATGAACGAAATCAATAAACAAAACTAATTTAAGTATTGCCATCCTTATTTATCCCCGCAAATAAGAAAGGGATAGTAAGACTTTTAGTCTTTATAATATACCTAAGCTTAGTTTAGTGATCAATAACGTTCAACTATAAGTACTTACACCATATAAAATTACAATTTGAGAGTGCACAGAAATTCTGTACAGCAAAAAGTTTAGATAAATGAAACTCGAAATAAATGTAGATATTTGTCGCTCTCAGGCACATAAAGGCCATGCTCTCTTAGAATTTAAGCAAAAAATTAAGCAACACTACCTCTCGCGTTTTCTAAGAACTCTTTCGTACAATTTTCAAATTAAACTACCTACTGATAAAAAATGTACTTCAGATCGACCAGTGCTTTTAATTTAAAAATGTTAAATATTACGTTTTTAATTTATATTATAATAGGACTCAATGTTGTGTGGCAAAAACCTGTGTCTTATCTCTATGTGATAATCGCGTGTGTTTACTGATAGCACAAATTGTGGACTTTCCAGTTAAATTCACATACCTACACAATTTGGACTCATGTCAAGGCAAGAGATCGCTGTAAAATGGTTGGAATAAAATAAGCTTCGAAAACCATGTAAAACAGAACAACATATTTGAATAACGACAGGAAATGGACTGAGGTTACACTATTTTTAATATTTCAACTTGTGTTCTTTTAGTATCGCGGAGATGTTCACGAAATTGAAGAAAAATAACGGAAACATAAACGAGTGAAACGTGAGACTGTTGACAAGCAAATGGGATACTGATGAAATGATAAAGCATATACAAAATAACTTTAAGCGATATAAATGATGATTCTAGATGCATACATAGATGAAACTTAATTACCTAAAGTAAAACAGAATGAACAACTAAATTGCAGTAAAATAGCTTTTTATTAATTAGAGCATCACTAAAACCTACTTGAATTCCTAATGTAAAGAAACTTCTAAATCTACAGACCTTTACTAATACAGACGCAAAGTATTTTCAACACACGACAAATTACCAGCTATAAATAACGAAATTGGTACGTTAGCATAATTTATGTTGAATATATTTAAATATGTATGAAAACTTTCTTCTACGGTTGTTCTCGATGTGTTTGTTTATGTTTCCTAAAACAGGTGAATTTAAAATATTTCAAAAGGGTCCTTGAAGGGCATTTATTAATCGAGAAATTAAAAATCGATTTTTAATTCTATCTGATGCAGTGCATCGACCAATTTATATTACAGGTTTTTCTTAAATCCTTCGATGATTCCACCGCTAGGGGGCAATAAACTAACATACTTTTGCATTTATAATAATTATCAACAAAAACATTTTAGGCGACCTTCAACTATCGGACGCCTCAGAATTAAGCTACTTTTAATGTATTGATTTAATAGCATATTTTATTAAATTCCAAATTCTTTTCCTTTTATTATATAATTTGTTTCCCTCAACAATATTGTTAGATTGACGATACAGTGTGAAATCAGCTTTCGTAGAACAAATCACAGGCAAGTCAGGCCGTAGATAATATTACATTAATAAAATTATATGTACCTACCTACACTCCTACGTATATTCGCACACCCACCGAGGGGCAATGGCCCAGTTTTTGTCGTCCGTGTACATCATTCTTCGTGCTGCTTGTTCATTGTATGTCACTAATAATAAAGTTGACGAGTTGTCAATCTGCCCGTCACAATTATTGTCTTCGTGAGCATATATTTTTAATGATAATACAACTGTATATTCTTAGTTAAGTAAAGTATATAGGATTATTATGACATACATAAATATTCAAAAGTCCCTCACGGGGTCTGCAGAGAGTATAGCGCCATTTAATTCTTGACTTACACACCTCTTTTGCTTCTTTTTCATTCATCAACCTTTTCACATTTCTGGCCGAACTATAATTAAATTGTAAATAAGATGTTACTGAGAGCATACTACTGAAAGTCTTCCCACACCCCAAATAAAAGATTACGTTGCAGTTTGTCAAAAAATACAAGCGAATACAAGCTCATCTGTTTATATACTGTAAAATCTGTGTCTAGTATATTTAATCTACCTGCTTCTGTATTTTAACCAATTGAAATTAATCTATTTTAAGCAAAGCATCTGACTAAGGATACACTGACAAAGCTGCATTTGTCACTAGTGTTGATACTACGTACGTGGTTTGCTTATAACGGCACGTCACAGCCTTTTTATCCGCTCGAATGATGGATGTTATTCGCATATCTATTAAATTAAGGTTCCGTTATTCTGTCAATCACGACATATGAGAACATGGCTGGATTTTCCTTAATGAAGTTACAAGATAGACGAAGAGGTTATTACGTACGAGAGAGCAGGTCTTTTGAGTAATTCGGTAAAACCTTTTTGTTATTGAATATTGCTTTTTTTGTCTGTAAGTTGAAGACTCAACACATCTGCTTAGTCAGAAAAGACTGATCGCATGATATAAATAAAAAGAAAAAAACTTCTCGATGGGTCCTCAATACGGGGAGCTTAAAAAATCAATAAGCGAGTGGTCGGGCTTTTCCAAAGAGAAGAGTTTGGTACTCTTCTCTAGTGTGCTAGTTCTTCTCAGGTGGCTTTTTTCCAAACCGGTAGTAATTTTGAACTTCATAAGTGCCTTATTAGGACCTAAACTAAATAAATGACTTTTAATTTTGCTAGTTATTTAAGTAACTGAACGTGCAAGGAAGTGCCATACTTAATTCAGTTAGTGGTATCTGGGACGCAATTATGTGGAATTGTTCTTGTGGCGTGGGAGATGTCATTTAGTTGTTTACGCTTCCTTTGGCTATTCCAAGCCGTGACCCAAAACGGTCTCCCTGACTAACTTATTTACTCGTTATGTTGTGATGCGTGCGCTTCTTGATTTGGAAACTGGATCATGTCTTGATGAAAATAATATACTATTGATCTTGTACCTACTCTATATACTACATTACGCTGACCCTAACTAATTAGGAGCGGTGCAGCCAATACAAAAGCTATCCCGAATAAAACAAACTTATTTTATTTCATTGTAGATAATTTAAATGCAACGCAATAGTGGAAAAAAACATCCTAATTAAGTAATGCTTTTTTTAAATAATGAATGTGAAATAAAAAAGTTACAAAAATTCTAACCTCAGATTGAAAGCCCTTTTTTTAATCGGCATCTGCATATAAATTATAATAACAGCTGCAAACGCAGAACCTATTTGAACAATGGTCAAATTTAATTTAGTAGCCTTAGCTAGCAAGAACAAGATTCAATTCGTATTCATATCGCTTTCGACTATTTTTGTGAGGGACAATAAACAGCGCTGCGCCGGCGAAAAGTGGAACTAAAAATTCGTACAAAAATTTTGTCATTTTGAGTTACGTTTTCGAAAGATGTCTTCACTACCAGTTCTACATTAGCATCGTGTTTAAGATATAATATTACAACGAAATTAAAAAAAAACGGTTTTGGAGGTCTAATGGAAAGTCCCTTTACTGTTAATTGTATCGTCTGTACATCACGTGATGCAACATATTACGTAACTTGAAGGCACAATCAAAATGGGAAAGGGAGACACTCTCATGTCCGATAAATCCTTTCACTCATCTATCTCTTTAATTGTAACATCATAAGTAAAGTTAATCCTATTAGCTTTATTGTACGGTTCATTTTCGCGAATCGAGTCGCAAAATGTAAGCATAGATAATGTAAAAAAGAAGAAGATAAAATATACTGTCTTTTACTATCATGATTGCAATTATTGAAGCTAATAGTGTATATATGTATCAGCGTTTCCCAAATGGTGGGTCGTAATCCGGTAGCGGGCCACGGAAATTAAAATACCGGGTGTGATTATTTACAAGCAATCATACTCGTTCCATATGTAAAACAAACTAAATACATCTAACTAAAATATTACGTTGTTATGATTGATACGCTCACTTATATTCGGTGGGCATTGAAATGTTTTTTATTTTCCCTATATATACACAATATATATGCACAAGGAGGGCTAAAGGACTCGTCTCAGGACACGTCTCACGATGGGGGAAACATTAAAATAACCGGGTCAGGGCATAATAAACTTTGGGAAACACTGGTTTATATTATATACTCAGTAACAGAGTAGGTAATCAGTGATGGAAAGGTATTGTGCATGTATGAAAACATTCATCAATAGAAGAAGCAAGAGAGGTGTGTCAATCAATGAAATGGCGCTCTATACTCTCTGCCTACCCCGAGGAGACTGCGTGACGATATGTACTTGAACATATGTATTGGGTATGACTTGACTCACAACAGGTACATAAATATAGCCGGTAATGCTCGAACAAAATGCAACAACCGACATGTTTTTACAGACCTTGCGTAGGTGCAACACGCCATTATTTTACATATATTATTTAGTCATGGGTAAATTATTATGAAGCGCAGATAGATTGTCGATATCTGCACTTTTCTTGTTTATTTTCAACTGTAATTTATAGTATACTCAGTGAACGCTGCCAAATGGTTACTGCACAATCTTTAGATAAGAAGTCGGTAAGTTGTAATTTCGCCATTGGCCCGTGTGCGATTAATAACTTATATCGGAACCGTTTCAGCACGTAGGATATGCTTGGATTACTGTAGAATAAGATTTTATATACTACTGATTATATTATGGTCCTCATATTTGAATTGTATAGTTTGACGTTTCGCTTTAAGTATAAGGCTTGCTAGGGTTAGGTTCGGGGTCTTTACATAGAGTTCCGTAGCAATATTTTTTTACATTGTTTCTTTGGTAGACTAGGGTAAAAGATAATCAAAGGGAAAAAGACATAAATTATAAAAATATCGCGTGTCTTCTCATTGTCTTTTCAATTAAAAAATAACATGCACAAATTAATATTCTGTGGATAATCATATAATAACGGAAATACTTTTTAGATTCATGCATAAATGTTTCCATGCATATCCATTCCATTTTGACAGTAAACTGACATCACATCGAGTGCTAACAAAAAGACGGAACTACTTCGCACACAACCATTTTATCACTGGAGATGATAAAGTAATATCACAAGAAGACAATTCGGTTTCTTTTTACAATATTTCCTACAGACGTGAAAACATGATTTAATATTCGAATTTTAAAATGCAGAATCCAATTAAGCAGATTTTATTTTTTTCTGAGCGTAAATTTACGTTAAAATTTATTTCTGAACCGTCAATCGAATTTCAAAAGTGTCCTTTTTTAAATGTTCTGGTTATGGAACCATTGTTCAGAATTTAAATTAACGTTGTGTTCGAGTAGTTCTTTCTTAAGAATAGGGAATAGTTTTAATGATTTTCTATTCTGGACGTGCTTCTCGTGCTAAACAAGTCGCTTACCCTTAAAGGCCGCCGGTTGATTCGGGCTCGCAGCCACCGTGACGGGGCTATTTATTTCCACACCTGAAACGTATGATGATAAGACATAATTATATAGATATACCTTTTATTATTATAGTAGGTAAAGAATAACTACCTACATATTGACACATGCCCGCTTAGCAATACGTAAAAGATATCTGGCCGAAAAAACTAGCACGGATTTTTTTTAAGTATTACAAAAGTAACAACTTTGTAGTTGTTTTGAGATAGGTAGGTGATGTTAAACTAGATCATTTTATAATAATTTTCTTGTCAAAAAAATTTTAGGACACGTAAAGCTATTCATACCACATCACTAATCATAGAGGCAACCGGAACTCAAAAGACGACTAGTTAAAATCTACATACAAAAATTGCATTAAAAAAGCAACTGACATATGTCATGACTGAACTGTACATATGACAGGAATGCTCCGTGCAAACATTAAAAGTACCTTGTAATGTAATTCGACGCATGTAGGTATAATCGTCTTGGATTTTTAAACTTAGGGCCAAGAGATATTTATGGAATCTTCAATGTCTCAACATGGGTTTGTGAATAAATCAAAACCAGTTGTTTTATCGTTAGTTAAATTCTTCCTTGCTGCGGGCAATATTAATAAAGGAATGATGTTACTGATTGAAACTTCTAATTTACTATCAGGGGTCAGGGACATGCCAATTCTATAAAAATAAAAATCAATTGCCACGTCTATAGCGGAACGTTACGAGTTCGGCTCGAACGATTTGGTTGATTTTTTTATTGTTGTGTTCGTAACTTCATAATTGTTAGCCTTGTGTTTGCATAAAAATCCACCGTCAAAGGCAGAAATTATGATTAAATTGCACTCGTTCGAAGTTAAAATTGAAATATATTTTAGTTTTGGAAAAATAAACAGAATTGTCAGAAAATTTGATTTGATTGCACCCGCGCGAATTCAGGGTGGGTCGCTAGTAACCTACCAACATAATAATAATTGATTCCTCGGTTGTTTTTCGTATGACATGTCATCATTCTCCTGCCCTTATCCCATATAATCTGGGGTCGGCGCAATATGTATGTCTCTTCCATTCTACTCTAACAACCGTCATCTCTGTATTTACTTCCGTTCTGGCGATGTCATCTTTCACACACTCCATCCATTTTTTCTTCGGTCTCCCTGGACCCCTGTTGACCGACATTCATACATAAAACCTTTCTTACCACGATATCTTCATTCCTCCGCATAACATGCCAATACCATGACAAACGCTTGCTGCTCAACTTTTCTGTCACTGGAGCTACTTTCAAACTTCCTCTAATAAACTAATTTCTTACCTTTTCCATTCTCGTTACGCCACACATCCATCTCAACATTCGCATGTCAGTTGCATTGCATGCAGCACCCTCTTTCTTCCGTCGCCTTTGTCGCCCAACATTCAGATGTATCGTCCTATAATACTTTATCTACCTACCTCACGATACAAATCCGTCTGGATTTATTGACAGCGAGCGCTTATACTAAACTCACAAAACAATTATAACTTATAATAAAAGTCAAGCATTTTTAATAGATGTTTTTCTTGTTGCTTTAATGACTAACCAAATTAAATAAACACCAAAAGGCAACTAATAGCGCGCTTAAAACTGGCGTAAACATCTTTATCTGCACAATGTAGTGCCGGTGTGTAATTATTTTGACCATTTGTAGCATTTTTGTACATTGAATAATACCGCGAGATAATATTTAATGACGGTCTGTGAACGGGCTCCCCCACGATTTATTAATTAAACAAAATTACTTTAATAATGGACTGAGAATCAACTATTTTGTTCGGACGTCAAAATGTAAAAAGTGTACAGCAAAATAATCATTAGAATTATAGCGATTACTCACATTGATACTTCAAAAATAAACTACTGATGCTACAAGTCGGATGCCAGGATCTATTATTTTTTATCAGACTGATCTTGGAGCAGATAAAGGCGACTTTAAAAAAAATATATTCAGTAGGTAATTCAATTTTCAAAATAAGACTTTTATTTTTAAAATGTTTAACTTTCAGCCTTTTCAACTTTTATGGCGAACTGATTAATGCTAGGTTCACAGTGCTTCTGTCGCAGTAGTTCGGACTTTCTACAAATTGTGATTCTTTCCGACGGACATACATGAAGGGATTTATGTGGGGTAGAAAGAGTAAACGGTGTATATAAGCCATTTCACCCAAAAGCAAAATGCTGCAATGGTCCTATAAATCAGTCACTAAATGAAGGTTTACTCTACATAATGACACCGAAAATACACACATATAACACAATTTGCGAGACACTGGCAAAATCTCAGCTGCTCTGCCTGATTCGGGTCAAAAACTCCCCTTACCCTACATTCTAAATATATACAATTTTATCAATATCCGTCCGTTAACGTAACGCGAATAAATAAAAAAACAAGATTATTGCTACAATCGGTTAATTGCAACGGCGATACACGATAAATAACAATTTAAAAAGCGAACAAGCGTACCGCGAACAATAATGTTACCACTCCTTAATATAGTGAGCGTACATTTTTGCATAAACAACATTGTTTGCCACAGATACAATAAAACCTCTGTTCTATTCCCCTTCACAATAAAGAAACTAATCTTGAACGCAAAGTGACTTCTATCTTCCAATGCAAAGCCTAAAATTCTAAACTCCTAATATATCCACATATTGTGTAGCAATCACGTTCGCTTTTCAAATTGTTTTAAAAATTCAAAAGAATATATTATACGGCTGTCTTCTTCTTCTTCTTCTTCCTAAGTATGGCAATCAATCCCTTCAGGGACTATTTTTGCCAGTGTCGAGTGTTAGAGAATTTTCATGTTGCAAAATTTCTCGTGTTTGCCGCATTAAAATGCCTAGTGTCATGCATTCTAACGCCCAATGGAGTTTCTGGAGACAACCCACGGCAGTAGCAGATCGTAACACGCCTTTAGATTAGAGGTAACCTATTGACCAAAATGATAAATCACTTAACCCAAAAGTCGTATTATGGCATTATTTCCAATGCTCCTATAAATCAGTCACTAAATGAAACTTTACTGCACATATCGACACCAAAAATACACATTAAAGATCACTATAACACAATTTACGACACACTGGAAAAAATCTCAACCGCTCCGCCTGATTCCCGCCAAAAACTCATTCTATACGGCTGTCAATTATTATTCTGTTTTGTTGTTAGTTTACGAATATTCGGCCTATTAGACTAATCTGACAAAATATATATGCTTATTACGTACGTACCTCTTTTTCTGTATTAAACCACTATATTAAAAAAAATACCGTACCGCCTGAGGGTAGGCGGTTACCGTATACTATGGACGCTGAAAATATGTGTAAACAATATGTGTATATGTTATGTGGCTACGACAAAAATAAATTGACAAGATGTGGTGCCAATTCTGACAGTTCTTTAGTCTTGCTATCCCTATCTCATGTGCGAGGTAAAATAAGGATAGCAATATCTTTAGAACTGTCAAATTAGTTTAGTAATTCTTTACAACAGAATTGGCACCATAAGCACCAACAGATCGCAAAATGTCAACATTAAAACTATGGTAATTGGCAAATATCATTTTATTATCCGGGGACGGCGATATTTTATAACCATCTTTTTTAATATAACTAGCTGTTCTAGACAAAGATAACCTTTGTCCTTCCACAGGTTATACTCTATCTCATTGCCAAATTTCATTATGATCCGTTCAGCCGTTTAGTAATGAAAGGTAGAAAACAAGCAAACAAACAGAGTTTATTTATTTATTTATTCAGGAACAAAAATTCCACATTATAATATATTTTTTGCGATAATATATGCAGTAGTTTGCAACTGTTTAGTTACTTTCTGCATCTGCATCTGCATTTATTTGTTTTCATTTTGAGATCGCGACCTACATCGAATATGTATTTTTAATCTTCGCGTGAAAATTGTGTGACACAACTCAAATGTCAACGTTATTTTCAATCATGAATACAAATAAAAGGGAGTTGATGAATGATATGTCAAAAACATGCGTAGCGTAAAATAAATCATGATTTGTTATCTGCATACATATTTTATTTTGTAGGTACTGTGATTTGGGGACATACGTACTTGGTACTTGTAACTATAACTCTAATCTCAAACACTACGGTAACCGCTTACTAACAGGTAGGCCGTGCGTTTTTACGACCTTTGCAGAATAAGAAACGTATAAATACCAACAAATCTGTATGTAATTATACACACAACTCGCTGGGCTGCCATAAAAAAACTGAAAGGGCACAGATTGCCATGGTTTGGACACGTAATGCGAGGAGGAGGAACATATCGCCAAGCAAAACGTTAAGCCTCAGGGTGGACGGATACATGCGGAGGCCCAAGAGGATGGACAGTGTTAGAAAGGACATGGAGAAGTGTGGAGTGACAGCCGAGGTGGCTAGAGAAACACTATTATGGCGTCAAAAGACATTTCGAGCCGACCAAATGATTGGGACAAAGGCTATTATCTTAATGTACCAAGAATGGATATAAATATTTGGTCAAACAATCAGCTGATAGCATTGTTACACAAGAGTAGTCCAAATATTGGGCGTGATGACGTCATGGTGGCGTCAAATACACCACTTAGCAGGGATTGGGTGATAGTGTGGTATGTGTATTGATAAATTATCTTGTTACGGAGTCTGTACATTAATTTACATAAGTGCATGATAGCCCCTCAGGCGCCCTTAGTTTTGATCAGCTGTTTTGCCTAGTATGCTAGCGAGTTTTATTTTATAGTTACGAAGCCTTTTTAAAGCGAATTTCAATATCTTCCTTTGTAATGCATAGCCTTTATGCGTTATGAATATTCTATGGTAGAAATAGATAAAAAAATCTGTGGCTCTCCCCAGCTTTAACTCTCCCATCCCACCCGTTTTTAAATGTTTCCGTCGCCAAAATCAAAATAATAATCAAACTTTTACAATACATACTTCTACAACATAACATTCTTATCAGAACGGCGTCTGCGCATGACTGTGACCTCGCATTGCCTAGATTTATTTTAATACATGGTATATGTACGTACGTACTCAATTTACGATATAATAGTTACTTTTACCAAACCAATAAATTTTATTTTAGAAGCGAAGTTACCTTCTTGATTTAACTTTTGGGTTAAGATGTTTTGTATGTATTGGGGTTCGATTTCCTGGTCAGCTCATAATTTACCATTTTTATCATATGTTTGAGCAGTTGATTTAAATAGCCCATAGCTTCTCAAGGTCATAAGCTTCATAAGTGTTTTTGTGATTTTTTATTTCGATTTTGATTTTGAAGTGGGCGCGCTGAAACTTTTTGAGGGGGCGATTGAAACTTGTAATATTAGGGGCGCTAAATAAAAACCAATGGGCGGTGGGAAATATAACGAATAACAAAATGTAAAATAACTCAACTTAAGCCGTTATTATTTATTTCCCTACGTATGTATGACAATAAAAAAATTTGATGAAGAATTTCGGGGGGCTTTGGGAATATTATTTTTCTAAAGGGGGCGGTACACCAAAAATGTTTGATTAACACTGATAGGTATAGCCCAAGACCTGTCATATTGGAACAAAAGTACATTATTATAGAAAGCTAAATTCTATTAGGACAGGACATCTGAATCCAACCTAAGCTGCGCGAACCATAGACCAAGTCAATGGTACAAATTTTACTATGACAACCGGCGCGCACCACACATTGACTACGGCGCAAATATATTTGTCAATTGTTTTGATACAAATTATCCTTGAAAATTATTCACTCATGGGTATTTTTCGTACACCACTTCAAGCATTCATGTTCCTCTATGATTATTGTGTCATGAGTACTTACTGTACAAAATTTCCTGGTGGGTTAAAATGACATATCTACCCTTGTAATGACGTACAAGGATTTTACTGTTAATCATATTATCCGGTTCATAATCTGAACCGAAAGAATCACATACACAAATAACAGCATCTGTGTATATGTACAATAGATTAAAAGTATTATTTAATGAAGTTATAGGAGGGATTAACCTAATTTACTTAACTAAATTAACTGGTGAAACAAACCGTTAACCATTGCTAAATAAATAGATATTTAGCATTTACTGTTAAGGCTCGCGTTACCAACTGGACGTTGAAAAATGTGGATTTGGATGATATTTGGAACACAGGTAGTGTATAACCTGGATTAACACATAACACATATCATAATTTTTATCCCGGGAAAATGTTAGGTTCCTCAGGTATTCTAATCTCAACGCGGACGAAATCGGGGGCAGAAACTAGTGTCCAATAAAATAACAGCAAAATAAAAAAATAAAAATACAACGTGCTAGGGTTACAACTGAACTGTAGCGCGAGCTCATGAATACATTGCGACAACGTTTTCGTATCGCATTCGATTATTTTTGTATTGAAAGATAAACAGCGCTGCAGCGGTGAAAAGTGGAACTAAAAATTAATATGTCAATTTTGACATTTCGCGAGTTACGTTTTCGAATACGTACTTGAAAAAAGTTCCACTTTTCACCGCCGCAGCGCTGTTAATTTTTCAATACAAAAACAATCTAAGGCGATAAGAAAATGTTGTCGCTAATTATTTATGCTCGCGCCACAGAACTAGTGGGAATAGACCTACCGTCGCGGCGGGCACCACAAATAATAAGTTTAAAAACATTTTCAACAAACTATGGCAGCCACCGTGCAATAAAATACATAAAAATATATGTCATTATACTAAGGTAGCCTGGTGAGGATACATTTCTTATACCAGTTTACAATTACACCCGGGAATACACTACTTTGGTATTTAATTTGTCAATTGTTTAGTGCATAATCAGATTATTTAAATACAAGAGAACATACTGATATTATTATTGTCACTTGCATTGCATGACTGCAGGACAACAATATTTACAATCGCGATTCAAATACAGTAGCTATTGTGATGCTAATTACAATAAGTTGATTCATAATGAGATAATTTCCTATCAATAAGGGGCCAGGTTTTCATAATTATATCGTCAAAAAGTTTCATAATTATATCCTAATAAATTATCGTTCCGAAGCTCTATCGAATTCGTTTTTAGAAAAAAACTCTACCCCTAGAGTTTTTTTAAAGTGACATTCATTTAAATTTTATATCTAAATAGACAATCCTTCGGATATATTTAGTACTATACTATCATACAATTATTTAATTAAATTCTTGTGTATACAAGCTGAAATATGATGATGATTTTTGATGATGTCGGAAATAATCATGTCGCGCGGATAGAACTTGCTAAAAAAAACCGTACGCGTATATATTATATACTCTGCTTCCCGTGCGAAACCGGGCGTGTTTATAGCCTATTATATACTACTTTTAGGATCGGCAACGCGTAAATGATACCTCTGGTATTGCAAGCTTCGTACGGTAACCACTTACCATCAGACGGGCCGTATGCTTGTTTGCCACCTTAGAGGTATGAAAAAAATAGAATGATACAATTATTTCACTAACAAAATATACGCTGTATGGATAATATTATTATTTTAAAAAATGCAAAGGGCCGTTACATGCTGCCATTTTTTTAACCTGCATCACTGCTGCGTATAGTGGGTTACTTAAATGTATTACTAGAATATTTTGATGAATTTCTAGGGTATGTTTGAAAGTTGTTAAGTATCTATGATCTGTGTAAGGTTATTAGACTCAATAAATAGTTTGTCCAAATAAAATACAAAACCTATATATAAACACACATCCACACTAATATTATAAAGACGAACGATTTGTATTTTTGTGGGTTTGTATTGAATAGGCTCCGAAACTACTGGACCGATTTCAAAAATTCTTTCACCGTTAGAAAGCTAAATTATCACTGAGTAACATAGGCTATATATTATACTAGCGGCCCGCCCCGGCTTCGCACGGGTAGACATTGGATTCGGAGCATAGACATTTATCAAATATTTTGTGCACCCGTGCGGAGCCGGGGTGGGCAGCTATTCTAAATAAAGTAACAGTTTAATATTTCTGAAAATCAATACGCTTTAGATTATGTTCATAATTTTTCGTTGATTTATAAATTGTATGGTAGTAGACCTATTAAAACTTTTAAAATTGGTACAAATGCCTTAAGCCATGCTCTTATCGCAAAAGTAAGCAAACATAAAATATTTTACCAATTACACTTATACGTGTTAATCACTTACTATGTACATATTTAATAAGCATTAAGTAGATAATCTGTGTACATAGTACACTGTTAACGATCCAATTATCAAACGACTTTTAATGCGGTCTTTCATGCGGAGGGATGAAGATAACGTCGTAAGAATGATGTTTGAATGTGGATGGGTACAGGGGTCGAAGTAGACCTAAGAAAAGATAGATGGACTGTGTGGCAGATGACATGGCCAGAATGGAAGTTAATACAAAGATGAGGGCTGATAGAGAGGAATGGAAACGAAGCACATTGCGGACCACAAATAATATGGGATAAGGGCAGGAGAATGATGATGCTGATATCAAACGACTTTGAATACTAAGAACACAGTTGACAACTGTGTTCTTAGTGTTAATTAATTATGTGTACTTTGACTGACTGACATATCAACGCACAGCAAAAAGCGGCTGGGGTTAGAGACTTGAAATTTTGATAGTAGGTACCTTTTATGACGCAGGCATCCACAAAGGAAGGGTTTTTGGGAATACCTCTATGGGGGTAAAATTGGGGATGAAAGTTGGTATGAAACTCCGTCATTTTTTTAGGTTGAAGGCATGAAAATTGGTATTTGGCCTTTCAGTTAAAAAATATTAAATATGTATTTGTGGATTTTCAGAAATTCCACCCCTAAGGGCAAAATCCGTCATTTTTGAAGTTAAATTCATGAAAATAGATAGCAGTGGGCAAATGTTATCATTTAGTTCACTTTATTAAAAACTAGCGGCCCGCCCCGGCTTCGCACGGGTAGGACATTTATATCAAATATTTTGTTTACCCGTGCAAAGCCGGGGCGGGCAGCTAGCCTATGTTAATCAGTCATAGTGTAGCTTTCTAACGGTGAAAGATTTTTTGAAATCGGTCCAGTAGTTTCGGAGCCTATAGACATTTATCAAATATTTTGTCTACCCGAGCGAAGCCGGGGCGGGAAGCTAGTATAATATATACCCTATGTTACTCAGTGATGATGTAGCTTTCTAACGGTGAAAGAATTTTTGAAATCGGTCCAGTAGTTTCGGGGCCTATTCAATACATACAAAAAATTCAAATCTTTCCTCTTTATAATATTATATTAAAAATGGGAGTGCATTGTATTTTTTAAGAGTAAATTCAAGAAGGTTACGTAATTATCTTGTTTTCAGCTTAAATATTAACCACTTTATGTAATGTTACGTATGTAAAATTTATTATAACTTTTAGTTACTGAAAATATTATTTATCCGAAAATAGTATGAGTATTTCCTATCATGAACATTTTAGTAACGTAACTGCTTTAGTGGTATTAAACCAAGATAAGCATTTGAAATTATATACATATGGACAAAAAAAAATGGGCTAAATATGGAATATATTAATCAATATCGAAAAAATATATCATGAATTAAAATATCAATTCCAAAATTTTAGAAGACGATTTAAATTGTACTCACTGTGTACACTCTTAGTGGCCATTTTTCTTCAAAACAAACTTCGTAGGCACACGAACCGTCGAGAATTCGATACGACACAAAACACGTACGCGACGGAGGCTCGTAGGCAACTGCTACGCCTTTGCTACGAAACTCTTGCGCTGATATTAATAGCTTATTATTATTATCTTATTACAGCACTGCAATAATAATAATTAATAGTTATTTTTATTGTGCTCCGTGGCACGTCCGAACCGCGCGATGTATAGCCTCAGAATGATATTGTTCCCTCTGAATTAAGGATGAAGTAGCAAAGTATAAAATAAACACGGAACACGTCTTAATGGAGATCGATCAAGCTAACGGAGTGTCGGAGAACTAGCTTTTATCACTTAACTAGACTTATAAACAGGGTATATGTATACAAATATCTGTACTAAATATATTTTCTTCTATTATCATAGTAACGACACGCCCGACATCGCACGAATAAAAATTCCGACGTTTCAGGTGGATTTTCAAAAATATATTTTTTCATACAACCGTTGTCCTGAGAATTGCACCAAAATAAAATCAGCCAAATAGGTCGAGACGTTCTCAATTGGCGTATGTATGATGATCCTTCATACATACGGCAATTGATTTTTAATTATATAATTAAACACATAAACATTGGGAATGTGATCTCTATTCTTCTCGCGTGGCAACCGACTAATATCACACCCTCATAGGCAAAATCATCATCAAAATAGGCAAAATTATTTTATCATTTCGCTATCGTTATCAACACAATATTCTGTAATCAGTAAATAGTAAATGTGCATAAATAGCTCAGATTTAATTCAACCATTCGAAGATATTTAATCAGCAAAGATAAAACCCGATTTACTTGATCAACTCAAACGAATGTTAGTGATTGAAGCAATGTTATCGTAATGTATTGTGTGTTTACACTCAATGTATTGTAAGTTGTATGAGGACTAACGCGGTACTAATTTATATTATTGTTGTACACCGGTCTTCCAAAATGTATCTCTTTATAGTAATTGAATATCCATTGGTGTCGATTTTGTTGTACAAATCACTAAACTAAACGAAATCTAGACACGCGGAGCATGGCAAGCCAAGTTGAAGCCAGGCGAAAATAGTATTATTAGCACCATTGGTACCTCACATTAATCTAAATTACACAAAATTTTAAAGTTAGAAAAGATGTCATCATGGCGATTGGGGTGCTACCGATAAATTGGACCTTAAAAAAACATTATTAAAAAAAACGTGATAAGCATCCATTAAAATGTTTTATAGTAACGGTCACTATTTGAAAGTTAAATCAACAACATGGTTGGCAACTCGTTCCTGATACCCTGGTATAACTAGCGGCTATAGGCGACGATGACTGTTTAGTGTGTACTATCAGGTGGGCCGTATGCTTGAGTATCACCTTAGTGGTATAAAAACAAAAAAGTATTCATGTAGGATTTTACATTCTATAGCAATCCGAAATTTGTAGGTACAATTTTCCAAGAATGTACATTTGCCAATAAAGAAACAAGTTATGAATTTCGAGGCCAGATTTTTTTTTTGGGAATATCGTATTTGTTTAATTCGCTCCTACAACTGTGTCTATATATTATAATACGTTTTGTGTTATACCACTAAGGTGACAAGCTGCATACGGCTCGCCTGATGGTAGGCGGTTACCGTAGCCTATGGACGCTTCCATGCAAAACCAGGAGTAGGTATCACTTGAGCGTTGCCGAACCTGCAAAAATCGCTTCACACTCTTCTTGAAGAACCCCATGCCGTACTCCTTAGGGAAAACCACGTATATATACAACAACTAGCTTTTGATAAATAAGTCAAATTGTACCTATATCTAAAAATCGAAATGATAGCTTTTGACCACTGCTACCTATTTTATGAATTTAACTTCAAAAATTACGGATTTTCATACAAAACTTTCATCCTCTATTTTACCCCCTTAGGGGTGGAATTTCCAAAAATGCTTTCTTAGCGGATGCCTACGTCATAACATCTACCTGCATACAAATTTCAGCCTGAACCGTCCAGTGGTTTGGGCTGTGCGTTGATAGATCACTATGTCAGTCAGTCACCTTTGAGTTATATATATTTAGATAAGTAGTCTTATAATAAAGCAAAAGGTACAAAATATTAAATAATAAGTGCATCAATCATTACTCTGTTATGAGTACATTACCCTGATTACATTGTCGGAAAGGTTAAAGGACCATATTATTTGTATCTTCAGTAATAGCATTATATAATTTTTTTATCTTAAGTGACCCCTTCCCCTTTTATATGGTGACCCATTTCCTAATAAAAAAAAAACGACAAGCCATTGTATATAATAAGAAATATGTTGAAACATGTAGCCTAATCAGTGCAGGTGAATGATCAATATGCGTGGTCACCGGGTAATATAGGAAATAAGCAATGTATAAATTCCAACCACATGTATGACGTATCTTAAAAAAAAGAAAGTAGAATATCTCTTTACTGACCAATCAGCGTGCGTTTTTCGGCATTAAGTTTGACAGATATTATTTTATCAAGAACGCTAGACACCTACATGTTTTATAATTCATTGTAAAAGCACAAACGTCATCACAAAATAAGACTAATTAAGTATTATCCGACAAAAAACTGATTCTGTGAACGTAAAGGGGGTTTCCAGTTTCCACTGTTTAAAAATAAACACTTAAATCTGTGTCCACTACGACGGGTCTCAGTGTTTCAGAGTTGATTTATCATTCGAGAATTTCTTGTATATGATATGATATAATTATGAGAAGTAGTTGCATATATTGGGCCAGATTTATGGAAGGGCAACCGGGGTTACAGCCCCGCCGGGGCCTCCACAACAGAGAGACCCCGCACAATAGAGACTTCGGAAACAATATATTCAAATTCAGACTAGTAAACAACTTTTCCTTTGATATTTTTTTATTCTTGTTTCCGGTTATAAAGAATCATTACTTGGTTTCACAATAAACTATTTATTTGAAAACTCGACTGAATTAAATTGCTCATTTTATTCGGAAAATAATTTGGGGCCAGGAGGCCTCCACTCCTTTGTTGCCCCGAGGCTTCTAGACCGCTTAATCCGGCATAGTGCATATATAAATATTAATACACATGTGGCATAATATGTTACCATAAATATGTTACCTCGTAAGCCTCGTATTACATGAGAGGGGCAAGAATCATTGCCTAGTGAGCTTTACATGAGCAAGTACTAGAATCAACGCCAAACTTAAAAAAAAATCGGAAGGATGTCCTTTGTTGAGTCAATATTCACAAGTTTTCTAGTATAGGTTTTAATTCGAGTAATTGATAAGGTAAAATAATCAAATACTGTATCGAGGCATACACTGGAATGTGGGGTTACATAAAGAAAGGTGTTTTGAATACAGTTGTTTTCAGGTGAGTAAACATGTTATTACGTTTGTGCCTGATAATTATAAACAGGCTCTTCTGAACACGTACGGATTAACATACATATTTAGTTATGTGTTACAAACTTTATTTGAATAGAATTCAGCGAGTGATGAATTAATGTTGATAGATATATTATATCTGCACCTTACGCGTTCCCGGTACGGGTAGGCAGAAGTGTGATAGGTACATAGGGTTATAATTGGATAGGGTCAACACGTACTTTTCAGCGCAGATATTTAAAGAACTAACGTTTGGTTAGTCTAACATGCTAAACCTAATTCTGTCAAAGATATGATGGCTGCAGACAGCGGACAGCGAAAGCTCAGATCCAGGTACATTCAGTATAGAATGTAATGCTTCCAGGCTTCATATATGTGCGTGCACGCCAAATACGTTCAAAAGGTATGTAATTGTGTACATATCTTAGTTTGAGGGTAAAATACATATAATACTATTGAAAATCTACTTTATGTGACGATGAAAAACTCGATCGAATGACACGACAGTGTTGTGTGCACTTAAACTCATAGTAATGACACCGAACTGATTATGCACATTTTTTGTGAGACAGGGCAAAAAATACGTGAAGGTGAATTCGCACACATAAAGGGCGGAAACTGTAATTACAGTGACTCACAGCGTCTCGTATAAAACTATCAATGTTTGTGATCAAAACTATGGACAAAAACTGCGTCTAATTACCTGAAATAATAGCTCATTAAGTATCTTGAAAATGTAACTTCTTATTAGCAGGTCGTGACCTCTTAACCTTGTATCGTGGTTGATTCTTCTGTCCTTAATTCAATCTTTTACTCCTTATTGTTCGTATTACACGCGAAGAGAATTTGATATTAGGTATCAGACTCCGAAAAACCAATATGTGTTTCGTATATTATTTCTGAGCCATACTGAAACTTTCATTTGAATACCGAACATAGAAACATTTTGAAATAAAACGAGTAGGTTGTACAAGTCCATATCAACTTTTTCGTCTACAGCGTTTATTTTATCTGGGTGAAGTTGAAGAATTGAGATTGCTTTCTTTTAAAAATTGTACACAAACTGTTTTGACATTTCAATCAGTTTCGATGGTTTTGAGCTGTGATTGACAGTTAGCTTTCAATAACTTATCAAAATTCAGAGAAACTGCCATTATAAGCAAAGAGACTAAAAAAGACATGATTCAAAAAGTTTATAATGTAAATACATTTCATTCATAGTATATACGAAGTATAAAAATTGTATTTTTTACATAACTATATTAGCACACCGGAGTCCCTTACAGTGTAGACAGCGACGCTATTTCACACATGACTTGCACACCACTTTTGCTTCTTTTACATTCATTAATCTTTTCATACACGCCCGCCGCTTCTTAATATTTATCTTTTACATCACTGAATGAGTATAAAATGTATTTATATTGCATCGTGTACAACGCGCGTAGGTACGAATTTAGAGGACCCATATAATAATGATTGAATACCGGTACTTTTAGTAATGGTACTAGTGGGTGTACATATTATTGGATGGCCTCATCCTGAAGCTCATATCATGTGGATTTAGGTTCTAACGTTGTCTATGACAAACCGTAGGTACTGAATGACTACTATACTTAGTTGGTCACGCGCGAATCGCGTGGTCTGCGTGGGAGTAGATACTTCGCCTCTATCGCATTTCCCGAATTCCCAGGGTAAAAACAAAAAGTATTGCAAACTTTAATTTCGCCGTCTAAAACACTCCAACCCATATACTGTCACGGCAATACGACGTTCACGGCTTGGTAATGCAAAGTTGTTTTTTACTGCTGTGTCACGCTGTTATATTAGTTGGCAAAAGGTTTTTTAATATCACTAAGGTGGCAAACAAGCATAGGGCCCACCTGATGCAGCAGCAGTCACCGTAGTCTATAGCCGCTAGCAATACCAATCCTGTTTTTGATGAGGACTCACTGTGCTAGAAGCATTACTACTAGCCCAGCGTATCCTCGTGGAGCACTGGCAGCCTTACTCACCGCAGAAACACAACACTACATCAAAGTAGTGTTATTTGACTGCGGTTTGTAAGGAGGAGGTACAGTCCCCAGTGGGGTACTATTGAAGCACAAACTGATATTTGTAGGTAATCGCTATTCAACTGGTCTACGGTTAGTCACCAATAGCGTCAATCTCCAAAATTTAGCCTTTTATATTCTCATTAAATATTTTATTATGCATCGGTGCGATACGCAATATACATGGCATTTTAAAATATTTAAAATTGAACGCTGTAATTTGTTTTAAACATTATAGTGCAAACAAGAATAAAAATGTATGTACGCTACATTAAATTGAATATTTCTAGGCAAATTGAACTCTATCATTTTAGTAATAAGACTAAAAGTAAGCCGCGTTCTGTTCGGTAAAGAATAAAACAGGGTGATTAGGTTATACGCAAGTGGAATAAAATATTTAAACGTATTTAAAAAGGTAGCATTAACAATGTCATCACGATACCTACAATCGATTGTAGATTCTGCCGAATTGAATGTCCTTTGTTAAGTCTAATCGAATAATGATTCTTTAAGTTCTGTTCCTGAAGGTATACTCATTTATCCTAAATAGTTTAGGAATTTATCCCGGGCCAACAACGCAACACGAAATTTTTTATATAAAGATATACATAACCCTATATCACTACATAGTATAAAACAAAGTCGCTTCCCGCTGTATATCTGTCCCTATGTATGCTAATTTTTAAAACTACACCACGGATTTTGATGCGGTTGTTTTAATGGATAGAGTGATCAGGCAGGTTTTTATGTATAATTAATTTGTGTTTTGTAGGTATTTAATTTATATGGCTAACGCTGGCCGTGCGAATACGGGGCGCATCGCTAGTATGTACCTATATAAGCAAATACCATTAATTCACTCGTCATGAAATCTCAGGTAGTATAAAACCTTAAACATGAAATTAGGTAGGTAGGTTCTTAATAGCTTGAAGGCATCCGCAAATTAAGGGTTTTTTGATGTTCAACATCTAAATGGCCAAAAAAACTGGTTATAATCCCTGTATGGGCAGGTTAAACCGCTGGGCACAGCTAAAATATATAGGTACATACATACATATAATTAGGCCAATTCCCTCACGGGGTAGGCAGAGAGTAGAGCGTCATTACACTCTTGACTTTCACACCATTTGCTTCTTTTACATTAATCAATCTCCATCATACATTCCCGCCGGTTCCGAGTATTTTTTACCTTTCCACCATTGAGTACGTACTTTTTTAATTTGATCTATAAATTTGGAGCTTGTACTTCCGCGGTTTCTTCTTCCACCCACATTTGCATTGAATAAAATAGCAACATTTTACTTTAATTCTTAGATGGTTAGTCCAGTGAATTGGCCGGAAAAACATTTTTTTTAATACCACTAAGATGGCACACAAGCATACGGCCCACCTGATGGTAAGCAGTCACCGTAGCCTATAGCCGCTAGCAATACCAGGGGTATCACGAACGGGTTGCCAACCATGTTTGTTGATGAGGACTTACTGTGCTAGCAGCATTACTACTAACGCAGCGTATCCTCGTGGAGCACTGGCAACCTTACTTACCGCAGAAACACAACACTACATCAAGTAGTGTTATTTCACGGCTCCAATTTAAATGGGAAAACCCACGGTAAATCCCAAATCGCCCTACCTCTCTTTTACATTGATGTGATGTGATGCTTACCAATGCCACCCGAATAACCCTTCACCTTGGGATCTAATTTATCTTTAAATCTGATGAGTGCAGTGAAGATTTATTTAGGCTTATCATCACTACAGAAATAATATCTTCCTCATCATCACCATTTAAATAAATTATAGGATCCCTGTTATGATTCAGCAATTTAGAACTCGTTTGCTAGAGCACGCCATAATGTGATGTTGTGTTGTGTTATGCGACATTATAAGGGTCATTAATATGCCAGTGACGTCACAACAGGCACTACAATAGCCTGAGACATGCTGAATTATCTAACAGAAGTGTATTTCCATTATTATACAAAAACATATAATAAAATGCAACATGTCTCTGTCTGTACATGGTCCATGGAAGATATATGTATAACAAAAACTATAACTGGGAGCATTTATCAACACAATCGAACCCAAAACAATAATTGTTCGATTTTTTGTCTGTTTATCTGTGCGTTAGTGCTAATCTTAGAAAGGGCTTAACCGATTTGGGTGCTAATGTATTGTGATTAGCTTCACTTAACATTAAGTGTTTGACATAATTTTAAGTGAAGCTTATCACACTAAAAATAAAAACGTTACGTTTGCGTTTCAAATTAATTAAAAAAACACGCGTACGAAGCACAGGCTAGTCAATATTAAAATTTAAAGAATTCAGATTAATAATAAGAAGCAGCTGATTCCCATACCACAGCTTTGTTCAGTTTGGGGCCAGGTGGCGCTGTGTGATAATGTCCACGCATTAGTATTATTATTATTATTATATATATATATTCTCTGACGTCTTTATACAATGGACACAAGATATTGAAATAGAACAGCGCAAAAGCGTCTCCTCCGTACTCATAGAAGGTTCTGGGTACACGAACAGCGGATCAATTATAATGCGCTCGGCGCTACGGAAGCTCATTGTGAATGGGCATAATATACTTCAGATATAAATATATAATCTTACAACGCATATACATACAAACGATATTGTGTATTATGCTTTGTTGGTAAGATGCAAAATTACGTCTTCAATATATCGTTCAGAAGATTGCGAGAATTCTAAGATAGGTCCAAAATTTCACATTTTCTTTAAATACAGCATAACAGAAAAAGATGTATGAAATTTGTAAATGACGATATGAGTTTTAAAGGATTTAATGCTGGTTGTTAATAGAAAAGTTGAATGAATGAACAGCAAGGCAGGCAAATGATGAAATATGACATTTTAGAACCTCTGATCAAATAAACAAGGTAGATTGAACTTTGCCGATAACGAAGTGACGCCGGTTAAAACTACGCCGTGCTGTGCCGTGTACATAATTACACGCACACACCTTTAACGAATACAAGGAAACTACGCCTTACCCACGCACTACATATTTTAAAAACCGGCGTAACTTAGTTCTTTGCAAAATCCATCTACCATTATTTGATCTGAGTTTGGGACAATAAAATATTATAATTATAGCACGGTGGGAGCGTGATAACGATCATTAAGCTGCAGTTTGCAATGCATATACTTTGAGAAAGATATGTGTGCTACGAAGCCTCGGACCTTAACCGTAACTATACTACGTGACCCGTTTAAGGGGCGAAGGGAGGTCTTCAAAATACTACTCAGTCACAGAAACGGGGGGATGGCTTAGATTTTTGTTATGTAGTAAATTTTGCCGAGAGAAATTTCGCGCTTTTACGACATAATATCTTTCAATATAGCACGCAGTGTTTAGTGCTCTCGCATTCACAGCTGGTGGCGCTGACGCACATATGTCGAGACATCAGCTGTTCGAAAACAGACACTGTTTGTCAGGCATTATTGTTGTCAGGCCGTTTTTTTCATAATCAATTTGCTAGTAATAGTAAGCATACATGCAGTCTTATGCAATAAACGCCGTATTAATAAAGACGAATATAGCAAAAATTATTTAAATTTGTAACACTTTATCTTTGCCTGCGAAATGATTAAAAATTATACTTGTCAATATTACGTAAAATACTTTAAAGGGGGGCTCTTGGCTTGTACTACGTGCCAAGGGGCCGAGGGGGGGGGACAAAAAATCTTAAAAAAATTGGTCACGCTGTATGGGTACGTTCCCTTAAACCGCGAGATGTTAGCTTACATTTTAAAATCCTTAATATATAATTGTCTAACACGTTTTAGATAAGAAACTAGCAGACACTGCGCCGTTTAGTTGTTATAATAAACAATGACCACATATTTTATTGATAAATAATAACAAAACGCAGTCAGTCATTCCGACATGATGTATCGAGTCTATTATTATGGAATTGCATGTAATATTGCGTTTACTACATTAATTTATATCTGGAATTATTGATTGTCTGATAACTATGGAATAATACTCGCAAAGCGTAGGAAAATTTATGGTAGTAGCTTCTGTGTTGCTACGTAAAAAAGTGTTTTCTTTTGTACTTCTGGTAGTATTGTAGGTATATATATTAGTGGCGAATATATGAAACTTTAAGAGTGCAGTTTTTGAAAACAAATGGATGCAACTTTACTCTATTTTTGTTATGTATTTGCGGAAAAATTTCGGCAGCGCGTTAAATTACTTCTGGTATTGGCCGCTTGTCCATAGTCCTCGGTAACCGTTTACTGTCCGAAGGATTAAGTACCGGTGCGAGGGAGAAAGTGATAACACGGTGAGATAAGATGAGTTGTGTAAATCTGATCATGACGCAATGTGTGCGGAAAGAAGACAAGCTGGCGGGTCGACGGCGGCGCTATTGTACCCTTATCTTACCATGTTAGATGTTAGTAGAGTAAACATTATCTTTACCTGATCTCAAGGTTGACAAAAGCATTCCTTAAGATAATTTAAGTGACGGCTTCTAGCTCGTATGAGTAAAAATGTGTCATGCAGTTATGTGCAGACTTTACTGTAAAGTTCAAAAAAAGGAGATATTAATAATAGTGATAACGTATTTCTTATGATGTAGGTATTATAATATTACGGGATGCTTCTCAGCCTTCGTATCGAGATGATTACATAATTCTACAATGTAAACGACGAGTTAATAAAACAATTTTATAACAATACATAAATATCAAATTACACTAGCGTATGCGCAAACGCAACATTTTACTCGTGTTTAAGATCAAACGATTATCTAATATGAAAATGAATTCCTATTTCCCTTGGTCACGGCATCACGCGTGAACGGCTGGACCGATTTCGCTAATTCTTTTTATTACGTTGTTACGGTTCTTTGGAAAAGAAAAAAATGAAGAAAAACAAATTATTAAAGATATATAAATTCAAGATAAATTCATAGCTAAGACAGGACAACGTCTGTCGGGTCAGCCCTCCATTCCCTCTGAACACAAAAAAAAACCAATCATTACCTATAGATATGGAAAGGTGTCTTAAGTATCTCAAGAAAATATAGTGTGTAAGAAGGTTTTATTCATTTAGGTACGTACCTATATTTCGATTAAAGTACAAGTAGTAGTAAAATTAGATAGTTTTTACCGTTGTGTTGACAATATATTTTCTATTCGCTATGTGAATGCTTAAGTTTAGTAGTGTACATTTCAATATAATAAAATAATGCGACTACAAACACCAAATAAGGTACAACTACATAATCAAGGCAAATGGAACACCGAGGCTAAATGCCTGGAATAGGTTGCCGTATTTGGTTATGTGAGTTGAAGCTCATCTTGGAACAGATTAAATGCAGATATTTTATCTACGTACCTTTAATCTGAAACATCATTTTAAAAACAACTATATAAAAAATATTCAAATTATATCATTCCAATTAGAGATGTTGTGTATAACCAAAAACATAAACTAAAACCATTCTTTTTACTCATATTTAAAATTAACTATCATATTACCATTATCGAATAAAAATATCAATATTGTATTCATTTACCTTTTTTTTTTAGTTTTCGTGATTTTAAACAGATAACTATTATACCAAATCTTAAATAAAACACAAACTAATATTTTAAACCGTTAAACCATTTTTGACATCTCTACTTCCAATGTGACATTAGTAAAACATGAACATGTTGATATATTAGGTCCTTACATATGAAATTGGCGTTTTGTATGGGAGGAACAAAAAGTCGAATATTTTTTAATATAATATATTTAATTAATCAAAGTATGAACCATTATTTTCTATGCACTTTTGCCATCTCATAGGTAGTTCATTGATCCCTTTACTAAAAAAACCAGTCGGACGGGAATCAATAAAATCTTTGAAGGCGATTTGGACTGCCCCATCGGAGTTGAATTTTTTCCCTTGCAAGAAGTTATCCAAATTTCGAAAAAAATGGTAATCTGTTGGAGCAAGGTCCGGGGAGTACGGAGGATGTCTTAGACTTTCCAATTGAAGCTCTTCTAATTTAGTAGCCGTCTGTAGCGCAGTGTGTGGTCTAGCGTTGTCGTGAAGCAGCAGTGGCGTGGAGCGATTGACCAGCCTAGGTTGTTTAGCCGCTAGCTTTTCCATCATGGTTTGCAATTCCTGACAATAGACATCAGCCGTAATAGTCTGGCCAGATTTGAAAAAACTGTAATGAACAATACCGGCACTAGTCCACCAAACGCTTACAAGTAACTTTTTTGGGGTTAATTTTCGCTTGGGGCAGGATTTGGCTGGCTGGCCAGGATCTAACCATTGCGCTGAGCGCTTCCGATTATCGTAAAGAACCCATTTTTCATCACAGGTAATGATTCGGTTTAAAATACCTTCATTATTGTGCCGGTTTAGTAATGTAACGCAGCAGTCGACGCGCGTTTGCCGGTTTGTTTCAGTCAATTCGTGAGGTACCCACCTTTCAAGCTTTTTAATCTTCCCAATTTGCTTCAAGTGAATTAAAACAGTTTTATCACTAACATTGCAGCCTGCAGCTAACTCGGACGTGGTTTGCGATGGATCCGCTTCCACAATAGCCTTCAACTCTTCATTATCAACTTGAGTCTCAGGCCGTCCACGGGGCTTGTTCTGCAGGTCGAAATTTCCAGAACGAAAACGTTGGAACCAAAAACGAACTGTGTTTTCTTTTGCAACACGACCGCCATACACATCATTCACCCTTCGAGTTGTTTCCGCAGCACTAGTGCCACGGCGGAACTCGTACTCGTAAATAATGCGATATTTAAGGTTTTCCATTTTGTAAAATGAGTGACGCAAACAGAAAAAAACAGAAGAAAAAAAACAAATGAATGACGATCATCGAAGCACAAATACATGAGTCTATAGCTGTACAAATTTGAATTTGGAATTCCTTACCAAAGAGGAGAAATTCGTGATTAAAGTGGCCAGTACGAAAAACGCCAATTTCATATGTAAGGACCTAATATATAAAATGTATGTAATTAAGTAAACTTATAATATGTAAATATACTTAAACATTAAGAAGTCAATTTGAACATAGTTAAGAACATAAACATATTTAAGATAATTAGTACAAAGTCCTTCAAAATACATACGATAAATATAAAGATATGAAGATCAATAAATCATTTACTTATCAGACTTACAGTTCAGACGGTTTGACGAAGTAGGATTAATATATATATATATATATATATATATATATATATATATACATAGGTAGGTCTGTTAGTTCAATGTAGTTGTGTTGACGAGTAAGTTTGCCTGATAGTGAACGTCACGATGCAGTTCCACCCTGGCCTTTCATCGCAGTCCTGACTCCCGCGTAGCAAAGCAATGCACTGCGCTCGTTGCTCGAGACTTCAGTTCATTAGTCAACTTTGTCCACGAATTCCGCTAGTTACAGGACTTACAGGCTCCTCAAACCGAAACTGTTAATGCATACGCAATACTGAAACCAGAAACACGGCTGCCAGGCTACGGTGACTGCTTACCATCGGAGATCTGTATAGTTATTAGCCACCCATTTAGATATTGTGATTCGTATACACACCTACTCCTATTTATTTAGATTTACTGTCACCTGTGGTCGATTGGTAGAGAATGTTCTAGCATTAAGTTGCAGAATTTTAGTACACTGGTATTGTACTAAAATTCTGCATAAAATTTTAAACAAATAAAAATATACAATGCAATCAGGACACAGCGCCTTCAAAGGACCTTGGGAGGCTATGTGCTGTCAATAGAAGGACTTACTACAAGCTTTACAAGTAAACATATTTAACATCACCGTCTCCGAGTGGCATTTCTTCAGGAAGTGATACCTAATCATAATTCATTACCCATGTCATTTGATGAACTCGTCACTTAGCATGCAGGTAGCGTACTCGTGAGGACGTTGCCGAGTCGTAGGAAGACTGGCGACCTTAAATTAATGTCCTGTTATTTTGCTAATAGGCCGTAATGGACCACGTGTACAGGAAGATGGTACAGCGAACTTTGTGGGAACTAATTTATATGAGGAACGATCTGCGGCAGATTTCAGCATTGTTTCGTTAAAGTCTCTAAGTTGCTGAGTGCCTTGGTATGGGGTATGGTATAGTTTTCAATTAAAATCAACATATTGAAACCTCAAATCTATCTCCTAAATATTTTAATATCCTCGATAATCTTATGGGGATACAAAAGAAAAAAAAATCATTAGGTATGTGTGTAGATATTTGCATCTACATAAAATATGTTACTATATTCCCAACAGTACTTCATAATAAGTACCTCTTATTTAAATCAACTGGAGCGAATACCTCTGAAATTTAAATAAACTAAAAAGGCGTTTTTTTTCTTAAATTGTGTGACATGTTATCAACACGTGCTAAATCATTTTTACATCGCAAGGCTTTCTTGCAGCAAGTAATATGATACCTACCACGCGTATTTTAAGTGTGGCCATAAAACACAAAATGCGACCACAGTTTGTATTAATAAACCGTAAACAAAGTGAAGACACCAATGTTACATGTAAATTCTAAGCACGTTTGGTTCAACCGGATTGAGAATAATCCTTTATGCTTTTTTAGATGCCAGGATGTTGCATAACCTGCTGTGCTAACTTAGTAAGATCTATCTAAGTTTTCTTAGCATTTAACAAGTTCCACATATTCTATTCATCTGTATGTCTAGTACTTTGGATATAGAATGAAATATCACGAATTCATCGAATTCGTACTATTTCGGGGCACTCAAAGGTATAGGCGGCGGGGACACGGTAAAATCAATGAATTATCATCATCAGCTGATGGACGTCCACTCTTGAACAAAGACTTCCCCCCCACTATCCCCTATATATTACCACATGTCGCCGGCATCCCACATCAGTAAATATGTAACTATTATTTTGAACGTAAACAAAAAAAAACAGATGAGCATAGAACCTCCTCCATTGTCGTCAAAGTCGGTCAAAAAGCCAAGGCGGGTCGCTAGTAATAGGTACATAAATTTTACCTCGAGTTAAATCTGAATATAATGACATGTATCTGATCTGAATTTTCATACATATGTGTTGAAAATAGGAATTCAAAATAACTAAAACAAATGAAATGTCCTGTAATGTCCAACTTTGGTGCCATAGTAATAAATGCTTAGACGGACAAGATCTAACAGAACATACAAAAAAAATGCGTTGGCCAGCACTTTCAGATTTGGACCAAATCTCTATGAAACATGGATGATGTCCTTTAAACATTTTGAGGGCTACGTTTTACGATTACGTAGTCGAAAAATGTTCATGCTACCGGCACAGTACTATATTAGTAATTTCCTACAATAGACGGTGTGAAATAATAAATAGCTCACGACTCGCAGTAATTACATTTTACTCAGCTCCCTGCGGCAGTTAGACACATATAAATAACATCTACATAGCATATTAATTAATCGTTTTGCTTTACAAATTAATTGTTCAATGAAAATTCATCATGTGTTGGATATGTGAGTATAATTTTGTAAGTAAACATTACTTAGAACTTAATGTATTTGTCTTAACAGGTTTCCGTAAGTACTCTTCTTGTTATTTTGTATACTAGCTTTTTCCAGCGACTTAACTCGCTTTGAAATAGGATAACATGTAGCCTTGAGATATAATATAGCCTATATTACACAATCATTGTGTAGAAATGCAGTAGCAGTTAAATAATTCGATTCAGTAATTCTAGGGTTCACCTCAACAAACAAACTGTTTTTTCTGGATCTATTTTTAAATATTGTAGGATGTTCTGAGAAATAAAATGCTTTCAAACACTCAAGAACAATTACTGAGGATAGTATTCTTGAAATTAAAAAAGATAAGGATCATTTAAAAAGGCAGTCATTGGAACTGCCGACAGAAGTGAAAACTTACAACTATGGACAACACGTCACATTAGCATGTTGCATGTTGCATTTCGCATGTCACTGACGCGAATCCATATACTTTGTCCTAACCAAAAGTCGCTCAATACTGCGTAAGAAGTTTTCACTTCAAAACCAAAAGAAACAATTATATATTGATTTGTTTGTTTCGGCCGCTTGGAATTTTTAAGTTCACTAAGTAAAATTCAATTTGTAGAATTCTTAATTACTATTGACACGTTGTGATAAGTGACAAAGTGCTTATCTTGGCGTAATATGCTAAGTTATTATCTTCTCTAGGGTATTCTTGTAATAATTCCAATTTCCATAGTTAAATATTTAGACCGTGACATTACATCATATGTATTTACTGAGGTACGATGCTATGTCATAATTTTAACGCCGCATTGCAATGAGTGCACGATGTTACACTTCCCTATTAAGGAGATTGAAGGCTCCTAATGTACATTCACACGGACGGACAGTACTATCTACAGAGTATTAGGACAGATCTACGGCGGCCAATAAACTATGGATGATGAATATAAATAATATTATAATTTATTCTTATGGATTTTATAAATAATGTAATCAATTTCATTCTTTACATAAATGCAGGAACGTAGCAAGCGAGATACAAGACTGAGTTTTCGTAAAACGGCGATACATTAAATTATAGTCTAGCAGGAGAAGGAAATAAGGGCGCCACATTGCCGATTGTATGGCAACCCACCCCGCAGCTCGTATCAACCATCTTGATTTAATATGGATTCCACATGAATATTGCCAGTAGCCCAAAATTTAATTCCGTTTCTAGACTTTTGTCAAAAGTCTGTAAGTATAGTTACTTACTCGTATCATATATGATATAAATGTAAGTAGTTCTTCTTGTTTTTTATCATGGTATCACTCGCGCAAAGCTGACCCAAAAATTGGACCGAAGATTTGATAACCTGCTTTTTTGTAGTCGGTTACAAACCCTTACAAAACAGTAATACATACTAAGATGTTCTAAAATATTCTGGGAACTTCGTGTGGTTACAAATATCTATAAATAGGCATAATAAAACATCGCCACAACATTAAACAGGATAAAATCAAAACCTCACGACACAACTCTGTTCAATTTTCCTGCAAACAAACCGCGTATTGTATTTACAGGAAAGCTTCCATCGTACGTCGCATGTAATGTACCTGATAAAAGTGCATACACAATACCAAGAAACAGTCATGGCCGGCAGTTGACGCAGTACTTAGGAAATTAATTTATTAGGTACTACAAAATCTTCGTCGGTTATAAGGAAAATCTTACAGGAAACATTTTGTGAAATATATACAGCTTAGAAATAAACATTTTTACTTCGAAACTTAATTAAAACTTACTTAAGCCGTGGTGGCCTTGTGGTTGAAGCAACAGGCCTGTCATCTGATGGGCCCAGGTTCGAGTCCCGCCCTGTACCAATGAGTTTTTCTAAGCTTAAGTACAGTGATTAATCACACCATGAGCTTTTAAAAAGAGAGGTAGGGCGATTTGGGATTTCCCGTGGGTTATCCCATCTTACACACATTATACCTAGCAACTAAAACTAAACTAAAATGAACACATAAAAACTATTAACTATATAAATTATAAACTCAATTACAAGTTTATATTTTTGTACTTTTATTATATTAAATACTTAATCTATATCTATACTAATATTATAAGGGTAGAGATTTGTATTTTTGTGTGCGTGTATGTTTGTATTGAATAGACTCCAAAACTACAGGACCGATTTCAAAAATTCTTTCACCGTTAGAAAGCTACATTATCACTGAGTAACATAGGCTATATAGTATATTGATACGCGGGCGAAGGCGCGGGGAAACAGCTAGTACATAATATACAAAAAACACACTGAAAAAACACCCTAAAAAATAAAGAACTTGATACCCGTGTTTTGTTGAATGCGTCATCCAAATTGCGTCACGTTGGTGCATTTGTACCTATTATCATTACTCAACCTTGGATTACGCTAGAGCTTTCGAGCCGAGAGCGCCGAGCGCCGAGCGCCGAGATCATTGACTTGTCCTAACAGTTTTTTATAAAATCACTAGTTAGGTACTTTTTTTTGTAAACGTGACATTACTATATAGAGTTTCTTTCAAAAATTATGATCTTAAAAGTATTTGTAAGTAAGTTCTTTAATTGGATAAAGTTATTTCTGTAATACACGAACACAATCTAGAAAATACTCTGAAGTAATCAACAGATCGGGACGAGGGTAAAAATAGATGCGCTCCGCATTACACGTTCAGTATTAGTGATTAACCTACCACAAATGTCTGAACAGTGAAAATGTCAGAGGAAAACGAGGGTTTCTTTAAAAAGTTCCACGAAACTATTAACAATTCACTGGACGACGTGGCGAGGAACAATTTCTCTAATCTAGAGACCAACGCGAAACGGGTGTCCTATTTGTGCAGTCTACCTGACGTTAAAACTTATGATTTTAGCGGTGAAGTGTTGAAATGTCAGACAAATGGCGAGTTTCCGGAGAACAAAGACTTGGATAAAGCGAAACAATTGAAAGATGAAGGGAATGGAGCTGTGCAGAAGGGTGACTGGGCGAGGGCCCTACATATGTACAGCCAAAGCATGGTCTATATGCCGAAGAAGGAGAGTAAGTCTGTTGTTGGTGTCAAATGACATGCGTGCGTTCGTTTATCTTATTTTAATCTACTGATACCGGACCGTGATATTTTTGTTTTGATTGATAAATTTTTAGGTTGTATAAGTATCATCACAATATTAATACGTGAAACAAAAACTTTAAGAAAACTGCGCCGTCGGAGGAAATTAATTGGTGACGGAAAGCTAACATTTTATATAATTCATTGAAAATACATTAACAAAAACACTAAGCGCAATACCATACGTTCAACACATAACACTGCGTTTATCTCGAGTCTTACTTCATGTAAAAGTTTGTTTATATTCAAATTGTGGTGGTCGAATTTCGATCACTGAGCGACCGCTATACTACTACGATTAATTTCATATGAGAGAATCCGAAGCCAAGGACGATAGGAGCTCTGGAAATTTTACTCAGTGCAATAACACTACATTAAACTATTATTATCTAGCTGCGATCTTTTGAAAGCTAAAGGTACTGCCCCCGCTCAAACGTATTTGTTGTATTACACCTATGAGGTATTTGGACTATCATTGACAGACACAACATTTCTTTAAGTACCTACCATTCGTTTAGCACCACCAATGGAAAATGTGTCGGGGCTCATGAGGAAAGTCCTATGAATATAACTGCCATCAACCCCACAATACAAAACGTAATATCGTACTTTTTAACCGGATAACGCCGTATGAGCAAATAAGTATAAGGATATCATTGCAGAAACATAATAACCACTAATTAAGTATCTGTCCATCTATATAAATACTGAAGAGGAAAATAAATGAATAAATTACAGTTGAACGCCAGTAAATAACAAAATTAATAGCCTCCTTCAGTTCTAATAATGATAAAACTTGAATTCCTTCTTGGAATCCTCACAATCCTCCTGGAAATAGGCCGCAATTTATAATACACAGTTCACTTTAACCACAGATAGCAGACGTCAACACCCGACCTTCCTTGTGAACAACATAATAATATAATATCATTAGTTGTGTTTTGGTAAACGCTTACAATAAGGTGGGCCGTACGCTTGTTGGCCATCTAAGTGGCGTATAGAAACGACATTTTCATCGATCCAAGTTATAATGACAAGTATCAATATCAGTATTGAAATTAGTTTTAATATCAGTCAATAACACAAGAGACACCATCATAGACGATGATAATTAGAAATATAATTTAGTACTTATGGTAATAAGCGTCACGCCTAGCCTTACTTGTTCTTGTACTATCTGATTATTCATTGCAATGGCTTTTCCTTAAAATAACAGATTTGAGGCTAGATAGTACGGTTGTGTCGCTCGAGACATTACTGTGCGATAATCAGAGAAAATACCTAGGTACTTATGTTTTGTAGGTATTTTCTTCCTGTTTGAATAATCCCTGACTCCAATAGTACAGACTGCATAGTTGGAGATCAGTTAACGTAGTGTGACATAATTAGCTTTAGTTATTATTCTGAGGACATAACGTCTTGACGGCAGAATATCTATTGATGACCACCTAGCTTTATTTAAACAATAAGAGGCATATTAACTGGTGGTTTATGTTTTAGCTGAAGAAATGTCCATAGTACTGGCGAATCGGTCAGCTGCATTGAACCATCTGGAACAATACGAGGATGCACTAGCAGACATACGACGGTCGCTAGCTCTAGGCTATCCCCGTCACTTGAGGTACAAGGTGTATGAGAGACGGGCCAGGGTGCTACTTATCTTGAAAAGAAACAAAGAGGCCATTACTGCTTTTCAGTGAGTAAATTTTCATACAATCCATCATAATATTTTTAGTTACACCAGAATAGGTAATTAACAACAATCGTGTTCCAATCGCGGTACACGTGGGGTGCGGGCCGGCCTTAAGAAAGAACAAGACAGATAGTGACTAGTGACTAGCTTAATGTGTGATTATCGATCTTCAATTCAATGTAACAGAGGAGTCCTTTCGAACCCTCAATCTAGAGCTTAGTACATACTACATAGATATCGTTACAATAAAAAAAAATCTATTACATAACATGTTTATAAAACCATATTTCAGGGATACAATAAGTGCTTTAGACGAAGCAAGAAAACTCGACAAAGACAAAAGGCAGAAAATGCGTACGGACTCAAAATTAATGTTGGAAATACTGAATAAGGGTCTTGTCCTCGCCGGCAATCCGAAAGATCCAGAACCCTTGCAGAAGGCACCGCCCAAGCCGAAACTACCTGGAAAACACAATCCGCAATACCCCGCCGCTTCCGAAGCCATCCAGATAGATCAGGATGAGGTCAGAGGTAGATTCGCATCTGCAACTCGAGACATAGAAGCAGGTGAAATATTGCTCACCGAAAAACCGCACAGCGCATTTCTATTGAAGGAGTATTCAAAAACACATTGCCAGAATTGTTTCAACAAGTAAGAACTATAATATATACATTTTAAATACTACTTGTAAGCGAAGTTAATCTTAAAAAATATTCCTTCCAGGTGCCCAATCTTATTGGCGTGTCCAAATTGTCCGAATGTTATTTTCTGCAGCGACAAGTGTTTAGAAACAGCGCAGAGATCTTACCACGCGTTTGAATGCTCAATTATCCCATTGTTATGGAAATCTGGGTGTTCGATTACTTGTCGTATGGCGTTGAGAATGATCACGCAAAAGAAAAAGGACTACTTTAGAGGGATCATCGACGAACTCGACTCCAAGCCAACGGGGCCCTACAAAACTGACGATTACAAAAACATATACCATTTAGTTGCGCACGAAGATAAAAGATCCAAACAAGATTTTCTCCATAGAACCCAAATGGCAGTTTTCTTGATGAAACTCTTGGAGATTTGTGGTTACTTTGATGGAAAACCTAGGGAAAGCCCAGTTGACAAAGAAGACATGAAATCGATGGCGGTTGATGAGAAGTATGCAGAAGACGCCACACTTATAGGCAGCCTGTTACTAAAAAATCTACAAGTGCTACAGTTCAACGCTCACGAAGTGTTTGAGCTGCAGTGTCCGAAGCCAAAAGTCGGTAAAAATATTATCAAACATGGTGGCAAATCTGTATTCGTGGCGGGCGCCATATTTCCGACGCTTGCGCTATTCAATCATTCTTGTGATCCTAGCTTAGTGAGGTATGATATTTTATGCAAAAAGCTTTATGAAACTAATCCAGTGTACATAATACAACAATACATAAATTGAAAATCTTCGATCTGTTATAAATCCAATTTTTAATTCATAGGTTTTAGTTCTAGTTCTGTTGTACTTGAATTGGCACCATTGTCTTCTAAACTATATCTCGAAATAATACATACATACAATTTATACATTTTAGATACTTCTGCGGTCCCCAAATAGTGGTACGTGCCGTCAAAAATATAAAGAAAGGAGATGAAGTCTGCGAGAATTATGGACCCATCTTCACTACGGTCCCGAAGGAGACGAGACAGGCGAAACTGAAGGAGCAATACTGGTTTGACTGCAAATGCATTCCTTGCGATCAGAACTGGCCTTCGTATGAAGAAATGACGGAGAATTATATGCGATTTAAGTAAGGACGTATACAATATCAATTACTTTACCTGCTGTTGGGAACATTAAATTTTAACGTGGCGATCATAAAACATCTAGGTACCTAGACATATCATCTGGGAAACGATTTATTTATGACACCAGTTTTAAGTTCCTCATGCTATACTACCCTGATCACATGTAGGTAAATATATCATATATCAATATATGTCTCCATCACAGTCAGCTTTTTCTTTTCATAGACGTTTTTCTGCTCTTGCTACGTGATATTTATTGCCAAAAAAGCATTTGTATTATTTTTGTGCCGCGATTAAGTAAATAATAACATTAAAATTATAATAAATACCCTTGCCCTTATCCTATGTTATTTGGGGTCAGCGCATATGTATTCTCTCCAATTACTCTCTATCAGCCGACATATATTAGGTCCTTACATATGAAATTGGCGTTTTTCGTACTGGCCACTTTAATCACGAATTTCTCCTCTTTGGTAAGGAATTCCAAATTCAAATTTGTACAGCTATAGACTCATGTATTTGTGCTTCGATGATCGTCATTCATTTGTTTTTTTTCTTCTGTTTTTTTCTGTTTGCGTCACTCATTTTACAAAATGGAAAACCTTAAATATCGCATTATTTACGAGTACGAGTTCCGCCGTGGCACTAGTGCTGCGGAAACAACTCGAAGGGTGAATGATGTGTATGGCGGTCGTGTTGCAAAAGAAAACACAGTTCGTTTTTGGTTCCAACGTTTTCGTTCTGGAAATTTCGACCTGCAGAACAAGCCCCGTGGACGGCCTGAGACTCAAGTTGATAATGAAGAGTTGAAGGCTATTGTGGAAGCGGATCCATCGCAAACCACGTCCGAGTTAGCTGCAGGCTGCAATGTTAGTGATAAAACTGTTTTAATTCACTTGAAGCAAATTGGGAAGATTAAAAAGCTTGAAAGGTGGGTACCTCACGAATTGACTGAAACAAACCGGCAAACGCGCGTCGACTGCTGCGTTACATTACTAAATCGGCACAATAATGAAGGTATTTTAAACCGAATCATTACCTGTGATGAAAAATGGGTTCTTTGCGATAATCGGAAGCGCTCAGCGCAATGGTTAGATCCTGGCCAGCCAGCCAAATCCTGCCCCAAGCGAAAATTAACCCCAAAAAAGTTACTTGTAAGCGTTTGGTGGACTAGTGCCGGTATTGTTCATTACAGTTTTTTCAAATCTGGCCAGACTATTACGGCTGATGTCTATTGTCAGGAATTGCAAACCATGATGGAAAAGCTAGCGGCTAAACAACCTAGGCTGGTCAATCGCTCCACGCCACTGCTGCTTCACGACAACGCTAGACCACACACTGCGCTACAGACGGCTACTAAATTAGAAGAGCTTCAATTGGAAAGTCTAAGACATCCTCCGTACTCCCCGGACCTTGCTCCAACAGATTACCATTTTTTTCGAAATTTGGATAACTTCTTGCAAGGGAAAAAATTCTACTCCGATGGGGCAGTCCTAATCGCCTTCAAAGATTTTATTGATTCCCGTCCGACTGGTTTTTTTAGTAAAGGGATCAATGAACTACCTATGAGATGGCAAAAGTGCATAGAAAATAATGGTTCATACTTTGATTAATTAAATATATTATATTAAAAAATATTCGACTTTTTGTTCCTCCCATACAAAACGCCAATTTCATATGTAAGGACCTAATATTATTCACTAACATTTATTTTTTATTTTATATTTACTTCAGTTAGGTTAGGTTAGTTTGCAAGTTGTCGAATCGATCCCATCCGCAGAAGTTAACTGTGTCGAACATTCTAACTATTTCACACAGTCCATCCATCATTTGCATATTGAAGAATACAGACTGTCTCCACTTCCGCATTGGTGAAGAATATGATACTTTTGGTACCTTTGTAAAGTTAAGTAAATATTTACAGGTGCGACTCCGACCGCCCGTGCCCCAATGTGGTGGCAGTTCCGTATGACTGCCAAGAATTTATGGTGCAGTGTGGACTTTGTCAACAATATACGAACATACTGAAGGGTTTGAAGTCGTTGCAGGTAAGTCCCATTCAGGCTAACTAAATACGAGAATATGGTCAATACTACATGGCAGGAGATTGTGGGATGACCTTAAATTATGTGAGTGTAACGTATACGGAAGCCTTTGCCCACCAGAGTATGGTTGATACGTCACCGTCGACGGCGGTACGCAGTATGCTGAACGGTCCTTAGGTTGCTGCATAAGTGGTCCACTTATATCCTTCATTCGCAAGTTTATCTAGTAGTCCGTTGGATCAAACTCAAAATCAAAATCATCTTTATATGACTAGACTTTACAAGTACTTTCAAATCGTCAGAATCTACCACCGGATTCGGAAAGTCGTTTTTCGCTGAGAAGAATCCGGTAAGAAACTCAGCAATTATTCTTTACAAATAAAATACAAAAATTACATTTAAATTAATTTCTTACATGACAAAAATAACTCACAAAAAGTTATCACGTAAACAAGGCTATCCTTTCCACATGCATCACAAAATATTTCCGAGTGAAATTCCAGATCACATCTGATACAGGAAATTATGCTTAGATATTTTAATAAACATATACGGCTATACGAACCTTTTATCATGTCTGTCTATACACCACAGCTATTTAGTTTATATTAGCACTGACGGTAGGTATCCGCGTATTTTAAAAGTATTAAGACTAGCATGCCAAGTGTTTTAATAAATAAGTCCAATTTAACAAAAATCTCACGTAACATGCTAATATTCAATTGCTTTTTAAATGTTAGCGATCACCATCTAACGAGACATCGAATATTATCTTTCATGTTCCTGCACTCACTTTGAAAATATTATGACATTTCTGTGACGTGAGATTGTTCTCATCACGAAAAATAAACATTGATATGGAGCAATGGTCTTCCCAAAGTAGGTAGGTAAATTCTCGTAGACACGGCGATGCTAATCTAAAATAGAAGCCGCTAAGATTTTTTGGTTATAGACATACAAGAGTATTCCTTGACGAGGCCGCTGAGCTAGTGGTTAGTTTACCTGATTGTTAAGCTAGAGATCGCGGGTTCGATTCCCGTCGGGGCAAACATTTGACAAACATGTTTGCCTTGCGTCTGGGTGTTTGGTATGTATTATAAGTATGTATTTACAATAAAACAGTATATAAGTATTGCATCAGCTGCTAGTTACCATAGTACAAGCTTTGCTTAGTTTGGGGCTAGATGGCGCTGTGTGATAATGTTCAAGCATTATTATATATTATTATTTATTATGATTACGAAACTCTTGGTGCAGGGGACTCGCATATAAAAGCGCCTGAATAAATATCATGAGTTAATAGTACAAATGCGCATCACTGCGTATCACTGGTAATGCAACTGGGTGTTGTAGAAGGAATAAATAATTCCTTGTACATTACCCGGTTATGTACGAATAATAAGGGTCGGCAACGCGCGAGTGATACCCCTGGTGTTGCAAGCGTCCATAGGCTACGGTAACCGCTTACCATCAGGTGGGCCGTATGCTTGTTTGCCACCTTAGTGGTATAAAAAAAAAATTTTTTTCCTTGTACATTGCCGGTAATGTAACTTGGTAATGTACGAGGAACAAGCGGTTTTCCCTCGACTTTCGGGGACGGTCCTCCCTACTGAATGAGATTTGAGAGCCGTGGTGGCCTTGTAGTCGAAGCCCCTGCGGCCTATACCAATGAGTTTCTTATGTTTAAGTACAGTGATTAATCACACCAAGGCGAATAGGGATCTCCCTGATTTTTCAGTTTAAAATTAGATCGCAGTCAAATAACACTACTTTGATGTAGTGTTGTGTTTCCGCGGTAAGGTTGCCAGTGCTCCACGAGGACATGCTGCGCTAGTAGCTTCTAGCACAGGGGTCAGTGAGTCTTCATCGACAACAGGCAACCCGTTAGTGATACCCCTGGAATTGCTAGCGGCAATAGGCTACGGTGATTGCTTACCATCAGGTGGGCCGTATGCTTGTGTGCCACATGGTATAAAAAATGTGACTTCTAACTACAAGTCAGGTCCCGGAGTTTTATAAGCCTTTAAATTTCCATTAAAGGATGCATGCCTGTTACCATCAGGCAAACCAATTGGTCGTTTCGTCACTTATGGCCGCATACTGAAACGCCGATCAAATCGGAACCCTTAGCAAGAAAAACTTTCGACTACGTATTCGTTTCGCTATCGACTATTTTTGTATGGAAAAATGAACAACGATGCGCCGGCAAAAAGTAAAACCAAAATTTAAAAAAAAAAAAAACATTTTGAGTTACCTTTGCTACCAGTGCCGGTAGCAAGAACATTATTCGACTACGTATTCGAAAACGTAACTCAATATGTTCATAAGTATTTTTAGTTCCACTTCTCGCCGCCGCAGCGCTGTTCATTTTCCCACACAAAAATAGTCTAAGGCGAATAAGAAAGCGCATGTTCTTCTTGCTAGCCACATTAACATTGAGTGTCCTCTGATTCCAATGCAGAATTTTATTTTGACGACGCTGCAATTATGTGGGCCTGCAAACTTTGAATGTCGATTCAATATTCGGTCGTTAGTCGTATAAAAAGAGGACATATTATTACTGGGTGCCACAATAATTATTTGCCTCTCTCTAATACCACAACCACTATCTCATAGCAATAAAAGTTCTCTGAATTAATTAATTGCATTTATTAACTAACTAGTTACCAGCCCCGGCTTCGCACGGGTGCGTCTCGGATTTTCTCTACTAGGTATAAAATAAATTAATTATACATAAAACGTATAAAAACCTTCCACAGGCATGATTCCGTCTTTAAAAGATCAAAGCGTACAAGCGGCGGGTGCGACTTTTTAAACTATGTTAAGAAACTCAGTCTTTGATAATAATTAAAGATAAGAATAAGAGTGAAAAGGGAAATCCCATAAAATGCAATACTACAAATTGTATACATGATATTGGTGTTGATTATGTTGTTCAGAATTACTAAACTTAACTAATTTGACAAGTCTAAAAGTCTTGCTAACCCTTTCTCATTTGCGGGGTTAAATAAGGATGGCAATATTTTTAGACCTGTCAAATTGGTTAAGTTTAGTAATTTTGAACAACAGAAATGGCACCTTTGTGTTAATATACGCTCCTATCGTGCGTAAGAGGAACTAAACCTCATCTATAGTGTTATAAAATTGAAAATCAGCCGTGTCTGTTCACATCCGATATTTAAAAAAAAGCGGGATGAGGTAATATAGGTCGCTGAATCCAAATGTATGTATTTAGAAATTCTTGTAGAGTATAATCTTGTTGCATATCGCAAAAGTAGCGTCATTGCGTTGAGTAGATTAAGTAACTAATAGACAAAGGTACAGCGTGCCTTAGAATAGAAAGTGATGGAGATAGTTCTCAAAGTGTGCGTAAAATACTGAAACACACGTGACTGCTCCCACTTTTGTATGTAAGTGTATTATGAATATCTATGGATCCCAGTTAGCTAAACCAAGAATAGGTTAAATTACAAACAATATTTTACGAAACGTGAATGGTATAGCTGTGTCCTTGTCTTGTACATTAGTACCGTATATAGCCTTCTCTTGTTATAGCCTTTATTAGATACTCCGTGTGCGTTGCATTGGTACGCATGACGTTTTGTATCAAAATAATAAAAAAAACAGTCAATCATGGAATTCGTATCGTTAAGGTAAACTTACGTTAACGATACGAATACTTTTTCATTAATTATTGGGGCTTGGGACACTTGGAACTGACATCAAACAATTCTTGAGTCTTGTTATTGAATACCGGCCTCAAATCGTACAAAAATACTCTATTATCGTTGTTAAAACGCAGTACATAATCAATACATATAAACGCCGTAGCATATAGTGTAGCAGTATATGGTATCGTTTCTGTAGAGGTCATACGCGTACTCGTCAGTCTCGGGGTCCCAAATACATCTCTGTGCGCACTTTACCCCGGCACCTTTCATCTCTATTATCGTCGACTGTGCAATTATTTTGTACCTGAAATAAAAAAACAAGCAATATAAAATTATTATTTTTTATTGAACTTCATTGACAACCATCAATAAGATTTTTTTTATTCTTCTAACAATCCTGGGTTGTTAAAAGAATAGAACCCGTCAATAAATATTTTGAACGAGTTGTCAATCGATTCGATATTATGGCCCGAGTAAAATAGGCTACATTCTAACCGACTTCAATGATAGGGGGAGTCGATTTTACATTGTAAACTACGGTTACACCAATTTCATACCTTTTTTGAGCACGCGTTTTAATTTATTTTTCTCGTAGTCGGGGTACACTTTTTCAAACTTTACATTCAATTACTTTCTTTCTCACACATACACACTCGCACTTTGGAATAGGTATTGTTACGACACGCGGGCTGACAAACATACAGCCCGCCAGATGGGAAGCCTGGTAATAACTAATAATACCAGGAGTAACACTAGCGATAGCGTTGCCCGCCATATTGTTGTACGTCGTATGCTGACTTTCAAACTCAAGCTCTTTATTTGACTAGACTTTACAAGTACTTTACTAGACTTTACAAGTACTTTCAAATCGTCAGAATCTACCACCGGATTCGGAAAGTCGTATTTGCTGAGAAGAATCCGGCAAGAAACTCAGCAATTACTCTTACAAAATTTACATTTAAATTAATATCTTACATGACAAGAATAAATCACAAAAAGTTATCACATAAACAAGGATATTATTATTATCTGCATACCTTTTCATGTCAAGCTCCTGTACTCGCTGCCGGACGCAATTGGCGATAACCTTCGCCCACCTGGGCGCCTGGTCCCCGCGGTACTGCCGCCCCATGAGCTGCTCCTGCATCGTCGACAGGATTATGTCTCGCACGTTCTGAGCTTGGAACCTGGATTGTACCAGTTATCATACATACATCAATATTATCACAACAACGGATTAATACTGAAACGACATTCAGTTTGAACGCCCACGATACTGTTTGAAGCGTCGTCAAAATTAATGCGCCTTCATATTTGACTGGAGGTTTTATGTATGAATGTGGATGGGTACAGGAGTCGAGGTAGACCTAAGAAAAGATGGATGGACTGTGTGAAAAATGACATGGCCCGAAAGGAAGTGAATACAGAGTGGCTGATAGAGAATTATGGAAGAGAAATACATATTGCACCGACCCCAATAATATGGGATAAGGGCAGGAGAACGATATATGATGATCATATTTGACTGGCGTTCAGCCTTCTTCTGCGTCGTTACACTCTTGGCAGAGTGGTAGTGGCCGTCATGTGTTGAGTAGCGAGCTTTACAACACGGCGCCATTCCGCCCTTCCAGCTGCACGTCTGGACGTCTGGTACTCTCGTGTAGAGGGCAATTTGATTTTATCGGTCCACCTCATGGGAGACCTGCAACGTGGTCTGGTGCCCTCAACCTTACCCTGTATTACTAGGCGCTCGATTGAGAGGTCTCACGTTGTGAGACGTGTCCGAAAAAAAAACAGGATTCGGCCACAAATCCGTCTCAGGGTAGGCTCCATATCACTCTGTAATCGGACACCTTGTGCTTCTTCAACATTCGTCAATCTCTTCATACATGCCCACCAGTTCCAACATTTATATACTTATGTTTTCATAGTCAATAAGCTACCAAGAAACATTGTTAGGAGACTCTTTCGATGGAGGATTGATCGATCCTATTTAAAGGATAAAAATACTCCCAACGGAAAGGTTGAACTTTTTCTGTAGCACCAAGATCAAGTTTACTAGTAACCATATTAGCAGATTCCTTTTTGCGTCTCATAAGTTCAGAGAGCAGTGTATAGCGCTGATAATGGAAAACATAGGATTAAAAACAAAAAATAATCAGATTTTTACTTTTCACCGAGACCGGGTCGCACTTCATATTTTGGCGGCGCGAGGGGCTTCTCCGACTCAACAGGGCTTATCTCTGCCTCACTTGTGTGTACTACTTCCACAGTCTCCTCTTCGATTACTGGAAACAATACGACACAATGATTATTTAAAAAGGGTATACATGTAGCTCTCATCAAATAAAAAATGTAGGTGTAACTTTGCGAATAACGAACTGAAGCCGACGCCGGCTAAAACTACGCCTTGCAGAGTACATATACACAATTACACGCACACACCTACAACGAATTTAAAAATATAGGGACGGCAACGCGCGAGTGATACCCCTGGTGTTGCAAGCATCCATAGGCTACGGTGACCGCTTACCATCAGGTGGGCCGTATGCTTGTTTAAACTACCGTGCCCAAGATCTAGATGTTTAAAAATCCGGCGTCACTTGCGTTATTCACAAAGTTCCAATCTATCTTTGTTATTAGATCAGAGACATTTAGGTGAATGTTTTTTCTGCAAATATAAGTGCAGCGATGAGTCACACCAAAAGCTTTACGGTGAAGGAAAACATCTCCCACACGACCTAAGTGATTCAAAGAAGCATGTTATGGCTAAGAGATGGCAACTGAACTGACTCACCAACTGTCACATTAACAATATAATAATTACTAACTATATTCGGTGCAGTGGGTGTTATAACACCTTGGGGACTCCAACTAACTCCTTACCTAACTCTTTGGGGACCATTGTGGGAAGGCATTAAGATATATTATTTTTAATTAAAAAAAGAAATGGTTTGCGGTCTGGGGACCCCTGTCAGAATTAATATTTAATTAAGAAAAACATTGGAATGGACCTACCGTCTTCATCATCTGCCATATTGAAGCCCTAGTAATGTGCATTAAATCTCCTACCTGTAAAATACACAAAAATATTTTGGTTTGATATCAGCACCACATATTGCGGCTTTCTCAAAAAGGGTATTTTTTATTAGCTTTCTCTATTACATTAAGCTTTATTAAATGAGTAAATAAAAATTGTGAGCATTCTGCATACAAGGAAATACATGTATAACTATCTCCCCTAGCAAAGCCATTGTATACATTGAATTATTTTGAAAACCTTTCACATGATCATTTTATTTACTTAACAAGCTTATAATTATAACCATTAACTGGTTAGACTGTGGTAAATAAACAACTATATGCTGTGTCTATACATTAATTTCCATAACATGGCTAGACTAGTGACAAATTGATCTGAGTTAGCGTAAAAACTTTTATTTTAAAGTGTGTAATTCCATTCCAGGATACAGATATGATGTACCGTCTGGGACGTGCAGCGATGGAAGAAGGCAAGTACAGTGATGCAATGAAGAAGTTCATTGAAGTACTGAAGCTCTATGACGCTACACTGGCACCTCCATACCATTCTTATTATGATTGTGTTCAAGACTTAAGGCGCTGTATGTTGGCAATAGGCAACTATAGTATTGTTTAATTCTGTTATCATTAATAATATATACTATTGAATATATACTATACAATACTGAATATATACTATATTAGATCACTAAAAAGATAGCTCTTGAATTAAAATTATTGTTTTGTTTTCCTTATAGTATTGTGTTTGTTTTTATTTATCTAATACTTTGCAATAATTTAATAACCTGTACTTAGTATTCTAGTTATAGGGATATAATTATATATTGATGAATAAAATGATACGTGATTTCTGTGAAAGTTTTTTCTAAATGACAAATCTAAATAAGCCTCGTTGTAGCATTGGTAGTAGCAATAAAAATGAATAATTGAAACTTATTGGTTATGCTACCCCCAGTAAGAGGATATTAATAAACCATACTTCTTTTCCAAGTAAACAAGGTGAAATGAAAATATGAATATCGTGTACGTTGTGTTACTCTCCAGTAATAAAACAATAGGAACAACCAAGTGAATACAAACGCGAACAAAATCAAATTGTAGTAATTGTACGCACGCAACGTATTTTGATTTGATGTTGTTATGACAACCCAAGAGAGAGATGACAGCATAACCCAACATAACATAGCATTGACAACAACATTGACGATAGACAATTTATCACAAATTCTTCTTCTTCTTCCATACTATGGCAATCTACTTCAAGGGATACTTTTGCCAGTGACAAGTGTAAAAGAATTATCAAATTTCTCAAATTTAACTTTTATTGCATTGCAATGCCTATTTCTATACTACTTCTACTATCATTAATTCTAATGATTATCATAACTAATGGTCTAACAACAGTCAGCGACTGGACTATTATTTTAATAATTAAATCTGGTATAAATAAAGGCCTCCGCAACCAAGCCATCGTGTTCAAACAAAGTTTGGTTTCAAGTTTAATACTACTCTGATTAATTAATTTTAATCTTTGTTCAAGATCAAAATCTAGATTTTTTTTTCGCTATGGGTTTGGTTGGTGACTGACTGTGACAGAGGAGTTTTTTGGCGGGAATCAGGCGGAGCGGTTGAGATTTTTTTCCAGTGTGTCGTAAATTGTGTTATAGTGATCTTTAATGTGTATTTTTAGTGTCGATATGTGCAGTAAAGTTTCATTTAGTGACTGATTTATAGGAGCATTGGAAATAATGCCATAATACGACTTTTGGGTTAAGTGATTTATCATTTTGGTCAATAGGTTACCTCTATTCTAAAGGCGTGTTACGATCTGCTACTGCCGTGGGTTGTCTCCAGAAACTCCATTGGGCGTTAGAATGCATGACACTAGGCATTTTAATGCGGCAAACACGAGAAATTTTGCAACATGAAAATTCTCTAACACTCGACACTGGCAAAAATAGTCCCTGAAGGAATCGATTGCCATACTTAGGAAGAAGAAGAAGAAGAAGACTGTGACAGATGGGATGTGACACATGTGTCATGTCACATTCGTGTGTTGCTGTTGTGATTGTGTCGTGAAGAGAATATCGTGTTTTGATATAAAATGAATTTGTAAATTCAAACAGTGTCTACTTTGGCAAAGTAAAACAATAATTGTTTGTTCTTATAATTTTACGAATACCCGAAATTGATAAACATGGCCACATATGACAACAAAATTTGGCTCCTTAAAAACATACGTGATGCATTTATCTCTACGGATGACACGGGTTTATGTGAGATTGTTATGGCAGGAGAAGACTTCTCCAAAATATTCCAGAATAAAGCTATTGAGGAGAAAAAGAAGATTAAAGAAGGTAGGTTAAGCCAACCGGGTACCAGTAAAGGTACAGAAATGATAGATATATCGGAAGAGGAGTGTGAGAGAGAGATAGTGACACAGTTTGATCCTTATCCTGACATGGACGATAGCGAAGAGGATGACCCCATGTGCGGCAGCTACATCCGCTATGAAGGGATTGGGGGCCACAGGTAACATACACACTCAAAATGTTTATAATACTTTATTATATATTTATTATATATATTTTTTAATTTATTATTTGCTGTTCTGGTAAAGCATTTGATGTCTAGGTATAATAGATTTTAAATTATTGTGATTAAATAAATGTAAAAGAAGCAAGAGATGTGTGTAAGTGAAGAGTGACATGACACTATTCTCTGTACCCCATGAGGGACTTGCTGTAATGATATGTATGTTGTATGATTAAATTAAAGTAAGCCTTGGTCGAATTGTGGTTAAAGTAACCACCTGCCATTAGAATTTAAAACCAACCTGTACATGCACTGCAACAACAATGGGCGGCACAAATAGTAACTTATTCGTATTTGGCTTAATTTACAGACAGAGACCTAACACTCCACAATGGATGGATAAGAAGGAACAAGCATTAAAAAAGGCAGCTAAGATAAAAGTGATTAAGTGGGAGGAACCATCCACACCTCTTACCACAGATCAAGTTGCAGATATGTTCTCAAAAATGGAAGTAAAGAAGCCTGAAAAAGTAAAGTCTTTGCTAGCAGAACAATTAGAGAACTGTCCAAATCTACCTCACCGTCAATATCTGGAGTATGCCAAGTATGATGGCACAGCGCAACTAGGAATGCCCACTAAGTTATTTAAGATTTTCATGACAATGTTGCCAGAAAAATATCAGAATTACCCACTAGTTGTCTGTGTCATAGCCAGTGCCAAGATAAAGGATTTGATTGGTTTTACATGCTATAAGTACAGGTAACACAATTAAAAAATATTATTCACTCAGAAATTAACAGCTAGACATACATGTATATTCTTTCTTAAGTATTCATCTGTTAACAAACTACATATATTATATATGATACATGACTTATCACACAAGAATATGCACCACCTGATGGTAAGCAGTTTTTCATCTATGGTACCAGGGTATTAGAAATATGTTGCCAATGAATTACTGTGTATTTATCACAGGCCTACTGAGTGTCGAGTTCCATGGGCGAGTTTTAAAAGCAAGAATCACTCTGGGTATCTGTCTATAGTAAGTTATGTTACAGTATTTTTTTTTATTGCAGCATTCAATATCCAGACATTTCCCTTGGCTCTGTGAGTGAATATGGGCTTTGTATAGCAGATGATGATGGAGAGGTTGACCTAGGATTTCCTTGCCTGGACTCTAATGAGCCCTGCTCAAAGTTTGGGTTTCCATGTCTTGGTCTTGTGGAAATGAAGAAAAAACCAGATTATAACTCCACACCTATTCCAATATCAGAAGATGCGGTGATGAGTGGACCCTTTCATGTATTCCCCAAAGCTGCAGACTCAGGTCAGAGCCACCAGGCTTCATCAAAAAACCACACTGGAGATAGTTCAACATCAGAAGCTGTTATAAAAGCTATTATAGCTGTTAATGAAGGTAAATACTCAAATATATATGAATTAACAAACATTTTGCAGTTATGGCTTAAATATAACATGTAACCATAACTGAACAGTGCACACATCAGATACATCTACTTAGATATGACAATTGACTTGTTGTTGGGATTCTAAGCAACAGGAGACATATCTTCACTATTCTCACTGAATGTTGAGTCAAACAACATACCCAGGCAAAACTGTTAATTGATTTAATTCAATTTGCTTCTGATAAAATTCTGACTGACTGAAAACAACATATTATAACATACTAGCTTCACATGGGTGGTGTAAAATGAAAAATCTCTCCCCCACTATCATCTGTCACTTTTTAATTAATTGAGATTTTAAAATCTCACCCATAGGATATTTAAAAACATTTTCTTTTACATGTACTTTTTTCTTTTAAATATTCAATTTCTTGCAGTTGTTTGGAAGTTATGTGTGGACATACATTTCGGCGATAAATTTATATAGATTTTTCAGACAAAAAAGCAACCAAAGCTGCAGAGGTCAATAAGATCCAGTGTCACATAATGGCCACCGAAGCACCGCAATATAAGGCTTACAAAGTGCATTTATTGAGGAAAGTGAGAACTAACACGGCAGTGCAGTTGATCATTTCACTCGCCAGGATTGAAGTGGAGCCACTAGTCACACATAAACATGCGTTTTGGGTAAGTGTATGGGCAAAGGCTGAATACCGAAGCCATACATTTTTCTTAGTGTGAATAACTGATGAAGATTAAAACAGAATAAACTACAATTTAAAGAATTATAATAAGCGTCTATTACCACAAGACAGGCTCTAGTGGTAATAGACGCTTATTATAATTCTATTAATAAGAATTATAATAGATGTCTATTATAATTCTTGTCTATGCTTAGAATGGTACCTATGACTAATAATGAAAAAAATATTGTTTGTTTCAGTCAAAATCAAAGTACTTCTTGCACAGCATAGACTCAGTTGCATGGTGTCAGGTGCTAGAAGCCAGAGCCAGCCGGACCACATTTAGGATAGTCTACCTACCTAGTTCTAGTTCAAATCAAAACGATAGTAATAATACTGGTAAGTTCATATTATTGAAATAAATAGATGAAATGGCTACAAGCAGACAAAAAAAGTATGTTTGGAGATAATGATTTTTAGAAGGGCCTAACTAAACTTATCGGTTCGCGCCGACATGCGACATGCAAATGTGACTCGGCAGTCCATGGGACTAGATTTAACTCCAAGGAACTCTCACTTTCTGAGAAAAAAGAACCTAATGAGTCTGTCTGTGTGTCAGTTTTCAATACGGATTGTAGTCAGACGTTTTGATTTATTATACTAACTGTATTAATTTGACTTAAGATCTCGAATTAAAATTGATATTGGAAAATTCTCAATCATTTATAATTCTTAACAATCTGATGATTATATAGGTTTGGTACATTCTGTCTCGTATACATACTTTAGAACAAAGATCGATCCTTAATTTTGTTTTAACAATATTTGTATGGAATTTTTCTGTTCTCATACCCTCATTAATAATTTCAGGTAACACAAATTTCTTTCACCCAAACGCATCATACAAATTTCACGATTTCGAGTGTGAACACGACACAGCAAGGGAAATCGTGGAGAAAATTAACGCCATATTAGATCTGAGGAATAGCCCGTGCCGAAGGGAATACAAGACCGCTAAAGAGAAAAAACTACAATCGAGAAGAAGTTTTCACACAAACAAGCACATGAGTTGATTTCCGGAGACTGTTAGTTAGTATGATATGATACGTATAAAAGTTCCTTAAACACACACACGCAATGCAATACTTACATAACAAAATAGTGAATATTTATTTTCTCTATAAGATACTGTTGCAAACATTAATTTATAAAAATAAGGCAACAAAAATATTTGTTTAAAAATTGGCCATGTGATTGTGAAGTCAAATGCTTGTTATTTATTCAGACATTGGTATCGATTCTGTTCTACAATATCACAAAACTAAACTAATTTCACAGGACTAAAAAAAACTGCAATCCCTTTCTCATGTGCGAGGTTTAATAAGGATGGCAATACTTGAAGTCCTGTCAAATAAGTTTAGTTTTATGATTATTTCGTACAACATAATTAGCACCATTGACAGTATTTTAAAACAAATTGATCGCCAAATAATTGTTACTTTACTCATTGTAGTCTGTTATTTGGAAAATGTCTAAGAAAATTTTTAATTTTACATCTAATAACTAAATAAGATACACTCAGCAAAGTAGGTTATGAAATTATCAGATAAATAACATAAATAATTTTATGAATAAATTAATATTTTTTTAATAAAATGTGTAATTATGTTTATGTAAATATTTTCTTGCTATTCTAGTCTTGGTGAGTAAAGTATTTGAGTTAAAAGCTTTTGAGTAGTTCAAGAGATAAAGCTTAAGCAAATAATTTGAAGACCTTCAGAAAAGTGACGAGTCATAGGACGAGTAGTTTTTTTTTAATTGGAATTCACTGATTGTATAAAAACACTTTTCTAATTACATAATTGTCAAATTTTAGATCAATTAGAAAGTAGGTTTTATAAATTGCTTAAAGTGAAGGTAGTTTTGAATTTGTAATACCGCAAATAGAAACAGAAAACAAAAAGATCAAATTAAGAAATTCTGCCACACTACCCAGTTAATAAATTAATGGACTTAAAAAGGCTTCCCATTGTAGATTTTTATATGAATGAAATGCAAAATGAACTTTACAAACCCAGATTTACAGTTGAATTTTAATAATTTTGTATTTTACTAGACGTAAGAAATGCTTTGAACATTTTGTATTTAGGTATGCTAAACATTTAATATGTATATTTGATAAGTTGTAATAACTTATTTTCTTTTACGTTTAAGTTGAATTTAGATTACAAAGGATGTGATTAAAATTCAGGTTGCATATGTACATATTATCCTGAAAGTGTTCTATATAATCTCAACCCTGTTCATAGTATTATACAACAGCAATTTGCCTACACTGCCATTGATAGCTCAATATATTGTACCTACTATTTACATGCATTTCATAGTCATGTCAAGTGATAATCCATTGTGATTACAAATGTGAGATATTATACTGTAGCGATTGTTAAGAGTATTTCAGTGAAATATAGGTAAGTACTGGTACTTTACAAATTATGATGTGTTTAATCATTCGTCAAACAAATAAAAAAAATCTCAAACTGGATTATGAATTTACTTATGCAATGCAAGCCGTGAACGTTATAATTAAATTATAATTTAATATTTGAATTAATTTATTGTGATTATGTTAATATGAAATAATAATTGTATGAATCGAATGTATCGCGAATGAAATGAGATGGAATAAAATATTGTTCATTCAAAACACTTGATGTGTCATTTATGATTTGTTTGATTGTGACGAACATTCAATAATCTACTATATAAAAATAAGTCGGGTTTTCCTTCCTGACGCTATTAACTCCAGAACGCACGAACCGATTTCCACGGTTTTGCATTCGTTGGAAAGGTCTCGGGCTCCGTGAGGTTTATAGCAAAGAAAATTCAGGAAAAATTCAGGACAAACCAACATATCAACAAAATATTTGATATAAATGTCTACCCATGCGAAGCCGGGGCGGGCCGCTAGTAGTATATAGATTAGGTACATAGGTACATATCATCACGCCAAGTCTATTTCAGGGTGGGCAGAGTATGGAGCGCCTTTCACTTTTCGATCATCAGAGTGATCGGGGAATGTTAGCGCGCTATAGCCCTATTATATCAATTAAACCCATGATTCGTTAGTATGTTTATTATTAAAATTTAATATTTACATTATTATATATAGTTACACCAGTTGCAGTAAAAAAATGTTATTCGGTAGACTTAATTATCATTAGTTTTGTATGGACATAACAATAATACCTTTTAGATTTAATAGCTATAGATTATAGAGAAGCGGGTATTAACACGATCTAAATGTTTTCATTGCGTCTACTTTATAGATTTCTATTTACATTGTACATACATATTTACATTTACATGCACACAAATTAGGCTTCGCAAGCACTGACCTAATAATACATAGATTTCGGGTGTGCGCAAAAGTGTCCGGAGTTACACAACAAAATGCGATAGCGCCAATTGGTCGACAGTCTGAAACCGATAAATTGTTGCTAGCAAAACTCAACGGTGTGCTAATAAGATAAAACTGAAATTGAAGTGATTTAGGTTTATACAATAATTTACATTCAGGGTTCGATACAATTTTTATTATTAGGACAGTTTCCATAATCATTGATTTCTTAGTTATTTTGAAATCTTAGATAATTAAGCTATGATAACCAAATCAGAATGTAAATAATTAATTACTACTGTTTAACTATTTCATAGAACACGAAAAAAAAAATACAATTTATTAGAAACAAAATAACACACTGCATGTGGCATAATAGTGTTTTAGTAATCTAACTTAAACATTCAGAGATATAACATAGACTCAAGTCTATTTTTTGACAAGAATACACTATAATACATTTTGTATATTTAATTTATTGACTTAAAAAAGACCCATGTTAAGAATTATAATCTCAAGTTAAACACTTCTACTGTATTCTACAAAAAACATGGCGGAATAATCGGTTGGCTATCTCTAATATGTGTTTTCTTATGATCTCTTCTCAAGATTATTTACCCCCGACGCAAAAACTACAAAAACGACGGGTGTTATAAGTTTGTAGTGAGTATCTATGTCTGTCTGTGGCATCGTAAGTCCTAAACGGAAGAACCGATTTTGATTTAGTTTTTTTTTCGTTTGAAAGGTGACTTGGTCGAGTGTTCTTAGCTATACTTAAAGAAAATCTGACCAGCAGTTTGGAGACGAGCACTCTCAACTCCTCACTATCTTACAGCAAATATATCTTGCTTGGGGTCATTGCAAAGGTCTCAATGAATACAATGACATGGTTAACTTCACCTTATGCTGCAGCATCATCTGCAAAGTACAAGACACCCAACTCCTCAGTAACTTACAGCAAATATATTGTGTTTGGGCTCATTGTTATGGTCCCAATGAATAATCTATACTTAGATAGATGGTGATGGGTCCAGTGAAGGAGTAGGAAATAGTATTGAGTATAAATCGGTGATGTCGTGAGTCTGGGATTTATAAATTTTTAATTTTTACTTGTACTCAGGGTAGTGAGCATCCATTACATGCACATTTATATAATATACTTATACTATGTTATGCTAACAATGTCCTCAATTAACAAGTATGTGGTTGACATTGGGGTCGATTCTGTTGTACAAAATCACTAAATTAAACTATGTATGTGTAAGTTTTGGCCCTGGGTCCTGCAATCTGCACCACTAACCAATAAAGGCCTACTGATGACCATCTAATATTTGCACACCTCACAACCCAGAACATTGGGAACATTATTTGCATGAAGAGATATTTGAGAGAACTACTTACAAATATATAAAATTTAATTACAACACCATTGGTTCGACTGTGCTGTGCTCAAGAATGTGTTCAGTAATTTTGTTCACTTTCTCTTCACAAAAGCCTAATATTACATTGTCAAGTTCATTTGCCCTCCTGTACAATGCCAGGGCTTCCTTGACAGACTTGTGTAGTTTCTGTTGGCTTTCAACAAGCTTGGACAAATTAGGTTTTGCTTTCAGGAATTCTATGTCTTCATTTGATAATGCTGAGTAGGTTATCCTAGACCTACTGGGGGCTTTTGCTGCCATTTGATACTGTCTGAAAATATATAAATAAATCGTTTTAAACATTATAATCTACATGTTTAAAATAAATTTTGACAGACTCTTACCACAGTATTTTTATTTAACTAGTTGCCCAAAAGCTATTGTGGGTAGATCATTTTGTTCGCATAATCATTCACTGCAATTACTGCAGTCCATTCTGTGATCATAGTACTAGCATTGCACTAATTAAATAACTGGTATTTCTATTTAATTAGTTACCAGATATTTCAATGCTGTTGCAAGCACTATGATCACAGAATGAACTGTGGTAGTTGCAGTGCAGTTCTTACCATGGTAAGAACCTATCAAAATGTATTTTTAACATTTAAAAATATGATTACATTAAAAAAGAGATAGTAAACAATACATACTGCCTCAGATCATGATATTTATTCCGTCTGTTATTTACTTCCCTCTTCCACTGTTCTTTTTCAGCCAATAGTTTGTCATAATACCTGTTGAGCAAACAATGATGAAAAGGGAAAGAGTACATACTTGACACTGGCGGACATGTATGAAGAAATTGATGAATGTAAAAGCAAGAGGCGTGTAAGTCAAGAGAGAAATTGTACTCTTCACTCTCTGACTACCCTGTGAAATATTTGGAGTGATGATATGGATATGTATGTTTGAGCAAGGAATGCTACAGTGAGTTAACAATAGTTAAATAATGATTATTATTTATACCTTTAAATAAAAAAGAGCAAATTCGTAGTATCATTACATATTACGCTTTATTAAACTCAAATGTACCTACTTCTTTAGGTCTTGTGCGTGTTTTTCAGTAGTTTCAGAACTCATTTTACACACATCTGGGTCCACATTTTCTGATAGTGCTTGTGGGACTGAAACATCAAACAATTTTATTAGCATTTTATATACATAATAATTTAAATGGTTTAAGGTTTTAGGACTAAACGACAGGTATTTTAGTCCATTAGGTCTGAGTAACAGATAATGCTGGTGGGTTACCCTTTGATTATATAGGGTTACCTATGGAATTCCTTCGCTCGAAGAACGTTGATCGTCTTCGCCGCGGTGGCGATCGAAAAGATTGATGTCCTTCTGTTAAACTAATAGAGTTTTCCATTTTAAAACGCTTCGCACTACTTATACACAAATATTCACAGAAAACAAACAAACAAACTTGAAATAATTTGAAAACCCAAAATGACGTTACAAAATAAATGTAACTACACACAAACAACCAAAGAGAAGAGAGAAAAGAAACATTACGTACGTTGTTTAGCTTTGGATACATATCTTTTGATCCAATGTTCACTCACAACTATTGTGCCAAGCCAATAGATTGGATTGATATATCATAGGTAAGAGGAATGTAATTGGTACCCTTTGGTACTGTAAGAAATGTGATGAAATCATGTTGAAATAGTTTTTATTTTGTACAACGAATTACGTCCCACACAAATTAAACCATTTACTTTTCTGGTTCTCATAAAACAATCTACTTACTTAATAATAATACAATTTGTATGTAATATTATGGATTTTAAAGTCGTGTAGATAAATAAAGATCCTGGCAGGGCATAGAAGGAAAATAGTAGAAGGCATAGAAGGAAAATAGTAGAAGCTTAGCAGAAGCTCAGAGTAGTTAATATACCTAGTACCTACTTGATGATTTTCTCAAGTCAGTTCAGAAGCTAATTTTTAGAACAGAAATTAATTTTGTGAAATGGAGCACCTTCTGGACGGTGCGGTTGACATTTATTTATGTTTGACAAGACATGACATTTTGTTTGCTGCATAAGCTGCTTTGCTTCGATTTGGCGTTGATCAAATGAAGCTGATAAAATCAATTCTGCGCTAAATAGTGTTTACTTTAAAGCCGCATTAAAATTTTTTTTTTTAAATTAATACGCGTCGTTACAATGGTTTGTTCTCGCAAGAGAACCTAATCATCAATGGGTAAGAAGAACAAGATATTCTGAACAAATCAAGTTTTAAATGAGTAGCCCGAGTCGGAAACTGCAGCTATGTTTGTAAAATACATAGTTTTTGTCATGTTTCTCAACAGCATACAGTGATGGAGTTCAATGAATATCAAACAAAGGAGGTATTGGCCCCGGTAGAAATTGATTTTTATTCTGATCGATCTCGCACTCCGAGCCCGACTCCCGTGCTTACTACTAATGTATGTTGTGATTTGGAGGACATTTTGAGCGACGTAAGTACTGACAAATCAGTTTCCACATGTATTTTACGTGGTTACTTGAACAGTATCGTTTTGTTACTAGAAAAAAACTTACATCAGTTGGTGACAACATTTATGACATATATTACATTGATGATGACATGTTTGACATGTAATAAAATTGTTGTATTCACCCAACACAATTTTTTAACTGATAAGAAGGAAATAGTTTGTGTTAGGGCAGCTGTAGAAATAAACAGCTTTGTCTTGCATTGTAAAAGAAAATGTTATCCTTATCTACTGACAAAATTTGAAACACCATTTGTGAGAACTCTCATAAAAGCTCAAAACCGTGGTAAGAACCAGATTATTAATAACTGAATTTAATAGAAGTGATACTTTATATAACTTTATTATTACTGCATGTTGTTCCTATATAAAGAATTTTAAACATCTAACGGTGCTAGTAGAAGTTTATTTATCCAATATGTAATTATGAATATGCAGTCTGTGAAAACATATCTTTTTGTGAAATGGAGCACCTTTCTCTAAGTTAAACTGGCAACCGCATTTATGTCTAGTACATCCCTACATTATTCTAGGCAATATCAGAGACTCTAAACGGCTCTCTTCGTGTGAGTAGAAGCCAGCTTATCAATCAAGAACTCACAATCAGACCAGAAGCAAACATAGAGGCTAACGTACCAGAGGGCCTTGACCTTTACAACATAATATTTGAAATTGATAGTGACTCTGAGGTAAAGATGGGAGATGTTGATGGTGCTCCAGTGCAGGACAACAACTTAAACAGTAGAGAAACAGCTGATAAGGTCAGTGTACCAATCATCGTTTCCTTGATTTGTTGCAGGATTATAAATCTTGTGTTACAAAAGAAATACATATATATTACAGTAATCGTATATCAAAATGTTTCATAATTATTGTTAATCTATTTGTAATGTGTAAGTAATGTAAATAAATTTCATAATTATTTTGGCATCCTACTACCATTATGGTAGTATATAATAGCCAAATACATAAGGGTAAAAAATAATAATACAACAAACTTGTATTTATTAAACTTGTTCATAAACTACATTATACATCACATCAGTGTGTGATGACTTAATAATGAATTATTATTTTTAACTACTGAGGTAGTGCTTAAGTATCTTGCTGCAGTTATTTTATTTATTTATTTATTTATTTATTTTATTTATCTTTTGCTTACAAATTGTTATGTATTATTGTAGGTTAATGTTTCATAATGTACTGATTAGATAGAGGTAAGGCCTGACTTATCCTTGATTGTTATCTAACTGTGCCCACAGTTTCAATTTTAAACAAATACCCATTTCCTTAAGCTTGCATATGTGTTGACTATTTCATTAAAACTTGAGTCAAGTGTTTTTTTATGAACTACATGACAAGATCGAGAGACGAGATAAGCGTCACGCCTGCCCAAACAGTTTAAGTTCCATCCTTTTTTTTATACCATTAAGGTGGCACACAAGCATACAGCCCACCTGATGGTAAGCAGTCACCATACACTATAGCCGATAACAATACCGGGGATGTCACTGACAAGTTGCCAACCAGGTTGTTAATGAGGACTCACTGTGCTAGCAGCATTACTACTGGCACTGGAATGCATATAACATTTTTTTTTACGAGTGGCACTCTTCGTAGTTCCCTTGGGGAGACAGGAATATATATATTGAGAACTGGTGTATCATAAGAACATAATAAAAGATATACTTTTTGTAATGCAACTTGCATACAATGCCATTGCTAACAGCAACAAATTACGTCATTTGACTTGATTTGTTGCAATTGTGTCGTTATCTCATGAAATATTAATATAGTAGGTATGTCCACGGAAATTGGAATAATATTTGTCTCTAGAAATATTGTAGCGCTGGGACTTTGTCACTACGAAAATCACGGAGTGAAAACACTTGTTTTAATGAAGCATCCCTAGAATACCTAGATTATTATGATAATAGCTACATTGGTTGTTTTAAAAATATATGGAAATTATGTTAAGTATTTGGAACTTATAATGCTTCTATGATAGAGGTCAGGACATTGGACTCCAACACAAATCTTAAGTCGGTCGGTGACGTCAACTTTGTAAAAATCAATGACTGGACATCAAACATCCCGATAGTGGTCGTAACTTGGGGCGTTTTAGTATATTTGAGTTTGAACCGTAAAGAGCTAAATTGGGACATCAATTCCCGCAACAAATTGGTAAAACAACCTGCCCGGAGATGAAGTTCATTGTTCGCACGAACTATTAACTTTAACCTATTTACCAAGCCAATGAAATATTCACCTCGATTATTTTTGTAAAGTTGTAGCCTTTGTGAGTACGACGTACTTAGAATAATGTGTACGGAACTAGGAACAGACTTAGTAAGGTCAGGGTGTATAGGGATTAAAGTAGGTAGGGATTAATCCATACTAATGTTATAAATGCGAAAGTAACTCTGTTTGTTTGTTTGCTACCTTTTCAGGACTAATATTAAAACGGCTAAACGGATCGTAATAAAATTTGATAAGGAGATAGATTATATCCTGAGGAAGGATTTTTTGTCTTTATAAATGCAGACGAATTCGCGGGTAACACCTAGTTCTTAATAACGGAAAGTACCCTGATCAGTCTCAATTTGAATATTTTTATGTAGCTATGTTGTTATTTTATTTAGTTAATTTGAACGATAAAATAGTTTTATTGGCCGTTAAATAATCGTATACAGTGGGTACTACTACTCAGTCGTAACATTACTTAATTGACTAATCAAAACCGTGAAATATGGAGCGAGCGTTAATTAACTTGACACGTCGTATGGGAAGCTCAAATTAGACTGAGGTTATAACATTTTATTGTAATGATTATTTATTGTTGCACTTAGATGTGTATCATCTAAAGTTTTTACTGATTGTCTGTCAAAGATGCTCACGCGCACGGCAACATCCAGCTGAAACGATCTTGAAAAATAAAGAAAATTAAAATAAGACTCAACTGCGTAATCAAAACTATAGACGCCATGTGTATACACATAGCTGTCTCTGTGATGGCGTGTAAATTTTGGAAGAGAATTTTATCACAAAAAACTTTAAAGTGATAAGTTCTTAATTAACCAGTGAATGTAAAAGTTGTATCTGTAAGCACGCGCTTTAGCGCCAGCATAATCGAAATTTCATTTAAGTTTTGAACTATGTACACTTTTATTGATTGTATGTAGGTTAAAAGTGTGGTCAAACATTAGAAGGGCACAGCGGAACGGTTAAAGCTCTTTGTTGGCGGTTATCGATTTGTAACTGACTATTGAAGGTCAGTATATTGGTACCTCACTGTTGTTGCTGTTCACGTTCTTGGGGCTTACTCCATGAGGCCCTATACGTCCCCTTTCATGAATTTAAGAGCTAGGCTCTTGTCGGTCAGGCAATCGCCATCCGGTCTGCCGTTCGGTTTCAAACGCGCAGTTATGAAGCGAGTTTGGGTGCATTGCTTTCCAAGAGATCGCTGGTGATTGCAGAGGTTCACATTCTACGGTAACCGCCTGCCACCACTCGGGCCTTATGCTCGCTTACCATCTTTGTAGTACAAAAAACCTGTTTTGCATCATCATTTCATTTCTTAGTCTGCACTTGTGTACACACAAGTATGCAAATATTCAAGACATTTCCAGATTAGAATCTCTTCTTACATTACGACTCGGCATATCGATACGTAGGCTATCGATTCAAACGAGTATCGTGAGCTACAATCGGCGACGAACGATCATTTGTCGGTTTGTTATGGTTTCGGCTCATTGTGCGATCATTAAGGCTTGTTGCGATTGCCTAGTCGGTCACTTCCACTGCCGTCGAGTATTTTTAAATCGAGATCTATCGAATCGAGAATTTAAGTTTGCTTTAAAGTGTTGTGCCTGTGTTAATGACCTCGAAATACAGTGGTGTATAAAGGAATGTGTTTCAAATTCTAATTAGTGAGGACATGACCGCAGTCGTCATCATGAGTGGGAAGGTATGGTTACTAGAAATTTCTGTTTGGGTTATTAGAAATTTCAAGTTTAAGTGTGATAGGCTAAGGTTTAGATTTAATCGTGGTAATAGTCGGTAGTTATTTCAGAATTATTGTTATGCTAACTATAATTCAATTCTAATTTCGAAGTTCAGATTTAATTTTATAAAATTATTGTTAACAAGTAAATTATAAAAAAACACACTTTAGTTAGACTTTATAAAAAAAACATTCTGTATTGATTAGCTTAAACGTGTAGGTACATACTTGGTAAATTTTCGGCAACTAAACATATATTGACATATGTTTTAAATACACAAATTTTAAAATAATTCTTGAGTTGCCGGTAGATTTTGACGATTTGAAAGTAGGTACTTGTTTGTGAAGTCTAATCTAGTATCGAAAAATTTAAATTTAAATTTATGGAATCCGCGTCTTCTCTAAGATGATAGCTAAGAACCTTCTAAGAACACTCGATTAAGTCACCTTTGAAACAAAAGAACTAAATCAAAATTGGTGCATCCGTTCACGTGCTACCACGCCCGATGCCACTCACATACACACAAGTCACACAACACCTATGTTTGCGTCGATCGCAAAAATATATGTAAATATACATTTTTACTTTGTTTGTAACCTCGTGTGTGACTTAACTAGTGGGATACGTCGTGCCTTCATATAAACCAATTAGGACGATAACTGCAATGATGATTTAATCTGGGATTACATTAAGATCTGCGCGGTTTACACGACGATATACTGGGGATTGTTGCTGATATAGAAAATAATTTTTTCTTTGTTACCCAATAAAATTTAACAAATATGGAAATGATTTTTGGGTTCTACTAAGCCTCAGCTGTCCGTCCGGCCATCTAATCTGTCTTGACGAATGTCTGTCTGTCCGTAAGCGGACTGTATCTTATGAACCGTAATAGATAGAATTTTTCACAGAATGTGTATTTCTCTTGCCGCTATAATAACAAATAATAAAAATGAATTTAAAATAAAAGTGGCTCGCTTACTGAACAAACATGTTTTTTTGCACGTTCTTACTTACAATTTCAATTTACCTATAAAATATTGTACATTATGTCATTTCTTTATTATTCTACGCGCTTGTTAGCAAGTGACCATTCCGATTACTAAAAATATGCAATTTACTCAAACGATATGCAATGCAATAAAAAATATCCAAGAATACATTTTGCACGGCCTTATCATTGTTGCTGAGAAAAGGTCTGTTTATACGCTACGGCGCTGCCAACGTGCCAACTGCGTCGCGCTGAATCCATACTCTTATACGTCATGTAGACCAGGTCTAATCAGAACAGGCACCAATTCGATTACAATAAAATAAATCGAATTACAAAGAAATGTTATTAAAATTTTATACGTCAAAAGTTTCTTTCCTCTTTTATTTTTCATCGAAACTAGTTATGACTTCCTCCACTTGAATGGGTAGACTCACCCAGGGTGAGGTGTCATGACCTCCATGACCTCAAGCCACAGCTTAAATACTTAGTCAAATCAAATATCGACTTTCAAAGTTTGACAAATTGGCGCGACGTTGCATATAATGGAACCCCAAGTGGGTACAGTATTTATATTTATTATTACATTTAGTTGTATGAGGATGGTCACTAGGGCGTGATTCACAGGAGTCCAGCAGTTTTAGTATTCAAGCGTCCGTGAGTGTTGTGTCACTTGGACAGGAAAATATCTTTAGTATTTATTGTTATATTATAATAAACAATCATCTTAATAGTGTACCTACATAATGACTTACGGAAAACAATCGCAGATATGGAGAAAGGTATTTAAGTTTATTTTTATAATTGTTGTGCCTAAATCTAACTGTTAAGGCATTTCATTTGAAAATGTACTCTATACTAGTCATTCATACGATTTGATTTTAAAAGCGCTTGTAAATAACATTTAACGTCATAATGGTTTTACTCATTACTGTTCATTACTGCTCACTACAATAACACAAGAAATAACACATGTAGGTAAATGCCTACGTCTTCGTTTATATGACACCATACTGGGTCCTGGGAGTGGAGGCAGTCAGCAGCAGGTCTTGTTGTGCGTGGTGGTAAATAAAACTATGGTAGTAGTATACGTAGTCCGATTTACTGGTAGTTTTGCTCAATGAGTCTCTGTCGCGGAGACATATACCATAGCGACGGAGACTCTCTACAGCGTGCGCTATAATAGGCATATTTACATACAGCGCCATCTATTGGTTATAAACCTAAAACACAAATGTCCGTTAAACATCGTTCATTAAGAACATTCCAATATCATAGACTACAAATCTATCCAACACAAAAATATTTTTTCAATTACAATTAGTAGCTCCTGAGATTAGAGCCTTCAAACAAACCCTTCAAACCCATATTTGTTTATCAAACTACCTTTGTCGATGCGACTTCGCCCGCTTACCATCATAATATGTAGCCTATGTTACTCGGTGATAATATAGCGTTATAGTGTTGAAAGATCTTTTTCGAGTGTATTAATTATGTACGAACATAAGTACAAATACTTCTCTGTCTAATAGATGAACAGGAATAAAAATGGAAACGAACTCGGGACTTCATCGTCTCGAGTCAAGCGAAACACCGCTGAACCACAAAGCGATTGAATTATATAGAGGAATAAACACATAATTGTCCTTTAATTTTAATGACACATCTTCTGTTTCTTTCTAAAATTCAAATCAACAACCCATGCCGTGTCCTCTGTTACTTGTGACAAGAAGTGTATAATAAGATTGCTCTATTAACATTTAAGCTCCCTAAAATGTATAAAAAATTTAGGAGCGAAATGGCATTTGCAAACAATAGCAAAGTAACTATTGACATTTGCGAAATTATTTGAACTTTATTCACCTATTTTTTGTGTTTCTGGGTAAGAGTCGACATAAATACAGGTAGAGAAAGAATTGTCATGATATAGGATATCCTATACTTTATACTGACAACTATTCTATGTCTCGAATAAATATTGCGATTGAACATTGTAAGCATTGTGAGACTATATTTTAAGATCGGCATCGAGCGATGCCCTTGTACTTGTAAGGCGTTCGTACGGTAACCGCTTACCGTTAACTACTCCGTATGCTGATTTGCCAAAAAGATATATATAAACCGTGTTCGAAAGGTAACATTTACTGAGAAGGATCAATATAAAATAATACCCTGCACCCTAAATAAGCTAAGCTATCCTTTAATTTAAAGCAGTAGTGCCAGCCAGTATTACCAGTGGCCCTATAATATCTCTAAGGAAAATGCACCTGTTTGCGTAAATATGTCCTCCAAAATGACGGAATGTTATATCGAAACATATGCGAAGAAAGTGCCTTTGAGAAGATATTTTATCATTTTTATATCTTTATTTACTTAAAATAAATAGAAAGTTGAAGCTGTTCGAGAAACGCAATAAAATTATGAGGCACGGATCTCAATGTAGGTTTATTTTTTAAAGCAAAGCGATAACTCGCGTTTTACCCACTTTATTGAGAGAATCCGCTGTGCTATGGAGCAAACAGTATTGCTGTTGCAAACTAAGAAGCATTTTGGATCATAAATCAAAGCGCAGTAATAAGTAGCCGGAAAAAGTAAACTCTAAAATGTATTAATAATTGAATGAAAATGTTTGTTATTAAATAGAATGAACATGCGGCACCTGTGTTACAAGGAAAACTATCTTACCTATGTGTCTGAATAGAAACTAATTTCTAATCTGCCAGCATTCTCGGCATGCTCCCGCTTGATCCTGGCTTGGGTAACATCTTTTATCTATAAGTAGGTAGTTAAAAATATTTTAATCTGAATAATGTATAATTGCTCAATTTGTTTCGTTTTAGAATTCCTGCCGACTCGTCGGCGGATCCAAGTTCTACGAGGTGATAGATGGATCAGCATCCGCAGACGCTTCGACCCCATCACCTACGGAGAAACACGACCACATGAAGCCGATTGACAGCGATGACGAAGGTATTATAATATTCTTTAGTTCACTAATCGTATGCCTAGATTGATATTGCATCTTAAGCTGAAAATATAGGAAGGTCATGACAAGTACACGCAAGTCAATGAAAAGGGAAAATCATCTTTATTACATTTTAGAATTATCCTGATGTATTATCCTTATTATGGTGAGCGGTTACCGGCTATGGACGCTTGTAATACCAGGAATGTACACTCGCAAGTAGACGACTAAATTTGGTACCTGGCTAGTATTTTCTTTGCCCTTTTCTTGACGATTGTATGAGTCTTCAATTTGGTGTCTCGAGTCTCGACTATGCAGAGCTGTGTCTGTGTTTTAGATTAAGTAAAAACAATGTTCAGTTTCAGACGTAGACCAAGAATGCACAGTGTTCAGTGGCGTGAGCTACCTTGGCGCGCAGAATATCTCTGACCCCAAGTCGGAGAGTGATATCCAACGCATCATGAAGGAGCTGTCTTCGATGCCAGAGAGCCGGGACGGCATCGCCGTGTCGATATCGATACCCGTCTGCTCCCAAGGGCTAGTGGTGTAAGTATATCGAATTTTTGTTTAGTTGAGTTCGTTGTTCCTGGTAGTTTAAGGCCATGTCAAATTAGATTACATTATTTTCTTGTAGCGTTCATCTCGCGTCTTAAAATGAGAAGATAATCGTGTTTATTCTGTTGTACGAAATCATTAAACTAAACTAATTTGACGTGACTTAAAGTATTGCCGTCCTTATGTAAGCTCGCACATTAGAAACTCATAATAGCAAGACTTTTAGGTCTGTCAAATTGTCACATTGGTTTTAAAACAACTTTTTATTTGAGGATTTCTCTCCGACACCTTTGTGAACATAGACAAATTGTTTTTATTTAATTTTGACATTAGTTACGTATCTTTTTCAATTGATATTTGCTTTTTTTTCCTTGTCACTAATAACTGTTAAATAAATAATTGAAAGGCTTTTGGTGAAGATCCCTTATATCTGTCTGTGTCCACCATACATTAGCCTACCTTTTATAATTTGCATAAATAAGCAAATAATTCTCGTTCAGCCTTTATCAAGCGGACTCGAACAGCGTGATGACCCGCTACGCGGTGAACCGCATCTCGTTCTACGCGCGCGGCGCGGCCGGCTCGCCTGTCGCCTCCTGCTTCGCCTTCACGTGGTCTCACGGCGAGACTAAAGAGTCGGCCGTGTATCGCTGTCATGTGTTCCGCTGTCACATCGCCGAGGCTGTCAACCAGGTGTCAAGTAAGTTGACGTTTATATTTTTTTTACCACATAGGTCGTAAGGAAGCGCTCGGCGTGTCTTCTGGGTCGCGGCACGAAACTCTAGCGCTGAGCGAAACGTGGAGGGGATAGCTGCGCATGGGTACCATCGCGCACGCAATACAAATTAGTAATTTAATTGCTTAGTTAAAAACAGCAAAATAATGTTTTAATGTAAAGTCAAATAGTAAGTCTAGCGGTGAACAAAATGTGGAACTTAACTGCGTATGGGTACTGTCACGCACGCAAATATTACTTCATGTTACCTACAATATAATTTTTAACAAGTTTATGGGGAGTAGAAAAATAAATACACTATCGGATTTGTAAATTTTTATATTAAATACCAAATAATAAAAAAAATTATATTAAGTCCGAATTACATAAGAACCTACTGAAGTTTCTTCTCAGGATAGAAGAAACCTGCGAGTTCGGCAGGGTGTGGACATCAGACACCGCATTCTCCTTTCCGATATCTAGTCCGAATCAGACAATGGTCTTACACCTTCAATAGTATCCCAACAGGGCCTTTTGCTTACTGAGGGCCCCGGCTCAGGGCTGCTTCGGTCGTCGGCACTAACAGCGTCATCGTCATCAGACTCACCAAGGCTATCCTCTGAACTGTCACCATCAACGCGAATGATGAATTCTTCTGTAACCAAATCCACGACATGGTCACTCTTGACATATTGCTCTTCTATGTCCTTTACCTTTTGGCATAACTTTCCCCAATCCCAAGCACCCATCAGCAAAACTTTTTCTTGAATTAGTTCTATACATTTAGCAACACTCCACTTCACATTTTTACTGCCTACATATTGCTTTATGTCAGACCATGCCATTTCGATTGGATTTAGATCTGGGTGGTATGGTGGCAGTCTTAGCACTTGATGTCCTTGCTCTGCTAGTATCCTGTCAATTGAAAATGTTTTAAATCTATCTTTGTTAGCCCGTATTAAATTGTATAGTTGAGGTTTTAGTAGAGTTTCCTCATATTGTATGCCCTTTTCAGTAAGCCAACCCTGCATGTCAGCTTTTTTGGAATTAGAAGTGGGTGCAAGGTCCCATTGTTTATTATGGTATGATGCGTTGTCGACTACCACGACAGAATTAGGCGGTAAGTTCGGCAATAACTGTGTCCTCAGCCATTTTTCGTAGTTGTCGTAGTTCATATTGTCGTGGTAGTCGCCTGATTTCGCACCAGCTTTAAAAGTTAACAGTGCGTTCGGTATGAACCCAGCCTCTGATCCTGCGTGGACAATGACCACCCGCTGTCCTTTGGAGATAGGTTTTTTGAGACCTTTTGTAGTACCATCGGTCCAGGCTTTTGGAGCAGAGTGCGATGAATCTACGTAAGATTCATCTGTATATACGATGGGCCTTCCCTCTTGGCGATATTGTTTTATTTTGCGTAAGTATTCGATACGTAGTAAACGTATATTTGAACTTTCAATCAGTACTTTTCGATTGTTTTCAGTATTTTTCCACCGAAACCCTAAACTCTTAATTATTCGTCGAAGACTTCGTTCTGAGCCTTTGAAATTTATATCTTCCTCTAGCTTCTTTCTCAACTTTCCGACGGTGGGAAGTTCATTATTTGTCCTATGAAAGTTATGTATGCACCTCTTTATTAATCCTTGATCAAAGTTATCAATATCTGTGACCGGTTTTGATCTGGAGCGTTTTTTGCCTGGTGTTCTAAATACTGATAATAAGTCGGAATTATTGGCTTCAGTGGAGATTTTCCTTACCGTTGCTATGGACGTCTTTGTAGATTCAGCTGTCCTTTTCTGAATTTTCTGTAAGTCACTAATTATACTATTTAATTTTATATTTCCCGCCTGAATAACTTCTGCAGTTTGTTTTATTTCACTTATATCTACAGTGCTGCGGTCAGAATCGAGTAAAATACTCGCAGCTTCGCCAATTTCACTTTGAATTTGTTTCAGGGAATTAATGAAATCATTCGATTCCCTTTTCAGAAAACAATGCACGTCAAACACCATTTTCCGTGCCTGTCTTTTCAAAACAGTATTCCTTCTCGGCCTCGGCATTTTCACTGTTTAAAAACTGTTCAAACTTAATCAAACAGTGAATAAACTAACAAACACAACAAACAAATCAACAAAACAAACTTAACAAAAAACAACAACAAAAATTAACGATGACAACAAAACAATTCAGAACGCGACTGTACACTGGAAGTGCGCGGAGCGTCGTATCGGCACGGGGGACGGAGTACGACTGGAGAGCCAATCGGCGCAACGCACGCTCGCCCTTCACCCCTGTACCCCGCCAAGACACCTTATTTTTTACTTCTGCGCAATAACGGTCAGCGCTAGAGTTTCGTGCCGCGACCTATACTTGTAGCCATGTTAACTATCTATAATAGTTAACGCTATAAAAACGAAGGAATACATTTCTATTAGTCCAAGATCCTTTGAAAAACGATCTTGACCGAGCTGATTAATGGATGAAAAGTATTTTATATCAATAAATATACTGCAAATGGTTTGCCTAAAAGAATATAATTAATTAACAAATAAAAAAAAACAATTTATGAAACATTTCACTGGTTATTTTAATAGATAAATTCCATACCAATCGAAAGTATAAAGCCAGTAGAATATGCAACGTTATCGTTTTTAATACACAAATAATTGTAATAAATCATCAAAAAAATGTTAAATACTTGAACGGCCCCAAAGTTTTTAATTCCCATACATTTCTTTCGTTTCCTATAGCGTTAACGATTGTAGATAGCTATGCTGGTAAGCGGTCAGCTTAGCCTATCTATATATACTTGCAATACCTCAATACATATTTGCCTTATTGTTTAGGGGGCTCACTGTGCTAGTACTAGTAGCATATGCCTTACTTACCAACAGAAAATACATGAAGAGCTTTAGAATCTTACTCACTGCAAACAGACTACATCAGAGTAGTGCTATTTGGCGTCGATCTACGTTTTCTTTGGAAATCCTTTTACACCTTACCTTAATTTATCATTTAGATTGAGAAACTATCCGTAACTTAATGTTATATCCACGATGGAAAAAATTACCTTATCATGGTCATGTCACGTGAGGGCAGCTTTAACTAGGAAGGACGTCTCGATTGTAATGTAGCATGTCATTTATTTGTCTAAATAGACAGACTTTGTGAATGTCATCTTCAGTCGAAATTCATTTATTTCAACCTTGTAGTTGATGAGTTAAATGGTTGAAAATTATTCGATCAATAACTAAATTGCGTCAATTGATTGTTACACCGTCGAATCAATTTATAACGCGTGCCCCTTGACTCGGCTGCTAAAATAAAATGTAAAGAACTAAATTAGCACGAATAAACTGTTGTTTTTAGGAAATAATATGAGATATATTGTTTCTAATTAGAATATTTTATTCTGAGTGATAGGTTAGTGTCATGTAAAAAGAACAACAAGAAAATTTATAAATTTAATATAAAAACAAAATCATGAATTTTCTTTAGGACACACTATAGAGATTTATTCTAACTGAATTACACATTATTACAACAGAAAGTACTCGGAGTACTCTTTATCTTTCCATCATTGAGTGTATGAAAAGATAGTAAGATTGCCAGTACTCAACGAGGATACGCCATGCTGGTAGTAAAGATATGGTGCTAGCACAGTGAGTTAAGGTTAGCAACGCGTTAGTGATGGATGGTATTGCTGGCGACTATAGGCTACGGTGACTGCTTACCATCAGGTGGGCCGTATGTTTGTGGAAGTTGTGGAACATCTTCGTGGTATAAAAAATAAATTATATCAGTTGTCTCCTACCCGTAGTTTCAGCTGTGCATAGTTTGGGACCAGCTGACGCTGAATGTTAATGTCCGAACATTATTATCATTATATCATGCAAATGATTTGTCCTATTTAATAACACTACATAACGGTTTAATGAAAGACACTCACACTGACAGACGACCTTCTCTCTTCCTCACTCCCATTCATAGACAAGTACGTGATTCGTCTCGCGTGATCTCTAAACTGATTCGTCAAACAATCTTCTGTTTATGTACTATTATTTACTATGTAACGTTTGAATATATGATAAGTAATGCTTTCGGTAGGCACTAACGAGTTACAATGATCTTAACATAAAAGACAGTATGTGTTTGTAGCTCGAATGTAATAGTCGATTTTGTCTACTTGTGAATGATATTGTGTGTGACTTTATTTGTGTAATTTGGTAATTATATTATACTCGCTTCTGCCCGCGTATTATTATTTATACATATACGTAACTAGCGGCCCGCCCCAGCTTCGCACGGGTAGACATTAGTTTCGGGGCATAGCCATTTATCAAATATTTTGCGGGCAGCTAGTATAATATATAGCCTATGTTACTCAGTGATAATTTAGCTTACTAACGGTGAAAGAATTTTTGAAATCGGTCCAGTAGTTTCGGAGCCTATTCAATACAAACCCACAAAAATACAAATCTTTCCTCTTTATAATATTAGTGTAGAAGTGTAGATATATTATACTTCGTCTGCGTTCGTCTGGTTCTAAGATACCTCCCCACCAATTTTCAGGCAAATCGGTTCAGCCTTTCTTCAGTTATAAATAGTACAACTAATTCGACTATCTTTTATAGTGACAGGGTTTCAATATTTGGCTTTTTATCTTCACTAATATAATATTACCTGAGCTCCCGCGAGTTCGTCAAGATTCAGATATAAATGGTGATGTTGCAAATGTTTTGCAATCCCGTCTCCCGTGGGAATAACGTTGTCAGGATTAAAAGTTGTGTTAGTGAAAATTCAATAAATTCCCTATTCCATAAAATATCGAGGAGGGATATTTTTGGGTATGTATTGTATATAAATGTACAAAAATGGCTTAACAACAGCTTTTTAAAAGTAAAAATATACATAATAGTATTTGTTAGTTGGTTGGTACCTCTACGAAAAGAACGCAAAAGATTGTACGTTTTGTATACAAAGCATAGGTACAAACTACAAGTATTGTATATGTAAACACCACTTAATCATTTCCTAACGTGTGCCTAATAAGTGTGCTTGGAAAGGTACGCACGTCCTATTTTTACCCGTAGAATAAACAATTGATAAAAGCAGATTCTCCACGTATTTTATCTCTGCGGAACACGTTATGTTGTGTCAGCATTCGTTCAGTTTAACGACAATACGGTCATTATCCTTTATGGAATAATTGTATGCCTTTATTAAGTTGTTTAAGAGCCGTTAACTTTCTTGCTAACGGAACTGTTACCACCTTATATTGAGATTAAGATAAAACTTGCTATACTCGACCACGCTTTGCTGTAAACAAAAAAGCCAGTGAGCCTTACTGTCGCATATGATGTGTAACATCTGACATCTAACGGCCAATTCGTTTTTAAATTAAAGTGTAACAGAAGGTATGTAGAATAGTATAGGAATTATAACAATAATAGAAATAATCCTCAGAAAAACATCATTACCTACCCATAATGTAAAACAAAAAAAAATTTTAACATTATTCACATTTCTTAGGGTGTTACGAAAAGTACGACATTATTTCACTTTATTTTACGTTAACAACCCTTTATAGAGAGGAAATTCACGAAGGCCGTCTTTTGAAACGTTACCTCAATCGCAATATTAGTAAAAAGTGGTCTAACTAACCTCTGTGCATTGATCCGATGAGTCACCGTACCGTCACAGCCATCGTAGTTTTAGGTTCATAGCTGATAACAAAGGTATTGTGTTCCCGGCGCCCTATTATGTCGCTTGTATAAAAAAAACTTTGTTTTGACCTAATCTATGTATAATGTAATGTATGTACGCCAGCTGCAATGGTGAATGGAATTTGATATTTTATTGAAAACACATGACAGAAATCATTTGTTTCAGTCATTCGGTTTATTACAAAACTATTTACATAATAATGTTCCAAAAATAACTTAAATTAGTAAACAATAGTGTCCAAAATGTATTTACGACCACAGCGTGCACCGTAAAAGCTTGGGTATAATGAGTAAAAACAATATCGGTGCGATATCGCGGCTTGTATACAGAATACCGCCAAGGCTCATAGAAATATCTCTTGTTTGTGTTTTCATTTACTCCGTCACTTTGTTACCGTACGGTCATGTTTCGTGTTAAATGATATGCTGTGATTTATCTAAAGTCGTTTAAATAATGTTAAAGTGGAACTAGTGAAAGGTGTGTCGGTCTGTCTGCAACACGAGTGTTTTCCATCTAAAGGTACACGCTTCGTTTCGTATTGTTATTGTGTTTGTTGAACAGGTGTTTCTTGTTGATGTCAATATTCTGCTTATAAAAATGTACGTAAGTTTTAAACTGCATCTTTGGTAACTTTTTTCTTTTGTCAAAAGCATTTTGCGTCGCATTATACTGGTTACCGCCCACTCTTTTTTCGACCTACAAATTCGTAATGCTGCATTATCTGTGTCGAGAGGACAGTTTCATTGGGTAAATGTATTGTATTAAATTGCGTCAAGTTACCTAATACGGACTTTGTGCTGCGGTTGATACGATGGGGTTTACAAATTGATACATATCGTTATCGATTGAATGTTATATTTCATTTAGTTATATTTAAGCTTTAATCGGTTTATAGCATATTTATCTAGGCTTATTTTGTAAGTGATAGATTTTTCGAGGACACGTTGCGCTCGCGAATATATGCTGCTGACTCAATCAATTAAAGGTTACGGTGACCGTATACCATCATGCAAGCCGTATGATTGTGCCACCTTCAAAGTACATTACTAAACTAGCTGTGCCCGCGATTTCGTAGTCGATTTTTTTTTAGAATTTTAATATTAATGCGCGGTACCCTAATTATGTTTCTAATATAAAAGTAGCATAAGTTACGCCTTGATTACATCGCTATTTGTTTACATTACTATCTGCTGCTAGTGAAAATCCCGTCAAAAAGTCCAGTGGTTTCAGAGACTAGCCGTTTTTCTCTTATGTATGACCATCGATCGTTTCGCCAAATATGGACCGATTTTGAATTTTTTTTTTTTTAATTTGTAAATTACCCCGTAAATATCTCACAAATACGTAAGCGTTGAAGAGTGGATATCCTATATGTACCTTTTTTGATTGCAGGTTGTTTCGCAAAGGCGTTCGAAAGGATCCCTCGTTCCATGGCTTCGTCGTTGGTGGGTGAACTGAGCGCGGCGCCGTCTATGACGGGGTCGCTTACCGAGAGTCAGGGCCCGGCGGCGCCGCCCATGCAGTTGATGCACGTCTTGGAATGTACCATCGATATTAAGGAAACTGATGCCAAGGTACCCTTAAGTGACACGCTCCGCCTGCGCTCGTGTAAAGAAATGAAGTACACAGTGGTGTCGATTCTTTTGTTAAAAATTACCAAACTTAACTAATTTGACAGCTCTAAAAAGTCTTGCTATCCCTTTCTCATGTACGGGGTTAAAAAAGGATGGCAATATTTTTAGACATGTCAAATTGGTTTAGTTCCGTAATTTCCAACAACAGAATTGGCACCAGTAGCTGTCCCGACAGACGTTGTCCTGACTTAGCTATAAATTCTTGTGTCAAATACACAATACAAATAGGGTTTTTTTAGTTTATCCTGAAATTTAAATTTTTTTTTTCATAAGAACCTTCTCATGACTATAACAAACACAAAAAACAAATTAGATATTTGATGCCTCGACCAATGGAAAGATATTCATTTTTATATATATGTATAAAGATAAACTTTTCTTGGATAATAAACAATTAAATTGCTGATGAGAACCTTCAACATCTTAAAGGATTATTTTCATTAAATATCAAAAAACAGTTCTTTGTTTATACAAATTATTTGAACTTATTAACGAACATCTATAGGATTGTTTTGTTCCAATGAGCACATGTCGACATGTAATATTTATCCTCTTTGATAGTCCACTTCATCGATCTTCCACGTCATCGAGTATGTGATGATTTAAGCCACTCGAATGGACGACGAAACTAAATCACAAGGCTTCTAAGTCTTTGCCGGTAGCAGAAACATTTTTCTACGATGTAAACGAAAACGTAACTCGCGAAATGTCAACATTTTCATACTAATTTTTAGTTCCACTTTTCACCGCTGTTCATTTTTCAATACAAAAATTGTCGAAGGCGATACGAAAACGTTGTCGCAAATTATTCATGCTCGCGCTACTGATTACAAATTGTACGTTTTAAATGTGTATTTCAAATTTGTTTTTATAACTGTGTATTTTAAATACGATTTCAACAGGGCATATTCAGCCACGTACCCAAAGAGCGTCTCGGATTCAAACTGCGAGGTGGAATAGACAAACAGGTGACAATCAACGTGCAACAAGTCACCAGTAACGTCCAGGCCGAGACTGAAGATCAACAGGTACTTTTGGACCTTATATTGCATCTAGAAAAGAATGATGAAAGATTGAAAAAAAATGTTCAATGCGAATGTCAGTGGAAGAAGAAGCCGTGAACTTTTTAGATCAAGTTGACAAAGTACTCAATGATGTAACGAGTACTCGGAACCGGCGGGAATGTGTAATGGAGATTGATGAATGTAAAAGAAACAAAAGAGGTTTGGAAGTCAAGATTGAAATGGCGCTATATACGCTATGTCAAACTCGAAACTCGATATTACAAACAAGTACTTCCAAATCTTCAGAATCTACCACCGGATTCGGAGTTCGATTTTCGCTGAAAGGAATCCGGCAAGAACCTCAGCAATTATTCTTTTACAATACGTTTCAATTACCTTCGTGTCATGATTAAATTACAAAAAGACAGATAATAATATGTAACCCTGAATGGCTGATGTCATGGCTGTCATGCTGACATGGCTTGATGATATGTATCATCAAGATGAATATCAATTATTTTGAGATGTTTTTATCAACATGTATGTTTCAGTCGACGTACACCGGTGGATTGTACATTGAAAGATGTTTCGGTATTCTACTCGCGCCAGGGAGGAGCGTGAAACATTCAGATATGAGGTTACTAGAAATGGTAAGCATTTTTCTTAAAGCCGACACAATGTCGTCGTCCAATGGTTTGACTCATTTGGATTTTTTTTGTGCTGATTTCGGTTTGAATCCCGTTCGACACAACCATTTAAAGAGCGTATTTTTCCTGTGTCAGGATGTATTTTTTATGTATTTATTTCGTACCGTTTTCTTCTATACAGCGCCATTTGGTTCCAAACCAAGCAAAGCTTGTATTATGGGTACCAGGCAACTGATGTAAAACTTTATTTTGTAAATATTTACTGAACACCCAGACTCAAAGCTTTATCATATTTGTATATCAGTCTCTGGTACCATCAGAACACATTCTGTCAACTTTGAGGGCACAGTATTGTTTATTTATGAATTATCATTTAGCATAAAACAAATTACAATCAATAAAAACTAATTTGATATAAAATTGAGTTCTCGATCGTAGTCTATGTAGACTTATTATTTTTCATGTCTTGTTTGTACGAACAAGGTGAGTGGGTCATCGGGCGGGTCTGGTTGTTCGGTGTGCGCGCTCTGGAACGCGGGGGAATCCGCCCTGGCGGCCTTCAATGTGGCCAGCGGCGACGGGGCGCCGGCGTACATGTCTCTTGCCCTGGACTTAGTCATCAGGGGCATACCCGACCCACTCAGGTGACTAAAATCTAAAATCTTGCTAATGTAGAGGCGAGAGCTTTGATGTTTGTTTGATACTCCTACGCCAAAACGGCTGGACATATTGGAATGATATTATGGTATGGAGATAGCTAGAACCGAGGAAACATTTTTATAAAAAGAAGGGTTTCCACGTGATCTGAAATAAAACCGTACTTTCGTTGGTCCTTCGAGCTTCAATGCACCGAACACTTATTCATATTTTTTGTACTATTCTACTATATTGGGTACTCTATAAAGGCGATATGATATGAAAACAATACACATACTTCATATATTTAATTAAACGTGCATTTCTTAATTAAATTTAATTCAATCATCAAAAATAAACAACTTTAATATGTTTTTCTTTGTAGATTGGTAATCGAAACGCCAGTGAAAATATTTCCTCCCACTGAACGATTCTGGTACTATTCTAAAAGGCCGCTGGTCCAACAGTTCTACATCAATCTCAAAGAGGTAAATATATTTTATCTCAATTTAAAAAATAGTTTGTCTAAGCCATCAATATTTTTTAATTATAATATATAATCTCATAATGTTAATTTATTGCATGACCTGCTTTTTTATACTAATATTAAAGGAACAAAAATTTATAATTTTGTTTGTTATGAATAATCTCAAAACCTACTTGACCGATTTTTTTAATTCCTTCATCGACATAAAACTATTTCGTCACTGAGTAACATATATCTATATTTTATATATCTACGCCGGCAAAGTCGTGAAAAAGAGCTAGTATGTAATATGATAAACATTCGTTATATTATCCTTCCAAGTTTACTGTTATAATACTTGTTTTTATTATTGTCCAGTCTGTGGACGCGTTAGGCCAACTGCAATATGAAGTGGCCAGCTTGGAGACGTCTGGAGAACTGGACAAATCCAGATTGAACCTGCCATTGTCGCTTTCAAGTCTTCTACCTTCGCCTCTCTCCAGTGCGCCCGCGCCGCCTTCGCCGTCCGAGCCCGATTCGGGTAAGGAACTATTTACTCAAATTTAACGAACGCAACAATTTTTGTGTATGTGAAAATTAAACAGAATAGTTCTTATTAAACAACTATTCTTAACTTGCTTTTGCTCGTGACTTCACTTTCTGTATACACGTGATTTGATATTTCTTTTGTATTTTGATTATATTGATATAATTTTCTTTTTTATTCTTGTTTCGTTTTTTTCCGGAATTTCCTAAGTTTTATGTCTTATTTGTGTCCTCAATTTAATTAATCTGTTTCAAGCTAATTTGCGCAATTGAGTAACAAAAAACACAAACTTTCGCATTTAATTGTTGAGTTTGTACGTATTTTCTCATATTGTCTTATACATTTATTACATCGTCTCTGAAAAAAAACCGTATTCTTGTGCCAGATGGAGATGAACCACTGTTGAGTGGAACTGGTGAAGTATCAAAGGATTGCGGTGAGGATGTTCTCGTGAATTGGGCTCAAGTACTAAGAAGGTCAGTGTGTGTTGGTTAACGTAAAAATAAAACCTATATTTAATATCATAGAATACGGATTTGCTATTTTTTCAAAGTAAAATAGTTTTTTTTGTAACTAGCAGAAAAAGAGCTGAAAAAGAAAATGTTTCAAAGTACAAACGTATCAATGTCAGAAGACAATACATTAATACATTAAATACATTAATTTCATTGCTTTTTCCTAATATTCTGACCAGGATTAGGATCATCAGGATATATATATCCTGTTCCAAATCCTGATCCAAATGTATACATTTTAAGCATGTTTTTAGGGTTCCGTACCTCAAAAGGAAAAAAGGAACCTTTATAGGATCACTTTGTTGTCCGTCTGTCAAGATTTTTTTCTCAAGAACTCGTGGAGTTATCAAATTTAGATTAATATGAAATACTCGGTTCTATGGCCCCTTTCAGCTGTAAAAATATCAAACCTGTAAGTCATTGTGATGAAAAATATGACCGTTTATGTCGCAAGTTTTCGCATATTTTGCGATTTCACAAGGTAATCAAAACCTATAATAATAACATATAATGACCTAGAATCATGAAATTTGGAAGAAGCGGTGTCTTACAGCACAAGTAAAGGAAATATCCTAAAAACTGTAAATACTTGTACCTACTTTTACCTTACCTACAAGTGTGTACGGTACCTTCGGTGCGCGAGTCCGACTCGCACTTGACCGGATATTTTTAATACTATAATTTTATCATTTTTTGTCCGCAGTTGGATCGGCCCTAGACCGCGTGCGTTGAATCACCTTGTACGAGTTGGCGTGCCCGAAGCGTTACGTGGCGAAGTGTGGCTGCGCTTAGCCGGCGTGGACCAGAATGATAAGCTCATGGAGACTTACAGGACTCTTATCAGTAAAGTGAGTGTTTACATCAATACCTGCTGGATAAAGATGTTTGTTGATGACAAACAAGACAAGAATCTTTTCTCCTGAAAATTCAGCGTGAACAACTTTTAGTAGCCAAAAGGTTAAGTAAGAATCTGGTTAAAAAAACAGTTTTGAGATACAGTAAGGTGCTTTATGTACAATTTAAGAAAGAGTTTTGCAACTATTTATTCACAATCACTACTTGTCAAAGAAGACAAAAAAAATTTGCTTTTGCAACCAGTTGCCAAATGCGGTATTCTATTAATATTTTACAGCCAATTGCCCATAGCTTAAATCCGACACGGGGAGTGTGTATGTGCAGGAGAGCCCTTAATTTTGGCCTATCTATGATATCTTACATCTTTCCTCTCGCTATCCTGTAATCTGTGGGAATGATGTCGCGTGATGGGACAAAAGTTTTATTGGACGCCAGGGTAGCGCGCGCTATTTGATTCGACCAATGAGAGCGCGCGGTGATCGTGTTAGCCGTCAGAGAACAGATGTTAAGTGGGCCATACGGACTGCGAAGCGGACTGTAAGTCCGTCTGATTTCCCACTACATTCACGATCGAACCTGTCGCATAAGACCAATATCCGTGGGACAGTCCGTATGTCCGTCGCAACGTGTATGGCCCGGTTTACACATCGTAAGCGACTACTGTAACTTTTTATTTAATTGTGATGCGTGTGTAATGTGTGTGTTGTGTGCAGGAGTGTCCGTTCGAGGCGGTGATCCAGCGCGACATAGCGCGCACGTTCCCGGCGCACGACTTCTTCCGCGCGGCCGGCGGGCTGGGGCAGGACTCGCTGCTGCGGATGGCGCGCGCGTACGCCGTGCTTGACCACGAGGTCGGCTACTGCCAGGGACTCAGCTTCCTCGCCGCCACGCTGCTGCTGCACGTCAGTACCATCCTTACCTTACCACAAGTCTCGACCACGAGGTCGGCTACTGCCAGGGACTCAGCTTCCTCGCCGCCACGCTGCTGCTGCACGTCAGTACCATCCTTACCTTACCACAAGTCTCGACCACGAGGTCGGCTACTGCCAGGGACTCAGCTTCCTCGCCGCCACGCTGCTGCTGCACGTCAGTACCATCCTTACCTTACCACAAGTCTCGACCACGAGGTCGGCTACTGCCAGGGACTCAGCTTCCTCGCCGCCACGCTGCTGCTGCACGTCAGTACCATCCTTACCTTACCACAAGTCTCGACCACGAGGTCGGCTACTGCCAGGGACTCAGCTTCCTCGCCGCCACGCTGCTGCTGCACGTCAGTACCATCCTTACCTTACCACAAGTCTCGACCACGAGGTCGGCTACTGCCAGGGACTCAGCTTCCTCGCCGCCACGCTGCTGCTGCACGTCAGTACCATCCTTACCTTACCACAAGTCTCGACCACGAGGTCGGCTACTGCCAGGGACTCAGCTTCCTCGCCGCCACGCTGCTGCTGCACGTCAGTACCATCCTTACCTTACCACAAGTCTCGACCACGAGGTCGGCTACTGCCAGGGACTCAGCTTCCTCGCCGCCACGCTGCTGCTGCACGTCAGTACCATCCTTACCTTACCACAAGTCTCGACCACGAGGTCGGCTACTGCCAGGGACTCAGCTTCCTCGCCGCCACGCTGCTGCTGCACGTCAGTACCATCCTTACCTTACCACAAGTCTCGACCACGAGGTCGGCTACTGCCAGGGACTCAGCTTCCTCGCCGCCACGCTGCTGCTGCACGTCAGTACCATCCTAACCTTACCACAAGTCTCGACCACGAGGTCGGCTACTGCCAGGGACTCAGCTTCCTCGCCGCCACGCTGCTGCTGCACGTCAGTACCATCCTTACCTTACCACAAGTCTCGACCACGAGGTCGGCTACTGCCAGGGACTCAGCTTCCTCGCCGCCACGCTGCTGCTGCACGTCAGTACCATCCTTACCTTACCACTGTGTGTGTTCTACCGTTTGTATAACGGACAGTGTTCAGAAGAATTGTTTGACATGATGCCCACGGCAACATTTTACCATCACACCTTCCTCCCGCATACAATTAAACTGTGGAATGAACTCCCCGCCGTGGTTTTCCCAAAGGAGTACAGCATAAGGTTCTTCAAGGAGGGCGTGAAGAGATTTCTGAAGGGTCGGCAACGCGCGAGTGATACCCTGGTGTTGCATGCGTCCATAGGCTGTGGTAACCGCTTACTATCAGGCGGGTCGTATGCTTGTTTGCGACCTTAGTAGTATTAAAAAACCTCACGTCTCGGCCACGAGGTCGGCTACTGCCAGGGACTCAGTTTCCTATATTTATAATAGTTTTTTTGCGCACGATGTTTTAATGTGTATTTTTTTGTATTTATTGTATGGTCAGATGCCAGAGGAGCAGGCATTCTGTTTGTTGGTGCGTCTAATGTACGGCTATGGACTACGAGAACTGTACAAGGACGGCTTCGAAGCTCTCTACATGAGATTACACCAACTGGACAGGTTGATGGAGGTATGTTGTGTATACTTAACTACAGTTAAGAAAACGTAATTCTTCCGATGCACATCTTTAACGGCTGTGGTCCACCATAGACAAGATAAGTGGCCTTTTCTTCTATGAACATTTCGATAGCTCTGACGTTGACGATGAAAAATGGCGGAAATTTATTCCAATACCATTTTTTTTTCTGTTGCCAATCTAAAATGACTTTGCCTAAGGAATTAGAACATACATCTCCTACAAATAAAATACAAATTATTAAGCTAAGTGCCTTTCGGAGTAGGCAGAGAGTATAGAGTTTGCTTCGTCTACATTCATCCCTATCTTCGTACGTGCTCTATGGCCTAACTAACAATAAATTCTAGTTATGACGATAAGTGTGATTATGAATATGGTGATGAGTACGGTGATGCGTGTGATTTGTATAGTGATTAGTATGATGAAAATAATAAATGAATGATCTAATTCCAGGAGCAACTGACGGACCTGCGCGCGCATTTCCAAGAGTTGGGCGTAGAGCCGCACATGTTCGCGTCGCAATGGTTCTTGACTGTATTCACCGCACGATTCCCCTTGCCCCTGGTAAGGCACACAATACATAAACACAAAATAATATATTTATTTTCACATAGTCGGCAACGCGCTTCTGATACGTACAGTAACCTCATACCATCGGGTGGGCTTCCGGTTCTGGTTCTGTCACCGTACTGGTATAAAGAAAATAGTTTTACGTTTCTTGGTAATATCGTTATTCTACTGTAACAGTCACTGAAGAATTTGAATTTTAAAAATATATCTTTTGGTGGCAAACAAAGCATATATCCCCAGCCACGCTCTTCACATCCTTCTTGACATACCTCATGCTGTTTTCCTTTCGGGAAACCTCGGCGGGGGGTTCAATCTCCAATTTAATTGTGCGCGGGAGGAAACTCCTATAGAACCGCGGCGTGCGAGATCATTTCGGTTCCAATGTGTAAGGATGAAATCCACGCTGATGACGAGATGTGTGGTAGAATGTATCTCTGTATTTATTTCCATAAAATGCACTTTGTTTGCACAGGTGTATCACATATTAGACGTGTTCCTACTCCAAGGCATGGACACGCTGTTCCAAGTGGCATTGGCTCTGCTCTCTCGCTACCGCAAAGACTTGCTGATGCACGATTTCGAAGGTGTACTCAAATATTTTAGGTAAGCATTTATATAATTATGTACTTTGAAAGGCAAGTAATATTATTTTTAAGCTTGAGTAGAAAACATTTTAGGCGTTGATATCAGTTACTTTAATGTAATAAACATTGTTAGTTATGTATCTTTTGAGACAAAGTAGTAACTAATCTTACAATACTGCTTTCAATGCAAGATTGTATAGTTTTTTTTATTCCACTAATGTGGCACACAATAATACGACCCACCGGATGGTAAGCAGTCACCGTAGCCTATAGCCGCTAACAATACCAAGGATATCACTAACGAGTTGCCAACCCTGTTGTTGATGAGGAGACTGTGCTAGCAACATTTCTACTAGCCCAGCTTAGCCTACTGGCAACCTTACTCACCGCAAAAATACAACACTAAATCAAAGTAGTGTTATTTTACTGCGGTCTTCTGTAAAGTTCTTCAAGCCGGGCGGCTCCCATATTAATGGGAAAACTCACGGAATATCCCAATTCTCCCTACCTCTCATTTAAACGAGTGTTATTTTTAATGTTTTTGTAATGACGACTTGGGTATAACAAGTACTTTTGTTGTCAGAGTAACTCTACCAAAGAAATGTCGCGCCGAAGAGTCGTCCCGACAGATAGTCAAGCTCGCTTGCAGTATTAAAGTGAAAAGGTTGCACAAATACCAGTTGGAGTATGAGAAGTTTATCAAAGGTAAATCTACTAAACAATCTTTATTATACTAATAAATAATACATGTCAGCATTTTCCTGAGATTTTAGAGGCGTGGATTTCAAATTAAAAAAACGTTTGTTATTTATTCTATACTAATATTATAAAGAGGAAAGATTAGTATTTTTGTGTTTGTGTATGTTTGTATTGAATAGGCTCCGAAACTGCTGGACCGATTTCAAAAATTCTTTCATCGTTAGTAATCTACATTATCACTGAGTAACATAGGCTATATATTATATTGTACGCGGGCGAAGTCGCGGGGAAACAACTTTTTAATTTAATATTTTTAACACGTTAGAGTGTAACGTTTAGACTAAATTAAACATAACAGTTATCTTGGAAAAATTAATATTATTTTTTCTGTGTCAGAAACGGCCGAAAAGGAGAAGACCAACGTTGAATTGGAAAGACTCAAGGGGATTAACACTCAGTTGCAACAAGACAAAGAGTTGCTCGAGCACCAGTTGACAGATGTGAGCATTTTACATACATAGTAGTTTTTGCACGAGACCTCGTCCGCAAGGTTAAAGACAACAAAATGGGCGAGTCTTACAGGAATAGCATATGCTTTGACCTCGGACATTTCACGACCAAATCTACCACAACGCACGCTCATTGATCAAATACATTTTTTTTTTAAATTAATTAGAACTGCTTCAAGCCTATTATACTTATAACCATTAAACCACAGTCATATACTCAACTCGCAATACTCCAAGCATGCCGACATTATCATCTGCCATCCATCCGCGAACACCTCACAATCAGTGCCGGTAGCATGAACTTTTTCGGAAACGTAACTCGCGAAATGTCAAAATTTTCATACAAAATTTTAGTTGCACTTTTCTCCGGCGCAGCGCTGTTAATTTTCCAATACAAAAATAGTCGAAGGCGTTGAGCGCAGAGAGAGTGCGAGGGACAGGGGAGAGTGAGCGCGCTATACTGTGCGACTAATGGGTTGTGCAAATAATTTGTGCCTCCTGTCACGTAGATAGTTGTATATCGTTATCAGGCGCGGTCCTCGGCGGAAGAGCAACAGAAGGAGGCCACACACCACGCGGCCGTGGCGCGCGACTACCGCGAGATATGCGCGCGGCTAGACAAGCAAGTCCACCAGATGCAGGTGACCAGAACAATATCATAATCTAAATCAGGGATTCCCGAAGTGGTCCACCCGTGACTAGATGGGGGTCTACGTTGGTGTGAAAAATAAATGGCGGTGTTCACAAGTTGTATCTGGAGGTCCACGAAAATGTATCTGGTTTCGATGGTGAAGTACAAACATTTCCATCGTTAGATCTAATTACACATTTATTACGAGTTTTGGGGATATGGTAAAAATTAAGCAGCAGGGTCCATACAAGTCCACTGATTGCAGTAAGAGTTTGGGAACCTTTGATCTAGATCATCCATATTTGACTGGACTTATCAAATAAGTACTTTCGAATCGTCAAAATCTACCACCGGATTCGAAAGGCTGTTTTTTGCTGAGCAGAATCCGACAAGACACTCAGCAATATCTCGTTAAAGAACACATTTCTATTGACATTAAGGTATCACAAAAAGGGCCGAAGTCAATTTATTACTAATGAGAAAACCCACGGGAGATCACAATTAGCACTATCTCCCTTTGAACATATAAAATAATTAACTTTTTTTCTCAGGACTATGTGAAGGATTGTGTAAATTGCAGCGTGAAGTTAGCGCAGAAGGATAACAAGGAAGGTAAGATGACCAAATTTCATATACCCTGGACATATTTTTTTCCCCCCCAGCGTCCGAAGCCTCTCGGTACTATTTCACTGAAACCGGTTTGACGGTCAATTCATAAAAATATAACAAGACTGACAAATTAATCACATATAAATACTATGTATTCGACAGTCATTCACATCCAGTTTTGGGTAATTGGTTTCAGCTTTGTTTATTAGTAAAGGCGGTTCATCCAACTGCTTTAAGCAGTGGTAAAATAAACCCATTTTTTAATGTTGAATTTATAAAATTGTAAAACACTAGCAGCCTATCGATCAATACTAATAAAAAGAGGTTGTATAGGTATTTCAATCTACTTCCGTTCCGGTGACAGAATTATAATATCCGTAGAACCTAAGCCGAAGAAAAGCCTTTGCTCTGAAGGGCAAACATAACATTGATAATTTTGAATCTACCAGTTCTTATTATTTTAAGAAGCATTAAGGTTATAGAACTAAGTGACTTCGTTTTAATAGGTGACAGGTTTGATTCAGAAGAAAATAAAAAAACATGACTTGGTTTTATAGAGTCGGAGCAGAAAGACTCTGAGTCCAGCAAGGAGGAAGGGTCGAGCGCGACCGAAGCGCGTCTTCGGCAACGCGTCAGGGATCTCGAACTAGAACTGGCGCAGGTCAAGCTAGCTCACGTACAGGCGCAGTGCAGCAACCAGGTATAATATACTACACTCATCAAAAAGGAAGTAAATAAATAAATTATGCTTGGACATTATCACACAGCGCCCTCTGGCCCCAAGCTAAACAAAGGTTTAGTTTTCCATCAGCTGCTTCCCAAAATCATGCTATTCCTGCACTATTCATATTTGCTTAACGAGCGGCAGCACTACACCACAGGTGCACGGCGCTAGTCTATAATATAAAAATGAATCGCTGAATGTGTCGCTAAGCGCAAATCTCTAGAGCAGCTGAACCGATTTCGCTAATTCTTTTTTTTTTATATTCCTTGAAGTACGAGGATGGTTCTTATTGAGAGAAAAAAATATCAATATGCCTGAAAACGTCTAAAAACGGGTAGACAAATATTTGATGTCTACCCGTGCGAAGCCGGGGCGGGCCGTTAATAGTAAATAAAATAAAATATATTGAAGAGCCGTCGTGACCGTGTGGCATAAAGCGATGTACTGTACCAATGACTTTTTCTTAGTTAAGTACAGTGATTGTTCACACCACGAGTTTTACGGTGAAGGCAAACATCGTGAGGAAATCTGCATACGTCTGAAAAAAATTTAAAGACGTATGTAGTACCTAAGAGACGTCGACGGACGCACCATCTGCCAAATTGGCACCAAATTATCTTAAGTAGAAAGTGGGCGTTACAATACCTCTGCCTACCTGTTAGGGAATCCTTGTAGGAAGGCGTGAAGATATATATTTTAATCAAAATACATGTCTATTGCACATGCAGGAACTGAGTCATCAACTGAATTCGGCATTGAATGAGGTGCAAGCTGCGATGAACCAAAAGCAATCCGTGGCTCCTTGGCTGGTCCGCACTCTCGGTGAGGAAAATATTATAATAATACCCACGTAATTCTGCAATATCATTTCTAGTTTAATAATGCCTTTCGGCTATCTTCGCCTTTCCGAAACATAATGATTAATAAAGTGAGCGCGAAAGGCGTTATTCAACTGGCTGTTGTTTTGTTCTTCATTGGGAAACAATTTTTTTTGTAATAAAAATGTTGTTTAAAAAATGTTGATATAAAGGCACCATAAGCAGTGTTTTTTGTCTTTTGAACTACTAATTCATTCGAATATTTGACATACATCATGAAAGTTTATGACACATAATGTTCTTATAATCATTTCTGGATCTTTCTTGCTAACCTAGTAGGTCCTAATGTAACCAAACAAAACTCTTTGAATTTATTATATTTAAGAGATCAAAGTAGTTACTTCTACGGTCTCGATAGTTCTAGTTACTAACGTAACTAACGTTAGATGAAAGAAAATGCCTTAATGCTTTCGCCGAGTAAGGAAAACACTCAATATTTAATATTTTATAAATTTAGATATTTATCTATAGTTAATGCATTTATGTCCTCCGATGAGCACGCAGCTTTAAACGCACGCAGCCGCACAGTGCGTGTTCGTCATATGATTTTTGTGTATTTTGATTTGATTGTGATTCAGTAACTTGTCGCATAGTTTTTTTTTTGTTTCTTATGATTACGAACTTAAAGCGTTTTCAGTTGCTTTTGTTCAGTGCGGATATTTCGCTAAAGATATGTTATAGATAGTAATATGAATGGTGCGAAAAAGTTGGTTGATTTCCACCTTCTAAATGCCTTCTCGTAGCTTTAGAAGTCACACCATTGGATAGTAAAGCTGTTTAAAAATCAATTGCAATTTTAATATTATATTAATGGTCACAAAAATGTTACATTAGAATGTTAAGCTTTAAACTTAAAAGTACATTGCAATGTGACTATTTCATGTTCTTTTGAAAAATATATAGCAATTTTTTTTTCTTTTATCGACTGAAGTCTGCTACTTTAATACTACTAAGTATTAACTTATCTTTACACTTCTAATAGTCTTTTTGTCATTGAATTAATACATAAGTAATAGCAGATAATGCAATTTTGAATCGTAATTACTCCGTCCCTAGTTATACAATGGTGTCGATTCTGTTGTTCAAAATTACTAAACTCAACTTAAGGTCTAAAAATATTCCCATCCTTATTTAACCCGGCACATGAGAAAGGGATAGCAATACTTTTAGACCTGTCAAATTAGTCAAGTTTAGTCATTTGGAACAACAGAATCGACACCAATGTTCGTTTACTTCATTGTAGGTCATTAACACGACGTACCAACTCACCAGTGTGGAGGTGATTCCAATATTTCACTACTGTATACATGTTGTCTGATGCTTGTTATTATCATTGTATTGTATATTATACCTTATTAACTCTTACGCTCGGTTTCTAATCGATTAACTAGAGCTAGTAAAATAGTAACTTGGGGCTTGTGTTACATTTATTTCAGTTGGCGTATTTAATTCTTGTTTAATTGTTTTTATCTATTTAATATATTTTCATATTAAAACTGGGAATGGGTGAGTTCTGTTACGTAGTACTACTATAGTTTTTATTACATAAAAATCATATTACAAACTTTTTGAAATTCATCATATATATTATGATCTGATGATATATATGATCATATATATTATTGTTATATTGCTATTTTATGTATATGTCCACTACTTGTCTATGTATAATTGACAAGTTGGTGAAGGTTGTGAAGTGCATTAGTGGTGAAAAGGAATTTGACAGGCAGACTTGCATATATATTTTTAGTGTGGTTCAACAAACTAATAATAATATAACCCGGCCCATAACCTAAGATATCAATCATAATTATTTTACTTCCGCTTGCTTTTAGGGAATTCAGTGTGAGCGAGAGTGAATTCGGATTACTTAACGATATTTATTTGGTGCGATTTAACAGTATAATTTTATTTTCATTATTTTTATATATTTACTATTTATTTGATGTGACTATACATATTATTGTTGATAAGATTAATGGTGCTGGCTCTACACTAATTATAACTTTGATTTTTTCTGCTAATACTGTAATGGTACTAATTTTTTACTACCCTATGAGCTTTGTATGTGCTAAATATAGCTAGGATTTATGGTATCATGCGACGCGATAGCCACTGATATATGTCCTTCATTCAAAAGGTTCCATTTTTATGGAAGCTGCAGAGAACAGACCATCGTTCCAGACTTACCTTCCGAACGCAACCCCGGATCAACAGGTGCCGCTGCAGAAACAAGCCTTATCTAGCTCTCAAAGCCATGCCAACCTTGAAAGGCGCGTCTCTGAACCCTACAGCCCTGACGTGGTCAGGAGGAAAAAAGATCTCAACGCCAAAAGGCATTCCATGCTCGTAGAGTCCACTCTCACGAAGGAAGCCAACCAGATCAACCGGCGGAGTCATGACGTCACGATCGTCAAGAATCTCTCGATGGGTTGACGTCGCCCAGTACCGCCGGTTAACCTGAGTTGTCGGTTGTAAATTAAGTTTGTTAGAAACGCTGGTTTTGTACGTGTATAGTAGGAACACGCTACGCCAAAAGTAATGAGGTCACGACATTGCCATCTAGGATATTACAATTGGACTAGGTGAATCACTTAGAGACACTTTTTAAGTCACAAATACTCACATTATCACACAGTCATAGCTTGGAGGCAGATTTATCTTACACTGGAGTTGTACCTCTTCATCTAGGTGTCGTGGAATAATATATTTACCACCTAGTAAGCAAATGCTTTTGCAGTTTAATGCTTTTCACTGTTCAGTGTTCTATATCGATTGCTTACCATTTGAATAATGTACGCCTCCATTACGCTATATGCGTGTTTTTTTTGTGTGAGAAGGATTGTTTTTGTGTATAATACTGTATGCAAATACCAAAAAAAATATACATTTAAATACTATTATCCTACGTGGAAATAATAGTGACGCTTTTGACGGATTTCCGCGAAATTATGCAATTTCGTCAAAGAATTACATTACTTTTGGTGTAGTGTATATACATAAGTGCACATAGCCGTTAAACTAGTCATCATGTTATTTAATCGAGCACATAAATAATATATATAAAGGTTTCTCAAAATATTAGCCTGATGTTCCGATAAGGTCTAATATAATATCACACAGTAATTAAATTGCCAATATATGATAGCACTTTAAATTGAACTGTATAACATCGTACCACAGTAATCATAATTCAATGTTACTTTTATAATTTGATATAGCAGATTGAAGCAATGCAAACATTTTTTTACAGCTAAGAGAGTACCCAGTAGTATTTGGTTAAATGTATGTTATAGGATCACTAAAGGTTGAATATATTAATTAATTTTCTATTAAAAGACTGGGTTGCGAATATTCATATAGGATTTTTTTCTTTACTAGAGTTGTAAATTCAAGAGGATAGCGATTACTGACACCAATCTCATAAAAAAATCCATATCAAAATGCTGACTAGCAGAGCACAGCGGTTCTGCTTGCTATTTCAAATGACATATTTGAATAATAATATGTTATTAAATTGTACACAACTTTAAATCATCCTTAATGATGCCGTTGCTGTTGTACAAAATCACTAAACTAATTTGACATGACTAAAACATATTGCTATCCCTTTCTCATGTGCGGAGTTAAATAAGGATGGCAATAGTTTTCATCATCATATATTTAAGAGCTAGGCTCTGTCGGTAGAGCAATCGCCGTTCTATCGTTAGCCATCTCTTTGACCTCTTGGTACGACATAACGTTAGCCTTCGTCTTTATCTGCAATAGTTTTAGTCCTGGCAAATTTGTTTAGTTTAATTAGCACCTGAATGTTTCTTTATATATAAATAAATTGCAATTGTAATATTTAATTGTATGCCATACAGCATGTGCCTTTCAATTTCAAGTTGGTTTACTTTAGGTGGTTGTTTGTCGTATGATATTATTATTTAACTTAGCTGTGGTAATTCCTTTGATATTATTACACTTCCCATCACCTTACCCCCAATTGCAATTCCAATGTAAGATAATAATGTTTTTAAATTTACGAATTAGCGTCGTAATTAATATATTGATAGTGATGTCAAAATGTTTATGAGTACATATTGATAGAACGGAATTCGGAATTACAAATTTAATATATTTATAAAGAAATCTCTTTAATATTTATAACACTTAATAAATGTACTAGATTGTATCGAACATTAAAAATATAATTAGTGTGAAGGAAAATTGTAAACGCATACCCAATAAAAATATTGAATAAGTGACGTTATTGTATCAGTCACTAGAAATGTAATTTTGTTGATCTTGGATGGAACAATAACTGTAGCAGATTGTGGCGCAACAATTTAAATCTATATGCCTACATATAGATTTTATTTCTGTTGCCCTAACAACAAAAATTTCGACTTTGTATTCGTATCGCCTTCGACTATTTTTGTATGAGATAATCAACAATGTGTGCCGGCGAAAAGTGGAACAAAAATATGTATGGACGTTTTTAAATTTACGTTTTCGAATACGTAGTCGAAAAGTGTTCTTGCTACCGGCACTGTACTGTTCTCACAAATCTCGAGTATAATAATTATTTTGATTGCTTCAATACAACACATAGTCTCGACTCATATTCGAGTTTTTTTATATATGAATGTACTTTAGCGTCGGGATTAATGCAAGCAAGATGGTGTTACAAGCATCTGTATGTTCCGATAACTGCTTCGCCGGCCATATACTTGTTTGCCTACTCAGTGTAATAAAAAAATCACAAAAGACACGTTGGAAGTTAATTTTAGACATTTAAATTATGAATTTTATCTTATGATTTTATTTGAGTGTTTAATTATAGCTAGATGGTAAGTCTGCGGCGTTTGCCTCTTATATCATTAGTTGGACAATAATACAATATTGATATGTATGATAAGAGTATGAGGGAACTCTCTACCGTGGAATTTTGTTTGTATGTTAACCACTAATATTATTTAGACATTCCAATATTACGCAAGCTTTGGAGTTAATTCGTATATCACTTATTTAGAACGATATTATTCAGCATATAGGCTTACATTACACTTTTCATAAATTTAACATACATACATATCAGAACGTCAAGTCCCCCACGGGGTAGGCAGAGAGTATAGAGTGCTATTTCACTCTTAACATCTACACCTCTTTTGTTTCTTTTACATTCATAAATCTTTACATACATGCTCGCCGATTTCGAGTACTCTTTACATTTCCATCATTAAGTACTTTGGTAATTTGATCTAGAAAGTTGTACCTTGGCCTTCCACTGATTGGAATATGTCGTGACTAAGCCAAGCACTGCCTACCCCTCTTTAAAAAAATCGTGCAAATTTTGTACTTCTTTTAGCATTTTTTTTCTATTAACCTAACAATACCTTACACAGCTTTATGATGAAAAAATATATCTACAGCTATTTTACTACATGCGGATGCATTTATGTTTAATGTTTGAACGTTATACGTGTTTCCCAAAAAAAAAATTGATCTCTAAGTTTTAAGTATTTATTACATTTCGGAAAGTTTGGTACTTATGTCTCTTCATTGAATATTTATGATTATTTTAACGTTGTTGAATGTTTTTTTAGGTATTATTGCATATTGATAAAAATCTGTGTGTTAAACGTGCGTAACATTTCTTTGTTGTTGTAACTACTGCGTAGAAATCTCTTGTGAAATTACATCCTACATAAGTATTGTGAAATTCTCCTTTACACCTTTATGATTGTATAACGACTTAAGAGCACTAACTTTCTAAATACCAACCCGCTAGAGGTTCTAAACTAACAGTATTACCATTTATTGTACCAATGGTATATAAAGAAATAATAATTTAAGTCCAATGTACCATATTAAAACTATAATACTGGCTTAATACGCGCTTTGCTTGAAGTGGCATTGTAGTTGTAGACGAGACGTTTTGATTTTGTAATGATAATAATGACATGTATAGTCAAATTCAGGCTCATAAATAGATAGTCGAGTAAATAGAGCGCGTTATGTAATCGCTGAGAATGTTGTTTGTCGTCATTTATGAAAATAAAAATTTTACAAAGTTGTATGCATTTTTACTGGTGTGTATAGTTTGATACGTGTTTACAGTACTTTTCAATATCCGTCATGGGCGTAGTATATACTACTCTGAAGTCAAGTCATAGGATGGAAATAAACTACGGAAATAAACATTATTATTATATATGTATTGTATTTCCGCCACAATGTAAATATCCCAAATGTGCCACAGAGCACCATCTTAATTATATTATCTCTCACTGCCATCTCTCGGCCAGTAGAGCAAACTACGTGATTACACCTTTCGAATTTATTTTCGATAGATCGAGCTAGTTTGTAGTAAATTCAAAAAAGATTTCATGCCAATGCTGCCAATTAATTATTTTCTTTCTATTTATATGGTAACCGCAACCCTTTTTTGATAAGATTCATTAGGTTTCATTTGAAATGGACTTCGTTAAGGCAGAAATAAATTTAAAATACGCATAGTGCTGCAGCTCAGATCGACTCGCATGCGTGCAAATTAACAAAAGTAGACGCCACTACAAAAAATACTAAATCAAATATAATTTACCTTCAGACAATATATTCAGACACACGCGTATTGTAATATCATTGTAACGAGCGTAAAGCCTACGCATCCGCGGCAGCCGGCGTGTCGTGACGCAAACAATTATTTATAAGTTCGTTGTATTTTGAGACTCTTCAATCAACCAATTCAAAGACTCACTTTTTACACTTATAATTTGTATTGTATAAACAAACATATACTGCGGGCCCTCTTTTTTTTATGTAACGCATGCCTACGATAATTTGTTCTAAAGATTTTGCCTAATCTCCTCGTTTAAGTCAATATAATCAATGCTTTAGTTAGTGCGACACCTGAATCAGGTAAGTAAATAAAAAAATTACATCTTCCGTCTTAAAAACGTCAAAAGTAAATGGCATTACATACCAACATAGTCACCCCAAGTCCCTCATGGGGAAGGCAGGGGGCCATGCCACTGGACTTACCCATCATTTTCGTTTCTTTTACATACATTCACATTCATCGATCACTTCATACAATTGCTTCACGGCGCAATATCAATCCAATAAAGATTGGTACAAATTTACCTAATTCTGGATTATTATTATCAGTTAGCAGACTTTGTTGTATGTCTTGACCTTAGAGTATTATCGGAGGTATTACGAGTATATTCCTATCTTGACAATACTTTAGTCTGGGACGTCATCTGGCCCTGCACTTGGAACAATAGATTATTTATTTGTTACTTAATTACAAAATTTGGTACAAAACTAGAGTTTATATTTGAGGTATAATTTTCTAACTATTTAATATAACTTATAACTAATTAAATTCGAAATGGGTACATACACACTCTTTAATTTATTCTAGAAAACGCCAGATCAGCAGGAACATTGTCGACTACGTAAGCGAAAACGTAACTCGCGAAATGTCAAAATTGTCATACTTATTTTTAGTTCCACTTTTCACCGCCGCAGCGCTGTTCATTTTCCAATACAAAAATAGTCGAAGGCGATACGAAACCGTTGTCGACAATGTTCCCGCTACCGGCACAGATCGTTGTTATAACATAAAAACACTACCGTTGTAGGTAGAAGAAAAAAACATAACGCTCGTGTTCGTAAGACAGATGTAGATACACCCTCCATATTTACAAAAACACCCCCAATAAATGCCTGTGGGAACGGAAGTCATTGTTCCGGTTACGAACAGGACAGGGGGCAAAAACTGTAAAGTAAGGGTGTTGGCGGAGTTTCTTATCTACATTGCATGTGCAAGAATACAATATTTAAATTACAACATAGGCACTCCGAAGCCGCTTTGTGATATGAAGCGTTGCCTGCTATTCTATCGACCAAGTTTAAATCCGACCGGTCTGTCTGTACCAATAAGTTTTTCGAACTTAAGTGCTGTGAGTCTCGCCAAATGTTTTACATTGAAGGAAAACAACGTGAGGAAAACTGCATACGTTTGAAAAGAAATTCAAGGACGTATGTAGTGACCTTTGATTATATACTTGTCTATAATCAAAGGTAGTAAGAGACGTCGCCGGACTCACCATGTTACATTGGCGCCAAATTATCTTCGGTGGTAAGTAGGCGTTGTAACACTTCTACCTGCCCCTTCGGCGACCCTTGTGGGAAGGCGTGAAGATATATATATTTTTATTATAACATACTCCAGTAAATTTAATAGACGAGAAGGTTTTGACGTTCACTTCTGCCGCCATAACGGAACTGGGTGATTTTATGTAAGCCTTCACGTAATTGCTTCGATATTACTTTAATAACATTTCTATTACATTATCCAATCCACAAATCGAATGCTTGTAACAATAAATTAATAAATCTCAAGCTGTTAGGAAATGAGGCCCATAAATCACTTAGGGTTTATGTAACGTTCTGTACTTTGTAAGTTTTGTGAACTTTCAACAATTGCATTGTGATATTTGTGCCCAATATGGATCATGAGCATTGCGATTTATCTTTTGTATGACAAAATTTAAAAAGGTGACAACTTGCTTTTCCCAGTGATATGTATATCTATACTATATTTAATATAAATGCGAAAGTAACTCTGTTTGTTTGCTACTTTTTAGGAGGGCTAAACGGATCGTAATATTTTTTCCAAGGAGGATAAATTATATATCCTGGGGAAGGACATAGTAGCCTATGTCGTATGTCTTTCGTCTCAAGCAAATGCAGACGAAGTAGCGGTTAACAGGTAGACATATATATAGATTGTGATAACAATATGGTTATGAAATAGATTGGTATCTATATCTAATCATCATGTTATCTAAACCGGCGGTAAAGTAACTAAACAATAGCCACCAACCATTAACCATAGAGATCGTACCTACTAGACATACAAGAAGTTTTCTCCATAAATATTCACACGACCAGTGAGTGAAAACAACTGTCACTGCCTATATTATTATTGTTCTGGCTTTCTCACCACACATCACGATTTGAAGTGTATTAAAGTGGAATAAAACGTTGAATTATCACATAAAATTACGCAACGAATTTCTCTCTCCCACGCGGTTGTGATTCGTCTCTGTCTAGACAATAATTATTCCACGCTATGCTATTACAAGCTGTTGGTTCGTCGACTAATTAAATTTAAATTTTATTGACGTATCTAATGCCTACAGTGGCTTTCTACGGAGGTAAATATTAACAACGTTTATTGCGTAATATATAAAAAGCTTGTTGTTGAGCTGTCACACTAGCCACACTACACCTTAGAATAAGGAGTTTAGTGACAAAGCGTTCGCCTTGAGTCGTTGAGGTCCCGAGTTCGGACCATAAATATATATTGTTTTTTTTTTTGCAGGAGTATTAACAATCTCAAGAATCGCATTACCAACAGTCGAAGTGGTGTTGAGGTATGGAAATTAAAATTCTTATAAATGAATATCTATAAAAAATATATAAGAAAAGATTGCCTATGGTACAAAGCAAAGAACTAGGTTACTCATATTATATTTAAGCCAGTCAAAAGATTCTGTTCGAACTTTATATTTTGTATTTATTTGCATATTGAATTTCGTGACTCCTTACCGTCAGGCTGACGATATGCTTGCTTGGGAACAAAGTAGTATAAAAAGCATTACTTCTGTAGCTCGTCAAATGCGTCTAGATCCGAAAGGCGAACCGGAAACTAGGGTAATGTCCGTAAATTACTTATTTTTGGACTTAGACAATAAAATGCAGTCATTATGCCTCTGGTTCTCTTTGTAACAATAACCCCGAATTACTTTAGATCTACAAAGGAACCTCTGTTTAGGAATACTTTTTGATCTTTCACATTACTTATTAACCAGGAATAGCTCGAGACAGACTACAGACATATATTTAATTCTTTATTTGTAGGAGACGCCATGTCATTCTCGAAATAAAGTGAACTTTCATGGCGCCAGGCGGGGAATGTAAATTTGCTTATATTTCAGTTAATCAAAGAATTTGTTTTGTTTACTTTGCTATGTCGGCGACTTTAAAATATGGTAGGAAGTACATACATATCAATCCCATATTGAGACTGTAATTATTACTACTTACTTGGTACATTATTTTTATTTGTTTGTAAGTAGTTTTAGGGGTGCTCGTGCTGCTACTCGCATAGCCGTCGGATTGACTCGATGGACTCAACTGATCTGATCCGGTGGACGTCGGTGGGTGGAAAGAGATACTTATCGATACGAATTATATAAATATATATACATTTATTTATTAGGTCATATGCATGGCGATAATGTGTAATAATAAAATAAAGTGACGATTTCGCGGGCATGAGTTGGAATACTAATTTTTGCCTACATTTTGGGATTAAAATCGCATATATCATGTGAAGATATGACATTTACAACGGTCGTAGGCAAAATTCATAACATAATGTTTTTTTTATACCACTACGGTGGCAAACAAGCATACGGCCCTTATGGTAAACGGTAACCGTAGCCTATCGACTCTTGCAACACCAGGTGTATCACTCGCGCGTTGCCGACCCTAAATCAACTTTAGCAGGAAATTATCTGTGAAATAAGGGCATTTATTTGACGACAGTGTTCTAACTATACTGCGGTAATGAAGTTAGTTTAGTATGGTAATGCATACCTAAACTGCGCCAGCGAGACAGATAAAACAATTAGCTCAATATTTGCAAAACCACCATTCGACCAACTTTGGAAATTGCTTTGCTATCTCACTTCTACGCTAACGTAATTTATATGCTGGAAAGAGATGGCGGGTATGCAAATGTGCACAGCGATCGTCACTTATTCCATCAGCTACGCATTCCTTTGCGCATAGCATTCTTAGGTTCTTAAAAATTCATCATGTTTTTTTTTAACTAATAGCTTAGATTTGAAACTCAAGCATTATATAACTGTTTTGTGTCCCATAGAAATGTAAATAATGGTCCTTTTTTTAATAAGTAGGTAATTGTTGAATCTTGCCGGATTATTCTCAGCAAAAACCTACCTTCCGAATCCGGTAATAAGTGGTGGGAGATATAGAATGATTTTGAATTTATATAATCAAAGGCGAATGCATTGAATACAAACAGGACCGTATGTAGCCAAAGGGCAAAGACCTAGATAGCTGACGCCTGACGGGTTTTTTCTTTTTTTTTATACCACAAGGTGGCACACAAGCATACGGCCCACCTGATGGTAAACAGTCACCGTAGCCTATAGCCGCTAGCAATACCAGGGGTATCACTACTTGGTGGCAACCATGTTGCTGATGAGGACTCACTGTGCTAGCAGCAATACTACTAGAAATTTAGATTAGAAATAAATTACATCAAAAATTACGAATAGTTTACTCTAAGTCCACGCTCTAGTAGCTAGAAATACTGGTTCACAATCAAAATTAATTACTTACATATAATTAGAGCACGACCCATTGAGAAGTCAACAATCGAAACGTATAACGGACCTAATATCAAACAATACACCGTGATTAATTGAAAACAATGCGAAGCTTAAAGCGTAGTTATATAATAAAGTCAAAGTTACATAATAAAGTCTTGTCTAGCATTCAATAATAACTTAAATTTATACATTACTCGTCTTCCATTGTTCGTGTATTGTAAACGCGGAGAATTAATGACGCATATAAAAAACTTTATTGAAACCTTATAATGCAACTTAATTTGGTTAGAGCTTAGGTGTGGCTTGATGTAGAGCAGTCACCATAGTGGTATTTATTATCAAGACTTCTTTCTTTAGGCGTCGGTCATATAGTACACGAAAGCGCTATTCGAAAAATATAAGCTATATTTTTACGTAGTATATTATCTACTCTGAGACTATATTAATAATAGGCTCGCGCTGGGAATTGCTTTTTTGTCATTAGAAGCGTGTTTACTTTTTATATGCATTTCGTAAAAAGCTGTTATTTTGACATTACAAACATACACTTCAATTTTATTTATGTGTATAGATAAATCGTTCATTTTCACACGTTGTACACAAAAAATATGTATTAAAAATATTCGACGCCTTACACCTGGAACAATTATACGGGAATCACATATACGAAACCAAATCTGAAAGGAAGCTGCTTCTTCACATCCGCAACCAAGTAAATACTACAATCAAAGCCTCAACAATACTAATACCTCAGTAGATAATATACTACGTACAACTAATACTTTTAAAAACACTGTTGACAGCGATTCTTATAACTTCGAATTATTTCTAACAAAACTGCCGGCCGAGTGGTCCTCACCACAGAACGCACATGCTATTAATTTGTAGATTACATTATTATTACCTAGAGTCGTGGTGGCCTCCACTACATAGTATAAAACAAAGTCGCTTCCCGCTGTCTGTCTGTCCCTTCCCTATGTATGCTTAGATCTTTAAAACTACGCAACGGATTTTGATGCGGTTTTTTAAGATAGAGTGATTCAAGAGGAAGGCTATTATGTATAATTCATTGGTGTTTTGTAGGTTTTATTTATATGGCTAACGCCGTGCAGAGCCGGGGCGGGTTGGTAATGTGGTATAAAGCGTTGCCTGCCATTCTAGCGACGCAAGTTCCAATACCACCGGTCTGTCTGTACCAATTAGTTGTGCAGTGATTAGTCACACCACGAACTTTACGGTGAAGGAAAACATCGTGAGGATACCTGCATACGTAGGACAAGAAATTCAAGGACGTATATAGTGCCTAAGAGACGGCGACGGACTCACCATCAGTCACGTTGGCACCTCTGCCTACCCCTTCGGGGACCCTTGTGGGAAGGCGTGAAAATATATTATTACATTATTATTCGTTATTTTATTTTATGGACAACGTTTAGAATCGTTATCGTGAGACATTTCACGGTTACCATTCGTGCCCGTCGTGCGCGTGATCATAATATGTTCGTCATAATATGATAGTGCTGTTATTTATGTGAACTTTAAACCTATAACATTAAGTTTGGTATTCCTTTGATTATTGATTGCGAAGGGAGTTGACATATGAAGCAAAATGCGAGTATCCTTTAATACGAAACGTGAGAGTAATTTCAGTTCATTGCTGATACATACATGCAGCATTTTTCTTGCAACTTGTACTGTCATGGTGATAGGTCTCGTATACGTGTGAATGTATGAGAAAACACTAACAAGATGCGTGCGAAACATTGCCGCATACAATGAAATTTGGTCTTCATTCTTTTGCTCCATGGAATGCGGGAGCCTTGGGCTTAAGCCCTATAGGCCTGTAAAGCGATGAAAAGTGGGAATTCCGTGGGAAATTCAATTATTCCTCGAGGAAACTTAAGTAAACCTACACTACAGTGGAAATTGAACTGCTTATTCTTCGGCGTAACCGTCTCATCTAACATATTATATGTGTTTGCAAAAATATACAACGATATTGTACTTGTAACAACGTTTGAGAAATATCGTCCGGATAAGTCCAGTTTAAATTAGACCAATCTTGTGGCTTGACGTATCAATCAGCGATTATCTATGCGCGTGCGCGACGTACGTGATCTTGTCTGATTGTCTAACACCATTTCAATATGAATAGCTTTCAGTGTCTGAATACTGCCCTTGCGATGTCTATAGGTAATCGACAATTATGAGATGGATATTATCAATGTCAAAGAAAGTAGGACTTGTCATTTGAACACAGTCAGAGGAAATAAAGATAATATTTTATTGTCCGTTAATTTTTTTCTTTGCTCTTGTCTCAGACCAAATAAAACGGTTAGATGAAACTTTGCAACGAAGTCACGCCGGTTACAACTACGCCTTGCGCTATACATATACACAATTACACGAACACATGTACAACGAAACTAAGCCTTTCCCACGCACTTCATGTTTTAAAACTGGCTTCACTTCGTTGCTCACAAAGTTTTATCCACCTTTTTTATTTTATGTGAGGCTCTTGTGCGTCTAAAAGACCGGCTAATTTCTTCGTAGACCATGCTTACGGAACGCTTTCCATTTAAATTCTAAGCAGCCAACACTTCACTTCACTATAACCTGTTAATAAGCATTTGATCAAAAAGCAAAATCTTATGTTGTAATCTGTCCAATAAGAGTTGGCCAGCCATTATTACAGTCAAGATTTCTGTTCTGAATCCTAATAATATTATACATTGTACAACTTTGATTATATAGGTACTTATACAAGTATATAATCAAAGTCGTACGCAGATACCTAGGATTTTTGCTACGCTGATCATACGAAATACTTCGAAAAGTCAATGTTCGAAAAAATCCGAAAATAAATTATTTTGAATAAAAAAGCATTCAAAACAAAACAAAAAATGAGTAAAACAATAATTTTAATGCAAACAGTTTTTACATATTGAGTTATTAGAAGTACATATCGATTGGAATAGAATAGGCCTTGGTTTAAAAACGATATGAAATAGTAATCCACTTTAATGTTTTGACCAGGCACTAGCCCAAGCACCCGATATCTCGCTTCACTTCTTAAGGCGGAAATACATCAAGTAAATTTAAAAAACAAACTTTTACAATGGACAAAGAGTTACAATACAAGACGTGAATTAGACGCTTGACCTCATTTCCGTAACTTTTTTGGGATTTGGTCGGGTAGTGGATGATGGTATAAATTTCTAAAAATCTCATTCCATGTAGCTTGTATAAACCCATCTTAATAGAATCGATTCCTGGTACACGTGCAGAATCGATTACTGGCAATGCTTCCGAGAAAATAACGTATATTATCCAACTAATATCTTCGCTTTGAATTTCAGAAGTCATGTGTTGTCAAATTACACTTTAGTATAAGTAAACATCTGAGGCAATGCATTCAATTTACAAATAAAAGAACGTGACTTTACTTCCAGAGCTTGATTACATACCTAATTTAGATAAATCAAATACTTACATTTCCGGATCGACTTTCAATGTCAGACAATCATCAATTTGTTTACCGTTTAAAAACTTATATCTCATCATCGGTCCCAATTCTGTTGTTCAAAATTACTTAACCAATTTGACAGGTCTAAAAATATCGCCATCCTTATTTAACCCCACACATGAGAAAGGGATAGCATGAATTTTAGACCTGTCAAATTAGTTAAGTTTAGTAATTTCGAACAACAGAATCGACACCATTGTCAATGGTATTTATTTGATACATAAATACATTATTTAATGACACCTTTCCCCCAAGCCCCCTTTATTTTTTAATTATTTTATTTTTGGAGTTCCGTACCCGCTGGGTAACCAACGGAACTCTATTACTAAGACTTCGCCGTCCGTCCGTCTGTCTGTGTGTCAGCGGGCTATATCTCAGGTTCCGTAATAGGTTGCGGAGCTGTATTTCGATAATACCAATTGTTATGTTTCCTATTCCCAAAACATGTAAAAAAAGCATAAACAAGATTGTTTCACGTGAGCGATGTACCAGGCGCGCAGACAATGGGCAGCGGTCCCTCCTTCCTGTGTTGGAAACAATGCCACAACGTCCGCTGTTACCATTTCACCAGCCATATATTATGTCTGTTCTCACCGCACATATGTACTTACACGTAGGTTGTTGTTCTGTGCATTGTCAATGACTGAGACATACGTATTATCCTATTTATCCTCCAACTACCATATGGAGCGCTTCTTGCAACATTTTGCTTTGCTTTATATTTCTCAATTTAAAAACTGTATATATTTTATTGTTTCAAACTTGTGTTGGGACACGAATGTGATCTTACTAGAAAAATATTACTTGCATGCCGGATCGTTGCAGTGTTGATAAGCATTCATAGTTAGTTAATTTAATAATTGGAAAACCCATTAAGTGCCGTCTTTTTCATAAGGGCACACGGGGCCCGTGCCCTGACGGGGGCCCCAGAAATGAAAATACGCATTTTTTTCCGTCAACATATTTTACTTTCAAAATCAAAATCAAAATCAAAAATCATTTATTCAGTTTAGGCCCTAATAAGGCACTTATGAAGGTCTTAATTACCACCGGTTCGGAAAAAAAGCCACCTGAGAAGAACCGGCAAGAAACTCAGTGCTCTGTCTTTTTTTTTCATGTAACAATCATTATATAATCATTATGTAATTTGTAACAAAATTCTTCTAGACATTAGTATGAAATTACAAATATCAAAATGAAAGCTACCAAGTTGGTTTTGTCACTGCTTTCATGAAATACATATTTTAAACTATTACAATTACCAAGAGCGGGGAGCCACTTGTGCAGAGTAAGTCTATGTATTCCAAGCATTTTTATCATTTACATAATCATTAATTTCATAATAGGCTTTATTTATCAAAACTCTTTTGACATGAGTCTTAAACTTATCATAATTTAATTCGGTAATAGATTGTGGGATTTTATTGTAAAAACGGACGCAGTTTACAAAGGGACCCCAAATACAAAGGGCCTTTTGGGACCGAGGTCCTGGTCCCGAAAGACCCTCGACTCAAAATAAAGCGATATTTTACTTGTTCTTGTGGCCTTGTTTAATAACTAAATTATGTATAAATGTTATGTATCTAATGTTGAAGAACCAAATATATTAATAATTTCTTCTAGGCCTAGATGAAGGAATTAAAAAAATCCTTAAACTCAATTGTCATCTCAACTCCTCTTTACGGAACTATTAGAAATACACCGATAGCAGGAAAATAATCACGGTGTCTTAATACCAAGAGAAAAATAAGAGTCCGTTCGAGAGAGTTACCAGGGGCGCATACAATAGAGTCAGTATGTGCTAACAACGTCGCGTTTTACCATTCAATGCACAATGCACACTAATTACTGCACACTGCTGCATTGTGCTGTACTCCTAGTCGTTATATTAGAAAGTACTTCATAGATAACTAGCCTATGTGCTGAGGCAACACTGATTAGTTGCTCTTAGCACAAACAATTTTTTACCTATTGATACCGAAAACATACTTTTGTTTTGCAGAGATTGATATGAACCCAAAACTTTTTTATTTAAGCTGCGATTTTTAATATTACTTATACATCATGCATGCAAAATATCAGGCTTTCAAAAAGGTATAAAAAAGCATACGGCCTACCTGATGGCAAACAGTCACCGTAGCCTATAGCTGCTAGCAATACCAGGTATATCACTAACGGGTTGCCAACCCTGTTGTTCATGAGGAGTCACTGTGCTAGCAGCATTACTACTAGCTCAATATATCCCCGTGGAGCACTGGCAACCGTACTTACCGCGGAAACACTAAACTTCATCACAGTAGTGTTTTTTCACTGCGGTCTTCTGTAGGGTGGAGGTGCCAGCAGGGCGGCTCCAAAATTAATGGGAAAACCCACGCCCTACCTCTCTTTTTTAGCTCATGGTGTGATTAATAACTAACTTAAGCTTAGAAAAACTCATTGGTACAAGCCGGGATTTGAACATGGGCCCATCAGATGACAGGCCGTCACTTCAACCACAAGGCCACCACGGCTTCAAATCTTCACTAGACCTACGTAATTTGTTGATATTATCATAGGCGTATCTCCCTTCTCTAATAGGTACGTCAAAGTGTTGGCAAGATCGCTAGCTGTCTAGCAAATCAAAAGCTTGGTACAGAGCCAACAATCTGTAGTGTTTACGGCTATTCGATATTTTGATAAATACTTTGTGGACGTAACTGTTTCATTGAAATCGCTAGCATAAAACATATTTATACCGACTTCGAGAGTGGCAAGCGTGCGTAAGGCCACAAAGCCAGCTTGCAGTTACACACTTGCTAAAATAGCTGTAGTTTATATTATAGTAAAAAACAACTCATTCCCTCACTCGGTGTTTCGCCGCACCACGAGCTTTACAGTGAAGGAAAACATCGTTAGGAAACCTGCATTACGTACGAGAAGAAATTCAATGACGTACAGTTCATAAGAGACCGCGACGGACTCGCCATCTGTCACTAAATTATCTTGGCACTAAATTATCTTCAATGGAAAATTGGTGTTGTAACATCTCCGCCTACCTGTTCGGGGACCCTTGTGGGATGGCGTGGAGATATATAACTATAATATTGTTATTGTTCTCTCATCATCAACGGTCCCTATTATGTATTTAGTTAGTGCTAGTGAGTGAAATGTGTCCCGCCTTTATTACAGTTTGAAAGTTGAGAATATTGAAAGAGTCGTCGAAGGCAGTCATACAAAATCTCTATTATTTAATTTGATGTTTTGGAATTTAGATCCGAATAAAGTGTAGTAATGTGAGAGCAATTTTATGAAAATTTCTTTAGAAAACCGATAATTCTGCATTTACGAATGAAGCAATTTGCGGTTTGTACCTTCTTATTGCCGGAAGTTCAATCAATGCAATTTCCATAGGTCCTATTGCAACAGAGACCAGGAAACTGTCACAAGTCGGTCAGTGGACTGTCATGGGTCATCGGCACTTGACAATGAGTGCGCAAATCGATTGTGAGGGAAACACAATATTGGAACTGGGCTGAAAGGCACACCACATTGCAGGGCTTCCACAGTTCTAGTTTTTTACAAGTACATACTTAGTTGGATTAAGGCAACATCGACTCACATTACTGGGAGCACATAGAACTTATTACAATGCCAGAGTTGTATGCGCCTACACTTTATCTGATAGGGGGCGGTAAGTTCCATTATTGGCTGTCAGTGTTCCATAAATTCTAAACTCTTTAAGACCAGAGTGAATAGGCTACTAACGGGAAAGCGAGTCTCATCTTCAACCACATCATCACTTACTATCAGGTGAGATCGTGGTCAATCGATGTCCTTAAAACTTAATTCTATTTTCTTTATCATTCATACATCCATTCATGGTTGATTTGACCTGGTAATTACTTCCTACTCTCATATTTAAAGGCAAACATAAAGTTATATATTTGATATCTTTTCTTCCATGAAAATAGTCCATACACAGATCAGTGTTTACGAAAGAGCATCTGTTTGATGAAGAATCAATCTTAGATAATTATCAAGTCTATGGTGTTGGTTAAGGTAAGTAATAAGTTATTTGAATCCGCAATATAAAAAAATCAGGTCTAAATCATCACGCACTTCTTCCGTATTATATTCTGGAAACAAAAAAAAACTCATAATTTGGAAGATAAGAAAATCTCACATCTGAATCATCAAGAACTTTATCAAGCAACACATTTGTATCATGAATGTCCAAAAAACAGTGTCTCAAATCTAAATCATCAAGCTAAGCAATAAATCCGTAACCTTTGCTGAGTCATGCAAAATTGCAAGTACCTACCTTGAACATTTCGACAGGCAAATGAGTGCAATGCTCAGGTTGGACCTGCGGCTTCAAATTATTTCATCACGACATCCATTGTTCGTATTACGTCAGAAACGGATTGATAAATATTGACTCCAAGTACCACTTCGTAGTGCCCGTTCGAGGGGAGGGTGGTGATGGGGCGACGGCCCAGAGTACCACGGACAAATATAAAAGAATAATCCAAAATAAAAAGGCTCCGGGTAAAGCTTAAGGACAGATTAAATTCTTAATATAAGATCACAATGGTTCAGCAAAAAATGTATACTCGATAATGATTGCCTTTCATGTAACTATAATATCATTGAAATGTATTTATGCTGAAGCTATTTCCAATTTTCGTTACTTATATCGTAGCATTCGCATTCATGCTTATCTAATTTATTTTGACGATTTTTTATATATGTATGAATAAACAAACTAAAGATATCGTACAAAATATGCAAGAACACTGAGATAAATAAAATATGACATGTGGTTTTTGGTCACCTGTTCAAATGAGAGCATCGATAAATACGTCTGTAGATTCGAATAGAAACATACATTGGGCACGACATCAAACATGACTACTTGATAAGATAATAAAAATTGATTATTTTGTCCTTAAAATGCAGTGAGCATCAAATCATACACTGTATTTTGAATAAGACAAAGCCAAATATTAAAGCTAAAATAGAAGAAAGTGGTTCCACTCAATCTTTAAACATTTAAATCATAAAGAGTGGAATTCTTAATAACGTCATTATTACCTTAACTTTTTGGATCCTCAATCGCAAATGGATTAATTTGAACGCATTAGACAATAGATTCAGATTTCTTAAATTTCAGTAGTTAAGAATCAGGAATGACTTTACAATTTTATAAGAACGCTTAGATCATGGCGATTAAAATATCTTTATGTTTGCTATAAGATGTTATAGTGAAATATAAGAGAAGCAATGCTATTGTTTTCGAGTTACCAGTTAATCGTCATTAGAAATCGCCTTATGCAATATTCGCCACTTTCATATTTCAATACGACATTACCGAGAATAAACATCCGTTGAAAATATTGTACAAAGCTTTACTAATTTTATTGTTGCATACACATTGCTAATTTCTTGCGTGTAATGGAGAGAACGAAATGAGTTTACTGAGGAACTACTTGTCTAATAAGTTTATTAGCTTTTTTGGTAGTTACCAAAAGGAATAATAAATCATTAGCAAACCCCTTTCACCCCACTCTTCATTACACGGTGGTCCTTCGAGCCGTTTTTGAACCCAACGACAGAACTAGTCCATGAATGACAAGTAGGTACAGCTATTTACGTAGTACTAGAGATATTTCAAACATGTTTGTCGCTATATAGTAGGCAACTTGATTAAATTGCACTGGTAGCAAGAACAACTATCGATTACATATTCGAAAATGTTACTCGCAAAATGTCAATTTTGATACGAATTGTTAGTTCACTTTTCACCTGCGCAGCGCTGTTTATTTTCCCATACAAAAATAGTCGAAAACGATACGAATACGTAAACGAAAGTTCTTCTCTACTTGAGAGTATGTAAATGATATACTACTACTCGGTAGCATTACAAAACCAACCTACTTCATTATCTATTGTGTCAATGTAGGTACTGGACCCCAAAAACACCTTTTGTAACGGCATTACAGTTTACCAGCTTTATCAGAGCGTCAAGATAAATGGTATTTTCGAGCCTGGCATTGTCTCGGTGGTATCTGGTGACAGCTGTCATTTCGTGCGAGATAACGCGAATTAAAACGGTGTTACATGCTTGGTTCAAAATAATATTTTCACAAGTCCTTTCTCTGACGCGTAAGCATCTACTTAAAAGATTAATCGGGTTTTATCAGTGCCGGCGATTGTCAAGAGTGTTGGATGGGTTTGGTGAAAGTATTACGAATTAACGATTGTCAAACGCCTAATAAAACTAGGCCGAACAAGGTATATCGTGTGTATTTTAACGTGTCGGCTGTATCTGGCTGAGATGGGCTCTGAGAAATGAATGATGTAAAAGGGCAAAGGCTTACGCTTTACGCTTTGCAGTGCGCAAATCAAGCTGTAAAACATAATGTATACATTGCGGTGAAAAGCAAATGCCAGTAATATTAGCAAGATTTCTTCATCAATAGATGTCTATGATTGGTGTATCAGTTCCAAATCTTTCCTACAAACTCTACGATTTGGTCTATATCATTACAATTCGTATGACAAACCTGAAAATTTTCCGATATTGATCATATTCACATGGCAGTATGTATCTCTATCACACTAATATTATAAATGCGTAAGTTTGTGTTTGTACCCTCTTCCCGCCTCAACGGCTGAATGGATTTGTATGATATTGGCGGAAGAATGGTGGTTGCTTAGTTATAAGCTGGATTGACATATAGGATACTTTTCAACCCTGAAAATTGTGTGGTTCCTAAGGAATAGAAATAATATAAAGTTATAACATTATCTAAATGTAATTGGTTGCGCAAAATATGGTGAAATATAATCTTAGAAGTTCTTACGCTCGAGGTCTCAGATTATTACCTTGTGATATAAATAAAGGGAGCCAGATTACTCCATCTTAGCTCAGAGTAGTTAATGTACCGCGTACAAATTTAAGCTTCCTCAACACTAATCAATGTATTGATCATTTCGCTTCTTCGCCCATTAGACTAAAAAAATAGAGTCAAGAGTTAGATAATGTTGTATGTAATATGATATTATTATCAAAAATAACGAGCAGTTGTCATTTGAAAGTGGTGTACGATTGAGAAAGTTAAAGTTACTAGTGACAGTCTCGCATGGCTCTAAACTGTTCTTCATACTTATGATTTTATCACTACAACTTCTTGATTATACACGCTGTATGTACAGATATAATAAATGTAGCTTAAACTATATCTCTTTGTTCTATGTGAAGATTTACACGTATTAAGTTCAAAAACTAAGATAAAGTCGAGCGATTAGCACGAATGTCACAATTCACGTTATAATTATATTGTTAGATTGTGTTCTAGTGTTGTGTCGCAAGCATCCATAGGTTACCAACAGGAGGTCCTTTTGCTTAACGAGTAAGAACTATAACAAGCTACTGTGAATGTAGTGTTCTGATGAAACGAATTATTTTATTTCCTAACTAGCTGCCCGCCCCGGCTTCGCACGAGTAGAGAAAATCAATATAAATAAAAATTCTTCAATTCTGTGTTTTCATGTTTGACAGGTAAGAACAGTTGGTATGAGAAAATAAAAATGTTGTTTTTTGTATTTTACTGCAATTTTTCCATATTTTCTCACCGTGTAAACCTTACCTGGACTTCCACGAATATTTCAAGACTAAAATTTGCCAAATCGGCTCAGCCGTTCTCGAGTTTTAGCGAGACTAACGAACAGCAATTGATTTTTATATATATATAGATATTCGTTGAAATATGACCGTACCAATTACTTGAGCGTAGAGAATGTCAAATGATGTACTGTAGTAGGTGACGCTCCTTCTTTCTATAGAGTTTTCTGTTCTCTTGTCTCGCACACCTCTTGGTATTAGTTGAGAACATTAATGGTGATTTTATACACACTGCATCAGATCCTAATGATATCTTTTCGATTACACCTTCTCGTAACCAGTCGAGCGTCTCACCATATCTGTACTTACAGTCGTTACCCAACTAGCGACGTATTTGGAGTAGGTAAATGAAAGTAGAATAGTGTCCTCATTTTCCTTTAAGTTTTTGTAGCGGCGGAAACCTTACGACATAACGTAAATGCCTTGGTGAACCACAATGCGGGTGTCTGTAGGCTTGCCAACGATTTCCTCACGTTTATGGTTATTTGGAGGATATCAACACTTTTCTTATATTTTCACTCGTAAATAGAAAGTAACCAGAGATATTTTTTTTAATTGATGATACGTTTTTGATACGATTGGATTAAACAACTTTTCTGAAACGTCATAGAGAATTGATGAGCGAATATTTACTTTCAAATATTAAACGTGCATTATAGTTAGTACATCTCTCTGTATATTCTTGTAATAAGACAAAGGTAAATCGGTAAGTGTTAAAACAAGGTTTTTTGTTAAGATACAAAGGGAAAACACGTAGAGATTTCCTGCGTTCTCTCTCTAGGAGAATTCTTTACCTGTCGCGGTTGCAGAAGCACTCACCCGCAACATAAACCACTACTGAATAAGCTAAATCTTCTAAACCTAGTCTCGAGATTGCCGCGTAACACTTCGAATCAATTCCGGTAAATCCTCAATTTGTTAGTTAACTTCGTTGCATTGCAACGGCCCGTCTGTTTGTCTGTAACGCAATGATTTGATGAATCACAATAACAATATGCATTGGTTTTCACGAACTTATATTTGAATAGGTACTTGGTAGGTATGTGTGGACAAATGGGTACAACTGAAACGATACGAAGCGTCATATAATTTTTATTCCAAATTAAATCGGAGGCCACTTAACATTTATTTAGGATCTGATTTGACCGGCGGTTCTGTATCAGCTATATATTTGAAGATTCGTAGGTACATGGTAATTTAACTTCTAATCTAATATGAATATACTCTCAGAATTATTCAGCTCAGCAATATTAGCTAGCTTAAGCGAGCATTTTTCGTGTTTTGAGAGAACCACCTCTACACACATTGTATAGTATATTGGACTAGTTTTGCCCTTTTCCCTATAGTACGTATCGCAACACTATGAAAATCAATTTTAGATTCGAAATGTGTAGTAATGGCAGCAAGTAGCGACCAACACCTTTCAAATTTCTTTTTTTTTTTTATTTAGATGTAGAATTTAGCTGTAAGGGCTGCATACTTTATAGCCATTCTATATGTACGTGCGTATTCCTAAGCTTCTTTTAATACACGTTGGATATTTGAAAAGTACTTACCTCAGATTACTATGTACGCCGCTGGATTCGTGCCAAATTGTTGTAACTCTACGGCTTATTGTGTGGGAACGTAGAATGCATCATAATAATGGAGTTTTGAAATGTATTTCTTGAAATTTACTAATCTAATTGACCTTTTCTACGCTGACCGTGGATAAACGTAGCTGTTTTTTTTTTGTGGCATTTATGCCAAAAAGGTTATGACATGAAGAGTATAACCAAGCTTGGAACTTGGCCAACCTAAGACAAATTATTTCCGGGTTCCAATGATATTGTACGTAATTTACTTGTAATATCATTCCCAGGTTTTGGTTAACCTGAATTAACTGCTCGAGAGTAGGTTATTGTGGTTTACTATAGCAATAATAATATTTAAAACATACATATCGACGATGGAAATGAGAATCAAATGAAGCGCCAGTTGGCCAATTGTTTAGCAGAGCTGCTAAAAATGTAAAATTTCATTAAACACTTTTTTTGTGTTTAATAATGTTTTCTTTTTAATTTTGTGGGCTTTCGATTGACTTCTAAACCTAGATATCTATAGAGAATCGAAACCTTTATCGAACTGCATTTAAAACTCAATTTCCACCAAAGTGGCGTTTCATTTATTTTTCCTTTTCCACAGTCTATATACAGGTATGTTAATTAAAGAATCTACTTACACAATTATTGGTGGCTATTCTGTTGTACAAAATTAAAAAAGCTAAAATAAAAAATTGTCCTCCTTATTTATGCCCCGCATATGAGAAAGGGATAGCAAGACTTTTAGACCTGTCAAATTAGTTTAGTTTAGTAATTTTGAACAACAGAATCGACACCATTGACTTTAAAAAAAAGTTACCATCCTATAACATTTTAATACACGTTGGATTCTTTGATTTTGTGTAACGCTCACGAACACGTATTGTTTGTTTTCGTACAATGTACTGTACATTGTTAAATTTTTAATAGTATACATGAGCTTTACATTATGGCTCAAACAGAATCGTATGTATACATACACGTTTAAATTTTTATCACTTACCGCCGCATATGTTACACAGGTTCTGCCCGCGACTTCATCCGCGTTGAGCTTAGAATCCCAGAGGAATCTAACATTTTCCCGGGAATTAACATTTTCCCGGTATAAAAATTTCCTTTATATTAATACAGGTTATAAACTATACGTGGGCGAAATTTCATACACATCCGTTTGGTAGTTTTTGCATGATTGAGCAATAAACATCCATACACATCCTAACAAACTTTCACATTTGTAAAATTAGTAGGATTTCAATCTAAACAATTGGATCATAGTTTGGCATTAGCTCCGTGATTTGCACGATTTAATAGACAAATTTTTATTGACACAAAACAGATTAAACTATTTACAAAAACATATCTTAACCTACCTACTTATAGATAAAAGATCTGACCCAAACCGGAATCATGCGGTAGCGTGCCAAGAATGCTGGCAGCATTGCCACGCTGGATAGCAATGCTGATTCTCTGAGCGAGATATGTTCCAGCACGCCTGTCACGGGAGGCCTCAACCAGCCGACGTGAGACCTCCTTGAAAAGCTGAAGAGCATCCGGGCCCCAGGGACCCAGAGTTTCAACCGCAAATTAATTAATTTACTGGGATAATTTTGTTAGTATGGTATGGTGGTAGACTAGGCTTATGTGAGTAAAGAAAGGCGGGGGGCTAGTGAAGAGATTGATGAGAATCATGATTTATGTGAAAGAAAGGAGCACAGGGCCTTTGTTAAAAAAACTTACGCTTAACGTCCACAAACATCCACTTGATTTGACCACAAAAGGTCAAAGTTTATCAACACCAATTCCGAATAATTCATTCAGACTCACCGCATTTGTAACAGAAAGTAACACGCGAGTGCCGCCATTATTTATACATTAACTTTTACACTGTAAGTAAACTAAATATGCAATGATGGTTTTATAATTCATTCCTTTTTAATGTTGCTTTCTCAGCGCTCTTGTGCAGGTATATTCACGCGCGCCAAAACGTTCGAACTTGGATTCAAATATAGGGTAACTTTTTATCCCGGAAAAGGAATGAGTTCACACGACATTTTCTCAGGTGGATTTTTCTTTCGAACCAATCGTAAATTAGACATTCTTATGTGCACTATTAAACGCCCTGTGCCCTTATTCCTTATGAGTTTTCAACCGCATTTAAATCACGATGACGTCTTAAAAATAAATTGACGTAATAAAATGAATGTTGAGGGAAATTCTGACATTAGTAACCAAAACCGCCATATTTTACCTTTATTCCGTCAAAATTACGTCATGGTGATTGAAATGCGCTCGAAATTTATATACAGAAGGACATGAACAATTGTGCAAAATTACTAAATACAAACTTATTTGACAGTTCTTAAAGTCTTGCTATCCCTCTCTCATGTGCGGGGTTAAGTAAGGATAGCAATACCTTTAGAACTGTCAAATTAGTTTAGTGACTTTGTACAACGAGTTTTTGGCGGGAATCAGGCGGAGCGGTTGAGATCTTTTCCAGTGTGTCGTAAATTGTGTTATAGTGATCTTTAATGTGTATTTTTGGTGTCGTTATGTGCAGTGAAATTTCATTTAGTGACTAATTTATAGGAACATTGAAAATAATAGAATAATACGACTTTTGGGTTGAGTGATTTATCATTTTGGTTAATAGGTAACCTCTGACCTAAAGGCGTGTTACGATCTGCTACTGCCGTGGATTGTCTCCAGGAACTCCATTAAGCATTAGAATGCATGTCACTAGGCAAACACGAGAAATTTTGAAACTTGAAAATTCTCTGACACTCGACACTGGCAAAAATAGTCTCTGAAGGGATTGATTGCCATACTTAGGAAGAAGAAGAAGAAGACTTTGTACAACAGAATTGGCACCATTGTTTGAATTGGCCCTAAACGAGGAATAGTGAAGTCGCGGGCGAAACATAAAAATAAAATAAAATTTCCTCGATTCATTCATTCCGTACGACTGAACTGCACCTCGGCATTCCTGTGTTCGTTTCATCGTACGTTTCGGACAGTTTTGTAAGGTTTCGGAGTCACCAACAAAAATGTATCAACTTTCATCTAATTCCGTTCAGTGTTGTAATGTAACAGCGCGAAAGTAAGGTAATCGTGATCTGTTTTATGATGGCTTACCCACTAATCGCCTAATACGGATTGAGGTGAATGTTAAAAATACTTGCACGTATAGTCATTTGGTGCGACTGCTTTGTAACTGTATTTAAAAACGTAGAACTTCACAACTCGAGTCGTATTTTTATTTATTATAGTAAGTAAAACAAACCCAAAAAATACAAAAAAATACAAATCTTTCCTCTGTATAATATTAGTATAGATTAGTATAGATATAGAAATGTTATTGTTTCTAAACTTTAAAAATGGAACCAAGTTAAATTGCATGCCTAGTAGCTGTCTACCACTACCATGGTTATTTTCTTGGCGCCAAAAGACTAGTGTTGAAGCTTAGGTGTATGTAATACTTATTTTGTAAGTATTTGGTGGTTTTAGTATTCGAAAAGAACCCTTACAATACTACCGTTGCACCTATCCATGAACAATATTGGAACGTTATTCAAATTGGAAATGGAAGATGTATTGCGGGTCGAATACACGAACCAGACCCAAACGATTAAAAAACGTCAACTACGTCTGCAGAATGCACAACGTGTCTCAGCAAGGTCTCCAGTCTCCACCCATTTCCAGTCCTGTTTCCACGACCCTACAGACAAGCTCGTAACTGTTGCCAAATTGAGCTTACTATTACCGACTACCGCATGTTTGTCGCTGGCTCGGAACTCGTAAATCTAGTTTAGCTATCAATTCAGGCAAACAGAAAAGCAGAGGAGCGTCGGCAGCTTGGATGGTAGTTTGGCTGGGTGTTTTTTTTGCAATAGATTGGTTGGATTATTGGAGAGATCGCAGCGCGCGCGCCGTCGCGGCCGGCCGCCAGTCATTCGCCGCTCCCCGCCGCGCGTGCGTGTCTCACGGCGAAGTGAAAGGCCAAGCCCGTACACCTGCCAGTCCGTATTGGCCGCGCCGAATCAACGACCGTTATCATCGCCCCAAATGACCGCCTAATGGACGAACGAAGAGGTAGTCCATGCATGTGTTAACTTAGTGTATTTTCCGTGGAGTGCAGTGTTGTGTTCATGTCGCAATGGAAGAGGTCCGCATTTCGGATTGGCCCGAGCCCCCTGGCTCGCATGCATGGCTCCCTGCTTATGGTTTCCAGCATGATCTATTGGATAAGGATGACTATTTTGGCACTAACGGTGAGTGCCGCTCAATGTGGATTGTCCTTTCTTTTCTGTCTTCTGCCAGTGAGAGTGATGTGGTGCTGAGTTGGTACCGGAATGTTTTGTCTTAGTGTTTATGTCTGAGAACCGTAATGCGTTGAAATAAGCTATACTATGGAATGTAAATGTAGCTTTGCTTGTGTGTTGTGTGACTGTTCCTCTGTTTGTACGGTATAGGTAGGGTAGCTAGGTAAGGTAAATCTAACTAGAAAACAACCCAACTAAACTCTTAAATATGAACTCAATGGTTCAAATATTGAGTAAGTAAATGCGAATGGAGCCACCAGGAATAAAAAACAAAAAGGTATGTAAAAAAATCTTCTCTAGTTCCGAGCTCCGGATAGATTTGTTTTTCTAGGGCTGTCTTACCAGCTGTTTGACCTTTCTATAACCACCTAGTTACCTACACTACACTACACTACGTATATAAAATGTTTTAGACTGTCGAGATGCCTTTCTCAAACCAACAAAGCCGTCGTTCTTTTAGGTTTTTATTTTCAGTCAAAAACCGCAGTCTTTGTCTTGAGAAGACAGGTCCAATTTATTATCGGTAAGGTACATGTACATCCTCACTCCTCAGCTCAGTCAGACATAACATAAGGTTTCAAGTTTGCAAAAAACCGGCCAAGTGCGAGTTGGTCTCGCGCACCGAGGGTTCCGTACTTAAAGAGAAAAACATGTTTCTATTAGGGGAGCCCTCTTTAATTTTTAACTGATGTATTTTCATTACTTAATGGTTTGTTTTCATAGTGCAACAAAAATACACATTATGTGAAAAAGTCAACTGTCTACTTATCATGAGATTTCCGCTGGCGGACAAACGGACTGACGGACATGGATGCAAAGCGGATGCTAAGGTCCCGTTTTTAGGGTTAGTTAACCTTCGGGTAGTGAACCCTAAAAGTGATATAGAGTAGACAGGCTAGGCTTGAGGGTTCCTAAAAATAGCTGCTTATTTTTTATTTGGTATACCGAGCTGCTTGTAAGTAGGCATCGATAGAAACATTCAGTTGCGCTAGCGGCTAGTGGGTGGATAGACAAAAAACACGATTTAGATTCGATGCCCAAATAAATATAATTTGTGACAAACATAATATAAACATGTTTAGATAGTGGGTATCTACAATTCGTTATTTATTACTCAAGTGAGGTAGGTAGTTATTTTGTTATTATTCGTCTGAGAATATCATGGTGTAAAGAACTGTATTCATTTGGATGGAATGCAGCAAAAGGATAGAAATGGAAAAGTTAATAAATACCTACATACTTTAAGTAAGTAGGTATCTAAAGTACTAGGTACATGCTTAAATCTTTATTTATACAAATATGTTAAATGTCCACGTTAGTGTGTTTGTAGTTTGTATCCTCATAATGCTTCAACGCCTGAAAGAATTTGACGAAATTTGGAATCGAGGTAGCTTATAATCCGTATTAAAAAAAAACCCGAAAAGTTTTTGAGGTTACCGATGGATAGTAGAATAATGCGGGCGAAGCCGCGGCTAAAATCTAGTTTCTTATATGTAGGTACCTATATAATTTGTATAACGCAACATAGACATATATGTTTACTTACTTCTCACTCCTACTTACATAATAGTACCTACTTACTGGGTTTTTATCATCACATACATTTAAATTGTTTTGTTATTTCACAGCCCAAAATAAGTATGTAAATAAATTTGCGGATCCCTTGTGACTTTTCAACGCAACCCACTTTACCTGCGCTAGACCGTTAATCATGCACTCAAAAAATGCATACATTTTCGTATCAATCAATTATGTCAAGTTATAACTGAAATTGGCACATAGTGAAAATGTGTAATTAATAAGTAGGAAGGTATAGGATATATAACAAGATTGATTGAATTTACATAGGTATAACTTCTTCCACATTTGCTATAGTATTACATATAGCTACATAAAATAGTTACGTATACCTAACCTACCTACTGTGTAATGTCGTAATGCTTACATCTAACATACCTAGTTTAATTCCTAATTTTTTATGTTATATTTTCCAAACAACAACAGTCAAATACCTAATTAGTGATGTAAGTAAAGTATAAAATGTTGTCTCAACTCAGAAAGGCTCGTATAGCGAGCTCAATGACCTTATAAAGTAAGCATAGACATATCCACAAGCAATGAGATTAGTGCGCCATTGTCAGAGCTATACTTTCCAATGATCACGTCACGTCCAGTTCGTAATACCTGCCAGCATTAACGCTTATTCAGCAGTTCTTTATTCGAAATTCTGGTTAAAAAATACGTAGGTAGTACAAAATTCTACCAGCCATTTAAGGCGCGCTTGATGCGAACCTGTCACACGCCAGTTGCACCTGGGGTTCGCAAAACTTTTTATTGCATGAATTTCCAATTTATGGAAGATCTATAGATAGATATAAGATAATGGAAGATAATATACACAAAATGACTAATCCTGTCTATGTAGCTACATACAAGTCCCAATGCCGCACTTCAATTGGTAACTAGTGTCACTCCGCTGTTTGGTAAAAAATATGCCATCACCGTAGCAGGCTATGTGCCCACCGTAGCAATCACCCAATGTGAGCCTCGATGTGCCACTCACAAAATTAAGTCTAAGGCTATATTATACATAGACATAGGATGTACCTAACCGTTAAAAAAAAATTCCCGTATCAAAGCAACAAAATCTTGAGCTTATAGCCTTATTCGATACAGCCCATAGACAAGTAAGCTTATCTACTGGTCTGTGGGGTGGCCATGTGACCCTTTGTTGTAGATGCAAATTAACATATCTATACACCGTTTTCGACCATTTGGTACGGAATATTAATACATACAACTATGCATTACCTAGTTTCAATAACGATATTAAATTTTTGTTCCAAGTCTCGAGGCTATCTTGATTCGTGATATCCTTGAGAATTTATACATTGCCTATGCGCTTGAGTTCCCAAGCAAATTGAATGAACTAAGTACATCGTCTACATAGTCGTTGGAATACGAGAGAATAAACTATAGAGGGTATTATCTTAGTTGCTCAAGGTATCAACTAACACATAGATTATATTAATTGGCAGGCGACTTATTCCTTATTTACATAATTCTGTATATTTATCTGTTCACGTGAACTTGTAATGTAATTGTTGTGATGTTTGTACTGGAAGCCAGTCCCCCTACCTGTCAATAAATGTTTCGGAGATTAGCTTGGACCATAAAGGACTGAAATATATGTACAAAAAAACACGTGTTTGTTTGGGTATTGTTTACGAGACTGCTTAAAATCAGACACATTATAAAATCACATTTATTTAAATCATATATATTCTAAGAGATTCTAGATGTATTTAAAAGCTGTACAGATGAAAATAGACTGAATTGCATCAGTTGCATCGACAAGAGCTGAGGCCTGAGCTCTTAAATTTATAATGATGATAGATTCTATGGCGTGGAGCGGTGATGTGAGTGAAAGCGTTTATGGTTTCGGAAATGATGTATCGGAGCATGTGGGCAATATAAATAACTGTTGATTGTAACAAGTTTGCCTCTGTAGTTATAAATTCCTGCCTGGCCGCAGCGGCTGCGAGCGAGGAGGCATGCGGTCCAACCGGTGTTCGCCCTCTAAGGTCACCAGTCATCAAATGCGTTGGTTGGCGGCACCTTTGCACTTAAAACTTAAGGCAAAAAAACTTTATACACTTTTTTAATCAACTAAATCTACACCCCTGTTGTGATATCCTAACCTGGAAGATCTATGCTACCAACGTATGCAAATTTAAATTTAACGAAATATTATTACAAGGAGACCCGCCAAACGTCGTTTTACCATATAAAATATTTCTATTTTATTTTTGTCCATCGGGCGAAATAATATTTTTTTGGCGTGGACCACCCTTGTCACTTAGGGGTATGAAAAAATAGTTGAAATCCTATTCTCAGAGCTACAGAATATACACAACAAAATCGTAAAAATCGGTCCAGCCGTTTCGGAGGCGTTTTATATGTTAGAAGATTGCTACTTGAGTGATGTCGCGAGGAAAACGCAAGTACATTAATATAATGGAAAAGACTAACTCCAAAATAAAGGTGACGCGACATCAAAGCAATTTGAATAACACACTTTGTCAATATTGGCTCTTATTTTGTCCCAACACAAAATACGATACGATACGTACTGTTTCTTATACACTTTGATCAGCCTTAACTAAGATAAACGTGGTCCTTGTAATGTCTCATCACATGAGGTTAACCAGATAACAGCAAGCGAATAATATTACATTGAAGAAAATGATGGATCCGCATTGAAGACTGGTATATCACTCGTGGCTGAATTCTGAAAGACATTCAAAGTTTGAAGACCCACGTAACTGTTAGAAGGGTCGTCAAAATACAATTTTGCATTTAAAATCAGTGGCTACTCAAAATTAAAAGGCATCAGATTTGACTGGCGTTTCAATATTCGGTCTAGTAATTGTGTGCATTGGTGCAATTATTTTGATAAGAAACATAATATTTGGTTCCTCAATATCACTCAATTAGAGAGAGGGAAATCTTTAAAAACTAATAATAATTAATAATAATCTTCTCACACACAGGTCCCCGAAGAGTTAGGCAGAGGTGTTACGACACCAAATTTTCACCGAAGAAGAATGTGCTTCACCACTGCAACCATTTGATATAGTTTCTTGCGTGATTTCAGCACCAATCTTATTAATTGTTTCAACAAATTGTCTTAAAAATTTAGTACCCACTTACAAGATCGAAGTAAAAAATAATAATCGTAATAAAACTGTTTTTATCCATATGGTTTTTACATTCAGTGTGGAGATTTGAATCAAGGCTATCCTTTTGCGTGAGTTAAATGGCTTACCTAAAACGGGGACATTTCGGCATCGCAACTGGTCGTGGACACGCACCAATTAGCAATTAAAATATGCTGAGGGTAATAAATCTAATTATAATCACGCATTTATTTGTATAGAATTGTCAAGTGCGATTGCTTGATGCAGTTTTAACGAAGGCAGTTTAATTGGTGTGGCGAAAGATATATGTATAATTTGGAATAAGCTTTAGCTTCGTTTATTTGACAAAATGTGTGATGGCTTCATCTTGTGCCAGTTGCGCCGCTCCGTGTGCCATTTGTGATAGAAGGTATAGAATACACATGCTTTCACTCTTGTCTCCTGCACCTATTTCGCTTTCTCTAGTGTTTCTACACACATCACTATGTTAAAAAATATCCGGTTAAAACAGCATTTCGAATTATCATCTATTAAAATTAAAGCCACTCGAATTTCTACTCTACATGATCAGCGTGCGAAATCGTAAAAATACGATGCTAGACACCTAATATTGCTAACCTAACTAACAAAAATATCTGTTCTGCCTGTGAAAAGTTCGAGTGCTGACTTTTGCAGAATAGCACGAGAATTGTTGCATGCTAATCTGTTGTTTAGATTACCTTTTCTATCTGCTGACTGCACATTATATCTTAACATTCGATGATAAACTTGGATTGAACGATGATAAGGTCCGATTGCATTCATGCTTTCTGATAATATTAGGTCCTTACATATGAAATTGGCGTTTTTCGTACTGGCCACTTTAATCACGAATTTCTCCTCTTTGGTAAGGAATTCCAAATTCAAATTTGTACAGCTATAGACTCATGTATTTGTGCTTCGATGATCGTCATTCATTTGTTTTTTTTCTTCTGTTTTTTTCTGTTTGCGTCACTCATTTTACAAAATGGAAAACCTTAAATATCGCATTATTTACGAGTACGAGTTCCGCCGTGGCACTAGTGCTGCGGAAACAACTCGAAGGGTGAATGATGTGTATGGCGGTCGTGTTGCAAAAGAAAACACAGTTCGTTTTTGGTTCCAACGTTTTCGTTCTGGAAATTTCGACCTGCAGAACAAGCCCCGTGGACGGCCTGAGACTCAAGTTGATAATGAAGAGTTGAAGGCTATTGTGGAAGCGGATCCATCGCAAACCACGTCCGAGTTAGCTGCAGGCTGCAATGTTAGTGATAAAACTGTTTTAATTCACTTGAAGCAAATTGGGAAGATTAAAAAGCTTGAAAGGTGGGTACCTCACGAATTGACTGAAATAAACCGGCAAACGCGCGTCGACTGCTGCGTTACATTACTAAACCGGCACAATAATGAAGGTATTTTAAACCGAATCATTACCTGTGATGAAAAATGGGTACTTTACGATAATCGGAAGCGCTCAGCGCAATGGTTAGATCCTGGCCAGCCAGCCAAATCCTGCCCCAAGCGAAAATTAACCCCAAAAAAGTTACTTGTAAGCGTTTGGTGGACTAGTGCCGGTATTGTTCATTACAGTTTTTTCAAATCTGGCCAGACTATTACGGCTATTGTCAGGAATTGCAAACCATGATGGAAAAGCTAGCGGCTAAACAACCTAGGCTGGTCAATCGCTCCACGCCACTGCTGCTTCACGACAACGCTAGACCACACACTGCGCTACAGACGGCTACTAAATTAGAAGAGCTTCAATTGGAAAGTCTAAGACATCCTCCGTACTCCCCGGACCTTGCTCCAACAGATTACCATTTTTTTCGAAATTTGGATAACTTCTTGCAAGGGAAAAAATTCAACTCCGATGGGGCAGTCCAAATCGCCTTCAAAGATTTTATTGATTCCCGTCCGACTGGTTTTTTTAGTAAAGGGATCAATGAACTACCTATGAGATGGCAAAAGTGCATAGAAAATAATGGTTCATACTTTGATTAATTAAATATATTATATTAAAAAATATTCGACTTTTTGTTCCTCCCATACAAAACGCCAATTTCATATGTAAGGACCTAATATTTCTGCAAAACAACAGAAAACATGATAAAAATCCAAAAAACAAAAATCCAGATTCTCAGTGGAAACTTAATCTATTTCGTGATAACAGATCCCTGCCTCAGCTCTTAAGGAAACTACATGACCGCTGAGACACAAATGCCGCTATAAACTCATCTTTGCTAGGCTTACCCAGACTGGAACCCACCCATGGCATTAGATTAGAATCAATAAAACCCGAAAAGCGGGTTTTCGTACTATCGACAAGAGCGTAGCTAGCTGGCATTAGCTAAATTAAATTACTGACTGAATAAATGGGCAAACTTTTGTTCGACAATCCTATTTAGACAAAGAATATGTAAGCTCTGGTATGCCAAGAGATAATTTTACACCGTCTCCGTGACGTAAGCTCTTACTCATTATCGTAATAGATAACGGAACAAGTATACAATTTAACCTTGACATTACCCGCTGATTGTTTACTGCGGCGCGCAAGAAACCTGAAACAGTCAAAGATTTTTTCTATAGTCTACAAATAAGCAAAAGCGGTTATGAACACTTACGGTTCTATTTTCTAGGTTTATTAATATTGTCGTTGGTTTAAGGGTTATTATCATGGTATTAGGTGTTCTCAGATATTTATTTCTACTAATGTTTTAGAATCAACGAATCACGGAATATCCAAACAAACCTTAGAAGTCTGTGGCAGTCTAGACAACCCATGCATTCAGATAATGATTTTGATGAAAAGATCACGAATCTCGCCATCGCGGACACAATTGTGTATAATCGTGATGCTATGTGCATTACATTAGATAATAATGAATCAGACATCAGTTCTCAGAACCAAACAGGTAGTGATTTCGCTCAGATTAAGAATGCAACCAACTTATGTGAACCGCCGTTCAAAACCGGAACTACACGAGGCGACAAACAGGAATTACAATTCGAGTAAGTTGACAAGGCGTCGTGATCTTATAACTTAAACAGCGTGTGGTGCAAACCCAACTTTACCGTGTAGTAATGAAATCGCCGGTAGCGCTCTACAACAATGGACCGTAAGGTTTGGTAACACGATATGAAGGACTTGCAACGACAACGTCATGAACACCTTAATTTACGTTTCGTGTGAACGCTGTGGCATTTTACTACAGTAAGTTACTTTATAATAATAGCTAGCATAGCTTGTTTTAGTCCTTAATTAATTATGCAAGAAATGTGGTGGACCTGTTATAAGTTGCGATTATATATTTCTCATAGTCTAGCCAGTTCTTAATACTGCAAAAAGCGAAGATACTATTTCAACTTTCTGTCTTGCAAAAAACTTCAACTTTATTCACATCTCCACATTCCTCAACATTTTAAACTACATTAAGATTGCAATTGTTTACACTGATACCTACCTTCTTGTAAGACATTTTGGTAACCTTGTGTTTCGGAAGCGTTGGGTTAGTAACTTCGTTACCTACCTAAAGATTTATAATATCCGCGTCATGCATAGGCATGACTAAGCTCCTGGAAACCATTCTTGTTATTAAGCCATTGTTATGCTTGAATTTTGGTGTTATTGACTAAGATATACCTTAACCTTGTAACGTAACCTCTAACCTAACTAATCCCGCAGCCTTTCCGATCTTTCCCTTACTTTTGATAATCTCCAACATGGTTTTCTGGTCGTTCACAGTGTCATCGAACCATCGGAGCCGTGGGCTGCCCATCCTCGCCAGTTTTCTTTAAGCCACCTGTAACAAACCTTTCGGCCTCTTCCTTAATCAAGAAGCATAACACTGCCCACGTGCTTACGTCACACGATCCGTTTCGTCCGTCGGACCGAACAAAACTAACGTCATCGACCTTTGTTTGACGAATAATATTCGGTATATCTCAGGCTGCTCGTGTGCTACTGGCACACGAGCAGCCTGAGATATACTGGATCCTTTAAAGAAAACCTCCTTAAAGATCTTTCGTAAATCGATTATAATATCAAACACATATGAAATATGGTCAGTACATCAAATTACTGCATTAAGACATCTGATGGTATATCCAACAGATATCATACCCTACCATCGAATTCCTAGAATAAACTTATGAGCAGTGATTTTAAAATTTCCTTTTGTTTCGATCATAAATTATTACAAACAGAATAACTAATACGTAACTGAAATGAAGACAAAACAATATGCCAAATAACTCATCTGTAGATAGCACTGACCTTCCAATCAACCTTGGCGAGCAATGGACTTAAGGAGACAATAATCATCATTAATCAAAGCATGTATCCAGACTGTGAATAGTGCATCGTGTTTGTTCGTGCAGGTCACTATTGTGTACTTCAAACTGATAACAGTAATTAAGGCTACTTGGGTTTTTGTTGTTGTTATATATGTACTAACATGAATGGAGATCGTGATAGCTTTAACCATGACATAGACTATGGGAAAATTTTGATAGTGGGTCAGTGAAAAACGTGTGAATAATTTAAATTGCAGAAAAGGTAAGCTTAAAAACTAGTAAGGCTTCTGTTAGATACTTGGCTGAATATTTAAACGCCAGTCAAATCTAATACCACATTCAATTAAGTCTCCTCCAATTTTAGTTGCATGTTACAAACTTTTAATGTCGTTTCAATAATCGGTCCACCGAATACCTAATATTATCCAACAGGTCAGACTAAAAATCTGTATATAAGAGTTTTTAGATCAAACGAGGGTCGGATGCGGGGTGGTTTGGACTGGCGATCTGATGAGATTTGAGATATTGTATCTTGTTGTAAGCAAAGAAGAAACTGAAGAAGAAAGAAGCTCGCTTTAAGTTTACTCCATTTGTTTTAATGTAGCGGCAATAATCGAACAATGGTTCTATTTAGAACTCAATGAAACCCAATTACCACCGTGAAAGCTAATTTCACGCATGTTTACTTGAGATAATTTGTTTCGCGTAATGATTGTTCAGGTAAATAATATTGTTCTGTAAAAATGAATGTAGTTTAGAAGAGTCATTATATAACGTTTTCGAGAAAGACAGCAAAATAAAAGATTTCTAATGCCTATTCGTGTTAGTTGTTACCAAGCTTCAAACAGCGCGAATGCCTTAAATGCGCATTAAAAACAGAAAATTTTCTGTATTTTAAAAATTAATTTAATAAAAATTGCTTTATTATAGTTGTTCACGCCTTTATTCATGCGTGTTAGTTGGCATTCCCTATACGTTAAATTAAATTAAATCGTCATTTGTATTGCTGAAATGAATACCTACAATGCTAATTTAATATTTTTAAGGTGTTGTTTAAAATATTTGATCATGAATGAGCTTGGCAGATCATTAACTTTTACGACTTACTTCACGCCCACACACAAACTCTCAAATTTCTTATTTTACAACATCAACACGTAGTTTCTAAAGTTAAACGGTACGTAAATATAACACTTACCTATGGTGGTTTACTTTCGGTAAAAATATCTACCTTCTATGTGAGCCGTGCCGTGTATGTACTTTGTTACGTATCTACACATCAAACAAAGCTGTCTGTTCTTACATCAAAAGGGTCAATTAATGGAATATTAGAATGTCTAGTAAAAAGAAGCAAGTTTTGGTTATCTTTGCGCGTAAATATTTCATGCCACTAGTGTACTTAACCTATGTGTACTGTGTTCTGTGTACGTGCATTATGGATAAGGATAAGATGAAATGAAATTCAAGCCAAAAGCTAAAAGGTAAGATACTTTTGCACCAGTTGTTATATCGATTATCTAGACGATCCAATCTCTTGCGTTGTTGTTTGATCTCCCGGATCTAGATCTTGTTGTGCTATCGGCGAATTGATAAGAATAGAAGCTGACATCAAATATTATATTCTGGAAAAACCGGTGCGATTTCCCTCTTCGTTTTAGGTAGGGCTCTCGTCATTCATACTTGCTTTATCACGGTCTAAATTAAATAAACAGTCGACAAAATACAATTTCGCATGTTAAATGGGAGGCCACTCATAAGCTAATGCGACATTAGATTTGACTGGTGTTTCAGTTCGACCATTATTCTCTTAATTATGCACTGCTTACTTATATTATATCTAGTTAATCATATGTATATCGAGTTTCTTATTAGTGCATAACTATACTATTGACAATCTATCTATCCGGCTTTTAGTCGAGACCATTTGAATACTAGCTCAAACTAGAATGTTGGGACCGGTTTTAATTGTTTTCAAATGCTTCAACCTCTGATTTCTATTGCTAACAAGTAACCGCTTGTCTATTAGGAATCGCTAGTTTGACTAATAACCCTTTTGTAGTAATCAATTGTATTCGAGCAGCGTATGAAGCTGTCTCTTTACTGAGTGCTGAAACCTTACCATCGTCGCTAGTTTGTTTTGCCTTTCTATACCTTCGTCTTTATGGTTTTTAAGTCTTTCGAGCTTATGATATATCTGTCCCTAAGGCACAGTGCATGACAAGGAATTTGAAAATTTTGCCGTGACTTCATCCGCGTATTTTTTTACCCAGTATGTTGTTCCTAGTTATATTACATAATATCCTTACCAAATTTCATTCAACTCCGTCATCCGGTAAAAAGAAAAAATCGAAATTTTCGCATTTCTTATATTTCTAAGATTCTTTGTTTGACTATAGCATGTAAGCGCTCTTATTAGACTACAACATTTTATGTATGTATCCCATACTTGCATTTGAATATGTACTACAGCTTTATATGTATATGCACATGTAGAGGCACATCTATATCCATCCATATCTGTAAATAAAATTCATAATAGATGGTATCTCCCCCAAATATTTCAATTATCTTTTGAAGATGTAAAAGGCCCATGAAGACTTCAGCTATTAATATGCGTCGGTTCAATATCCGTAAAAGAAAGTCACTTTATATTTGTATAATTGACTTGTGAGTATTAAGATGACAGATAGCTTCAAAATTCAATGAGAGCAGTAACGCGGTATTATGGCAGACTCCTTTTGTGTCCCGATGTATCGAGATTAAACGTCAATGGTTTCCCAGGCACATGGCATTGTGTGCAAGGTTGCGTGACTTCCCATGTACACACAGATAATTAAGAGACTCGCACGACGCTTGACTGCAAAGGTAGTTAAACTTTCATTACTATCGCAACGACTTTCTGATATCTTTCTCCTCAAAACTGTTTGATTATGCTAATTACACGAAGCTCGCAATTTGTGATATTGATACAGCATCTTAGTCGAATACTGAAATGCCATTGATACAGCATCTTAGCCGAACAGTGAAATTGGATGGCACAATAGTTTTAATAGTGGTATAAAAAAAAAGTTTTGAATGGCCTGCGAATGGCTTCCGATCCAAAATTGAATTTTGTCGACGTTTCCAACAATAACGTGGGCCTTCAAACTTTGAATGTCGTTTAAGTATTCAGTATAAATCTACGTTAGTCAATTAACAGCAAATTAATTTTGCAGCATCTGAAAGCACTGTTGACTTTGAATGTGCTGTCAATATCAAATTGACAAAGAAATCATACTCAATGATACAAAGGCGAAGAGAACTCGGAATCAGACATGTTTGGGGTTCATCAATTTAGAAGCAAAGAGCTGCTCAAGACGAACGAAAGCTCTGTATACTCTGCTTAACCAAAGAGTGGAGTGGAGATATTTATGATATCGTATGTATATTTATAACCAAATTTTGTAGGTACAAATTAACCATTTTTGTTTTAGGATATTGTCCACCCACGAGGTCAGGCCTGAGTTATTGTGTTTATAACCGTTACGAATGTAGGCGATGCCAGCTAAGCGTTACCATTTAATTCTATTGGTACGTAGGTGAACCTGATCTGTAGAGCTACCTTCTATAAATTCTATTAGGATACCTCTTAATCGTAAATCAAAAAGTAATTTTGAAAAACCTTTGTTATTGCAGATGATGTAATAATAGTTGACTAATTACAAAAACAACCTCTTATCTTATGTGGACGCTGTCCAACCTGCACGTCAGTCATGAGGCGAGCAAAGCATACGGCCGATGGCAATTGATCACCTGTTCTACCTACCTGTTGCAGTACCACCAACGACATTAGGTACAGTCGTACTGCGCTAGGCAGCTGGAGACATTATTTATTTAGTCTCACATGATCTTCAATGAAACCGGAACAATGGTTATTTTCACTGCTTGTCAGTTGAATATTTTCACTTCTCAATTCGGCAGATCTGTATAATTATGGTCTGTGTTAATAATGAGCCTGGTCGAACAGATAAGACATGACAAATGTCTCATCTCATCTTAGGAGTGTCAAACGATAAATGCAGGTATATTATATTTGCTATAATATAAAAGTACGTACTTATTTCGTAGCAGTGACTTATTTTCCAAATCTGTCACTTTCAATGTTAGCAATAATATTTTAGATGGTATCGATTTGATATGACCACATAAACTTTTCTCTACTGTATTAGCGTTAATTAGCCCTTAATGTTACGCTTCAGAATTGATATACCTGCAGCATTATCAGTGGCATCATCCAAAAAGGAAATTACGTAGTTAATGATGCGTTAAGTAACTCACAGCGAGTCGGTTACGTACTTACGTTATACATTTTATTGTTATTCAGAACGCACCCAACTCTCCGACCATAAAAGAGAAAGTTCGTTCAAAAACCATGATGTCAGATATGTATAAACCAGCGTAAGTCCTTATTCTAAGGTATAAACCGTAGATATAAACACAACACAGATTATGGAAATAGCCATAGAGCCCGTAGACAAAGCACTATCGGGTCTACACTACTCTGTCTACGCTAATGGCTTCTATTATTAAAATTTAATTTGATACTTAGTTTAAAATTGAATTACGCAAATACGTAACGAACGTATGAAGTCGTAAAATTAGATACGGAACAACTTTTGCCAAGAGTCTCGAAGTCTGTATTTCAGTTACGGTTATTTGAGGTTATTGAACTTAATGTTGTTAAGAAATTTTTGGTTACATCACATCTACTGAATGATATGTACTGTTAAAAATATGGTGGTTAATGAAAACTAATGGATGGGCCTATAAAAGCGCTTCTAAAATCAAGGGTATCTACTAGTGCGCCAATCGTGCCCTGTCGATAGCTTTGATTATATACTTTAATCAACGGTTGATAGATTGTAATTGCCGAGTTAGCAAAATAGGGTACCAAATGATCCCTCGACTGCCAATACTCGCCCTAAAGTCAAAAATCTTGTATGATTAACGGCAGGATACTGAAACGATATTCAAAGTTTGAAGGCACTGTTTGAAGCGTCGTCAAAGTACAATTTCTTGTAAAGTCGTAGGCTAAATATTCGGCCATAAACTAGGTAACTGATTCGTGTGAAAATGGATAAATCTTTATTTATGATCTAAATGATCAACGCTGGACTAAATTTTCTCTCAAGATAACAGAATAAATTAACAAAGTCGAAACAAAGCGTGTGTTATGCTTTGCAACAACCAATTAAAACAATTAGCAACAGGTATCGTGATAACATTAACGGGTTACGGTAACCATATAGAAAGGCGTGACTATTGCGAGGCTATGGTTATTTTGCAACAACCGTGGTACTGCTGTTACTACGAATAACTGTTATTATTATATTTCTTAACTTTAAGCTTTTAGATTAAGGAATTTCACTACTTACGACTTGTACAAGTGAAAGTTTTAGGCTGCGTGTCCACTGAAGCGGAAGGAGTTACCGTTTGTGGAATTTGGTAATTATAAAGTGATTTCAGAAGTTGATCATACGAGCTTTTCATGTTCAGCATTTTTGATTATGCCTCTGCATTGTTTTTCCTAATCTAAGGTGTTTCTCACTCTTCTACTTGGCAAATCTACAAAATATGATCTCTCATGCGATACGAGTTTTGTGTAAGGTTTCTCATACATTATTTGGGTGAGATTTAAATAGTATATCCACGGTACTTGTTGCTGTACTGTAAGGTATTTTCCATCGGCGTATAGATCTAGAACTTGATTATAAAAACTTTGGCAACCACCCAAATTACACTGTTTGATTCGTTAAGTGTAAGTGACATCTAATAAACGGTCTCTGCTCTCCTACACCGATTATTTACGTAATAGACCAATAGCGCGGTGCGGTGGACGAATCGTACACAAACAGTGGAGCCTTGCTCTTGACACGCGGTCACTTGCCGCGCATATTAATAGACCACTGAGTGATTCACATCACTTGACTTCCAACACTTTATGAGTTGAACGCGAGATATGACTTGGAACACTCGTCCTTTGTCTCGGTTATGCTCCGAAATCGGAATAATCTATGAAGAAAATTCAAAAATCGAACGCCATGTGCTACAACTGCTACAAAAGTAGTGCGTGCTTTATCGTAGTGATGCGAGTGTTTTATGGTGCGTAAATGTCGAGTCGGCGACGACGATTAGGCAAGTACAACTGAACAACTTAATTAATCGATACACATTCTAATAATATAATTGGAACCTAAAATTTGCAGCTTGTGGTATTAAATTAAAACACCAAGGTTTACTAACACTTTAATTGGGCACACTATTCACATATTACGTCATATGCTTTGTTATCAACAGTATAATGGCTCTAAGAAATAATAAATACCATGCCGTTATTGTAAAAATTTACCATGGTCGTGACTTCTCAGATTCGAAGTCCTAATTAGTAGTTATCGATTAATCTGCTAGGAGGAGAATTAGTGTAGGAATGCAGTCACATTGTAAGAATTATCTTTTCTAATCGTAATGGCAGCGAGCGGAGCCGGCGGCATTCCTCGCATGCCAGCCGGTATCACGAGTCAGTTGCCATTATGTTACGAACCGGTTCCACATCCTTTAAGGCCGTAGTACCTTTTGTTTATTTATTTTGTATCACATACATTTACTTTTGGTTTGCACTCGCTCGTATGTACGCATCCTTGCCCAACTCGTTTTTTTTTATACCACTAAGATGGCACACAAGCATACGGCCCACCTGATGGTAAGCAGTCATCGTAGTCTATAGCCGCTAGCAATACCAGAGGTATCAGTAACGGGGTGCCAGCCATGTTGTTGATAAGGACTCACTGTGCTAGCAGCAATACTACTAGCCCAGCGTATCCTCTTGGAGCACTGGCAACCTTACTTACCGCAGAAACACAACACTACATCAAGTAGTGTTATTTCACTGCGGTCTTCTGTAAGGCGGAGGTACAGTCCCCAGTCGGGCGGCACCAATTTGAATGGGATAACCAACGGGAAATCCCAAATCCCTACCTCTCTTTTTAAAGCTCATGGTGTGATTAATCACTGTACTTAAGCTTAGAAAAACTCATTGGTACAGGCCGAGATTCGAAACTGGGCCCATCAGATGACAGGCCGTTGCTTCAACCACAAGGCCACCACTGCTTGATGTAAATTTAGGAACTTCAGCAGAGCTTATTTAAGGAGCAAGATTGAATCAAGAGATTCAGACACGTTACATGTGCATCTTAAATTTTCAAGGATATTTCGACTGCCTGTACCATCAAATACCTATTTGATCAATCAAAACTTAATATTTCGTTATTCTACTATTTTCTCTCAATTTTGTCAGAGGATTTTCAATAAGACACAACAGTATTTCAATAAGTCGATATCCATCATATTAGATTGAATACTGCTCAATGAACCTGCGTTTGCGCTGAAGCGTGCCGAAGCGTTGCCGTTTGACGGGTAAATGATAAATTATTCAAGCTGCGACGATTTCTCAACGGATTCCTGAACGCAGATGCAATATACCCGTCGCTCGCGGCATCCTCCCTGATTGGTTGTAACGTAATTCGATTTTTAAATTAATCTGCCTTTTGTAAGTTGACTGACTTAAGATCTCTTGCACCAGGAAAAGTAGGCAAGTTGGCTTTATTTTCTTTTCTTTACACGTCACAATAACGAATACGGAAGTATGATCACGTTTAATTGATACGCCTGACTTAGTCTTTACGTATACAAAACCAACGAATTTACAGTTTTCGTGTTGTGTTTTTAAGAATCTAACTTTGAGAAAATATTAGTTTGTACTAATTATATCGGTATGTCAACTAATTTAAAGATAACTAAGCAATAAGTGGGTCACTTTTTCCAAGTTGCTCAGCTAACTCAACTAAGTTTTTTAGCCAACTTATGACCGAATACTGAAACGCCAAATCTGATGCCTCGTTAATTTTGAATGGCCTACGTTTTTTCATGTGAAATTGTATTTTGCCCTCAAACTTTGAATGTCTATTCAGTATTCGATTCGACCGATAATCTGCCTCACTAACAGCTGCGATGAGCACATTACACACTTCTTTTTATCAAACCGTTTGCACATCCTGATGTGGAAAGACCATTAGATGCAGATCATGCTGGAGATGTATTATTATAGGAGGTAGGGACGCGTTAAGGCGAAGCTATCTTGAGGTTAAATCACACGGTGCGTTTAAATTTCCTCTCGGTTCTCGATTACATCAACATGGCAGCCGCGAGCCTTGTATGGCATACCCAATCTTGAAACAGATTCGCTTGTAGCTGTAATATATTAAATGAAACTTTTAAGAATTAAGATCTTTATAATATTGCTAGTGTATGTTTCGTGATAGAGAAATGTATGAACATTTATGGTAAGTGACCTTGATGTTCAGTCGTTCTTGTTTCTCCATACAAGGCAACACTTATTCAAGACATTCAACAAATCTGTATGAAATCTTTAGTCTAAACTACCTCTTGAATACTCTGTCTATTGATGGAAACCGCATTAAAATCCGTTGCGTAGTTTAAAAAATCAAAGAGTACAGACGGCGGGTAGCAATAGTTATACTATGTAGTAGAGATATGATTGATACAGAATCAACAGTCCTGTTGTCACAATCTGTTAAAAATTCACGTGCAAAAAACATACTAAGTTGTTTTACTTAACTTTAATAAATATCTCACTGCCACTCATATTTCGATACTTTAACCACAGAGTTTCATGGCGTTGCATTTATATTTATTTAGGTTAGGTTATTGACTCCAATAACGTTAAGAATTGAATCAGAGCTGAACAAATCGCAATCGACAATTAAAATGTTTGACGCATTCCGCGACCGACCGATTGGCCTGATCAGCTCAACTCAAGGTGAATACCATTCCACTGCACGTGATCTTGTTCAGTTAAAAGGCTGATTCGACTCGCTCGATGGATCAATTTCATTGTTAAGTTTCACATGACTAGCATTTGTAAAACCCTAACGCGACACAGAATACGAATTTGTGAATGGACTGCCTTCAGGTTGATACTGCGAATTCCGTCGAGTGATGATACTACGCAGTACTATAAAACTGTTTTATGTGTCGCTTACAAGTGAACAGTCATGCAAAATGAGCTGTAACTTGCTGAGACAATAGGATATCCCATTCAAATTGAAGCATATCTTAAGTATTATAACGCAGGTGCCTTCCTTGCAGAAGATCACAGCCAAATAAAACTACTCACATGTAACATAGTGTTTAATTACATGCATACAAGCAGTGCTAGATATTCTGCCAAGTAGAATTGTGTATGCATTAGGTACTGTGTTCTGGTCTGAAAGAACACTGGCTAGGGAAATTACCTATGGAAATTACTATGCAGAGAAGATAATTATATGAGCTAAGGTCTCGTGGACGGGCCAGTGCAGTGCGACGCGGGACTTGACGAGTAGAAGTGGAACTGCTGTACTCATCTGTTGCTTGGGCAAGCGTGATGCTTACCATCAGACGAATAGCTTGCTCGTCTCATCACCTCAAATAAAAAAAATAATCCAAACCATAATATTTTCAAGAAAGTGTTGTGTGCATGTTGTATAAGTCGCGGTAACGTCTTGCCACCAGCAAAGCATGTGTTTGTGACCTAATTTGGTTGTTTTGAACGCTAATCTAACCTTAAGCAGATCACGTAACTGATCTGGTTGTTACGTTACCGCAGACCGTTGCATCTCCGGACCGTGACTAGGTAACGGTATCTGGTAAAATTAAATCACTTTCTCATAACGGGTGTTGGATTCGACTACAATTCACGCGATTACTTTCATTAGCTACGATTTATCCTTACTAATAATATAATAGCGTAGTATAGCCTATACATATTATATAGAGAACATATATAAGTTTTTTCGGATAGGGAGTCCTGATATCTGGACGACATTTTGTGGTACTTACACAGCCGAGGATCCGAATCGGAGAACGTATGTTTTTAATTCATACTCAAATTTACTAAAGTATACGCATAATATAGCCTTTGATTATAGAATAGCTTGATAATAATAGTGCAAAAAAATGTATGTTTATTACTCGATTTTTTTCACTATAAATACTTAAATATCTACCTACTAATTTATGTTTATGTACTCGCAAACTTCTCAAAGAAGTGTGAAATTAGATCAAAGCCCTTTAATCAATTTCGAAATTAATTCTTTTTAGTGTTTTATGAAATGTTATTGTCTTGTCTTGCGTATACATACATGTATGCGAAAAACTAGTGAAGTGTAAATAATGTTAATTTCAGTTTTCATAAAGTAACAGCAAGCCTATTCAGCTTATTAATAATTTTGCGCGTGTGGGAATGCTACGTATATCAATAATATAACCATGTAATATACCATGTAAATAATAATATGACCAAGCACGTGTAAGCCAACGTTGAATGAACATTACAATTAATTTATTACCTACAGCACGAAGCAGGCAAATAAGTTAAAAGAAAATATTTTTTAAGAAATACTATCGTATATAGGTGCGGTCTCAGATCAAATAAAAAAGTTAGATGGATCTTTGCGAACAACGAATTGACGCCGGTTTTCTAAACATGTAGCGCGTGGGCAGGCATCGTGTATGTGTACACTGCAAAGCGTAGTTTTAACTGGCGTCGCTTTTTGGTGCGCAAAGATCCATCTACCTTTTTAGTTGATCTGAGGGTGCGGTACATAAGGTTGTCAGTGCTCCACGAGGATACGCTACGTTAGTAGTAATGTTGCTAGCACAGTGAGTCCTCATCAACATGGTTTGCAATTCGTTAGTGATATCCCTGGTATTGCTAGCGGCTATAGGCTACGGTGACCGCTTACCATTAGGTGGGCCGTACGCTTGTGTTCCATAGTAGTATAAAAACGGTGTAATCTACGTACTTATGTACAGAGTAGACAGAGACACTACAGAATGTAGAGATCCATTTTGACCTGCAAACGCTTGCTTGAATTATCGAATTATCATTATCAATTTAAAATGTGTTTCAAATATTTATTCTTGTATTTAAAATAATATTGCAAAGGTCAGTCTGACTTTTTTTGTATTATTTTATAATTTATATCGAACCGTAGCGGCTGTATTCTCTTGAAATCGTACCCATCCAAATGTGACATAAGAAGTAAAAAAAGTATCATGCATAGATAGAACATAGAATTCTCTTTACCAAAATAAAGTTGCGTGGTCTGTAGTTATATGCAGGTGTACATGCACACACACAAATAATTACTTAGCATAGTTATCCAGTTCCATTCTCATAAAAGTGCTGCAAAAGAAACCGTTTCACTACAAAATGATCATAGATAAAAACGAAATTCAGAACGCGTTCATTACGAAATCCGTTACTGTGTTGTTCTAATTTTGATTTTTTTAACTGTTTCGAGTCGTGGTAAAAGGTTTAAAAATAATCTTAAGTGTTGACAATATTAATAACCCTGTTTCTTATGTATGACTATGTGTCTGGTTTGGATTTTGTGATGTTAAAAGAGTCAAAGTCAAAGACCACAACCCTTCAAATAATCCATACATCATGATCATACATCTGCTTGATTTAATTTGTGTATTTATTTCAGGGTCGGCAACGCGCGAGTGATACCCCTGGTGTTGCAAGCGTCCATAGGCTACGGTGACCGCTTACCGTCAGGTGGGCCGTATGCTTGTTTGCCACTTTAGTGGTATAAAAAAAAATGTACAATATTTCACTCTCCTTTATTTTGGTTTCGTGATATTTATAATAACGGCGTTAAAATATTTATAAAGAAAGACAAGGTTTAGTTAATCTAACGTCTTTTTTTTCATGATAGATAGTAACTATTTGCAGTAATGACGCCGAGAGGTATTTTTAGAAGTTTACGGAGCTTTGAGAGCGGGAAACTTTCTAACCTACTTTTTTAAGTATCAGTCTCTTTAAAATCGCTCAAAAATTTTAATGATGGCTTGTTAACTCACCCTAAACCTATGTTTTATACCACTAAGTTGGCAAACAAGCATACGGCCCACCTGGTGGTATGCGGTTACCGTAACCTATGGACGCTTGCCACACCAGAGGTATCACCCTCGCGTTGCCGACCCTTCAGAAATCTCTTCACACCATTCTTGAAGAACCCCATCCCCCCATTTTTCACCAATGAGCCCGAGTCAGATGCTAGAGAGTTACAGTGCCAGTAGCAGGAACATTGTCGACAACGTTTTCGTATCGCCTTCTACTATTTTTGTATTGGAAAATGAACAGCGCTGCGCCGGAAAAAATTTCATTTCTCGAGTTACGTTTTCGAATACGTTGTCGAAAATGTTCCTGCACAGATCTTATACGACTTGTAAGACTCGCAAATTCTTTTAGAATAATAATAATAAGGCAAAAGATACAGATAAAACAGGGATATTTAAATATTCTTCTTTTTTAAAGCCCAAGTACAAAAATACCTTTATAAAAATTAAGATTTAATAAGTTATGATTATGACGGCCATATGAAACGAATGCGGACGTCCGTCTGCGATCACGGTTTGACTTCAATGAGTAGTCAGTACCTATTCATATTTATAATATTACATGCCTGGGATACAGTCATGGCCACTGTATAAAAACATTGATTACACCTGCGCAACAATAGGGTTGGCGACGCCACGGAGCTACGCAACAGTGCCAGTAGCAGGAACATTGTCGACAACGTATTCGAAAACGTAACTCGCGAAATGTCAAAATTGTCATGCGAATTTTTAGTTCCACTTTTCACCGCCGCAGCGCTGTTCATTTTCCAATACAAAAATAGTCGAAAGCGATACGAAAACGTTGTCGACAATGTTCCTGCTACCGGCACTGTGCAACAAAATAGTTTAGTTCAGTGATTTAGTACAACAGAATCGTCAACAAAAGTAACTTTGGAGTTGAAGACTATTTTATTAGTCATAAAGAACAGAGTTCGCTTATAATGAGCTTAAATAAACTATGGAAATTCACAATCTTTGTTAGCTTGAGGTAACGTATAATATTGTACAGTTCAGACATTTTTAGCGTAACCTTGAGTAGAGATGTTGAATATAACCATCAACCAATAAATTCAACAAATATTCAAAATTAACCATCACATTAAATAAACAAAATTACCGTTATCGAATAAAAATATCAATATTGTATTCAACTAAGCGATTCTTTTTCGTTTCGTTTATTTTAAGCTGATAACTATTAAACCAAATCTTAACGAATATATTCAACCATTAAAAATATCAATATTTATAGTTATAAATTAACGTTTAACTAATAAAAAAACAAAAAACAACCATTACTGCCATTTCCAATCTGGAGTCTGGGACTCTGACTTCGAGTTAGATATTTGTTGGGGGGCAAGCTATCAACTTGAGCTGGACTAGTATATCGCTATAAAACTTCTTAAAGTCGTTTAGTAAGTACCCATTACCCATCAGATATTTCGGATGTCGAAAGTTTGATTCCAACAGAACACTAATTATTCATTCTATTTCCGTCTCTTATACGGCTTACCCATATATCTCCATTTAAAGTACTACATATATTAACTCCGTTGATCCATCCATACGATAAATCTCTCGATTCGAGATACTTTTTTTTATACCACTAAGGTGGCACACAAGCATACGGGCGGGTCCAGCTGATGGTAAGCAGTCACCGTAGCCTATAGCCGCTAGCAATACCAGCGGGTATCACTAACGGGTTGCCAACCATGTTGTTGATGAGCTATGCTAGCAGCATTACTACTAGCCCAGCTTATCCTCGTGTAGCACTGGCAACCTTACGTAACCTCCGAAACACAAGTACTGTTCACTGAGGTCTTCTGTAAGGTGGAGGTACAGTCCCCAGTCGGGCGGCTCCGATTTAAATGGGAAAACCCAAATCGCCCTACCTCTCATATATGTACGTTATACCACACAGTGATTAACTATGCCGCGAGACCCTCACACTTATAAATAGTCGAACTAGGCTTGCCTGAATAGTTCAAATAACAGACGCGTTCGCCCACGTTACTAAATACGAATAAATTGACATCATAGTAATACTTTGTAGTAAATGCTATGTAGTGATTAAATGTGGAGGAACACAGGAAACATGCTTCTCGAATTTAGCCGAGTAAGCAAATATAAAAAGCAAAATTGTTTAAATCGATGCATAAATTCTAAACTAGGTCGAATTCTTATCGATATAAGTGAACCGAGCTCGTATCGATTTCTCTATTGTTCCATGTGAGCTCTGGCTTAGTTATATTGTTTACGGTTGTAGCCAAGGCTCCCCACCACAAATCAGTAAGGATTGCGCTTTATAACTAAGGGGCCCAAAGGCTGTTCCACTTCGTTCCACATCGTTATGTTATTTATTCTATGACTACGTACAAAAATGTTGACAATTCTGAGGATAGACCAAATAACATTAGAATCCATCTGCTTAAGAAATTGACCTCAATCACCGATGCCTTCAGTAGTAGTAGTAATTCCCGACCAATATCTCTCATTGGTCGGGAATTAGGTGGAAGTGCAACAGAAGCATTTACGTTTCGAACTTACGACGGAATCGGGGAATGAATGATGGTAGGATGTCTAAAAAAAGCGCGCTTCCCAAGCTTCCCAAGCTTCCTGTAATCTCACTTCCGTCCCTTCATGAAATCTCTCCCACGGCTTACAGGAAAGCGAGAGGAATGATGTTACACAACAAGTTATCACAACTACCTACCTATAAGTATTTGAACACTGACAGTAAAGCCAATTACTAGGAGCTGGAAACAACGTAACATAATTAAGTAGGAATGCGTAATGAGATGACAATGCTGACAGCCTGACACCGATTAGAACAGGTGTTCAATGATCATGGACCTCTTTACATGCTATACACGTATGTATTTATACAACTCGAACCGTACGTACGACGGAGATAGAAACTTTAATTAACTAACCTCTTTATAGGTAGATGGCCAAGAGTTCAACGAATCCTACTTTGGGATTTTTTCTCCATGCCTTTTTTTAAACATTATTTGTTTACGGTCTTACCTACTTTCTTAATGCTGTTGACCCGAGCCTAGGCCAGAGTGAAGACTGTGATTGGTGGACCTGTGTGTGGATTGGATAGATTATTAAGAGCCCAATTAATCCCATTGCAGGGCTCTGTTCTCTTCCTCTATTACTCTCTGTCACCTGTTCTCATAGCCTATCATGACCCTACCAATCCAGCCAGTTCAATCTGCCACGTCAACGCTTTGCGTTCAAAGGAATCCGGTAAATACACGCTCTTGTCAGTAAGATAAAGTTTGGATCTATTAATGTATGAGCGAATTTGAATGAAAAGGGTGAAATCTGGTTATTTAATTTAGTTACTAAGTAGTACGGTGATGTAACTGTTTAGGATATAATCAAGAGTAACAAGATTACCTTTAGACAAGATAAGTGCCAAAATATGGAAGGAATTCCTCATGTCTCAACCACGCCAAAAGAATTATATACATAAATAAAATATGTATAGTAACCTATATTTAGCGCAAAGGATCAGCATTGCCATACAGCGGGGCAATGCTGCCAGCCTTCTTGGCACCCTCCCGCGTGACAGCGATTTGGGACAAGTGTTTTATTTATTTAAATTATTTTAATTGTTTATATTAGGTTAGTTTTTTTTTTCTTTTATAATTGATTGTTAACAAATAAGTATGATTTCGAAATAAAATAAATATTCGTTCCAATAAGGATAGCCATTCAAACTCGTCTTGTACATTTTCAATGATAAGAACCAAATTTATTATCTATGGTCCCAGCCTAGGTCCCAATTTTCATCTCACGTATCAGTGAATGGCTCTACGGTCCATGGTTATTCCCCTGACTGACATATTGATGTCCTGTGTTGGACCTACAATAACTTATTTATTGTGTGGTCCCGTTAGAGGGCAACCCCGCAAGTCCGCCTCGCAATTCGCATCAGCATTCAGTTCGCACGGTGAGCAAGGCGGTCAGGTGTCGACACATGTTCTAACGGTCCCATCCTGGCCGCGTAGGGCCCATTCTGTTCACATCTGGGTACATAGGAAACGTGACCATTTTTTTTGTCAGAGTATTTTTTTTTATATGTTTCAAGCGTTTTTTAATTTATTTAGAAATACAAAATAATATGTAGGATCCTTTAGTACCCACACATTAGTGTAGAGATACTAATTCGTTGTTGATGAAACAATGTTTTTTTCACTATACATAAACTGTCATCATATCACATCAATCATGTAGTTAGTATCAGTGCCGGTAGCATGAACAATTTTCGACTACGTATTCGAAAACGTAACTCGCGAAATGTCAAATCTGTTATACAAATTCTTAGTTACACTTTTCACCGCCGCAGCGCTGTTCATTTTTCAATACAAAAGTAGTCGAAGGCGATACGAAAACGTTGTCGCAAAATTATTCATGCTCGCACTACTGTTGTACGACTTGTACGTAGTATATTATCTACTCTGAGGTATCAGTCAATCAAATCAATTGGTTGTTACATTGGGTTGTAAACACGAAATAAAAAAATATGTTCGATGACATTGACCCAGTGCTATTTACGTGTATCTACAATTTAAAAAAGCGATTTTGCAAAACATTGTATATTGCGTAAAATGTAATTGTTAAATAGGTACCTACTTAATTGCTGTCATAAATTCAGATCAAATAAAAATCTAGATTTTTTAAACATGTAGTGCGTGGGCAAGGCCTAGTTTCCTTGTATTCGTTGTAGGTGTGTGCGTACTAACTAAGGCGTAGTTCTAATGGGCGTCACTTCGATGTTCGCAAAGTCATCTAGTCTAGTAGTTTTTTTGATCTGTTTTTGATTTGATCTGTGGATATACATAAATAAACACACCAATTTGTTGGCACAAACATTGGTTAAGGTTCTGAATGCTGATGTGATGTTCTACTTTGATATCTACGGACCCGTGGATCCCCGCTCTGCTTCCAACGTAGGGCATTGACCTCACAATTAACATACACATTCATACTAGTATACCTATCTATATCATATACTCGTAGAGGTTATTTAAACAATATATCGATCTAAATATACCTATATAAAAATGAGTTTATTTCCCTTGGTAACGGTATCACTATAGTATCACACGTGAATGGCTCGACCGATTACGCAATTTTTTTTTGTTTGTTATTTGTCAAGCGAAGGGTCTTAACAAAAGATTTTTTTACTTAAAAAAAGATTTAAAAAAAAAACCGTAACATTTAAATTTCGAGATAAACTAAAAGTCGTTTTTCTATATGTTTTGACATAAATTCATAGCTAAGACAGGGCAACGTATGTTAGGACAGCTAGCAACACATAATTAAAAAAAAATCTGAGGCGGCGAAAACTGGAACAAAAAATCGTGTGATATTTTGTGAGGTACGTTTTCGAATACGTAGTCGAAAGATGTTCTTGCTAAGGCTACTGAAGTAAATCGTAGGAGGAAAGCTGAATGTAGGTTTATTAAAATTATGTACGTCAGCCATTGAAGCAATGTATGGAGAAACTTCTATTGTTGCCTTCAATGAGCTTAGTAATATTGTTTACTATTATTAAAATTAATTCACAGCTGAGTCACTCCCACCCAAGAGGTAACACGTTGTGTAACTAATATAATTAAAATTTGTATTTTAAATAACAGCGAACGATATTATTTTCATTCTTATTTAAATTGACAAGTTTGATTCAGCGCCATCTTTCTTCATAAAGTTGCAAATTGTTTACGTTGATAGCATTTAAATGCAACTCTAAGTTTTATTTGTTTAATGCTTTGTCTAAGGTTTAATGTATATTTTTAATTTATGTATAATATGTTTGTTCGCAGGTGACAATGGCAGCACTCATGCTTTATACCTTGAAACGATAGTCGAGGAGACGAGCGATGATTTGCGCTCCGAACGCTCGTCCGCCGCCACATGGCTCTCCGACTCAGATGCAGACTCTGTCATACATGTACGGGGAACTGCAGGTATTTATAATTAATATTCCAATTTAATTAAGAAAGAATTGAATTAATGTGTCTGAAAGTATTAAATTTTTTTGTGTGAATATTAACGCCATCTAGTGGCGAATTGACACACTTTTAGTGTTAGATTAGAATAGTTGCTCACGTTGTATACACATCAGAGTAGTTACTCAAAGCGTCCAGAGATGGCGCTGCCAGTGATAATAAAATAGATAAGTAAATAAAATGGGAACTTCGATTATGAGGTATTCGAGTGAAGTAGACGAGAAATAAACAGAAGTGTAATGGTTTGTTTACATACAACTATGTAGTCAGGTTAATGACAGGGTATTCTAACGTAAAAAATGAAACGATTAGAACTACGTACTGGCGACGGTCACCTCATAAGACTGAGACTGCTAGCACTCAATGAACTATTCTTACTTGTTTATATTTATATGTACTTATAATTTATTTATTTTACATTACAAATTCAATGTATCATAGACGGTCGGCAACGCGCGAGTGAAACCTGTGCTGTTGCAAGCGTCCATAGGTTACGGTAACCGCTTATCATCAAGCAGGCCTTATGTTTGTTTGCTACCTTAGTGATATGTAGAAAAAAAATTTCCTGCAGAATAGTAATTGGGTTATAATCTCGTGGACTGATGACGGCGCGAATTTGACTAAATCTACTGTACTGTAACAACAATAGTAACACAAAAGTATTAATTATTTCGCGCCTAAATATGGCAAAATGCTTAAACAATAAATTCGTTTTAACAGTACGCTTGATAGGTCACCGCCGCCACGCTTTTTGCAATAACAAGATTATCTGTAGCGCCAGCTAACAAAAGTTTAGAAGAGTCACTTTGCCAGCTTATGCACTCCCTCGCTCCGCGTTGCTCCAGAGACCTTATTTACTGCAGAAACACAATTATTTTTCACATTTCTTATGCTTATATTGACGACGCCTGTTTTTTGGCAAAGACACACATTTTAGTAATTCATTATACGAATCTTTTGGACTGCCTCCAACTCCAAGTAATGAATACACATTCGTGTCATTGTCATTGTCGTCGTGTGGATAGCGCGACGTCTCGTGTGCGCCTCCCGTGGCTGTAGGTAGTGTAGAGTGGTGGTGTTGAGGCTGACTGGTGGTGGTGTGGTCGCAGGGTCTGAGTGCGACAGCGAGTCGGAGCGCGAGTGGGCCTGCCCGGCCAAGCGGCGCCGCCGGGAGCGCGCCGCCTCGCCCTCCAGCAGCGCCTCCCTGTCGCGCACCTCCAGCCTCGCGCAGTTCGAGTCCCTGGAGCGCTCGTGCGCCGCGCCCGTGTCGCCCAGCCTGTCTCCCGACTCGCTCGAGTCCCCGCCCGCGTCGCCGCCGCCAGCGCGCGCGCCCCCGCCCCGCACACACCTCTCCGCTGAGAACCTCAGCGAGGACAGCGGCTACAGCGAGCGCTCGCGCCGCCCGCCCCCTCAGCCGCGCCGCCCGCCCGAAATAGCGCAGTGCTCGGGCGCCGCGGGCAGCGCGCCCTGCCTCGCCGCCTCGCCCTCGCCCTCGCCCAGTACCGAGCGGCGGGCGAGCTACTCCGCGCGCGCGCTCTCGCTGCCTGCCGAGCTGGACGTGTGCGCCGAGCCGCGCCGCCCGGTCACGCATCGCGCCGCCTTCCGCCAGAGCTTTGAGGTGAGCGACCGCCTCACAGTCAGCGTGGCGGACCTCACCGCGCTGGACTACCGGGGCGGACCGCGGCGGCCGCGCCTGCCCCCGCCGCCGCCGCCCCCGCGAGCCACTCGCCTCCCTCCCTCGCCGCCCCCGCCAGTACAAATCCTCGTGCGGCAACCCACCGAATCCCCGGCTCGTGAACCAAGTGCCGACAGCGACTCCACCACCGAGTCGGAGCGAGCCTTCGCCCAGGAGATGGAGACGACAGCGCGCCGGCTGGATGAATCCGCTCGACGAGCTCTCGCTGGCAGCGAAGACTACGACAGGGAGCTGTCAGTACTGACGGCGCGTCGCCTGCGGGACTCCTGGGGCGTGTGGGACGACGTCCTCGACGAGCTGCGCCGCCGAATGGAGCCCTTGTCTGCATCGCCGTCCCCGCCGCGCACCCCCTCCCCGGACCCGGTCCGGGAGCCTGCATTTACTTCAACCCCGCTGAGGCCGTCGTGCGACGCGAGAGTACGATCCACCCCCGAGCTGCGCGCGCGCGCCACGCCGCAGCGAGATACGCCGGAGGAGCTGCGCGCGTCGCTGCAGCTGGTGGCGCCGCCGCCGCCCTGCGCGCCGCCGCTGCGCTCCGTGTCCGCGGGCTCCAAGGGCGTCACGTTCTCGCCGGTCGTGGCGGAGGTGAGCTGGCGCGAGACGAGCGCGAGTAGTACGGAGAGCGAGACGACCGCGAGCGACGACGCGGCGGACGCGGAGGTAGTGGAGGTAGAGGGGGGCGGCGGCTATGCGCGCGCGCCGGCCTCAGAGCACACTGCCGTCATGACGGAAGCGGCCGCGCGTGCGCCGCGCAGCCGCATTGCCGGCTTCCTATCGCGATTCGCGAACTTCAGATTTTCGGGGCGCAAAGAGAAAAAATCCCGGGGCGCAGGCGCGAACGGGCGAGCCGGTGTGGCGGGCCCCGGTGCGGCAGATGCGGGGCCGCCAGCGCGCGCGGCGGGCGGCGCGCCGCAGTACGTGCGCATCCCGCTGAAGGAGGAGGGTGTGTCGCCCCCGGCGGGCGGCGGCGTGGCGCACAAGCCCCCGCGGCCGCGCCCGCCGCCCGCCCCGGCGCCCGGCGTGCTAGAGACCGACGTGGACACGCAGCGCACCGTGCTGCACGCGCGCTCCCTGCTCGCGCTCGCGCCCCCCGACCACCGCGCGCCGCGCCCACACAAGTCCATGGAGTTCCTGCTCGACAAGGACAGCGCGCACACCATCCAGGTCAGTCCAGAATCTATACTACACCCCTATCAGCCTGCCACGTGACTGCAATAATGTGCATGCAAGTGACAGCCGCGAGGCGCCGGTCGCCGCGCCGCGCAATGTTTACAAACAGCACGATCGATGTCGGCAGGCGGCCGGCGCTCCCCTAACGGTGCCGTGTTTGCATCTTACCTCGGATTCGATAGCCCGCGGAGAAAGTTGGAATAACATCACGTCTATGACGAACGTGTCTTCAATATAAAGTAGGGTCGCTTGTCCACTAGGAGTTAACCAATCTGACGAATTAATGAGCTCAATGCACGAGCGTTAATCGCGTAATAAAAGTGCGTTCCCGAAGAAGTAGGGTTGCGACACGCAGCAATAGCTCGCGACGCGACGGGGCGGAGGTGAAAGTACACACATCTGCCCGGCATTATGTATGTTCGCACCATAATATATCCGTCCGTCACAATCGGTCGTGGGCGGAGCTGCGCTAACACTGAACTGTACCTACATATTGTACTTACACTGCTATCGATCATACTCCGCTACTCAACATTCCAGATGTTTTACAATCTCCAAGGGATAACGAGTGCGGTCTATATAAGCGCATCGCATGACAAAATAAAGCAAATACGAAAATGCGCAATATTGAATAACATATATTCCCAACAGGGTTACCGAAAGGGTAGGCAGGGGTATAACGGCAGTCAACAACCACCTCTCATTAGATATCTTCTTCACAGGAATGTTGGTCCTAACGTGACAATTCGCTAGCCTATCGGTCTATAAATGACAGTTGGTAGGTAGAACATAGGTACCTAATAAATGTTAATAATACGACAACAGTGTCTTATTATTCGGATTTCTGTTAGACTACCGTCAAATGAGACGCGATGTTCCTATTACATTACTAAGCAATTTCAGACAAACCTAAAAGAAGACTCCTTCAGAATCATTTTCTCTATAATTATGGCAGCATATAATCTAAGCGTCTTACTATTCTTTTGTAATTAATATACATAAGTACTTAACATCACGCCAAGTCCCTAAAGGGGTCGGCAGAGAGTATAGAGCGCCATTTTACTCA